>CAWUFW010002037.1:1220265-2440530 GCA_963921515.1 Calotriton arnoldi
TCAGCCCAACGCTGTTCAACATCTACATGGCACCCCTCGCCCACGTCGCCCGACAGCACAACCTCAACATCATCTCCTACGCCGACGACACCCAGCTGATCCTCTCCCTCACCAAAGACCCTCACACCGCCAAAGCCCACCTCCACGAAGGAATGAAGGCCGTCGCCGAATGGATGAGGACCAGCCGCCTGAAGCTGAACTCGGACAAGACGGAGGTCCTCATCCTTGGTTCCAACCCTTCAGCCTGGGACGACTCCTGGTGGCCAACATCACTGGGAACAGCTCCGCCACCCACCGACCACGTACGCAACCTAGGGGTCATCCTCGACCCCACCCTCTCCATGACTAAGCAGGTCAACACCGTTTCCTCATCCTGCTTCAACATCCTCCGAATGCTCCACAGGATCTTCAAGTGGATCCCCACCGAAACAAGAAAAACAGTCACCCAGGCCCTCGTCACCAGCAGGCTGGACTACGGAAACCCCCTCTACGCAGGAACGACGGCTAAGCTCCTGAGACGGCTGCAACGCATGCAGAACGCCTCTGCACGTCTTATCCTCGACATCCCCCGACGCAGCCACATCACACCCCACCTGAGAGACCTGCACTGGCTCCCTGTCAACAAGAGGATAACCTTCAAGCTCCTCACCCACGCACACAAAGCACTCCACAACTCCGGACCAGCCTACCTCAACAGACGACTCAGCTTCTACACCCCCACCCGCCAGCTCCGCTCGACCAGCCTCGCCCTCGCCTCAGTCCCCCGCATCCGGAAAACGACCGCCGGCGGCAGATCCTTCTCCCACCTCGCCGCCAAGACCTGGAACACCCTCCCCACCAACCTCCGACAGACCCAAGACCTACTGGCCTTCAGAAGACTCCTCAAGACCTGGCTCTTCGATCAGTAGCAGCACCACCCCCCTCTTCCCCCAGCGCCTTGAGACCCTCGCGGGTATGTAGTGCGCTTTATAAGTGACATGATTGATTGATTGATTGAGTAGTTCTTGAGGGCCGAGGGTTTTTTGAGAAGGGGCCTGACTTCTGCGCGTTTCCAGTCTTCAGGAAAAACGCCGGTTTTGAAGGAGGTGTTGATGGTGCGTCAGAGTTCCGGTGCGATGGCAGCTCTGTGGAAGATGTGCGGTGGGCAGGGGTCCGTGGGTGCTCCTAGTGGATGCCTCTCATGGTTGATTCGGTGTCTTCTGTGGTGGCTGGGGTCCAGGCGGAGATGATGGGTTGACTGGCGTTGCTGGGGGAGTGAGTGGTTTCGCTGTCCGGTGTCAGTTTGTTGAAGTTGTCGTAGAGGGACTTGATTTTCAGATGGAAGTAGGTGCTAAACTTGTTGCAGAGGTCCTGGGTCCCCATGATATCCGCATTTATTTTATTTGGCAATACCGTTGCCTAATAGTTACTACTAAGCCTTCTGGGTCCTTTTGGGTTATGTTTCAACATATGAACACTGATGTGTACAGTTAATTATATTTTCAGCTTTGGTCCCCTCTCCTCTGACACGCGAGTGGAGGCAGTGCTATAACTTATGTCTCAGAGTTATTACCATCTAGGTACTTTTAGTATTTCTGTTTTTCAGTAGGTTATCTTTCGCATGTTGCGTGCTTGCGGAAACACTATGCGCAAGTGCAGTGGCATTTATTTGAAGCGGTCTCAAATAATAATGAACATGGTCTATTTTATTGTCTCTAAACCTTATGTACATTGTCTTTAAAAGGTCCATGCAAGATGGAAAACAATGTTCCACTGATGGATATTTATGCTTTGTTTCGGCGCCTTATTTAATTAACTATTTATTCCTCTAAATTGAGTGGGGTATTCAGAGATGATCGATCTTGGAGAAACTGCGTGCACCTATTTAGAGCATTGGAATGAGCAGAAATATGTTAATCTCACCATGAGGGTAGAATAATTCCCATTCGTTTTAACTCTACCAACTGAAGATCCCAATAAAATGTTAGTCTACCAGTAGGTAGTTTTAACAGTTTTCCCCTCTGCATCTCACATTAGATTTATTCCCACACCAGAAGAAGCCCCCCTGTCTGTCCGGGTTATAGCCCACATTAACAGAGCATTTCTACCAATGTGGGTAAGGGCCCATGATGAAGCATGCCACCTCTGGGTGGTTGGGAGCATTAGTCCCTAAAAAACAAGATTTCTTTTCCCCTACATACCATCTCCTGAGACTCTTATCACTGTTCCTTGAGCACTTAGCATTTACTTTAGTACATTATCATTCACAGTCACTGATGAAGTCTTTGGAAGAAAGCAAAATGGGGGTAGCGACCGCCTGAGCTCCTAACTTGAACCAACAAAATGGTGCTCATCAGTCTTCACATGCTTTCAAAGGGAAGCAATAATCTGTCTCCATTGCGTCTCTTATATGTCGATTTTTCCCCTGATACAAATCTGGTGCTCAGTTTGACTCCTTCATGCGTACAACTGCAAAATATGCATGGTTTGCCATCAAGGAGATTGGCTTTTATGCTCACCATTGGAGCATTCCGCCATTGGAACATTCCCCTTCTTACATGTTGTTTTCCATCACTCAAGACTAGTGGATGCTGTAGATTATAAAAGCTCCTTCTTTAAACCCCGACCCCCAATGTTCTTTTTTCGAATTTTCCTCTAAAATATATAAATCAGTGACACAGGTGCTGTGGGAGAATTAGAATATTTGGCTTCCAGGAGCTATCAAGTTGGTTTCACGTCAAGAGAATGGCGAAAGATTTTTTTTTTCTCCTCCATGTACTTCATTGTGTCTACCATACCAAAACACAGGGGCATCAGGTAATTTCTTAATGTGTACAATATCAACCAGTTTACCCTTGTGGACATGTTTCAGATGGTAACCGAGCCACAAATTCTGAAGGTATTGAGCCAAGTTGACTGGTTAGTATCTTTAGACCTCCAAGATGCCTACCTTAATATTCCAGTCAAGAAAGACAGAGCATTGGTACTACTTCAGGTTTACAACAGAATGTCAGCCCTCAAAACAGGTGTCTTCCATTTATCTTCCATTCCACTCCACAGATGTTCAGAAAGGGAGTTTACTTGTACCCTTACCTCGACAATGGGCTGAAAAGGAAATGAACTCCGAAGGCGACATCCAAAAACCTGCAGTTGGTGAACAATGCTATTCACAATTTAAGTTTCTCTGTAAACTTGAAGGGGTCTCATCTAGTCCCTTTCTAAAGCCTCTGGTAGATAGCCGCCCTGCGTAATATTTCTCTAGGAATGGCCCCTCTTCAATGGAGATAGAATGTGAAGGCATTCAAACAAGTATTGGCTCACTTCATATCATGATTGCAGACACCACCATGTTGTTTACAGTGTCTCGTAGGCCTCATGACTACAAGCATCCATATGATTCACATCTGAACGTGAGACGTGCAGCTCCATCTGGCCCTGCACTGGAATTAAATTCAAGAGCAGCAGTTAAAGAAAATTCTTATTTCAAGCAAAATTGAGGACTGTCTCTCATGGTGGATTCAAAAGGAAAAAAATCCAATGTCAAACGTTTCAGCCAGTGGTCACTCAAATAATGATTGACAGGGGATCTCACTGCCTGGGCTCAAACACCCGCACTGTCTGTTAAGCAGGGGCACTGGAAGTGTGCGGCAGAGGAAGATCAAATTATGCGGCAGGGTTGACTAAATTATGTGGCAAGAAAAGGCAAAATATGCAGCATAATAATACAGCACATTTTGTGGTAGTATTACTTCACCTGGTAACAGTGTCTGGGAAAAGAGTTCACCTTATTAGTAACAATTTAACACCCAATACAGCAGTAAGCAACAAAGTTAACCTGTTAAGCTTTGTGAAAAGCGTTCCAGTGCCCAGGAACCCCAGTTGCCTTATGTTTTGTAACTTTTGATCCGTTTGAGCTAGAAACTATTTTTTTTGTTAAAATCTGCAGATTATGCAACAGATGGATTATCTGGCAAATACGGCAAATCCATAATTATGCTAAAATCACAGCAGCCACAGAACCACATAATTCCAGTAACCCTGGTGTTAAGAGACGAGAATGAAGCTCCTCATTCTCTCAGACAATACAACAGCCATGTTATGTTTAAATAAGCAGGGCGAAAGACGGAGTCAACTGGATGTTAAGTTATGGGATTGTATAATTCAGAACAACATCTTTTTGATGGCTTTACATCTGGAGGGTATAAAGCAGTATTCATTCGGACACTCCATGCCGGAGTGTGCCATGCAGTTAATGTGGCATCTGGCATGTGAGACTGCGGGTGTGTTCAAATGGCATGTGTGGAATGTGTAGAGTTGATTCTACAGCACTTGGTGGGATTTGTGGTCTCTTTCAGACTGTTCTTCTGCTGCGCTCCTTCAAATAAAGCCCTAGTGCCCACGGTTTCTTGACACTTTCATCCACCACCCCACACTGGCGATGAGTGGAGCTGGTAGGATCATGGGGGAGCGTCAGAGTTTTGTCAGGAGTCTGGCGTCTGCCACCAGCCTAAAGGTCCGCTTCCACAGCAGTCCAGGAAGCTAGGCTGGAGTGAACTGGTATTCTGGCAAATCATCTCTGGTGTATTGCACGTCTTCTCCGGGCCTTCCTTTTGTTGCATAATTTGCGGAGTGATCCTTGGCTTGCCCACTCCTGGGGCTTGTAGAGCAACAGATTTGTATGAGTTCTGCTTCATTCTCCGTGGCCTGTACTGTTCTTGGCATGTAGAGTCAAATATATTCGCATATTCCAATTGCATAGGATCATGTTAGTTATTATGCGGCACATCATGTGTCTTTGTATGCTGCAGTGGCACAGCCATTTTGCTTTGGTCTGTTGGCTGCAAGAGTTATCAATGACAGGTACCCCATGTGAAATAATGTCTAAGCCTGTAATCTGGTCTAGAAGTATTTGATGATAGGCACACCTTTTATTATCATCCTCCCATTTAACTATTTGAAATGGATTTTGATATTTAAAAGCGTTTATTCAATTAGCTACATTAAAACAAAGAACATTTTGGAGGTAGTAGTAGTTTGCTGCAGATCTCCATTGTTATCCTCCGTTAAACTATATCGACTACTTTTATTGTTTTAGTTTGTTTTCTCCTAGCTAAATTGGTCAAATTTCCTGCTGGGCAGTGTGTAATTGATATTGTACACAAAAAAGAGAGGCAACGAACACAATTATTTGCATAAGTAGTCAACTTCAAATTATAGCTCATAGGTCCTTGATGAATGTGTAGTGTATTCTTTATTGAGATTCTTCATCCATGTTACAAAAAGCTCTGCCAATGCGTTTCACCTTAACAAAGGCTTCCTCAGGGCAATATCATCAATCCACTGGTTCTCCTAGATATCGTAAGGTGTAAATCAACAAAGGTCCAATAACTTCGATGCACTTCCTCTCAAAGGTTCAATTTTACAATCTAGTCACTCTGTTTCGCATTCGTCGCACAAGCGTCATGGAGTCCAACGCTGCGCAAAACCGCAGTTCTGTGGTCCATTTCCAAAGCTGTGTACAGCATTAGCCATCTACATGTCCTCCAGCATCCGATAATGACACTGGAGGTAATGTAGATGGCCGATACCGTACATGGCTGTGGAAATTAACCGCAGAACTGCGCTTACTACTTATGATACCTAGCACTGTAATACCTTCTCCATTCTTTCATGCATCAGGCGAACGGCCCATGTATAGGGATACTTGGTATGATGTATTTTTAGCCTATGTGTAAGTGTTGGAAGGTGAAAAGTACACGCTCCAAAAGACATTATCTTTTACTTAAACTTTACTGGGGGGGGGGCTATGGTTTGAAAGAATACAAAAGACTTACAGTTCTGGTTAATCCGGGCAATATAGATACTTTGGCATACACTTTTAAACAGATGGAGCTAAGATATGCAAGAAGGTTTAACACTGTCAAGGATAGATTTAAATTTTACTCTAGGAAACAAGGAGAGGGAGAAAGTATAGAAGAATTTGTATTTGCTCTAAGGTCTTTAGCTGTAACATGTGACTTCAGACATATAAAATACAACCAGCTTCATTTTGATCGAATTATCATGAAAAAGAATAGTAAAAAAAGTACAGAAACGGGTGTAACTAGGCACCAAGATCACATTAAATGCTGCTATTGATGGTACCAAGGGTGTGGAGAAATCTGAACACTTTGTCCAATAGATTAGAGCAGACGGTGGTGTTGGGATCCATGTCCTGAACAAAAATATGTGGGGTGACAAATACAAAAAAATATGAACATAGAATAAAGTGGACAGAAAAAACCCTAGTTTCCAGTGTTATTTTGTGTTTGTTAAACTCATTTAGGCAATTTTGAGGGTTAGTCTCCTTGGGAAAAATACTGTGTAAAATGCAGAAAGAAATGTCATCTTTTGAATATCAGCAAGAAGGTCAATTTAGTGTCCGAAGTGAACGAGGATGAATTCCAGTTGTTGAATCCTTATATGGTCTGAAGTATGATGGAGGGTCAAATTAAGCGAAGAGGTTTTCCAGAAAGTTTTGTCAACACTGATGGCAAGGTTGTGTCCCTAATGATTGCCTCTAGTGCTTGGTACCTGATTCAAGAGAATTTCTCCTTAGTAGATGAGCCGTGTATTGAACGGAAGTTACATAGGACTGATGTCAGGGCTGGTCACGGGTTATAAGGTTCATTTGTGTCACTTTTGGGTTGAAATTAATGTTTGTGGTAGTTGTTCCAGCGGTAAAATGTACATATCATACATACAGATCTGGACCAAGCAACCAAATCCTACTCGAATTGGCTAGAGGAGGCAGGGAATAAGCTAGCCCCCAAAATTCTGGTACGCATCCGCAGGCAGCGGCCTTCATCACCCTGGTATTCACAGGATCTCAGGGACCAAAAACTAGTTTGCAAACACAGGGAAAGAAGCTGGAGGAAAGATTATAAAGATGAAGATAAAAAGGAATACAAGCTGAGCTTGGCGCAATACAAACAAATGTTACAAAGCACCAAACAAAAGTACTTTACGGAAAAAATTCAGGAGGCCAAAAACTCGCCCAAAATGCTGTTTAAAACAGTTAATACTCTAGCCCACCCCAGTTCCCCTCCCAGCGAGTCAAGACTTCTGTAATAAGATAGCCAAATTCTTTGACAAAGTTAATGCCATTTTCCTTACCTTCTCAAACACAAAGCCTCCTGATACACCTATCTGCCGGAAAGAATTAAATGATAACATCGAACTCAACAGGTTCAGCCCCCTCTCAGAAGGAGATACCCATAATCTACTGGCCAAGGTAAAGTCAGGCTCCCCGTATGATCCCTGCCCAACAGAGATAGCTAAACTAGCGTCAAAAGTGGTGGCTGGTAAACTGACATCTATTTTCAACCTAATGTACACAGAAGGATACTTCCCGAAAGATTGGAAACCGGCTTCAATATTACCCCTTTTGAAGAAACCCTATTTGGATGCTAAAGATCTATCTCCAGACTACCCCTCCCAGCAAAGATGATAGAAAGGAATATGAACGCCCCACTCGATCAGTTTCTAAAATCATCCCAGGCTCTGAACCCGACACCAATATGGATTCAGAGAGGGCCATAGCACGGAAACAGCACTCATAAAGTCCACGGAGGAAATAAGGACCATTCTCGATCAGGGAGGTAAGGCCGCCCTGATCATGTTGGACCTCTCGGCGGCATTCGACACGGTCCATCACTCTTTACTGGTGCGCCGATTAGAAGAAATAGGAGTGAAGGGCACAGCCCAAAAACTCCTCAAATCCTTTCTCTCAGAAAGAACCCAAAGGGTCAAACTGGACAAATTTGAGGCTGAGGCTTTCTCTTTTCCCTGTGGAGTTCCTCAGGGTTCTTCATTGAGTCCAACACTTTTTAACGTTTACGTGTCCTCCCTGGCCCCCCTTATTGAATCCTTCGGTTTTAGCTTGACATCCTATGCAGACAACACCCAAATTGTGGTGGCGATACGACCCGAGCTGCTACAGGACATCACATCCAGACTACAAGACTGCATGAACGCAGTAGGAACCTAGATGGCACAAAATTGTTTAAAGCTAAACTCCAGCAAAACAGAGGTTGTGCTTTTCGGCAATAATCCAACCTTCTGGACCCCAGACTGTTGGCCAAACTCCTTAGGACCATTGCCCTCCCCAACTAGAAAGGTTAAGAACCTAGGAGTATGGATTGACGACACACTTAGTTTTAAGGACCAGGTGAACTTCGTGGCATCTACCACTTCATACATTATCAGATCTTGCAAGAAAATAATGCCGCTACTGCCTAAAGACGCACAACAGACGGTAGTTACAGCATTAGTAATGTCAAGTTTAGACTATTGCAATAGTCTCTACCTCAAGTTACAAGAAGGAGCAATGAATAAACTACAAATGCTGCAAAATGCAGCGGCTAGACTCCTTACGGGTTAAAACGGAGATCAAAAAACTTCACTGGCTACCGATTAGGAAGCGCTCCCAATTCAAGGCGCTGTTTCTGGTCTTCAAGGCCCTCCAGGGAACAGGCCCAGACTTTTTAAAACAACACTTCCGTTGGTACTCACCTAAAAGAGCACTCCGGTCCTCCGATGCTAAATTGGTGATGTTACCCCGGATGAAAAAAGCTAGTTGGGGCGGTAGAAGCTTTATTGCCAATGCTGCGAAAGCATGGAATACCCTCTCAATACATCTGAGACGCATGACCAATCTGATGGCATTCAGGAAGGCTTTAAAAACATGATTTTTCACAGACTAATTTACGCAACATTCTAACCTTATGATCCCTCTCGAGTTCTTCACCCCAACGCCAGGACACCTCCGGGTAGCAGTTGCGCTTTACAAATGTAATTAACATTAACATAGCAGATGAAGCAATTTTAGGTTGGTTTCTCTCAGAGAGAGATGGGGATCAAACCACAGAACGGACTTTCCTGTGTATGTGGTTACTTCTACAGATAATCTTGTGGTCTAGGAGTATAAGGTGGCTGGGGTTGACAATAGAAAGCAGAAACAATATGTATGTGGTCTACTCTTGATGCACCGAAGTGTCTTTAAATGGGAATTGGGGTGAGTGCAAAGATTTTAAACACTTCATCATTTTGAAATGGAAAGCTGTGCCTATTAGGTATGATCCAGCGGGTTACTAGCAACAAGCATTCATACACAAAATACTCACTTGGGCCCATACATTCATACTACGCTAGCAATTTCCGCTGGTGGGTCAGTTGGTACTCTTTATCAAAAATCCCTGCTACCAATTACTTTTCCGATTGAAGAGTAATGACTTACCAATGGACCCATTGCTAATTGGGAAGTTTAAAATGAGTGACGTTCCATACAATTCATAATTCTGAAATAATCACTGAGTCAAGAAGTTTTAAATATTTATCTAAAGTTTTAGCAGAGTAAAATACAGAACCACGTGATACTTAGATCGCATATCAAGGTTGAAGCATAATAATCAATTATCGATCAATGACGGTCCCTTAGGAGAAGATAGAGACAGCAGCGCAACTAAGGTTGCATTTATATTTACCTAAAGTGCGAGAACCAAACCCTTGGCCAAGGAGCTGGAAAGATAGGACCCTGGAAGGATGAAGAGCAAAGATCTCCTCCCGGATCAGGACAGGACCGGTGACCTCTCTATCCACCACGCCTTCGTCGTTCCCCTCTCTGGTACTTCGCTTCTCCTCGAATTCTCCCGTGACTTCCTTCTAATGGACTCCTCCGCCCCCTCCTCAGGACCTCTCTGGACGGCGGTTCAGTCTGCGTCCGATCAGCTTGTACGTCTGGATCTCGAGCGTCCTAATGCTAATACGCCGTGCTGGTGCTAAAACTTGTGCTAACTAATTAGCTAATACTATATCTAATTAGCTAATACTATATCTATTATACCCTTCTACGCCCATGTACCTCCCCTAAATGTTGCAGAATTATGGGGCCACTACTTCTGATTGGACAGGGGGTTGATCCTCACACCATATTGATTTAATTCATTTTTCTTAAAGCCCTTTGTTTTAAAATACCGCCCCTCACTTTTAATACATTTGCTTTATTTCCCACCCGTCTCATGACAAAGTTTATACATTCTTCATGTACATTGTTACAATTTTATAGGGACATTCATGAATACAGTAATATTGGCCATCAGGTCATGGCCTTGGACGACGTCCAGGTTGACTTCATCCTTTTCTTTCTGGGCAGCCATTCAAGGAGCATGCGCAGAACCATGGTCACACGAGTTTTCAGTTCACCAACCCCAGGCCCATATTTACGAACTAATAAAAGTCAAAGAAGAAAATATTAAAATCACAAATAAAATGTTTCACTGTATACCCACTCTTTCTACTCTATTCCCATTTACTTATAAATTCTATCCCGCATTAGTAGCGTTAAAATACCACAATTTAATTGCAACACAAGAGCAAGCTGTAGCACGTGAAAACATGAAGCGGCCATTTTAATGCACACTGCGCAGAAGCAAGAGTTTCCCACAAGCAAAGAAAGACGTCACACCACGTAATATGGTTGAGACATGCGCAGTAAAGTTCCCGCGTTTTAGCGGCCATTTTAGAATAGACAAGCGTTACTTATTAGTATAAACACATAGGCAAGCTTCCTTGCTACTTATGTTTGTGTGTGCAGTTTTTAGTATGAACAATACAAATTTAATACATTAATACTTTTGAGAAGATTGCATCCGAGCAAGTCTCATTTGTGAGTCCTTGCTCCATCAGGTACAAGGTTAGAAATCTCCTTTGAATTATAGGGAGAAGTCAAGGGGGATTTGTGGTGATCTGTGCAAGAAAAGAATAATTGAGCCAATATAATCATCCGAATGGCTTTCCTGTCATATTTAAAAAAAAAAAAAACAAGAAAAAAAAAACAAAACTTTGCATTGACTTGCACAGTCGAATGATTCTATCCCGATCGACTGACATCCCTTACTTATTCTGCATGAGATGATCTCAACAATAGATGGTGTGACATTTTTTCAACACTAGACTTGGCTGGCGCTTGCAGCCAATTAGTACTTGATGAGGAATTCGAATACCGGACGGCTTTTGTTACACCTGAGGGTAAGATTCAATATTGTGGAATGTCCTTTGGTCTGGCTAGTGCAGGGTATGTATTCTAATGCCTGAGAAAGGAAACACTCAATGGTGTCCCAGAGCAGTGACTTTTCAAAATTAAATGTCGGTTTCAGCAGAGCCAACAAGAACATGATGCTAATCTTTCAAAGGTATTGTATGAGCAAGGTTTGACTGAAAGTTTTGAAGTGCAAGTTCATACTTGAAGCATCAGTTCCACAATCAAAACAACAACTTCTCCTTTTTCTCATAATGAATTTTAGTTGGAATTTGTCAAAGGCCGTGTTGAGAAGGTTGGCTCATTGAGATGTTTAATAATAAAAAATATGAAGTTTGTTTGGGCATGTTGCCAAAATGTTGCTTTTTAAAACCTTAAGCTAGAAATAATACAAGAATGATGTTTGAGACCTTATGTTACCAAAAAGGAGTGTTTAGTAGGTATGGATGTGAGCAGTTGTTGGTCTGGTGCAGTGCTCATGTAGCATGATAAAGGGTCAGTACGGAATGACTCTATGATAGAAAGAGCTGCTTGTGTGTGTTGGAACATCTGAGGGATGACACAAGATTCGCTTTATGCTCGGACAATAAACCATTGATCACTTGTTACATGGTGGTGGGTGCAATATAAACAGCAAAGCTAACCAGGCTATCATCAAAGCGGGAGGTGTATCAGTACAAGATTAAATACATACCGTGGAAAACCAGTATACATGCTGACTGTATGTCCATGCTACCACTACCATAGAACACCAGTAGTACCAATCGTGCTTTGAGGACTGCAAAGTTAAATGGACTATGACGGATGTTGTTTGGGGTGCGTTTGTGTGTGTGTGTGTGTGTGTGGGGGGGTAGGGAATGTCCTATAACAGAAGGTGAGTGGAAGAAAGCGAAGGAGAAAATTCCATTATGTGTGCGGTATTGGAATACACAGCTCAGGATGGCCTGAGGAAAGCCAGGTAGGAGTTGAGTTGTGCACTTGAAAGTGCAGGAGGAACTGTTCTTTGATATTGGCGCATGGGTGAGGGGTAACATAATCACTCCATCTTTCGGTTTATAGAAAACTTTATTCATGTTAATCCATGAAGGGCATTAGGGATGTCTGGCAACAAAAGATGATTGATAGATTATTATTGAAGGCCTTCTATGTACTCTGTGTTTTAACAAATTGGTTTGGGAGTGTGGGGCATGCTCTCAGTGACAACTCTATAAAGTCTTATATTGTGGAGGCCCAACCTGTCACACTTGAGTGGCCCAGCGAAGTTTAGAATCATTGTGATTGGACCATTTGCTCTAATTCCCTGTCTAGAAGCATTCATGATCATTCTGGTTGACTATTACTTAAAGTAGCCTGAAGTTAAGAGGCTGAGAAAGGTCACATCAGAATCCAAAATGTAGGTTTTTGAATGATATTTTTTGTATGATGGATACCTACAGAAATTGTGTTGGACAACAGGCTGCAGTTTGTGAGTGGTTTAATGCAGAATGAAAAATTTCCTAGTAATCATGACGGAAAGTTTCAATTCTATTAAGGACGCGGAGGGCGAGGATTATGCTCAATTTTCTTTATTCCTTTTTCCAGCAGCTTCAACTTTAAATCAACAAAAAACTAGCATTCCCATAGTGCATGCAGTAAGGGTCATCTCCGATCCACCAATAGGCAGTCCGCATGGTCCACGAGGGCGTGTGCTTCCTGTGCCACTTCCTCTTTCTTGACTGCGACCACATTATCCTCGAGTCTTGTCAGTCTGCTTTGGAACTCTCAGAACCTGGAAGAAGCCGAGAGACAAACCAATGTCTCCGATCTCCAGTTAAATCTAGGCAAGCATCACTAGATCATGGTGCAATTACATCACATTATGAACAATAAGTATATACCTCATCCGTCCCCAATGGGATCACCAACCAAAGAGTAAACGGTATCAAGAGGCACATACTTATACCAAACAATATGGGTCCACTTTGATGGTTGTATGACTTAATGGTTTCGGGTTGGGATCAGGTC
The DNA here is from genome assembly GCA_963921515.1 of Calotriton arnoldi. Taxonomy (NCBI): domain Eukaryota; kingdom Metazoa; phylum Chordata; class Amphibia; order Caudata; family Salamandridae; genus Calotriton; species Calotriton arnoldi. The sequence goes on from CAWUFW010002037.1 coordinate 1,233,326, forward strand.
TCTCGGAGCCTCAGCGGGAATAATCCTCACCTCCGCGTCCTTAATAGAATTGAAACTTTCTGTCATGATTACTAGGAAATTTTTCATTCTATGTCCGGACCGGAGGCGAGGATTATGCTCGTTCAAAGCTTATCCACCACCAACGACGCCATGTCCATGACTGGTTTAAAGTAGAATCTCTTGAACATCGAATCTGATGACCAGTCTGCGGCGTTTATGATATTCTCCAGTCTGGCCCCCAATGAGAGAGCTTTTGAAGCCATTGCTCCCCTCACTGAATGGGTGCCAAATTGCGAGACATTTATACCTGCCTCTTGCATCATCCATCTGATCCAACGGGCTATGGTTGGTGACGTAACTGCTTTGAAAGGCTTCCTTAGGGAAATCAATAACTGGCGTTCACCTGGTGGACGAATTTCCTCCGTCATACTCTCATATTCCTTGAGGCATCTGACCACGCACAACTTTGGGGAATTATCAAATGCTGGATAGGACACCATTCTGGAATCTGATTTGGTTCTACAAACAATATGAAAGGTGACACCCCCCCCCACCCCCCAGGGGTGAAAACCCTTCCGGAAATGTCTAGAGCTCGAACATCTGACACTCGCCGACATGATACTAGGCACAAAAGCATAGCCAGTTTAGCTGACAGTTCCTTGCGAGACAAATATTTATTAGGTTGCCAAGATTGGAATAGGTGTAGAACTTTATTGACGTCCCATAATGACGAATATTTGGGTTCCGGGGGAAGCGTGAGGCGAATTCCTTGCATTAAATTGCAAACCATCTGATGTTCTCTAACTGGGGCCTCTTGGACAGGTACGTGGCCTGCCGAGATTGCCGACCTATAAGAATTGATAGTGCGGTAAGCCATGCCCTGGGCCACTAATGATGCCAAGAAGTTCATAATGGCTACCACTTCGCAACCCAGGGGATCCTGGTCATTCCGAACACACCAACCGACCCATCTGGGCCTTGCTAATCTGTAGTGCTTGCTTGTACTGTTGGCCCAAGCTGCTCCCAGTAACCTCTGAGCATCGTTTGATAGACCTGAGAATCTCCAGGGATACCTGAAATCCGCCAGGCCACCAAGGGCATTCACCCTTGTTGGAATAGAGGATGGGGATTGCCCTGGGGATCCCTCCGAATAAACGGATCTCGGGGTAGAAGGATTGGAGAATCCCAGGAAAGTTCCAGGAGAACTGGAAACCACACATGACACATCCAATACGGGGTAATCAACACTATCTTCACCTGTTGCCTGCGGACTTGTGCCGTGAGTCTCATTATCGCGAACGGGGGAAAGCGTACCCAGTCTCCCTGGACTAGTCTTGGAGGAATGCGTCCGTCGCTGTAGCTAGAGGGTCTGGCTTCCTACTGAAGAATCGTGGTAGCTGGTGGTCCAGACGGGACGCATAGAGGTCTATTGAGAACGGGCCCCACATTTTGTGGAGTCTGAAAGAACAGTGGATGTAGTTGCCACAGGCTCATGTCTGACTAGCTCCTGGAGCACCAATCTGCTATCACATTGGAAGCTCCTGGGAGGTATTCCGCCGTCACTGAAATGTTGTGGGAGAGGTAAAACGTCCAAAAGTCTTTGGCTAGGCCCGCTAGAACCTTGGACTTTGTTCCACGAGATGGTTAATGTAATGGACTGCCGAGACATTGTCCATCTTCAGGAGCACGCTGCAAGACGTCTTGTCCTTCGTCCAACACTGGATCGCGAAGGACGCCGCCATCGGTTCTAGGCAATTGGTGTGGAGTTGACCTTCCTCGGCGGACCACTTTCCTCCTGTAAAGGAGTCTCCGCAATGAGCTCCCCAACCTGACTTGCTGGCGTCGGACTCTATTACTAAGTCTGGATCGCAGCCAAATATGGCTCTGCCATTTCAGGCCTCCATATGATCCAGCCAGCATCTCATTTCCCTGCGCACTTCTTCTGTGATGGGCACCTGGTTGGAATATTGTAGGCCTCTGCGACGCTCTGTAGTGGAGCGGTCCTGGGAAAATCGCCTGAATTGATGAGGTGAGAAGGCCTACCAACCGAGCTATCTGCCTCAACGAGGTGAAGGAATGTGCTAGCATTCGCCTCAGTTCCCTGCGAATCTTGGTCATCTTCCTGGCTGGAAGACTCTGGGTGCGGGTCACCGAGTTTATAAAAAATCCCAGGAAGGTCACCTGCTTGGATTGTTTCAGGAGTGACTTCTTGGCATTGATCACAAACCCCAGGTTCTGGAGAAGGTCTACTGTTTTCTGCAACTGCTGTGAGAGGCGGAGCGGACATTGCTCTAGGAGCAGAATGTTGTCCAAGTAAATGATGAGGCGAGAGCCCTTGGCTCTTAGTGTCTACACCACTGGTTTGAGAATCTTGGTGAAGCACCACGGGGCCGAAGAAAGCCCGAAAGGAAGGGAGGCAAACTTGTACACCTGATCCTTCCACAGAAACTGTAGGACTCGTCGGTGCGGGGAAAGATGGGGACCTCCAAGTACGCGTCTTTCAAATTTAGCCGGACCATCCAGTCGGGCTGAAGGAGGTCCCACAGAAGATGGAGGCCCTCCTTCTTGAAGTGGCGGTAGACCAACTATTGGTTGAACTCTCTTAGGTTTATCACTGGCCGTTGACCCCCATCTGTTTTGTCTACAAGAAAAATATTGCTGAGGAAGCCTCTTGGGTGTAGACGTGTTGGGACAATCGCTTCTTTTTGCAGCAGATCCGCCACCTCCTGATCTATAAGGTTGACCTGATCGTGTGCAAAAACCAGCGGCCGGGGCGAACCTCCTGTATGGGAGAGCCGTAGAACTCTATCTGAAAACCTTGTATGGTCTGTAACACCCATGCGTCGAAGGTGATAGACCTCCAGTTGTGTTAGAAAACCGCCAACCTGCCGCCCACCTTTAAATGAGGAAGGGGGGGAAAGGCTCACCTGATGTGGCCAGGGGTTGACCTCTGGCTGCTCTTCTGCCACCGCGGCCTCTGTAGGCTCGTCTTGACTGGAAGAACTCCTGTCTGCGTGAGTCTTGGGTTTTCTTGCCGCCTCTATGAGGGCCTTGGGTCTAAAAGCTGTCGGCCAAATGCCCTCTGCCATGGCCGGCCCGACAAACTCTAGGGTGGAAAACATTCTTAATAGCGGACTGCGCCTTATCTAAGGACGTAAAAGTGGCGACAAACTTGGTGAATTTTTTAATGAACGGTTCTCCGAAGAGTCTGCCTTGTGCCACTGTACCCACCTCAGAAGAAGCCAGGTCTCCCAGTTTGGGATCCACTTTTAGTAGAAAGCAGCGTAGCCTCTCGGTAGAGAGGGCGCAATTAGCATGGCCTTTGAAGACTATTGCGCGTTGCGCTCAGTTCGAAACTCTTTCGGCGGAAAGGGGGGTGCCTGCCAGTTTGGCCTCTCCGCCAATTCCAAGACCTTTGTAATGGGGCCTGCTTTATCTAACAGCTTATCCTGGCAGGATTTCCACGATCTGTCTATCCCCTTTTTTGGGTCCCGAATATATTTCTGCAGGAAAGTGGCCATTTTTGGGTCAACCTCTGGTGGTGTTGCCACCTTGCCCGGTAGGGCGGGGGCATTCCGCTCTGAGGCAAGCTCTTACCTCCTTCTCGAGAGGTTTGCGTAAGCGCCCTGCTACAAACGCTGAGACTTTGGGGGAGGGCACCCACTCCGAGGACCGGGGATGAATTAAATTCTTAGGGACCAACATGTCCGAGAGCTCCTCTGACACCTTGGGTATGTCTGAGGAGGGGGACCCTATAGGGCGCCAGGGTCGGGAGGGACCTGCCTCCTTCTGCGGATTCTCCCAAGGAGTCCTCCCCATCTTCGTATAAACTAGGAATCTCTGGTGTGGTGTCTTGCAACCCTGCATCTGGTCTGGCTAAAAACGCCCTCTTCAAGCGCTCAAACTCCCCCATATCCATGCCTGAGTCGCTCTTACGCTTCGGGGTGCGCTGGGGCTGTTCCGCCTGGCAAGCATGTGCTATTTGTATTATGCAGCACTCAAAAGGGCCCATAGCAGCTGCCATCGCTTGGTGGATGGAAGCATCCACTGCATCGCAGAACTCATAGTCAAGGGGGAGAACCTGCAGAGACTCCTCCTCTGTATATTCGTCCTCCGTGATGAGTGAGAGTCCTGTTGCAGCTAGGGCCATGCGAAGGCCAACTGTATCTCTAGGCGCTCTATGCGCGAGTAGGGAATCTACTGTATATCAGGTTGGTAGTGGCGTGAACTGAAATCACTAATTTTGTGCACACTGAGTGTGCTAGTCGGATTTCTTAATCCGCTAAAGGGGCGACTCACCCTGGGATGTAAAGGGTGTCCTAGATGTCTGGGCCCGCCCCTGTCAGCCTCCTCGCACAAGAAAACACTCACACGCGCCTTGCGGTGTTCCAATACAGACCCACGGTGCGGGCATCAGGAGAGGCAATGCGGAAAACACAGACCCACACTTGGTGGGTGTAAGGGGTTCCAGATGGCTTAGGCGGCGTGTCGGGTTGTGGGCGCTGTGTCTGGCACTCGTTGATACCCCCCCCCCCGACCAGCGTGACACGGATCAACGAGATGCGCAGACACGCGCCCCCTGTTCTCCCGACGTGCGCACCGCTCGCCTGAGGCTCAGTAAGGGGGGGCCGCGATCAGAGCATACCAAATCGCTCCTGCAGCCCCGATACGTGTTTAGCAACGCGCAAACAGATGATAGCGTACCGCTAGTTAGCGAACACGTGTACACTCAAAAAATACACTTAATATACCCTTAATTCCCCTTGCATCGAACAAGCGAGAGGGAAAGAATACTTATCTGCTGAAGCAGGAAAAGAAAGAGGAAGTGGCACAGGAAGCACACGCCCTCGTGGACCATGTGGACTGCCTATTGGTGGATCGGAGATGACCCTTACTGCATGCACTATGGGGATGCTAGTTTTTTGTTGAGTTAAAGTTGAAGCTGCTGGAAAAAGGAATAAAGAAAGTTGAGCATAATCCTCGCTTCCGGTCCTGACAGAATTACTAAATCAAGTGCAGTGTAAAACACACAAGGATTTATAGAGCAAAACAAAAAGGTAGCAGTGAATTTCTGTTTATCATCCAGACTTCAGTAGGCAGGTTGAGCGGTTTAAGTTGGTAGTGAAAGTCAAAATTAGCACCAAAAAGGGTTATTGAGTGGAGAAAAGCTTTGCAGGCAGCTTTACTCTTTCAGGACTACTCCCAGAAAAGTTTTTTTATTTTTTATTTAAATGTTTCTCCATTTGAGCTGTGGTATAAACCCAGTTCTAAGTTAGATCCTTGGTGGCTGAAGGAGAAAATTGGGGGTTAGGTCTGTTATTGGCACTAACATAAGTAGAGCAGTTGCAGCTTACAAAGGGAGAATGCTTGAGTGGAGAAATAAAAGGAAAGGGATGTCTAGTGCTGCAGATATTTGTGTTGGCGATTCTCTTTTCATTACGTTATCAGTGAACCTAGGGAAGGAAACTCAACATTGGTCTGTTCCTGTAGTGGTCACTGAGGTTTTCAGGAAAGCTGTTGGAGTGGATGACAATAAGGTTTGGAATTTATCTAGGGTGCCTTTGCACAGTGGAGTTGGTGACTGTCCACTGGTGGATGGTGGCAAGTATTCAGGAGTGAAAAAATTGTAGGGAAGACAATTTTTTCTTTGCTATGTTTGAAAAGGCTCCAACGGTCGGCAGCCAAGATTGCTGCGTGTGGTGGATCGAGATTGATACCAGTGCCTGGTACGTCCTGTATATTTGATCAGGGTCACAAAGGATGTGGCACGGGATTATTGGTTGCAGCATAGTAGATGTCAGTCTATTACGTTCCAAAATGATGGTTAGAATTAATATCTGATAGAGATATCTAGCCGCAGATTCCTTACCTTAGAATTTCCCAGGCTTCAGGCTGGATCCGGAAGCCTTTTGCTCGAGCAATACCCTTGCGTGCTGGTAGGTGGCGTTGGTAGGCTCTGCGTGACGTCTGTGTCATCTGCGCTAAAAGTGATGTCCGCATCACCTCGGCGTGCTGACGACAGTTCTTTCCTTTCCGCGCCAGCTTGTGCAGATCCATGAGAAGAGCTACTCTGTCACTTTGTGACAGGCTTTTTTTGTAGTTTTGTCGATTTTGGTGTGTAGGTTTTTTCCTCCATGTCGAATAAGACTTCTGGAATCAAACCGTGCAGTGCATGCCATGTCTGTGATGGAAACACTTGATATGTCTTAGGTGCCTGGAGTGCGACCAAGACTCCAAGTCCTGCTCCGACTGCTGGGCCATGGCTCCGAGGGCCTTGAGGGAGCGGTCCCTAAAGCTGCTTGCGGCCCGGCGTTCGGCTCCATGGCGTTTCCCCTGGAGGTCTCGGTCCTGGTCGTGAGGAAGGTCTGGGCACTGCTCCGGGAGTCCAAAGTCCTCCCACTCGAAGTCGTCTAGTTAGTCAGGTAAGAAGCATAAGAAACACAAGAAGTCGCAGCTTCAGCTTCTCCCTGCCTGTCGGCCGATGTGACTGAGGAGTCTCGATGCTGTAGGCCTCGTTCTGCAGAACCTGCGCCTGGGTCAGCTCCATGCTTCCTTGCCTTTCTAGGAGCTGGAGCGACCCCCGCCCAGCTTAAAGAATTCTATGATGCCATGTGCCTCATAATTGGCCGACCTTACCATCCTGGCGCTCCTTCGGGCCCTGGAAGCTCAGGGGGGCTCCATCAGGTTCCGCGCAAGCTGCTCTGGCCCTGGCGCCGATGCCCTCCCAATGGATCCAGTGGTGGATCCTGACTGGTGCCGGTCATGCCCCTGCAACCTTACCCGGCGCTAGCCCCCGCGCCGAGACTCCTGACGCTGGTGGCTCCAGCCCCATTCTTATCCCGACGACGCAAAGCTGGATCGGCACCTACCAAAGCTCAGGGAGCCATAAACAGGGTTCCGGCGCCAGAAGTAGGCAGTGGTTGCTATTCCCGCTACTTTCAGTCCCGAAAAAGGACAAGCGCCTTCGTCCTATTTTAGATCTGCAAGCCCTCAAATACTTTCCAAAAAAGGAAAAGTTCAAAATGCTCACTCTGGCTCAGGTCTTGTCTGCCTTAGACCACGGAGACTGGACGTTGGAGTTGGACTTGAAGGACGCCTATTTTCACATTCCCGTCCCGCCTGCCCATTGGCGCTACCTGCGGTTCATGGTAGGCCACGAGCACTTTCAGTTCATTGCTCCTCTTTGGCCTTACCAGCGCTCCTCGGGTGTTCACCAAGGTGATGGTGGTGGTTGCAGCTCATCTGCTCAGATCAGGGGTGCCAATCTTCCCCTATCTCGACGACTGGCTGTTGAAGGCAAACTTGCCCCAGCCTGTCTTCTCCCACCTCCAGACTACAGCGTATCTCCTGCTTTTTCTGGGGGTTCACTATCAACGTGCCGAAGTCACCCCTGACTCCCTCTCAAATGCTCCCTTTTATCAGAGCTGTTCTGGACACAGTGCAGTTTCTGGCCTATCCTCCTGAGCGGCGAATCCAAGATATTCAGGCTATGATACCGATGTTTCAGCCTCTATCCTGGATTTCGGTGAGAAGACTCTGAGGCTGCTGGGCCTCATGGCTTCCTGCATCCTGCTAGTGACACATGCCAGATGGCATGTGTGGGCTCTGCAGTGGGACTTAAAGTTCCAGTGGGCGCAGCATCAGGGGAATCTTTCCGACATGGTCCAGATTTGGGAGAGAATTTCACAGGACCTGCAGTGGTAGCTAACAGACCGCAATTGGGTCAGAGGCAGACCCCTCTCCCGTCCCCAACCAGATCATACAGTAGTGACTGATTAGTCACTCCTGGGATGGGAAGGCCATCTGGGAGAGGTGGAGATCAGAGGACTCTGGTCTCCAGCAGAATCTGGACTCCACATCAGCTTGCTTGAGCTCTGAGCCATTCGCTTGACATTGAAAGCTTTTCTTCCTTCCATCAAGGGAATGCTGGTTCAGGTGTTCACGGACAGCACCACCGCCATGTGGTACTGCAACAAACGGCAGGGTGGTGTCCTGGACCCTTTGCCAAGAGGCCCTGCGTCTTTGGACATGGCTGGAAAAGCAGGGCATAGCCTTGGTGGTTCAACACCTGGCAGGTTCCCTGAACGCCAGGGCGGACGAACTCAGCCGTCGATGCCTAGCAGATCACGAATGGAGTCTCCATCCTTAAGTGGCGCAAGGTCTCCTTCAGAAGTGGTGAGAGCCTTGGTAAGATCGGTTCACCTCTGCCTAGAACACGCAATGTCAGCAGTTTTGCACACTGGAGTTTCCAAGGCGGCACTCGCTCAGACCACTCTTTTCGTCTTGAGTGGAGCTCAGCCCTCCTGTACGCCTTTCCGCCGATGCCACTCCTGTCCAGAGTGCTCAATAAGATCGGGAGCGACCGGACCCAAGTCATTCTTGTGGCTCAGGACCGGGCACGGAGAGTCCGGTATCCCGAGCTTCTCCAGATGAGCATCGATCCTCTGATCAGGCTCTCCCTTCGGGAGGATCTTCTGTCGCAGCAGCAGGGAAGGATCCTCCAGCCGAACCTGTCAACTCTATGCCTTTTTAGCATGGCGATTGAGCGGCGGCAGTTGACGGCATTCGACCTTCCTCCCAAAGTCTGTGATGTGATTTTTGGCAGCCAGGCATCCCTCTTCCAAGACCATATATCCCTGCCGGTGGCAGAAATTGGTAAAATATTTTACCAAAATGTCTATTGATCCTCTTTCTGCTTCCCTCTCTCAAGTCCTTCTCTTTATTTTGACCCTTGCCCAGCATGGCTCTGCTCTGCGCACTCTTAAAGGGTACCTTACCGCCTTGGCCTCCTCCTTGCGGCTGCCAGACGAACTCTTTATTTAAATCCCCTATTGTAAACCTATTTCTTAAGGGGCTAGTACATATGTTCCCACCTGCCCCATTCATCATACCTCAGTAAGACCTTCAGTTGGTTCTCACCTTCCTGATATGTGCTCTGTTCGAACCTCTGCACAACTGCCCCCTCTGGCTGCTTTCCATCAAAACAGCCTTTTTAGTAACAACAACTTCTGCCAGGAGGGTGAGCGAATTGCAGGCTCTGTCATCTAAGCTACCTTTCCTGACCATCTTCCCTGATACGTTGGTGCTTCGCATTAGGTCCTCTTTCTTACCAAAGGTGGAACACCATTCCATGTGGGGCAGTCTGTCACCTTGCCCACTTACTATGCTCCTGAGCACTCCTCTAAAAAGGAGGAGCGACTCCACCATCTGGACCCAAAAAGAGCGTTGTCGTTCTACCTTGACTAAAGAGTTCCGGGTGGACGACCAACACTGTGTGGGGTACGTTGGATCAAAGAAAGGTCGTGCGGTCAGAAAAGGACTTTCTCGTGATGGGTTGTCCTTTGCATTAAAATTTGCTACGCTCTAACAGCCTCCTGAAGGCTTAAGAGCTCATTCCACCAGAGCTAAGGCTGCAAACACAGCGTTGCAGCGTGGTGTTCCAGTCATTGACATTTGTCAGGCAGCAATGTGGGTATCACTGCACATGTTCACTAAGCACTACTGCCTGGACAGTCAAGTCCACAGGGACGGCCTTTATGGCCGCTCTGTCCTGCAGAACTTCTGGCTAAACTTGTCCGCAGTCCGTCCTCAGGGGATGGTATTGCTGGGGTATCTATTTTAAGGGGAGGTATCGGCGGCTAGATGTCTCTATCAGATGGACAAGTTACTTACCTTCGGTAATGCCTTATCTGATAGAGGCATAATTTAGCCATAGATTCCTTACCGACTCGCCTATCTTCCCCGCGCTGGGGACAGGTTCTTATGGTCCGGATTGATCCCTTTCAGGGCCCTAGTTGTTCTAAACACACCACTGTCAGTGCACTTAATGGATCCGCGCTCCTGGCGTGGAAAGTCGTGAAAAGTAATGGACGTCAGCGCACCGAGGTGTTACCTATATAGGTGACCTGGATGTCACTTCACGGCGCAGACGACGTCACGCGGAGCCGACCGACGCCACCTACCGGCACGCAAGAGTATTGCTCAAGCAAAAGTCTTCTGGATCCAGCCTGACGTTTGGGAAATTCTAAGTTAAGGAATCTGCGGCTAGATTAGGTCTCTACCAGATAAGGTGTTACCGAAGGTAAGCAACTTGTCCATTAGATTATAAGAGTCTATTTTGTATGAGATGTTTTTTTTCCTTTACACACACGCATAACAGGGAGAAGAGAGGTACTTCCCTTCGTCCTCCCTAATGACATCACTTATCCACACTATAGAAAGGAAGCGGAATTCAATCTATATACTTCTGTAGGAGCTGCTCGGTTCTCCCAGTGGTAGACCCTTTGGTGTTATAAGACCTCCCTCACACACTTAGTCGTGTCATGCTTCATCATAGGGCGCGTATCAACACTCTGACGCAGACCAACGTACAGAGTGGAGCGAAAAAATATTTTTGTTTGTTCATATGTTGGGGAGCCAAAAGCATTTCTTCTGCCCCGTCAGGATATAGGATCCTCACAACACAAGAAAATCTAAAACTATCTTGAGGAGTGTCCACCCAATCTTTATTCCGGACCTCTCCTGGCAGGATTAAAAAGTCTGCTTGGGGTATGCCTGGATTATTAGTATCCATTACCCCTGCCTATTGTGTTCTTTATCAATATGTTTCGGCCACCAGATTGCCTCGTAGGGTCAACAGCCTTCGTCAAGGCTGGGATCCCAATAGTCTGTGTACAGTTTGCACTCCCCCCTACTTCAAGTACCTTATATCCTTGGGTATGAGTGGGGGTATGTATTTATATTGTTGCCTTACTTGCCAGTAGTGTGACTCTCCTCAGGAACAACCAGAGTTTAATCTCATTTTCTCCCAAAGCAGGGTAGTGCTGGGAACGTCACCCTTTTGTCACACTTTCGACATGGGTGTACCTTTGACATGGGTGTTTCGCCACTAGCGAAAGACTAACGGTACACCCATGTTGAAAATCGAAAAAGGAGGTAAATGGGAAACTAGCACCTTAAAATTAAGGGGTAATCCCTCTATAAACAGCTGAATGCAGGTAAGTCTTAATGTTAAACCAAGGCTTTATTAGTGAGTTTCAGAAGCTTCTTAGAATTTCATTGCTTTCATTTTTCATTAAGTTGTATTGAATCATTAATTTGCATTAACATTCTTATGCGTCTTGCTTAATCATTGCTTGAAGGACCATAATGATATTGCAAATCTGTATAATACCCTTATGATACCCCAATCGATTTTAAGTCCCAGGAGTAGCTTATGTACAAAACTTGTGCCATGTTACTGGTTTTTTTTCTATTCATTCAGATTTCTCCCTTTCCTTTGTAGTTCCCCTGCAAGAGCACTCTTAACACGCTCCTTTTTCCTGCCTTATGGATTTAGCCTACTGCCTCTAACCTAATCTGCTGATGAGTCGTGATTGAGTCAGCAGCAGACACCTCTTACTTCCCCATCCAGAGCTCACAGTGGTTACGGATGCATCACTCCTTGGTTTGGGCGGCCATCTGGGAGAGGTGGAGATCAGAGTACTCTGGTCTCCGACAGTCTCAGCTCCAAATCACCTTTTTGCAGTCGAGAACGATCCACTTGGCATTGAAGGCCATACTCCCTTCCATCAAGAGAAGGATAGGTCAGGTGCTCAGGGACAACACCACCACCATGTGGGACTTCAATGAACAGAGCGGGTGGGGTCATGGACCCTGTGCCAGCAGGCTCTGCGCTTCTGGACATGGCTGGTACGCTATGACATTTTCCTGGTTGTACAATACCTAGCGGACTCACCTAACTCCAGGCAAGACAAACTCCACTGTCGATGCCTTGCAGATTATGAATGGCGTCTCCATCATTAGATGGTGCCAGGTCTCTTCCGTGACTGAGGAGAACCTTTGGATGTGCAATGTCAGTACTTCTACGCGCTGGAGTTTCCAAGGCAGCTCTCGCTTGGAGATGCATTTCGTCTCCTGTATGCCTTCCCACCCTACCACCCCTGCCCAGAGTTCTCAACCAGATCAGTAACTACTGGACCCAATTCATCCTTGTGGCTCCGGATTGGGCATGAAGAGTATGTTATCTCGAACTCCTGAGCATGAGCATCAGTCCTCCGATCAGGCTGCCATTTCGGGAGGATCTCCTGTCACAGCAACGGGGCATAGAGATTGAGCAGTGGCAGCTGGCAGTCTTTGACTTTCCTTCAGAAGTCTGCAATGTCATTTTGGCAGCCAGGCATCCCTCAACTAAGACCATATATGCCTGCCATTAGGACCAGTTTGTGGCTTGGTGCGCTGCCAAACATGTTGATCTCCTCTCTGCACCTTTGTTCGTAGTCTTATTGTTTGTTTTGTTATCATGGCAAGGGTTTGTTATGGCACAGTTGAAGTGTATCTTTCGGCCATATCTGCATTCTTACAGTCGCTGGATCAGCCATCCCTGTTCAAGTCACCAGTTGTGACCCGTTTCCTAAAAGGACACCAACATATGTTTCCCCCAAAACCCTTCATTATGTCCCAATGCGACCTTAGTTTTGTTCTAATATTTTGTATGTGCTCGCCCTTTGAGCCCATGCACACTTCAGCCACATCGGCCAGAGCATGATGCTACTGACCTTTTTTTTGCTCCACTTCCCCTTTCTAAAGAGCAAGAGAGACTTCACCGACTGGACCCAAAAAGAGCATTGCCGTCCTACATTGATTGCACCAAAGAACACCGGGTGGACGATCAACTGATAGTTGGGTTCACCGGAGGAAAAGGAAAAGCCTTACAGAAACGGACCATCTACAGGTGGATTGCGCTCTGCATTAAAATCTAATATGCATTGGCCAAGAAGCAACCCCCTAGGGGCTTGCGGGCTCATTTCACCAGAGCCAAGGTTGCGACCACTGTGTTTGCTTGAGGAGTCCCCATCCTGGACATCGGTCAGGCCGCTACTTCTACATCTCTGCACACGTTTACCAAGCACTGCTTCCTCAACAGTCGGGTCCGTTGCAACAGCTTTTTGCCAGTTCAGTCCTCCAGGATTTGTTGGTCTAATCTGTTCGCAGAATATCCTCTGGGGAGGTATTGCTTGGGTATCTATTCTAGGGTAACAAATCTGCTGCTAGAAGTCTCTATCAGATGAAGAAGTTACTTACCTTTGGTAATGCCTTATCTGATAGAGACTATCTAGCCGCAGATTCCTTTCTGGCCCTTCCATCCTCCCCACTCCTGCAAACGCTTTCTTCTATCTGAGTGTCTGCACCCTGGTCCATCAGCTTTCTAATGTGGCTCTGTGCTTCTGGCATGGGAATGTCATGAAAAGAAACTCGTGTCATCGTCCTGGGATAGGGGTGGTGCAGATAGGCGCCTATATAGGCACTGCGCAAGTCACAACCTGTGCCGATGCAGACCCAATCTACGCCACCTCTAGCACGCAGAGATGCAGCTCAAGATTTTCTGGATCCAGTCTGACGCCTGGGGAATAGTCTATGGTATGGAATCTGCAGATAGATAGTCTCTAACAGATAAGGCGTCACCGAAGGAAAGTAACTTGTTCTTTTGGTCTATAAATCTTCATGCAGCATCCTTACTTTAACCTCACATCAGTATCCTGGATATGCTTGTGCCTCATGTCCTGTATTCTGGTCCGGAATAGTTTTACGCACCTTGTCCCCCCCCCAAGAAATAAGATGCCACCTCTTTAAACCAGGTTTCAGTCCTCATGTAATATGCCATTCTATGAGTTTGGGAGACTATCTGCTCATTCAAATTTTCGGTTCTGTTAGAACTAAGCAAAAGAACTGTCCAATTAGCCTTTTCCCCAAAGTTTATTGCTCATCAATATGAGGTGACCATTAGGAAGCCCTCTGTATAAGGCAGCACTGCCGACCTTGCCCTGGTGAATGCTAGAATCAACTCGATCTGGCCCCCTGCCTTTTGCAATGACTACTGTCTTCTTGGTGAGCCGGTATTGGAAGTTGCTGCCAGTCTTCACTCTCGATCCTTTGATCCTCAGTCTCCTCGAAAGATCCAGATGCAGACATAATTAGTCCCTGACTCATAGCTATAATGGGACTGCGCCAGTTGTGCTTCTGGGTTTTTCTGTCCATCTCTCTCAAAGCTACAAGAGTGGGTCTTTGGAAGAGACTCGTACATCTGTTGGAATGGGGACGAGTGTTTCATCTCTCTCCTCCACTAGTCCTGAGAGCCTAGTTCCTGAGGAATAAGCCTTCGCTTATGGGCGACCATGAAGGGCACCACAGAGTGAATGTGGAATCCAGTGGTCAAGAATCTGCAGTGAGCTTTTGAAAATGGAGTTTAATCTCCTCTTGTTCCTTCAACGGTATCCTGCCACTCACTGAACACTCCAGTGAGAGGCGCATTCAGAACGTTACATTTAAGAGACCTGTTTTAGTTGTTGGGACCCACAAGGATGTCAAAAACTAGTCTGACGCACTCTCAAATAAAGCAATTTAGTGTTGTCAGAGGTCTTGTATGACCTCTCAAGAGATCATTCTGCCTCCTAGTTGGATCTCAGTTTTGTTTTGTCTTAATTCTATACAGAATTCCTTTGTGTGTCAGTCTTCCAAGCAAGAGTACCTTGCAGTGGTCATCACTTCTGCGAAGAGAGTGGATTTTCCCTAAACTTCTTAGAGGATCTGGTGCTGCTCAAGATCTGCTTTTTGTTTTCAAAGCCTTCTTTAACTTTCATAAGAATTAAGAAGAGAGCCTAGTGGTATTTTCATGAGAATCTCATTCCTCTGTGGCAGGGAGCATTCTTTACAATGTCTTGACATGTCTTCTTCGAGGTTCTCCTTACGCAGCATCTCTTATCCCAGTCTGCTTTCCTGGTACCTTTCTCCCTCTATTCTGTGTTTCTGGTTCTCCTCCTCTGTTCCGGGCTCTTTTCCTCTGTTGCTTGTGTTCCTAGTTCTCCTCTACGGTTCCTGACTCTTTTCCTTTATTGCTCCTTTCCCTCCTCCATGTTTCCTGTGCTATTTTTTGTTTCTGTTACTTGTGTTCCTGGCTCTCTTCCTCGGTTGCCTATGTCCCCAGCTTCCTAGTTCTCTCCCTGGGCTACTTTTCTCTTGGTTTTTGATTCTCTTTCCCCGGTATCTGACCGTCTTCCTCCTGCTCGTGTTGTTGGTTTTTCTCCCTGGTTCCAAGCTTTGTCCCTCTGTTGAACTTCTTTCCTACCTGCTTCCTAGCTCTCTCCTTCGGTAACTTTTCTATGAGATTCTTCTTGGTTCTGACTCGCCACCACTGACTGTTTGTTCTCTGACCCTCTTCGTGCTGCTAGTTGTTCTCCCTGGATTTCCCCCACTGTTACTCGTGTTCCTGGTTCCCCCTCCCCTAGTATTGCTGACTCGTTGGTTACTGAACTCTGGCCTCAGCAGCTATAATAGTAATTGTCCCCAGTCTCCTGAAGGCACATGACTGATATCACCTGTCTACATCACTCAGCTTCTCCCTCCCCCCTTACAGCCCCACACCAGCCATAGTGTGATGGGAACAGCTGATGGAGAGGGGTCCGAAGCCCCCCCCCCCCTACGGTCACCGCCAGCACCTCCTGGCAGCTGTCCATCCTGGAGGGAGGGGCGGGGGTGGGAGAGACAGAAGGGAGGGCCCTGGAGGATTGGGGGCGGTGTGGGGTGGTAACAGAAGGCTGCCCTGCAGCAGTGTGCGTTTTATGGCCCTGATGGTCCGGCCTGTCCTGATCGGCACCTGTCCCCCCTCCCTTCAAATAGGGGGGGGGGGGCGAGGGGCTCTATCTTTAGCTCTTGCCTTCAGCTACCCACCGAAGCCTCTGCTGTTCGTGGGGCTGAGCCCACGAGGTCCGTAAAGAGAGAGAGAGAGCGCGAGAGAAGGGAATCCGACTGCTGCCCCCTCCCAGTCAGCACCCTGTTCCAGGCCCCCCTGCACCGGATCCTTGTATGTCCACACCCCAGGGCTCTGCGTCGCCGACCCACTCTTCCCCAGAGGACCCCTGCAGCAAATCCTGGTGTGCCCCCACATTGGGCCCTTGCACCCTTGAGGCTTCTTGGGGCGGGCATCCCCACCGGATCTTGCTACCCGCTCCCCCTAACCTTCACCGAATTTTAGCCCCCTCCTCTCGGCCTGCCACATTTCTTTATTCGCACGAGTTTCTGGAGGCTTTAGTGCATTTTCTTTGCAAACCGTGTTGAACCCATCTCCGTGAGTCTGTGCCCCTTGATCAACCAGTGCCAGCAAAGGGCCCTGGGCGAGATGTACGGCGTGTACTGCATGGATTACCGATACCAGCTACAGGTGAGGGGCTGCGTCTGAGCAATGGAGAGATGTCCGGGGTGGCGACTGAGGGGTCATAGAGTGCCATCGTGAGATGAGTGGTGAAGGAGCTGGCAGATTTAACTTGAAGTGTTGGTCTGGGGGAACTACGGTCATCGGCTAATGTTTATTGCACTGGGGAGAGAATCTGGGGCACTGGCTGTTACCAAGGCAAAGGCATTTCAGTGGGCAACCAGATTGGCTCTGGATGGCGCAGTGAAGGGTTAGTGAGAGCAGCCCTAAGCTTTGAGTGCAGGGCGGGAGCATTGGTTGTGTGCCACCTCTGTCTCGAACCCTGAAGGCTAATCTCTGTTGGGCCTGTAACCGGGCCTGAGAGATGGCCTTGCTGCCTGACCTGTAATATTGGTCTGAGGGATGGTTCTTCCTGCCCTGTACATGGGAGCTATGGGGTAGCTCTGCCATAGGACTTGTATAATAGGGCTTGAGTTAGAGCTATTTTGCCTGACCTGCAACACGGCATCTGAAGGGCACAACTTCAACTGTATCTTCAATGTTAGCATAAGGAAAATATGTCCAGTCTAACCTCTAACTCAGCACTTGCACATAGTACTGCTATTTTAGGGGCTAGAGCAGTGATTCTTAATCTGTGGTCTGGGGACCTTTGGGGGTCCGGGAAGCCTACTCGGGGTTCCGCTACTGCTTAGAAAACGAAATAATATTAACACATTAATGAAGTGTACAAATAAAGTAAAATTTACAGTTGAATATTTTAAAAGGTTCTTTAAATGTGAAGGGACTTGAAATTGGAGTCTAAAAAATAAGTTGGTATCCTCCGATTGATTTGAGCGAACAATGCAACCGCGTCAAACATAATATAGTATGAACGATGGGCGACCTCAATTGAACTTCGCTAAGCACCAACCTTCCAATTAAAATGTTTTTTTAATATTTGTTTGTGATTTAAATAAAATATTTAATCATTTGTGTATTTGTTTGATGAATGCTTGTTTCTGTATTTTTCGTATTCTTTTTGCTGTACAAATCATTGAAAATGCTTAGGCCGAGGTCCTCTGCTTCCAGTAAAGATTCATTGAGGGTACCCAGATTCAATAATGATTCAGTGGAGGGTCCATGGATTTCAGTAAAGATTGGGTGGGGGTCCACTGAAGTCGAAAGGTTAAGGCCTACTGGGCTAGAGGGTTAGTTCTGTCGGACCTTTACTTCAGACCCCAATAGATGGCTATTTTTCTTGACTTTTAGCATTGGGGATATAGCTCTTGTATCTGATCTGTAACATGGCGTACTCTGGGGGATATGGGTAGTCTTCCCTGTTTAATGAGATTCTCATTCCTCTGCTGTCTGACGTGTAACATTCGGCCCAAGGCATTGCAGAGGAGGGCAAAGGGGGATTTCCACCCAACTTGCCACTTTTCCAAATCTTAATAAAAAAGGAGCTTACATGCATCTATCTGCTTTTAGCATCACCTGAGTAAGTGTCCAAGACTTCTGCTGTTCAGAGTCTGTTGCATACTAGGAAGCATTTGTAGAACTCTAGCCATCTGTAGGCATCCAGCATTGCTTCCCCTGTTTTGTAAAAGACCTGTTTCTGCTTCAGATCAGCAGCAAAGAGCTTTAGGAAGTGAAACTTGCAGGTCCTTAGCGCACAATAAGCACTCTTCAAAGCAGCCACTCCAGAGCTCAGGACTTCTGAAAGTCTGGAGGAGTGAGAGAGGCCAAACTCCTACTCTTTCGTGGAAGCCAAATGCAAAGTAGCTTGTGGAAAGAACACCTCCTTTTTGTCTGGAGTTACCCAAGACCACCTGATTTTACTAAAATGATATGCATAATTTACTTATAGGAGCTTTCAGTCAGCCCTCTTAATCTATCGTCCTCATCCATTGGCTCTGTTATTGGGCCTTTCACATTTTTTTCTGCCCACTCCAGCAGACAGCATGGGACAGTGGGTCAGCCCACTTCAACCTTTGGCCATCTTTACTGTAAGAGACTCTATTCTGCCCTTTCACAAGGAGCACATCCACACGCAAAGTGGTTGCCTTCAGTGCCAGGGACTATTATCGCAATGTGACTTTTTGAGGCCAAAAAGGATTTTTGCTTTTAGCCAAATCTTATATATATTTTTATTTTTTTGGATTGATGAGGGCCCTGCAGCTTCCCGAACAAGAACAGTCCATGACAAAACAAGCATTGACAAAGCCAGAAGGCTGGCACCCAACGGCTGGCCTATTGGCTTTGCACTGTTTGTTTTTATCTGTTATTTATAGCATAATGTTACCATTTCCAAGTGCTGCAAATAATACATTTTATTATCCAATTTAATGGTACTCAGAACTGTCTTATCGACTGAGTGTACATGCACACTAGGCGCCATGCATTAATATGTGGTAACATGTAGTAAAGTGGATGGAGGTCTGCTGTGTGGATATGACCAAGAAATGCTGACTTGCCCAATGTTTGCTGTCACGGTATTACAGTTTAGTGCACTGAACAGCCAATATTTCTGTTCCTGTGGTGAGCCTGTGTTATCTGCTTAAGGAGAATGAAAGGGTCAGTCCGTCCGCTGGGGTTCGATCTAGTGGTGTGTGGATGGCATATAGACTATTGCAGGATGAACCTACCTAGATAGAGGCACGGGGTAGCGGTTTCCTTGTATTTCATACTGGGAAGTTTGCGCGTTTGAGATTTCAGTCCCTGATCTCTTGAATATCTCAGAGCAACAATATATTTACAAAGCGGGTCGTGCGTGTTGGGCGACCGAATTGTGGCACATGGCTCTGTCCGTGCTGCTACTTTATTCTCTGGGATGTTTATACAGGATGCTGCTGCTAAGGAATGGTCTTTGGTGAACAGCACTAAGACTCTTAAACTCGGCCCGGTCTATAATGGCCTCCGCGCGTTCACACTGAACAGGAAATATTGATGGACCCCTCTAGACTTGGGCTCGTGGGAGTGAGCACTGATCGGAAATAAAGCTGCTTTTGGGCTGGAGTCTTTCTATGGTCGTGACCTTTTATGCAGTAGTGTACTAAACATGTTCACGTCCCCGACAGGTGTTCAGTATACTGTATGCTCACAAGATGTTAGGATTTTTTTGTTTCTTTTAATCGGCGAAGTGTAGTGAATGGCTCTCAAGAAAGCTTCCCCCTTTAGTAACCTTGAGAGAGGGCATTTCTCACCTATACAGCATGACGTGATCTAGCCCTCAAGTGATAGCCCTGTCTGACCTGTAACATGGAAGCTGAATATAGCGCTGTTGCCTGACCTGTGACATGGGAGCTGAAGATAGTTCTGCTGTTCGACGTTTACAGTCGGTGTTCTGGCAAAGCTGCTGTTGAAAATTTGCCATTTCTGTAGGGTCATCCCGGATTTTTTTCGGCTTGTTGCTGGACCTATTTTTGCTGGCTGTAGAACGCTGTGCCCTTTTTTAGGTCGAGCCTAGAGCAGCGCATGCGCTGCTTGCTCGACTTTTAGTAAGGGGCTTTTGAAAGTGCTACCAAGCCGGCCACCAGCTTGCTGTTACGCGCACAAGCGCGCGCGACGGGCACGAGCAGAGGCGCCATATGGCTTTCCTCTCTCGTCATGGTGCGCGCACACCACTCGCCAGCCTGCGTGTTTTTTTTTTTTTTTTTTTAATTTCCTTTTTGTGCGCGCGCGCACACAACTCCGGGTCGCGGTCGCACGTCTTGTCTACCTTGTTTCTCTGTCTTTCCCTCTTTTTTCTCGCCTTTCTCTGCATCACATTGCTATATCACTACCTCTGTTTTCTTGTATTTCATCTCTCCCCGCCTCATTAAATATCAGCCTTTCTCTCCATCTCATTTCTCTCTTTACCCCTCTATGACTACTTTGCCACCTCTCTACACCCCCATACATTATTTTCTCTCTCACCTTTCTTTCTGCCTCTGTCACCTCTTCCTTACTTCACCGCACTGCTTCGACCTCAACCCTGTCTCTATTTCCGTGTATCTGCCCCTTCTGTAGCTCCTTTCTCTAGCTCTCGACTGTCTCACTTTTCTCTCTTCTCTCAATGGCATGTCTTTCTACCACATCTATCGGTCTGCACCCTCAATCTACCTAGGTCTTCTCTCTGCACCTCGCTGCTCTGTTTCCACCTCACCTCCCTCTGTCTCTGCTCCATCTACTTCATCTTTCCTTCAACATCATCTCTCTATTCACCTCTGCTTTCTGTCTCTTCAGCCCTCTATACCTCACAATCTTCTATCTTTCTCACACCTCCCTATTCTCACCAATCTCTCTACCTCACATCTGATTGCCTCATATTTAAGACTATCTGTTAGTGTTACATATTAGAATCTCAGATCCCGGAGTGTCTCCTTAAATAATTAGAAAGCTGGCTATCATATTTCCTTAGGTCAACCTTGAAATTGATTGCAACCGGACTTAAGTGGTGTTGAAGGCAGTCTCTTTAATGATGGCGGCATTTCCGGGGAACACGAGTGACAGTTGACATTTTCAGCAGACTGTCTAACGTCCAATAGTAAACGACTTGCCACCATTAATCCTCGGACCTGTTTCCGCATGATCTCATCAGCCGACTATCTGAACATAAATATTGTGGTTTCGCTTTAAAATATCACCTTTCCTGGTGACCTTCCAATCTCCGGGGCCGTCTGCTAATAAACATGCTTTAAGATGTGCAGCCCTAAGCCCCTTGTTAATGTCTTGTTACTTACCGGTAATCTTCATTACCCCGATTAGGGTCCTCCCCGTCCCAGTCCTTACTACGTGAGGCAGTCCTGCCTCCACCCAGCCAATCACAACGCCAGTATTTTAATATTACATAAGCCCCGCCCACCTACCGCCATGCCTGTTATCAACAAGACTCCGACACAAACACAGCGGGAGGGAGGGAGGGAAGAGGACTGGGACGGGGAGGACCCTAATCGGGGTAATGAAGATTACCGGTAAGTAACAAGACATTACCCCCTCATGGGTCCTCCCCGTCCCAGTCCTTACTACGTGAGGAACTCACAAGCAGAGAACCAACAAAAACGCAGGACACCAGGGATCCATGCAAAGTACAAAACTTTAATCAAGAAATGATTAACGAACAGCAGCGTTCAAGACGCCAACAGAAAAACTGTCAGCAGAGGCATGTAAAACATCAAGCCGATAATGCCGCACAAAAGTGTGATGGGACTGCCAGGTGGCTGCCCTACAAATCTCCTGGATAGAGACCCCGCCGCCTCAGCCCAGGAAGCAGACACAGAACGCGTCGAACGGCCCTGCACCTGAGACGGAGGAGGCAGATCCAAAGACCTATAAGATTGGCAGACCGCCAAACGCACCCACCGACTGATCGTGGAAGTGGAAACCTTCTTCCCCTTAGCCACACCCCCACAGGAGACAAACAGGGAAGGAGAAACCCGAAACCCCAGGGAACGTTGGAGGTAAATCTGGAGAGCCCTGCGAACATCCAAGGAAGGGGGAACAAGGGAATCCCCCACAGTAGGCAAATCAGGAAGAATCACCTCCTGTTGCAAATGAAATTTGGAAGAAACCTTAGGCAGGAAAGCCGGATCAAGCCGCAAAACGACCCGATCCTGCAGGAACTGCAAATAAGGAAACGAAATGAGCAAGGCACCCAACTCACCCAACCTGCGAGCGGAGGTTATGGCCAGCAAAAGCCACCTTAGCGGACAGCCACAACAAATCCGCTCCAGCAAAGGCTCAAAAGGGGGCAACTGCAGACCCCGCAAAACAGTAGGCAAATCCCAAGAAGGAACGAGCACAGGAGAGACCGGCCGACGAAGCCGAAAACTCCGAAGAAGCCGACTGACCAATGGAGCAAGAACCTCCAATGAGGCCCCAGGACCCCTACAAGCACGGACCGCCGCCCACTGAGCAGACAAAGTGGAAGGGGAAAGGCCCAACAAAACCAACCCTGAGAAAATCCAACACAGAAGCAGGATCCCCCAGCACAGGATCCACCCCATGGGAAGAACACCAAGAGACAAAAGAACCCCAATGTCGACCATAGCACTTAAGGGTCGAAGGGCGCCGCGATAACTGAATGTCACGAGCCACCACAGAGGAACAGCCCAAAGACTCCAACGTCAACCGCTCAAGAGCCAAGCCGTCAGCTGCAAACGACGAAGACAAGACAGAGACAGGAGCGGAAACTGAAGAGGAGCCGGGCACAAAGGAAGCCGGACAAACCGACCCTCCGCCAGCCGCCACAGGAGAGGAAACCAAATGCGGCGAGGCCCGAAAGGAGCAATCAACAGGACCGAAACCCTCTCCCCCGAATCTTCTGCAGCACCCTCGGGAGGAGGGGAATAGGAGGGAACGCATACAGAAGGCCCGAAGGCCAGGGAATTGATAGAGCATCCACCGCCCAAGCCTGAGGACACAGCACCTCCGAACAAAACCGGGGTAGAAGAGCGTTGTGAGGAGAGGCAAAGAGATCGATCCAGGGAGTCCCGAACCGAAGACAAAGGGACTGAAACAGAGGAAGAGAGAGATGGTACAGAACAGAGGATGGAAGGTTGTGGCTCAAAGCGTCCGCATGAAAATTCAACTGTCCCAGAATGTACACCGCCCTCAAGGCCAACAGATGAGATTCCGCCCAAGCACAAATCAAGGAGGCCAACAGGTTCAGAGACGCGCACCTCGTCCCCCTGACGGTTCAAGTAACAACGAGCCACCTGATTGTCGGTACGAACCAACAGATTCGACCCGTGGAGATGAACCTGAAAGAACTGCACAGCCTCCCAGACGGCCGCCAACTCCCCGCCAGTTCGAGGAACGGGCGCTGTCCCCCGAGACCACCGACCCTTCGCTTCCAAGGACCCCAAGGTGGCCCCCCAACCCCAAAGACTGGCATCCGTAGTCAACAGAAGGAGGGGGAAGACAAAACCGCACCCCTTCTCCAGATTGGGAGTGCAAAGCCACCAGTCCAAGTCCAGAACCAGAGCAGGAGAAAGAGGAACCAGAGCCTCGTAATCCGCCCGGGAGGGGTCCCACCGAGCCAACAGATGAGTTACCAAGGGTTTGAGATGGAGGCGAGCCCAAGGAACCACAGCAGTGGTTGCAGCCATCAATCCCTGGACCCGCAACCAAACACGAGCCGGGGCAGAGGGACGGCATAAGAGATCCCGCAACAGAGTCTGTAAGGAAAGGATCCGAACAGGAGGGAGAAACACCGCCCCCAGAGACGTGTCGAACAGACCCCCGATGAACTGCAGCCTCTGAACAGGATCCAGATGAGACTTGGCCAGATTCACCTTGAAACCCAGCTCCTGGAACAGGGTCAGCGTAGCCTCCACCGCCAGAAGAGCCTTAGGAAAGGAGGAAGCAGAGACCAAACAATCATCAATATAGGGAAACACAGAGAAACCCCCGACGTTGCAAAACCCCCACAGCAGGAGCCAATACCTTGGTAAAAGTCCTGGGAGCAGTGGAGAGGCCGAACGGCAGAACCTGAAACTGGAAATGCCTCCCTTGAACAGCAAACCTCAGGAACCGCTGACTGGCATGATGGACCGGAACGTGAAAATAAGCGTCCTCTAAGGCCAGAGACGCCAAAAAATCGCCTCTCCTGGATGAGGGGAATGACGGACTGCAACGTGACCATCCGAAATGATCCAACCGCACCAATTTGTTCTAGGGAACGGAGATTCAATATGGGGCGGAAGGAACCATCGGGCTTTGGAACCAGAAACAGATGGGAATAGAACCCCAGGCCCACTTCTTCCACTGGAACCGGCACCACAGCCCCTTTCCGTAACAACATGGCGACGCCGGACAACATGGCAGAGCGCCGCACGGGGTCTCTTGACAACGGGGTAACCAGGAAACAATCCAGAGGGGAGGGCCCCGGAAGGGAATCTGGTAACCCCACTCGATGACAGACAAGACCCACTGGTCGGAAATCAGAGCTGACCAACGGTCCAGAAACAAACGGAGACGAGCCCCCACAACGGCATAGTCACTTCTGTCCTGCACCAGAGGGAGGCTGTTGTTGCTGCTGCTGCTGTTGTTGCTGAGGCCGGGATTTATAATGGTACGCGGCCCCCGACCACGGGCCCGACCACGAAAGGGCTGAGAAGACAAAACCCTTGAAACCCCTTGCTTCTGAAAGAAAGACCTTTTCTTAGGAGCAGGCTGAAAAGGCTTCAACAACTTCTTTCCTCCGCTGAGCGCTGCACCATCGTATTCAAAGCATCCCCAAAAAGACGGGGACCCTCAAAAGGCAGTTTATGGACTAAGGCCTTCTGTGCAGCCTCAAGACGCCAAGGTTTTGTCCACAGAGACCTCCTTCCAGCCACCGCCGCCCCAGCAGCCGAGGAGAAAGCCCACAAAGAATCAAAAGTGACATCCGAGAGGAATTGTGCCAACCCCTCCATTTGAGCCAACACAGGAGTAGGGTCCCCCTGATCCTGAAGACAGTCAAACAGTGTCTCGAAATCCTTAAGCAGGACCTGCGAAGCATAGGCCGCATAAGTGCTAGCACGTATCCCAAAGTGAGAAGCGGCGTAAGAACGCTTGAGAGCAGACTCCACCTTACGCTCCACCGGGTCTGAAAGGGAAGCCTCCTCCGAGGACAAAGAGGAAGAAGAGGCGGAAGCCATAGAGGACAAAAGAGAATTAACTTTTGGAATCGCAGGAAACTGGGAATCAAAGTCCGCCAAGCGATACCGCTTTCCCCAGGAATCGCGGAATACCCTGCTTATCCACCTCAAGCCACTCCTTTGCGAGGATATCCTTCAGGACATCATGGAAGGGGAGGTCATCCACCACAGAGGAACTATATTGAGCGTAAAATCCCTCCTCAGCCAGGGATTTAGGGTCAAACCCAAGCACCTCTCGAATATGGACCAGCATGTCAGAAAAACCTTGCCCCCGGACGTACTTTCCCTTAGGGGAAATGTCCATGTCGTCCTCATCATCCTTAGCCCGCTTAGCTGCAGGCTCCAGCAGCGCAGACTGGACCGCAGAATCAATCAAGTCCTGTAAATCCGCCCCCAGAAATCTGCAAGACGTCATCCTCCTGCAGATCCTGAACATTATGCTGCTTCGAAATCGCCTTAGCAGGCACAGGTGAAGAAGCCCCTTCACTCATGGCGAGAGATCCAGTGTCAAACCAACAGGAACTCACCACACAATCAAAGGAAGTGCCCAGCAACCTCCAATAAATACTGCCCCCAATCACCCAATCACGCAAAAGGTGAGTGAAATAAAAAGGGCAGCCCTGTAGTCTCCACCCACAGCCATAGATCAAAGGACAATGGCCGCGGGGGCCGGACGCTGCACGAGAGCCCCAGCGCCGGAACGACCCGGGGCCAGGAAACCACAAAACTCCCCGCCCCAGCCCAGCACATGAACGGGGAGCGTCCCTGACCCCAGAACAGGAGCGTGGTCGACCGGAATACCGGAGCGGCCGCGCCGACAACAAGAAAAACAATGCAGAACACAAAACTGCAACTTCAAACACTCACGGCACCGTCCTGAAGAAAATCCAGACCAGGAAACAGGAACCGGGAGCACCAGCGTTCCGACCGTCCGTCGGAGCAGAAAAAAAACAGGCATGGCGGTAGGTGGGCGGGGCTTATGTAATATTAAAATACTGGCGTTGTGATTGGCTGGGTGGAGGCAGGACTGCCTCACGTAGTAAGGACTGGGACGGGGAGGACCCATGAGGGGGTAATGTATCCCTCTTCTTGACTTGCCCCCGCATCTCGGAGCGACGGCAGACAATAAGCAGGCCCGCTCAGGCACCCCTCTGCAGGGCTGCGAGCATTCACACACTCACTCACACTCACTCACACTTACTCTCTGGGAGCCGCGCTGCACCCACGGCTGCCACCGCGTCCGCATAAACCTGTCAGCAAGCGCCGCGGGCCACGTGTGTGGAAGGAAATGGATGACTAATGTAGTTATTGCACTCTTACGTGAAGACAGCGCTATTATAACACGAAAGATAACACATGGGATTGATTATCTAACTAAGGGGTATAAGAGGTTGAGCAGTTTCCGCTGGAGTCTGACGTTCTTTTGAATCTGCGCGCCCCGGGAACCTTGAAGCTGCATTGGTATCTTAGTGACACATTAAAAAGTATTTGCTGAACAGTAAGCCAGAATGTGGATTTACAAAGGACATTAATGCACAGAACGGCGCGTGCATCGACGGTAATCCATATTTTCTTGTTCTCACCTAGTGCGTGCCTTTTCTCTAAAAGTAGAAGTGTTTTCATATTTTAAAAAGCTTCCATGGCTACGCTATGAAAGCTTAAGTTGGGGTTGTCATATGCAAGCAATCTCTTAAATGATAATCCTACAAATCAGGCGTTCTCGTTTCCAGAGGTGCGCCCACCAACGTCTAATGGTTTATGTGCTCATTCCTTTAGGCCAAACCAGGTTTGCAGAAAATGACACTGGCACAAGATGACGACGTGAGTTTTAACTTTGACTTCTCAGTGAAGGTCACTAATGCTGCCACGAAAAAACAAGCATTGGCATAGCCAATAGGTCTCGCCTTTGGGACTTTATAAGTGTTTAGCCATGCAACGGTTGATGATGTTGCACCAAGGATATTGTGCTGCATAATTAAATACTTATAAGGTCCCAAAAGCGAGACCTATTGGCTATGCCAATGCTTGTTACCCTTGCTAGCCAGTAGTTGTGCGCCTCCTTTCAACATGTTAAAATTGGTATACTCACGATTGGTTTATTTAATTTTCTTTTATGTCCCTAGTATATGGTACTCATTGGATTGCAGCACTCAATGTGCCACACACTGCACTAAAGCATGTCTCTTGGCCTACCTGTAACCTGGTTGTGCATTTCCAAACTGCAAATTCAACATGTCAAAATAACCCCATTTTAAAAGTCC
Source organism: Calotriton arnoldi (assembly GCA_963921515.1). Taxonomy (NCBI): domain Eukaryota; kingdom Metazoa; phylum Chordata; class Amphibia; order Caudata; family Salamandridae; genus Calotriton; species Calotriton arnoldi. The sequence continues at coordinate 1,260,394 of CAWUFW010002037.1, forward strand.
TAAACCTTACGTTTAAATATATCTCTCCTAAGTTGGCCCTTGTTTTGCCAGACTTCTGTCTTTGAGGCTGTTGTGGGTACAGAGGCTGCCTCAAGCTGGATTTTAGTGTTGGATGTGGGAGTAGACTAGGATCTCTCTCTCTCTCTCTCTCTCTCTCTCTCTCTCTCTCTCTCTCTCTCTCTCTCTCTCTCTCTTTCTCTCTTTCTCTCTCTTTCTCTCTCTTTCTCTCTCTTTCTCTCTCTCTCTCTCTCTCTCTCTCTCTCTCTCTCTCTCTCTCTCTCTCTCTCTCTCTCTCTCTCTCTCTCTCTCTCTCTCTCTCTCTCTCTCTCTCTCTCTTTCTCTCTCTCTCTCTCTCTCTCTCTCTCTCTTTCTCTCTCTCTCTCTCTCTCTTTCTCTCTCTCTTTCTCTCTCTCTTTCTCTCTCTCTTTCTCTTTCTCTCTCTCTTTCTCTCTCTCTCTTTCTCTCTCTCTCTCTCTCTCTCTTTCTCTCTTTCTCTCTCTCCCTTCCCCCTCCTTTCCATCTGGGTGCCTTTACCCCATTGGTTAGGGCATCTTGTCTAATTCCAACCCACTATCTTGTGCCAGGCACCCTCTTCAGAAAACTCCTGGACCTGAGAAAGATCAGAAGAGGACTGAGCCTGCTGTCTACAGACTGAGAAGAGCCCTGGAGGACTGGACATGCGCTCTCTCTTGTTCCCGGGACAAACAAGTGGAAATCAAGGGTAATAAGGCATGACCTGTTTAAGCTACAGGTATACAGCAAGCTCAAAGAGTCATTTCCTTCCTGCCCAGCTGATCAGTGGCAATTGGACCAGGACTGGCCTCCACTTGACATCCTTTGAGTCTCTAAGTGGTTCCCCTGGGGCTTTAGAAGTGTACTCTGGTGGTAGATTGGGAGTTTAAAAATCGAAGCCAGAAGGTACAATCTTTTGCCCAAAATGAACCTGGTTAGTGGACCCAACCCGCGCTTCATTGCGGTTGGTGTCAAATTGCGCCTGGGTGCTGCTATAATGCGGCCATTGACTGTCATTGGTACATTGTGCTTCTTGGCGCAGTCTCTACTTCAAACTTATAAAAAATAATTTCTCCAATTCTCCTTATTGGATTTTTATCCTTTTGGTTTTATTTTGTTTATTCAGTTTTGCCCTATTTGTCTAATTCGTATTGGGAGTTTTATTGTTTGGCATTTCGACTTTATTTCGGTTTTTGTACTGCATACATACTTTACACAGTGCCTCTAAGTTAAGTTTGTCTTTTCTGCGCCATAGCTATCAGGGGGTTGGTTGAGCTCAGGTTTATTTAGTGACTTGTCACCCTGACAAGGATTGTGAATATTACTTGACATGCTTACTTACCCTCTTAGCTAATAACTCATTTCTTACAGCTGTTCTTTTTTTTCTGCCTGATTCATGGAACTGAGGGATGGCTTTGCTGTCTGCGCTTCGAGTAACATGATGAATAGTAATACTGCATTGAAGGTTTCTATAATTTTGCAAAGTTTCCAACCTTTAAGACTCAATCTCCTACTTTTGTAGCAATGATGTTGGTACAATATGTTCAGCAAAAGTTGAGTTTGGCGGATTTTTCCTTTCACATAAGAAGGTTTTAACAGAATTTTTATCAAAGTAGGCCAGCTGTTTAAGGTGTTTTTAAGGTGTTATTTTAATCGTTGGTTATGAACCTGCATACAATTTCTCATTTCTAAAAGTATTTAAGAAGTTTCGAAAAAAGTTAAAGTAGCTAACTGAAAATAGATCAAGCATACTTTTAAGATTAAAAATGTTGACCGTTGAAATTAATATGTTCGCTTTGGAATCCATGTTCCTTCTGGTTTCACGAAGGCGTCTCTCTTGTCCTTCATTCACCATGAAGTAAGTTTTCCTCCTAGAATAAATGCAGCACATTTTGATCTTGGCACACTTTTTGCCAGTGGCATATAAATGCATTATTTCGTACAGGTTTTTTCCTCATCCCGCTGAGTTTTAGAAGCACGATTTGGACATTTTGGCACATCATTAGTTTTTAGAAGCAGGCCGGCTAGTGGTGTCTAGGTTGTATGTCGTTCATCTTGCACTCATTAAAACACATTTAGCACCATGAGCTGTGTCTGGTATGATGTGAGAGGCTCATCTCGCATTGGTTATAACTTTTTGCAATGTCTGGGACGTATGGTGTGAGGCTCATCTCACAATGGTTATAATAATCTCCATGAGCGATGTCTCGTACAGTGTATGAGGGTCATCTCACAGTAGTTAGAATATTTGATGATTGGAGTCTTGTCTCATGGTGTGAGTGGTTCATCTCACAATGTTTATAGCATTCCTTTGACGCCAGCGTTGTATGGTGTCAGAGGTTCCTTTGGCTTTCATTATAGCAAATAAAGCTCTGTGTGCGATGTCTTGTATATGGTGCATTTATTTCAAATCTTGCCTTCCCATTATTGTTTCTTTATTGTGAATTAGCTCTGTTGAACTAAGTTCCATCCTAGAGTGCAACAGGGCCGTTCATAAAGTGTGAAAATCAATCCAGCTGCGTCATAAAATATACAGTTTCCCATATTCGAATAAAAAAACAATTGTTAAAATATTCTAATATATTCCTTACCAATTTCTTTTATTTTTTTTAGATTTATTTTCTTTTTAAATGACTTTTGAGTTGTCACAGGATTGGCTCTTAGCCCATGACTCTCACCACAGTATGGGTGTGGTTGGAGGGTGAGGGAGGCAGAAAAGTATTTTTGGGATGAATCGCGCATGAATGAGAGATTTAGTTATAGGATGGGGTGTGTGAGATTTGGAAAAAGTGAAAGATTTGAATATTATTGACATAAAAATTGTAAGAAAATCCGAAAAAGGAGTTATCACCTAGGCAGAGATGGATATAGCAGCCAAATAGACTGCCGTGTTCAACGACTGCAGTGCAAGGCTGGTGGAAGAGAATATCCTCTTCTCGAAGACATTCAGCTTTTTGGATTCCCTACCTGGTAGAGTGGTAGGGAACGCACCAGTTAACTTTAGAGGTAGAGGCCTGTACCACCAGCCTCTGAGGGGTGGGGTGCTGGATAAGGAAAGCTGGGTCACCAGGAGCGGGGCAGTGTGCAAGTGCAAGTTGTACAAGTGCTGCCCATGGTCTCGGAGGAGGCCTGAGTCATCCTGACCCAGACTATTGCGGTTGGCAGGGATACAGCCAAGTTCAACACCAGATGCGGGTTGGACACAACTGACTTGCTCGCTAGGCAGGGCCATTGCTTCATCAGTGGTGCCTCGCCACCACGCCTGGTTGAGATCAACTGGCTTCTCTGGGGATGTCCAGGCTCCCTTATGGACATGGCCTTGTTGTAGAACAGGCGAGTGCCATCAAAGGGCAATTTGACACTTGAGCCCTTTAAGCAGAGTTGGGTCCCTGCTCAGTCCTTGGGGCTCACCATGGCCCCATGCCAGCAGCATTCTTCTTTTCGCTCCTTCGGTGCCTACAGTAGGGCCTAACAGCTTCTTCCTTTCCAACCAAGCCACCATGGCCAATAGGCTTCCCAGCCTTTTCTTGGCAGTGGACGCCTCTCCCACAAATCCCATAGGGCTCAGAGCCAGAGATCTGCCCAGTCCGCCACCTCCCCGGCAGCCGCTGCCTCCAAATGGCACTCCATAACTTCGGACAAGTAGGTGTTTAAAATTTTCCAGCAAGGTTACGCGTTCCCATCTATGGACTCCCTGCCACTGTCCTCAGATGGGCTGACAGAGGACCACTTCTCATTTATCACGCCATGAAGTGCGTCCACTTTTGGCCAAAGGAGCCATCAAGAAGGTGCTACAATCAGATGTACGTTGTGGTTACTATTCCCACTATTTTCTGCTGGCCAAGCAGGACGGAGGCCTCTGTCCTATCCTATACCAGCGTCCTCTTAATGTCTTCCTGAGGAAGGAGAAATTCAAAATGCTCATGTTCACTTAAGTACTGTAAGCGTGCAAACCTGGAGACTGGTTGGTAGTGCTGGACCTGCAGGACGTCAATTTTCACATCCTCGTCCCGCAAGCCCATTGGCATTACCTGCCGTTTACATTGGACCAGGAGCATTTACAGTTTGCTGTGCTCCCCTTTGGTCTCCCCACTGCCCCTTGGGTGTTTAGCACGATGATGGCGGTGGTAACAGCCTACCTGTGGAGGTCAGGGGTCCCAGTCTTTCCCTTGACTGGATGCAGAAAGCCGGTTCGCACCAGGGAGCCGTCGCCCACCACCTGACTACGGTAAACCTCCTACATTCGCTGGGGTTTACTATCCTTCACAGATACTCTTTCATCTGAGCCATTCTGGACACAGTGCGATTCTACGCCTACCCTCCAGAGCGGAGAGTCCAGGCCATTCGAGCTATGATCCCAAGGTTTTCACTTCAGTCCTGGATTTCAGTGAGACTAACTCTGAGACTGCTGGGTCTGATGGCCTCCTGAATCCTGCTGGTGAAGTACGCTCAGTAGCATATGTGGGCTCTGTAGTGGGACCTGAAGTCCCAGTGGGCGCAGCATCAGTAGAATCTCTCTGACCTGCTCCAGATTTCTAGGGAGGCTGCAAAAGATCTGCAGTGGTGGTTCCAGGACTGTGATTGGGTCAGCGGCAGACCCCTCTGCCTTCCCTACACAGAGCTGACAGTGGTGACCGATGCATTGCTACTGACTGGGGTGGCCATCGGTGATAGCGGGATATCAGAGGCCTCTGGTCTCCGGTGAAGACTGCTCCACATCAGTCTTCTGGAGCTAAGGGCAATTCGCGTGGCTTTGAAAGCTTCCCTGCCCTCCATCAAAAGAAAGCTGGTCCAGGTGTTCCCGGACAACACCACTGCTATGTGATACTGCAACAAGCAGGGCGGAGTGGGGTCATGGGACCTGTGGCCAGGAGGCTCTGCGCCTCTGGCCACAGCTGGAACGTCAGGGTTTCCTGGTCGTGCAGCACGTGGTGGGACCTCTAAATGCTAGAGCATGAGCATCTGTCCTCCGATCAGGTTGCCCCTGCTGGAGGATCTCCTGTCACTGCCACGGGGCAGGATTCTGCACCTGATTCTGCGTACTCCCCACCTTCATGCAAGGATGTTTAGTGGCAACGGTTGAGAGTATTCAACCTTCCTCCTGCGGTATGTGAGGTCATCTTGGCAGCGAAGCGTCCTTTTAAAAAAGACTGTATATGCCTGCCGTTGGTACAGGTTTGTGGCTGGGCTCGCTGACCAAATAATCCACTATCTGCACCCTTGTCTGAAGTATTGTTTGTTTTGTCTGTGCTTCTGGTGTGGAAACGGTCACACAAAAACCGAGGTCAGCGAGCTGGGGTGACGCATATATAGGCAGTGCACATGTCACAACCGGTGTGGACACTGTCGGCGTGGAGCCGGTCGGCACCATCTACCAGCAGACAGAGTTGCTGCTCAAGATTTTTCGGATCCAGTCTGATTCCTGGGGAATACTATATGGTAAGGAATCTACAGCTAGAGTCTCTACCAGTAAGGTGTTACCGAAGTTAAGTGGCTTGTTCATTAACACTATATGGTGCTGTCATTATGGTGAGCAGCAGGAGGTCTCCTGGCACATACACAGTGATAAGCTGTCGGTCTTTATCCTGCTACCCGTGTTTTGCAGCTTTAGTGTATTAGAGGAGGAGGGTCTGCTCAATTATGACATTTTCAGGAGCTTTCGAAGATGTTGTCCTGTCTATACTTTTTGGGGAAGTTTGTACTGCAGCTGCCTGCGCTGTACTTACTCCGGGAGTGTGGTAATCTTACATTGCTGCTGCCCTGTTGTGCCTATTCTGTGAGCGATGGAAACTTGCATTGCTGTTGCCTATATTCTATAAGTGAGAGAAGCTTGCATTGCTTTTGTCCATGCTGTGTGTATTTTCTGAGTGAGGGAGGCTTGCATTGATGCTGGCCTTGCTTACCTATTCTGTGAGTGAGGTAAGCTTGTACTGCTGTTGCTAACATGTGAGTGAGGGAAGCTTTCACTGATGCTGCTAAGATTGAGTGTGAGGGTAGCTTGCATTACTGTTGCACATGTTGTGCCTGTTGTGTGTGTGGGGAAGATTGCAGTAATGCTGTCCTTATTATGACTATTCTGTGATTTAGAAAAAACATACCCTGTTGCTTGTGCTTATTCTCTGAGTAAGGATTGCTTGCACTGCTGCTGTGCTCCTGCTCTGCCAATTCTGTGTAAGTGGGCGAAACTTTCATTCCTGCTGTTTGTTATACCAGCATTGTACAAATTCATCTAGCGCTGCTGATGCATGGACTGTGCCCGTTTTCATGTCTGAAGCTTCCATTGCTGCATCTGTGCTGTCTGTTCTGTATATAACCAACGATTGAACTGTTACTGCTGTGCTGTACCTGTTCTGTGTGTGAGGGGAGCTTTTTCTCCTGTTGCTCGTGCTGCGCCCGTTTTGTATCTTAATTAAGCTTTCGGTGTTGTTACTCTTGTCCTGTGTGTGTAAATTAAGGTTGCACTCCTCATCCCTGTAGTGTCTATTAGCTGTGAGAAGCTTGCACTTCTACGGCCCGTGCTGACCTGCTGTGTGTGACTGAAACATGCACTGCTGCTGCTTTGACTTTGCCCAATCTGTTTGTGAAGGAAGTTTGAGAACCAGGTTTTAGACCTTGTCAGTGCTCGTTTCTGAGTTTTTTGTTTTTGGTGAAGGGGCCTCCATACCTCGCCGCCCTGTTTGCTGTTTTAGTTTCGTGAGTGAGACAGGAGGTCGGTGCCGAATGGTTTATACGTCCTTACTGAGTGGTTGGCATGCCCTTTGGCCGACATAGATGAAGAGCGCGCTTTTCGGTGATGTAATACCCAGTTAATTGCATAATTGGGCAGTGTGCATATGTTAAGTGTTTTGCCTTAATGCTCAAAGCAGGTTCATGAAATGAATCCAGGACTCGTGCAAACGAAGGCCGTGTTACGTTAGAAGCGGCGGGAACAGAATACCCACAACCCCGCTGACCTCTGCAACGGAGACGTTGCTGAAGCTGGAGCTATGTCCTATGTGCCCTGGGATCATGTCACATCAGGGGGAGAATCCTGCCCAGACCAAAGCCTCGTCGTGCCCTCTTCCGACACAGAACCAGAGGGCAGCGCCTCACTGTAGGTTACAGGGTCATGGCTGCAGCTCCGAGCAACAGTATGTAAACTAAACCCAACTTCGAGACGCCCTCCGCAGCAGAAACAGGCATAACTTTGAAACCTATAATCGTCTACGAAGTTATTTGCTAAAGGACATGCGTAAACAATTGTGACTTTAGGGAGTATTTGTGTTTAAGATATCCTCATTTTAAGTTTGCTCCTCCGTGGGTTGTGTAAGGCTCGATTTGGTTTCCGCTAGCGTGGAATTTGACGTGCAAAAATATGAACCGTAGAGAAAAGACCTGGGAACCATCGAAATATTAGTTAAGGTCGTACACTGTGAACTTCATAAAGCTGCATCAAATAAAATAAAAAATAAATAAAAAATGGAACACCTTGGAATCCTTCATGACACAGCCTTGGCAAATCTTAGTGTGTGTACTTAGTCCAGTAGGGCTGGAGCGGTCCTACTGGTCAAAGTAAAAACCCTGCAGTGCTGAGGAATGCTCAACCCATGGAACCACGAGGGAGAAGCACACAATTTTCTCAGTCACATGGTTTGCTGCTGAAAAGAAATAATGCTCCTGTGTGTTGTGACAGACCCTGAAGTACTGGAATAGTTTGCGTTTTTCTTCAGAAGTACCTAGGCCGATGTAACTTCCAGTGTAGCCTTGCAAAGGGCAAACCAAAGCAGACCTCGGTAAAGAGTATTGCAGGCCCTCTTTCAAACTCAACCTTTCCATCTCTGCACACTTGCATAATATTAGGAGGGCACGCTAAACATTCGGGAGGGGAGGGGGGGGGGCACTGTGAATCGCCTCACTTACCTGCATGGATTTCAGGTGTCTCCTGTCTGCTCAGCTCTGAATTGCATTGTTACTGCATTTATATTCCGCTTACTACCCCAGACGAGGTGTTGAAGCGCTTCATGACGTGTAGCATGTTACTCTGTAATCCAAAGTCCGTGATCAGTCCAGTGGTTAATAAATATTGTTTTATGGTTGTTGTGTTAATCTGAAGAAACAAAATAATTTCCTCCAGTTTCTAGTGGTGAATGAAGTTAATAGGATTTAGGTGTAATTACTAGAGTGAGTTCATGCAGGTGGAAAAAAATGGGAGGTTCGTAGTGCGGATAAGGTTAGATATTGTGAGATTGCAAGGAGAGGGTACACAGAAGGGGGGAAACTGATTTATGGGAGTAGGGTGAGTAGATAGGTTGGAAAAAGTTTAGGGAATGCAGGAATGGTTACTCCGAAGGAGAGTTTATAATTTGTGAGGAGATGCAGTTCGTTTTAATGAAATATAGTAGAGTGTGAGGTGCCAAGCATGTGATAAGAGTAGGGTACACTCAGAGGTACGAAGTTAGGCAGAGGAGGGAGTGTAAGGAGAGTGTTTACATTTTGAAGCAGGTTCTGATTATCAAAAAGTAGAACATGGTTATCATTGAAATAGACACGTGGGAGAGCAAATAATCCGTAGCTATAAATCAGGTTAATTTTCATGTAGTGTTTTTGGAGAATTGAGACAGGGTGCAGTCTGGGGAAGTATAAAGAGTAGAAATTAGTTGATTACTTGTGGGCAGGTGATATACGTTGTTACGTCTTTGGTTGTTTTGTTTGGCTGTAGATGGCGTTGATAAAGTCTGTTTTTTTTATTACTTAGATTGAATTGAAACATTATTGCAAATGTTTGATTTTGTACTTGTATTTTTAAACATAGGGTACTTGCCTAATGCGTTCTGACCAGATAGCATGTTGTTTACCTTTGTCTGGCGTGATTTTTAAGAAGTGGACAATCCCTGGCTGGGGTTTGCATTGATCATTCCATCATCTTTGTTTGAGGCTGATTCATTGATGGGAAGTTTCTAGGGGATGTTGTTCTCTCTGATATTAGGGGTTGTTTATTAAAGGAGTTTGCTGATTTTGCCCTTTATTGATTTTAGAGGTCCTGGAAGATATTCCAGCTATTATAAGCATAACAATAACAACAGGGTGCATATAATCAAACGCCCATTTCATTTGCGACTGTTGTACATGTAGTGAAAAACCATAGTCGAGCTCCCTTATCACTTAGCACTGAAATCTTCATACTGTGGAATGAAATTCCTCAGTAATCAAATTTTGAATCATTCCATCAGTGACATACTCCAGTTCAGGGGTGCTCTCACCCCTCAAATGTTGCTGTTCGTGTCCACTTGACACGCCAGATTCATTCCCTTATTTATTTATTTTTAAATTTATTTTTAAAATTTATTTGAGTTTTATATAGCGCTGGCTAGACCCGGAGGTATCAGAACACTTTACATAGGGTTCCACAAAGTTACAAATTACATCAGTTACCAGTTACATCAGTTACTAGAAAAACATTTCAAGAGCGTAAAGACGAGATAAATGGAGCTTAGAAGGGAGAGGGGGGAGGGTAAAGGGGTAGGAGGGGAATAGGGTGGAGAGACGAGGGAGAGTCTGCCCAAAGTCCGGCTGGGTAGGTGATGGCCGAGGGGGAAGTCCACAGCCCATCTCCTCTATAGCTATCAGGTAGCTCCACCGGGCATCGGCCAAATAGCTAGGTCTCAACAGAAAAACATTTAAAAAGCATAGGGGACGAAAAAAAGGAGCATAGAGGGGGAAAGGGGGTAGGGTAAGGGGTGGGAGGGAGAATGCGAAGGCGAGACGAAGGAAGGTCTGCCCAAAGTCCGGCTGGGTAGGTGATGGCCAAGGGGCCATCTCCTCTATAGCTATCAGGTAGCTCCACCGGGCATCGGCCAAAAAACTAGGTCTAGCGCTTAACATAAGGAAACATTGTGTTACAAATTACAAAAATGATCACATTAATTACAGAGAGGTTACAAATTCAATACAGGAGTTATTAGCGACCATGAAAAACAAGATCCACAGAAAAGAGAGGGGAAAAAAAGAAAAAGGCCAGGGAGAGCAGGGAGTCCACGGGAGGGAGTCAGCAGCGGAGAACGAGACGAGACATAAGTCCGAGGTCCGGCTGGGTAGGTGACGGTCATAGCAGTGTGCCAGAGCCTGTCTCCCCTATAGCTGTCGGGGCAGCTCCACCGGGAATCGGTCATACATTTCGGACTCCGCCGGATAAAGATGAGAATCAGGAAGGGATCAAAAGTCTAGAGTCCAGAGACGGGCTGGTGGAGCTGGCGAGGGTGGTAGGATAGGATGGGGAGTGTAGCTTGGCAGCCATCTTAAGGTCAGGCAAATCGAGTCTGTAGATCTCCAAGACTCTGTAGGTGGTGTCTCTAGATCTTAGAATTGTTTCCTCAGCTAAGCCCATCGGACCCGACCCCCTTGTCAGATGGGACATCTTCCCAATACCGGTGAAATACATTGGTGGGCGCCATTTTAGAGTCGGGCTCCAAGGGTTCCGCTTAGAAAGTAAGTGCCAAGTTTACTGGGGGTTAAATTAGTCGCCAGCAAGATCTCAAACCCGAGTTCAGGACGTGAAAGGCTGTATTGTGATTGTGAGGCAGTCCTGTCGAACTTTTCTGCAAAGGGTTAAGGCACCATGAGTAGTCCTACTTTACTTTCCATGATCCGGTTCACTCCTGAAAAACAGTCGCAAGGCTGGTCTTGCCTCTTCTTTTTGGACTTCCTATTGTACACTAAAAGTCCAGGCCCGTGTGAGAGATGGGATCTTAGTGGGGAACACAGCGCAGCCTGCAATAAGCAGCAATCCTGGAGGAGGGAGTATAAAAAAACTCGCAAATAGGTGCCATCTAGAAGTGGGGAGTCTCTCCATGGCCCCCCAGACAGGAAAAGAGTCGGAAAGGCTCCGCCGGTTACCAGTTGCCGGAGCGGAACAACCGGCACAGCGAGCGCTGTACACAGGACTCACTAAAATGCAGCGAATGCGGTCTTGAAACGTGCTCAGCCTCAAGCTTGCGAACCCTCAGGCAGACCGGGGGGCAGCTGATGAAAACAACGAAGTGCGTGCAGCCTCTGGACCGCGTACACTCAAGGAGACCGGGAGGCAGCGGGTGTAGATCGCGCAGTGGTCAGTCCTCTCCCGCGCCGGTAAAGCGGAAGGGAGCGAGCGGCGGCTCACTTGGAAACGCTGCAATGCCAATCAGGGGAAATGGACGCTCGCATGTCCACCAGCAAGCACCATGAACTCCCTTGCCGATATCTCGATCCGCCGTCCCTCGAAGAGCGCGGACAAGCTTCCCCCCGCACTCCTGCTGGCAGCTAACTCCGATTCGCACCCTCCGATCCGGACCGCACCAGCGAGGCGGATTCCGGGCAAACTGCGGGCCTTATGTATTTTGGTTGCTTACTTTTGCTGTCCTATTCCCTTTTACAACCCTCTCAGGATTTTTTGTTCCTACAACATCTCAACCCATGTCACCAAATCGTCTTTTCTATTTTATCTGTCCTGACCTCCTGCATGCACCTTTCTTCTGCTAGGATCCATTCTGACATATCTTTTACCGAGGCATGTATTGTAGGTTCTGTGGAGGAGAGCCAACATAAAGACATTTTTAGGTCTCGCCTACGCAGCGCGCATGCGCTGCATAGGAGGACCTTTAGCCGTCGCTCTGCTCTTTTTGGAAGCACACGCTCGTGCTTGTGGCGGCATCCAGCTTGCGGGAGCGAGCAGGGGCGCGCCACAAGCACGAGTGCTTTGGTAAAGCGCGGGTGCGCGATTGCTGCAAAAGTAAAGAAATAGATGGTTTTTTCTATTTCTTTACTTTTGTAGCAATTGCGGGTGAATCGCGGCACCCGCGCTTGGATCGTGTTCGATCTTTTGACAGTCTGACCTTCAAAAAATGAACTGCTTCAGTCTCTGCAGGGCATGATGGACGAGGGCTGCTTCTAAAGCTCTTGAATAGATCTGCTTTAAGGATTGTGTAAAATGGGCAATTGGCCAAAGCCCTTGCCTCCCACAGGCCCCTAGTAAAGTGATAACTGTGCCTATAAAAGCCTAATTTGGCAGCCTGGCATACATGGCCTTTACCAACCTTAACCCTTGCTCTCGTAGTTGATTGTAATTAAGTTGAGAAAACTCTTCACCTCAAATCTACCTCTATCCCTGTTGCTTTACATTTTTCTTGTTACAGCAGATCTATGTACCTATCCTGTCCCATTTCTCTGCCTTTTCTGTGTCTACCTGACCTCTTTCAATACACTTCTCTACCCCCACCTCTCTCATGGCCTAACCCCTCTCACTGTGCCTATTTTACATCTCTATTTCTTTACGTTCTCTTTTAACTCGTGCTTTGCCTCTCAACTCTTTTTGCGTCTTGTTGATATTTCATCTCACCTCTGTATCTTGCCTTCATCTACTACCTCATCAGACGGCTCTTTACCTCCTTGCGTCTCTGCCAGACCATCTATTCCTCACCTTTCTATCTGCCTGATTTCTCTCTACTTCACCTCTAAGCACACTGTTTATCCAACATATGGTTTGTCACCTCATCTATCTCCTTTCTACCCCTGTTTTCTGTACCTCGCCTCTAACTACCTTACTCTTCACCTTTATTTAGCTATATTTTTTCATTACCTTTTTTTAAACATTTACACTTTATTTCAGTGCACCCTCTCTACCTCACAACTGCTCTCTGTATCGATCTTACCTTTCTCTACCTCACTTGTCTTTTTATTTTATTTTCTCTCTACACTTCATAGTTCTACCATTCTCCTCTTTATAATTCTCTCTGCCTCACTAATCATTGAATGATCGGTTCTCTCTTGCCTCTTATTTTGGCTCTTTCTTGTCGCTTTCTTCCTTACATCTCAAAATATTTCTCACAACTTCACCACTTATTCCTCTCACTCTTCTTTCTACCTTATCTCTAGTACGCTTCTCCATATTTACATTTCCTTCTCCCTACCTTTAGCTCTGTAACATCACTCTAAACACCTACCTATCCCTGTACCTTTCTCTATCGATCTTGTCCACTTTCCATCTGTCTTCCTTTCTGGCTCCTTCCCATTTTCCTCTTTATCCTATTTCCTCCCTTTTACCTTTACTTTTGTCATTATACTGTTCTTTTTACCACTATGTCCAATACAGATTCCTGCACTTTTCAAATTCAACAGTCCGAGGTACCTGTCTAGCCAAAGAAGTTGTACATATAGAACGAGGAGGAAGGGGCAAGATAAGTTTATTAATGAGAAAATTAACAGATTTCACCTGATGGAAATCCTTGGAGCATTGCTTTTTCGTTGTTGCAGGAAGACCTGTTGTGAAGGAGAAGTTATGATTACACTTATCCAGCAACTGAAGCCTCATTTAAGTGCTATGTGCATCTATTTTATTTTAATATTCTGCACGAGTCCATTATACAGCCACCAAAACGTCCATCCTATGTCTTTCCTGCTATTTGAGGCAGTCTAGTTAGACGTTGAAATCCACATAAAAAGATTGTTGTTGCAAAACCAAAGGACGCAAGCATTTGCAATGCAATAGGTCTCGCATTTACGCGAGTTTAAGCTATTGGCATTGTAAATGACAATACCTTTTATTTTACGTTTTAAAAACCAAAACACAAATAAAAGGCATTGTCATTTACAATGCCAATAGCTCAAACTCGCGTAAATGCGAGACCTATTGCATTGCAAATGTTTGTTCTCTTTGCTAGTAGCAAACCCAAAGCCGCAAACCTATTATTTACTTTCCTGTTGTCGGATGACGGAATTATGCTCAGAAGGCAGTGTCTGTTTGATGTGTCTACGCTAATGCTTGTCGCCTTCTCCAGTCGCTGGACTATTTCCCCCAAGTTGGGCTCTATTATCATACAGCTCCAGATCATATGTAGGAACCCCATTTCGTCCCTCAAAGACCATGGATAGGCACCTGGCCTGGTTGGTAAATATTCTGTTTTGAAGGTGTAAGATAAGTACGATGCAGCAATTAAAAATGCACAAGATTAAACCAGCTATTTCTTGATGTATCTTGTACCTGCGAACAAGTCCTTCTTTCCCAGTCACTTTTAGTCAATGGCTCCTGCAGTTTGTCATCCCACCTCCGTCTAGCCTTTAGAACTCTTGTTCTGTCCTTTTTTAGTGCCTCATAGAAGAGGGAAACCAGTCGGCTAGTTCATCTCAAGTCTTGCAGGACCTCTAGCATCTGGGTTACCTCCTGGGCAATTGGGAAGCACGTCCATATTTCTTTGATTGTCCTGGTTAATTTGGCCAATTGTTAAAATTTACCTGGACCCACACTAAATGTTTCCTGCATCTCTGTAAAGCTAATGCAACTGTTTCCTTTTAGCAGATCGCCCAGTGTGTCACATCCTCCATCCCTGCTCCCTGCCATGGACATGTCCCGTCTGATCCTCTGGAACGGTTGTAGCCACCAGATCGGAAATGGTTTTGAAAACGCGGGTCTTTGCATAGTCACTTTGACTGCTGACGCCCATACCTCAGCTACTTGCTGCACTATGTATGGACATCCCACTTCCTGCCTGTCACCCGCTGTTAAACACACAAGGAGTCTTTCCTCCCCAGGAAGCGCAGCTAACAGTCTTTATCCCATTTGTTTCCTCTGTACTCCATCTGGTCGCATACTGTAGTTGCGCTGCCATATAATAGTTTCAGGCCAGGGAGCCTGAGACCCCCCTCCTCCTTGTCTAGCTTAAAGACCTTCAAGCCTACCCTACCTCTCTTGCCTGCTCACATCAAGTAGACCAAAAGACAGCCAGTCTCCCTAAAGGTGCTCCTTTTTATGGGGCACTTAAAATTCTGGAAAGTATATAAACATAGAGAGAGAGAAACACAATTTTTGCTATGGCAAACCTTCCAGTAACTGACATTGGGAGTTTTTTTCCAGAATCGTGTAGAGGCTCATAAGGCTGCTAGCGCCGTACGTATATCTGTTTTTGTGCTGTATGCGCCACTTGGATGCCAAGATAGCGGAATTTATCAAGCTCCCCTTTTAGTCCCACATTAGGGATCTCCGCCAGAGTCCTACCCACCAACTCGGCCATCGGGAACACCACAGATATTTTCCCTGTTGATATATAGGCCTGATGCCTCTCCAAATGTTTTTAACTCTGCGAACATCCTTGGGATAGCCACCCGTGACCAGTGTAACTAGATCAGGTTATTGTCTGCATATAACGATACGTTAAGCACAGTGTCCTGCACCCGATCACCCCACTCATGTGCCACATTCTGAGGTGTACAACCAGTGGCTCCATTGCTAACGAGAGGAGACAGGGCATCCCGGTCTAGTCTTCTCCCTCCACTTGCTCGAGACATAACTTCCAGAGTGGACCCAAGCTGTGGCATATGAATATATCCGTGAGATACAGCTCAGGAATTTAGGTCCAAAGCCCATTCTTTGTATCCCTTGTCTGTGTTGTCAAATGCCTTTTCGATATCTAGTCTCACAAACATGCCTTCCGTCTCTGAATTTTACACAGCATGCAGAATACGAGTGAGGTGCCACATGTTCATGAGGGTTTTTACTCATGGAGATGAACATGCATTGGTCCTCGTACACTAAATAGACTATTATCTTCTGTAGTTAATCATGGATAGAGGTCTTTAGGATCCTGGTAATGAGTGATTCTGTCAGATTTCGGGATCATGACAGTAATCACCTCCTGCATGGTTTGTGGCAGCATATCCAGATTCCTAGCCTCATTGTAGACCTCTGAGTGTTCAGGTAGAAATTCTGTTTAAGCCTTATAGGTCCCTGTGGGTACCTCATCTGTCATGGTGCATTTCCCTAGGGCAACTTCTGTATAGCCCCATCAGTTCCTCTTTCTGTATGTCCTCTTCCAAGATAGCCGATTGATCTACTCTGTGGCTCTGGATCGCTATCCTGACTTGGAAGATTTCAACTCTTCCCCAATTTGTTTTCTGGTTTTCTATATATTTGTCAAATAATGACACAAAGTAATTGATTGCTACCTGAGTCACAACCGTCAAGCCATCTCACCCTTCTAAAGCCATTATCATTGGAGCAGGCTCCTCTTGTTTTAGGAGCCATGCAAGAAGTTTTTCCGGCCCATCTCCAATTTCTGCCTGCTGTCTGTCAGCGTGAATTTATTTAATGCATCCAGAGCACCTCTACTCTACATCTGACCTCGCGCATGTCTTCAATAATATGCGGGTCTCTCCCCTCCTGTCCCTGCAAAAGTGCCATGTGTTCCTCCTGGCTTTTCAGGTCTCGCTGTAATTTAGGTTTTGCACCATATATCTTACTGTGACATTCTCCTCCCAGGACCACCCATTTGTTTGTCCTAGTGTAGATAGTCTTCCAGTTATCCTTCAGGTTGCCCTCATTTGTGGCCTGGATATCCGTTCTAATTACAATGTACTGAAAAACCTCCGTGTTAAGTCACCAGGTGGGGACACTTGGAATACAGCTGCCCCAGGCATACCGAACTAATAATGGTACGTGATCTTATAGGAAGCTACCCAGGTGTTCATCTGATTTTGTTAGCCCCAAGAGTCCACAAGACCATCATCCTATCTAACCTGCATTATGTTTCCATGTAAGGGTGAATGATAAGTGAACTCTTTTTTTTTTTTTTTTTTTTTTTTTTAGCAGCTTGTCCATGAAATCCAACCTGTTCATCAGAAAGCGTACATGCTTCAAACTTATGGGCATCGCACATAAAACCTTGCATGGAGCAGGGCCAGCTATTTATCCAAGAACCTCAGCTGGTACTCACCAAGGAGAAACCTTGGATCTGAAGCAAAACATCTTCTCACCCCTCTAATAGTGCGCACCACCAGAAATGGCGGTAGGTCTTTCTCTCATCTTGTCCCCGAACAATGGTATAAGCTCCCAATACATATTCGTGCCATCTCAGACTATAAACAGTTTAAAAAGCAGCTAAAACATGTCTATTCTAAATCCAGCATTTCCATGTCACGGGACCCCTCCTTTATGGCCTGCTACAGCGCCATGAGACCCGTCGGGGTGATATGTGCGCTTTACAAATGGTCATAACATAACACCCCTGTCATTCCTGGTTTCATTTGGTCTTCCGGAGGTAGTCTTCTCCCCATCTATAACATAATTGAAATCCCCTACCATATAAAAGGGATCACTATACTGTGTACTGACCTCCAGAACAGTCCAAGAGGTAGTGGTATTGGCCTCAGTATTTGGTGTGTATAAGCTGACAAGGCAAATTTCCACCCCATCCAATTGTCCATACACCAGGACTTCTCTGCATGTGAAGCACAGTGTTGGAATGGCACCCCATGCAATACTCATATTGACAGCCCCGCTTGCAGAGGTCAAATAAGTGGAGCAGTAGATTTGCCCCTCCATTTTTCTGCAATTTATCCTTTTCTGCGTCTGTCAGGTGTGTCTCCTAAAGAAATGCCATTCCCACACTGTAGCGTTGAAGGTAGGTTTGCGCCCCATATCTTTTAGTGTAGTCATGTAGGACTTGAAAGTTTCATGAGATGATCTTCACATTTCCTGACATGTCAACTGGTCTGTACATTCAGTGTGCCCCTCCCTTAGGGTGTGCTGTTCTAGATGACCGTCTATGTTCTCCCCAGTATAGCCTGCATGGTTTATCACTACCTGCATCATCCACAAGTTACCAAATCGCTCACCTTTATCTTGTAGAAGATACTCTAAGAACAGCGACAACAGTAACTACCCCCCACTGGGTAAACACCCTGACAGGTAGATCTTTAATATTTCCCAATACAAACTATTGGTGTGGTGTCTGGCCAACTCCCACTTAGTGTTTCATACTACTAGCCATCAACTGGCATAATTAATACACTCCTAATGTATATTTGTATACATGCAGGAGGGGCTCTCTTAATCTCGATGGGTCCAATAGGGGTCAGGTGTAGCTGAGAAGTGTTCACCTTCCTACCCTAATGCTCTTTGCATTGAATTCATTGCATTTAATTCGGTCTTTAATTTGGTCTCTGACAGTAGTCCAGTGTGATATGAATGTGCCATTCCCATCCAGTTGTGCGTCTATTCGTTTGTCTGTCAGTTTTAGAGTGATTGGGGGTTGGGATAAACAGTTATTGCACTATAACTGCACTATGGACCTCATGCTCCTCCAATGTTCATCTCAGGAATGATATTCATCGGCCTACACCATCCTTGTGTAATCTGAGAAAATCTTTGACATGCTTCTCATACCTGCAGTCTCATTGCCTCCTGACCCATTGCAGAATGCAGCTTCTGTCCCGATAATTAACTATTTACGTGATCAAGACTCTCCGTAGTGCCCCTGGCCGCGGCAGCTGGGGGGCCAATGCCCTGTGGGCCCTTTCTATCACAAAGATTGCTGATAGTTTAATAGGACCCATTAACACTTGGAGCCATTTTTCCATGAACGTTTCTGACTT
The DNA here is from genome assembly GCA_963921515.1 of Calotriton arnoldi. NCBI lineage: Eukaryota > Metazoa > Chordata > Amphibia > Caudata > Salamandridae > Calotriton > Calotriton arnoldi. The sequence goes on from CAWUFW010002037.1 coordinate 1,278,781, forward strand.
GTCACCTTCAGCTTGCTCTGGAAGTCCTACTAAACCAAGGTTGTTTTCGGTACCTACTCTACATTATCCAACCTTTTATCAGATGCTTTGCTCTGCGAGAGCACGGACTGTTTTTGGAGGTCCTTCAGTTTCCTTTGTCAAGTTGACATTCTACTCAGACTCTAGGGGGAGATTATGGACATTACAGTAGGTACACCTTTAAGGAGATAGTCTCCATTTTTGTTTCTAACAGTTGTTTTGAATGCTCAATAGCTTCTAGGATCTGAGCCCTGTAGGTTCAGATGCACTTGATGTAGTCTGATCAACCTATTCTTCTAATTCTCTTGCCTCCCTTCTGTCCCCGGTGTATTTATCCATCTTCGTATGTGGAGAAGTTCTCAAGTATTTTTCTTTTTCCGTGGTGAGGTCTGTTGCACTCTGTCAGTGCCAGTAAGATGGCACACATTCAGAATTTCAGGTAATTGTAGGCAACCGGGCGAGTATATGGTAGGGTCTTGTCTATGCAGCCCTTTTTCTAGTCTGAGTACGGTGTGTTTGTTTATTGTTGTTTTCACTTGTCTGAGTCATGTGCTGAATTACACCTTGTCGGAGAGAACAGAAGCGGGAGGGAACAGGTGCCCCAACAACTGTGCTTCATACAGTGCCTCCACTCCATTATGAGCCTTCACCTCCCCTCTTCCACCTGGAATGTGGCCCTCATCCAGGCTCTGGGTCATCCCTCCTCACTCAACTCCAAAATCAACTCTTTCAGGAGCCCTTTGATCTCGGATCCTAATTGGCCCCCTCCAGGTCAGTTCTTTGTATGCTTTACTGTTTGACCATATGTTATCTAGTCTAGGAGGTCCACACCCGGCTGTGGGGGAGACTAGCGTCTCTTATCCTGGTCCCCTCTGTCACCACCCAGAGCGTCTGTGTTCAGTGTCTTTGATCCTATTTGCTCTCACTCATATGAAAACTTTACCCCTTATCCCCCCTCGTTCCTTAGTATTTTTTACCGGAAGGGGGCACTGCGAGCTGGTTCTTAGTCTCTTGACAGTCCTTTCCTTGGCGCTTCCCCTAGGCCATGTGTGGCCCCTGTCTGGCGGTTACTTCACTGCAGGCAGATGGTGTGGGCCTATGTAGTTACCCTACACAATGTACCCCCTCGTCAGGACCCCCCCCCCCCCGACATGAGATATCGAGATTCTACACTTCACCTCGGTCCCTTTGCACGTCCAACAGCCTTCCAGTGTGGGCTCTGGGGCATCTCCTCTCTCCTCCCAGTGGCATCAGGCTCTTGCCTGCTTCTGGCCCATGAGTCTTTTGGCTCACTTGCCGTTTCCTCTAGGCTCTTTCTGACCAGGGCCAAGTGGACTCCTCACCTTGGGTAACTAGCACCAGAGGTGGCGATTTTACCCTTTCCTTCGCCCTCCTTCCACCATTTCTCGCAGGGGCTGGTGCCGAAGGTGGAGCAGATCGATTTTCCCTGCCTCTTGGTCGCTCGGAGCCCACTCTGTGCAGTCTCCCTACCTCAGGTCTTTGGCACTTCACCTACCTGGCTTCAGTTTAAGACTACCTCTGCAGTCTTTGCTCCTATTTACCAGGGCTTGCTGTAACCTAACACAGCCTCTGATCTCGCCAACATCTGGTACCAGCACAGGCTTCTCTGACTCCATCCACTGTCACGGTGTGGCGGCCACCTTCTATGTTTCAGGGCCTAGCATTTATTTTAGTTAAAGAGTTTTATATAGCGTGAACTTGATCCGAAGATATCAGAGCACTTTACATATTTGCAGAATAGAAGTTACACATGTTACATATGGGGAAGAACAATTACATGTGGTATGCACAGATGTATAGCAATTGTGTACACAGGAAGAACAGCATGTTGCAGCATATCTGCTTTTAGACTTCGAGGGTCGCTGTGCTAGTCACCATCAGCTTTCCTATGTTTTTCAGTGTCTTGGGTTGCAGTTTGCTGCACAGGGATAACAGGATATTACAGTGCCTCCAGGGGCCTCTGATTATAGTTGGGGCTCCTGGTTATATGGTGTTTTTTGTTTTATATTTTAGTCTGTATTTATCCACCTTTATTTTTTGCTAATTTTACCTGTATTTATCTATATTTATTTTGGGTTTGTGACAAAAATGAAGCTGAAACTGGTATATTTCCACATTTATTTAACCAATAAATAAGCACTCATTATTGAATGCCTACCGGGTTTCAGTGATATGAACAACCTCAGAAGATAAATCAATGCACTTATATGAGAATACGCAAATTTCATTATCAACTTTGTGCATATCTACTGCTGTTTAAGCCTCTTTACTAAACTTAATTTCTTATTTAACCCCTTACCTATCAATCCACACAGCTATTGGCCTGGCAGTCATGGTAGAGAGTATTTAGAATCACTCAAAAAGCAACCCAATATCCGTTTTTATCCACATATAAAAATAAATGCAGACAAGACAAATGTTTTTTCTTTCTGCATTTATCTGTAAAAATCAGTAAAAATTGAAAACTGGGAGCCTTAATTCTAGTCTTTTGTCGGCCTTCTTGTTTGACTACGGTCCCATCCTTCTGTACTCTTAAGTGATTTTCAGTGGCTCTGATCAATGCAGGTAGGGAGGGAATTCAATAGTTTTGTGGCTTAAGTGGAGAAAATAGTTCAGCCAATTGTTTTATTCCTGTAAGTAGGTATTATTAAGCTCTGCATGAGTGTGTCCCAGAGTATGCTAGGAGCACATTGAGGTGCTTCTTCCCACCCCCCATTTTCACATCCCAACTGCTCCACCACCCGTGTATCTTGGCTCTGGCTGGTATGGCCACTGCTAGGGCAGGGTGACACACCTTTTCATGGGTACAGGTTCTCAGGCCAGAAGTATCCATGTTTCTCTGAATCTGAAGCCTCTGTGGTTCTTATGGGTCTTTTTCTGGTCCCATTGATTCCTTGATAGGCCACCAAGACACTCTGGATGGCGTTCAAAGAAGATTGCTTCCATTACTATTATAGCTTCCTGTTTAAAGACTCTTCTTGCTTTCACGGGCACTAGGGATCCCAAAAGCTTCTACAGAAGCGGTCCAATTGAGCATTGATCCAGTTGTGGTGAAAGCAGGCGGTGGGTTTTAGCTTCCACCTCTGCTCCCACTAAGTGAAAGACCTAAGTGTGAGCCAGTAAAATCACAGCATCATGTAGCAGGCTCTGTCCAAACCATCCTCGGCCCTGGACAAGGAGGCCACGGAGTGGCCTGTAATGCCCACGGTGCAGGTAAATTTCATTGGAGGGGGCTGGCCTGGCAGGCTAATGCTAGAATCGTGTTGACATATATATATATATTTACGTGGAGCACTCAATACCACAGTTTTAAGTGTTGTAAATAACAGATTATATTTAACATAACTCTGTTTAATACTTTATTAACCTCTGAAGACAGAGTTGACTGCCAGAATTCCAAATCGAAACCCGTAGGGCACAGCAGATGTTAACAGTGAGCGCTTAAGTTACTGATTCCTCTTGGCACTGATGGAAATAGACAACCTCTGTATGTGGAACGATGTAGACAGGTGCTTCTTTCATGAGAAATGTGGTGGCAGGGCATGTTTGTTCGACATGGAAAGGTGTGCTGTCTGTATTTGGCAGAAGGTGGACTGGTGTTTTCATTGTGAGAGATGTCATGGGAGGATGTATCCTGTATGCGCCGTGGTGGCCAGGTGTATCTCTGTATTGGGTGAGGTGGATAGTTGTTAAACACCACCTCCATGGATCAGGTGTCATCAGTCCTCTTTGTGCTGCCATTGGTTCTAGGCTTACTTATTCCACTTAAAACGCCTACAATACGATAATGGATCTGCACAACCCATTGTCCTGATGTTCTTGTAGTGGGGTAAAGTTTTGTGATAGGCTACGGTAAAAGGGAAAAACAGTACTCTGTTGCTGAGGGTTACAATAAAGTAATTGAACTCCCCTTCAATATGCAGAAACTCTTCTCTACCAGTGAGAGGTTTCTGCTCAATTCACTTTTGGCTCGAAGAACCCTTCCATCTCGTCCTTCCCTTACTGACATCCTTCCTCCTGTTTTTCAGTCACTGGAGCTCTTCCAATGTGTTCCCCTGCCACTGGAGCCCTTCCTACATGTTCTCCTGCCACTGGAGCTCTTTCTTCTTTTTGTTTGGTCACCTTAGCCCTTCCTACCTATTTTTTGGTCACTAATTACTTTCTCCACTTTCTGCGTTACTTGAGCAGTCCTTCCTTTGCTGTTCACTTACTCACTTCTCTGTTCTCCAGTCACTAGAGCCATTCGTTCTTGTTTTCTCATCACTGAACCCCTACCTCTGTGTTCTCTTGGCTCTCAACCCCCTCCCTCCTTGTTTAGTTACTGTACACATTTCTTGTTAAAGGTCACTAAATCCCTTCTTCCCTGTTCTCTAGTCACTATCGCCCTTCCTTGTTGTTCATTGGTTACTAAACCTATGTGTTCCCCTGTCAGTATAGCCATTCTTCCCTCTTCTCTGGTTACAGGAGCCCTTCCTCCCTGTATACAGGTCTCTTAGGTCTTTTGCCTCAGTTCTTCAAGTTCAGGTGACCCTGATAAACTCATACACACCTCCCCCCCCCCACCCCCTTGCTCCAAGGGAGGAACCAGAACAAGGCTCGCCCCACTTTACTTTTTTTGGCTGCCAGTACCAATTTGAAAATGACCTCAGTGCACAAGCGCTGCGGTGGGACCGCTTTCTAGTGGTAGTTTACACCTGATTGACTTTGAGATTTAGCGTGCACTGTACTCTTAATGAGAGGGAGCCAAGCGGTTCAACCTCTCATCGGGACACCCTAAATCGCTTTGTTTGACACCTAGGATAACTCCTCGCCAATTCTTTCTCTTGTTTGGAAGTCAAGGATCCGGGCTTCCTGGGGCACGTTCACGATGGACTGGTCTGTGGCGTTCGTGTGTATGTGTTTCAAAATATAAGGAGCAGCTTCCTCATTTTGGCTTCCTCGTGGTCAGCTTCTAAGACCTGGCCTCACCTGGTGTGGCTCTCAGATGAACTCCCACTGGCATGAGGTTTCACAATCTGCTCTGTCAGGAGAGCGAATATATATCCACCTCTTTTTGGGCCCATTTTAGCATCGAAATTTCTGCTGATGAGTCACACGAGCTGTTCTCTGTTTAACGGGGATTTTAGTGCATGTTCCGAAATAGACGGAATTCTGGGAGAAAAGTTGTTTTGGGTTATAGCACGTCATTTCCAATTTTGGAATTGGTTTTTAAGGTAGACATTTCGAAAACTATAAGCCAAAATAATCTGTCCACTACTAAGAACATTATGGGGGTTACTGGCTTGTGGTTCGCTTCGTAAGCAATGTTTGCATTCATATCGAACACTATGTATAAAAAATCTCACTCCTATAGATGAATCTTTCACAGAGATTCAAGGGCAACGTACACTGCCCGTGCGTGCCAGCGTGTGGCAAATGTATGCTTTGTCTTTAAACGCTATTATACATTTTGCAGTCAGTGGTCAGTTGCTTGCGGTGCAGTCACATAAAAGGCCTATTTTAGTCCCCTAAAAAGTTCCTAAAAAATAGAGCAATTCGTACAGAATGTACGTCAATCCAAAGTACTTTTAAAAATTTTTTTTACCAGGACTAATTGTGCCTGTGGCACTTAAAATGAGATTCAAGGAGACACGCACGTTTCCAAGCAACAAAAGAGAAATGGATGTACTGGGCATCCTCCTCCCCGATTTAGGCTATTGCTTCTTAGTAAAACAAGCATTGGCATAGCCAACAGGTCTCGCCTTTGGGACCTTATAAGTGTTTAGTTATCCAGCACAATATCCTTGGTGCAACAACATCAACTGTTGCATGGCTAAACACTTATAAGGTCCCAAAGGCGAGACCTATTGGCTATGCCAATGCTTGTTGGTTCTGTTACAGTCTATTACCTGATGACACCCAAGCCTTGACCTTCTTGCGTTCCTTCATGCGTCACCTGTATGAAAGCACATTCTATCTCGCAACCATCTGTAACTTTCATTGTCTACTGCAAAATCCCACAAACACATGTTCTTCCCATCATTCACTGGACCAACACCATTACCTATGATTTAACCCTTTCTGGTTATCCAGGTCTCCTTTGTCCTCAGCCATGAATATCAGAATGCACTTTAAAACCTAAGTGTGAGTGGACTTTATTGCTGTCTGTGCGCCTAAGATGTACTATCGTCACCCCTGCCAGCCGAGACTAATTAACACACTAGATTGGAGCACCGTTGAGAACAGTAACAGATGGCAACAAAACTTTACTATCTACAGTTATGAACTTAGTCACAGTTATCAACCTTAACCCAGTCACCTCCCATTAACAGTAACAAGCAGGCTGGCTTTAGCACAAACCAGAACATATTGAAGTTTCTCTGTCTCGTCTTTAATAGAATTCATCACTATACTTTGCAATCAATCATGAGCATCATCCCACGGGAGCCTCTTTTAAATAAATGAACTTCAATAATGATTGTTGTTTTGCTTTTAAATTAAAAATGAAAAAGGTTTGTAAAAATGCATCCAATGTAGGCTGGAGACGAAGAATAACAAACAGAAGCACGTCACACAAAGCACCATGCGCAAAGTATGCCCCGGATCGAAACAAAGAAAACGCTGCACTTGACCCACACATTCTTTAAAAGTTTGGAGAGTGGTAACATTTACTTGCCTGGGGGGAATCAAGGGGAAGAGAAAACGAGGTGCCGCCACCACCCTCACCTCTAACTCCACGGTCTGGCAGCCCCCAGCCCCTCTGTATCCATGTCTAAGCAGGGGAGAGACGCTGGGGGAACGGTGGACGGAAGCATAGTGCCCTGCTCTTAAACTTAACCACTGCGAGGAAGAGCCGGCCGAAAGCCTGTGGTGCAGCATCCAGTACGGCCTTGAAGAGAGGAGCTTGACGGGAACGGAGCAGCTCGACCATAGCAAAAGAGAATCCATCACAGTCGGGGAAGCAGGAGAGCGTGCCATTCCGGGTCCGATGAAAAGCCACTGTACACAGTAAATAAAAAGAAATAAAACAAATTACGGTCATGGAAGCGGGAGAGCGTGTCATCCCGGGTCCGGTTGAAAGCCACCGCACACACGAAATAAAAATAAATAAAAAAACATTATGGTCGGGGAAGCAGGAGTGTGTGTCACACCGGGTCCTATGAAAAGCCACTGCACACACAAAATAAATAAAACAAGTGGTCTGCACTTCGCATCCACCTTGCGGGAGCGAGCAGCGGCGCGCATGGGACATCTGTAATTACAAACAGATGTCCCATGCACGCCGCTGCTCGCTCCCGCAAGGTGGATGCCGCCACAAGCACGAGTGCGAGTGCTTGAAAAGTGAAGACTGATTGCTAAAGGCCCTCTCCTAGAGCAGCGCATGCGCGCTGCCTCGGCGAGACCTAAAAAAGGACATCTATTTTACCGCCCTGTATGAAATGCTAAGCTTTGTTCAATCAACCAGAAAGCTTCGTATGCAGGTGCTAAAGGTTGCGAATTCTCGAAGACTAGTAAACAGCAAAGTGTGAAGCAGGAGCAAGAAGGAAAGGACCGTGATCGTGTAGGGTACATTCGAGCGGAGGTCTTAAAACTTTTTTCTCTGAGCGCCAAAATCAAAAAGTTTGGAAGAAAGGGTCTCCCCCCCCCCTCACCCCCCCCCCCCCAAACTTTATGGCGAGGAGCAGGAGAGGCAGGGCTAAGCATAGGGCCGGACCTTTCTGAGGTCATTTCATGGATACTTTTTCTGTAGCTTATAATCCACAATAAATGAGACATCTAATAGGGCAAAATCACCAAACAAAAAATGATATTGATTAAAAAATTGCTCTACATAATTTGGGTGTTTTTTAGCTCCTCTCACTCCTGGGCCCCAATGAAAGTGCACCTACTGCACTAATGATAGATGTGGCCCTAAGTAGTCTATCTCCTCTACCTCTTTCACCCCTTTCCCACCATCCCTGGCCATCACTGTGATCTTGAAACAGACTCTCTGGTGTCCCCCCCCCCCTTTTTTTTATTTGTATATAGCACAGCCTCAATGTGTTGCCCCCACATTTTTGCAGCAATGGTGCTCTTAGCTCTATGCTACCAAGGGAAATTAACCCTATACTGTTTTTTGAGAAAGACAGTCATAATTGTGATCAAGTGGATCCCTCAGACCCCTGACTCAAGTGGGTTCCTCAGACCTGCATCACTGATAGCTACTGCCTTGCGAAGTGAGTTGTTTCCTCTGCCATTTGTTCGAAACATGAACTCCCATCTTCCCCCAGTCCACTCGCTGCCATCTCTTTGATGCTCAAACTAAGGAGTCTCCTCTTCAATTTTCTCCTCCTGTGGGTTCTTGTTCTGAGATCCAGGTCAACACTGGAACAGCAAGGGTGCACTGGCCTCTCATGTAAGCAAGGAAAGATAGTAAAGCATCCACGATTGGGGTTTAGTCCGGTCCACTGGAACTATGCAATTTGGCAGCCACTATGTTTTCTGCATAATTGTAGATTGGCCTTATTTGCCACATAATCCATCATCTACTGCATATTCTTTTAACAAAAAAAAGTTTCTAGCTCAAATAGTTCAAAAGTTACAAAAACGCAGCAACATGTGTTGCTGCACAGTAAAAGACCCTTCTCAGAGGTGACTGGTCACCTTTCTGTTACTTGTTGCTACATTTGGCTATTAAACCAGTATTAAGGAGGTGAAACCTGTGCCCAGACAGTGTTACCAAATGTAACAAGCATTGGAAATGCAATAGGTCTCGCATTTAAGTTAGAGCGTTTGTCTTTGCTAATGGTATTGTATTTTAGTCATGTGGTATTGAGTGTATGTATGTGATGTGTTGTGGAATTATGTGGTTTGGATTGTAATGGTTAGCTGTGTAGCAGTATGAAGCATAGAGTTAGGAGGAGAAGAGCAGTGTTTTAAGATTTGGGAAGGAGAGTGAGGAGGAGAAGAACAGCATGAGGGACAATGAAGGAAAGTGAGGAGGAGAGTAGCATGAGGCAGAAGAAAGGAGAGTGAGGAGAGCAGTATGAGGGAGAAGGAAGAGTGAGGAGGAGATCAGCGTGAGCTAGAAGGAAGGAGAGTGAGGAGAGCAGTATGAGGCATAAGGAAGGAGAGAGGAGGAGAAGAGTAGCATGAGGGACATGAAAGGAGAGTGAGGAGGAGAAGAGTAGTGTGAGGCAGAAGGAAGGAGAGTGAAGAGAGCAGCATTAGGCCTCCTTCCATCCCTTCTTCACCCATATCCCCGTGTAATCTCACCCCTGAGCTCGTATACTTTTCATGTTCCTCATGTCTGTCCCACCTACCAACCGCGACCCGTGGCCTCACTTCCCACATGATCTCCCACACTGAACCTTCCGTGGCCTCTCCTATTGCCCCTTGACAGTTTTCCACTTTGCCTCTCTGATGCTGCCCACGGCACACTTATAACCTGGCTGATCTCTACCCTCCCCACCCGTGGTCTCAAACACTGTAGAATCATACCCTACCAGTTAAGGTCCCTTGGGTTGGTATCCCTAACTCCAAGGGTGTCGCGTGCCCCTTCTTTCAGGAATCAATACTCCGCTCTCAGGTATTTCTGCTAGTCTCACCCCAAACGTCTAATCCCAGAGCCCCTCTCTCTACACCCCTCTTAATACATCTCATGACCCCTCCATACACTCACACATTTTTGAAAGGGTATTTTGCTTCATGGGTTTACAATCTTCCCCTCCCGCTTTTCTCCCCGCACTCCTCCATGCCTACAAGCGTCTTTGTCCCCTGGCCCTCGCTTTGGCCCCCGATCAACACTCGCCCCTCTCTGCCGGTGTTCTTTCCTTTCCCCGGTCGGTTCCCTACGTCCTGCGGACAATATGTCGGAAAGAGACGGCAACCCAGAGGAACCATACGAAGCCAGTGCGCAAACTTCTCCGAAGTAAGCCGAACGTTTCCGATATATTTGGCATCCCATTCAGTTCAGGATATCTGTCAACGAATTGAGCCGAACGTTTCCGATGTAAATCCCATCCACTCTGTGTTTTTCATCACCTGGTCTTCGGCTATCTTCGGGACTCCTCCTTAATCACTGGACTCGTACACCTCATCGCTGGCTTGGCTTGTCACAGACCACCCAGTTTCTGCACCCTGGCGGGAGTTTCTTAACCCTTCTCTCTTGGAATAAAAAGACCACAGCAGTAAGCTGAGCAAAGCTGATTTTAGCCTCTTGTATTAATGCCTTACTCTACTTTAGGATTAGTCGTGGGCATCCAACAAGACGCTGCACAAGTTAAAAATAATAATAATAAAGACTAAAGAGAGAACATGTCAAATCTCCGCCTTCTAAAAACAGGGGGAGGGATTATCTATTTCTTTACTTTTTTAACAATTGCGGCACCCGCGCTTTACTTTAGTTAAGCGCGGGTGCTGCGATTGTTGAAAAAGTAAAGAAATAGATTTTTTTCTATTTGTTTAGTTTTTCAACAATCGCGGCACCCGCGCTTTACCTTTAACCATGTTAAAGTAAAGCGCGGGTGCCGCGATTGTAGCAAAAGTAAACCAATAGAAAAACATTTATTTGTTTACTTTTTCAACAATCGCGGCACCCGCGCTTCAGCTTAACATGGCAGAAGGTAAAGCACGTGTGCCGCCAAAGTAAAAAAAAAAAGTAAATAAATAAAAAGCATCACCCAATAAAAACAAAAAACAAGCGCTGTGCTATAGCGCGGTACATGGCGGCCTGTGAAGCGCAGAATGAACACAAGAGTGCGTACCCACTAATAAAGGAGACAGTGTAACGCCGCATGTGAAAGATCCAGTCCGGGTGGGCGGGGCCAAAAGGAGACAGGGCGGTAACAAGGAGGGACTAAAAAGCCTCCTTCTCAATAGAAAGCCAGCGTTTAGCCTGAACTATGACGCAAGCCAATGGGAAGAAGGGGCGGGGCTTTAAATCCCCTTCTGAAATTGTATCGATGACAAGCCTCGCAGAGCAAGGAGCGCATGCGCGCTCCAGTGCTGGATCTGCAAGACCTAAAAATGGCAAAATAACAAGGTAACACTATCGCAAAATGTGCTGCATTACGCTGCATAATTTGCTTTTTCTTGCCACGTTATTTAGTCTATTCTGCCCCATAATTTGGTCCTCCCCTGCCCCATAATTCTAATGACCCTGGGTTTAGTAGGCCATTGTACCGCTCTACCCTGTGCAACTGGTTAAGCACCAAACATAAAAGTTGCTTGGGGGCTAGTATGTGCTTTAATTGATGGATGCAAAAAGAACAATTGATGGACAGAATGCTGAATGTCATACATTCATCCCAGTACAGAGATCTGGGCCTAAATCCATCGTTTTTTTGCTCCCCATGCCATTCTAGTTTAGACCCAGCCATATGCAAATCAGTCTTGACCCTGTTCCCCATGGGAACAATCCAGCCCGAACTGCCAAGCCAGGTCCTCCCTTGACTGGAAAAAAGCATCCTAGGACCGGTTTCGGGGTTTGTGACTGGGGGTGAATGTTTGCATTGTTCAGCATTCCATCCATTATTTGTTCCTTTTGCCGCCTACTAAGTGGGAAGGGTATGCTCAGACGTGAGTCCCGTGCTCAGTGCGCCACTGGATTCAAGCTAGCCTGGCTGATGAGGGGTGATGCCCCGAAACCGGTCCCAGGATGCTTGTTTCTGGTCCTTGGAGGGTCTGACTTGGCAGTTCGGGCTGGACTGATTTGCATATGTCTGGGTCCAAACTGGGGTGGCGTGGTGAGCAAAAGAACGATGGATTAAACACAGATCTTTGTGTCTGGGGGGGTGAATGTTTGCATTGTTCAGCATTCCATCCATTATTTGTTCCTTTTGGTTTTGTCGCCCTAAGTGGGAAGGGTATGCCCAGACGTGGGTTCCGTGCTCACTGCGCTACTGGATTCAAGCTAGCCTGACTGATATGGGGTGATGCCCCGAAACCGGTCCCAGGGTGCTTGTTTCTGGTCCTGGGAAAGTCTGGCTTGGCAGTTCGGGCTGGACTGTTCCCACGAGGAACAGGCTGAAAACTGATTTGGATATTGCTGGGTCCAAACTCTGGTGACGTGGTGAGCAAAAAAGCAATGGATTAAACCCAGATCTTTGTGACTGGGAGTGAATGTTTGCATTGTTCAGCATTCCATCCATTATTTGTTCCTTTTGCTTTGAACTGATGCAGTTACAGTGCTTTTAATCACAGGCTGGGACCTTGCAGCACTATAAATACACAACTTACTATTCCCACTGTGAAAATCAGGAATCTGATTGAGACAGCTAGCCGCAGATTCCTTACCTTTGAATTTCCCAGGTGGCAGACTGGATCCAGAAGATTATTCTTCGAGCAATACCCCTGCTCACTTGTAGGTGGCTTTGGTCGGCTCTGCATGACGTCCCCATCAGTCGAGCGCCGATCTGTGAAGAGAGCTACCCTCTGTCACTTTTTGACAGGATTTTCTGAATTTTTGTCGACTCCTATTTGGTGTGTAGCAAGTCATGTGGAGGAAAACTTCAGGATCGGATAGAGACTTCTAGCTGCAGATTCCTTATGTTTGAATTTCCCAGGCGTCGGGCAGGATTCAGAAACTTTTGCTGAGCCATACCCCTTGCGCGCGATGTCTGGTGGGTCCATTCGGCTTCGCGTGAAGGCGTCAGCGTCTGTTATGATGTCGCAGTGCCTATACAGGCGCCACCCAGGCGCGTGGACGTCAGTTCTTTTCTTTCCGTGCCAGTTAAGCGCCGATCCGGGAAGAGCTACCCCTCTGCAGCTTTTTGGCAGGCTTTTTCTCAACCTTTGTCAAACTTTTTTGATCCGACTTTGTGTGCAAGGGATGTCTTCGAGGAAGACCGGTTTCAAGCCATGCGGGACTTGTTCCAGCATGATGTCGGTTACCGATCCCCACCGCGTATGTCTGTGGTGTCTCGAGCGCGACCACGATACGAAGCCATGTTCGGACTGTGGGCGATGGCTCCGAAGACCTTGAGGGAGCAAGCGATTGTTGCTCGTGGCCCGGCAGTCGACACCGTCAAGCGAGACTCCGAGGAGGTCACAGTCCCGACCGAAGAAGAGGAGGTCGCGGGACCGCTCACTGAGCCCTAAGTCCTCTTCCTCCCATTCGAGGTCCTCTGGGCACTCGGGGAAGAGGCATAAGAAGAAGAAGTCCAAGCGGACTTCCACTTCCTCAGCTGGCATCTGTCGTCGAGAGAGGTAAGGAGCACCGACACTCTAGGCACGGTTCCGCAGAGCCAGAGTCGACTTCGCGTCTCCCCCCTTCCAGGAGTCAGAGCGACTACCGCTCAAATAAAAGAATTTTACGAGGCCATGCGCCGCGTATTTGAGCGGAACTACCCCGCTGGTGACCCTTTGGGCCCCATTAGGTTCGACGCCATCGGCTACGGCCACGACGCCGATGGGGCCTCACGGATCCGATCCTGGATCCGGTTCAACGCCGGTCGTGCCAACACGACCTTCCCCGGCATAGAATCCGAATTCGGTGCCTGCTATGTCACTGAGGCCCGTTGTTGGCTCAAGCTCCATCCTCATCTTTGAGGGTACCTTTACATCAAATCGATGACCTCTTAGTTGTGGGGTTCCCCAGGGTTCCTCCCTGAGCCCCACGCTTTTTAACACCTATATGGCGACTTTGGCAGAGATAGTGCGTCCATTCGGCATAAAAATTATCACCTACGCAGATAATACCCAACTGGTTGTGGCACTAAACCACCCGGAGGGTTCATCTTGCGCCCTGGGCAATTGCCTAGAGGCGGTAGCCGAATGGATGGACCTATCTCACCTTAAGTTAAATGGGGACAAAACGGAATTGATGTTCCTGGGCAAAGCTCCATCACTTTCCTCGGCATTCTCATGGCCCATTTGTCTCGGCACTATGCCTGCCCCAAAACACCAGATTAAGAGCCTAGGCATGTGGCTTGATAGCTCCTTAAGTTTCAATCATCAAGCCACCATGCTCTCAGCTACATGTTTCGGCCTGATGAGGATGTTAAGGAAAATTCTCCCTTTGCTCCCTTTTCAGGCGCGAAGGATTATGGTGCAAGTCCTCATCTTGTCCCGCCTGGACTACGGGAACGCCTTGTATTTGGGCGCCCCCCAGGTTACCACTCAAAAATTACAAGTGATCCAGAATTGCGCGGCTCGTTTACTTCTCCAGATTCCTCGGAGACAATCAGCAAAACCCGCAATGAGAAAACTTCATTGGCTTCCAATCAAGTCCCGAATATGATTTAAGGCCATGTGCCTGGCCCACAGAGCTATCTGGAAAACCGGCCCTGCCATTATCCACCCCCTGGTCACTCCTTACCAACCTCCAAGGAGTCTTCGTTCCAGCTCCGCTTTCCTTGCTACTACAAGGAAAGTACGTAGATCCAGATGGGGCGGACGTTCCTTTTCTCTGAATGCTGCTAATCTGTGGAATTCTCTTCCTTCTACTCTTCGCAGGGAATCTAACATGCAGTCCTTCCGTAAACTTCTTAAAACATCTTTTTAGTACTACCCACTAACCTGCCATGATACTGTCTGTCCTGTCCTAAGCGCTACGAGGCCTCAGGGTAGTAATGCGCTATAGAAATTTAATTTCATTCATTCATTCATCCCCGACTATACGGAGCCGGAACGGCGTCGATCGATGCCGATTCCGACATCGACAGAACCCAGGGGTTCTATGTTGTCGCCTGAGCACTTTAAGGATGTGCTCGGCTCGAGAGCGGAATGGGAGGGGTCTGGGGACCCTCTTGAAATCCAGGAAGTCTGAGGAGAATTTGGACTGATATGGGAAACTTGGGGAGGCCAGTGGACTGGATATTTCTCCAGATACTGACATGCTCTCTCCGCCAGCAGTGACTACGGAGGAGGGGGCATCCTATGCCATGGTGGTTAAGAGGGCGGCCGAGGTCCGTGGACTGGAGCTGCCCTTGGTGCAGGTCAGGACTAATCTCCTGACTGAGGTGCTTCAACCTGGGGCTTCTACTTACGAACCTTTGTTGCCCTTTAATGAAGCACTTACGGACGGTCTTCTGGGAACATGGTCCAAACCTGGCACAGGGGCTCCTGTGAATAGGATGATCACATGCCGCCACTGCCCAGCACCGGGCGACCCTAAGTTTCTCAGCCAACATCCCACCCCAGAGAGTCTGGTGGTGCAGGCCTGTACGTCCCAAAGCACATTCCATTCCACCCCTCCGGACAGGGAATCCAAGATGGATGCATTTGGGAAGAAGTTGTTTTCTTCCTCCAGCCTGGTATTGCGGTAGGTGAATACCGCGTGCTTATTGGGCTATTTCTCCCATTCCCTTTGGGAGACGGTTGCGGAAGTGCTGCCACAAGTCCCGGAGGAGGCCCGGGCTGTGCTCTCCCAAGCTGTCAAGGTTGGGAGAGATACAGCAAAATTCACCATACGGTGTGACCTAGATACGACGATTCCCTGGGTAGGTCGATTTCAACGATGGTGGCCTTCAGGCGCCATGCCTGGCTTCGTACAACTGGCTTCTCGGACGATGTCCAAACCAATTTGATGGACATGCCCTTTGATGGAACCCGCCTTTTTGGGGAAAAGGCAGACCTGGCCCTGGTCAGGTTCAAGGACTCTCGAGCTACGGCCAGATCCTTGGGCCACTCCCTGTGGCCAGTCTTCCTTTTGCCTCTTTCGTGGCAACGGAAGGGGTTTCCAGCCACGTCAACCGTATCCTAGCCACCGTCCCGCACAGATTGCCCAAGCCATGCGAGGACGTGGACGGGGTGCATTCCGAGCTTGGAATGGAGGCCAGAAGTCATCAGCCACACTGCCCCCAGCAGCCGCAACCTCCACGCACTCCTTGGCTGATTCTGCAGGACCACACTACTTCAGTTGGTGGGCTAATTCGTCGTCATCTTCCCCACTGGAGACCCATAACATCGGACAAGTGGGTCTTGCAGATCGTCCAGGAGGACTATTCTCGGCCTTTCTTTTCCTTTCCTCCTCTCATTCTGCCAAATCAGGAACGGCTGACGGAGGATGATTTAAAGTTGCTCCACGAGGAGGTTACAGCTCTCTTGGCCAAAGGAGCTATAGAAAGGGTCCCGGTTTCAGAAGCAGGCAGTGGCTGTTATTCCCGCTACTTTCTGATTCCGAAGAAGAACAAGGGGCTACGGCCCATTTTAGATCTTCGGACCGTCAATCTTTTCCTCAAAAAGGAGAAGTTCAAAATGCTTACTCTGGCTCAGGTTTTGTCTGCCCTAGACCAGGAAGACTGGATGGTAGCGTTGGACCTGCAAGACTCTTATATTTCCACATTCCCATCCTGCCGGGCCACAGGCGTTACTTGCGGTTCAAGGTAGGCCGCGAGCACGTTCAGTTTACTGTGCTCCCCTTCGGCCTTACCAGTGCCCCTCGGGTGTTCACCAAGGTGATGGCAGTGGTCGCAGCTCATCTGCGCAGGTTTTTTTTTTTTTTGAGTTTTATATAGCGCAAACTAGACGCGAAACAACGGGTATCAGAGTGCTTTACATGAGCACCAGTTTCGTTACAGAAGGACACATTCATTTTTGTTAGGCACGGGGAGATTAAGTGATTTGCCCAGAATCACAGGATGCTGAGCGTTGTTGCCGAGACTCGAACCCGGTTCCCCAGCTTCGAGGTCGACCGCCCTAGCCATTAAGCTACATCCTCTCCCCTACCTCGACGACTGGCTGTTGAAGGCGTCCTCGCCCCCAGGCAGTTGTCTCCCACCTTCAGACTATCTCAAACCTTCTGCGTTCTCTGGGATTCTCTATAAACGTGCCAAAGTCACACCTGTCTCCTTCTCAGATGCTCCCTTTCAACTGAGCTGTTCTGGACACAGTGCTGTTTCGGGCTTATCCTCCTGAGCAGCGAGTCCAGGATATTCAGGCTATGATTCCGATGTTTCAGCCTCTATCCTAGATTTCGGTGAGACTGACAATGAGGCTGTTGGGCCTCGTGGCCTCCTGCATCCTGTTGGTGAGACACGCCAGATGGCATATGCAGGCTCTGTAGTGGGACTTGAAGTTCCAATGGGCACAGCATCGGGGAACTCTCACCAACATGGTTCAGATCTCGGAAGGAACTGCAAAAGATCTGCAGTGGTGGTTAACGAACCGCAATTAGGTCAACGGCAGACCTCTCTCCCTTCCCCAACCAGATCTCACAGTCATGACAGATGTGTCACTTCTGGGATGGGGCGGCCATCTGGGAGAGGTGGAGATCAGGGGACACTGGTCTCCGGCGGAGTCGGGGTTCCACATACATTTATTGGAGCTCTGAGCGACTCGGTTGGCATTGAAAGCATTTCTTCCCTCTATCAAGGGGAAGTTAGTACAGGTGTTCACAGACCACACCACCGCCATGTGGTACTGCAACAAACCGGGCTGGGTGGGGTCGTGGACCCTTTGTCGAGAGGCCCTTCGACTCTGGACATGGCTGGAACAGCAGGGCATAATCCTGTTGGTTCAACACCTGGCAGGTTCTCTCCTTCACCCTTTAGACCTGCAGCAGGAAACCGGTTATACAGAGTCCTGAGTCCTGTGACTACTAGTCTACATCCTCCTTTGAGAAGTCCTTTAGTCTTAAATTGAAGGTGGACCGGACTTCAGCTGGTACCACTGATTTATACCATCACAGTATGGTATTCCCTTTATTATTTATTCGCAATTGTAGCAGAGTGATGCAGTAATTGGTCCTGAAGAATGCCAAGAACCACACGGTCTATACAGGCAGAAACATGTTGACCAGACCATAGCACAATAGGGAACATCCATATCCCTATTCGCACTTAGCTGCTTTTAAACATATCCACTGGAGACACCAATAAAGGATTCACCTTGTCTAACCAGGAGATATTTTTAACTCACATCTTTATAATAATTTTTTGTTGCACTCTGCCCCTCACTCAGACCTACATTGGATGACTTAAAACACCTCGCGCTCCTCTCCTGCGGGAGAGTTGTAGCCCACACTGTGCACCTTGCGGTCACAGTGTGTAAGAGGGAACCCAATGATGAAGCATGTCACCCTTGGGTGAGTGAGGGTTCTTGTCTTAACAGAAGGGTATGTCTACCCCTCCACCCTCCCACAATACACACACACTTTATGAGTTATATAGACAGACCATCTGGTTCCTTTTTGTGAGTTTTGATGTTACGGAGTGGGGCCACGGATGGTTAGAATTCCTCCCCATTGAACCCTTAGAGTGAGTTTATAGGTTCTCTGAACGCCAGGGCAGATGAACTCAGCCGTCGATGCCTAGCGGATCATAAGTGGCGTCTCCAATCAGAGGTGGCGCAAGGTCTCTTTTACCAGTGGGGAGAACCTTGGTTAGATTGGTTTGCCTCCGAAGAGAACACGCAGTGTCGGCGGTACTGCGCGCTGGAGTTTCCAAGGCAGCTATGGCTTGGCCACGCCTTTCGTCGCGAGTGGAGCTCAGGCCTGTGTACGCCTTTCCGCCCATACCACTCCTGCCCAGGGTTCTGAAAAAGATCAGGAACGACCGGGCCCAAGTCATTCTTGTGGCTCCAGACTGGGTGAGGAGAGTCTGGTATCCAGAGCTTCTGCGAATGAGCATCGATCCTCCGATCAGGCTGCCCTTCTTCGGGAGGCTCTTCTATCGCAGCAAGAGGGGATAGTTTTCCACCCGAACTCTGCGCCTCCATGCGTGGAGATTGAGCAGTGACAGTTGATAGCTTTTGACCTTCCTCCCGAAGTCTGTAATGTTATTTTGACGGCCAGGCGTCCCTCCACTAAGACGGTATACGCCTGCCGTTGTCAGAAATGTGTTCTACTGTACATAAAGGTCTATTGACCCTCTTTCTGCTTCTCTTTCCACTGTCCTTTTATTCATTTTGCCTTGGGAACTCTCAAGGTTTACCTTTCTGCTCTGTCTGCTATTTTGCAGCTGCCAGACCAGCCCTCTCTCTTCAAATCTCCTATTGTAAATGGGTTTCTAAAAGGGCTGGCTCACTTATTTCCACCCACGCCCTTTATTATGCCGCAGTGGGACCTTAATTTGGTCCTTACCTATCTCATGTGTGCTCCCTTTGAGCCTTTGCACGATTGTCTCCTCCGGGTGTTGACCATCAAAACAGCCTTCTAAGTGGCGATTACATCTGCCCGGAGTGTGAGTGAGTTGCAGGTGTTATCTTGTTCGCCTCCTTACCTTATGACCTTTCCGGACAAGTTGGTGTTTCGCACTAGGGCTTCTTTTTGCCAAAGGTTGTGACCCCATTCCATCAGGGTCAGTCCATCCCTTTGCCCACCTTCTTTGCTCCTCCGCATTCCTCCAAGTAAGAGGAGCGTCTCCACTGACTGGACCCAAAAAGAGCGTTGTCGTTCTACCTTGACCGCACAAAAGAGTTACGGGTGGATGACCAACTCTTTGTGGGGTACGTGGGAGCAAAGAAGAGAAGGGCAGTGCAGAAAAGGACCATCTCTCGCTGGGTCATTGTCTGCATCAAAATCTGTCATGACTTGGCAAAGAAGCATCCCCCTGAGGGATTAAGTGCCCATTCCACCAGGGGAAAGGCTGCAACTACGGCCTTGGCTCTGGGTGTCCCAGTCCAAGACATTTGACAGGCAGCGACGTGGGCTTCTTTGCATACGTTCACAAAACATTACTGCCTTGATGGGCAAGTTCGCAGGGACGGGCATTTTGCCCGTTCTGTCCTGCAAGACTTCTTAGTCTAGGATGTGAGTCCGCAACCCACCGCCGGGATGGTATGGCTTGGGTATCTAATTCAAAGGTAAGGAATCTGCAGCTAGAAGTCTCTATCTGATGAATGAGTTACTTACCTTTGGTAACGCATTATCTGGTAGAGACTCTATCTAGCTGCAGATTCCTGACAGCCCAAACCCATGCGTCCCCGCTTTGCGGACTTAAATTGTAGGACTAGGGTGGTCTCCCCCCTTTCAGGGCCCTAGTTTTTCACACGTCTACGTCAGTTACTTCGTGGCTCTGCGCTTCTGGCGTGGAAAAAATGAAAAGTACTGACGTCCGCACGCCTAGGTGGCGCCTATATAGGCACCGCAACATCATAACTGACGCTGACTATGCCGACGACGTCACGCGAAGCCAAATGGAGCCACCCGACGTCGCGCGCAAGGGGTATTGCTCAGCAAAAGTTTCGGGATCCAGCCTCACGCCTGGGAAATTCAAAGGTAAGGAATCTGCAGCTAGATAGTCTGTACAAGATAATGCGTTACCAAAGGTAAGTAACTTGTTCTTCAGTGACAGACCCGCATTTGGTTTGTTTGTGGTGTCGGGAGTGCGACTACGACTCCAAGTTGTGCTCCAACTTGTGGGCCATGGCTCCGAAGACTTTGAGGGGGCGGTACCTAAAGCTGCTTGCGGCCTGGCTGTAGATAATGTGTCGTGCGTCTCCTCAGAGGTCATGGCCCCCGTCGAGTGGAAGGTCCCTGCACTGCTCCATGAGTCTCAAGTCCTCTTCACATTGGAAATCGTCGGGACATTCAGATAAGAGGCATAAAAAACACAAGAAGCCGAATCGTGCTTTGACTTCTCCCCGTCCGTCGGCAGGCGCGACGGAGGAGCCTCGGCGTTCAACGCCTCGTTTTCCGGAAGCAGCACCTGGGTCAGCTCCGCGCCTCCACACTTTTCCAGGAGCTGGAGTCACCCATGCTCAAATTAGAGAACTTTGAGGCCATGCACCTCATTTGTGTGTGACCTAACCCCTTCAGCGCGCCTTCGGGCCCCATGGGTTTGGAGGGGGGGCCCATCGGGTTCCACGCTGGCAGCTTCTGCCCGGTGCCGATGGCCTCTCACAGATTTAGACCGGCATCGGTCGTGCAATTGCTACTTACCCTGGCGTGAATGCTTCCAACGCCGCCAGCGCACGCAAGTGGTGTCAGCCCCATTCTGATTCCAGACGACCCGAGCTGGTACCGCGTCGACCAATGCCGAATCTGGCACCAACAGAACCTGCAGGTCCTAGGTCGCTTCCTGAGCCTTATCTTGAAGGGCTAGGTGTGGGGGAAGATTAAGAGGGGTCGCTGGACCCTCTAGAAGATCAGCCTTATGAGGAAATGGACTTGTATGATGAATTGGGTGAGGACAGCGGACTGGATACTTCTCCAGATACTGGCATGCTTTCTCCCTCTACCGTGGCTAGGGATGAGGGAGCGTCTTATGCTGTGGTGGTGTGAATGGTGGCAGAGATCCTTGGCCTTCAGCTTTCTTCAATGGCGGTCAAGACTAACATCTTGACGGAGGTGCCACAGCCAGGAGTTTCCTCCTTGGAATCCTTACTTCCATTTAATGATGCCCTCACAGACGTCTTACTTGGAACATGGTCCAAGCCCAGCACAGGGCCGACTGTGAATAAGACGATTGTCCACCGCCCTTCTCCGGGCGACCCAAATTTTCTCACTACCCATCCCATCCTGGAAAGCTTGGTAGTCCAAGCCTCTACGTCCCATGGTGCGTTCCCTTCTGCTCCCTTGGACAGGAAATCCAAGAGGCTGGACAGTTTGGGTGAGAAAATGTTTTCTTCCACCAGCCTTGCATTGCCGTCAGTGACCACTGCATGCTTATTGGACTGTTATTCCCACACTCTGTGGGAAACGGTTGTGCAAGTCCTGCCACAGATTCCGGAGGAGGCCCAGGCCGTGTTTTCCCAAGCAGTATCAGATGGGAGAGAGGCAGCAAATTTCGCCATTACGTATTGTTTAGACACAACCGACTCACTGGGCAAATCTATTTCATCAATGGTGGCTGTTAGACGCCATGCCTGACTGAGAACGTCTGGTTTTTCAGGGGATGTCCAGGCCTCGCTCATGGACATGCCCTTTGATGGTACCAGTCTCATCGGAGACACGGCGCTGGCGTGCTTTAAAGATTCACGGGCTACAGCTAAGTCCTTTGGCCTCTCGGTGGCCGCACGTCCCCAGTGTTCCTTTCGCCCCTTTCGTGGCTACGGAAGTGGTTTTCAGCCACACCAGCCATATCCTAGCCACCGAGCCACGCAAGTTTCACTACCCTTGGTGGCCGAAGGCACGGTTTGTTCCGACTATGTGGGTTGAGCGGCCAGTGCTCCGATCAAGCAAACCCCGCCCCCACTGGCGGCTTCAGCCTCCAAGCCCTCCTAGTCTCATCCTTCCAGACCATGGGTGTCCACTTGGTGGCAGGACAAGCCATCCCCTTCACCACTGGCAATCCGTCAGGTCGGACAGGTGGGTTCTCAAGATAGTCCAAAGGGACTTCTCCCTCCCCTTTGAGACAACCCCTCCCTTCATGCCTCCAGCTTACGACCGGCTGACGGAGGATCATTTGATTTTGCTCCAGGAGGAAGTTGTGACTTTCTTGTCCAAAGGAGCTATAGAGAGGGTTCCAGCACCAGAAGTAGACTGTGGTTGTTATTCCCGCCTGCTACTTCCTGGTTCCTAAAAAATGACAAGGGCCTTCGTCCTATCCAAGACTAACGAGCCCTCAACTACTTCCTCAAAAAGGAAAATTCAAGATGCTCACATTTGCTCAGGTCCTCTCTGCCGCGGATCCTGGAGACTAGGTGGTAGCGTTGGACTTGCAGAACTCCTATTTTCACATTTCTGTCCTGCCGGCCCACTGGCGTACCTGCGGTTTATAGTAGGCCACAAGCATTTTCAGTTTACCATGCTCCCCTTTGGCCTTACCAGCTCCCCTCAGGTGTTCACAAAGGTGATGGCGGTGGTCGCAGCTTATCTGCGCAGATCAGGGGTGCCAGTCTTCCCCAATCTTGACGACTAGCTGCTGAAGGCGTGTTCGCCCCAGGCTGTCATCTCCCACATCAGACTACAGCGAACCTCCTGCATTCGCTGGGGTTCACTATTAACCTGCCAAAGTCACACCTGACTCTGTCTCAGACGCTCCCCTTCATCGGAGCCGTTCTGGACACAGTGCAGTTATAGGCTTATCTTCCAAAGCGTCCAGGATATTCAGGCTATGATAGATGTTTCAGCCTCTAGCCTGGATTTCGGTGAGAATCTGTAAGATTGCTGGGCCTCATGGCCTCCTGCATCCTGCTAGTGACACATGCCAGATGGCATATGTGGGCTCTGCAGTGGTACCCGAAGGTCCCATGGGTGCAGCATCAGGGAAACCTCTCCGGCATGGTCCAGATTTTGGCGGGAACTGCACGAGACCTGCAGTGGTGGCTGACTAGCTGCGATTTGGTCAGTGACAGACCCCTCTCCCTTCCCCAACTAGATCTCATAGTAGTGACAGATGCGTCACTTCTGGGATGGGGTGGCCATCTGGGAGAGGTGACTGTAGATCAGAGAACTTTGATCTCCAGCGGAATCTGGACTCCACATCAACATGCAGGAGCTCCAATCAAACCGGTTGGCATTCCAAGCCTTTGTACCCTTGATCAAAGGAAGGCTAGTTTAAGTTTTCACAGACCACACCACCGCTATGTGCAACAAACAGGGTGGAGTGAGGTTGTGGACTCTTTGTCAAGAGGCCCTGCGTCTCTGTACATGGCTGGAACTTCAGGGCATATCCCTGGTGGTTCAACTTCTGGCTGATTCCCGGAACGCCAGGGTGGACTAACTCTGCCGTCGATGCGTAGCAGATCATGAGTGGCATCTCCATCCAGAGGTGGTGCGTGGTATCTTTCAATAGTGGGGAGACCCTTGGTTAGATCTGTTCCCCTCTGCAGAGAATGCGCAATGTCAGCAGTGTTGCATGCTGAAGTTTCCAAGGCAGCTTTCGCTTGGAGACGCTTTTCATCTCGAGTGGTACTCAGGCCTCCTGTATGCCTTTCCGCCCATACCACTCTTGCCCAGAGTTCTCAAGAAGATCAGGAATGACTGGGCCTAAGTCATCCTTGTGGCTCTGGACTGGGCACGGAGAGTCTGTTATCCCGACCTTCTGCAAATGAGCATCGATCCTCTGTTCAGGCTGCCCCTTCAGGAGGATCTTCTCAAGCAGCAGCAGGGGATGGTCCTCCACCTGAACCTGTCAACTCGGTGCCTTCTTGCGTGGAGATTGAGAAGCGGCAGTTGACAGCTTTCGACCTTCCTCCCAAAGTCTGCAGTGTTACTCTGGCAGCTAGGCGTCTCTCCACTAAGACTGTATACTCCTGCCGATGAAAGAAATTTGTAATATGTTGTACGGAAAAGTCTACTGACCCTCTTTCTGCTTCCCTTTGTGATATTTAGCTTTTTATTTTGACCCTTGCCTAGCAGGGCTCTACTCTGGGCACCTTGAAAGGGTATCTTTCGGCTTTGGCTGCATTCTTGAAGCTGCTAGACCAACCCTCATTTATATCACCCATTGTACATAGATTCCTACCTGCCCCTTTCATTATGCCTCAGTGGGTCCTTAATTTGGTTCTCACTTTCCTAAAGTGTGCTCCTTTCGAGCCCCTGCAAATTGCCCCCTCCGGCGGCTCACCATCAAAACAGCCTTCTTCGTGGCAATTACATCTGGCAGGAGGGTGAGCGAGCTGCAGGCTTTATTGTCCAAGCTCCCCTTTTTGACGATATTCCCTGACAAGTTGGTGCTTTGTACTAGGGCCTCTTTCCTTCCGAAAATGGCAACTCTATTCCATGTGGGATAATCTGTCACCTTGCCCACTTTCTCCATCTCCTCCGCATCCCTCTAAAGAAGAGGAGCCACTCCACCATCTGGACCCAAAAAGAGCATTGTCGTCCTACCTTGACTGCACAAAAGAGTTCCGGTTGGACAACCAACTCTTTGTTGGGTATGTTGGATCAAAGAAGTCTCGGGCGATGCAGAAGAGGACCATCTCACAATGGGTTGTCCTCTGCATCAAGATTTGCTATGCTCTGGCAAAGATGCAACGTTTAAAGGCTTAAGGGCTCATTCCACCAGAGCTAAGGCTGCTACCACTGCGTTGCAACAGGGAGTCCCAGTCCTTGACATCTGTCAGGCGGCAACGTGGGCATCCCTACACACGTTTACCAATCATTACTGCCTAGACAGTCAAGTCCACAGAGACGTCCTTTTTTAGCTGCTCAGGCCTGCAGGACTTCTTAATCTGAAAATTGTCGGCAGTCCCTCCTCCAGGGATGGTATTGGTTGAGTATCTATTCAGAGGTAAGGAATCTGTGGCTAGATGTCTCTATCAGATGGACAAGTAACTTACCTTCGGTAACACCTTATCTGGTAGAGACATGATCTAGCCACAGATTCCTTACCGATCCTCCCCGCGCTGCGGACAAGTTTTTAGGGTCAGGGCTATTCCCTTTCAGGGCCCTAGTTTCTAAAAAACGCACCACCATTAGTTCTCTTCATGGCTCTGTGTTTCTGGCATGGAAAGCCTTGAAAAGTAACTGACGTCAGCACGCTGATGTGGTGCCTATATAGGTGATGCAGATATCACTTCTGACAACGTCACGCGGAGCCGGCCGACACCACCTACCGGCGCGCAGGGGTATTGCTCGAAGAAAAATCTTCCGGATCCAGTCTGAAGCCTGGGAAATTCAAAGGTAAGGAATCTGCGGCTAGATCCTGTCTCCAACAGATAAGGTGTTACAAAAGGTGAGTAACTTGTCCGACATCTGCAGTGGTTGCATTAGCTAACTGGGGTTTATAATGTAAAAGAGTACATTTTCCACAGATTAGTTTAACTTGCATTGATTTGTTCATTTAACGTGTGTTTTTAAAAAACAAATTTTAATGAATTACTTGAAGGAGAAAAATAAGTCTTTCAATATTTTCTTCTTTTAAGCCACAATCTTTAACCCAGTCCCCCTATTCATGGATTGTGCTCCAGGCACCCAGGATTACAGTTGCACACTTTTTATGCACTTTTTGGAGGCACCCCAGATAAGCAAGTCACAGCTTCCTGGTCATCTTCATTCACAAGTACTTGCAGACGCATTTGTGTCCCCTTGAGAATGCATTCATGGACTCCCAGGGGCCGCTCCCCACAGTTTGAGGACTTGTGCATTAGAGTGACCGATACCAAATAACAGTGCCACCTACGTTCTGCTGCTCCCTTGCTATGGGCCTCAGGGAGGAAGGACAATTAACACTGGATAACTACTACAGTAGAGGGCAATGAAAATAAAAAAATTTGGTAGGAATAGTATCAAAGTCTAGTGTTGCGGATATACCCTAATCCGGCTTGGAGTGGTATATTTTATATGCATTCATAATTTTTATAATACATGTAAATTGTATTATTATGGTTTTTGAAAGTTTGACTAGTGTCTTATGCTGAAATGTTTATTTTATTAATTTTTTTATTTTATAAGTTTTATATAGCGCTAGCTTGACCCGTGGGTATCAGAGCGCTTTACATACACAAAGGAAAGAAAATTGCATTACATCGCAAGACATAAGGATGCATAAAGATATAAGCAAAACATAATAATTAGGCATACAGTGAAGGGGAGGGAGAAAAACGCAGGTGGTTGAAACAGTCAGACAACCACCCATCCTTGATGGTCAAGTGAGAGGGGAGTCCACTAGATTATTGAAGTCTAGGTTAGTTGACTTGGTCGGTAAAGTATTTGTTGAGGAGAAGGAGTTTCAGGTCCCTTTTGAAGCAGGAGAAGGAGGGGTTGCATCTGAGGTCTATAGGGAGTGCGTTCCACATCCTGGGTGCGTTACCAGAAAAGGATCGGCACCGAGTGGTTTTCTTTTTCAATTTCGGAGGGATGATAAGAAGTGAGTTGGAGCTTCTCAGAGTTGTGGATTTTCCTGTTTTTACCAGTTTGCTGTTTAGGTAGTTGGGTGAAGGTGAGTGAAGGGCTTTGTGTGTGATGCAGGCCAATTTGTAAATACATCTACCTTCCATGGGAGGCCAGTTGAGGGAGTTGAGGGTTGGTGTGATGTGTTCAAATCTTTTTGCACCAATTATGAGTCGAGCTGCCATGTTAAGGACTGACCTTAGTGGGGCTAGGTGAGCTTTTGGTGTCCCTGTTAGGATGGCGTTCCCATAGTCCAGTTTAGAGAGGACTAGGGATTGTACTATTGTCTAGAGATCATCCTGGGGAACGAAAGGTTTAATTTTCTTGAGGTGTTTTAGTGAGAAAAGCGCACCTTTTGCAGAGTTTTTGATGTGGTCCTTCATTGATAAGTTCTTGTCCAGGGTAATGCCAAGTGACTTTACCGAGTCGGATAGGACGAGGGAGCAGTTTAGGGCATCAAGGTTCTTGAGCCAGGTTTGGATTGGTTGGTGGTTACTTTTCGGAGAGAGAAGTATTAATTCCGTTTTGTCCGGGTTCAGCTTTAAGTGGTTTGCGTTAAACCAAGTTGGGATCTTGGTTAGTGTGACATTGAGGTGTCGGATGTCACTGTGTGATTTGATTTTGTAATTTGTGTGTCATCTGCATATAGGTGGTATTTAACTCCTGCTTGTTTCAGAATGATTGTAAGGGGGTCCATGAAGAGATTGAAGAGGGATGGTGAGAGGATCGAGCCTTGCGGGACCCCAAGTGTGACTCGTGTTGGCATAGAGAGACAGGAGTTGATTTTAATTTTTTGGAACAGTGCTGAAGGAAGTGAACCATTTTCGTACTATTCCATTAATGCCAGAGCGCCTCTTCAAAGTCTCAAGTACAGCTGGATGATTTATTGTGTCGAATGCCGCTGATGGGTCAATAAGGATGAGGAGACAAGCTTCACCTTCATCTAAGGCTCCGTGGATATCGTCTGAAATATTCAGGATAGCTGTTTCGGTGCAACACCCTTTCCTGAATCCCGATTGAAACGTGTCGAGGAGGTTGAAATCATCAATATGTTTGTTAAGTTGTTGGAGAACGCACTTCTCCAATGTTTTAGCTAGGAACGGGAGGTTGGAGATAGGTCTGAGGTTGTTGAGCTCGTTAGGGTCGGCCCCTGGCTTCTTGAGTATGGGTGTGATTTGTCTAGTTGAAAGGAGTCTGGGACACAGCCTGATGTGAGGGAGGAGTTGATGATTTTTGTCCAGAAAGGGGCAATGATGTGGTTGAGTTTTTTTTACTATTGTGGATGGGACGGGGTCCATAGTGTGGGAAGTAGGCTTTAAGCTTGCAATGATATTGAAGACCTCGTTTTCCGACATGAGTTCGAAGTCCGACCAATTAGCATCATTTTTCGGTTGGAAGCGGACCTGGTTGTCCTTGGTATGATTTCGTTCTGTTTGGTGAAGGGCGATTAAAGGGGGGCAGGTTGCGAGGGAAGGAGGATTTGAGGTTTGGATGAAGGATTGCTCAATTTTTGTGACTTTATCTGTGAAGAAGCTGGCAATTTCTTCGCATCGATCCTTGGTGGCTTTTATTTTGTGTGGGGATGTGCCGTTTGTTTGACTTTTAACAATGCTGAAGAGTTCTCTAGGTCTATTCTTCGCCTGGTCTAGTTGGCTGCGGAAGAAAGAGGCCTTTTCTCTAAAAATGTGTTTTTTATATGCCAACCGAGCAGATCTAAGTTGCGCTAGGTGTAAAGTCGAAGGGTTTAGTCTTCAAGTCCTTTCCGAATGTCTGAGTTGTCGTCTTTCGTTATTAAGATCCACGTTGAACCAAGATTTAGATTTGATAGATCTCAAATGTTTGAGTGGCGCTACTTGATCTAACACCTCCGTCATTGTTGAATTAAAGTGAGCAGTGAGGTCCTCGGACGTCATAGTGGAAGGCTGGAGCTGTAGATGGGCATGAATCCTGGATTCAAGTTCGGTTATAGGGACTTCTTTGATGTTCCTGGTCCAATGCTTAGGTTTGTCAGATCGTATTGGTTGGTATCTGACATGTGAGTCAATATTAAACAGTATGAGGTGGTGGTCAGACCAGTCAATGGGAGAAATCGATCTCAGAGAGACCAGCTCATTTTTGGTGATGATCGCATCCAGAGTTGCTCCTTTCATGTGTGTTGGTTCATTGCAGAGTTGTTTGAGGTTGGTTATTTCAAGCAGGTTGGAGAGGTTCTGGACTGTGGTGTCTTCTGGGTTGTTCCAGTGGATATTGAAGTCACCCAGGAACACGTCGTTCGTGTCTGTTAGGGAGAAACGTGTTATTAGGTCGGTTAGTTCTTTGGCAAAGAGGGTACGCTCACCAGGAGGATGGTAGATGGTGTGAAATTTGATGGGCGTGGAGCTTTTGACTGTAAGTTCAATACCTAGGTACTCAAGAGTCAGGTATTCTGTAGATTTTAATGTGGTAAGCTGTATTCCTTCTTTGTGAATGATCGCTAGCCCGCCACCTGTTTTGATCGGTCTGTCGTGTCTGATGTTGTATCCTGGAGGGGTGAGTAGGTCTAGAATGGGGGTAGAGGGGTCATTGAGCCAGGATTCTGTGAGGAATGCGATGTCTATTTCTTCAGCGAGTATAACTTCAGCAATGTCTGTGGTGTGTTGTACTGCTGATCTACAGTTGAGGAGCATGCAAGATAGAGGACGGGGAGCCTCAATGTTGGTGTGTGCTGTATGGATAGAAGTGTATTGAGCAGGAGGTCTGGGCGAGTGGACAGTTCTAGGGATTCTATTTGTGCCAACTATAACTGGGATTGCGAGAGGAGCCGTATTCTGGCTCATTGCGAGGTAAGTCATTGATCTCATCTGCTTCTCGTACTGAAATGGGGCGGAGAGCTCGGCTAGGTCGATGTGCCTGACTCCCCAAAGAAATGGCGGGCCATGGGGTGCCAAGTGGGGCCATGGAAGTGGCTGTGTGGAGGGGGAAGGTGCGTAGCTACCCGGAGTGTATGAGCAAGGTGGCTTAATCCGGTTGGGAAGGTCTTGTAGGTGTAGGATATCGTCGGCTAGCGAGTCTATTTTCTGCTCCATTCGGGTCAGTTGCTGGGTAAGTGAGCTAAAAGAGTTTCTTGCCTTCGGCGGGAGCAGTGTATGACTAGGGTCTGTGGAAGGAGAGAGTACTGGGTTATGGGATGAATGGTCTTCCTGCTATGTTATTTATGTACCCTGAATTGGTGTTTCATATGGCTTATAAACACTCCGATTAACATTTGGTTCCTGGCTCGCTTTCCGGGAGCATGTTTGCAAGGGCGTGGGATGCAGCTTGGCATGTAAGGAGGTGTTGTATTATATTCACAGCTCTGCTCCAGACAGGTAACTACGCATAGTATGATATTGCAAAGAAGTACGAGAATAGATGTGGTTGTACATGCAGGTACCACTTTTTAAAAAAATATTATTTACAGTGGCCTGTGTCTTGGAATTATGTGGATGAGCTAGGTACCTGGTGCTCAACGAAGTTCATGGTGATTGTCAGTTCCTATTTTAGCAGGCGTTAAGTGTTTAGTTATCTGAATTGTGCAGACAAGGAGCCTCCACCAGATCGAGCTTTTGAAGAGAAAGATGGCCAGATGTGGGTGGGTCCAACCTTTGGCATAGCGGGCTTGTTGGGCGTTAGGAGTTTATATAGAAGAAAGAGTGCTCCACTGCCATGAATAGCTCTTTGTGCAGTGCACATTACGCTAAAGTAGATGTCAAGCCACTGCCAGCCAGTATAAGGTTGCAAAACTAGTGAGGTGAGTCCGGATTGGTAGGCGGAGAAGCTGTATTGCATCTACGTTCTGTTTTTTTTTTTTTCTTCCTTCAATAATTTGCCAAGTAGGTATATTGGGGCTGAGAGGTCTGGTCCATTGGAATAATCCAGGTGAGATAGTGTTAACGTGATGGTGTCTTGAACGGTTGGTTTGAAGGTTGGGTAGGAAAAACTTATTCAAGGTTCTCATGGAATAGAAACTTCCTTTGGATACTTGATTTACTTGTGAGGAGAGAAAGAAAGATTGGAGACCACGATCACCGTAGGTTTTCTTACTTTGGTAGGTTGGTGATGGGCATAGTCTTTGTGGCTCTATTGAAAGTTGATAGTCTGTTTGCTACAAGCGAGTATCTCCCTTTTGGATGTGTTTACAGTGAGGTGGTTAGGTAGCATACAGTAGTCAACCTCTTGTACTCAATGGCTGATTGTTCACCATTGAGAACAGTTACATTTTCAAGCTTTATTACTATTTGCTTGTCACTGGTGTAGTTGTACCAGTTCAGTTTGAAGACAGAAATAAGACTAGGTAGTATACTAAGACCTACAGTGAAGAAGGGTGATGGTTGCCCCTTGAGGCGCATCAGCTGCAGAGGTTATTTGTGCTGAAGGGAAGCAGCATATCATTCAGGGCCTTCTGTGAGAAGGAAGCATTCTATTTAAGGACAGTTGCTTGAATTAATAAGTTGTCTTCGAATCACTAAAAGTGGATAGAGGTCAAGTAACAGGAGTGCTGCTAATGCATTTCAGTTGACAGTAGTTATTTCATCATCCCATGTAGCTTACAGTGCTCTTTTGGTGCTTCAGGCTGGGCAGAATCCTGTTTGGTATTCGAGAGGATGTGATTTTCTTTTATTAATGCTTTTGTTTGTCCAGATGTAGATTATTCAATACATTTGCCTATGTATGAACCATTGGATAATGGCCTATTGTTAGTGAACACAATCAAGGCTGTTTTTTAAGAACAGGTTAGATGTAGGATAGTTTGAGCTCATTTCGGAACATTTCCGTTGCCAAGGGATGGTTCATGATGCCTCTGTCTGAGGTGACTGCAGAGTTATTAAAGGAGCGTGTCCTTGAATCTGTGTGCCAGTCATGCATCTGGTGGTAACCCTGCTGAGTGAGCTTCAGACTTTTGTGGAGTTTGCCAACTCTTTGGCAGAGGAGGTTCCCTTAATCTGGAATAGGGCAGATATGAGAAGCTACATAAAACCATGGCTGACGTAGCTCCCTGCCAAAACAGGGATGTGGGCTTTAATTAAAGAAATCTTTACCAGGGAAGTGGAGGACTCTGGCTAAAA
Organism: Calotriton arnoldi; assembly: GCA_963921515.1. NCBI lineage: Eukaryota > Metazoa > Chordata > Amphibia > Caudata > Salamandridae > Calotriton > Calotriton arnoldi. The sequence continues at coordinate 1,310,524 of CAWUFW010002037.1, forward strand.
GCAGGATCTGGAAAAGGGCAGACTTGGGCAGTACATAAAAGAAGTTGTACCTGGGCAGATGTAGTCCCTGGCTATAAGAGGGATCTAGAGCAAGGTTGTACTAATGGCCATTTGTGCTATTAATTCTTAACGGGCATTGCAAAAAGAATCCTTGTCTATGTAGTGAAATGCATTTATTTTCTTAGTGTATTAGAGTTGTACACAGCACTCGTCAAATGTTGGCTCGCATGTTAACAGGAAACGGGCGAGGATCTGAGTTCAAGAATTGTCCAAAATTTACCAAGTAGCCTCTTATTTGGGGAAAAGATTATTTGGAAAATAATTGGACAAATGACAATATTCGTAAGAAATCTATATGGAAATTGAATTTTTTTTTTTAATTCTTAACAAAACAGTATTTTCTCAAATCATTTTATAGCTCTTGGATAATCCACTTGGTGAAAGCTTCTAAGCTCTCTGGCAAAGTGTTATAGCTAGAGTGCAGGGTCCTCAGACTAGAGTCTGGAGCCATTCAGATGGAGTTCAGTTTTTTGTTTCATTTTAGGCCTTTCGGCAACAGCAGGTAGGTCTTGTCAGGGCTCGATCTTCTCCAAATGTCCCTCTTTTTCTACCTTCCACTGCAAACCATGGCCAACATTCTATTACATCATTCATGCTTCCCTCCTCTCTGACATAAAGCTTTTCATACAAAAGATGTTTATTCTAGTGGTCATTGCATCCACTGGGTATATAAACTAAAATTAAGCTTTGTCCTCCTTAGAACACTATGCAGCCGTCCACTAGGATTAAATAGTGCTACTAGCTCTTTCACCCTGAATGACAAAAGTGGTTACAGAGTTTCTTCTCAACTAGCGATATTACTTCTCTGTTGACAGAGATTCTACATATATTGGAATGAGGCAAGCATGAATATTATTTCTTAATAGTGCATTTATGGGGTGTAATGTGAACAAAGCGCCTTTTACATTTCTTCTTGTCAGGTCTGCAGGTATTTGTTTCTCATTTTTATTTAATATAGACTACTTTGGACAAAAGTCATATTCACATGTTTCTAGCTTTCAGTGGCATATTGTAGTTGGAAATTTGCAGGTCAGCAAAAGGTAGAATCTAAAAAATCTTTCCTGCTCCTAATACCATGACTGCATTAGTCATACGTTCTGGCTGGTTTGGCCAGAATGCTCTTAACAACGTGCTTGCTTGAAGCTTTTAAGGTGCCCTGTTTTGGAGATTTATGAGGTCTGGGAATTGCTGCTTTTTATGCAGAGTAAACTAAAAAGAATGCAGTGTCTTTGACTTTCTTACAAAATTCTTTTCAGTGAGTTCTTATCTTCCAGATTGCTGGCATTTGGAAGGGTCACCATTGTGGACGGAGAATTTTAATATGCCGATGTCCTTTCCAGCCGGCACCTCGAGAATCCAGCCTGAGCCCCAACCACCTCGAGGATTGGGCAGCCGGCCTTGGCGGCGTATGGCGCACCTGGCACACTCATACGCAAGCTCTTACGCACTCTTCTGTGGTCCACAAGACTTGTTCCCACATTGACTTGATTTTTATGCCAGCCACTGACTTCTTACTCGCCATGGGTGCCAGAGATCCTACCGCTGAGTATTTCAAACCATGCACCAGTAACGGCCTACCTGGTCCATGAGCTGCAAGGGGAGCGCCCGGTTTGGCGCTTTAACACGCGGTGCCTTATGGACAGAGCAGCGGACAAATTCTTGGCCCAGGAATTAGATGACTTGCTAAAGTGCAATGTGGGCTCCGTGGCCTCGCCGGGGATCAGGCAAGGCATATATGAGAGGGATTGCCCATATGCAGTTACGCAATAAGGACTGACAACATCCCAGATCATGGATCTGGAAACATGCATAGCACTGGCTGAAGCCCAGTCAGATGTGAAGGCTCTTGAGCTGCGTCGGCTCTCGCAGGATAGGATCTCGTCGTTGCAGCTTTGTCTGGACGAGGCCAGACAGTGCTGGATGGCCTCTCCGAGCAGGGTCTACAGATTGGGAGATAAGTCGGGTAAGCTCCAGGACTGGCTGGCCTCACGGGGTCTGACAAAGTGGTGCCTAAGATCTGCAATCCTTACGGAAGGGTAGTATCCGAGAGATGGCAACAGCGTTCGCTGAACATTATGGCACGCTTTACACACATCAGCCATGGGCCCCACTTGAGTACTATTTACCATTAATAGCTGATTTACCACTACGTTTCCTTGACAGGTCGCCCCCGACAGAGTTGGACGAGCCCCTGACCCATGGAGGAGGTGTCCCTGTTATGTTGTTCGGGATTTATAGAGCGCACAGCTACTCGATTGAGTGTCCCGGCGCTAAAACAACCTGGTCGTGACTGACAAAAAGGCACTAAGCTTGCTGAGATGAGAGTACTATTGCTGAAATAACCATGTTTTCAATGACTTCCTAAAGGACAGAAGATCCTGTATCAGTCTAAGTGCCAGAGGGAGACTGTCCCAGAGGTGCGCTGCATGCACCTGAAAGGTGCGACCCCCTATACGTGCCCGATGGAATTTTGGAATACGCGCGAGATGCAGCGCAGAAGATCTCAGAGCACGAGGTGGGCGGTAAAATTGGACTCTATTCCTGAGGTATGGGGCCCCCGAGCCGTGGAGTGCCTTGAAGGCCAAAACCATTGCTTTAAAAGTTACCCTCTTACGGATCGGGAGCCAGTGCATAGCATTCAGGTGGGAGGATATCTGAGTCCTGGGGCCGAGCATGAGTATCGCCCTAGCTGCTGCGTTCTGTACTACCTGTAGTCGATTTAACAGGTATTCAGGGATACCCAAGTACAGAACATTGACGTAGTCCAGCCTAGAAGTAACTAGCGCCTGGACCACAATTTTCCTGTGTGCTACTGACAACAGAGGAAGGAACTGCTTGAGCATCTTAAGAATTCCAAAGCATGCGCCCACTACAGATTGAATTTGGGAGTTCATAGATAGATTATCCTCAAGCCTGACCCCTAAGTTTTTTACCGCTTTCACTGAGGAGGTTGGGGGAGACATATCCTGGGGCCACCAGTTACGCCAAATATCAGTAGGGAAGCCAAAACACATAATCTCCGATTTCTCAGAGTTACATTTCAATTGATGTGATTGGAGCCAAGAGAATACCTCAGTGAGGCAGGTGTTTATCACTTCTCCTCTAAAGACTGCCTCCTTGTCGCAGGTAAAAAGAAGTTGTGTATCGTCAGCGTACGATACTATCTTGGCTCCATGGGCTTCAGCTAGGTAAGCCAGGGGGGGTCATATAAAGATTGAAGAGGGTGGGGCTCAGAATTGAGCCCTCGGGATCCCCACCTTTAGAACGGGGATGGATGCTGCAAAGGGCGGAGCCCAGACCGTTTGACGGTCTTTCAGAAAGGAGGAGAACCACCGAAGTACCGTGCCCCCACAGCCACACTCCTGAAGTCTCAGGAGGAGCTGATCATGGGGCACGGTATCGAAAGCCGCGGATAGGTCGAGTAATATTAATACGGCCTTCCCACCTTTATCTAGAGTCTCCTTGATGGTCTCCGAGACTGTTGGCCATGAACTCGGGCAAGACTCTGGGCTGGATGGCTTCCCGGTAGAATATTATGAGAAATACCTCACTGCCCTAACTCCTCACCTGCTGGCTCTTTACAATGATGATATAACCAACGGACTCTTCCTGTTAGAACTTAACAAGGCCACCTTTGTGGTCCTGCACAAAACCAGTAATTCCCCCATAGACTGCGCCTCCTAATGGCTGATTTCCCTTATAAACTCGGATTTCAAGAAAAATGCGGAGGTGTTGGCTAATCGCCAACGTCTGGCGCTCCCTTGATCAATGCGGGTTTATGCCCTGGCACAGCACCTGCCACCATATCCGCAGAGTGCAGGCAGCAGTGGCATACCATCATCTACTACACAGCTCCAATGCTCTCCTTCTCCTAGATTTTGAGAAAGCCTTCGATTCCCTTGACTGGGACTTCCTTTGTGATGTTCTGGCCCATATAGGTTTGGACCAGTTTTTATTTCGTACGTTCAGACCTTATACGCAGGGCCCACAGCACAGATTTGCGTGAACAGCTCCTTTTCCGGAGCGTTTCCGATTCAAAGGGCGACTAGACAGTTGTCCCCCTCCCTTCTTTTTTCCCTAGCAATTGAGCCCCTTGTGACCTGGATCTGCTGTGAGACACATCTCCGGGGGTGCCAATGGGCAGGAATCAAGGAGGATCGTATTGCACTTTATGCAAAAGACGTTTTGTTCTTCTTGAATGACCCAGAGACAAGGGGCCCCAGAATACTGCACATGTTCCGGCTTTATGGTCAAGCCTTCTGCCTTACGGTTAACCATTCTAAGTCCCTGCTTTTCCCGCTAACGGGCCCTCTACAAGACCATAGCTGGTAGGCCTCCATCTCCCTTAGGTGGCTAAGCTTCCTTTACCTAGTCATGTACATTTCCCCCCCCCCCCCCGCCTCCCGGATCTGGTGTGGTCGCTGAATTTGAAGCCCCTGGTGGCGTGTATGCATGGTGATATGGAGCGGTGTTCCGTTCTTACCCTTAACATTATGGGCACGATTGCCTTATATAAATGATGGTGCTGCCTAACTTCCTGTACGTTCTGCAGAGCTTCCCCCATGCCATTCTCGGGACTTGGTTTCGCTCCATCCAGGCCATGGTGGGGCCCTTTTTGTGGGCGCACAAAGTTCCCCGTATAGCATTTGGCAAGTGCGTACAGTGTACCTTTGAGGGTGGCCTAGTGGCGGCAGACCTTAGTCTGTACTATTGGGCCTCACAACTGGTGGTCCTGAATGACTGGTTGTTTGGAGGTAGTGACGACCCGGCTTACTGAGCGGAAACCTCCCTTCTACCCTAGGATGTGATGATGACTGGATGTATGGGGCACCGGTCCCTTGCTTCCTACCAGACTTGACCAAAGTGATCTTTACGACCTGGCGAGCAACTGTGCAGTGGGCTGGCTGGTGGGGTAGGGCTATGCTGCTGACGCCCCTGTGGAGGGGTTCTTTTCTCAATCATGCAGCTGGCCTGGAGGGGTTTTGGAGATGAGATTTGACCGGTGTCTCACGCCTGGGGGATGTATGGCAGGGTTCTCACATATCGTCCTTTTTGGGTTTGCATGTAGATTTCCACTTGCAGTTTTTCAGGTTCTTACAGCTCCAACACGCTCTGTCAGCTCATAGGTCAGTACTAGAGGAAGCCTCTGAATTTAGTCCCAAGGAAGGCACAGTCCTTATGGCATTGCTGGGGCGTCGGCGTGGGGGGGGGGGGGGTGTCCCAGATATACCGCTTCCTGGTTACTAATGCACCAGAAGTACTTTTTGGTCTCTCTACTAAATGGGAGGCCTGGGTTGGTACTCTGGAGGACAGGGAGTGGAGGGAGGCACTCATGTCTCCACGGAAGCTGGCGATTTCATTCTGCCTACGTATGATCCAGGTAAATGTTCTCCATGCTACTTACTTGACGCCACTGAGGTTGTGGAGAGTGGACAAGATACCATCACCTTCTTGTAATAGACTGAAACTGACTTTTAGCACGTGATCTGGTCATGCCATGTTATACATCAATACTGCTCCTGACTTCAAGGAGTCTTGGCAGATGTGCTGGGAAGGCCTATTGATTGCCAAGGATTGGACTCCTGGGTCTGTTGGAAGAGTTTGGGAGGAGGTGCTCCATAAGATATCTTGTGGGTTGGGTTCCCTACTTGTCAAACGAGATTACCCAGAGATTTAAAAAAAAAACAGAGGTTATAGAATATCCTCACCGGAATACTTTTATGAAATTGTTAAAATTGATAGAGGTCAACTTCAAAATTCACAGAAAATAAAAGAAAGTAACAAAAAATATGGTTTGTCATGCAGTACTGCAATGGACACCAACATATTAGAAACATCTTGCAGAAACATTGGCCATTATTAACCAAAAATCCAACCATTAAGAACAACATTCACTCCTTTACACAATTGAGTTTCGAGAGAGCACCAAACCTCAAAAAGAAACTATGCCAATCCTTTTTTCAAGACTGGAGAAATTACAACACATTTTTAACCACACCAGTAGGTTTTTTTACTTGCAGAAATTGTTCCATTTGCAAATTAGAAAAAAGCAAGACAACAGACTAAAATAAATGGTCAACAACAACACAAGATTCAGGAGTGGATCAACTGTGACAGCACTTTTGTCATATATAACGTCACCTGACCATGCAACCGTAACTATATAGGAAGTACCATTAGACAGTTACAACAAAGGATACAGGAACATTACTGCAGTGTTCACAAATCAGACAAGAAGCTACCATTGGTTGAACACTATTATGATGAACATCATGCTCATCAATGCACATTTGTTTTTTGTGGATTACAGCGACTGAAACACCTGAGAGGAGGAAAACTTGAACTTATTCTCCTGAAACGGGAAAGCGAACTTCTACTTAAAATCGACAGTCAACTGGGCATTAAATAAAGATGTGGAACTACATAATTGGCTCATATGAAACTTAATATGTCCTGTTCAATTTACTTGACTTCCGTAATCAGGATACTATCTGGGGTTCTGTAACTATTATCTTTATGATCTATAAGTATTGGCTATAACCTTACATACTTGCCAAGTCGATCATGTGATCTAATTGTTACAACTAAAAGATGTGCATGTTCTGCAATTATCATGATCCAATGTATCATGTTGACAAAGTTATCAAATTGCTAATCCAATGTATATTTTGGATGGACCAAATGTTGATAAAATGTATGTTGACAAAATTATGGTTCAGGCAAATATACTGATTCATAAATATATATGTATATATTTGATTCCATATCTGCTCTGATTAAAATGAGTGACCCACAACAAATATTCCATTTGCCTAAGCACTACAAATCCCACCCAAAATGTTTTTTTTTTAAACATAGAAATCCGAATAATTCTTTGTTTTCCAACTGAAATTCGTAATAAAAATATAGCTAGAAACTTAGGAAAAAGCACAAATCTAATGATTATTTATGTAACGCATCTAGTAAATCACCTGAGCTAGTAAAAGTCATACACATAAAAATATTCCCCTCCCCATGCTCTTTTTTCAATATGATGCCTCTCTTGGCAGCCGTCAATAAAAAAAAAATACTAAGTGCATTTACTTTGAGACCAGTAAATAACTAGATTTTAGATAAAAACATAAAAAACCTCAATAAATAAATAATACAGATTTAATTCTTCAACACGTGAACTTTGCAATATATAATTTAGCAGTTTCAACATGGCGGCTGCCATAATATACAAATAACATGAAAGAGGGACTTTCAATTTTAATATAGTTAAAATGCGCCGGCACTAGACGCCGGAGAACCCATCGTAAACAGGAATCATAATATCTGAGATACTGGGACTGCAGCGACTGAAGAAAACAAGGGATTAAACCTGTGGAAAGAATGTAGAAAATAAAAAAGGCCCACTCATGTTAATGCAAGCATCAGCAGAAAGACATGTACGTGTTAAAGGAGAAATACAGGCCTAAGCTAGTAGAATACAAATGGACTCCGGACCTAGGGGTAGGGAAGTAGACACGAGCTTTAGTAGAATAGAGTAACATAATTTTACACAGCAGAAATGAGAAATCACAGGCCCACTTTGTAACAACACTTCTCTGACAAAATCTGTAGATAAGCAGCACCGATGCACAGAAAGTGGGAGGGTAGGCCTTGCAGATCAGTAGACATGTATGGAGTAGATAATTGCGTGGCTTCAAAGCACGAGACAAGCCAAAGGCACCGGTAGTGTAGAGGTGGTGTGAAAAAATAAAACAATAACCTATGCACGAGACGCATTCCAAAAACACGTAATTAGCTGTTTTTGCAGAGTGTATTATCTTTTGATATAATGTTGTGCTTGAGCAAATGTTGATTTAATATGCAAATGTATGACGTATTTGCGGTTACGAAGGTATTAGAAACGGTCCGCCGCATTGTAAGTTGTTCAGATTTCAGTACCACAGCGCTGACTGACCTTCTGCGTGCTTTTTATAAACTCTATGCTATATTGCCAACAGAAGTTGTCGTCTTTTTCTTTCGTTCGGCAATATTTGGCGTGCCAGCCAGGAGTTCATCTCGACTTTCCCAGTCCATGCCCGAGGGAGATGCTGCCTGCCCTCAATTGAATAGATATTGCGCAAATATATCAGGTAAGCAGACACAGTGTGTTACGCTGAAGTCTGCCTATTCAAAAGATGGGCGGGTAGGATCTCAGGTCGCTGTCAAAAAGGGGGGGGCGAGATTGAACTTCGTACCATAAAAATTGTAATTGCATGATTCTTTGCCAATCAAAGTACTGAAATGCATGCATGGGGTTTTGCTTTTTCTTTTGTGAGGATTCCATTATATGTTTAGAGAAATGAAATGTGGTGATTCCCGGTACTCACCGGAAGACTAGCTAGTGTGAAATCACCATTGTAAAAGAAAGGAAGAAAGCAAGCAGTAGTGCATTACCCAGGAGACAACTCCTGGAAAAGACACTACTTCTGGACGTTATCTAGCTGGTAGTAGTGTATTACCCAGGAGGAAACTTCTGAAAGGGACATTCCTTCAGGAAGTGCCCACAGGTATCCTGGTATGATCTGGGGGGGCTAGTGTAGAAATAGTGAGATGGGACTGAGTAACAGGTGTGTGATGGCTGACATGGTAAAGAGACGGTCATTTGATCGCCACTGGCAGGCCTTACTCTGAATAAGCCAGATGCCTGGCTCCCAAATTCCCAGATTTCAGATATATGGAATGTGCCTTTAAGGAAGATCGACCGAGGCGGAGGCGGAGGCTTCAGTTGGAGAGTCTGATGGTTAGGTAACAGGACAGCGAATTTCTGGTGTCAATTGACATTTCCCTGAGCATGGGCAGACCCTTGGTTGCAAATCCAAAAATCTCATTAGTTGCAAGTGGCTATCCCTCCACGAATAAGGAGGACAACATAAAGAGTACATTGCTGCATAATCACAAGGGGCAGATCAAAGACAAGTGGCAGGGTTCCCCGCCTGTTGTCATACAGTCTGGTATAAGCGAGATAGAAAGGAAGCAAGATCTTTGCGATATTTTGGTATTTCAATACAAGCCCCGAAGGTGTCTTCGAAGTGGGGAAACATTATCTCTGATAAAAATACAGAGAATCAAGATAAAACATCCCAAGACAAGCCTAAAGATCTATAATAATGCCATATCACCGTGGCAGGTAATACATGAGATTGAATTAAAATGTATTTTTCTATGGGCCCATGGGAAACCCCTGTGTCCATGTAATACCTCTTTAATTCATATAATAAGTGTCACCCATCATATTAGAGGCCCTTCTTGATGCATTCCTCACAGATATTTACGATTCTGGAGTTGGAAACCTGAATGAAAGCCCACATCCTCGAGCACCGCAAATAGTAGTTTATATTCACGACCCCACCCCCATAAATGCACCCACCCCAGATATAACCATAAAATAAATATTACAGAGACTAGCAATAAGTATGCTTGATGTTCATTACTTTGTCCTCACGGTGGTATATGTGAAGGTCGGTAACACTGCATAAGATCAATACGTGTTCACCACTACTATAGGATAGCGATATTCATAGAACAATAATATATTAGTGAAGGAGACCGGTCCAAAAGGGGCACAACACAGTGGGCAAACAAACCAGGCATTAACCCGTTTACCGCGGCGGCAATTCCGCCGCGGTGCGGGGCGTTCCATTGAGTGGGCGGGGCCGCGTCGGCCAACGGACGTGCGCAGCACTACGGAGGTAGTGCTCGCGACGGCCGTTGGCCGACAGAAGCAGCGAAGGGGTTAAAAGCGACACTTATATTACATACACATAAGAAACGCACACATCCTTAGGGGACGGACCATGGAGACCCCTCTGGAAATCATGATAAAAACTTTTCCTTCAGACAAGAAGAAGATACAAAAGTGTTGTAAACGATGGTGCAAAGGTACCAAGGGTCATGGCCAGTGGAAGGGACATTTGATGAAAACATAATTGAACATACATTGACTTACATTTGGACTAAGTATAATAGAAAGAAAATCACAAAAAAGCAAACATACCCCAACTCCGGCTCTCAAATTATGAAAACCAGACCTCCACCATTTCATTCATTATCAGGATGACTTGTGCCCCAATAGTTACAGGAAGGACCCTGGACAAGGATTTTCCAAGAAAGGACTGGATGGCCTCGCACACCCCCTTGGTGTTATGCTTCATCATTGGCCATTCCGTGCTCGCCAAAGAATACTCTAGTAGCGGGCGGCCCTTTTTGTGATCAGGGGGACTATTCAGGAATGTTTCTGAGGGATCCTAAATATTAAAAACCCAGTGCACCTGCCTGTTTGGATTTGGAAGTTTATGAATGGGTGGTGTAGGGGTGATTAAAAGCAAACCTGGGACACTTGAGGCACCATTAGGTTGCCTGTGTCCTATTCAGGTTGACATGTTTAAGCCCAACAGGGGACCACACAAGGGTCCAGGGCTTTCTTCAGGACTAGAATCCTGGATGTCCCCTTTTGAATTCCATATAACACTCACTCAGTGTGCACTCAATCGTACTGTACCAGTTCCTAAATGCTGGTGGAAAGTTTATGATACGGTCCTAGAAAGACATAAAACAAAAATAAACATTCAGTCATAAACATTTGGGACATATTCTGGTTTTAAAAAAACACATGCAAGGTGGACCGGCGATTGCCCATCTCGCTGGATACAGCCATGCCAGGCGTGAGGCAGTATAACTGTCATTCAGAGGTTTTTTTCGTGGTATGTGGGCACACACTCTCAACATGCATGTAGCATCAGGTGAAATAGGAAAATTCCCATATTCATACACATATCCAAATCTTACCCAAATTTTAGGACAAGTTTTCTTCATGGAGGAATGGGACGAGGGGAGCCTTGTAGTCCAACACTTAAGGACAAGACCAAGACAAAAAAAAGAATTGCCGTACCACACATTTACTATCTGCTTATGTCATCATTAAAGTGCTGCGCTTACATAATGTTATGCATTAATTTTCTTACTTCATCAAAGGTCTTGCCCTACTGCAAGCACCTATTCGTGCGTCTCCTTCCTCCCGTCGGTGCCCTGTCTCTGTAATGTTGCCCGTTTTAAAGTCAGAGGAACCAGCCGGAAAGAGAGAGTAGGTTGTTGCGCACAATTACGTGACCATGCTAGCGGGTATGTAGGGAAATGAAGCCCCGCCTGGTTGCAGAACACAAGTAGGTCTTGGCGGCCAAGAATAGAAAAGACAGAAAAGGGAAGCCACCCTATCATTATGGCTGGTATTCTGCTATACAAAAAAAAACGTGAAACCAACAGCACCTGAAGAGGCACGGTCCTTAGAGAAGCCCCCGCCTTATAGTCTTTACCCCATTCTGCCAGCTGTAGGCTACCAAGATCCCATTAGATTTGCACCTAAAGAGGAGTAACAAAAATCACAGGGAGACGAGGCACCTTTGGACCCCACCCCTACAACTCCTCGGGCCGGCCCAGAACTGGACCAAAGAGACAGACTCATAAATGAATTACAGCACACTGTTAGACAGGCAGAACGCTCTAGAAGCCCTGCACCCTTTCGAGGACAATGGACTACTGGACATGTTGTTCTTAGCTGGGAGACACATCTGTAGAGACTTTGAAAGAGGCAGCAGAGGAATGGATAAGAGAAAAAGGAGGATAGGAGAGGGACATAGAGACGCTACAATATGATGAACCCCCAAACGAGTTACAAGACGTGGGGGGCAGAGCAAGATGAGGAGTGTGAAGGCAGGCCGAACGGGTGCAAATGAACAGAACACTAACCGGAGACAATATAATTTCCTCCTGTGTACTCCGCGGGGGTCATTAATAGCAGTAAGAGACGCCTAAGAAACGTGGAAGAAGTCAATCCTATAAAAGAGTAGGTCAAATCTAACACCCATAGAGGTAATAGAATATAAGATGGCCGTTACTATTTCCAACCCTTCTCGGATTAATTGACTGAAAAGACTAAAAAGGAGTGGAAGAAGCAATGGCCCGAGAAGGGTCTTTTCAACCTATTGACTTAGCAACTACCGAAGATTATGTACGGCAGGGACAGAGGAACCCAGATTGGAACTACCCCTATATTCAAGAGTGCCTCAGGGTCTGGGAGGAGTATGCTATAGACAAACCATATGAAGTGATCTAAAGCAACAGACCAAATTCGAGGTTAGGCTCAAGACCAGTAAATCCTTGACCAATAACTCTGGTACCCATCATTTTCAAGGGTGGATGGCCAACTGCCCACATACGTACCATAGCCACAAATTGATAAAGAGAATTTAAAGAGGGCACTGCCCTGTTGTCTGAGCAAGCGGGGAAATGGATAGGATGCTTTGAGAAATACACTGTTGGGAGTGAACCTCGGCCTGGGCGATTTTAAAAGCTTGTTAAGTTCTCTGGTGGGAGATGAAGTAAATACCATTTTTATCAGGGCAGGATTCCTTCAAATAATATTGATGAATGCACAGTTTGACGGGTCATCCTTCAACAATATCCATCAATATGTCTGGGATGCGCTCCGGGAAACATACCCAGACAGACCAGACATTAGAGCCCTTACAGCAGAGGGCATAAAACCGACTAAAGACATTACAGAATTTATTACCAGAATGAAAGAATGATGAATGAATGTAATTTATAAAGCGCCAACTCTTGCCCGTAGGCGTCTTGGCGCTATAGAAAAGGGATAAGGCTGCAGAAATGTCAGAAGTGAATCAAGCAGAATGGTCAAGTGCCTTCTATTCCTGTGAGAAAAGCCAGGTCTTTAAGGCCTTTCTGAAGGTGAGTAAAGCGGGAGCAGCTTTTAGTGTCAGTGGGAGGCTATTCCAAAGCACAGATGTGGTCCTGAAAAAGCTCTTCCCGCCCCAGGCGGTCCTCCTAAATGAAGGGACAGCCAGGTTCATGGCAGAGCCTGAACGAAGCGTCCTCCCTGGGATGTACCATTTGAGTTTCTCCTTGAAATGGGGTGGCCCCAGTCCGTGCAATGATTTGTAAGCCAGACAAAGAGCCTTGAACCTACAGCGTTGTCTGACTGGCAGCCAGTGAAGATTCCTGATGGCTCCTCTGGCCGATTCATATTTAGGAATTTTAAAAAGAAAGCGAGCAGCAGCATTTTGCAAAGTCTGAAGCTTCTTCAGGAGACGTGATGCAAGATTAAGATAGACTATTGCAGTAATCAATCCTTGTGAGTACCAATGCGATGATTACAGTTTTAAGAAGTTTGGGAGGTAAAAACTTTTCAATCTTCTTTTTTATAAGCCTCAAGGAGCAGAATGAAACGGATGTCATTTTGTTCACTTGGTCCTTGAGCTTCAAATTTTTATCTAACAGGAAGCCCAAGCTTTTTACTTTGTTTGAGGGTTCAGGAAGTGAGTCCAACTCAGGCGGCCACCATTCCGGCGTCCAAAATGAGGGGTTGTTGCCAAAGATGATCTCAGTTTTAGCGGCATTCAATTTAAGGCAATTGTGGTCCATCCAATTGCTAACATTGCTCATGCATGTTCTGAATGCCATGCCAGAGTTGTTTTCGGGTTTTGCTAGTGACACCACGATTTGGGTGCTAAGGAGAAACCAGAATTTTTAATGCTAGCCGCTAGTGGCGTAACATAGAGATTAAACAGTGTTGGGCTCAATGCCGAGCCCTGGACAACTTAACAAGCTAGAGAGAAAGGCCTAGATGTAAACTTGCCCATCGTCACATTTTGTTGTCTATTAGCCTAGAAAGATTGGAGGAGATCCAGTGCTGTATTCTCTATCCTCAGACTACGCAACGGGCAGCCAAAATCTCGTGGCTGACCGTATCAAACGCTGCGGAGAGATCCAGCAAAATCAAGGCCGCCGTCCTTCCCCGGTCAAGCAGTTCCCTTATATCCTCCATAGCTACCACCGAGCAGACTCTGTGCTCCGTGTTTTTTTTTCTGAACCTGTTGTGTGTCGTCCGATAATGAGTTTTCTTCTAGATACTCAGAGTTGTTGATTCATTATTTTCTCTGCCAACTTGGTGACGAAGGGGAGTCTGGATATAGGGCGATAGTTGTTCAGGTTCAGAGCATTCAGATTGGCCTTTTTTAACAGGGGCAGAACCGAGGCCAGTTTCCAGTGAGTAGGGAAGGTTCCTCCTGCAAACATATTATTAAGAATTTGCCCCAGATATTGTGCTACTTGTGCCGGGATCATGTGCATTATTTTTGAAGGACTGGGGTCTTGTGGCCCGCCAGATTTGATTAATGGAATTAACTTGGTGAGTTGTTCTTCCGAAGGAGCCCTAAAGGTGGAGAATCTCGTTTTACCTAATGTGGCAGTTAAGAAGTGCCCATCCTGTTGATCGGCAGTCCTCTTAGTAGTAAGTTTGTTGAAAATATTAGCACCTTTTCCTGAAAGAAGTTTGCCAGAGCATCACAAATGTTTTGATTTATTGCTGCATGGTTGGGGCTAGCTGGTACTACCAGTTTTTTTTATAACGAAGAACCGAGTTTTATTTGCATCACAGGCTGCTTTTATATACTCTGAGTAATATGAGGTTTTTGCTGCTAAGATACGTTTCTTATGTTCAGCTAGTTTATTTTTGTAGATATTATTTTCCTCCAGCTTATAATTTTTTCTCAATTTTTGTTCTTGTCTACAGCAGTCCTGCCTTGATGTTCAAAGGTTTTCGTTGTACCAAGGCTGGGATACTTTCTTAGCTGTGGTTTTTTTGATTAATTGGTGCTACAATGTCCAAAGCAGAGTTTAGCCAGAGCAAAACAATTTCGACACTCTGCTCCAGGTTACAGATGATGGATACAGCAGGTAGGATGTAACTAGGAAACACAGGAGGGAACGCAATACAAATACTTTTTTATAATGTACTGAAACGAGGCCTGCCCACGGATATACAAGCAAGCCTAGATGGAGTAGTGGGAATAGAGACTAAACCTTGGCTAGAGATACAAGCCCATATAATACGTTATTTCAAGTGAAAAAAGAAAAGGCAAAGGAAAGGGCAGGCAGAGAGGACCACATCTAAGGTGGTGCAGTAGAAACTTAAAAACCCAAGGGTCACTTGTAGGAGCACCACAACTGGCTGTCACAACGCCAGTGCAGGTGCAGGCACCAGAAGGGCAGCCAGTAAGTATAATGGGAAAGAGACGAAGAGGTTTTTCAGGAGGCCAAGGCCAGTGCAGGGAAGATGAGGAGGATATAGGGCAGGACAACAGTTTTTATTTTGGCAATAGGGTTCATTTTGCAAAGGGAATGTAGAGTGAAAAAGAACGATGAGCAAGCACAGAGTTGGATCGCTCCGCAGAGGCAAATGGGGCCACAACAGATGCAATGGCCTCCCCAACAAGTAACACAGGGACACCCACATGTCCCTCAGGTTCAGTGGACCGTACAACAGGGGCAAATGCCACAGAATATGCCCTAGGTTGTTAGAAATTCCTACAGGAGGACCCACACAGGTTCACATGAGGAGTAACTGTACAAGGAGGTGATCCCTTTTCAGCACAACCCCTAATGTCCAGAGTGACTCCGACTAACCGCTATACACAATGAGAGAGCCCACAGACTACGATTATGCGTCCAATACTAATGGTAACCCACAGATCAGATGAGGAACCCACTGTGATGGTAGCCATAGACGGTCGCCCCTATAGATTTTTTTTAATCGATACTAGTGCCACTAAATCTTGTATAAAGTAAGGATGCTACCACTTTCTCACAAGTCAATAGACACACAAGAGTTTTCTGGGGCTGTCAGAAGGGTTGCCTTTACTGAATCAGTGAGCATGACAATAGGAGCCACGCAGATTGAAGGACCGTTGTTGTATTCTCCAGAGGCACTGGTCAATCTTTTCGGAAGAGACTTGATGAGTAAGCTGAATATGACCATCTCTTTTTGGGAAGAGAGGTCGATAATCTGTTACACATCTGGTATCACTCCAGGTAGGATGTTGTTGCTCATAGCTAATGAGGACTTAGGACAACAAGTCAGAGCAATTCCTGTGGATACAGAGGCCTTTTGTGTGGCATATCTGTTTTGATAGCGCATACACCAGCGCTACTGGGGAAGACAGTGCAGATACCAAAAGTACTACTGTTCAGACCCGAGTGGCCTGTTTATCCCATAGAAGAACCTGACATGGTGTTCGAGATAATGGCCCTTGAAATAAAGCTACGTTATGCATTTATTGCTAGCATTTGACAGGAGACCAGCAACGTGGGCATCAGTAGTTATGGATACAGAGGTCAAATTGAGAGACCTATCAGATGAAGAAATAGTTGATGATAGCCCATCAATTGAGACTGTGGTATTTCAGATGTATATTCCCAGTACAGTTGCAATATAGGACAGTGCCAAAACACGCACGACACAGTACACTGAGAGAAAAGGATTTGACCGAAGTACCAGAGAGTCCGTGGACAAAGGGACCACTTGATGTGGGACTGATTGAAGGAGCGGAGTCTGTAAAAATAACACTGAAACCCGGGGGTGAAACTGCCCAGGGTACGTCAGTATCCCTTATCCGAGGAAGCAGAAGTCCTCTTTCCCACAATACAGGCGTTACTTGAGCAGGGAGTAATATATGAGAGAGTATCACCCTGTAATGCACCGGTTTAGCCAATAAAAAAGGCTAAGTGGGGAACTTGGAGGATGATTCCAGATTTCCGTCCCCTGAACGATATAGTAATCCCAAAATTTCTGATGGTTCTGTACCCACCAGTCATACTGATGAACATTCCTACAGATGCCACCTACCTTTCAGTAATTGATTTGAAAAACGCATTCTTCAGTATTCCACTGCACCCAGATAGTTGGTATCTAACACGGTTTACGTACAGACCACCTCAGTACTGCAATAAAAGGCTCCCATAGGGCTATTGTGTGTCCCTGAGTATCTTTATCAGGACAGTGAAAAAGGATTTAGCAAACGTAAAATGCAAAAGCACCCTTTTACAGTATGTGGATGACATTTTGGTGTGTAGCCCCTCTGAAAACATATGCAGGGAGGATAATATTGGTCTCTTTTGCATGATTACAGAAAAAGGTTGCAAAGTGGACAAATTACAATATATGTGCAGGCGGAAGTTCATTATTTGGGACAGATAGTATCCAAAGGCAGGATATGGGTGACACCTGACAGAGCAGGGAGCATCAGAAACATGCCCAGGCCCACAAACCAATCGCAGCAGTTCCTTGGACTCTGTAATTTTGTGAGACAATGGGCATTTGATTGTGCCACACTGACTGCTTCACTTTTGACTACTCTAAAAAAGTCCCATACCCATGGGAACAAAATAAACTGGATTAATGAGACAGCATTTCGGGCGCTGAAGAACGCAATAACAAATGCTTCAGTGTTTGGTACACCGGACTACAGTAAACCATTCTACCTCTTCTGCCATTGTGATGGAATGACACTGACGGCTGTACTGACTCTAAAGACATCCATGGGACACAAACCAATTGCCTACTACAGTGGGCTGCTAGATCCCTTTATGAAAGGTCACTACCCATGTGAGCAAGCACTGTCTACAGCAGCATTCGCAGTCTAGAAAAGCACCACAGTAGTGATGGGATTGCCATTAACACTGTATGTAGAGCATATGGTATTTGCTATTTTACAAAGAAGCAAGAGCACCCTCACAACTCGGAGCATCTGAGTACAAAGTAATACTTTCAGTACCATTTTTACAAGTGATTTGCTGTCAAACGGTTAATCCAGCAACATTCTTTCCACACCCAGTTACTGCCGCTGAACAAGTACATGACTGTGCTAATTACATACCAGATGAAGAAAGTAAGGTAGGAGAAGACCCCATCCTAGGTAGCATTTTGCTCTAAGTTGATGGGTCCTCTTCCATAGATCAGGAAACTGGGATTAGACACTCAAGACCAGCAGTTGTAAGAGCTGAACAGCAGGGATCATCTGATACATTACCAATCATTAGCCAGATGCCACTACCTTCTCATTTTTCAGCACAGGCGGCTAAATTAGTTAGCATCATTGAAGCATTGCAGCGGGCTGAGGAACTAGAGGTCACCATTTATTCAGATTCACCATACTTCACCACCTCTGTACATTCTAGAATTCACAGATGGGTAAGGAGGGGATTTCTTAAATCTGATTGGCCCCCTGTGATGCATAAAGATTTATTAGCACAATTAATAAAAGCTGTAACACTTTCATCTAAAGTAGCGGTGATAAAGTGTGCAGTGCACACCAATTAAGACCTTATTTTTAGGGATAATGTTCTGGCAGATTGGGCAACAAAAGAAGCAGCTAAAGCATCCCCAAATTATAGTCAATGTGATGAGTACACATTGGGTATGATGACAAGCAGGATGCTACGGAATTACCGCACCCATATACCGAGACAGCAAAATTACATTGGCGTGAATTGCAAGAACAAGCATTACCTCACGGAAGAGAGCTGTGGGAACAGCGAGGTTGCATTCGGTCACCAACAGTTTTCATTTATAGGCAAGAGAGTGCACACAAGCCAGTAATGCCACAAGCCCTGTTGTACACAGTTCTAGAACAACTATACCTCCCAGCACACCCGGCAAAAGAGTTCTTCTTGCTACATTACAGGGAGATTGGGTTATTCCACAACTATCTGAAATGAACACTGTACATTTGAAAATCTACACTTAGATCTTGTCGACATGATAGAAAGATGTTGTAGGAGGCTGTCTTAGTATATGGTGCACACTTATTTAAGTGAAGCCTCTTTCACTAATCCAGACAACCCTAATGGTGATTTTAGTGGAATTTTATAACTATAGAAAGCTCTCCGTGTGGTAGCTGTGGAGAGCAGCATTCAGGCTTGGACCAGAAGGATCGATAAGCAGCTTGTTGTACAGGAACTAATCATATAGTGCAGGTTAAACGAAAAAGAACCTCACAGTGTAGTTATAACAATAGTGATATTTATCATACACACTCACTAACACATTGGTATATCTCCTACCCGGAGATATAAACACAATATTTCAAAAGGAGAACAGGTAAGTAGCACAAATACACAGCGATCTCTAGGGGGAGACCAAACCATATACTAAAGAAGTGGAATGGGACCGAAGTCGGTACTTGGATCAGAAGACTCAGAAGAGCTGGGGACACCAGGAACCACATGAGGTAAGTATCCAGGAACCCCACGGAGGCTGTGCGCAGAGTGGAAACGCACCTGCATGCTCAATGCAAGTCAATGGGAAAGTGGCGTTTGCAGTTTTCAAGAAGGACCTTTCCCAGTGGACCCCGAAGAAACCCTGTGGAAGACAGAAAGTTTGAGATTGCCCCCCCCCTCCATGGATACCCCAGGAACCAGGATACCTACACCAGGGAAGCTAGGTGCATAGGTGCGAAGTGATGTCGGAAACCGCAATAGACCACAAAGGAGGACTTCAGGAAAGATGCCGCTCGCAAAGAAGGTGAAAGAGTCCAGTGGAATCCAAGGATGGATTCTTGAAGAGTGGAACCTGCAAGCAGAGGGGACAGAGTCTATGCCACTCGCAAGTGACCAGGAGGCACGGAAGACCGATGACGGTAGATGCAGGAGTGATGAGGGTGACCTTGTCACTGTAGCTGGAGGACCAGGCGACGCTGTGGAAGACCAGGAGCCGTTAATGAGCTGTCCCACTTCGGAAGTCAAGAACCAGGGTGTCGGTGTCCGGCGGGAACAGCAACAGACGTTGTACACAAAAAAGGAGCAATGTTGGGACCAGCAAGGTCCAAGGGACTCGCCAATTGCAGGGGTCAGAGCATGCCCCGAGCAAGCAGGGGAGCCCACTGAAGCCAAAGACGACCTTCAAGAGATCCCACAGGCCGAAAGCACAGGAGTCGCAAGAGGACCTTGATCAGTTCACCAAAGATGCAGGCCCACAGTGCAGAGGATGTGGTGCGGCCAAAGATCTTGGTAGGAGGAGATGCAGGAGCTTCTTGTAGCTCGAAGCTCTCTGGAGGACCGAGCCAACAAGCCTTGGCAACAGCAAGTCGATGCGGTGCACAAGAGTTTTGTTCCAGTGGTTCCGACGAGGGATACTGGCCTCAAACTTGCTGAGAGGACAGGTCAAGCCTCGAGGGAGTTGCAGAACCATCACCTGTGTTGCTGAGCCTTTCGGAGTCGGGAACAGCAGACCGGTCAGCTTTGTTGCGGTGCCTGCAGATGCAGGGGAGTGACTCCTTCACTCCAAGGAAGATTCCTTCGGGTGTCTTTGATGCCCACAGGCCTGGAGAGGAACCTGGATGAAGCACAGGCACCGACGACGACGGCTTGCAGAACAGCGAGACGAGGAGCAGCAGGAGTCTTCCTTGGTGCAGTCTAGGTTCTAGGCGAAGTCCAAGTTGCCCAGACGGTTGAAGTGGTTTCGAGTTTGAATCTTGTCTCATGATGAATCTGAAGAGCCATCCACAGGGTAAGCCCTTAAGTACCCTAGGGAAAGGGTTGGGATGATTCAAGGATCCCTCCCAGAGGAGGGGCTGGACAGAGGGGAGGATACTCCCATGTCCTTTGTCAAGTTTCGCACCAGAGCGGGAGCAAAGGGTTCCGTGAAGTGTCTCAAACTGGAGTATGGAAGGAGGGCACCAAATGTGCCCTTTGAAGCAGTCTGGTGGTGCTGGCAGATGCCCCCACCCCAGCCCAATACACTAAGTCCTCTCTGGGAGGTGGTCACATCTCCCTGTGGCAGAAAACCTATTGTTCTGCCTTCCCCTGCTTGAGCTCAACTCAGCAGCAGGAGGGCAGAAACGTGTCTGTGTTCGACAGCAGCACTAGGGAATACAGGGGGCACCCTAGGGGATCTCCCCCAATACATGGGATCCTACATCCAACACTGGAATCGTTGTTGGGGTAGCATTCCAACATGTTTGATACCAAACATGACCGGTTTCGGTGCAGCCAGTATATAGTTAGACATCTTGTAATTGACTTGATGTACACTATATGTATTAAATGGCTGACTGCACTTACAAAGCCTGGAGAATCGACACCGGGGTTTGTAGGGGTGCCCTGCTCATGCATGGGCACCCTCACACTTGTAACCAAGCACCCTGCCCTCAGGACGGAAGAGCCTGTCATGGGGTAACCTATAGGTTTTAATTGTAGTGACCTCAGATATGAGGAAACTTATCTGTGGTGAAGGGTGCAAGCACCTACTCACACAGGCTGCAATGGCAGGCCTGTAGTCACAGTTTGAGTGGTCTCTCATGGGTGGCATAATACGTGCTGCAGCCCATGGTGTACCTATGCCTTGGGTACCTTAGTACCATATACTAGGGACTTACAAGGGTACACCACTGGCCAATTGTGGAGGTACCAAAGTACTTACCATTGTCCAATTTAGAGAGAGAGCACAGTGACTGGGGTCCTGATTAGCAGGATCCCAGTCAGACTAGTCAGAAAACAGCATAACACCAGCAAAAAGTGGGGGTAACCATGAAAGCAGACTCTACTTTCCTACAGATGTAACAATTATAGATATCTTAAAGTAGTTTGTCCATTCTCACAATGGATTGAGGCAGGACCCTGTGTACATGATGCTAAAGCAGCAACCAATTTTCTGATAGGAGAGGTGATACCGAGATGGGGCGCTGCAGAAACTATTTGCTCCGATGACGGGCCCCATTTTGTCAATGCAGTATTTCAACACATCTACACTGCCCTAGGAATAAAACATAAACGGTTTATCACCCCTAAAGTAATGGTATTGTGGAGCACCTGAATGGCCTCCTCTAGAATAAAATAAGCAGACTATGTGCCACTCTGCAAAAGAAATAGGTGTACTGCCTACCACTGGCTTTGTACGCCCTCAGAAATCAGCCAGGAAGTGATCACCATTTAACACCACATCAAATAGTGACAGATGTCCCATGCCCACCCCTTTAACGATAGCGCAGCAAAAGACAGATGCCATAAAACAGCTGAGGTTGAGTTATTTGTCAAAGAAGAGCTGTGAGCCATGAGAGTAATGATCATGCAACATAGATGTGTTAGACTTAATGACGGCGATGGAAGAGGAAGTATGTGCCAAGATTCAAACTGCCTGTTGCACTTATATTCTAGCCAATGGTGCTGATAACGGAACACTAACAGAGGCCATACAAACTCTGCATACCTTGCAAAAGAAGATGGTGGACGAGGGAGGGTGCCCCCGACGAATTGCTTTCAGGGTGGTTTACTGGAGTACCATCCTGAATGTCAGGACTATTTAAGGCCTTGTTGCCTGTTCTTGTAATATTGCTAATAATGTTCTGTGTCTTCCAGGTAGTGATAGAATGTTGTAAAAGGGTTAGTCAGAAATTGTGGGGGATGTTCACTAATAGATTGGTCAATAAAATGCAGAATGTTGAGTAGAAAGTATACACCCTAATGATTCCAAGCAAAAGGGAAGGTGAGGAAATTGTTGAAAATTCAACTAAAGAGGGGCAATGTTATAATGAATGTAGAAAATGAATACGGTCCACTCGTCAATGCAAGCATCAGTACATATGTATATGTTAAAGGGGAAATGCAGGCGTAAGCTAGTAGAATAGAAAGCATGAATGGAGTCAGGACCTGGGGAGGGACGTAGACACGAGCTTTAGTAGAATAGAGAAACATAATTAGACACAGCAGAAATGGAAAATCACAGGATTACATTGCAAGAACACGTCTCTGAGGAAAATATGTAGATAAGCAGCACGGAGGCACAGGAAGTGGAAGGTCAGGCCTTGCAGAGCAGTAGATATGTAGGGAGTAGATTATTGCTAGGCTTCAAAGCACAAGACAAGCCAAGGACACCGGTAGTGTATAGGTGGTGTGAAAATATAACAGTTACGTGCACGAGTCTCATTCAATAAACACTTGATTAGCTGTTTTTGCTGAAAGTATTGCCTTTTGATAGAATGTTGTGCTTGAGTAAACGTTGAGTTAATATGCAAATGTATGACGTATTTGCAGATGCAACGGTGTAAAAGAAACTGTCCGCCACATTGTAAGTTGAAGTTCAGATTCCAGTAACATGGAGCTGACTGACCTTCCGCAGCCGTTTTATAAACTCTGCTATATTGCCAACAGAAGTCGTGCCATACCTTGGCACTTGAAGATTATGACCCCAGTCCCTTACTCTGTTATTGTGTAATTGTGCTTACACACACTCTTCCTTTTTGCCCTCTGCCTGCCTTTTTTTAGTTGTTTACAGACAACTTTTAGATGTTGTTGTTGAAGCCCTATTGTTAACAATACTGACACTTAAAGTGGGCTTTGGGTCAGCCTCTCGCTTGCCATTGGTTGGTTTTCTAGTCACTAATTTGCTTGCCTCTTATTCAGTTGCTTTCTTTCTCCTTGTTTGTCCCTCCCCTGGAGCATAGTTTCTTTAACATCCTTTTATTTAGGCAACTACTTTTTTCCTCTTTGTCAGCCCTCCCTGGGTGAGCATGTGTTTTCTTGCTCTTTTGCCGATGTGTTGCTTGCGCTTACATCCCCCCCCCCTTCACCCAGCTCATATGTTACTTCCACATCCTACTCAACTTTTTTTTTTACTTCCCCCCCCCCCGATTCCCCTTCTACTTTTCTGCTTTCCTCCCTGCTGCAACTAATACTCACCAGCGCCAATCTCCGCAACCCCTCTGCCCATTCCACCATTCCTCCTCCTAGCATCCCCCCTCCCTATTTTGGGGAAGGGTACAGCAGCTGCATGTTTCAGTTGGCCATTAATTTATTTAAAAATTATACACTTTGGGGCACATTTAATAGTTTATTTTACAGCTGCAAGACGGGCCTCCACGACGATGGAATGGTAAATTCAAACAAAATGGCCATCATGATGCATACATGCGCAAGTGTTCTGATGCATGCATACATACAGGGCACGTGTTGGGGGTACACTCGAGTGGACGGTGTCCACCCATTATTTTCACAGGATGAACACCATCCATCCTGCCTAGAATTTGGGCCTCACTAAATAATGTGCTGAACTCGTCCCACTTTCAGCAGCGCCTGCACGTTGTCTACTTTCCATCTGCAACAAGCAACAACGTGCAGGCGGGACGGGGCTTTCTTATTTAAGACTCCTGCCTGCCCCATAACAAAGGCCGAATTTGAGGGGTCATCAGGCCTCCTTTTGTGAGTCTCCTGGCTGGGAGCAGTCAGGAGCCTCACACCTAGATGCAAATGAAGCAGAGGGGAAACAAAGGTTAGCACTTCACACATACTTAAGAAAGGCAGCTTTTCACTTTGTTTTCACTTTGTTCAGTCCCTGTTTAGGAGATGTGCATGCGCTGTAAGATTGTCGAATGTGTTGGTCTTTCCCAGTATTTAGACACAGCAAATTGCATTTATATAGAGCTTACTACACCTGAGGAGGCATTGAGATAATTTAAGTACCACTATTTTTTCTTGTATAGTCCTACTCATCCCAATGCAGGGTGTCAGAGCGCTTTACATCAACATGCGCATATTACATGTACAATACATTATATAAGTTTGTAAATGAATGTACAGGATGTGTTACATAAAGCTTGGGGATTGCAAGGTGTAGAAGTCACATATCTTCCATAGCTCACTGTGCTATTATCCTCTCAATGCGCTCAAACGTACACATGATAGACCTGCTAAACATATATGTGAGGGCTTTAGATCTGATGTCACTTCTTGTGATGCCACTTTCTGTAAAGTCGTGGCTTGTGATGCCACTTTCTATGATGCCACTTTCTATGATGTCAATTCCTGTGATGCCATGAGTGATGTCGTGCGCCGTGATGTCGTGCGCCGTGATGTCGTGCGCCGTGATGTCGCTTGCATACTGCCTAACTAGGTTAGTCCCCCGACTTCTTCTTTTTTTAGGACATGTGCCCTGCATGCATACACATACAGCATCGTGCTATTGTTCTGATACTGTCCAGCTTTGGTAGGATCCTTTTTTAGGTCTCGCCTGCGTTGCAGCGCATGCGTTGCTCGCTTGCGAGATCTATAGTCGTTGGTTTTCTGTCTGGCTTCTTTGGAAGTGGGGTTGGTGACCGCCCTGTCTCCCTTAGGCCCCGCCCACCCTGACTGGATATTTTGCTCGCGCACGGCACCAGTTAGTGTAGGCACGAGCAGTGGCTCTCTCTCTCCCGCCCACAGGAGGTATCGGCACAGTTTGCCCCTACTGAAGCCCGTGCGTGCAACCCTTTTCAGCGCGCTCGTTTTTTAAAAATTTACTTATTTAATCATTGCGCGTCGAAAAACACCCCCAACAACTTTCAGTTGTAACTTTGCCGAGGGAGTGGTGAATGCGAAAAGACAAGTGGAAGGTCCTGGAGGTGCCTCTCAGTCTTGACGGGTACGCATTAGGATTTTTCTTTTTCAACCATGCTTTCCAGGTGGGAATCCTGCACCAAAGCAGAGTTCCTGCCAAGCTGTGAATAGCTCCGCAGGCCGACTTAGAACGCTATCATTTAGTTACTTTAATCATTGTAGCACTCTCTGCGGTTTTGCAAGCAGTAGATGTAATGATAGGTTCTGCGTGGGCAGCGTGAACGAAAAACGGATTTGGGTAGTAGAATGTGTGCGTTTTTGGCTCAGTAGGGTTTTCTGTAAGCATGCTGCAGCTTTGTGGCTAGTCTGTAGGGGGTGGTGTTGGACAAGAAGACTTATAGTATTCTGGAAGAAAACAGGATATCTTACATTACATTCACGCGTGTCTTACAGCAGTATTCAAGGTAGTCAAGATATTTCACATCTCCATGTCTTAGCATGTTACGTTATTTTTGTCATTTGTATTTGTGGTATATATGTGGACTTGTGAATGCGTTCTCGTTTAAAAAAAAATTACTTTGCAAGTAGAGTAGTACGCTAAATATGCTATGCGTCAAAGGCTGACGCTGCATGACGCATACTTTTGCAAAAATATTTGAATACTTTATTAATCTTATTTTGAATAAAAAACCGACCGTAGAAGTTATGAATTGTTTGTATGTCTGGCTTGTTTTATTTTAGTTTATACATGAATAATGAATATACTTTAAAGTCCGTCACAAGAAATTGTTACCCTTTTATTCCTTGATGTTGCAGTTATGTAGGGAGTAATGGTTTCCTTCCGCATCTAATTTTTTATTTGGGCTTAATTGAAGTTTGTCGGCCTCTGATCGTCAGACTGAGACAGAATGAGACTACTCAGGACCCAAATTAAGCACTTTGAGGCCAGAAAGACTGTTCGTTTATCACATAAGACTTTATAGACGATGGTTAGTGCCTTAAAGGGGCCTCTAGAGTGGATGGGCAACAAATGTAGGACATCAGCACAGAAGTGGTGTACTCGTCCTGTGGTATCACGAACCCTGTCATCCCTGAGCCACATTTCTGTCATGAACAATAAATCAATATAATACCTGACATACAAATATATATATTTAATCCACCACTTATCCCTTGGAGTGAAGGTCTTCAAACTGTGGGGCGTGTCTCCCTACACCTAGTCACCCTCCTTTGGGTTTGTGGCTGCATTCCCAGGGGATGAAAAGCCTCCAAGAATTTGTAAATGAAGATGGCACGACATTATTTATTTGTCGGGTTTCCAGTCTGTCTTCATTTATAGTGATAAAAGTACATAAAGGGCATGGGAACTGATCCGGAGTGCTGCAGGGCAAGTGTGGTGGCCAGGTCAAAGACATGTCTACAGAGAACACAATATTGTGTAAATATATTGCTGTTTTTGCACCTTAAGGTTACTTACTGCATGTAAAATAACAGCAAGTTTTTAAACTATTTAGTGGGAAATCCACTCTTTAAAATTATGACCTCAGCTGGTTAATCTGATCACTGCAGCTATCTGTGTATGAACGAAAAGTCACATAGTTGAATCCAGGTTGGTGCAGTGGGTATTAAATAGTGAGTTGTGTATTATAGTGCTACGAGGGCGAGTCATAGGTATGAAGCAGGACCTTATATGTACTAATGATATCTCCATCCAACAACCTTACAGTGCAACCCAATTAGTGTTTGGGCCTTTCTCTCTATTTTGTGGGCGTTTTCACTGCTTTAGGAAAACGGCAAACTGCCAACTGCCTCCATTTCTTATATTTGTATGAGGAATCTAAAGTGCATGACACTCGAGGCAAAATGTCTGTGAAAGTGCTGGATTGGTTTAGAGGCAGGGCTTCATGCCTCAGCTGTTGTGCCTGTGGAGTAAATGGAGAGATTGACTGAAATTCCTGCCTACTTAAGGGTTTAAGAAGATTCCTGTGTACTTCTTTCAGGCAAGAAGGTTGCCACTCAGCAGCTCCATAAATCTTTACATGCCCAACGCAATGTCAAGACCTTTCTGCATCTATGCAATTTACACTTAGATAATTTAACAAGCATTTGCAATGCAATAGGTCTCGCATTTGCGAGAGTTTAGGCTATAGTCCTTGTAAATGACAATTCCTTTTATTTATCTGTTTTGAAAACCAACACGTAAATAACGAGCATTGCCATAGCCAATAGGTCTCGCTTTTGGGACCTTATAAGTATTTAGTTATGCAGTACAATATCCTTGGTGCAACAACATCAACTGTTGCATGGCTAAACACTTCTAAGGTCCCAAAGGCGAGACCTATTGGCTATGCCAATGCTTGTTACGTTTGCTATTTCGAACTACTGCTGTTTGGGCCCAGGCGGGTGCCGTACGCCGGCGAGTACTGTGGTCCTCGAGGGATGTGATGGAGTATCGCAGAGAGCACAAGCTGTGGGGTGTGACCTGCGCCCTACCAGGCACCAGTAACAGTCATTAAAGAGTTATATTGATCTGGACACGAGATCCTCTGCCAGGGACCAACTACCTTCGAGTCTTGGGAACCCCCCACCCCTTGGCTTTGCATTGGCTGTGAATATTGGGAATTTTTCGTAATCGGGGTATCCGAGCAAACCCTGATGCTGGGAAAGGCAGCCAGGGCCAAAATGTCCTAATCTGAAGTCACCTCGAGTAGCTCACGGTGACTAACCAGGGCATTAGGGGGGATGAGAACATTGTGTGGGGGTGTCTCTAAAAGGTCCTTGGTTTATGCACTTATAAGCGTGGCTTAAAAACGTAAAGTACATTTCTGGGATTCCTATAGTGTGGCGCCCTAGTGGTGGTATGATTCCTCTGAGTTTCTGTTATTGCATCCAGATATAATAACACACCTAAAATACGCCAAAACCAGCCTGGGCGGCTGTTAGTAGTTGTCTGTGTGTGCTGTGCAGAGGCCAGAGATTGGATGGCCATGTATTCGAACTCCTTTTTGGCCCACGGACAGGCACTGCAAGAAACTTGCACTGGCTTGAGCCTGAACATCGTGGCCGTTATAGCACCTAGAAGCGACTCAGCTGAAAGTATGCACTATACAAGAGTAATGTGCCGAACAAAAAAAACACAATACAAAAACACAACCTGTTATGAACTGGAGGCAAGATTCAGTAAAACGTGAAAAATAAACGGGACTTTATCACGGTCACTGATATGAATTAACTGAACATGTTAATTGTGCAGAAATCAGCAGTGTTTTCACTGTAAAGTTAGAGGCATGAATATGGGGCCCGAAACGGACCCGTTTCAATGTCCGCACTAAAATCTGAGACCCGAAGGGAACCGGCCCACTTAAAGCCCGGTGACTAATGTTATTTGATGACTAGTAGCCATGCATTTTCAAAGATGAAAACAGGACTAAAGGTACCAGAGAGCAAAGTTTGCAATCAGGCCTGGTAGGCATCAGTATGTGTCTGCTAGGCGGGGGAGGGGTAGACAGCTGCTCGCAGTCCATAAAATTATTTTACATTCATGTTTTATGAAACACAACATGCAGGGCCGCGTTTTAAAATGTAGTATATATAGCAATAGAAGTGTGCCAACCTGCGCTCCACGTCACACAAAGATGGTGCAAAATCCTGTTTTCTTTAACGGACCCCTCTCTCTCACACACATGCTGCAAATAAGCTGAGAGTAAATGCGACGATCCTGGGGGCGTCAGCTGAGGGACTGCAGATGCTGAGTCGCACTTCTTTACATCCTGCTGGGAGACGGGAATGATTTTACAACACAACCGGGTGTCGCAAAGCATTTACCTCGCGGCCCTGCTGTGCTGGCGCTGGGCAGTGGAAATGAGATCCTGCCTACGCTACATTTTCGCATTTTAATGTGCACCCTCACACACTCCTCTTTCCAAAACTGGGACGTGTTTTAATTAGAATATAATGCCGGGAAAGCAACAGAAATCCGGGACCCTCCCGGCACATCCAGGGTGTCTGACCACCCTAAGTGTACGAAAGTGTTACTTCACGGCGAGCCCTATTTTTCCTGGGGAGAAACAACATATTGTAGCCTGAAAATTAATATTTGTACTATATTTATACACGTGTGTAACAGTCTACGCATGTGATTACTCCTGGGAAGCTGTGGTGTCTGTAGCATCCCAAGCTGAAGTCCTGGAAGTCTGCGAATTTCACAGCAAAAACAAACAAAAAAATGGAAATTCGCTCCAAATGTACACAAAAGCCCACGGAAGTGTTTTTTTTTTTTTTGTGTGAACCTGCCTCCGGACTCACCCAGAGCACGCTTCTAAGGGTAGTGTATAATGTGCAGTCAGGTACCTTTTGTCATTTAATAAATATTTTCACATGTATCCCTGTTGTGCTAGCACTGAAGCTCTGTCCAGTGTGTGCTCCCTGGTGGTGCCGAACTTTTTGTTGCAGGAGGTGCGTTTCTGGTGATCTGATTTCGCAGCGCAGAGGTTGTTGATGTCCATAGTTAAGTACACCGTTGAGTAGTTTGTAGTGGCTTTAAGTTGTTCACAGACCCACCCCACATGTGCTTAAAAGAGGTGCTTCAGTGAGACAAGAGCTTTTTGTTGTAATATTGACCACCTCAATAATAGGCATTTTTGTTACCCACGTGAATGGCTCTCATTTTATTTACCTAAGTCTGTTAAAAAACGGAATTATCTCTGTGAGGTATTCGACCCTGTTGTCATCAGTATGTTACACAGATCTGTGCAGCAAGGCCTCAACGCAGTGAGATACTCCACAAGGAAGGTATTCGATTCTACTCTTCACTGTCGGACACTGCTCAGAATCGCATCCAGCAAGGAGAAAACACACTATTACCGAGTACACCGCTGTAGGTAACTTCGACAGGGAGCATTTAAAACAGTTTGTACTCGTAAAATGGTTTCCAATAAACTTGGAATTCTGTATATGTTGTAAAACTTTATATTCACGAAACGAATATAAAATAAAACGAGCGAGCGCGGCAGCCTGGGCTTTCGAAAGCTGACCAGACGCTTGTGCGTCATGGCCTTTTCCCCGCACGGCCGGCATGTTTCCAATTATCGCGCACGCGTCTGGGCACGATAATGGGAAACAGATATCTGAAAGAGACACGTTAGTGACAGATTCCTTACCTTAGAATATCCCCAGGCGTCAGGCTGGATCCGGAAAGTTTTTTGCGTAGCAGTACCCTTGCGCGTCGGTAGGCGGCGTCGTGCGGCTCCGCGTCCGTCGTCAGCGTCGTGATCGCCGGGATGACGTCGCGGGCAGTACTTAGGCGCCGCCCCTGCGCGCTGACGTCAGTTCTTCTTTTTCCGCGCCAGCAAGCGCAGATCCGGGAAGAGCAGTGCCCTGGTCATTTTTTGACCAAACTTTTTGGTGAATTTTTCACTGTTTTTCTCAATCGACTTAAAAGGTGTCGTAGGGATGCCCGGGTTTAAACGTTGCGGCGCCTGTGCTCGGATGATGTCCGTCACAGACCCGCATTGGGAGTGTCTCTTCTGCCTCGGCCGAGGCCACGACACGGAGTCTTGTACCGACTGCCAGGCCCTCAACCCGAAAGCTTTGCGAGAGCGGTCTCGAAAGCTCCTCGAGGCCCGGCATTCGGCTCCGCGGAAGCCCCGGTCGCGTGAGAGGTCCAGGGGTCGATCGCGGAGTCCACACCGGTCGTCGGCATCGAAGTCTTCTTCGTCCGGTAAGTCAAAACACAAAAAGTCCAAAAAGCATCGTCGCTCTAGGACTTCGCCTCGCCGGTCTCGCGACTAGGCTGAGGCCCCTCCCGGCACCGTCCCCGCGGCCCCGGACATGCCTGTGGAGTCGCCCCCGCAATACCCGTCCTTCCCGGGTTTGGGGGCGGATCCGGCCCAAGTGCAGGAATTCCTGTCGGCCATGGCCCGCCTCTTTGGGCCTCAAGGTCCCTCCGGTGCGCCTTCGGGCCCCGCGGGCCCTGATGGGGTTGCTCCGGCGTCGCACGTGCCTCCAGCCTCGATCCCGGCTCCGGCCCCGATCCCGGCTCCGCAACCCCCATCGACGCCAGTCGACCTAATGACACCTCCGCCGATGTCTCCGGTGCCGTTCTCGACGCCGCCTGGGGCTCCGGGCGGCGTCGTCCCCCAGTTCCTTCCGGCTCCGGACATGGACCCGGACTGACGTCGCTCGACGCCGGTTCCGGCGCCGATGAGACCTTGGGTCCCAAATGTCCCTCCTCCCCCTTATTTTGAACCTGAGGAGGACTGGGAGGGGTCTGATGACCCTCTGACACAACAGTGTCAGTACGATGAGGACTGGACAGAGGGTCTAGGGGATGCCAGTGGTCTAGATACTTCCCCTGACACTGGCATGCTGTCTCCTCCCGTGGCTACGGAGGAGGGAGCCAATTTTGCAACGGTGTTGCGTAGGGCGGCTGGAGCCTTACATCTCCAACTCCCTACTGTGGCGGTCAAGACTAATCTCTTGACAGAGGTGCTTCAGCCGGCAGCCTCCTCTACGGAGACTGTGCTGCCGTTTAACGACGCCCTCACTGACGTTCTTTTGGGCGCCTGGTCCAAGCCCAACACAGGGGCTCCTGTGGATAGGAACGTGTCCCGACGCCATCGCCCAGCTCCGGGCGACCCCCTGTTTCTCTCTGTCCACCCCACCCCTGAGAGCTTGGTTGTCCAAGCCTCCGCTTCCCAAACCGCCTTCCCTACCGCCCCTCCGGATAGGGAATCCAAACGCCTGGATCAATTTGGGAAGGAGGGTTTTTCTTCCTCCAGTGCTGGCTTGCGGTCCATCAACACCGCTTGCCTTTTGGGCCGATATACCCACTCCTTGTGGGATTCGGTGGCGAATGTTTTGCCCCAGTGTTCTGAGGAGGTCCAGACACTGCTTTCCCGCGCCATTGCGGAAGGAAGGGATGCGGCCAAATACACGATACGATGTGGCCTTGATACCGCCGACTCGCTGGGCAGGTCTATTGCAACGACGGTGGCGCTACGACGTCACGCCTGGCTGAGAACCACTGGTTTTTCAGGGGATGTCCAGAATACTCATGGACATGCCCTTTGATGGAGTCGGTCTTTTTGGGTCCAAAGCAGACCATGCGTTGGAGCGCTTTAAAGACTCACGGGCTACTGCAAAGTCCCTGGGCCTTTCTGCTACACGCCCTCCGCTGACTTCTGCTTTTCGCCCCTATTGTGGCCACGGTAGGGGCGCCCCTTCACGTCAGCAGCCCAGCCACCGGCCCGCGCAGCAGGCGTCTTCGCGTGGCCGAGGACGTGGATTCCGCCGTGGCGGATCGGGCAACCAGCGTGCGGGTCAGGCCACCACCTCCAACCCGTCCGCGGCCTCCAAACCCTCCTAGTCCCTCCTTTCAGGTGCACAGTACGCCGGTAGGGGGCAGGGTCCGCCATCACCTTCCCCACTGGCGTACCATCACCTCGGACAGGTGGGTCTTGGACATTGTCCGAAGGGGCTACTCCCTCCCCTTCGAGTCCACCCCCCCAGCCATGCCACCTCAATTCCACCGCATGTCAGGGGATCACTTGGTACTTCTGCAGAAGGAAGTCACGGCCCTCTTGGCCAAGAGGGCCATCGAGCATGTTCCGACCCCAGAAGTAGGGCGTGGTTGCTACTCCCACTACTTCCTGGTGCCCAAAAAGGACAAGGAGGACATGCGTCCTATCTTGGACCTCCGGAACGTCAATCGCTTCCTCCGGAAGGAGAAGTTCAAGATGCTCACCCTAGCTCAGGTCTTGACTGCCCTCGACCCTGGAGACTGGTTGGTAGCGTTGGACTTGCAGGACGCATATTTCCACATCCCCGTCCTGCCGGCCCACCGGCGTTACCTTCGGTTCACGGTAGGCCCGAGCATTTTCAGTTCACCGTGCTCCCCTTTGGCCTTACCAGTGCCCCTCGGGTGTTCACGAAAGTGTTGGCGGTGGCCGCAGCTCATCTGCGCCGGGCAGGGGTTCCAGTCTTCCCCTACCTCGACGA
Organism: Calotriton arnoldi; assembly: GCA_963921515.1. NCBI lineage: Eukaryota > Metazoa > Chordata > Amphibia > Caudata > Salamandridae > Calotriton > Calotriton arnoldi. Next base: position 1,343,773 of record CAWUFW010002037.1, read on the forward strand.
CTGGCTGCTGAAGGCGGGCTCGTCCCAGGCAGTCGTCTCCCACCTCCAGACTACGGCCGAACTCCTGCACTCGCTGGGGTTCTCCATCAATGTGCCGAAGTCGCATCTGATTCCTTCTCCACAGCTCCTTTTCATCGGAGCAGTTCTGGACACGACGCAGTTTCGGGCCTATCCTCCCGAACGACGAGTCCGGGATATTCGGGCTATGATTCCGATCTTTCAGCCTTTATCCTGGGTTTCGGTACGGATGACCCTGAGGCTGCTGGGCCTCATGGCCTCCTGCATCCTGCTGGTCAATCATGCCAGATGGCATATGCGGGCTCTGCAGTGGGACCTGAAGTTCCAGTGGGCGCAGCACCAGGGCAACCTGTCCGATCACGTCCAGATCTCGGAGGGGACTGCAAAACAGTTGCAGTGGTGGCTCTCGAACCGGCAATGGGTCATGGGCAGATCCCTCTCTCTTCCCCAGCCAGAGCACACAGTTGTGACGGACGCGTCCCTTCTGGGATGGGGCGGTCACATGGGAGAGGCGGAGATCAGAGGCCTCTGTTCTCCGGCGGAGTCCCGGCTCCATATCAACCTTCTGGAGCTCTGGGCGATCCGACTTGCACTCAAGGCATTCCTTCCCTCTGTCAAAGGGAAGGTAGTGCAGGTGTTCACAGACAACACCACCGCCATGTGGTACTGCAACAAACAGGGCGGGGTGGGGTCGTGGACCCTTTGTCAGGAGGCTCTGCGCCTCTGGACATGGCTGGAACATCAGGGCATGTTCCTGATGGTTCAACACCTGGCAGGTTCCCTGAACGCCAGGGCGGACGAACCTCAGCCGCAGGTGCATGATGGATCACGAATGGCGTCTTCACTCGGAAGTGGCGCAAGGACTCTTTCTACAGTGGGGAGAGCCTTGGTTAGATCTATTCGCCACCGAAGAGAACGCGCAATGTCATCAGTTCTGCGCGTTGGAATTTCCAAGGCGGCACTCGCTCGGCGACGCTTTTCGTCACGAGTGGAGTTGCGGTCTATTGTACGCCTTTCCGCCTATACCACTTCTACCCAGAGTGTTGAAGAAGATTCGGCACGACCGGGCCCAAGTCATTCTTGTGGCTCCGGACTGGGCTCGAAGAGTTTGGTATCCCGAGCTACTCAATATGAGCGTAGATCCCCCGATCCGTCTGCCTCTTCGGGAGGATCTTCTGTCGCAGCAGCAGGGGACGGTCCTCCACCCGAACCTGTCCAGCCTCCACCTGCTTGCGTGGAGATTGAGCGGCGGCAGTTGATTCCTTTCGACTTGCCTCCCGAAGTTTGTGATGTGATTCTGGCAGCCAGGCGTCCCTCCACTAAGGTGGTATACGCCTGCAGGTGGAACAAATTTGTGGCATGGTGCACAGCAAAGGCTGTGAATCCCCTTTCTGCCCCTCTTTCTGAGGTCCTTCTGTTCCTTCTCTCTGGCCCAACAGGGTTCTGCCCTGGGTACCATCAAGGGTTATCTTTGTGCTATCTCGGCCTTCCTCAGGCTCCCTGATCAGCCCTCCCTTTTCAAGTCCCCTGTTGTTAACAGGTTCTTAAAAGGCATTACACACCTCTTCCCTCCTGTTCAGTTTGTGATGCATCAGTGGGACTTGAACTTGGTTCTTACCTTTTAATGTGCGCTCCCTTTGAGCCTCTACATAACTGTCCTCTTCGTCTTCTGACTCTGAAGACAGCCTTTCTGGTCGCCATCACCTCCGCTCGGCGGGTGAGTGAGCTCCAGGCTCTATCTTGTAAACCTCCCTTTCTGTCTGTTCATCCAGACGAGGTTGTTCTTCGGACGTGTCCGTCCTTCTTGCCAAAGGTGGTTACTGCTTTCCACATTGGGCAGACCATCACTTTGCCCACCTTCTTTCCGCCTCCGCATCCTTCCAGAGAGGAAGAGAGGCTCCACCGTCTGGACCCAAAACGTGCGCTCTCCTTCTATATCGACCGCACAAAACACTTCCGGGTGGATGACCAGCTCTTTGTTGGCTACGTGGGCGCCAAAAAAGGTTGGGCGGTGCACAAGAGAACCATCTCCCGCTGGGTTACCTTGTGCATCAAGACCTGCTATTCTTTGGCTAAAAAGGAGCCTCCTGTTGGGCTGCGTGCCCATTCCACCAGGGCAACGGCTGCTACCACGGCCTTGGGCCGCGGTGTTCCGCTGCCGGCTATCTGTCAGGCAGCTACGTGGGCCTCGCTGCACAAGTTTACAAAACATTACTGCCTTGACAGTCGGGTCCGGAGGGACGGCTTCTTTGGCCGTTCTGTCCTCCAGAACTTCTTTGTCTGATCTTTGTTCGCAGACCCACCACCGGGGTTGGTATTGCTGGGGTATCTATTCTAAGGTAAGGAATCTGTCACTAACGTGTCTCTTTCAGATGCACAAGTTACTAACTTGTGTAACGATATATCTGTAAGAGACAGTAGTTGGTGACAGATTCCTTACCGCCCCAGCCATCCTCCCCGTTCTGCGAACTGATTTCTAGGGTTAAGGACATCCCTTTCAGGGCCCTAGTATTTTTCAGACACCTATGTCAGCTTCTTGCATGGCTCTGCGTTCCTGGCGCGGAAAGTCGTGTACAGAACTGACGTCAGCGCGCAGGGGCGGCGCCTAAGTACTGCCCGCGACGTCATCCCGGCGATCACGACGCCGACGACGGACGCGGAGCCGCACGACGCCGCCTACCGACGCGCAAGGGTACTGCTACGCAAAAAACTTTCCGGATCCAGCCTGACGCCTGGGGATATTCTAAGGTAAGGAATCTGTCACTAACTACTGTCTCTTACAGATGTATCGTTACACAAGTTAGTAACTTGTGCGTTGGCCCTGCGCGCGTAACCGCAGGAAAAAGGCCATGACGCACGAGCGTCTGGTCGGCTTTCCAAACCCCCTTACTAAAAGTCTCGCAAGCAGCGCATGCGCTGCTCTAGGCTCGACCTAAAAAGCATTGTCATTTACATGTCAATAGCTCAAAATCTCACAAATGCGAGACCTATTGCATTGCAAATGCTTGTTTTTCTTTTTGCTGATGCTAAACAGCAACGTCAAAAGGTATTGGCAAAGCCAATACGTACGCATTAACGAGGACAAAGGGTAAAATCTATTGACTGCTACTACCCTTTTCCAGTAAAGTTTTTTTTTTTTTTGCAACTCTGCGCCATATTCCATCTGTGTGCCCCAGTGCCTCTGAACCCCTTTTGCCCCTCTGTCCCCTAGTTTCCCTTGCTCAGTAGTGCTCCATCCTTTGGCACCCTGCTGTCTGGCACCCCCTTTGCACCCTGCTCTCAGGCCTCCTTTTGTGCCATTTGGCATAGCTGTCTGTGCCCCTTCTCCTTTTAAGCTCCGTCTCTGTCATTCATATTTGCACCCCTTGCCTCTGTCCCCGTTACGTCCCCCTTTATCTGGCCCCGTGACTGCCACTTTGTGCCTTTTTCACTCATTGCCCTCTGTGACCTTTTTCTCCCTTCTCGTTTCTTTTGCTACAGTTGCATTTCCCTCTTTTTGACCCTTCCCTATTAAACTTTAGCCCCTGCCCGTTTTACGTAATTGTCCCTCTTCCTCCTGTCATGTCCTGCTGACTTGCCCTCCCCCATTATGCCCCCCGCCCTTCCACCCGACTATAACCCCCCCCCCGCCCTTCCACCCGACTATAACCCCCCCCCCGCCCTTCCACCCGACTATAACCCCCCCCGCCCTTCCACCCGACTATAACCCCCCCCGCCCTTCCACCCGACTATAACCCCCCTCCCATCCACCCGATTATGCCCCGACCCGATTATGCGCCCCCCCCCGATTATGCGGGCCCCGGGCCCCCCCGCCCACCCGATTATGCGCCCCGCCCGTCCACCCGATTATGCCCCCTCCCCTATCATGCCGCGCCCTTCCCCACTATGATGCCCCCTCCCTCTGCCCCCCTTTTCTTTCTGGAGTGTGACTCGAAATGTGTCAGAAGCCTGGAGCCAGTCTGGAGGGTGGAGGAGGGAGAGGGCGGGACGGGGGAAGGAGAGAGAGGAGGGGCCCGTCTGTGATTAATTAGCCCAAGGCCTGGGGGTGGGGCTACTGCAGCCATCTGGCCCTGAGCGGGGGGGGGGGGGAAGAGAGAGAGTAGGAGGTTGGAGCAGGGACGTCGGAAGGGGGAGGGAGAGGAAGAGGAGGGCTCTTTGGAGAGAGAAAGAAAGGGAGGAAGACGAGCCTTGAGGTGAGGAACGAGAGGAGGAGGAGGAGGAGGGAGATCCGCGCCGTTGCAGAGACCAGACAGGAACCCCTCTCCTCGGGAGACAAGGAGACCCAACCGCCTCTGGAGCAGGGACACCCCACCGCAGCTGCAGACCCCGCAGGAGCGGGAAACCCCTTATCTGGACCCAAGAGAAGCGCCCTGTGGACCCCCAGACCTTTGGTGGAGCCTGGACACCCTCTTCGCTCCGGGGAACCTCTGTAAATCCATTATTGAAGCACGCGCCTCGGTGGAGCCAGGCGCCCCTTTGCTGGGAGTCTAGCGAGGACCTTGTCGGGGGCAGCTTGGTATAGATCCCCCTCACCCTCCAGTGCCGCTCTCAGTTTATGGAGAAGGGCAGTATGGTGATTCAGGTGAGAGTAAAGGGGGATTCCGGGGTTGAGGGGGCTCCGGGAGATCACGGTGGATGTACAGATTAGCAGGGTGGTTTCCCTCCTTTGGGTGTGTGGGCTGGTTCCATGCCTGGGGGTTCTAAGCTCTGTTTGGCGGAAGGGGGTGTCTATCGTACTATGGCCTCCGTTTTTCCTGTGCACGCTTCAGTCAGGCGGTATGCAGTGGCTGGACTTCCCGGGGGGCCCCGTGTGGGGCACGTATATGGGGGTCTTCATCGCAACAGTGGACTGCATGGCTTCCATTGGGTGAAAGGCTCAGCCTGGCGCTTTGGGATACTCCCTGCGTGAGGCGTTTCATTGTTGACCTCGGCACGGGGGAGGCACCGCGGCCTCCTTACGTGGGCACTACTGGAGGTTCAGCACACCAGGGGGCTCTGGCGGCCTTGTGGTTAACAAAGCGGGGTCTCACTTAGGGGCGTCTACAGCACATGAGGGCGATGCTCCGGCGTTCCTCCTCTGTGCCGTTTTCTCTTGGTATCCTCTGTGTTTTTTCCCTTGGATTCTTCTCTATTAGGGTTACTGTGCTGGTTATTCCCCTTGTGGGGGGGGGGGGGGGCTGTGGAGATATGACTCCCGAGAGGAGTTTGATCCCCCTCTGTTTTTTATTCTTACTCACCCCGAGTTCAACGATTACCCGAATTTCTTTGTTCCCCGAGCCTTCTGATAGAAGCAGGGGTGCTCGGACGATTTTGTACCGGGAGTGGGGGGAAATGATCTATATGGTTGTGGGGGGTGGGGTAACATAGATGGAATATCCCTGGTCGAAAACAAGAGACGCTGGATCTGAGCAGCTCCCCAGGGGCTCCTGTTCTCTGGGCAGCAGCGCCGTATCGAAGAGGTGGGAGGGGCCTCGGCTGTCCAATCCATGCAGGTAATTGTAACCCGATGGATATTGCTGCTGCAGGAAACAGATCTGTGTAATTTTTCTCTCTCAGGCCCGCGAGATCTATGTAACCTAGCGAGACAGCTCTGCTTTCAATGGCATGCATAGTGTGGCACTAGGGACAGCTCACCTCTGGTGTACCTATACGTTAATTGTGCTGACTTGGGTCTGTTGTCTAATGTAGTACCCAGAGGCAGTGTTACTCCTCCGTAGCTAAGATATTTGTAAACTACTAAATGTTTGCTGTACGAGACTCTCAGACATACCCGGATAGGACACATTTGCTCTCTTTCGCCTCGCAGTTCTGTGTAACCCGGTGCATAGCTTTGCCTTTGTAGGCTCTATGGTGCCTGTTTAGCACGTGGCATAGCCCTGCTGTCATATGCTTCTGCGATCCACGTTTCCTCGGTCATGACCCTGGTTAATGGATGGACATACACGATCTCTGTAAAGTAAGACGCAACCCTACTTCTATAGGCCTGAAAGATGAGTGCCACTGGGGAGGTGTTAGTTTGTCAACCCCATAATCTCCTGCGGGTGCGGGAGGCGAGCTGTTCTCCCTGCAGACGTCCCTCCAGCTATAAAGACCAAGTATGTATGGTGGTATGCATGTATAGGGTATTTGTATAGTGCAGCCCTAGCCAAATAGCCTGCGGGGCGCTGTGCAGTTCCAATGGCAAGCAAACTGTCAGGGAATGATAGGCGAGGTAACTGTTTTTTTTTTTTTTTTTTTTTTTTAATGTTACTGCATTTTGGAGTAGTGTTCGTTAGAGGTGTCGCTTGAACTCTTTCCTTTATTGGAACAGCATGGATGGAGCGATTCTTTTCCAGATCCTGGGTCCATAAGACAGAAAAGGGTTTGCTGTCTTTTTTTTTAAATTAAAATATCTTAGTCTCCAATTTGAAGGTGCCCAGGCTGCGGTTGTCTGGAGTCACCACAGATGGTGAACTTGTCCCCACAATAAACGGGGGTGCTGGTCATGATAGCTTTGTAAATGTTTTGAAGATGGTGAGAGCTTGGCATTGAGAGCCAATGGGGTTCTTCTGTCAGGATGTGAGGTGATTTCATTTCACCTTGCCCCGGTGAGACAGTCTACAGTTTTAAGAGGTGCCAGTGTGGAGTTCAGGATGGGGTGGATGAGGGTGTTACTGCATCCAGATGCACGAGTACAAGGGGAGACATTCTGAAGTCCCTTTCTGGAAGTAGCCGCTTCATTCTTTCGTAGAGGGAGCTGGTACCAGGCTGCCATTAGCAGTTGGTGTCCAAGGTGACTCCAGCCGCTTTGGCATTGAGTGAAAGCTGCTGGGGTTCAAGGCTGTCCAGAGCCATGTCAAGGTTTGTATTATTTCTTGCTTGCAGTTTTTGGCAAATAACTGAAGTTTGGTTTTGGTTTGTCTGAGCTTTAGACTGCTCCTGGACATTCACTTCCGGGTGATTTGCAGTCAGTGCTTTTGATGCTGTGTCTGGAGCAGAGAAAACTGAAGTATAGGTGATATCATCAGCATATTGGTAAATCTAAATGCTTTTATCGGTCAGTAGAACCCAGTAAGCCTGGAGTAAGTGTTTCTCATAGCAACATCTGCAGTTGCCCCTAGCGTCTGTTCTCTTATCCCCATCCCCTCAAAACAGGGTTGCTTCTCAGTCTCCCCTTCTAGAGGTCCTTATAGCATTGTCACACATGAATGTCCCATAGCCTGGTCTTCGGGAAAGGCAACACATCCGTGCGTTCCTGCCTTGAACAAGCCAGGACAGAGCAGGCCGTGGAAGCTAAGCTGGGTGACTCCTCTCTTATGTACTTCTGTGTCTGGGCCTTGCCCCATCCTTTTTTCGTGTTGTAGGAGCTGAGAGTTTTGGTCTCTTTCCCTGGTGTGTTGGTCCCTTTCTTCTTTGTCTCGTTGTCTCTGTTCTGGATCTCAGGGTGTCCTGTATGCAGATAGGCCCTCTGGCATGTATATGTGTCTTGCAACTGGTGGACCCGGCACAGAAGCCTGTACTAAGTCCCTCTGGACTTCTGTGCCAGGGCTAGCCCATTCCTTTATTTAGCAAATGTTTGCAAAAAATCTATATTGCACAGTGGCTTTCACCTGTGTAGTTATATGCAAGTCAGGGTTTTCATAGGAAGGGTTTTGTTTTGCAAATAACTTTGGTGCCGTTTGACAAATCTTAACAAAACTTTCCCCAAAAGTTCATCCACCTTAGCTCCTCTTGGAAAGTTTGGGTAATCCACCATGTGGGGGGCTGAAGATTGGGGGGGGGGCAGTTTCCAAGCTGAATTTTAAACCGCGATACAAAGAAAATAACTGAATAGAGCTACACCAAATTTGACAGATAGGTCAAGCTTTACTCAAAGCGTGCTTTGTGATTTGTTGTAAATCTGTTCAGCGATTTTGGAGAAATTGAGGTTCAAAGTAGCAATAACTAGCGCAGTAAGTATCATAGCGCAGTAATCCATGAAAATAAAGCAGTCTGATTGGCAGGACCAAGATGATTGGCTGGCCGCAACATGGAGAGAAATGTTGGGATCGTCATTACAGGATTCTATCTGTCCTAAAATCGAACATTAAAAAAAAAGATATAAGGGGACTGGGAATTTAAAAGAACAAAGCTAATAGGGGGAGTTGGGCGGAGAGCCTAGCTGCTGCAGACCTATGGTAATAAGATCTTGCTTTATGTTAAAAACCATAGAAATTTACACAAAAAAGTAAACGGTTATGGTGGAGTTGTAAGTAAGGTATTCAGATTTTCCTATGTTAGAAAAAAAACTTAGAAAATCATTTAAAACCGGTTAAAGTGGAGCATGTGTTTATAATAAGAAGAAAAAAAATCTGTTTTAAAACCTAAAAACAATACTGAAATTCACCAGTTACACGTAACGGACCTAAGTATAACTTACACCACTATGATGCACTGCCAATGACCTTGCATATTACATCACTAATGACATGAAATGTATGGCAGTGCAAGTTATACTGAGGTCCGTTACATACTGCTGTTGAATTTAAGGTTTTTTGTGAAATCATTTTTCTTTTTACTAATGCTGTAGAGCAACATCAAAAACGCATTTGCAAAGGTGAGGCCTACTGTTTTTGCCAATTGCCTCATTTTTGTACGGTCGTTTTCATGTATGTGGGCGTCCCCAGCTATCATGCCTTGAATGTTGCCACATTTTTATTGGGACGAGGAGCTGGTCTACTATTTTTCTCACGTGTATATTATTGTTTTTACTTTTTTTTTGTCCCGGTAATGTGTTGGTTTTTAATAGCCTGATTTAAATTATTCCTATAGCACACTCTTTTGTGATATAGCAAGCTCCCACTTTGCAGTACTGGAAAGTTGTTTGGGGAAGGAAGTCGTCTCCCGTCCTCGTAATGGAAGATTAAGGTTGTTGGGAGAGGGGGTTCTGGTGATAAGCTTTAAATTGTCTTGAATCGGTTCTAGAGCAAGCTGGTTGGTAGGTCTGTCTCTTTTCCAGGAGGATGGTCCGCCCAAGTAGTGTCTTGATATGCACAGGTCTCTATGAAAACTCTTGCATTTTTTTGGCTCTTTTGGCTTTTGTTAGGCTTGCATTGTTTCCTTCGTTCTGATTTGCCCCCCCCCCCCTGCATTTTTCATTCCGAATTTGGGCTGTCATTGTCGTTCAGTGTTTCATACACCCAGACTAATGCTTTGAACCCTATGTGCAGTATTTCATTGTGGATTATGTTGCGTTTGCTCTTCTGTAGAGGCATTGACGAGCTTTGCTGGCTGGTAGCATGTTGCTCTCTGCAGAACTAAGATAGATTGTAGCATTCGTTTTAAGTGTTGCAGTTAATCATGCTACATTATTTGAGTTGCCGTGGTGGTCAGTTGCATACAGTTTATATTCTAGTGGAAGTTACTTTTATTGCAGACGTACTAGGTACGGATACATTTTCACTCCTAATTGTGTCTCGGGTTAGCAAGAGTGGACGGCATACAGTATTAATGGCAGTTGTGATGTTAAACAATACAGTTAATTGTAGTTTGGGTTGTGCTTGCACAGGCTTAGTCAGTAAGCCTGATGTGAAGTGCTTGGCAAGATGTGGTTGCATGTTGTATCCAGAGATATTTGTGATCGTTTTTAGTTCTAGCTTTCCGGTTATGTGTCTCAAAAGATGTTTGTTAGAAGCAGGACTTCATCCTTGTTTCCAGGTGTACCGTGGCATTCCATCTCTGATGTGTTTGGTATGTTGTTCTGGAACATGCTTCTAGTTTCTCTGCATTACACCAGGTCCCCAGATTTTGTTAAGTTCTTTCCTTACTCTTTTTTTTTTTATATATACTCTGAAGATCAAGTTGGGAATAGCCACTCTTTCAGCATACTGTTAAACTTCAGTTAATTTCTTGTAGCCCGTTGTTTGATGAGATTGAATGCTGTAGTTAGACTTTTTAAACACAAAATAAAGTCCCAGCTACAGTTTTCTTATAAGGTGAAACAATTTATTGTGGGGCCAATCTGTAGCGTAGCGTCCTTTTATGGCCTTATATCTTGAGTTTTCTCTCTAAAAATGTTGGTCTTTTTCCTGTGTATTGCTTTGTGCGTTATGTACAATTGTTTCAGGATGGATATCTGGCACCAGGCTGCAAGTGCAGACCCTTCAGAACGAGTGACGTGTTTGCCAATACTCAATGGTATAGTCCTTTGGCATAGTTCAGATGAGATGAGGACTGTACTTAAAACATTTTTAGCAGGGTCTTTGGGAATGAATGCAGTTCTTATATGGTTGGGGGATTGTGTTTTTCACGTCTGAGCACTCGAGTTTAAACTTTTCCTTTGCTTCTTAATTTTGCTTTGGCATATGTTGTATTCTAGCACAGCTGTGATATCGGATTTGTGTGGGGTGAAGCCACACGCCAGCAGGTGTGGAGTACAGGTCCCATTTCCTCTGACCACAGGAAGGGTTTTCTATCCTATATGGATATCGTTTTTTAGGTCTCGTCTGGCGTTGCAGCGCGCATGCGCTACTCGCTCTGCGAGACTTCTTGTGATCAATTTCATTTCAGAAGTGGAGTGTAGTCTCCGCCTCCTATTTTCATTGATTTGCGTCATTTTGCATGCTAAACGCTGTCTTTCTATTGTAAAGGAGGCTTCTTAGTCCCTGCTTGTTACCGCCCTGTCTCCTTTTGGCCCCGCCCACCCGGACTGGATCTTTTACTTGCGGCGTTGGACTGTCTCCTTCTATTAGTTGGTAGGCACTTTGTTTTTGTTATTCGTCCACGAAGCTCGATGCTGCAGCGCTATGCCTGCTAAATTGTATGTTTTTTAAAATTTGTTTAATGAGTGCTGCGCCCGCTAGGGACACCGCGCTCACTTTATTTAGATTTTTGCGGCGTCCATTTCAGGGACACTCCGCTCTGTTTTTTTTAACTTTAAAACTGAGCGCAGCGCCTGCTTCAAGGACACCGTGCTCAGTGTTAAAGTTAAAAAAAAAAACGCGCGCGGTGTCCTTCAAGCGGCGCCCCGCTCAGTTTTAAACTTAAGCATTTGCAATGCAATCGGACCTATTGCATTGTAAATGCTTGTTCTTCTGGGCGGCCGCCATTAATCTTAAACAATGGTGGCTGCGCAGCAAAGGTGTGCTTCGGTTTTGTCCCATAAACTATAGCAGTAGCCAAGCGATGCATATATTTCCTGCTTGGCTGCAGGCTCACAAGCAGCCGCAGAGGTGAGTGTACACGGCTCATCTATGTCATAGGCCAGCACGTTAAGCTCCCCCTCCTGTTATGACTGGCAATCCACGATACCCCTCAGACGCCAATCATTCAAATATCTGGGGATTTGGGTTGCCCCATTACCAGCCCTTGCTTGGTCCCTCAACATCACTCCCTTAGTGAAGAAAGCGAAAGAGGACCTTGGGAGATGGCAGGCGCTTCCCCTCAATCCCCTGGGGGAGGGTCACCCTATTTAAAATGATGCTCCCCAGATTCCTCTACGTCCTTCAAAACACCCCCTTTTGCTTTCCGCGGTCATGGTTTCGGATGCTTGATGGTATGGCCACCAGGTTCCTCTGGGGGGGACGGAGGTCCCGTATAGCTCTGACCCGTTGCCGAATCCCGCCCTTTGATGGAGGTATGGGAATGACCAACCTCTATTTGTACTATTTGGCAACCCGCCCTCTCATTCTTCATGATTGGTTCAACAGAGGGTGGTCCGACCCGGCCTATAGGCTGGAACTGAGTGAATTAGGCTTACCCCGTATCCAGGCCATGATGTACGCAGACCCCATACCACGCACTCTACCTGACGTGACACGCACGGCACTTTTGGCGTGGCGCGCATCACTGCGACACACCCAATGGACGCGAAAGTTAACCCAACATACATCTTTATGGCACGGCACTTGGTTGGGCGAGGTTAGCTGGCTGAAGGGTTTCCGGACCTGGGACCTTATAGGGATCTCCCAACTTGGGGACGTGTGGGCCAGTGGTCACTTACACTCCTTCCAGGACTTACAATCTAGGCACTCCCTACATCCCTCACAATTCTATAAGTACCTACAATTGCGCCACGCCCTTCACTCCCACATAACGGATGGCACTCAGATCCCGGAATACAACCCACCCGAGGCTCAGATAATGTTAGGGAACCTAGGGAAAGGGGGTATCTCCCGCATTTACGGCACACTAATCAATAATACCCCCACTACACTCGATCGGCTCAGAAGCCAATGGGAAGATTGGGTGGGCCCGCTGGAGGAGGAGGATTGGCGGGATGCGCTGATGGCGCCTAAGACGGTAACCGCCTCTGCCAGATTCCGCCTAATCCAGCTATACTATCTACACGCCGCTTACTTAACCCCAGCACGCATACATAGAGCTGGCCTCTGCCCGTCTCCATCCTGCACACGATGCGGCCATGAGCCGGCGGATTTCTTCCACATGGTATGGGCCTGTCCACGCTTGGCCCACTTCTAGAAGGGCATTGAAGAGGAACTCACCGACATCTTGGGGTGGGAGGTCCCTCATGACCCGCGGCATTCCCTTCTGGGGATCACGGACGGACTGGACGGGTCCCGCAATGAGAAACTGTTCTTTAACACGGCCATGGTGGTGGCTAAGTGCGACATTGCGGCTGCCTGGAAACGACCCATCCCGCCCACCATCAGGTCCTGGAGGGAGGGAGTGGACTGGTGTGCGACACAAGAGAAACCCATGTATGAGGCACGGGGATGCCCAAAGAAATACTGAAGGGTGTGGGGCAAGTGGCTGGGTACCATGGGGTAACTGATGTACCTCACCTAAGGTCTGTAATATTTGCATTTTCAAGTGTCGCGTGCAGAATGATGACTCAACCAAATGAATGTAAAGCTGTGATTTCCGGTTGTGTGCACTATTGCTGGCTTTGTTCTTTTGTTCGAAAATCAATCAAATTGTTTATCAAAAAAAGCTCTCCCTCCCGAGCTTAATACGGGACACATTACGCTGCCAACAGTACTTTTTTTTTTTCTTCCAAAAACTGGTGCGAGGTTCGGGTCCGATACTGGATTAGGCTGTTGGTCCCTGGGCTGGAGAAGAGTACACCCTCTGCGCCATGTAATCCCCCCCCATCCCGCCCTCGCACACGGATATGATTATTCATATGCTCGGTACCAGTCGAGTGGGACACGGTGAGGAAAGGCTCCGGGGGTGCAGTCACAGAGGCTATGGTGCGTGAAACTGGGGTAAGGAATGCTGAGTGATCATGCATGGAAACCGACTCTGGGCATCGTAGGATTTGTAGTCTGACCTCAGTACCTTCTTAAACAGCGGGCAGTTTGTTTTAAAAAAAAAAACGGACCTTTTCTCCTTGCGTATTTACTAAATCCTCATTAGTTACTCGATACTTTTACATCATTACTTTTCATGCCGCCTGCTTAGAGAGGTTGTACAGCACGGTGGTGGAGTTATCGACCTTGTTGTATTGTGAATATTTACGTCTGTGCTGCTCCGAGGAGCCTCCTATGCTGCACATGGCCCTTCTTACTTCAGCTCCCTTGCGTCATTCTTCTCTTGCTAACTTCCTTAATCAGTCTCTTTTTTTTAATGGAAACAGCACTTCATTATTTGGCTATTTTGTATGTCATAGTGTGATGGTTTGATTCTGAGAATAAGTCAAACGATTAGTGAATGAATTGATGGATTAGTGAGTTTGACTCAATGGGTGAGTGCATGGAACTAAAGCCTTAAATAGAAAAATGCCACTTTTAAAATATATTTACATAGAGGTTGTGCTTTTTAGTTGCGAATGTGCGCTTAGTATTGTTTTTTTTTTTTATCACATACATACTGAATAACAGATGGCTAAAATACAATACCATTAGCAAAGCCGAAGGCTCTAACTTAAACAGATGCGAGACCTATTGCATTTCCAATGCTTGTTTTCTTTAAATTAGGGGATATTCTTAGTAGCCCACGTACATATTACTGTATTGGGCTGCGACTAGTGCAATATTTTAATCTGCCCCATGAGAGGGTGCTGCTGGCTTGCCATTCCGTGTTGACAACATTCTGTAGCGCCTATCCGAGACCGCTATTTGTATTTAATCCTGTGGTGATTGTGTGTTTTTTGCATCCCCGTTACACGTCCTTGTAGTGTGCTGTGCGAATTTCACTTGAAGTGAGAGAGGGTCCTGCTCTTTTGCGGATATCTCGTCAGTGTCGATTTTTAATGCGTGTTCCATGCCGTGTTCTCGCCTATCTAGTTAACATCCTCACTGATCAGCCTGGGTCTGTGCGTCGCCTGCTTGTTTACTCGTACGTGCCCGCAGCTCATGACCCCCAGTGAAGGGGTGCCCTAGTGGGGCGGAGCTCTTGCAAAGCAAGAACCATTAGATGGAGGGGAGAGGGGGGCGCATTGTCGGAACGAGCCGATGGTGGCTCCTCGGAAAACTGACGGATTCGAGCTGTGGCTATATTTGGAAGGGGAAACGAAGCCATTGATAACCGTTAGGAAGAAGTGGGGGCGTCGCGCGTGTCGCCGAACCCGCGCAGCCCGCTTTCCCCCCCCCCCACTGTTCAGTGTAGTACGGTGTCCTCTGTTGGGAAAACGCGGCGTGCCCGCGGCAGTCCCAAGATGAACGGACCGTGCGTCCGGTATGTCGGTGGCCATTTTCGTGTGCGCCGTTTTTTTTTTTCTTTAACACAATAGTCCGAGACGCCCCCTCTCTGATATCTAAAATGTACTCGGGGTTTTCTTTTTAATGAGGAAATGTATGAATTCGGGGGTTGGCTCAGAGGGGCAGTCCCAACCCCGGGGCTCAGGCTCGCAGCCTCCCACTTGGCTGTTACTGTGCCGAGCTGGCGAGGTCTGTTTCCTATCAGGGTCTGGGAGGGAGGGTGGGGGCGGGAAGGGAGTCGGTTGAGGACGGGAGAGGGAGGGGCGCTAGCTAAAGGTGACCGATGGCTGAGAACAGTTGTTTGGGGTGGGGGTGGAGAGGTGAGTGAAATGGACGCGGTGAGGTGGAGTGGGAGAGGAGGGCAGGAGTCGGCTGAGCGACATCACTGCTATGCATGGTTCCTTGAAGGCATATCAGGCAAGGCGAACGGGCGATGCATAGCTGGAGAGGGGAGAGTGACAGCTGCAGGGGAGAGCGAGAGTCGGCATCGGGCGCAATTAATGATTTAATGAGCTTCATCAGCTGTTCAGATATCGAGGGTTTGAGGGAAACAAAAGGCGCAGATGGAGGCTGCTTGTAGACTGGTCTGCGGAGGAGGGCCGTCAGTAAACAGATCTGTGGGGATAGGTGACCTGTGGACGAATCTGTAAGGCAGGACTATCTATAGACGGACCTAAAAAGGAGAGGTGGGGTTTCTGTGTATTATTCTTTACAGAAGGGCAGGTTGTAACTTGGTCTGTAGAAGAGGACTGTTGGCAGGCGGGTCTGTGAAGCAGAACAGTGTCTGCTGGTCAATAGAGGTAGGTGCCTGTAAATTGGTGTGCAGGAGAGGACTGTTTGTAGACCAGTCTGTATGATAAAATGGTCTTGTGGGGGAGCATTATGTAAACTGGTACGTAGCGAAGGGTGCGCTTCGGGCGGGTCTCTAGGGGATTGGTGGTCTGGGGACTAGTATGTAGGGGAGAGTGGTCTTTGCACTGGTTTACAGCGGATGGTGCTGTGTGAATGGGTCTTTGGTGGAGCACATCCTGCAATCATCTTAAGGCGAGGCATTCTAAACTAACTTTTAGGCGAGGGTGGTCTGTACAGAAAACCACGTGTCCGCATACCTGTAGGGGAGAGCAATCTTGTTTGTGTGTAGAGTCCCGTGGTGGTGGTGGATGTCACTAAGCTAGTCTACAGGGGATCAGTGTCTGTGGAAACTTTACAAAAGGGGGAGGGCGGGGTCTGGTCTAAACGGGGCAGCGGCTGTTTCACCTGTAAGGCATTTCCTAATGGCTGCTATTTAGGTGTATGGTGTCTGGAGACAGCGAGGGAACCTTCGGAGATGGCTGTCTACAGACCAGACCCAGAGTGTGGGCGGTTGTGTGTAGACACGTCTGTTGGGGATATAAACGTGGCCTGCAAAAAGATTTTCCAAAACTTGCACCTACAACAGAGGCTTTAAAAATCGTGACCAGGCACACATCTATTTGTCGAAATGTTGAAATGCACCTAATCCCTACATCACACATTTACCCCCAGATATGCCGGGATAGGAGGTAGGGTACGAAATTAACCTAGTATTAATGTATGTGTCTCAGCAGTTTGGCTGAATTTATGAATTCTTTAGGGGTTGGGTTTCGATACCTTGTAGTGTGACCTTAAGAAAAGTTAATGATGGCTCGAACGACATTAATACACACACTTCGCATAGGAGTGTAATCATGTCCTTTCAATTCAATATATTTATTAAGCATTTGGATCTCTAATGAGGTCCACTTAAAACATACATGGATAATCATAACATAAACCCAGCAGCCGTTAAAACAATACTTCACTAAAACCATTCCATCTACACCACGATATCAATTTATACAAAGGTAGTCATACAAAGCATAAAAATTTCCAAAATGACCACTAGGATATTATTTAAACATCAATAAAACCCAACAATATAGGAGAGCTAAAATAATCACTCCTTGATGAATTAAAGGACATGTACAAAAGATGGATTAACATTAAAAAGCAATTTCAACTGATGGCATATTATAGAATAAAGTACTTCATATTGCAACAATAACAACAAGTCATTAAGTAAAGTGCATCTTACAATGGCAATAGGGTAGCAGCAATCAAACTATCTCCTGTACTAGAACAATAAAGGATCAGGTCCTGTTAATTTGAACTGCAATTAGGAAAAGAATCCTATCATAACAGGATCATATATTTTTATCTAAAGTGCATCAAAAAAGCAGCGAAGATATTTCCCTTAAGACTTTTTTTTATGGTGGGAAAAGGTACCTAGTTAATGCGAACAGCGGAGAATTAGCAACAGTCATGTATTTATAATTTTCCACAAATGGAAAAAATCAATGCACAAGCACAAATTAATAAGTTGTATAACCAACCATACTCGGGGTCTAATAAAACCATTTAAAATATATTCATAAACTCCCTAAAAAAGTTAAAAAGTTTAGTGCATACAATTTCATTTTTTGGACAAAGCAGAAATTCTCTAGCAGCTGTAACATTTTTAATGCCATTCTGGATAAACATAGGACGTAGCCACCTATAGCGGAATACGATCAGCGCCGGGCATACAAACAAGACATGATCAAGATTCTGAGTAGCCCGATTACAAAAGTTAGTTTTTTCCACCTTCCCCATTAGATGACCAATTTCCGATCATGTCCTGGCTGTTGCAGGGGTGTAATGTTGAAGCACCACGTTTATTTCCACCCCTTGCGATCTGCATGCGTCTTATGCAACAGATTGACATGTTCACCACGGCCATTGTGTTCAATCATTGGCTTGACGAAAGACTCATTTGTTTCTCCATTGCTGCCTTTTAGACTTCTTCTTAAATTTCTGCATCTAGCCATGTGACCAACTTAAATCTCTCATTGGTCACGCTGGATAAAGAATTCATTTCATTTTCTCCTCCTGTATTTAGTTTGACACCCCTTCAGTTTGCCTCATCTGAGCCTGTAGATAATTTAAAGATTTTTTGGGTGTGGCCACAGCATTATAGAGGACCCACCTCGCTATGACGCTTTCCTTTCTGTTGGGTTGCCTATCCCTCCATGCTAGTTCAGCATCAAAATAACTTGAGGCATCTGAGATTGCCTGATGTCCTGTTGGATGTGCTCTAGTTCAGTGCTTGGTTGGAACCAGCATAGTTCCTGTGTTTTTTTCTCCCTGTGAAATCGTAATACATGTTCCATATCACCAACTGACCCAAGTAACTACTTGCCAATGTACCGCCCTCACTATGTACTCTGCTGTACATAGGCCACACGCCATCACTAAGGGGGTCACAGAAGCGCTACCATCCCCTGGCTTAGGAAGAGAGAACCTCCGAAGAAAACGTGATGTGCCCTGGCCCCCGGTTTACCACTCCAAAGCAAACCCGGCTGATGCCACCCATATTTCTAGGCATAGGGCGCTACATTCGGGACACGTGTGCCTAAACGGTCACCTTGAAGCAGTTTTCTTCCAAACGGTCTTGTGAAGCCGATCCGTACCCACTTCACCAGCCTGGCATCGTATGTGTTCGAGTACGCCCAGGCGTCTGCAAGTGGCCTAAATACTCCTGTACTTAATGACTTGGAGCACAATGGTAGATGGACGTGTATCACGTATGTCCTTCTTTAGGGCTGCGGGGGAGAGTTTGTAGTCTGGCGCACAAAATAGGAACGAGGTTATCATCGGCGCTCAACCCAGGCAGATGGCCTTGACCCCAGCCCTCTTAGTGCTCGCCTGATATCAGGCATGTTTATTCCGGCCCTGACCTGACAGCCAGCCTCTGCCCACCGGCTCCTGGTGACCACCACTACATGCCCAGGCCCACATCCTGACAGCTCCTCTGCCCACCTCTACCCGCCCTGCTCACAGCTCTCCTCCACACTAGGCGCCAAATTCCCAGTTCTTGGCAGTCCTGTCCCTCTCTCGTCTTTGGAGTGAGGTTTTTTTTGGGGGGGGGGGGGGTCTCTTGGATCGTATTCCAGAGATTCCACATCTGGATTCTCTGTTAACACAGACTCCTTCTCCAAATGTACACGTTATCCTTTTTTTCCCTCGGTTTTTTTTCTCAGTGTATAGCCCCGACTCTTCCAGAGGGAACGTGTACCGAGTACTTGGCAGCTATTTTTGAGTTTTACAGCTTAAATACAGATAGCTGCAGGTCACCTCGGGCCTTTGGTGTTCTGACCTGTCAAGTGTACTGCTGCTTTGTCTCACTCTATCGATGTCCACTACTTCACTTTTACTTGTTGCTAGATGTTCTGTAGCTTTATCTCTGAGGTATGCATCTTAGCTGTTGCACACTGGCAGTTATTCTGCAGCTTTCCTATTGCCTCCCTTTTCATTTCTCCCTTTTCATTTCTCCCTTACCGCCCCCCTCCTTTTCTCATCTGTTTCCTTTACCTCTTTCCTGTTCTCCGTCTCGGCCATTTTCTTTCCTTTCCTCTCACAACCTTTGTTTTGAACGCGAAACCTTTACCAAACCCAGAGGAGCCCGCCAAATAAATCACAGTCCTCTATTTGGCAGCTCCTCCTCCTACGAAGCCCTACTTTTCTACCCCCTCACTTCGCCCCCGCCCCGTCAGACATGCCCACCTTAGTTAAAGGAGCTCGGAGAACTCCCTAAAAGGAGATTGTGCTTGTGCAGGGGACCGAGCACGCTGCCCCCCTCTGCAAAGCACACTGCCTTCCTGCAGAGACTACCGGTGTCCGATACATGTCGCTTTCAAAATGTTCAACTGCTAAGTTCCTCCTCCTCCCCCCCCCCACCGGCAGCCACCAAGATATCCAGGCCGTTGCCATACGTGTGGCACCCCACTTGAACTAGAAATACACGTCGAAGAATGTACTGGTGCAGCAAATGTAAGCGACCGAGCTGAAAACCAGAATAACCTTCATGAAGTGTTACTGTTTGGCCCCTCTGTCCACCACTGATGCGAGGCTCGTCGTCCACTGCTGATGACATCACGGAGCCCATTGACCACTGCTAATGGGGTGGACCTGGTAGTGGGCGGGTGAGTCTGTGTCTCGCCGATGGCGTACAGGTGCTTTTTACTGCGACATTTATCCACGGTGCAGACATTTCTTGGTCTGCAAATGGCCGGTGTGGGGGGGGCTGTTATGGCTGAAAGGTGCACTTCAGTGAGGTGGGTGAAATGGACCGCAGTGGGCTGAGTGGGGAGGGAGCGCTGGGAGGCTGTTTTCTCCCCAGCTGTTCCTCCCTGGCCTATTTCGGTTGCAGATGACAGACTGCTCGATATTCTGAGCTCACACACTGGAGTCGGGCCCCAGGGGAGCGCTGCTGATCGAAGGGCCATTAATGTGTGTGTGGGGGAGGGGGGCGTTCTGCTGACTTCACTTATCGTAATTTGTGTGTGCTTTTTTCCTGCCGGTAGATGAGCAGCATTTATGACAGCCAGGGACTCTTTTCTAATCGAGGGACTCAAGCAATGCTCTTGTGCGGCCCGGGTCTGGGAGAAGTGAGAAGCCAGTGAAACACTGGTCTGCTTCTGCCCGGCCATACCCATGCCCACTTAGGGTGTTACACCAAACCCACAAAATGCAGGCCTATCTCTCATGCTTTGATCTTAGCACGGCCGGGCTCACAGGCCCGTGTACCTAGCTGTAATGGGACGAAGCACTCGGCCTCCGCCTAATGTACGTTTTTATGGCACTGAAGTTCTTCGAGTATGTGGCTACCTTTTATGATACTGGCATTCTTGTTGATGCAGTATTTGTTGCGTTTACAGGTGTGATATTGAATAGTGGCCAGCATGCTTGGAGTAAACAAATGTTCAGTGATGGATTTTATTGGATAGTGGCAGGCTGGAGCCTGTGATGCGTTTCTCTGGGTTCCCATGTGCATTGATGAATGTGTGGAAGACATTTGCAGTTTGCTTCTTTGTGCCGGCACGTATGGGTGTCTTTTGCCCCTGTACAGGTGGTTCTGTTTCGAGGCATAATTGATCATTATGTGGCATTGCTGCCGTTCTATATGTGAATATAGATCTCTGTAACTTGAATGGATGTGCCAAACATATAGCAGCTATATTTCTTCGTGCCCAAATGTCCTTTGTTGGCGTAGGGCGAGGGGTGAATATAATCTGATTTGGACGTGTTGAGTTGGCAAAGGCTGAGCTAAATAGATGCCTTGGAGCCGTGATGTACAGGCACGTTTGTACTAGGAGCTGCCTGGTGTGTACAGTTGCTAAGGCATTGTACAATTATACGCTCAAGTAGATGTGCTGCGAAAGCAGCAAACACCCAACCTTAGAACTACAATCTGAAACACCTCTACACCCACACATGCAGACCAGGGCCATATTTTGCATCCTGTACTCTAATCCCAACAGGACCTCGTTAGGCTGCACTGTAACCCCAGACCTTCTCCTACCATCTTTGAGCTTGACTACCCAATCCTTCTATGGAACGCCACCTCCATTTTCAATCGTAGAAAGTCAAGAGGGCCCTGCCTATACCACTCGCTTTCTTCCTCATTAGAGGCCCCTTTACTGAGCTAGCAAAGTGGTAAAGGCTGAGGTTAACACCACTTAAGCCATAGTTTGTACCGGGAGAGGGACCTTACTTGACACAAACTTAATTAG
Source organism: Calotriton arnoldi (assembly GCA_963921515.1). NCBI lineage: Eukaryota > Metazoa > Chordata > Amphibia > Caudata > Salamandridae > Calotriton > Calotriton arnoldi. Next base: position 1,365,017 of record CAWUFW010002037.1, read on the forward strand.
CAGAACTTTCAGGAGCAATGACTAAGAAAGGCATGTGCCTGGAACCTACTATAGAACTGGTGCTTTGGGAATAGAAAGGGAACTGCAACAGAGGTAGAGTAGGTGGAATGTGTGGGTGGTTTCGGGCTGCCTGTGTGTGCAGAAAATAAGACACACACATGGTGGACGGAAAGAAGAACAAATCAAACATTGACCCCCAGTCAACAGATCTGGGTTAAATCCATTGTTCTTTTGCTCACCATGCTACCCCAGTTTAGATCCAGCCATAGGCAAATCAGTTTTGACCCTGCTCCTCATGGGAACAGTCCAGCCCGAACTGCCAAGCCAGGTTCTCCCTGGCCCGGAAAAAAGCATCCTGGGACTGGTTTTGGGGTTATCACCCCCATATCAGCCAGGCTAGCTTTAATCCAGTGGCGCTGTGAGCCCAGGACCCACGTCTGGGCATACCTTGCGCACTTAGGGCGAGAAAGCAAAATACACACAAATGATGGACGGAATGCGGAACAAATCAAACATTCACCCCCAGGGTGTGCAGAAATTGGCAGCAAGACTGCAGTGGTACAGAAAGCTAACCATAACCTACTCTAGGCAGCTACCTCCAGGCACTTAGCCCCACAGCATAGAAAGTAAATATCCTGTTAAGGCAAAGCTGCTTGAGTACGTACTTGTGGAAGATTTGTCCGGATGGGCCGGCTCAGGCTATGACTGCACAGTAAGAACACCACTTACTGTTTGCCCCATTCCAGGCACTGCAGTTGCATATGAAAATGTATTACCCTAAGAAAGTGCAAACCGGAAGCGACTGCTTACTGGTACCTCAACCGGACATCCTGGGAACTCGGCCAACTCCAGTCCTGGGGTTTAAGAACAAACTTGAGTACGTTCGACAAACACATTAACTGGAATGCTGAAGAGAAAACAGGAAGGGACAGGAGAGGCAGTCACCTCATGACTGAGATTATCAATCTAGGTTTGTTTAAAAAAAAAAAATCCAGCTATGAGCTGTCACAGGAAATGGGCAGAAAGTAGACCCGAGCTGGCATAGAAACTCTGGATTGCCAGCTAAATGTTGCTAGCTAAATGGGAGCAGAGGTCCCTGGAGCCTCCGAGTGCTGAGATATAAGGGAAGAATGACACAGGGAATCTGCCATTACATGCGGCAGAGGAGCTCTGAAATAAGGAAACAGGAGCAGAACTTGTGATTCAGCTCAAGTCTAGGAGCAGCGGTGGTGCAAGAACAAACAAGCAATGGCATAGCCAATAGGTCTCGCTTTTGGGCCCTTATAAGTGTTTAGGCAGAGCTATTGACTTTGCCAATGTGTTTGATTGCTGCAAAAGTAAAGAAATAGAAAAAAACATCTATTTCTTTACTTTTGCAGCAATCGCGGCACCGGCGCTTTACTTTTAACATGGTTAAAGGTAAAGCGCCAGTGCCGTGCTTATAGCAAAAGTAAGGAAATAGATGTTTTTTTCTATTTCTTTACTTTTGCAGCAATCGCGGCACCAGCGCTTTACCTAAACCATGTTAAAAGTAAAGCGCGGGTGCCGCGATTGAGCAAAAGTAAAGAAATAGATGTTTTTTTTCTATTTCTTTACTTTTGCAGCAATCGCGGCACCCGCGCTTTACTTTTAATTTTAAAAGTAAAGCGCGGGTGCCGCGATTATGCGAAACTGAAAGAAATAAAAAAAGTGACGCGGCCGCGAAAGTCAAACTAAACAAGCACGCGAGTGGTGCGCGCTTGCGAGCAGCAGGCGTGACCACACGCTCGTGCACCATGGCCTTTTGCTTGCGCGTAACCGCAGGGAAAAGGCCATGACGCACGAGCGTCTGGTCAGCTTTTCAAACTCCCTAACTATAAGTCTCGCAGTGCAGCGCTTGCGCGCTACTCGAGGCTCGACCTAAAAACTGCTCTGGTCAATGTACCCATAGTGCTGACCGAGCTTCCCTATCCTCAGTAAAGCATGGGGTGTACTGGTGTGTTTTCAGAGATGGAGGTGTGAGATTGTGTGCAACTTATGTGGAGACGTCTGAGGGGGTAACCAGCATGATGCGTCTACTGCGGACAAGGTGTTGATTTGAGAGGTACGACTGTTACTGCACAGGACTGAGGGTAAAAATTGGATCCGCCATCGTCGAGCATACTTGATAGAAAAGTAGGGAGACTCTCCTTCCGTGGTACTAGGACATGGGGTACTCAAGGGTACTTGCCAGGGTGGATGCAAGCGGTAGGGGGCGGTTCGTTTGGCAAAAGACGAAACAGTTGGGCTTTACCAGCACTGTCCATGAAAGCATTACTGCTTAGATCAAAGGGAAGGGAGAGAGAAGCTATGGTCCATTCGGCTTCCATGCATTGGTACAAAAAATCAAGGGGGAGAATGGACCACTTGTACCTATGTAACCAGGGTCAATTGGTTTGCGGATGTTCCTAAAAAAACTCTTTCACGTACACAAGTTGTGGGCGGTATATCTTGATTCTCTGCCTTGCGGTAACGTGACAGCATCATTATTGGGTTTATATCACAGGTTTGCTGACCTCCACCTGGAGGAAGACCAACTGGTATTACAGTAGTGTCCAGGGATAAAAATAGTGGGTGCAGTGCTCGTGTGAAGTGAATTAAAATTCCCTACACCGCCATTTAGGAGAATTCTTTAATGGTATGGTGGTGTGGAAAAGTAAAAACAGTGTAGGTGCGTGTGTAGATGGAGTTACCAATCTAGCGCACTCAAGTTGATATCGATGGTCGACATGTTTCAGCCTCGTTGTCCAATAGGATCTAGGGGCTTTCTTCAGGACCGATAAATGTGTAGAGGCACGTTATGGCGACTACAGTAAGTGGGTCAATGACTTACCACTCTTGCTGTCTTGAGTCAGGTCATTAGTACCTGTAGCTGCAATTGAAAAAGAAAGGGTGCAGTAGTATACTGTGCGAAATGGGTCAATTAGGCTCAGAGTGCCCTTACTTGTGCGTTGCAGAGCTTTGATGACAGACAATGGTCGTCTGAGCCCTCTGTCTCGCTAAATTGTTGTGAGCGCTACGTGCGTTTAAAATTGACAAAAGGTAAAGACGTATGGCGCGCGGCTGGTCGTAGCAAGTTAAAGGACGATATTCTAGGTGGCGAGTCCCGTGTCAAAAATACAGTTTAGTGCGGTATGGGTATATGGGCTAGCGAGGCGCTGGTAACGGTTAAAAGTTTAAATTAAAAAAAACAGCACTTGTGCCCTTCAATAACAATACCGTTACATTGAAATACCTCATTACTCCCTAATGTGGGCTTCCTCGGGGTGCCGGCGGGCTCTCCAGACCTACTCTGTCGGGAGAGAAAAGAGGGTTAGAAGGCCTTACTTTTTCCGGCACATCCCAGCGTGAGCGTGTCTGCTTCAAGAGGCTCACCGGTAGGAGCTCCCGACAGAGTAGGTCTGGAGAGCCCACCGGCACCCCGAGGAAGCCCACATTAGGGAGTAATGAGGTATTTCAATGTAACGGTATTGTTATTGAAGGGCACAAGCGCGGTTTTTTAATTTAAACTTTTAACAGTTACCAGCGCCTCGCTAGCCCATATACCCATACCGCACTAAACTGTATTTTTGACACAGGACTCGCCACCTAGAATATCGTCCTTTAACTTACTACGACCAGCCGCGTGCCATACGTCTTTACCTTTTGTCAATTTTAAACGCGCGTAGCGCTCACAACGATTTAGCGAGACCGAGGGCTCAGACCATTGTCTGTCATCAAAGCTCTGCAACGCACAACTAAGGGCACTCTGAGCCTAATTGACCCATTTCGCACAGCACAGTTTAAATGTCGTCCCTTCACTTAAATCCGCTAGCCATGCACATATTATACGTGCATTTGTTTTTACCGATTACCTCATCAAGTCCTGGTCAATACCTTTGCTAGTAAATAATACAAACCCCAACCAGACCAGAGCGCACTTTATCCTAATACATGCGCAACCACTCAGTTAAACCGTGGATGTCCGGCAACCCCAGTTATCTACATCAAATTGCCGGTTTATGCTGCTATACCTATTCCTTCCTAAGCATCTCGCGCGCCACAACGCGCTTGACTAAAGACTGTGTCTCTACTATCACCCGCATAACCTGCGCCCATTTCCTCGCTCCCAGTGTTGAATTGTAAACAATGTTGAGATAATTTAGCATTATAACAAAAGTTGAGCATCATTAATTTGGGTTCCCTATTAATACTTGAAAATGTAATGATGAAAAAGTATACTACTGCACCCTTTCTTTTTCAATTGCAGCTACAGGTACTAATGACCTGACTCAAGACAGCAAGAGTGGTAAGTCATTGACCCACTTACTGTAGTCGCCATAACGTGCCTCTACACATTTATCGATCCTGAAGAAAGCCCCTAGATCCTATTGGACAACGAGGCTGAAACATGTCGACCATCGATATGAACTTGAGTGCGCTAGATTGGTAACTCGATCAACACACGCACCTACACTGTTTTTACTTTTCCACACCACCATACCATTAAAGAATTCTAAATGGCGGTGTAGGGAATTTTAATTCACTGCACACGAGCACTGCACCCACTATTTTTATCCCTGCACACTACTGTAATACCAGTTGGTCTTCCAGGTGGAGGTCAGCAAACCTGTGATATAAACCCAATGATGATGCTGTCACGTTACCGCAAGGCGGAGAATCAAGATATACCGCCCACAACTTGTGTACGTGAATGAGGTTTTTTTTAGGAACATCCGCAAACCAATTGACCCTGGTTACACAGGTACAAGTGGTCCATTCTCCCCCTTGATTTTTTGCATGAAAGCATTACACCAGCACCTTTGGGGAATGTAGGAGAAAGCCATTCGAAGGCATCCGTTAGCCTTTTCCCCAGCCCTCTCCCCCCTGAGGTGGACAATTGAAGAGTTATAAAGCCTTATGACCCCCCCGCTGCCCCTTTGCCCCTCTCCTCTATAGGTATTAGCTGCGCCTTGAGCTCACTTTCCATCACTTTTTCCGAGTAATGGAAACTTTCTGTTCATGCATTTTTCAGTTAAATCGGCGAGCGCTTGGTGGTGAAGCCTGGAATGGAAAGGTGGGGCGGTTTTTCTGTTAGATATTTGTTGCCTATTTAGACCTAATGCGTCTGCTTCTTCACTGGTGCCCCCTGAAATATGAATGAGCTAATTAAATATTGAGCAACCCCTGGATGTCTCTCCAGGGCTGGGTCAGGTGTCTGCCGGCGGAGGGGGTGGGGAGTGTGTGGCGTAATAGAAAGATATTTGGGCACCTGACACGCACAGGCTGGTTGCATCCTGGATTTCCTGTATCTTGTTCCTGCCTGGGAATGACCGGCCTGACCGGGGCTTGGATTCTGTTTCTGTGAGGTTCATGCCGGAGAGAGGACAGGCTGGCTGAACCATGGACTACCTGTATTTCTTACAGGTCCTGTCTGTAAGGGGGTGCTGCTTGTGCCCTGGATGCCCTGTATCTGGGCGGTTCAGGCCGGGGATGGACAGACATGCATGGGATTAAGGGCCCAATCAATGTGTGGTTCAGGCCTGGGCATGGTCAGGCAGGTTGGAGCCTGGATTCCCCACGTCTGTGGATTCAGGCCTGAGGGGGACAGGCTCGTTGGGCTGTGTGTGTTCACGCTTAGGATGAACGGTCTGGTTGTGTCCTGTTCCATGCATGTCTTATTTGTACCTTGGACGGACAGGCCGATCCGCCCTGCATTCCTTGCATCTGGTTCATGCCGTGAATGGGTAGATCGGTTGGGTTTAGGATTACATTCATCTGTGCTTTTCATACCTGGGATGGAAAGGCTGATTAGTCCTCACTTTCCTCTGTATCTGTGGTGCTCTGCAGCAGTGGAGCCTCGCACACAGACTTATCAGAGGCCCGTTTTCTCCCCTTCACCAGTTCTGTCTGCTCGGTGTTCTCGATTTGTAAAGCATACAAGGGTGCGGTGTTTGCACAAGGTGGGAGCATGCAGGTGTGCCGCAGGGTGCTTTAAGTTGGCATGGCTAGAAAGACGGCCATTACCAAAGCCTACTTTGTCTTCAGAGCAAAGTTTACCACATGCAACCCCTTTCGAACACCTCCTACCTTTGCTACTCACATGTATGCTTGACTTGCGCGCCTGTAGTGAGAACATCGCAATTCACAATCGAATGCATTTTCTCACTTTACTGGTCCCACTCGTTGATTTCGATTGGGTCTAAAAGCATTTAGCCTCTGCGCCGCACCTAGTTGGATTGTTAAACTTAAGTCTGTTTGTCAAATGTATCAGCATTGACCCGTGAATGAACTGCATTTAGAAATTCATTCTTCGCTCAGTCAGTATTCTGTGAAGTTCATGCAGCTTAGTTGAAATGTGACATTTCCCGAAGATTCCTTCGTTTGCCTTCGCTGTGGAGCTTTGCAGGGTCCGGAGGTTCTTTTAGTTCAAGTTAGACATACCTAGGAAGAGGGTGTTGCAATAATCCAGCTTTGTGCCCACTATGGCTCCATCAATAGGTGCCCAGTGCCTCTACTCCACCTGTGAATCAAGTGTGTTCATTTGACAATTTTAGGCCTTTTTATTTTGACGAGCCAACCAACGCCTTTCTCATCAAAAATCGCCTCAACGATCTTCATCTTGACCTCGAGTTATCCCTGTCACCCATTTCGAATTTAACGTTGTTGCTTGCAGAACTATCATTTAAGAACTGTTTTTTTCTCTATTTCATCTTAAATAGTTTATAGTTGGTATCCTTTTGTTCTTCAACAGAGTAAACCGCTTCTGAACTTTAATGCTGTCCTTTACCACTACCCGTGCAAGTTGAAAAAAAAAAAAAAATGGGTTGTCATCCATGTAATTGTGGAAGTAGCAAATGCGTACGTCTCTGCAAGGTTTACATACCCATTGAAGAGCATGGTCGAGAGTCGGTATGCTTGAGGAACATCAAAGGTAACTTCTTCTGGAGGTGACATGAAGAGTCCCACACACACCTCAGTGGCCTGGGAAGCCCCTCATCCAGAAAAGCAAACCATTTCTATCTAGACTACCCCAACACCCTTGCCATTTCCCTGAGTCTTTGAATCTAGGGTATCAAAGACTGATAAGTAATATTAGTCTTGGAATTAACCTGAACCAGGAAAGTTATTTTCTCTTGGTTAATATAATGCAGTAATCGGCCCAGGCTTTCTTTCATTGCTTTAAATCATAGCCTGTTTTCTGAAGAATTTGTCATTCTCAGTATCTTACCCAAATTACACACATACTTTTGACTTTAGAAATGCAGTGTCTCTTGGACATTTTCTGTGCATGATGTTCTCGTTCTGAATCACTTCTTCCTCGCAGGCTTCACTGAAGGAGAAGACATGCCTCTTCTATTTGCAGGGGGCGGTCCTTGGCCATGTGATTGTCTAAGAGGCTGCCACGTGTGTTTTTTTTATTTTTATCTTGAATTCATGAGTTTGAGGACTTTTATTTACTCAAATTATTCTGTACAGTTAAGTATGACTCCAGTAAATTCTGAGAATATAGGATCTCTGTGTTAAATAATTTGTTTGCAAAAGAAACAATTGATGGACGGAATGCTGGACAATGCAAACATTCAACCCCAGTCACAAGGATCTGGGTTCAATCCATCATTTTTTTGCTCACCAGCCCACCCCAGTTTGGACCCAGCCATATGCAAATCAGTCTTGACCCTGTTCCTTATGGGAACAGTCCAGCCCGAACTGCCAAGCCAGGTCCTCCCTGGACCGGAAACAAGCATCCTGGGACCGGTTTCAGGGCATCACCCTTCATCAGCCAGGCTAGCTTGAATCCAGTGGTGTAGTGAGCACGGTACCCACGTCTGGGCATACCTTTCCCACTTAGGGCGACAAATGCAAAAGAAACAATTGATGGACGGAATGCTGGACAATGCAAACATTCACCCCCAGACACAAGGATCTGGATTTAATCCATCATTCTTTTGCTCACCACACCACCCCAGTTTGGACCCAGCCATATGCAAATCAGTCTTGACCCGGTTCCTTATGGGAACAGTCCAGCCCAAACTGCCAAGCCAAATAATTTGTATAGCATTCCCTTTTTTTAAATTCGTAAACTGGATTTTTTTTTCTTCCCTCCAGGATATTTTTTGTCTCTTTTCCAGCACTGTTTTAGAGCCTCAAAATTGATTATTTAACCTTAAGACAGTACTTCTAACTGCGCCTTAGATTGACTTCATTCATTTTAACTTCATTTTAATTATAAGTCGTTGGAGATTACTAACTACCCAAGAGGGGATGCAGAGCCCTCAACCTTTTACAGCTTGTAGACTCTGTGGCCTGCTCCATATTGTGGATTGTCTGTCCTGCACACTTTACTCTCAGTGGCTCACCGTCCTTATCTCTTGACAGTTGTCTCTATCCGCCAGTCCGCTTAACTTTCCTGCTAGCCTCTAGTGTCACTGCTTCCCTTGTCTTGTTCCTGAAAGGTTTGCCATAGACCTAGTGAGCAGCTTATCACACAAAGTTTTCTTTTTGTTGACCTTTTTCTTTTCTTTACTTATTTTTGTGCCAATTTTTAACGATTTAGCTGAGAATTCCCTTTGTTTTAAGAATTGCAACATTTTTCCATCCTCCGTTTTACGCTTGTTCATTTGGAAACATCTTGTCAGGTTACCAGTCTTTCATTGATAATTTAGGCTTTTCATTTTAAGTAGTGGGCTGTAAGACTACCCATGATGTTTCACAGGATTTTTACCGCCCGATTTTGCTCCATGAATATAAAAACAGTATGCGGCTAACTGTCTCTTTCACGTGTGAAACTTCACGATAATACTTTTTAGGCACCGTTTTGACCGCACAGCTCTTTTCAGGTAATTCAGGAGGAATTTGTACACAGAAACCTGGGACAGTTCACATTTTGCGCACAGGTCATAATCTGAAATCTTGCATAAACGCCGTTAATTTTAAAGCACTTGCAATGAGCAAGTCTCTCATAAAGTAAACTTGGCCTTTTCACAGAACCATCTTTCTCCAGGCTTAATTCTTCAAGTTGGCGTCCATCAATTTTGAATTTCTTCATGACAGCGCATCGGTGTGTGGGAGTATCAACAGTGTGGTCACAGAACCGCACTGGGCGACCCCTAACGTTTTCTCTCACACCGCCCGTTCCAAAAAACAACCTGGCTGTCTCTACCTTCTAGCCCCCTGTGGAACCTTGTTTGTTTGGGGTGTCTAGCTGGGAAGAGGAAGGGATTCATCCACAGCAGTGTGTCTGAGCGGAACAAGTACTGTACAGCTCTTTGCACAGAATGTGTTTTGCTCCTGTGAGCTACAGACTCCATTCTTAGAGCGAACTGGTTACTAGTGGACATGCAGTGTGGCATGTTCGGTGTACGTAGATCGCGACATGACTATCCTGATCATCTCTAAACTCAGGACGGGGAAGTTTGATGTAGTGGGTGCTGCCTGCCACAACTGAGGTTCACTTGGGTTTGTCTGACCCCAGCATTGCTTTCCTATTTATCCAGTTGCCAATACCTCGCCTCCCTTTCAGTACTTAAAACCACCTCTTCAGATACCAGACTGTCGCTTACCGCCTTGCACAGCAGGGACAGGGGCTTATGGGAAAGCTAAGATCTGTTCCCATGCTCTAAGACCCGGAGATGCTAATGGTTGTCAGCCATTAACGCTTTCAGATCTTGACAGTAGTGATCTCTGAGTAGGGCTGTTTTTAGAATCTTGCACCGGCATGGGACCCATGGTTGCCGGGCTTTCCGTGAATCTCAAAGAAATGTTCCCTGCACACCAAGGGGCTGAACCCTACCGGGCACCCAGGGCTTTGGACAAGCACCCGCCATTGTTTCCCCATGGCATCAGCCAGCCTGCTTACTTGGTACTCTGCCTCCTCCTAGTCATCTGGTACCATGCTTCTCCGAAACTGTTTGGGTGCTGAGGAACACTCCCACCGTGGCAGACCACAGAGGAACTCATCTAGGGCAGATTTCTCAGCGTGCCCTTTGTTGCCCCTAGCTGTGCCCTTTGTTGCCCCTAGCTGTGCCCTTTGTTGCCCCTAGCTGGCTCAGCCTGTCCCTCGGCAGCCGCACCCCTTGCCCGTTTCCTTTTTGATCTTTTGTTCCCATTGATGCCACTTGTGACCTTTATTGTATTATATTGGTTTTATTATAGCGCTTTCCACCCTCCTTATGATGCTTAAAGCGGGTTTTTGATTGCTAAGTATATATTCAATAGCTATAATATTTGTATCACTTCATGGTACTGAGGAAAAGTGTATATTACATGGTATGGTTGTGCAACATTATCGTGTAATACACTTACCAACCCCTTGAGGTCCAGTAGGTTTAGTTTGTGAAATCCGTAGCTCAACCCTGGGTAGCTGTGACTCTGAGCAGTCAGGCTTACACAAAGTAACAAGTGTTAAGCATTGAACAGCACCAGAACAATTGAAGAACCACACAATTCACTCGAAATCCGACACACATGAAATTTCCTAGCTTTCGTAACGGAAAGTTTCAATTCTATTAAGGACTCTGAGGCGAGGATTAGGCTTTTCTTTCTTCCATTTATTCAACCAGCAGCCTTAGAAATAACAGTAAACAGTCATAGGACTTCATTTCCCATGAAGCCTATTGAAAAAACAAGATTATGTAACAGTCCATTGTCCAATCGGGCGCCTCCTGGGACAATAAAAGCCCATGATCTCTGCTGGACGTCCTTTCTTCCTGTGACAAAGCCGACTGCGGGAGTCTTCAGTCCTGCTTCGAAGACTGTCCCTGCAGGCAGAAAAAAAGGAGTCTTAATAACCTGCGAGTAACGAAGTTTAATCCACACATCGTTAATGCAACACTCATAACCGAACAGGAAAACGATTTACTTACGCCTGACGGCACATCCTGATCCACCCGGGCGGGTCCAGGAGTATCCTGGGGGGGGCTAATCCTCGCCTCTGAGTCCTTAATAGAATTGAAACTTTCCGTTACGAAAGCTAGGAAATTTTTCATTCTGTCAGGACCCGGAGGCGAGGATTAGGCTAGTTCAAAGCTTATCTATCACTAGGGTCGCTATGGAGGAGACTGGCTTGAAGTAAAACCTCTTAGAGGTTGAGTCCGAAGACCAGTCTGCTGCATTCAAGATGTCCTCCAAGCGGGTTCCTAGCATGAAAGCCTTGGATGCCATGGCACCTCTCGTGGAGTGTGCCCCGAAGACCTTTGTATCGATGCCGGCCTCTACCATCACCCAACTGACCCATCGTGCAATCATTGGGGAGGAGACCGCCCGAAAGGGCTTCCGTAAGGCAATCAGGAGCTGACGTTCCCCATGCGGGCGGACGTCTTCTGTCATGGCCTCATAAGCCCTGATGCATCTGACCACACATAGTTTAGGACAGTCAGGAAAGGCTGGGTAAGAAATAACCTGAGACTGGGTTTTGGTGCGTCGGGACACATGGAAGGGGACCCCATTCGGGGTGAAGGATCTCCCGGAGATGTTCAGGGCCCTGACGTCCGAGACTCTTCTACAGGACACCAAACATAGCAACATCGCCAGCTTCGAAGAAAGCTGTTTCCGCGTCAAGTATTTGTTACTGGGCCATTCGGACAGCAAGCTCAAGACCTTATTCACATCCCAGAGAACTGAATATCGTGGTTCCGGAGGAAGGGAAAGGCGAATACCCCGGAGAAGCTTCTTCACCAGCGGATGATCTCCCACAGGATGATCCGCCACCACCGAGTGGCCTGCTGAAATCGCAGAACGGAATGTGTTAAATCGTTCTATAAGCCATCCCTTCCGAAGCCAAAGAGGCTAGAAAATTCAGGATGTGAACGACATCTGCCCCCACGGGATCCAGACTCTGCTGCAGACACCAACCCATCCACCGAGACCAGGCCGACCGGTAGCGCTTGAATGTATCGTCCGCCCATGCTCTGGAGAGGAGCTCCGCAGCGTGGCTCGAAAGCCCCGGGACCTGCTATCGAGCCCTGTAATCCACCATGCCATCAGGAATAGCGACTCGTTCACTACCAGGGGATGAGGGCTGCCTGATGGATCGAGCAGGACATGAGGGAGCTGGGGTAGACGGATTGGAGAAGCCCAGGAAAGTGCCATCAGAACTGGAAACCAGGCTTGCGCTCTCCAGACCGGGGTGATCACCACCAGATCCGCCCTCTGTCAACGGACCTGCGTCGTCAATCGCATTATCATGGCGAAGGTGGGAAAGGCATAACCCTTCTCCAGTGACCAATCCTGAAGGAATGCATCGGTGGCTGCCGCCCCGGGGTCCGGTCTCCAGCTGAAGTACTTGGGAAGCTGGTGATCGAGGTGAGAAGCAAAGAGGTCGACCGAGAAAGGCCCCCACTGTTCCTGCATGGTTCGAAACACCGGAGGAGACAGCTTCCACAGACTCTAGTCCCGAAGGTGTCTGGATTGCCATCTGATTGGCCACTCCCGGCAGATGTTCCGCTATCACCGACACCTGGCGGGACAGGCAGTATTCCCAAAAATCCTTGGCCAAATCCGCCAGGGCCTTGGAGCGTGTCCCACCTAGGTGATTGATGTAGCGCACTGCCGCCACATTGTCCATCTTTAGGAGGACGCATGAGTGAGCCCTGTCCTTGGTCCAACAACGAACCGCGAACGAGCCTGCCAAGAGCTTCAGGCAGTTGATGTGGAGGGAACGTTCCGCGGCGGACAAACCTCCTCCTGTGGTGAATTCTCCACAAAGTACACCCCAACCTGAGCCGCTGGCATCGGACTCTATCACCATGTCCGGGAGGGAGCTGAAGATGGCCCGTCCGTTCCATGCCTCCATGTGGGAAAGCCACCACTGCAATTCCTCCCTGACCTCCTCGGAAAGAGGAACTCTCTGGGCGTAGGACAAACCTCTGCGCAAGTGGAACGCCTTGAGCCTCTGAAGGGCCCGAAAGTGCAGAGGACCCGGAAAGATGGCCTGTATCGAGGCTGACAACAGTCAGACCACCCTGGCGATACTCCGCAGGGATGTCAGGTGCTTCCGAAGAATCTGCCGAATCTCGTGGCGGATCTTCGCCATCTTCCTGGAAGGGAGGCTCGGGGTCGCTTCCACTGAGTTGATCACAAAACCTAGGAATGTAATCGAGCGAGTGGGAAGGAGGCAAAACTTCGACTGGTTTATGACAAATCCCAAGGATTGTAGGAGAAGCACCGCCGATCGAAGCTGATGCGACAGAGTTTGGGGGCACTCATGCATAAAGAGCATGTCGTCTAGGTAGACAATCATTCTGATCCCCTACTCCCTTAAATTCTCCACCACCGGATGCAGGATCTTGGTGAAACACCAGGGTGCTGAAGACCGGCCAAAGGGGAGAGAGGTGAGTTCGAAAATTTGGTCTCGCCATTGGAACTGCAGGAATCGACGGTGGGGAGGAAATATAGGGACTGTCAGGTAGGTGTCCTTGAGGTCCAAGCGGACCATCCAGTCATTGGGACGCAACAGGTCTCGAAGGAGGTAAATTCCCTCCATCTTGAAATGGCGGTAGACCAGCCATTCGTTGAATTCTCGGAGGTTTATCACTGAACGCTGGCCCCCATCCTGTTTCTGTACCAGGAACAGGTTGCTTAAAAAGGCCCCCGGATAGGGAGTTGCATGGCAAATTGCTCCTTTGTCCTGGAGTTCCTGAACCTCCTGATCTATCAAGGCCGCTTCCCGGCCGGAGAACCTGATCGGTGTCGGGGAGAGGCTTGGACTGGGGAACCAAAGAACTCTGTGGAAACCCTGCACGGTTTGAAGCACCCAAGCGTCGGATGTTAGGGCCCGCCAACTGTCGAGAAAATGGGCCAGCGTGCCCCCCAAGCGATTGATATGAGATGATTAGTAACTCACCGTGAGCGGGGGGAGCACCTCCACCTCTTGCTCCGTTGCGCTGGCCTCTGCGGCGGGAACAACCTCTGATGGGGTAGAAACCACCGAAGCGCGAGGAGTCCTGGTACTGTCCTCTCTGTGACTGCTGCCCTCTGCCGGAGGCTGTCTGGGAGAAGTGGCCAGCAGAGCGCCCCCTGCCACGACCAGCCCCGCCGAAAACCCGCGTGTTAAAAATGCGCTTGACGGTGGACTGCGCCTTATCTAACGAATTGAAAATTGAGACGAACTTGCTCAGTTCTTTCACAAACGGGTCCCCGAAAAGGCCGCCCTGAGCCACCTGACCTTCCTCCGATGTGGCCAGCTCGCCCAGTTTTAGGTCCAGTTTGATGAGGAGCGACCTGCGTCTCTCCGTGGAGATGGCGCAGTTCGCATTCCCCAGAAAAATAATCGCCCTCTGGGCCCAACTAGACAGGACTTTTGGCGAAATTAGGGCTCCCGACGCCTTGGCGTCCTCGGCCATGTCAAAAATCTTCACCAAAGGAGATGTGATATCCAGTAACTTGTCCTGGCATGCGCGCCAGGATCTGTCAATGCCCTTCTTCGGGTCCTTGATATATTTGGTGAGGACGGTCGCCATTTTCGCATCTATTTCCGGCGTTACAGCTACCTTCCCTTCCAGAGACTGGTGAGGGCATTCCGTCCTGAGGCGGGAGCGGACATCTTGATCTAGGGGTTTCTACAAACGACCTGCCACATATTTGGCCACTTTTTCGCAGGGCATCCACTCCGAGGAGCGGGGCTGCAACAAATCCTCCGGCTATAGGAGGTCAGACTGGGGGTCGCTCCGGGGAGCTGGGGGCGGTCCACGGACCTGGAGGGAGAGGGGCTCTAAGATCTTCCCTGGTCAGAATCCCCGTCTGAAGCGCCCTGGGAGTCCTCAGAAGGAGGCGGAGAAGCCACAGGCACCTGAGCTCCTGCAGGCGGAGGGTCTGAAGGTGAAGGATGCAATGGCATGGGAGCTTTGGTGTCCAAAAAAGCCTGCTTTAGTCTGTCAAACTCGTCCAAATCCACCCCTTCGTGGCGGGGCGCTTGCGCGGTTTCTCAGGATGAGCAGTGGGGTTCGACTCCGGAGGTTGGGAGCCCGAAGGCCCCGGAGTGTCTTCCCTCGCAAGGAGGGGTTGAAGGCACCACTGCGCCAGGTCAATTAACCTCTTCTCTAAAGGAGCCACCGCCTCTGAGACCGCCCTGACAATGGAGGCATCAACTGCGTCACAGAAGTAGTCTGTGAGCGGGAAATATTGGGTTTCCTCCTCGTAGTAATCGTCAAACCCCTCCATGCTAACCAGGAGCAGCTGAGGATCAGAGGTAGGTGTCAGGTAAGTAGGGTAAGTATGAGGGTGGCCACCCACCAGGTAAGAGGGCTATTTAATTGGGACAGGCCCAGATAAAAACGCAGGGAACCACACTGATCCCGGGTGTTGGGGAATCAACAGAGGGCCAGGCCAACCTAAAGGCCTTGCACAGTAGGCCCCAAACAAGGAGCAGCACAAAAACGCCCGTATGGTTCACACGGGCTTAAAGGATTAAACCTGGAGACAAGGGTGCTGCTCGGCACGAGAAACGTGTAATCCTACCCCCCGGGGGGTGTCAAACTGTCCAGGAGCTCCCGGCAGAGGCGCGGAACAGCACAGACGCGAGCGGAGGCGCTCGGCGAAGGCCGCTAACTGACACGACCTCCGCCCGCGTCCCGCTGAGGAAAAACAAAGCGCCTGAGACTCACAAAGGGCGGCGGACCGTTGCGCACTCCCGCCAGGCACTGAAATGCACTCACGGCCGCGTAGGAGCGGGGAAAACGTTCCAGCGGCCGCGTCTGAGGAGCGGAGGCTCCGATAAACAAATGAGCGGCGCAACCTGAAGAGGAACACAGCAATGTAATAAACGGGCCGGAGGCCCCAAAACAGCACAGATAACGTACACAGCAAATTACGTCAGCAAGCTCTTAAATACCATGAAAGTACCGGCGTAAAGAGCCGGAGCATAACAGGGAGCGAAGGCTCCAACATTATTCAGGCAACAATATAGAAAAAAAATGACCCCAAAACCACCCAGCCCAAGATGACTGAGGGAAGAGGAAACTTAACTGAAGGAGGCTAATAGCAGCGAAGAAAGATGACGTCCAGCAGAGATCATGGGCTATTATCGTCCCAGGAGGTGCCTGATTGGACAATGGACTGTTACATAATCTTGTTGTTTTTTCGATAGGCTTCATGGGAAATGAAGTCCTATGACTGTTTACTGTTATTTCTAAGGCTGCTGGTTGAATAAATGGAAGAAAGAAAAGCCTAATCCTCGCCTCCGGGTCCTGACATAGAATTTAGAAGAATACTTCATTTTTAGACACCACAAAAAAAAGGAACCACCAGAGGGTTCTGTAGATAAAGATTTTACAAGGTATAGTAAATGTGTACTTTTTACTTAACCGCGAACAAGCATTGGGAAATTCAACGAGACCAGCAAGTCCTCAGAAACCGTTGCCTCGGAGGGAGTTTCAAGTGTGGCATCTTGCTGTCCTAAAAGTCCCTGTTCTGACCACTTCCAACATGGTAGAGCCCCTCTCTTGGCTTCCAGAGGTGTGGCTACCAAAGGGCTACACACCACTGGAGTACTGGTTTTACAACTGGTTTCCCCTCTCCTTCCCGAGTGACAGCCTGTCTACCTCAACAATAGAGCAGCCCTCCTCCCAAGTGTTCACCATTTGTCTTTCAAAGGTGGTTTTCCCTTTAAAGCCTGCCTTTTGGACTAACACACGTGGCTTCCTGCCCAGGAGAGCTAACACTTCTCTCCCGCGCAGGCTGCTATTGTCTTCCTGGGAGTCCTTTGCACGTCTCTCCAGGACGGCAAAAAGCTGTTCTAGGGACAGACCACGTGTGCAACTGTAGACTGGCACAGGTAATTTAGGGCAACTAAGTGGTAACTTTGTCTAAGTTGCACATTGCAATATGTTACTTTAATTTCGACTTGGACATCAAGTCGGGCTTACTGTAATGAGTTGTTTGATATCTTACAGTATGAACTTTAGTAGTCCCAATCAGAAGTTAGCAGGGTTGCTGTGGCAGCCTGCAATTCTGCACTCGCCAATGGGGCTACTAACCTTTTCCACGCTAAAAATTTTAATTTCTGTTTTTTACCATTGGGACATGTAAAAACACATGTTCTAACTTTTAATATACAGCACCCTTCTGCGTGCTCGCTAGGCCTACCTTAGGGGTGACTTACATCTATCAAACAGGGAGTACTTGTCTTTCCCATTACTTTAAATGACAAAGTCGACTTAGCAGTTTAAAACTGCCCTTTCAGTCTGCAGTGGCAGACTAGGAGCCATGTTTTAACTTTGTCGCACACAGGGCGGCACAACCGTTGCTGCAGTCCCTGGGGGTGACTCTCCAACTTAAAGGCCCTGGGTACCCTTGGCACCATATACGAGGAACTTACAAGTAAATTAGCTTATGCCAATTGGGTACAAGCCAATCAACCATATTCATTTTAAGGTCAGGGCACAAACACTGAGGTCTGGTTAGCAGGCTTCAGTGCACTCTGAGTTGAAAACTCAACAGCATCAGTCCAAAACTTTGGCAGTAGGCATACAAAAAAAGGCATTTCCTTATAATGGCCCTGGCTTTGTCATGGATGCTTACTTATTTACTTATGCCTACTGCCCCTCCTGCGGTATATGCCATCAACCATGATACTCCAGCCATCTCTGTTCTTTCAATCTGTCTCCAGGTGTAACCCATCTCCTTGCAATCAGCCTCAAGGCCTCGGCGCCAGGTATTTCTTGGCCTTCCTGTTTTTTCTTTTCCCTTGAGGTTTCCAGCTCAGAGCTTGCTTGGTGGTGTTTGATGCAGGCTTGCGGAGTGTGTGACCTATCCAGCCCCAGTGTCTTTTCAGGGTTTCTTCATGAGCAGAGAGTTGGAAAATCTGTTGCCATAGTTCGTTGTTGATGATGGTGTTTAGCCATTGGATTTGGAGGATTTTCCTCAGACGGGTGTTGATGAAGGTCTAGACTTTGGTTGTGATGGTCACTATTGTCCTCCAAGCTTCTGCTTCGTACAGAAGGACTGATCTTATGTTGGTGGTAAAAACGTGATCTTATTTGCAGCGTTGGCTCCTTGGAGCTCTAGATATTCTTTAGCTGAATGAAGGCTGCCCTTGCTTTGCACATTCTTGCCATGGCATCTGTGCAGCCCTGCTTGTCTGACAATGCCCAGGTAGGTGAAAGCCTCAACCTCATCCAGTGCGCTGCCTACAAGAGTGACCGCAGTTGTGCTGGTTATGTTAGCCTTCAGAATCTTTACCTTTCCCACTTGGATGTTGAGGCCAAGTTGTGCTGATGTGGCTGTCACATTGTTGGTCTTCTCTTGCATCTGCAGATGGGTCTGAGAGATTAGGGCCAGTTAGTCGAGCTGGATCCTAGGTGTCCATTGGATCCCACTTCTTCTCCTTGCTGTGGATGTCTTCATGATCCAGTCTATGGCCAACAGAAAGAGAAAAGGAGAAAGAAAACAACACTGGCGGACTCCGGTCCTCACTTGGAAAGCTTCCGTGAGTTGTCCTCCATGGACTATCCTGCATTTCACTCCCTCATAAGAGTTCCTGATGACTCTTATGAGTTTATCTGGCACACCGTAGTGGCGGAGGAGTTTCCAAAGTGTCTCTGTCTGCGCTGTCTAATGCCTTCTCATAGTTGATGAAGTCAACACAAAGGAGGCCGTTCCATTTCTTTGGCGGCTCAATGATGATGCGCAGTGTTGCAATATGGTCTGTGCAGTGCCTTTCTTTGCGGAAGCTGGGTTGCTGGTCTCGCAACTGAGCATCAACTTGTTCCTTCATTCTTTTCAGGATGACTCTGAATACTTTGCCTGGGGTCGATAGAGCTATCCCTCTGTAGTTTGCACAGTTACTCAAGGCACCTTTCTTGGGGCTCTTGATAAGATATTCCTCCTTCCAGTCTGGTGGCTTCTTTTCCTCTTCCCAGATCCTTCTAAACATGGAGTAAAGCGTCTCTACTGATGTTTTGATGTCTGCCTTCAGTGCCTCTGCAGGAATGTTGTCTGGTTCTGCTGCCTTCCCATTCCTCAGATGTCTAATGGCTTGCCGCATTTCTTCCTTGGTTGGTCTGCTGCAGTCGATTGGCAAGTCCTTGTCAGCTGGCTGTATGTCTGGTGGAGGCTGCGGCATTGGTTCGTTACCCATGATTGTCTTCCCAACTTGGTCTTTAACAGTTCTTTCTTGCTTGCTGTATCTGATAAAGAGCTTCCTTGTTATGTTATAGAGTTCTTTCAAGTTCCCATGGCTTGCTGCTTCCTGTGCTTCTGTTGCAAGACCCTTGATGAATCTTCGCTTGTCTGCTCTTAATCTTCTCTTTGCTTCTATGTTGGTTTTGGTGTATTCGCCTTGAGCTTTCGCTTTTTCTGTTCTTGTTCGGCTAGTATTGACGGCGGCTTTCTTTTCCTTTCTCTCTTGGATTTTGCTGAAAGTCTCGGTGGAGATGCATTGTTTATGCTGGTGTTTCTTGGGACCAAGTACCTCCGGGCAGGTCGAGGTCATGGTTTCTTTGAACTTCTCCTACTGACTTACTACTGGATCTCTGTCATCCTCTAGTTCTTGCAGGACTTAAAACTTGTTGCTGAGGGTAACTGAGTATTCACTCCGTTTCTGTGGATCTTTGAGGAGGGTGGTGTTATATCGCTGGCGTTGGTTTGTTGGCTCCATCCATGCTTTCTTCTTGCCATGGATGCACCCTGATTTGATTCAGCTTCCTGCGCGTTCTTGGGGTATGTGTTTGAATGGGTTTAAGCTTTAGATTGGTCAATGTGCTTACTGTTGGGTGCAGTGCATGAAATTTGGAGTCCGGATATAAGTGATGGGCAGGGCTTTAACAGTAATGGTCACCACAACCCTAAGATGGCAATATAGGAGCATATTATAAATGTTAGCCGTTAGTATTTTTTTTAAAATATACATGTTTTATATTTGAGTAGTGTGAAAAAGCTATTTTTTTCGCAGTGCTGGAAACAGTAGGCACTGCTTGGAATTATAATATTTAAGTTTAACTTTAATGAATAAATTGGTGACAAAACAATGGACAGTGGTGTAGGGGTCTGTTGCTGGAGCCTTTACTACAAACATATGGATGTACCATATTGTCCATGTAATTTACAGATTTGACCCAGAATGTATTTTCTAGCATAAAAGGATAAAAATACCACAGAATGTGCTCCATAATTTGCCTTTTTGTTGCATAATTTAGATAATGTTGCCGCATATTCCTGTAGGTCCTGGCAAGTTTAAATCTGAGGAGAGTGGTTTCAGGTGTTTTTTAAGATGACGAAATCCATATTTCACAGCGAATGGTATAATCTTTCCAAGATTAAATGGTTCCCTGTGAAATACTTGGCTTTATACCACAACATTTTGTGCAATAATGGCAACCAAACGTGAGAAATAGATCTATATATAATCTATATATAGAGAGATGGGTTGCAGTTGGGTTGATGCCTTCATCATTCATGTTTAGAACACTATAATGAGGAACACATTGTGGAAAAGATTTTGAAGTCTGCCATTGATGATTTTTATTTTTGGTGCGGGGGGCTGCACAAACCCACGGCACCCGAGGCATTTTGATTGATTTGACAGAGGATACATGTTCTAGAGAATATCTGTTTTATTATTTTTCTGAATAATAGATGCTTGATGATGATCCTTAGTTAGGTTGTTAAGAAGTTTACAGATTTGTACTAAGAGAGATCTTCCACCTATACCGTTTCCTTCTGAAAGGGGGGGATATGGTTCAGTATCATTCTTCATCTAAGGTACCTCCTTTGGGTGGAGAGTTTGAAAATGAACTGGAAAAACATCTGTCCAGTGCTATGGATTGCTATTCAGAGTGTTTTAAATGATATTTTTGCTACATGCAACCATTGCAGGGCCTTTATTGCGATGGCTGCACTTCTTTTTTTTAGGCCAAGAACTTGTTTGGAGCCATTTTTCTGGATTCCTTGAAGTTTGTTGGTTCGGCACTTTTTAAGCCTAGTGTAGTCTGTTGACTTAGTCTAGGCATGAAAGCAATAGGCCTGTTGAGGCTTGGGTTGCTTAGGTACGGAAAAATCCACCTTAAAGTTATTTTGAAGTGGAATGTGCTTTGGTCACACATTGATCTATTGAGACCTATCGAGAGTTTGGAGTACATGATCACAGCCATGTTCTTTACTTCTGTAGACATTTTTGGAGGAGATCTTGTTTCTTTAGACAAGGCCTGTAACTGGATCATAAGTTTCCCATATTCCACGAGTTGAGATCTCGGTGTTAGATGGATGTAGATTTCTGGGGTTTATTACATCTAGTTAATTGCATGAAGGCATATGGTAAAATTACTTTTTTTTTTTTTTTTTTTTTGGTTTAAGGATCATCTGTCAGCTTAGATGTAACGGGTGAGTTTGAGAGAGGTCAGCTGTACTGTTGGATAAGAGAGAGGCGAACAACAAGCTTTGTTGACACCTATCTTTTGAGAGAATGATGCGGATAAATGCGGCACTAGAGATTCAGTTGTAGTTTTGTGTTATATTTCTGAATTCATTTTAGCACTGGGCTGTGATTTCCTCCGTCATTCAGGTTTATGAGTAGTAGTTAGTGTTTCCAGTGTTGAATTTTGGTGTTGGGTCCAACAGGTGATGTGAAGCCACTGCACTAAACTCTTGTTTTCTTTAGGTGATTCCAGATGGAAGTTAATCTATGAGTCTAGAAGCTTGTTTTTTTGGCTCTGATTTGAGTCCTCTGGTTCTTGCTTCATCAGCAATGGGCTGATAGACATTTGTAATTTCCTAGGTAATTTTCCGGGCCGCAGATATTGCTCTGGTTATTATGGCCGCAGAGGTAGCTTCAAAAATGTTCTTAAATATGTTTGGGGGCACTTGTGAGAAGGTGAGCCAGTGATTTTGATTCTCGTTATTTGTTTCTCTTATGAATAGAGGGTTACACAAGCATTGGGTATGTATAATTGTAGTTATTGTGTGACCTATTTGACAGTTATGTGATTGCTAACTGTCTTTGTTTGGAAGTGGATCTGACAATCCATGGCTTTTTAGGTTGGCTGGTCTGCATTAAGTTGCACATGTCTTGGGACTGATTAGTGTGGTCTGGGGTGTGCAGTCTGGTTTAAAGAAATGGGTGATCTTGATAAGATATTGTTTGTGGCACCCTAAATGTGTTAGGCTTTATGACATGTCTTATCATTTTTAATGGTTGCCTTGTAGGTTTTCTGTGTCTTGGTACAGTGTGGTTTTTTTCCGTTCATCTGTTTAACTCCACAATTCTAGATTTTTTATTTTGATTTTTTTGTAGCTTTATATTGAAACTTAGCCAGTGATTTTTCTGGTGTGGTTGCTTGTATGTATAGGCTTGGGGGTAGGTAGCCTCTTTGTTCCAAACATCCGTCAGTCAGTGATTGCATTGGCCCACAGCATCATTGGGTTAACGGGTCGTGTAGCCAAGAGGTGTGCCTGGAATGCATCTGTTAAAACTCTTCTGTGGTCTGTTAAGGGTTAGGTGGTATTGTTTCGCTCTTAAAGTTGATGTAAACTAGGGGTAAACACTCCAGCTGATAACCTGTTTCTTTTACCGATATTTGAGGCAAACATGATAAACCTGGTATTGCCTGAATCATGTGTAGCCCCAGTTATGAACTAATGTTAATTAAATACTCCTGAAGTATCGAGTCTAGACCTGTTGTCTGGTGAGTTTAAGTTTGTCGGACGAGCTGTTGATTTCTACTCTGAGCCATGGATTAAGGTGGTCAATTGTGGTAGGTAATATGAAGTCCAGGTGGACATCCACGAATGTTGTTTGACACGGAGGTCTTCAGTAGACTAGTAGGAATGAGATAGTGAGGGTCCAAAGTGGTGAACGGAGAAGTAAAGACTTGCACTCTGGTGTTGTATTATCTTCGATCATGGTGGTTGCCAGAGAGGGTATGGAAACTACATTTTAGTAATGTTGGCAATGGGGTTTGCTAATTTGGGTGTGCCTTGAGTGAGCTTTGATAGGCACATGCCTGCTTCGGTGATGGTTATAGTGGTTGCTTCAATGGTTTCTTTGCTTTTGCTTTGCAGGTTGGTGAAGATTCTGTCTTCAAGCCCCAGAGGGTCGTCTTTTTTATCCTTTTTTTTTTTTTTGCCTTAGGGTTTTCAGAGACATTGAGGTCCTGGCTTTGTTGTCGCTGTCTAGTGGTGTTTGAATCCTGATACATGAGTAGCTGTGTTTCTTTCGGATGGCGTGACATACTGTTTTGGTATGGTGTTAAGATTATAGAAAATATACCGCTTTGTAAGATTCGTGAGAAAATACAGCTTTTTTTTATGGCAACTTATCTAAAGATGGGTGCTGGGGAAGATTCCTACATTATCCTCTACAGGAAGACACTTCTATCTTTTTCCATAAAATAAAGGTTTTGATAGGTTATTTCACCTGAACACTTATTGGATGCTATTATGATGCAGCGCCTGTGCTCTGGACATCTATACAGTTGTAAGCCTAACGGAAATACCATGATTCACCCTGGATGCGTGCATGAGCGGTGTAGTGATGTCTACTATTTGCTTTGAGTGAGTTGGCCTCTTTCTGTTCCTAATGTGCACTCTCTCTCCAAAGGGTAATCAGGAGCAGACCTCCACCCCTGAAGCCATGGTGCAGCCGTTTGCTGCCATCCCTTTCCCTCCACCTCCACAAAATGGACTCGGCACAGAGTATGCTGTCCAGGCCCCACAGGCCACGGACTACACCACACAGACCACCGACCACAGCTTAGTGCTGTACGGCAGCGACCAGAGCACTGTGAGTACTGTATGCTGCGCACACTGGTGTGCCTGGGGAGATGGTGTTGGGGAGTGCTATGTTACCAGATTTGTAAAGGGCTGCAAATACCTCGAAAGGTGACCTGGCGCTAAATAAAGGCAGCGAAGCTGAATAGGGCATCTGGTACCCCACTGTACCACAGCAGGTGGACACAAGGGGTCTGCAGTTAAATGAGGCGTCTAAGATCGGGCTGGACCACAGAAGGGGTGAGATTGAGCTTTCACATGGGCTTCCGGGTCAAGATGGCGTCCCGCTAAAGTGGTAATGTTTCTGGAGAGTCGAAATAAGATCTAGGAGGGCTTTGTGAGTAGGTGGGGTGCTGTGGCTGCTGGATAGGCATGCAATTCCTGGAGTAGACGCTAGGTGTCTGGAAAGGGTAAATTGGTGGTTTTGCAAGTAGTGGGATGGTGCCTGGAGATCAGAACTGAGTGAGTGTAGACGAAGGCTTGACCACCTTTGCGAGGGAGAAGGTGGCCAGTCAACAATGAGGGGGGAACAATTGTCCAAGCTACCCCAAATAGAGCTCGGTGCCGGAAATTGACTCCTGGCTTCCCATTGTAGAACTGAGACCGCTGAGTGCGAAGTGCCTCCCATGGCTATCGAAGGTCGCTGGAAGTAGGGAGTGGGTGCAAGGTGCTTGCGTGGGGTAAATAAGGTGACTGGATGGGGGTCGAGGGTTGGAAGGCGTCTGCCAGAGAAGGTCATTTGATGTGGACTTGTATCTGCAGGAGTGAAGGTGGTCACTAAAGAGGTTGCAAAGTGTCTACAAGAGGTAAAGCTCGTCATTGGAGGCAGAGGTTGTCTGAGGGGTGCAGGGTGCCTGTGGGTGGTAAATGAGATCACTGAATGGGGTGGTGATGTTTTTGAAAGGTAAGAGGTAACTTAAGGAGGAGCTGGGGTGTCCGTAAGAGTTAAAGGCGGTTACTGGAGGCAGAGGAAGAGCTGGGGGGTGTCCACCTAAGTAAAGGAAGTCACTGGAGAAGGAAGATAAGTGATGGAGGTTAATGATATTCCTGGAGGGAGATGCAGGTATCTGCTGAACGAAAAAGGGGCCAAGATGAGGCAAGGCCTCTTGGAGGTGGCCGTGTCCCGAGGCAGGGCCGCGCAGTACATAAAAACATTTATCAATGTCCACTTTTTCGGCGAGATCTGACTCCACCGTCCTCGTAGAACAGTCCGCATCAGCTAAAATCCCCCTAAAACAGAGGGTTCTCAGACTGCGATTCACAAGCGAGCACAGCGTGACTGAGGCTGTTTTCTCTGGCATAGCCCAGCAAGTCAGGCTAGTTATTCCCTTTTCAGGGCGGATGCGGTCACCCCTCCCCACGACTCCATGTCACAGATTACTCTACTATCCGCTTTCCCAGCGCATAAGTCTCTCGGTAAGACTTTAAGTTGCTTATAACTGACAGAGCCCGTGAAACGCAGACTGCAATCCCAATCGGCCACTTTTAACCACATCAAGAGATTAGCCACTATTAGCATTCAAAGCACCACTCCCTGGCTGTACCAGTGAATGGGGCATTGGTTTGCCCCACAACCCTTCTTCAAGAGGAGAACCGCTAACGGTGAGGCAGATGGCATGAAAAGGCTCCTGTACACACAAACCAAACTGCTACCATATTACCTGTTCATGGAGAATACCATCCATCTGTGGCATAGCTTTCCCGTCGCGCCAGCCTCGGAGATTTACGGTAACGCAGCGTGTTTGCGCTGGAGAAGCTTTTGGCCCGCAGTGTCACATGGACGTCCCAATAATCGTCGATGACCTGCAGATTGCTTGTAAACCACCAAAAGGGCGCGATGACCAGCTGCTGTTTGCTGTGCGTGTCTCTGGACAGCGAGTGGTTAAACCTGGAATATTCTTTAAATAGCTGTAACAAAAAAGAAACGTGGACTGGATGGGATTGTCTAACCCAATTCATCCAGCAATAAATCCTCAGTCGTGTCATGTTCCATGGCACTCCCTTATTATGCTGAGCTGATGTGTTTCGAGTGCAGATTTTTTTTTCGTTTTCTTTACTTTTTTGCTGCGAGTCACACTTGGGTTGATCACCTAGTCTGAAGAGTTTTCATAATACCTGCTTGTCCTTTCAGAATGTCTATCGTACGTTATCGTAGTTTTCTCTAGAGTTGCCTCTCAGTGGTTTATCGCCTCGTGGTAGCACTGGGCAGTACTTGCTGCTGTTCAGCCACAGAAGCAGAGTTCATGTCGATTGAGAAAATCCAAGATTTACAAACAGTATTACATTCTATTTCAAACTAGAATGTCTGCACACTGTTTTTCTACACTCCACTGATAAAGCAAGTGGAGGAAATCTAACAGGCTGAGCAATGGGACGGTTAATGTTCATTTACTAAATGAAGGATGTGGGCAATATCTGTGAAACCTTTGTGTTCATTCGTAGAGCGCTGCTCGTGGCGTCTTCCCAAAATCCCTCTGGGTTCCCTTTCTGCGTGGCAGAGGTCTTTAACCCTCTAAAAGCGCTGCTTAAGAGTTTTTAAAATTGCAAACATTTGCTAAGCTTGCCTAAATCGCGTCCTCCCTTAAACTGGGGATTGATTTTGCGCCATTGTCTCCAGTGTGCACATATCCACCTGCAAATCTGGCTAATGTGAAGGAGGTATTATGGTTTTATTATGGCATGGCGCAATCTTTTGATCTTTTCAGTTTGTCTTAGCTGACGTCCAGGCAGGTTATACGACTTGTTTGAGACACCAAGGTTTCACACATGCCGCCTCCAACATAGCAAGTTGGGTTGACTTGGAGTGCTACTTTTTGTCCTGGGGTTTTGTGACTCTTCTCTGCTAATATTCCTCTACCCATCACTCATTGGGTACTTATTAGACCCTTATAACTACACAATTTGAGGAGCACAAAATAATTTTTTGAGAGTCTAAGGAGATCTTTTACAAATCACAAAGCTTATACATTATTTGTAATGGAACATATGACAGCAAAAGGCTTCTATCAATCATATAATAAACGGATGGCCGCAAGCCGGATTCCGCTGGGTGGTCTGTCAATCATTGACAGACCACCCGGCGGAATCCGGCTTGCGGCCATCGTACCGGAGGCACTACACGCTTCTTTGGGCGCAGGTATGCGCAGGAAGGGCCGATAGAATTGAGGCCTGTTGAAAGAGGACTTCTATATTATAAAAAAACTCTTTTGGATTGCCTGACTACGGGATTCTAGCGAGAGCGCGGGGGGAACAAGACACCGCGAATGAAATTGATTGTTGCTGTTGGTAGGCTTAATAGGCATTGAATTTACGGAGGAGATATGAGGTTTTAGCAACTGATGAAGAGTTTTGAACATACACCTGGTGATTGACGGTAAAACTTCCTGCAATATTGAGCGTCGCCCTAAAGAAGTCCCATGTGAATAGGGACGAAACGCGTAGGCTGTTTTCATCTTGGACATGTCATCTTGTCTTATCACAATATTTAAATAACTTATGAATAAAGATGAAAAGCAATCCGAATGTGAAAGAAATCCGTTTATTATATGATTGATAGAAGTGTTTTGCTGTCATGTTCTTTTACAAATAATGTATAAGCTTTGTGATTTGTAAAAGATCTCCTTAGACTTTCTCAAAAAATTATTTTGTGCTCCTCAAATTGTGTAGTTATATGTATAGAATTGGGGTTTTTCGGTTGACCCAAAAGAGTGAGCACTTTTAAGACGTTTGGGACAGACGGTGTGCAGCTGAAATTTAAACCATAACCGTTATTCTGTTGTGATACTTATTAGACCCTGTTGTGGGCAGAGCCTCCCTTTCTCCAGAGAGGATTATAGTTCTCCACAATACAACATATATCATTTTTAATCTGGAACATGCACACACCCTTGTGTTCCTGTGTGCTCTGTGGTTTATGGCTTCTTTGTTCAGATGGCCAGCAACAGTACTTTAGTTGCACCATACTCCACTGCAGCTATCTACACGTCGGAACAATAAGTTGGGCTCAGACTCGCTAGTTACCTCAGGAAGTTGTTAAACCTGGAGGGACCCGTGCCTCAAATCCGGCTACAATCCTTTCATATTTTTCCTGACCTCCGATAAGTCATTTTGAATAACATTGGCTGTTCCAAATATGATTGGCATTGTGGACGATAAGCAATATTTGGTCTTTTTATGTCGTATTCATGGAACTGTATGAGACAGACTGGCTCTGGAGCCATTTCTTCTGTTGGTGCTCAGTTGAGCTTTAGGTAGATAAAACTGCAGACGTTTTGCATTTCTGCATTCACCCTGCCCTTAAACCCGTGGGCTACTAGCACATGTGGTTGTTTTCTACCCATATAGCTAGCTTTCAGAAGATGCAGACAGACTTGGCAAGATGGTGGGTGCACCTCAGTTGAGGGATTGGCCCATCTTTCTTTGCACAAGAATCCAGTGATAGAACTCCTCAACAATGGAGACTTTCTGCCTCCTGCATGGACAACAATGAGAATTCCTGGCAGACGTGCACCTGATCCTAAATCACTTCAGCCTTCCTTTCAGTGCCCCTAATTTCCAAATTGGTCAACAAGTTAGAGGAGCCTGGGGTGTCTGGTGATCTGATTGCTTCCAGGTGGCTCAACAGATTGTGGTTCCTGGTTATCCTAAACTTTGTGTTTAGGCCCTTTACACCCTGCTGTGGTGCTGTGATTTCCTGTCTGAACTGAAGAATTAGTGCACTGGGCATCTTTCGCTAAACTTGGCTACCTGCTCTAGTGGCACAAACCTACAGCCACCTTGAACACTCTCAGGATCATATATTAATTCGCTAGTTCAGCAGTCTAAGCACTTAATGTTGTCACCAGACTCATTTGGAAAAAAGAAACTGCATATTTGCTTGCTGCCCTATAGCATCTGCCATGGCTGAAAGGTGCCCATTTTGTTTGAAAGCCATAACAGCTTAAAGAAATGTAGACAGGTCTTGGATAATGTTGTATTTGATGGAGGCATCTAGCCGCAGATTCCTTACCTTTGAATTTCCCAGGCATCTGACTGGATCCAGAAGATTTTTCTTTGAGCAATAACCTTGCGTGTCGGTAGGTCGCGTCGGTCAGCTTCGCGTGACGTCGCCTTCATAGTCTCCGCTGTTATGACGTCCACGTCATCTATATAGTCGCCACCTTGGCACCCTGGCGTCAGTTCAATTTTTTCTGTACCAGCCAGCGGAGATCCATGAAGAGAGCTACCCTCTGCACTTTTGGGCAGGCTTTTTTTTTTGGATGTTTTGTCGAGCATTTTGTAGTGTGTAGGTTTTTTTCAATATGTCAAAGAAGACTTCTGGATGCAAATCGTGTGGCGCCTGCCATCACGTTACGTCCGTAATGGATCCACACTTTTTTTGGTGCCTGGAGCGCGTTCATGATTCGAAGTCGCGCTCCGACTTCAGGGCCATGGCTCCGAAAGCTTTGAAGGAGTGGTCGGTCCCTAAAGCTCCTTGTGGCCCAGTGCTCGGCACTCCATCGTTCGCCCCGGAGGTCTCGGTCTTGGTCGAGGGGAAGGTCCAGGCACCGCTCCAGGAGTCCTAAGTCCTTGTCCTCCCACTCAAAGTAGTTGGGTAGGGCAGGTAAGAGGCATAAACACAAGAAGTCGAAGCGTGCTTCTACTTCTCCCCGTCCGTCGGCTGACATGACTGAGGAGTCTCAGCGCTCTAGGCCTCGTTCTGCTGAACCGGCACCTGGGTCGTCGTCTGCGCTTCCCGTCCTTCCTGGGAGCCAGAGCGACCACCTGCCCAGCTCAAGGAATTTTATGACGCCATGTGCAGCATATTTAGGCAACCTGACCCTTCTGGCACACATTTGGGCCCGCAGGCTCAGAGGGGGTTTCATAGTGTTCCGTGCCGGTGGCTCTGGCCCATGCCAATACCCCACCCAGATCCAGTGGTGGATCCAGACTGACGCCGGTCACACCACTGCGAACTTCCACCCGCCCGGTCACAGACTCCAGGCGCCCGCTGGCGGTGCCTGCCCCATTCTTATCCCTGAAGACCCGGGGCCAGATCGGAGCCTACCGACGCTGATCCCGGCACTGATAGCACGCTTGGGATCTTAGGTCTGCCCCTCAGTCTTATTTTGAAGGGCTAGGAATGGAGGAAGATTGGGAGGGGTCTCTAGACCCTTCACAGGACCGGCCTGAGCAAAAAATATGGACTGGTTTGAGCAATTGGGTGAGGCAAGTGACCTGGATAACACCAGATTCTGGCCTGCTTTCTCCCCCTACCATAGCTGCAGAGGAGGGAGCTTCATATGCTATGGTGGTGAGAAGGGCAGCTGAGGTCCTGGCCCTTCAGCTTTCTTCGGTGGAAGTCAAGGTGAACATCTTGACAGAGGTCCTGCAGCCGGGTGTCTCCTCCTTGGAACCCCTCCTGCCCTTTAACGAGGCCTTGATTGATGTGCTTCTGGGAACCTGGTCCAAGCCCAGCACAGGCTCCTGTGAATAGGACAATTGCCCGCTGCCAGTACCCTGCACCGGGCGATCCAAATTTCCTCACCAACCACCCTACCCCTGAGAGCTTGGTGTCCAAGGCTTTACCTCAGAGGGCGCATTCCCTTCCGCACCACCGGACAGGGAATACAAGGGGCTGGATAGTTGGGGTAAGAAAATTTTTTCTTCCGCCAGCCTTGCATTGCGGTTGTTGAACACCACTTGCCTATTGGGCCATTACTTCCACTCCCTGTGCGAAACTGTTGCGCAAGTATAGCCACAGGCCTCGGAGGAGGCCTGGGCCATCCTCTTCCAGTCCGTATCAGACTGGAGAGATGCGGCAAAGTTCGCCATTTGATGTGGGCTTGACACAACCGAATTGCTGGGCAGAGCGATGTCATAGATGTTGGCTGTTCGCCCCGCCTGGCTGGAACTTCTGGCTTTTCTGAGAACGTCCCGGCTTCTCTCAAAGACATGCCCTTTGACGTGACCCGTCTCTTTTGCGACCAAGCAGACATGGCCCTAGAGCGCTTTATGGACTTGCGGGCTACAGCCAAGTCCTCAGGCCTCTCAGTGGCCACACGTCCCCCGTCTGCTTTTTGCTCCTTTTGTGGCTACGGAAGGGACTTTCAGCTGTGCCAGCCATACCCCAGCCACAAGGCCCCGCAAGTTCCGCAACCTCTGCACGGCCGTGAGAGCGGCTTATACCGACCCCATGGGTCAGGCGGCCAGAGGTCTGCTCAGTCCACCCCCCACCCCCGAACCCCTCAGCCTCCAAACCTTCCTAGTCTGGCCCTTCAAGATCATGGGCAGCCAGTTGGTGGTAGGATGCGCCATCACCTCCACCACCGGCAAAACATTTTGTCAGACAGGTGGGTTCTTGAGATAGTCCGAAGGGGCTACTCCCTTCCCCTTGGCCTTCCCCTTAGCGACTACCCTCCCTCCATGTTACAACTGGCTGACGGGGGATCACCTAACTTTGGTTCAGGAGGAAGTCTGGACTCTCTTGGCCAAGGGAGCCATAGAGAGGGTTCCGGTACCAGAAGTAGGCGGTGGTTGTTCTCGCTACTTTCTGGTACTGAAGAAGGAAAAGGGCCTGTGCCCTATCCTAGGTCTGCGAGCCCTCAACTACTTCCTCTAAAAGGAAAAGGAAAGATGTTCACTCTGGCTCAGGTCTTGTCTGCCCTAGACCCTGGAGACTGGATGGTAGCATTTGACTTCCAGGACGCCTATTTTCACATTCCCGCCCTGCTTGGTCATCGGCACTACCAGCGGTTTACGGTAGGCCACAAGCACTTTCAGTTCAGGGTGCTCCCTTTTGGCCTTACCAGCACCCCTCGGGTGTTCACCAATGTGATGGCTGTGGGTGCAGATCAGGGGTGCTAGTGTTCCCCCTATCTCGACTGGCTGTTAAAGGTGAGCTCACCCTAGGCTATTGCCTCCCACCTCCAGACTACGGCGAACCTCTTGCATTCGCTGGGATTCTGTATCAACATGCCAAAGTCACACTTGACTCCCTCTCAGATACTCCTTTTCATCGGAACTGTTCTGGATACAGTGCTGTTTCGGGCCTATCCTGAACGGCGAGTCTTGGATATTCTGGCTATGATGCCCATGTTTCAGCCTCTATCCTGGTTTTCAATGAGACTGACTCTGAGGCTGCTGGGCTTCATGGCCTCCTGCATCCTGCTTGTGGCTCATGCCAGATGGCCTATGCGGGCTCTGCAGTGGGACCTGAAGTTCCAGTGGGCGCAGCATCCGAGTAATCTCTCCTACATGGTACAGATCTTGGAGGGAGCTGCACAGGACCTGCAGTGGTGGCTGACCAACCGTGATTAGGTCAAAGGCAGACCCCTCTCCCTTCCCTACCAGACCAAACAGTATTGACGAATGTCACTCCTGGGATGGGGCGGCCAACTGGGAGAGGTGGAGATCAGAGGATTCTGGTCTCTGTCAGAATCCGAACCCCACATTAACTTGCTGGAGCTCCGAGCGATTCGCTTGGCATTGAAAGTCTTTCTTCCTTCAATCAAGGGAAAGCTGGTTCAAGTGTTCAGACAACACCACCACCATGTAGTACTGTAACAAACAGGGCAGGGTGGAGACATGGACCCTTTGTCAGGAGGCCCTGCGTCTCTGGACTTGGCTGGAACAGCAGGGCATATCCTTGGTGGTTCAACACCTTGCAGGTTCCCTGAACGCCAGGGCGAACAAACTCAGCTGTCGATACCTAGCGGATCACGAATGGCGTTTCCATCTGGAGGTGACGCATGGTCTCTTTCATCAGTGGGGAGAGCCTTGGTTAGATCTTTTTGTCTCGCAGAGAAAGCACTATCAGTTTTGCACATTGGAGTTTCAAAGCGGCTCTCGCTCTGAGACGCTTTTAGTCTCGAGTGGAGCTATGCCTTTCTGCCTATACCACTCGAGATCTGGAGCGACCGGGCCCAAGCCGTTCTTGTGGCTCCGAACTGGGCATGGAGAGTCTGATATCCCAAGCTTCTCCAATTGAGGATTGATCCTCCGATCAGGCTGCTGTAGGAAGCTGGCTCTGTATATACTATACCAAAGTGAGGTATAGTGTGCACAGAGTCCAGTGGAACCCTAAAGGATGGTAGATGGAAAGTTAGATAGCACCTTACTCTCTATTTGTGGTAGTGTGGTCGAGCAGTAAGGCTGTATCCGAGGACAGTGTTAAGCATTTGTTGTACAC
Organism: Calotriton arnoldi; assembly: GCA_963921515.1. NCBI lineage: Eukaryota > Metazoa > Chordata > Amphibia > Caudata > Salamandridae > Calotriton > Calotriton arnoldi. The sequence continues at coordinate 1,397,883 of CAWUFW010002037.1, forward strand.
ACTGTCAGCAAATGAATTCACACACTCAAAGACTGAACTTCAGACCAATTGTTTTTGTATAAAAATATTCTTTTAGGTATTTTATTTTCTAGAACCAAGCAAGCCTGGCACAGGTAAGCAATAAATAATTTACAGTAATAAAGCAGTTTGTAAAAAGTGCACCCGCAGCGGCGCAGGAGCAGCTGGGTGCAGGGTGCTGTTTTGGCGTCGGGTGCCCTGTTTTCAATGGGGATTTTCGTTTTTGGTTTTTAGCTGCAGGCTCGGTCCAGGAAGACTTCCGGGAGAAACCAACAACTGGGCAGGTAAGTTGGAGGGCTCGGGGACGTAGGTGCACCTCGGGTTCTTTTCTCCAGGGTGCAGGGCGGCTGGATGCAGGGGTGTCTCTTGAGGTCGGATTTCACCTTACCGGTCCACTCGCGGTTGGGGGGGGCCTCCGTGCAGAGGCTGCAGGCGACGTCGGGGAGTCCTGGAGGGGTCAACCCACGGTGGACTCACTCTGGAGCGCTGGGGGGCCTCGCTGGGACCGGTGGGCAACTCAATCTCGGGCCGTCGGCCACGGGTGCAGTGGAGGTTCCAGGCGTCTGGTTTCTTTTTCCTCAGCTGGCTCGGAGTCTTTCTTTGGTGTTTCTTCTGAACAGAGCTGCTGTTCATAGGAGATCCGGTCTTTGTTGAAGGCAGTCAGTCCTCCTACGGGTTCTGGAGGTCGCTGGCTGCAGGACAAGACTATTTTTGGTGCAGGATCTCTGGAAACTGCAGACGGGCCGGTAGGGCTGGGGCCAGGTCAGTTGTTCTCTGCAGTCTCCTCTGCTGGGCGTCTTCTTTGGTCCTTTTTCTTCTTAGGATGCGGGACTCTTTCTTGGTTCAGGGCTTCCCCCCAAATACTGTATTTAGGGGGCGTTTCAGGGGTCCCGAGGTCAGTAGCCAATGGGCTGGCTGGTGTGTACCAGTCAGGGAACCCACCAGAGGCCGGTCGTTTTTCAGGTTTTCATTAAATCCCACACAGTGTGGGTTTAATTTGCTGAGAAGTTTGATACCAACTTCTCACTTTTCAGTGTAGCCATTATGGTGCTGTGGAGTTCGTAATGACAAGCTCCCAGCACCATATACTCCTAATGGCAGCACTGCACTTACAATGTCTAAGAATGGACTTCGACACTGTAGGGGTACAGGGCTCATGCCCCTGTACCCTCACCACTGGTATAGGGCACCCAGCTAGAGGGTTGACTGATCTATGCCAGGGCAGTGGGTTGTAGGCATGGCACACAGGGATGTGTGCCATGTCGACTCTTCACTTTGTTCTGCACCAAAACACTGTGTGTGTGTGTCAGTGTGTGTCAGTGTGTGTCAGTCAGTGCCTCTAAGGGTGGCACAATAAGTGCTGTAGCCCTTAGAAGTCTTCCCTGGTCACAGTGCCCGTGGTACCATTTACCAGGGGCTGACCTGTGGCTAGAGATGCCAATTGGGTTTGTTTTGGGGAAAGAACACAGGCCCTGGGAACCTAATTGGCAGGGACCCAGGGCACATCAATTCAAAGTGCATCAGTAGTCTGGCAAAAAGTGGGGGGGGTTACTGCAACAGAAACCCACTTTCCTACTGCTGCCCCTTGGGAGGATGTTCTGTCGCAGCAGCAAGGGAGGGTCCACCACCCGAACCGATCAACTCCACGCTGCCTTGCGTGGCGATTTAGCGGTGACAGTTGATAGTATTCGACCTTCCTTCCGAAGTCTGTAATGTTGTTTTGGAAGCAAGGCGTCCCTCTAACAAGACTGTGCACGCCTTTCAGTGGCACAAATTTGTAAAATATTGTACAGGAAGATTTATTGAACCTCTTTCTGCTTCCCTCTCTCAGGTCTTACTTTTTATGTTAACCCTTGCCCAGCAGGGCTCTGCTGTGGGCACACTCAAGGGGTACCTTGATTGCACAAATGAGCTCCTTGTGGTCGATCAACTCTTCGTGGGGTACGTGGGAGCGAAGAAGGGTCGTGCGATGCAGAAAAGGAGTCTCTTGTTGGGTCATCCTTTGCATCAAAATCTACTACGCTCTGGCCAAAAAACAGCCTCCTGAAGGCTTAAGGGCTCATTCTACCAGAGCAAAGGCTGCTACCATGGCTTTGCAACGTGGAGTCCCAGTGCTTGACATTTGTCAGGCAGCAACATGGGCGTCTCTGCACATGTTCACCAAGCACTACTGCCTGGACAGACCAGTCCGCAGGGATGATCTTTTTGGCCACTCTGTCCTGCAGGACTTCGTGGTCTAAACTTGTTCGCAGTCCCTCCTCCGGGGATGATATTGCTTGGGTATCTATTTAAAGGTAAGGAATCTGCGACTAGATGTCTCTATCAGATGGACAAGTTACTTATCTTCGGTAACGCCTTCTCTGGCAGAGATATGATCTAGTCGCAGATTCCTCACCGACCCACCCATCCTCTCCTCTCCTCTCTGCTCTGCGGACAGGTTCTTATGATCAGGGCTGTTGTCTTTCAGGACCCTAGTTGTTCAGAAACACACCACTGTCAGTGCGCTTCATGGCTCCGTGCTCCTGGTGTGGATAGTCGGGAAACGTAACTGACAGCGCGCCGAGGTGGTACCTATATAGGTGACACTAACGTCACACTGGCGGAGACGACGCAGACAACGTCACACAGAGCCCACAGACGCCACCTACCCACGCAAAGATATTGCTTGAAGAAAAATCTTCCGGATCCAGTCTGATGCCTAAATTCCAAGGTGAGGAATCTGTGTCTAGATCATGTCTCTACCAGTTAAGGTGTTACTGAAGATAAGTAACTTGTCCAAAGGCAGATCCATTTTGTCCTATTTAGGAATGAAACATCGGTTTACCTGTTCTAACTCCTAAGCCATTTCAAACCATCTCTTCCAGTGTCATTAAATTGGTGACCAGCCTGTTATGTTTGCAAAGAGATCTAGTGTTATGCATGCTGTTCTCAAACAAGCCCTATCTACTTTTTCATAACAGTAAATGACTTCTTGTTTTGTAACTTGTAGTTCCTTCAGATTTTCACATTAACCGGGAAGTCTGCTTTGAAGGTCCTATGCTCATGAGCAAAAACTCTGTTGAAGCTCCAATTCATTTCTTAATTTGTATCGCTAACTCAGTAAGCTGGCATCCAAGGCTTGCATTACTTGTGTAGATGTCACCCTTACTCTGAAATGTGACAACAATGGTGCATTCGGGGACATGGCAAGATATGTACAGCACAAATCCTGCACTAACCATCTTAAGATGCCTCCAAATCACCCTACTGCTCAATCTGATCTCTTTAGATGAGAACAATAAATTGAAATGTTTCTTATGGCTTGTTCAGTTGTCATACGAGTGACACTGGCTTCTGGTTCCATAAGGGAGGTGAGGATTGGGTGTGGATTGGGTGTAATGTGAGCTCATTTTTAGGTCGAGCCTTGGCAGCGCATGCGCTGCTTGCTGTAACCTAGACTGTGGCTTGAAGCACCTCCTATCTTTTCCATCCATTCCTGTTCGTGCCCTTCATAAATGCTGTCCTTTGGTTGGTCAGCATGCTTAATTAGTCCCTCCTTTTTGTGTTTCAAACCCTCTCAGGAGACTGTCCCTGTTACACGTGGTCTTATGTTTTTTTTTTATATAGGTTCCGTTGTGCGCACTATTTTTTTTCTCGTGTGCCTCACTGCTTCACGGACGCTGTGCTTCATGTTTCGGGTCGGCATTTGCATCACTGGTTTAATTATTGTTTTACTTTGGAAGCAGTGCGCCTTTTAACAACGTGCCCACTTTCATTTTCACCATCGCGTCTTGCTTCCTGCTCTTGGCAGCCTGCTTGCCCTATGCCGTCTCTCCCTTCACCCTGCTCCCACCACATCTCCAGAGATGGCTGCTTGTATTTAAAGTGATATGCCCAAAATCGCAGGATGTTGAGCGGATGCCGAGACTCGAACTCCCGAGTCAGCAGCTCTGACCGCAAGCCCTTCACAGCAAGTTTCATGCTTTTTCATTGCTGTTTTTTAAATGTTGCCAGATGGAGTCATTTATAAGCTCAAATGCTGTTCAGGTCACATTGCGTGCTGTCTCTCCCCACCGCTTTCATTTTCACCATTACGTCTCGATTCCTGCTCGCTCTGTGCCGTATCTTACTACCCCTTCACCCCGGACCCACCACCCCTCCGAGATCACGGCTTACCCCTTCACTCTGCCCCCACCACCCCTCCGAGATCGCTGCTTGTATTTTAAGTGATTTGCCCAAAATCACGGGACACCGCTTGCTTTACACACACTGCGACTTGGCACCGTGAAAGCTCCGGGGCTGCACATTATGCTGCATTACTAAATACTTATATGGTCCCAAAGGCGAGAGCTACTGCATTGCAAATGCTTGTTATAATGTTCTCCTTGTGTGCATGGAAGGTGGTCACTTGAAAACCTACATCTGTTGACCACAGAGCACATTCGGGCAGTCGTTCCTGATCACCTGCTGGGTAAGAGGTGAGCTCTCTCTAAAAGATTCATGTGACTGATAGCAGAGTTAACAAGCATTGGCTCCCAGAAGGAAGTCTCTTTACCTAATCTAACATGGGTTGTGTGCCTGATGCATCTGGTCAGTGTTTATGGGGTAGGTGGTGTTTGTGAATCTCTGAAGCAGGAGATGTTGTGACAACTGGACCAGCGTGTGAAAATCTCTAGGGCATGATTAGTGAAATCCCTCATTCTGAAATGGGATATGACTGTATCTGGGTAAGGCAGATGTTATCTGGAGTCATGGCAGTAAGCTGCACCTTTGTGTCTGCTGTCTGGGGGGAGGAGTTGGGAAGGGGGGGGCCATGCCTCCCTACTCCTGTCTGATTCAGTCAAAGTTGTTCTGTTTGAGAGTCTTGCTCTGACATGCTCCTTTAGTGTCCCTCCATGTAGGTAATGAGCAAACTCCCAGCTCTAATAAATGACTCACAATTGACCCCGTTTGTGCTCCCAATCCCCTAGCATGCAGGTGGATATCTACGGCATCTCTTGTGACCTTCCTTTCTGTTATTGTCTCTAACCTCCTTCATTAGAGTCCTGTTGAGTTCCTGTTTGCACCATATACATCTTAACCTTGTTTCTCCCTTTACAGCATACAGATGGAGGCGCACAGACAGATGGACAGTCCTCACAGACCCAGAGCAACGAGAGCAGTGACAGCAAGTCCACTCCCAAGCGACTGCATGTGTCCAATATCCCTTTCCGCTTCCGAGATCCTGACCTGCGGCAAATGTTTGGGGTATGTAGAGGCACTTTACCTTCTCAACTTAATTCTGTGTTGGTCTTACTGTACAGTGACTTCAAAAACTTGCTTTAGCTGATTAAAAAAAACAAAAAGGTGGGTACCATTACATATCCTGCCTTCGTGTGGCTATATTCCACTGATGTGCAAGCCAAGACTATCATTTCCCCATGATGGAATAAACTGGCATATGATATATGCCCCTTTGCTCAGTTGCCATAAACTGACTTCAGAGGTGTCCATTTTGTTATATTTTCAAGGGAAGCTAGGCTATGCCTGTAGGAAGCTGGCTTTTTATGTAGTGATGCCAATGTAGGGGCACAAAATGCCAAAAATCCAGGCGACCCGCGTGGTTCACACAGCTTACTTTAATAATCCCAAGTGCTCTATTTGTGGTGGTAGTGTGGGCAAGCAGCTTAGGCTTATCAGAGGGGAGTGTTAAGTATTTGTTGTACACACACACAGTCAATTAATGGTTCACACACAGAAGAAGAAATCCGAGACCAATTTATAAAAATAAAGTAGATTTTTATATGAATTTAGACACCAAGATCTTTAGAATAACTTTAGTACATTCAGACATTTCGATTTTAGAAGAAAACGGTTTTGAGGCATGCGCCTCGAACTCTACAATGTTAACCTATGGAAGGAAAAACACATGTAGCAAAACGGTACTTGCAGTCGGAGTTCAGAGGTGCCCTTTGGGACTTAAGGTGCTTGGGGGCCATGGTCCAAAGTGCCGCCAACAGTTTCACTTTACCTGCCCTGGTGTGTGTCTGGGTGCAGAGGTGCTGGTCGGGATGGTAGCCTCGAGCGCTACACCGGTAAAGTCAGTGGAGACCTGAAAACAAAGGTTGCAAGAAGGGACTTGAGTAAAAGTCTGGCTAAACCCACAAGTGGGGGGGGGGCTCAGGTAATGGGAACCCTAGGCCAAGAAGACATTCTGAAGTTGGGAACCCTAGGCCAAGAAGACATTCTGAAGTTGGGAACCCTAGGCCAAGAAGACATTCTGAAGTTGTGAACCCAGCCTGTGGGGCTCGGGTGCAGAGGTGCTTGGCTGGCTGGCCGGCCACTTGCGTTTGAGGTTCTCATGGTTGTAGGTGCATTTATAGAGAGGGGGGACAAGACGGCAGGGCCACTCTGGTCATGTGGCTCGTCGGTCCTGAAACCCCTTGTCGTCCAGGAAGGCTTCCAAGACGGTGGTGTCCAGGCTGGACGAAGAACAAGCTGTGGCTGGTGCAAGTGCCCCGGTACTCGGGGTATTGGTGCAGGGGGGGGGGCTCCTTGAGGGCCTAACGCAACGGGGGGGGGGGGGGATGTAACCCTGGCCTCGGGAGTACTTGCATTTTTCTCCCTGAAAATAATTGGGATGAAGCTGATGAAGGTATTATAATCATATATGCAGGGTGTTTCGTATTACTAGGGTGGTGCCTGCTAGTTACACTTCTTTGCCCATGCCTTTTTTTAGAGTACCCGCTCAAACTTTCTTATCCCACTTAGTGCTAGATAGCACCCCTATGCATGTAGGCCCCATTGACAGTGTTTCTGCGCTTGAAGCATATTTGCATGTACTTCCATTTCTACCCATGTCATACGTGCCAACACACCTGTCACAGCAGGGTGACTCACGATTTTTTAAACCACATACAGCTTTATTTTTGCTGTCTCCTCCCTACAATTGCCTCCAAATCAATGCAAGCCAAATAAATTCCTTTTTTTTTTTTTTTTTTTTTTTACGTCCCTCTCTTGCTTCCAAATGTTGGCTTTATGCCGTATATGATGTTTTACTTCCCTGTGCTCAAGGAGAGAGCAGGCCTGTCTGGAAATGTGTGTTTTGAAAGAAATGCATACTGGAAATACCTATGGTTCAAGTACAAATGTCAATACTTAATAATACTTAGTGTGTTTAATAGACAGGACAACTGTACTTTACTGATAACTTGCATTGGTGTAAAATGCATTTGGAAAAAAACAAAACTATTAACAAGTCTAACAAAATTAATCGGTAATGTTCCGCTTACTTTCGGAGTGTTGGAACGTGGGGATCCAGTGAAATATGGAGGTCAACTCCCTCGACATGCCATCAATTAAAAGCACTACGTACGTTTACAGCTTTAGGCATGTCACTTAGAAATCATCGACATCATGCGTTTAAGTCTTCTAGTTTAACTGGAGCCAACAGACCCTTCAACATTAAATGCATTAAAGTGCTTTTATGGTCACCCGAATATCCACTTTAAAAAATGTGAACAGATACTCCGTGATCTCATTAGAGAAAACCTTCATGCTATCTACTCAGAGGCATAACTTGGCCTCAACTTACCCCCCAAAACCCTGAACGTCGTGTCTGAGACTTTCAATTAATATCCTCCAATCACAGTCCCACTCTAACCGGTTGAGTGTGAAGCCTTGTTTGCGTCAATGGATTCTGAACACTGACTGGGCTCTTCACGTTTAATGTGCAGTTCCTTTAATGATCATGGACTTCTTTTAAAGATAAACCAGGAATTGATGCCTGAGTTTATGACAGTTTGTCACCCAATACCGTCATCAGATGACTTGACATATCATATGCAACAAACTACTAATTGTATTTATTCTGCCTGGAATTCATCTCCGGTTCCTATGCTTTACACGTCTTTCCCCACAGTTTGACGGTTGAAGATTTCCTTTTTTTTAAAAATAAAAAAATTCTTGTTTTCTCCTCTACCTTTCAACTGCGAATGCACTCTGTGCCTTAAGATCAGGGCTTCATCACTTTAAACGCTTACTTAAGAAATTAAAATGAAAGATGTAGCAGGAACACTCTTGTGGAAATGTAAACTAAGTGCTCTAGTACCCAAACCATTTGGGCTTTTGATGTTTTAGGATATTGAAATGAAATTTGCTTTTTTGTGGCTATTAGCTCAACTCCAAAATAAGCATACTACAGGCTTTTTCTTATTTATATAGCACTTACTATTCTTGATGAGGCGAAGTGATTTACAGCAAGTAGCAAGTTACCTGGGAGCCCAAAGTTAATGGTTAGCAAAAAAAAAAGCTTTAGACAGGCATGAGATTTAGAGTAGTTTGTATCCAGATGAGGCTTATAGAAGGGAAGCAGAGGTGCATTCAGAATATAGGAAGGAAATAGTTCATTGTCATTTATTCATGCATGATTTTAAGGAATATAGCAGTAAAGAAGTGTCGGATACTTCTCTCGCTACAAATATCAAGCCCAATGCTTACGGAGGCCCCTTAACCAGTGACTGTGAAGCAATGCAACATTTAAGCACATCTCAGTACCTATGATTACAATTTGACAACACCATCATAGCTCCACTATATACAATGCAAGCAATACTTTCTAACACAGATAGACCCCTATGCATACCTAATAAAGCAGTATATCCAATAAACTTAAAATATGACAAGGCAGCTGATAAACACATTGCAGCAATCCCACTTCAATGCATGTTTGTGCCTACTCACTATCTGGTTCAGAATGTGCTGTCTCTGCTTACACCTGAAAAGCTCCAGGCCCCACAGAAAAGACATGTCCTGCAAAATGGATGTGTCTGAGGTCTCCTTGATCCTCCAGCATCCGACTGCCTCATCGTGCCACCTTGCCTCTTGTGCTGCAGACCTAATGGCTTCACTGCTCACCCTCATATTTGATTATTTACTGTGGAAGTTAATCCTGAGTGAGATCTTTTAAGTTGACTGTTCTCGACATTCTTTCAAGAATCATTGCTTTTTACTCTGAATTGTCAGAAGAATTTGTATGAATCATTTCTCTAGTAGGCCCTGAAAATGAAGTGATTAGAAGAAAACATGGTTCCCAGACTTGTAGGTAGTCTGAGCAGAGACAAGACAGTGATGTATAAGCATAATGTCTACTGACGCCTTCTAAACAGGACCTAACATCATCTGTGTTTGTGCAGGATCTCAGACAGTTGTAAGAAAAACAAAACTGTTGGAAGAGAAAAAATGTGAGCTCAAAGAGCATATGTCCGAGCAACCAGATTCACGCCACACACTGCTTTGATCATTATTTTTAATTCCCCTTTTGCTTCGATATGCAAATATCCTTCTGCATCTGCCCTGACACAACTGTGTTGAAAGACGTCTAATGTGGATGTTTCTGCCGTCTACTTCAGTTCCCCTCCACCAATGCACAAAGCACCTTTGATTATAAAACCAGTCTACTACTGACAAGGAAGGTGACCAACTCGAGTCATGACATACTGAAACCCAGTCTCGTAGAATGCAACTACAGCATTGAGGATATACAGGGAGATAAAGAAGAGAGAGGGAGAAAAAAAAATTCTTTTAAACTCCGTATTTGCCACTGCCCCCTGAGCTGCTGCTTCCAGAAGTGTATTAACTCCATATGTATGATATATAGGGTAATTCCTGGAAGCAAAAAGGCCAATTCTCGATCACTGCCAAAGGCGAAGGAGAATTTGTCATTTGGTCAAGAAAATGAATTTTGAGATAAACCTATTCCATGCTCCTTAGGAGAAGGCAAGTACTGCGAGGGCACAAGGTTTTTGATTCTACCATAAACAAGTATTCATCAGGGTACAACTTCGACAAGCAAGAGTAATCATCCTTGGGGTGGCTATGCAGTTTTTAATCTGTGCATTTCTGTAACACCAAGTCCTTCCCCCTTCAATACCGGATGCAATGCATAATTGCAGAGTTTGGACTCCAAAAGCAAAAAAGAGCAAAATGAACAGATTTTACTGATACTCTTTGCTTCAGTGATCGCTTCCGTAAGACTGAAGACACTTGGACTGTCGAATGGGCCCACAAGAGGGCCATCTCAATGATTGCGAACTTAAGTTCTCTGCACTACTGATTCTTGGTTCACAATAGAAGTTTATTTTGGTTTGGTCTCGTCTGCGTACAAGCTGTTCTTTTTGAATGACTGTTCTGTGTGGCAGTCAAAGTTGGAGAATATCACTCTCCACAACATGGGAGCTTAATACTTTGGTTGTTGAAGTAGTCCTATCAAACTTCTGTGTCTGTAATGAAATGAGCCCTGTAATTTTTTCCCTTTACCTTGCTCTTAGTTTGTAATGAAAGTTAGGTATTGTATGAGTCTAATTGCCTTTGCAGTTATCCCTCCATAGAACTTTCTCCAAAGATATTCATTTTCAATGTTCTGACTGATAATTTTACCAGCAGATTCCTCACCTCTTGAATTTTCATCCAGGCGCCTGACTGGTCAAGAAAACGTTTGCCATAGATCTACGTCGACGATGGGGCACGGCAGGTTCATTCTGGCACACAATGTGGTGTCCTATGGCATTACAGGGATGACCGTGCCCCCAATGTCAAGGCGACATCAGTTCACTTTTTTCTGATGGATTCTTCTCAACACAGCCTCCTCACATTATGAAAATTCCCAAGGTGTCTAACTTGATCAGGAAAATCTGAAAGAGACACGTTAGTGACAGATTCCTTACCTTAGAATATCCCCAGGCGTCAGGCTGGATCCGGAAAGTTTTTGCGTAGCAGTACCCTTGCGCGTCGGTAGGTGGCGTCGTGCGGCTCCGCGTCCGTCGTCGGCGTCGTGATCGCCGGGATGACGTCGCGGGCAGTACTTAGACGCCGCCCCTGTTCGTCGGAATCCAAGTCTTCGCGCTCCTCCGGTAAGTCGAAGCACAAGAAGTCTAAGCGGCGTCATCGCTCTAAGACTTCGCCTCGCCAGTCTCGCGACTCGGCTGAGGCCCCTGTCTGCACCGTCCCCGCCCCCGCGGCCCCTGACGTGCCTGTCGAGTCACCCCCGCATTACCCGTCCTTCCCGGGTTCGGGGGCGGCTCCGGCCCAAGTACAGGAGTTCCTGTCGGCCATGGCCCGCCTCTTCGGGCCTCAAGGTCCCTCCGGTGCGCCTTCGGGCCCTGATGGGGTTGCTCCGGCGTCGCCGTCGACTCTGGTCCCGGCGTCGCCTGTCCCACCAGCCTTCATCCCGGCCTCGGCTCCGGCCCCGGCCTCGATCCCGGCTCCGGTGGTGCCGCAACCCCCATCGACGCCGGTTGACCTAACCACGCCTCCGCCGATGTCCCCGGTGCCGTTCCTGACGCCGTCCGGGGCTCCGGACGGCGTCGTTCCCCGGTTCTCTCCGGCTCCGGACATGGAACCGGACCGAAGTCGCCCGACGCCGGTTCCGGCGCCGATGAGACCTTGGGTCCCTAATGTCCCTTCTCCTCCATATTATGAACCTGAGGAGGACCAGGAGAGCTGGGAGGGGTCTGAGGACCCTCTCACACAACAGTGCGAGTTTGACCCGGACTGGGTTGAGGAACTTGGGGATGCCAGTGGTCTAGACACCTCCCCTGACTCTGGCATGCTGTCTCCTCCCGTGGCTACAGAGGAGGGGGCTAATTTTGCAACGGTGTTGCGTAGAGCTGCTGGAGCCTTGAATCTCCAGTTGCCTACTGTGGCCGTCAGGACTAACCTCCTGACTGAAGTGCTTCAGCCGGCGGCCTCCTCTTCGGAGACTGTGCTGCCGTTCAATGATGCACTCACTGACGTTCTTTTGGGTGCCTGGTCCAAGCCCACCACAGGGGCTCCTGTGGATAGGAACGTGGCCCGACGCCATCGCCCTGCTCCGGGCGACCCCCTGTTTCTCTCCCAACACCCCACCCCTGAGAGCTTGGTTGTCCAAGCCTCTGCCTCCCAAACCGCCTTCCCTACCGCCCCTCCGGATAGGGAATCAAAGCGCCTGGACCACTTTGGGAAGAAGGCTTTCTCTTCCTCCAGTGCTGGCTTGCGGTCCGTCAACACCGCTTGCCTCTTGGGCCGATATACCCACTCCCTGTGGGATTCGGTGGCCACTGTTTTGCCGCAGTGTTCTGAGGAGGTCCAGACACTGCTTACCCGCGCCATTGCGGAAGGGCGTGATGCGGCTAAATACACCATACGTTGTGGCCTTGATACCGCCGACTCGCTGGGCAGATCGCTTGCAACGACGGTGGCGCTGCGTCGCCACGCCTGGCTGAGGACCACTGGTTTTTCGGGTGATGTCCAGAATACCCTCATGGACATGCCCTTTGATGGAGTCGGTCTTTTTGGTTCAAAAGCAGACCATGCGCTGGAGCGTTTCAAGGACTCGCGGGCTACTGCCAAGTCCCTGGGCCTTGCTGTTGTGCGCCCTCCGCTCATCTGCTTTTCGCCCCTTTCGTGGCCACGGAAGGGGCGCCCAGTCACGTCAGCAGCCCGGCCAACGGCCCGCGCAGCAAGCACCTTCGCGTGGCCGAGGACGTGGATACCGCCGTGGCGGTTCGGGCAACCAGCGTGCGGGTCAGGCCACCACCTCCAACCCGTCCGCGGCCTCCAAGCCCTCCTAGTCCCTCCTTTCAGGTGCACGGCACGCCAGTAGGGGCAGGGTCCGCCATCACCTTCACCACTGGCGTCCCATCACCTCGGACAGGTGGGTCTTGGAAATTGTCCGAAGGGGCTACTCCCTCCCCTTCGAGACCACCCCCCCCAGCCATGCCACCTCAATTCCACCGCATGTCAGGGGATCACTTGGTGCTTCTGCAGAAGGAAGTCACGGCCCTCTTAGCCAAGAGGGCCATCGAGCATGTTCCGACCCCAGAAGTAGGACGTGGTTGCTACTCCCACTACTTTCTGGTGCCCAAAAAGGACAAGGAGGACATGCGTCCTATCTTGGACCTCCGGAACGTCAATCGCTTCCTCCGGAAGGAGAAGTTCAAGATGCTCACCCTAGCTCAGGTCTTGACTGCCCTCGACCCTGGAGACTGGTTGGTAGCGTTGGACTTGCAGGACGCTTATTTCCACATCCTCGTCCTGCCGGCCCACCGGCGTTACCTACGGTTCACGGTAGGCCTCGAGCATTTTCAGTTCACCGTGCTCCCCTTTGGCCTTACCAGTGCCCCTCGGGTGTTCACGAAAGTGATGGCGGTGGTCGCAGCTCATCTGCGCCGAGCTGGGGTTTCAGTCTTCCCCTACCTCGACGACTGGCTGCTGAAGGCGGGCTCTGTCCCAGGCAGTCGTCTCCCACCTCCAGACTACGGCCGAACTCCTGCACTCGCTGGGGTTCTCCATCAATGTGCCGAAGTCTCATCTGATTCCTTCTCCACAGCTCCTTTTCATCGGAGCAGTTCTGGACACGACGCAGTTTCGGGCCTATCCTCCCGAACGGCGAGTCCGGGATATTCAGGCTATGATTCCGATCTTTCAGCCTTTATCCTGGGTTTCGGTACGGATGACCCTGAGGCTGCTGGGCCTCATGGCCTCCTGCATCATGCTGGTCAATCATGCCAGATGGCATATGCGGGCTCTGCAGTGGGACCTGAAGTTCCAGTGGGCGCAGCACCAGGGCAACCTGTCCGATCACGTCCAGATCTCGGAGGGGACTGCAAAACAGTTGCAGTGGTGGCTCACGGACCGGCAATGGGTCATGGGCAGATCCCTCTCCCTTCCCCAGCCAGAGCACACAGTTGTGACGGACGCGTCCCTTCTGGGATGGGGCGGTCACATGGGAGAGGCGGAGATCAGAGGCCTCTGGTCTCCGGGCGGAGTCCCGGCTCCATATCAACCTTCTGGAGCTCCGGGCGATCCGGCTTGCACTCAAGGCATTCCTTTCCTCTGTCAAAGGGAAAGTTGTGCAGGTGTTCACAGACAACACCACCGCCATGTGGTACTGCAACAAACAGGGCGGGGTGAGGTCGTGGACCCTCTGTCAGGAGGCTCTGCGCCTCTGGACATGGCTGGAACATCAGGGCATGTTCCTGATGGTTCAACACCTGGCAGGTTCCCTGAACGCCAGGGCGGACGAACTCAGCCGCAGGTGCATGATGGATCACGAATGGCGTCTTCACTCGGAAGTGGCGCAAGGACTCTTTCTACAATGGGGAGAGCCTTGGTTAGATCTATTCGCCACCGAAGAGAACGCGCAATGTCATCAGTTCTGCGCGTTGGAATTTCCAAGGCGGCACTCGCTCGGCGACGCTTTCGTCGCGAGTGGAGTTGCGGTCTGTTGTACGCCTTTCCGCCTATACCACTTCTACCCAGAGTGTTGAAGAAGATTCGGCACGACCGGGCCCAAGTCATCCTTGTGGCTCCGGACTGGGCTCGAAGAGTTTGGTATCCCGAGCTACTCCGTATGAGCGTAGATCCCCGATCCGTCTGCCTCTTCGGGAGGATCTTCTGTCGCAGCAGCAGGGGACTGTCCTCCACCCGAACCTGTCCAGTCTACACCTGCTTGCGTGGAGATTGAGCAGCGGCAGTTGATTCCTTTCGACTTGCCTCCCGAAGTTTGTGATGTGATTCTGCAGCCAGGCGTCCCTCCACTAAGGTGGTATACGCCTGCAGGTGGAACAAATTTGTGGCATGGTGCACAGCAAAGGCTGTGAACCCCCTTTCTGAGGTCCTTCTGTTCCTTCTTTCTCTGGCCCAACAGGGTTCTGCCCTGGGTACCATCAAGGGTTATCTCTGTGCTATCTCGGCCTTCCTCAGGCTCCCTGATCAGCCCTCCCTTTTCAAGTCCCCTGTTGTTAACAGGTTCTTAAAAGGCATTACACACCTCTTCCCTCCTGTTCCGTTTGTGATGCCTCAGTGGGACTTGAACTTGGTTCTTACCTTTTTAATGTGCGCTCCCTTTGAGCCTCTACATAACTGTCCTCTTCGTCTTCTAACTCTGAAGACAGCCTTTCTGGTGGCCATCACCTCCGCTCGGCGGGTGAGTGAGCTCCAGGCTCTATCTTGCAAACCTCCCTTTCTGTCTGTTCATCCAGACAAGGTTGTTCTTCGGACGCGTCCGTCCTTCTTGCCAAAGGTGGTTACTGCCTTCCACATTGGGCAGACCATCACTTTGCCTACCTTCTTTCCGCATCCTTCCAGAGAGGAAGAGAGGCTCCACCGTCTGGACCCAAAACGTGCGCTCTCCTTCTATATCGACCGCACCAAACACTTCCGGGTGGATGACCAGCTCTTTGTTGGCTACGTGGGCGCCAAAAAAGGTCGGGCGGTGCACAAACGAACCATCTCCCGCTGGGTTACCTTGTGCATCAAGGCCTGCTATTCTTTGGCTAAGAAGGAGCCTCCTGTTGGGCTGCGTGCCCATTCCACCAGGGCAACGGCTGCTACCACGGCTTTGGGCCGCGGTGTTCCGCTGCAGGATATGTCAGGCAGCTACGTGGGCCTCGCTGCACACGTTTACAAAGCATTACTGCCTTGACAGTCAGGTCCGGAGGGACGGCTTCTTTGGCCGTTCTGTCCTCCTGGACTTCCTTGTCTGATCTTTGTTCGCAGACCCACCACCGGGGTTGGTATTGCTGGGGTATCTATTCTAAGGTAAGGAATCTGTCACTAACGTGTCTCTTTCAGATGCACAAGTTACTAACTTGTGTAACGATATATCTGTAAGAGACAGTAGTTAGTGACAGATTCCTTACCGCCTCACCCATCCTATCCCTTTCAGGGCCCTAGTATTTTTCAGACACCTATGTCAGCTTCTTGCATGGCTCTGCGTTCCTGGCGCGGAAAGTCGTGTACAGAACTGACGTCAGCGCGCAGGGGCGGCGTCTAAGTACTGCCCGCGACGTCATCCCGGCGATGCCGACGACGGACGCGGAGCCGCACGACGCCGCCTACCGACGCGCAAGGGTACTGCTACGCAAAAACTTTCCGGATCCAGCCTGACGCCTGGGGATATTCTAAGGTAAGGAATCTGTCACTAACTACTGTCTCTTACAGATATATCGTTACACAAGTTAGTAACTTGTGCCTTAAGGCCAGTACTCCTAGGTAGGTGGCATTGTGTGGCTCTGCACTGACCGTGTTCCTTTCCAGAAGTGACATGGAGAGCTGAATAGAAGTGCCACCTATCCGTGCTAATATCAGTTGCTTCCTTTAGGTGCCTTCAGATGCCAATCCATAGCTACTCCGTTATCCTTTGACAATTTTGAAAACATTGTGGAAAAAAGCTTTTCAGAGTGTGCAAGTTATGTCACTTTCCAAAACAGGGTTTAAGCCATGAAGGTGCTGTCCCAAACAGATGCCTGTGACAGATCCGTACCAGGTATGCCTGTGATGCCTCGGAGCAGAGCATGAATCCAGGACCTGCGACAAATGCACCCAGATGAATCCCAAGGCCATACAAGACCGCAATGAGAAACTTTACGTCACCAAACACCGAAAGATTCCACACCATGATCAGTCAAAAGGAAGGTCTCACCCCCCCCCCCTCCCCCAACCCCCCCCAATGCATTCCAATGGCAGGTCTGTATCGCAGGCAGTCATCGGGTAAGTAAAAAGAAACATAAGAAGTCCAAGCGTGGCTCTGCCCTTTCTGCCACTTTGGAAATCCAGAGAAGCCGCAAGGGTGTCGGTGTGCCTTTCGGTCTCCTCCTAATACCCTTTAAAGCCGATTCCGAACGTGACCCAGATGCACCCTGACTTTCCTGATCCATCAGTGATGTCGCAGCTGATTGTGTCCTTTTGCGAAGCCATGCTGTGGATCTTCTGCACTTTTATCTGCCCCGTACCTTTCGGCCTCAAGGGCCTCCAGTCGGACTTCCGCTGGTTGGTTTGCTCTCAGTGCTGTCTGTGCCTGCCAAATCAGCTTTGGGTTCTGGAACCGGCCTTGGTGCGGACTTCAGTCCTGGCTCCACTCCCCGCACTGGTTCTTTTTGCATTGCCACCACCAGAGGAGGAACATCCCATTGTGCTCTTCGACTCTGAGCCTTCAACCGATGCATTCTGTCTGACGTCTTCGCATGGTAACTTTTCAGAATGTCACCCCACTGCTCTAGTGAAACTGCTTTGTGGCAGCATTGGGTTTAAAAGACGCATTTTTCTGTATCCCCAGCTGTCCTTCCCACTGATGCTACTTTCGTTTTGTGGTAAGTAGCCGTCATTATTTCTAAGTGATGTCTTTCAGGATCACCACAACTCCAGGGATCTTAACTAAATGCCAAAAGCAGTAGTTGCCTCACCCCTAAGAAGAGGACGCATCCATGTTCTCCCCTATGGTTGGATGCTCAAGAGCTCAAGCAAGCCTCAGTACCTGGCCCATGCCCAGACCACTATCTCTCTTTCACAGCCCTGGATTTACCATCAACATGACCAAATCAACTATAAACTCTGCTACAGGCAAAGCCTACCCCAGCCATCAAAAGGTCTTCCAACAGCTTGTCCCGCCCTCCCTTTTTTTAAAAGCCAAATTATCCTCTCCCAGTCAGAACAGTAATGCACCTCCTGTGCTTGATGGCATTCTGCATCGCCATAGTGCCCAATGGCAGAAAGCACATGTGCCTGCTTCAGCAGTGCTTTGCAGCACAGTGGTACCAAGCGAAGGGTCATATGGAGGATCTAGTGTTGGTAAAGGCCAGTGTTCATCGCGCTCTCTGCAGTGGTGGAACCAGCAACAACCTGTTGCTGGTATAGGCTTTTGAAGACCCTATACCACATTTGACCATTATTATGGACGCATCACAAAATCAGATGTGCGGTTGTTGGGGGACGGTCTGGTACATCTATGCCATGGAAATATTGACTGCTATCATCTGAGATAGGGTGGCCAAATTCAATGTTACTTGGTGCCCCTTCACTACCTATATCAAGCGAGTACAAAGAGTGGGAGGTCTCCATATGACTATGTCTAAAACATTGCACGCCTCTGACATTCACATTGTCTTCTTCTGAACCGGATGATAGTTCTGTTGAAATGTGATCATTATATGAGGGATCGGGGTGGATGTTTCAGATACTGTTTTTTTTTTTTCTCTGTATACGTTGTGTGAGTAAGAATTCTCATCCCTGGAGACTCAGTACGATGTCATGTTTACTTGCTTTCACTTATAAATGCAAAATAAAATGGATTAAAAAAAAGTCTGATTGGGGGCCCATCTCAATCACACAGCAGGACAGGCATTGCAGACCCTGCAACAGTAGTAACATTACATCAGCTACCTCGAGCTCTCAGCAGTCTAGCTTGCCCTGAAATACTTTCTCCCACAGATTTTGAGCAAAGTAGTCCTAATGTGAACAGACAGCATGACCGCCATGTACTACCTACAGAAGCGAGGCAGAACCCACTTACTCCGCTACTTCTTATATTCTGAGACAATTTAGCTTTGGACACATCACCACCACATCCCCCTGATGGCGCAGTATCTACCAGGAATGGACAAAGACCTAGCATATCTACTTAGCAGGTCTCACCAACAAATCCACGAATAGGAACTCAATCTTGTAGTTCTCCACAGCTACTTCGTCATTGTGGGAACTCCGCTGATAGACCTGTTCGCCACTCCCTAAATCGCAAAATGCTCAAGCTTCGTATCCAGGCACCCACACTCAGTTCATGGGCAATGCGGTATGGATGAACTGGTCGGGGATATTTGCCTAAGCTTTTCTGCATCTCCCACTCCTTCCAGAGGTGTGCAAGATGCATCAAACATCCCAAACACTCGTTCATAGCCTCGACCTGGGCTAGACAACCCTGGCGCTTAGTTCTACTCGCAATGTCGATCAATGCCCATGAGAAGCTTTCCAAGAGGCCAGGCCTTCTTTGGAGCAAGAACTGGTTGAATGAAATCTAGACCTGGTGCTGGCAGAGATCCCGGGGCAACCGCTGACTCCAATGACCAGCACCCAGCCATACCCCGAAGTCCCCGAGCCAAGTTTGTTCAAGCAGGCGATGGTGCCTTGTGGACATGAGCAGGTGAGTTTTCCCACGGCCAAGAACACAAAAGAGCTCCCTTTTCAAGAGTTTTCCCACGGCGCCATTTGGGCACTTCATTCCACTGTTGCCAGCGATGTTGGCTCCCTTGGGGGCTTCGATGACTCAGACTACAGTTAAAGCTACACACACACACACGCTCACTCGCTCTATCTCGCGCCTTTCAGACATATTTTCTTCAAAATATTTAAAGTGGTGTTCCATGGATGCCACACATGAATGGAGATATTCTACTGTTTATGGATTCAGAGACGGAGAACTAGGATTATTGGTAAGTAATTCTTCAATAAAGATTCATGCCCGTTTTTCTCTGTATTGCTCAAATTCCTGGTTCTTTCCATTTCCTGCTCCATCCCTCGCTGTTGCTCTTTATCTGGTTCTTCACTCGGTTTCCTTTTGTTTCCCTCCTTGTGTTCCTTGTTCTCCTTACTCTTTCCTAGTTTTATTTTCCATTTCTGTTGCCCATGATCCTCGCTCTTACACATCCTACATCAATTTAACCTTCCACGTTCTTATTCCTGATTCTCTTCACTGTTTTTTCTTTACCCCGCTTTTTCTCGTGTTGCTGGTATTTCTTCCAATTTTTCACTTGATTTTGTTTGGTCTTTGCAGCCCTTTGGTAAGATCCTAGATGTCGAGATCATCTTTAATGAGCGAGGCTCTAAGGTACGTTTCTTGTTTTTTTATTGGCGGGGGGGGGTTATTGAAGTAGAGGGTAGGTCAGAGAGTTAAGTGTGAAGAGTCAGTTGGGTAGGGTGATGTCAGCTTTAGCAGAGGAAGTTGTGTCCTCCTGCTGCTGGAAGCCTTGCCCTCTGTGTGTTGGAGCATATGTATGTACAGAATTATTGCTTTGTTTCCAAGGGTTCTAATCTTCTTATGAAAGTGTTTCACTGCTTGAGAGGCAACCTGTGCCACTGCCTGCTCTGCTTTTGAGAATTGCAGTAATTGGGTCTTAACTTGTTTGTGAAGCCCCCTGAGAGGTCTACAGTGGAGTGCCCTGAGGGGTTTGGTGCACGGCCAGCTCTTTCCACACAAGGGCTAAACCGTGTATCCTAAATACGAGGGCTTGCTTTTGTGTTTGAGTAGTGCAGTGGCTGTCTCTCACCTCTGGCTCAATACTGTTGCCTCCGCTCTTATTAGAAGATATTGCAGTTGATTTATGAATTTACATATGTGGTATTCTTTCAAGAACAGCAGTTGAAATAAAGTCTACAAGAAGATTATTGTTCGAGCAAGTGTGAGCCACCCAACAGCCCTTCCAACATGCTCAATCGTCCTTATATTTTGAACACAAGTTCTATTAACATACAACATCCCCACCATTCCCAGCCCAAGCAAGGATACGTTAAATGAGATGACCAGAACACATTTCCATTTTAATATATATATATTTTTTTTTTTAAGTCTTAATTCTGATAAATTCAAAACATACTAGCAAAACTGCAGAATGGTGCAAAGACACCCTAGAAAAATGAAGAAACACTACCGGAACCTGAACGTCCCTTTTCGCGGATGTCTGCTCCTGTGTAATGTAGGCTGGTCACTGTTCTTTTCATCATTCTATTCAGCCTGACCCGTATCACTGAAGCTCCCTGACCACTCTGCACGTCTTCCACCAATGACGCCCCTTAACAAGTACCGCATTGCCATGCTCTCTTGTCAGCGCAGGTTCACCAAACTTTAAATCTCCCTTCCTGACATGTTCATTTTTCTTTTTTATACGACCCACATCTCCCACTTTTATTAGTTGATTAGATTTTTTGACTTGCCTGGAATCAAACGCATTATTGGGCTTCGCTTAGACTTCTTTAATCCTATTGCTGATTATTCGGTCTTAACTGTGCAAGTGAACTGTCTTGCTTCAGCCATCTTAACATCGAGGCAAGGAATAACTTGGGAGCCGGTCTTCTTCCCCACAAAAGTTGAATTCTTTGGTTACAGAATGTCAGATTGTGCTACAACAGCACACCAGGCACCTATTCACTTCAGAAATGGTGCAAGCATTCAACTTAGCCCACTGAATAGATTCAGATAAAACTGTTCATTTGAATAGTTCCTTGTATCCTCCCAAGGTTGAGGATAATACAAGGAACTCATCAGATATTTGCCTTCTGTGGTCTCTAGGAATGGAACCACGTAATCACACACAACTTGAATTACAGGAATGACACCACTTTATCACACACAAATTGAATTCCATTTTCTGAATCAGAAATTCTGGGACCCCTTCGGTAGAGAGAAATTATTTAAAAAACTGCCACTTTAGAGGATGTAGGTTCATTCATAAACTTGGCCTCAGGCCACTTACTGTAATAGTCAAACGGTGTTACCACCAAAACCACAGGATTTAAGCTGTGCCACGACTGCAGGAAGCAGATGTCTGTCACAGGTCAGCACAAAGTGTTTTTGGTGGCTGGGCTCCAGACACATCGAAATCATGTAATAAGCATGCTCTTGGGCATGCAAAGGTGATTCAAGATTCGACGGCGAAGCTGTACACCACCAAGCACAAGAAGTAGTCTCTGCCTTCGTGTGGCTCCACCTTCAAGTCGCAGGACCAGACTTTGTCCTGATCTCAGGACTTCTCCAGTGAGCCTCCACTTCCTGCTCCGTTTTCCAGTAAGTCTAAACGCAAACATGAAAAAAAAATACGTGACTTGTCCCATCACCCCACTCCCAAGGAGAAGGTGTGATGGCGTCAATATGTAAGCTACAGTCCACTAAGGTCTAATATAGATTCCTCTACTGGACCCGATGTGTACCGATTTATCTGGGCCATTGTCTACCCTGTATCAGATCGAGGCCTTAAAAGAAGCCATGGTGCAATTATAAAATGTGCTTCCTGCTCCTCTGGCATGCTTTCAGGGCCCAATGAAGAGCAGGGACTTCCAGTCAAGATTTCGAACTGATGTCGCACTGCAAAATTATGAAAGTACAGACTGTTGTTGTGCCGCCTGGCTTTAATCTTGTGCCTGCTTCAGGGTCCGTTGCCTTTTTATTTCTGACTGTCATTCAGGATGCTGATTATGATGGTGAGAGGAATGGCATGCTTCCCCCTCATTACACAGATGCCTTATACCTTCATTTTCAAAATGCCAATGGGCTTGACACTTTCCCCGAGGTTCTAGAGCTACAGCTGCCCTCCATTGGGACCAAGACAAATGTTATAATGGAAATGTTACAGCCTGGGCAAGCAACATCTGAGCCCTTGCTTCCATTCAATTATACTCTTAAGATACTCTGGCTATCTGATCAAAGTTATGTACACAGGCAGCAGGCTAGATGTCCTAGACCAGGGCCTAGTACCCAGAGTTTATCACCAAGCACCAGCCTTATTGTGAAGGCCTTGACGAGTCAAGTAGCAGTTCATTCCCCACCACTCATTCAGATGGGGAGTGTAAGTAAGAGGATGGATTCCTTTGGCAAGCGAATTTTTTTCTTCAGCCAGTCCAGCATTGCTTTTTGTTAATGCAGTTAACATGTTGGAACGGGGACACCCATGCCCTTTGGGGCATGGCCAGCAATATATTGCTAGCAGTTCTGGAAGATGTGAGGGCCTCTTTGGCCCAGAGGAAACGGGATGGACAAGACTCTGACAAATAGGTTATCCATGCAGGTTTGTATGCAACAGATCACCTTGACAGGGCAGTTGGTTCAAGTATGGTCCTTCGCCTGGATGTGGTCTACCGTGTTTTCCGGGAATGTGCATGCTTACCTGATAGATACGCCCATTGATGGGTCCCACCTCTTCGGTAAACAAGCATTGGCATAGCCAATAGGTCTCGCCTTTGGGACCTTATAAGTGTTTAGCCATTGTGCTGTATAACTAAATACTTAAAAGGTCCCAAAAGCGAGACCTATTGGCTATGCCAATGCTTGTTAATACTGGCGCACGGCCGTAAAAGTAACGCGGCCGTGAAAATACTGGCTCACTGAGAACATCAAAGCGGCCGTGAAAGTGATCGCGATCAAGCGCGGCGAGCGATGCGCTCAATGAGCATGACGAGGAAAGCCATATGGCGCCTCTGCTCGTAAGCGTGCGCACATGCACGCAAGCTGGTGGCCGGCCATGGTAGCATTTTTTGAAGCCCTTACTAAAAGTCTCGCCAGACCAGCGCATGCGCTGGGTCAGGCGAGACCTAAAAAGGAGACTATGGTTTGGAACTCTTTAAAGATAATAAAACTATAGCACGTTCCTTGGGATTTTTGACTCCGTTTCCAATCCACTTTCAAGAATTTAGAGGCTTCTCCAATGGACTGACATACAGACCAAGTCATCCTTCACAACCAGTGATGCATCAGTGAAACCAGTCCATTCACGGACCCTTAACTGGCACACGACGTGCGGGCTAGTAGGAGCACCAGTCTTCCAGCTACTTCTCTCCTACACCGGCAAACAAACTGCTTTAGTTTGTCCTCAGTGGCTCATGCCCGCTGATTGGGTGGCAGAATCCAATACTTTGCAGAATGAATCAATTCTGGATTGACATGCTGTGCATTATTCCACTATCTAGTATTTGGGTCCACAATTCTCGTTTTACTTCTTTTTTTCTTTTTTTGCAGGGTATCGTTAAGGACCATTTGGTTACACTTCCTTCCCCTTGTGCTGTCAGACCCCAGAAGCCCCTGTGCATGTGGTTGCCAAGTAACCATTTTGTTTCCTCCGGAGTAGGTGATCCATTACGTCCAACAGATGGGGCTTGCAAATTATTCAGAGCATCTGTGCCCTACCTTTTCTTTCCTTCCGTCCCAATATCCCTACCATACCAGAGCGGATTTCAGAGGAGCACCTGTCCACCATCTTATAAGAAGCACATCTGTTGCTTTCCAAAGGTGCAGTAAAGAATAGACCGAACTCTGAGAAAGGCGGGGTTGTTACTATCACCATTTCCTTGTTCTGATTATGGATGGGGGCCTCGGGCATATCTTGGACCTCTGTCCTCTCAGTACCTTTACATGGAAGAACCGATTCGAGGTGGTTATATTGGATCAGATCCTCTCCTCTTTGGACCTTGGCTACTGGATGATGTCCCTGGACTTGCAAGACACGTATTTTAATAAACCCGTTGTGCAGTACCATATCCGTTACCTGCGGTTCAAGGTTTGGCAGGAGAATTTTCAGTTCAATGTACTCCTTCTGCTTCACCAGCACCCGTTATGTGTTCACAAAGGTGATGGCATGGTTGCGACCCACCTTCGGAGGTCAAAAATGGCTGTATCCCCAGTACCTCGGAGACTGGCTGCTGAAGGTAGGCTCAATACAGTCAGTCGGGGTCTAACTCCGTATAACGGCGGAGGACGACTCCATTGGGGTTCACCTTAAGCGAGCCTAAGTTCCACTTCATTCCCTCGTAAAGGCTTCTGTTCGTTGGGATGATCCTTGATTCGGGGGAGTTTTGCAGCGTGAATCTTTCTGGATTCACTATGCTGTGCATTATTCCGCCATCTCGTGGTTGGGTCCGGATTCGTAGTCTTTTTTGTTTTTGTGTTTTTTTGTTTTGTTTTTTTGTTGTTGGCCCAGGTGGGCGGCGACGCCCCACCATTTGGTGTCTTCGGTGACGTCGACCCTTGGTAGCCATCTTCAGATTCTTTTTTCCGCTGTGGGGTCTGGATCGTTGCCGAGAAGTTCCAGAAACTTTGGACGAGGAATCTCAAAGTCGAATATCACCACAGAGGATCGTTTCCCGAGACACCGGACGACGACACAAGTAAACCGGAGACCACAAGAAGGACGACGAGGTAGAAGGTCCACGACCGAAATCTCGATGCCTACAGAGAATGCGCTCACAGGGGGCTCCCTGAGAGCGGTTATGGACAAGACACCGTTTAAGTTTTGCCAGAACTGTCACCACAAGTACGCACAGAAGGACCAGCACCCAGTCTGTAACCTCTGCTTGCCGCTCGAACACACCAGTGAAGACTGCAACGCGTGTTCGGCGTTCACCCCGAAGACCCTCCGAGTAAGAGAGAGACGGAGAAGGGCGAACTACAACATGCAGGGCCAGGGACCAGCACCATCGCTCCGAGACCTGGGCCTCTCGAGCGGAGAGGAAGACCACATCGCAGAGGGACCGGAGGACTGCTCTGTCGTCGAGGTCCATAAGAAAACGTCGAAGGAGGTAAGGGAGTCGTCGACCCCAAGGCACCCAAGCGACGCTCGAAAGAGTGAAGCCAGAACCCCGAGCGACACTCTTAGAAGTGTAGAAAAGTCCTCAAAGGGAGCGTTGCCGCCGAAACCCTCGACGAAAGCAACAGCATCCAAGGACAAGCAACCGAGCGGATCCTTCGAAAAGGACTCCCAATCGGCGAAAGCCTCCGAAAACAAAGGCGTCGAAGGTCACCTCCGAAAAGGAAGCCTCGACACCGAGAAAGGAAGGCCCGGCGTCATCTTCGACGACCGCGACCACAAAGAGAGGCGCTGCACCACTCGACGCCGAAAAGGCCCACGAGATGGTGAAAAAGAAGAGAAGGCTCGAGGCAGAGATGGCGAGCATCCTGCAACGTAAAAAAGACTTCGACGAGAAGATGAAGCAATACGCTATTCCATCGAAGCCAGCGCACGAGGCACTCTAGGAGTTCGACGCCGAATACATCGAGTCCCCGAAAACACCCGAACCGCTCGAAGACCAGGACGAAGAAGACTACGACTTCGAAGGCGAAGAAGAGATGCAGTCTTACCGGGACTCAGAGCCCTCGGAGGCACAAGACTTGGACTGGCAAGACCTCGACGCAGTGTCACCAGAAGAGGGGGTAGACTCTTACCCCTCGAGGCCTTCGCCGCCGGACGACATCGGAGTCTACAATGGAGTCGTCCAGAAGGCTGCAAAGACATATGGGGTCGAAATGCAGGAGGAAAGACAAAAGCAGGTTTCCTCTTCGAAACACTGCTCCCTCAACAAACAAAGAGCCAATTCCTACCCATGTTGCCCGGCGTCCTGGACCAGGGAAGGGAGGCCTTCAGAGAACCTGCAGTCTGCAAGGCGGTTACACCTAGAAGCGAAAAGAAATATAAGCATTCCACAAAAGACCCGGCGTACATCCAAGGGTCAGTGCCAGCAGACTCCATTATCGCAGCAACGGCCAGGAAAAGGGCCGGTGTGCCCACCAACACAGGCCCACCTCCAGACAAGGAGAGCAAGCGAATAGACCTCACAGGACGAAAGGTGGAGAGGAACGCAGCCATACACTGGCGCATCGCCAACTCCAACGCCCTCATCAGCAGGCATGCATACCAGCATTGGGATGAAATGAGCCAGCTCATTACACACCTGCCAGAAGAATACCAACAAAGGGCTAATTACCTAGCGGACGAGGGCAAGGCTATCGCGAACACTTGCCTAAAGTCAGCCTTGGACGCAGCAGAGAACTCCAGCAGGCAAATGATGATAGGGGTGACTGAAAGGAGACACGCATGGCTCAGGATCTCGGGCTTCAAGCCGGAGGTACAGAGTAACATCCTTAACACACCTTTCGACGGGGAGAAACTGTTTGGAGCACTGGTTGACGACAAGTTGACGCAACTAAAAAAGGACAACGAAACTGCGAGGTCCATGGGAGCACTGCAGTTCAGGGGGATGAGAAGAGGAAACCCCTCAAGGCGGCCCAATGGTAGAGGGGCAATGCACCCACCACTTCACACCAGTCCCCCAGCAAGGATACCAGGGGAACAACCAGGGCCAAAGCCAACAGGGACAACAGCAGCAAAATTGGCAGTACCAACCCAGAGGACGGTCCTTTCGAGGGCGCGGTTACGGACGGGGACAGGCCCGAAGAGGGGGACAGCAGCCCACCTCAAAGTGACTCCACAAACAAACCAAACCCTCCCCTATTAACACCAAGGGAGAGGAGAAGTCAACAAAAGGACAAAATAAAAAACACACACAGCCAAAAAATAACCACCGAGCATACAACCCCAGTTGGGGGCAGAATAGGAAAGTTCCTCACACAATGGAGGAACATTACCACGGACAAGTGGATACTGAACATCATACAGCACGGGTACTGCATAGAACTCCAAAAACACCCCCCAGGCAGAAAACCAAGACACCGGGCAATTCCCGCAAGGGAGCTCGCCCTCCTACGTCTAGAAGCAGAGGAGCTGCTACAAAAAAGAGCAATAGAACCAGTTCCAATAAACGAAAGGAACAAGGGAGTATACTCAACGTACTTCCTAGTGCCAAAGGTAGACGAGACACTAAGACCAATACTGGACCTCAGATTCCTGAACAAATTCGTAAAAATTCAAAATGACTTCACTTCAGGAAGTAATACCCCAAATCCAACAAGGGGATTACATGGCGACCATAGACTTGAAAGATGCATATCTGCACATACCCGTCAACCACAAACCCAAACGTCTACTAAGATTCGTGATAGGCCACAATCACTACCAGTTCACAGTGCTAGCCTTCGGACTAAAGTCCGCACCAAGGGTGTTCACAAAATGCCTAGCAGCAGCTGCAGCGCACCTTCGGAGGAAGGGCATACATGTATACCCCTACCTCGACGACTGGCTTGTGAAAGCAGGATCATACAGACACTGCAAGGATCACATCAATCAAGTCATACAAACACTGTCCAGACTAGGTTTCTCAATACATTGGGAGAAATCGTCAACAAAACCACAGCAGATCAAAATATTCTTAGGGGCACAAATAGACAGCACACAGTCCAAGGTGTTCCCCAGCAACAAGAGAACTATAGCGCTCCTGAGGGAAACACGTCATTACCGCAAGGGGCAAGTTCTGACAGTGAGGAAAGTGAGCAGAACAATGGGGATGATGGCATCGTGCATCCACCTAGTCCCACATATCAGGCTGCACATGAGACCGTTCCAAGAATGGATACAGCAGCAGTGGTCACAAGCGACAGGGAGTTGGGAAGATCTAGTGGTTGTCACTCAGGGGGCTGTGGTCACAACAAGATGCAGTGAAACACATCAACTACCTAGAACTAAAAACTGTGTTCCTAGCCTTAAAAGCCTTTCAAAAGCAGCTTTACGGACAGAGAGTGCTGATACAGACAACACAACCACCATGTTCTACATCAACAAACAAGGGGGTACACAGTCAGCACCGCTATCAAACCTAGCACAGGAAATTTGGAGATGGGCCATCCCTCTAAGGATAGACCTACTGGCAATACACCTCCCAGGAATAGACAATGTAGAGGCAGACCGACTCAGACAGACGTCGGCATCCCACGAATGGGAGCTCAACCAACAGGAGGTGCAGCAGCTGTTCCAAAAGTGGGGTACACCACGGATAGACCTGTTTGCAACACTCCACAA
This sequence comes from Calotriton arnoldi, assembly GCA_963921515.1. Classification (NCBI taxonomy): domain Eukaryota; kingdom Metazoa; phylum Chordata; class Amphibia; order Caudata; family Salamandridae; genus Calotriton; species Calotriton arnoldi. The sequence goes on from CAWUFW010002037.1 coordinate 1,426,118, forward strand.
TGCAAAATGCCAACATTACGCATCCAGACAACCGGACCAAAGGTCCCTAGGGAATGCGCTATGGATAAGTTGGTCGAACGAATTTGCATACGCTTTTCCCCCCGATACCACTGTTACACAAGGTACTCAGCAAATGCAGGAGCAGCAGCATGACACTCATACTGGTGGCACCTCAGTGGGCCAGACAATCATGGTTCTCACAAATAATGGAAATGGCGCAGGAACCAGCACACGGGTTCAGCAGAAGGAAAGACCTCCTGACAATGCAAGACGGAAAAGTGCTCCACCCAGAACCAGAGAGCCTCAGCCTAGCAGCATGGCTCCTGAGGACCTAGAATTCGCACACCTCAAGCTACCACCAAGCACCATGGCAGTTCTCAGAGAAGCAAGGAGACCCACTACAAGAAAATGTTACATTGCAAAGTGGAAAAGGTTCTCGCAATGGTGCATTAAAGAGGGACTGCAACGAAAGGTCACAAAAGAATCAACGGTACTACAATACTTAACGCACCTACTACACAGCGGGCTGAGTTACTCGTCACTAAGGGTTCACTTAGCAGCCATAGTGGCCTACACCAGGGGAGAAGCGGGGAAAAGCTTCTTCACCTCCCAGGTGGTCAAAAGATTCCTGGAAGGGGCTAAAAGAATAGCCCCCCCTAAAAGAATGCCTGCCCCAAGCTGGAACCTCAACACTGTGCTAACACAGTTGATGAAACCACCATTTGAGCCCATACACAAAATAACACTGCACATGCTCACACTAAAAACGGCATTCTTAGTGGCTATCACGTCACTGCGAAGGGTCAGTGAACTGCAGGCTCTTACACTACAAGAGCCCTACTTGCAAATACACAAGGACAGAATTGTCTTGAACAGACCCACACTTCCTGCCAAAGGTGGTGTCGCGGTTCCATATTAACCAGACAATACAGATACCAAGTTTCTTCCAGAAACCATCAACGCCCACAGAAAAGGCGCTACACACGCTGGACGCCAGAAGGGCAGTGATGCACTACATAGAAAGGACAAAGGAATGCAGGAAAACAAAACAACTTTGTTTCCTTCGCAAGTAGTTTCCTGGGACGGCCAGTAACAAAAAATACCATAGCACGATGGATTGCACAAGCAATACAACTCTGCCACAAGCAGGCAGGACAAGAATTACAGGGAGCCGCCCAGGCTCACTCAACAAGGAAGAAAGGAGCAACGGTTGCGTTCCTAGCAAACACACCTATACAAGACATTTGCCAAGCGGCAACATGGTCTTCCGTGCACACGTTCACCAAACACTACTGTGTGGATATCCAGATGAACAAAGAGGCACAAGTAGGACAGAAGGTCTTACAGCACATTTTCAGCAACCAATGCTCATCTTCCACCCAACCACCGCAATAACAAAACCGCTACAAAGTCTTTGCACAGCATAGTGAATCCAGAAAGATTCACGCTGCAAAACGAATAGTTTCTTACCTGTCGGTGTAGTTTTGCAGCTTGAAGACTTTCTGGATTCACTAGCGATCCCACCCGCCTCCGCCAGGAAGATAACATAGGAGGTTAAGGGTACAACTAGACTACATACAGAGTTTAGAGGGATCAAAAGGAAAATTGAAAGATAAGACAAAGACATAGACGACAAAAACTGTAAGAGGAAAAGAAAAAGAATCCGAAGATGGCTACCAAGGGTGGGAGCTTCCGCAGGAAGCGCGACGACGTCACCGAAGACACCAAATGGTGGGCGTCGCCGCCCACCTGGGCCAACAACAAAAAAAACAACAAAAAAGAAAAGACTACGTAATCCGGACCCAACCACGAGATGGCGGAATAATGCACAGCATAGTGAATCCAGAAAGTCTTCAAGCTGCAAAACTACACCGACAGGTAAGAAACTATTCGTTCAGGGCTTTAGCTCCGCAGGAAAGAGTCCAGGAGATTCAGGATACGTTATTGATGTTTCTGAGGCTTCTTGTCCTCTTAGCCTTGTGCAGTCTCCTGGTCAACCACGCAAGGTGGCACATGACAGCGCCACAGTGGAACTTAGTCTCAGTGGGCCCAGCATCAAGGCCTTCTTGCTGACACGATCTAGATCTTGAAGGTGGTAGCGCAAGATGTACACTGGGGGCTGACCGACCACAGTTTGTCCTGCGACGGGTAACTCCCTTCCCCCCACCAAGAGTTGGCACCAACTCACCCAGAGCTGGCAGTGGTGACACACATCTCTGCTGGGTTCGAGGGGTCACCTAGGGGTTGTGGAGATCTTAAGATTTTGCAGCGTGAATCTTTTCTGGATTCACATGTTGTGCATTATTCTGCCATCTAGTGGTTGGATCTGGATTCTTCTCCAGAACTTTTTTGTCCTTCTACTATTTTTGTGTTTACCCACAACACTACTGCCATGTGGTTCTGCAATCAGCAGGGCGGAGTGGGTCCTGGCTCCTGTGCCAGGATACTTTGCGTCTCTGGAGTTGTTTGGGCTGCCAGTGCATCTTCTTGGTCACAAATCACCTAGCAGGGTTCCTGAATGCCAGAGCAGATTAACTGAGCATACGTCACCTTGCAGATAGTGAATAACTTCTTCATCCCAAGGTGGCACCGCGCATATTCCACTTGTGAGAATATGCCTGGCTGGATATTTTTGCGACCGACGAGAGCACGTAGTGTGTTAACCAATTTGCTTGTTGAAATTTCGAAAAGAACACTCAAGATATGCTTTCCGGCTGGAATGGAACAAGGGATGCCTTTGAGCCACTCCTCCTGCCCAGAGTTCTGAAGAATATTAGGAACTACTGGGCCCAAGTCATTGTGATGGCTCCCAGTTGGACCAGGAGAGTGTGATCGCCCCAACTCTTGAACATGAGAATCTGTCTTCTGATTAGGCTGCCACTCTGGGAGGCCCTCATGTCTCAACAACCAAGCAGGGTCCTGCATCCCAGTTTGTAAAATCTGCATCTCCATGCCTGAATATTGAGCTGAGGCAAATTGACTGCTTTTGATTTGCTGCCTGAAGTGGTGCATGTCCTCCTCTCTGCCAGATGCACCTCCATAAAATCCATTTATGCCAGGTGCTAGGACAAATTTATGACCTGGTGCGATGCCCGAAATACAGACCCATTACATGCAAAGCTGTTGTATGTCCTTGATTTGTTTTGTCTTTAGCCCAGCAAGGCCATTGATTTGTTTTGTGCTTAGCCCAGCTCGTTCTGTGTGTTTGCCTGACCAACTATTATTGTTGAAATCTTCTGTTGTGATAAGGTTCATTAAAGCCTTGATAAACGTTTCCTCCCACGCAATTTGTGATGTTTCAATTCGAACTTAAATGGGTCTTTACATTCCTCGTGTACACCTTTTGAGCCGGTACATGATGCTTGCTTCATCTCCTCATTGTGATTACATCAGTTGTCATGTGATTGAACTGCAAGCACTTTCAGTGCAACCATCCTGCACCACTTTTTTCCCAAATTGGTGCTGATGCCTCAGGTGACCTTCTTATCTAAAGGAATGACTCCCTTCTATGTTGGGCAATCCATCACTCTACCAGGGTTCTTTTCTCTCCATCACCATTTGGCGGTGGAGATAATCCATCAGTTGGTCCCTGCTATCACTGGCAAGAGGTGTGCCTGTCCTTGATATTTGCCAGGCTCCAACATGGGCATCGGTGCATGAGTTCACAAAGCAGTACTACCTTGTCGGCTAAGTGTGGTGGGATGGACACTTTGGGCCATATGTATCAAGCCCATTTTCCGTTCGCAAACGGGCCGATTCTCAGAATCGGCCCGTTTGCGACGGAACAAGCCTTTGGGATGTATCATCCCATAGGCATTCGCAAAATAGAGAATCGCAAAATTGCGATTCTCTATTTTGCAAATGCATTTAAGGAATCGCAAATTGCGATTCCTTAAATGAAATGTATGAAGCACCTAAGTTGTGTGATTATGGCTTAAGGAATCGCAAATTACCACCAACTACAGGTTGGTGGTAACTTGCGATTTCTTTGAGAAATGCATTTTTTTGCATTTTTCAAAGTGGCATGTGGCGCACATACATGCCCTTAGGGCATGTATGTGAGCCACATGTGCACCCATGCTCATTTCAGGGGTGCAACAGTGTGTCCTTTGGACACCCTTGCAACCTTGAAATTGCATTCTCAATTTGCGATTCTCTAATTGCTAATCGCAAATTGAGAATGTCCTCCCATTCATTCCTATGGGCTTCTAGGCCCATAGGAATGAACGGGGAGGGTTTCCTTAACTGCGATTCGCAATTTGCGAATCGCAATTAAGGAATATGTAGGATTCGCAAATTTTCTTGCGAATCCTACATACATCTCGTTTGCGATTCTCAAAAATTCGCTATTTGAGAATCGCAAACACAAACTTTGATACATATGGCGCTTGGTTCTGCAAGACATTTAGGTCTGAGGCCACTCTGGGGAGGTACTGCTCTGGTATCTGTTCTAAGGTGAGGAATCTACGCTTGGAGTATCCATCAGAAGAACAAGCTACTTGCTTGCGGTAATGCTCTTTCTGGTGGATGCTTAATCTAACCTTAGATCCTCACTGCATCTCAACCCACCAGTTCTGTGGAGTGGCCTCTTTATTATAATTAGAAAGATATTAAGTTAGTATTCAGCACACTGTAACCAACAATTGTTCCCAGGAACAGAGAATAAACTTGACCCCAGCGCGCAGGGGTAGTGCTTGAATGCGGTTCAGTTGTGTCACTTCCAGGGCAGTATGAAGCCAATGCGGAGCAGCACGGCATCCCATAGCTCTGAAAACTCTGGGTCTTTTCTGATGTCTGGAGGAATACTTTAAGGTGAGGCATTTGGAGTTCGATAGATTATCCACCATAAAGAGCATTACAGAAGGTACGTAACTTGTTCCGCTTAGCCAACCTGCAGTGGCATAGGTCATCACCTGTTTTAGTCTCATCCTCTTCCACAGCTTCAATCCATTCACGTTCCAAAAATACTCCCACTTGCTTGACATCTGTTGTAGCCACAAAGCAAATTTCTGCTCTCTGCCTTTCTCAGCACATTATTTGTCAAGGACAGGAAACCTTGACAAAAATTGTCTCTGCCATTCCTGCCGCCAGGAATGTAAACCGCATCAAACTGCTATTGACTAAGCTTTGTGGACAACCTGACAATCATTGGGGTGGCCTTTTTTTTACTTTCTCCTTGTTAAGAATGTACACCAATGTCCAGATCAATTGAATTAAGCAACAGGGGAATGCCAAATGTGGCACAGTTTAGTAAATTACACAGCAAGAGAAGGCAACTGCAGTGCAATGTAGTAACATTTGTGGCAGTATTACTTGATTATTTTGTCCTTTTTAGGCCTCGCCTGAGCCAGCGCGCATGCGCTGCGAGGCATTTAGTAAGGGCTTTTGAACTCTGAACACACGCTTGTGCGTGTGTTCAGAGTTCAAAACACCAGAGAACACCCGCAATTGGCCTGTGCATGCGTCATTCTTAAAAAGACAGCACGCAATTGGTCCAAGGCGGGTGATTGTCCCACCTTCTTTGTTCCCTGGCCTAGGGTGCTCGGGAGCGAGCATTAGCGCCATCTGTTTCCAATTATCGTGCCCGCTCTCGCGTTCGCGTTAATTGGAAACAGATGGTGGTTGCGCTGGCCCTGGTGATCGCGGCGCTTTCACTTTCGCCGCCGACCTTGTTGCTAATGATGTCGGTGTTCCTCAAACCCTGGCTGTCGACCCTGGATGCGCGCGCACATCTCCTTCTCCCTTTGATTAACGGAGCCGCAGACTTGACAAACGAGCATGGGGCGGCCAGAAAGCAGCTTCCCGCTTAACTCCGGTTTTAAACGCGGTCTGCACTTGGGCAGATTAGTCCAGCTCCTCTCGCGCAGCACTTAAGTGTTAACCCTCGTGCCAGACAAGACAATTTAACAGCCCCTCTCGCAATCTGTTAATAGGCTGCCATATTTCCCCCCCGGAACAGTTCCTGCCTCTCCAGCGTTTCCGATGCCCTCGCTAGAACTGCGTCTTTTCCATTTCTCGCAGGCTAACTGTACGCAAAAATCCATGTTTGTCAAGTGCGTGTGTGATAAATGCAGAACGTGAAAAAGGAGGCATTTAATAAAGCAGGCTATTTAGTCTAATGGCAGAAGAGAAACCAAGGATTTGAAGCGCTGCAAAAGTTAACGCGCCACCCAATTTGCCGCCTCCATATGCACACCTTGTTTAGAAAGACGTCCCCCCAATTAATCACGACGCCCTTGCACCAGCCGAAGCCTCGCTATAGCAAGCTTCTGTTTACTTGCTGGACGCGCTCGGATGTCTGATTCACGACCATAACGAGACCGAGTACAAGGCCTGCCTGATCTTCTTCCTTTTGAAGAAAAAGCTTCAATATTGGACAGGCTTCTGACCCCAACGTCTTCAGGGAGCAGCCTTCCCCAGGTGCTGAGGAAGACAAAGAGGTCTGGGTCTCGGGCCCGTCACTTCACCAATCATCACCCAATCCAGAAACCATCTTCTCCAACTCCGAAGAGTTTCAGGTTCCCGACGAGTCAAGTGCAATGCTCTCTAGAGGGTCAGGCTTCCAATCCAGCCCTTCTGCAAACACTCAGCCCCCTGGGGCCCCATTGCCTTTGAGCAGATGCCACCCATGTTCACAGGATCTGCCCCATCAAGCCCAAAAGTGTTTGAGGCCGAAGATCCTCAACGCCGGCGCTGAAGCCAGCCCCTGCTTTGAAGCAGACCTTAGGACCACCATGTTGCTTGTATGTTGGCAATGCTTATTTATCAAGGAAGGTAAACTGATATTGAATACTGTATCTATGATCAAACAAATTGATCCTTCTGCGGGAGAGACCCACAAGTGAAAAAACAAGACACTCTGTTCGAGGCATATGAGCTGCAGATCACACAGTGTGCATAGATCGCCATCTGGTGTTGGGCCCGGATGTTTGCACTTGTTTTTGTCTTGGAAAAGTCTTTGGAAGTCACGAGATGGGTGACTCCTCCTTTGGACCATAGTGCGCATGGGCATCGGCTCCATCTTCAGATTGTTTTTTTTTTTTCCGCCATCGGGCTCGGATGTGTTCATCGCGCTCCAGTTCGGTGCCGTTACAGATTCAACTTTCGACGCGCAATCCTTACCCTTTCTCCGGTATTGTTTCGATCGCGAACCCTAGTTCACGCGCATCTCTTCAAGTTCGAAGTCCTCGATTCCGGTCGTCGACTAAGGCCTTCGGGCCTACATAGGCCATTACATCTGGCTCATGGAAAGGACTCCTTTTAAGAAGTGTCCTCAATGTGGATCGAAGTTTCCACACACAGACCTGCATGGGGTGTGTAACCTCTGCCTTTCACCTGAGCACGAGGCTAGAGACTGTACAGCTTGTGCCTCTTTCCGCTCCAAGAAAACCATTTGGGATCTTCGAGCTCGAAGAAAAATGGCTTCCTCGTCGACACCAATTCTCGACGACATCTTCCAGGAGGGCGTCGATGTACCAGAGCAGGAGCGGGCCGAAGGCCTCGTCAGCGCCTCCGAAGCCGATGACTCCGGCGAAGACATCACTCCTGGGCAGCGGGTTGTAAGTAGTGACGTCGACCCCGACCCCCTCCCCCCACCACCGAAAAAGGCTTCGGTAACACCTTCACCTTCGGGCCTAGGTGCGCACCGGGACAATACTTCTCACGCCCCGCCTTCGGGCCCGGCAAAGAAGTCAACAACTAAGCCTTCAGGCCACTCTGGATCGAGTCAGCCTGCCGTCGGTGCCCAAACCCCTGCACCCAAAAAGAAACCGTCCTCCTCCGTGCCAACCACATTGGCACCGAAACCTACTGGCACCGACCCCTCGACTCCGAAAAAGTCATCGGAACAGAGCAAAAAGCCACCGCCGAAGAGTACGGATGCTCACCTTTCGGAGCGGAAAAAACCCTCGGAACCGAAAAAACAACCGGTTCCGCAGGCTCCTTCAGAGACTAAAAAAATCTCACGTCTCCAAACCAAAAGAGCATAAATACACTCCGGATTCGGTGCCACGCAAGCCTTCGGAACCGGAAAAATCGGCGCCGAAAGACCAGCCTCCGGATCCAAACCAAAAACTATTCTAAAAGACCCAAAAACAGGTCAACTCACTCTCAGCTCCAAAAAGAGACCAAGGGACATGCCTCTACCGGCTCCATCTCCACCAAAGAAGAGAGACATTGCAACTTCTCCTCTGACTCCCTTCTCCACCTCCTCCTTTACCCCCCCACACCCCCCCCTACACCATCTCCTCCACCAGTGGACGATGATGACACAGGGGAGTGTGCAGACGATGAGCCACTAGGAGACCCTAGTCCGCCTTACACCCCAGACCCATGGTACGATTATAATACACCAGATGTCCCTAATGTACCACAAGACGACATCTATCCCTCTAGGCCTTCCCCTCCTGAGGACACCATGGGTTTCACCCAGCTAGTGCATAGAGCTGCACAATACCACGGGGTAGATTTACATACAGACCCTGTGGAGGAGGATTTCTTAATGGACACTTTTCACACATTCCAAAGGTCCACTTCTGTTCTCCCTATGTTACAAGGGGTGATTAAACACGCACCTGAGGTGTTCAAAGATCCTGTTAGGGCTAGAGTCATTAACCCCAGGATCGAGAAAAAATACAAATCTGCCCCAGCAGACCCTGTTTACATCAAGGGACAAATACCATTAGATTCCTTAGTGGTCTCCAATGCCAGAAAGAGGGCCAACTCACAAACATCAGGGGATGCTCCGCCTCCTGATAAGGAATCAAAACTCTTGGACGCTTCTGGTAAACGTACAGCGTCACAAGCAGCCAATATATGGTGGATCGCCAACACACAAGCCCTGTTGGCTAGATACGATAGGGCACACTATGACGAGCTAGAGACCCTATTGCAACACCTCCCTGACAAATACAAAACCAAGGCCAACGACCTCATACAGAAGGGCAAGCTCATAACCAACACCTCCATTCGTTGCGCGCTAGACGTGGCAGACACCGCCTCCCGAGCCATTAACACAAGTGTCCTTCTACGGAGACATGCATGGCTACGCATTTCAGGTTTTAAGCCAGAAGTACAGACTTCCATACTTAATCAGCCATTTGATCATGAACACCTGTTTGGCCCTGCCGTGGATTCATCTCTAGAAAAGATGAAAAAAGACACTGACATGGCTAAATCAATGGGAGCCTTGCAATCGCAAGCTCCCAGACGTTCTTTTCGTCGCTCCTCTTACAAGGGCACCTCCAGAGGCTATTCCTCTGACAACCCCTCCACGTCCTATAAAAATCCCACCCAGACCACATTCACCAGAGGTTATCAAAGAGGAGGCTACAGAGGCAATAATAACAAAGGTAGAGGTAAAACCAACAATACTCGTTCCGCCTCCACCCCTACCCAATGACTTCCCTCCACTCCCCCCGGACCATTCCACTCCGGTCGGGGGAAGATTGCTACAATTCCTACCTGTCTGGAACAACATCACTACAGACAGGTGGGTCAGACAAATCGTCCAATCGGGTTACTGTCTAGAACTCACCTCTACCCCCCCAAACATACCACCCAGACAGCGCCCAATGTCACAAGAACATTTATCGCTGCTAAAGCAAGAGGTGCTTTCCCTCCTACAAAAACATGCAATAGAACTAGTTCCCCTACATCAGCAAAACACAGTGGTTTACTCCCTGTACTTCCTCATTCCGAAGGACGGCCCTCTGAGACCCATCTTAGACCTCAGACCCCTAAACCTGTACATACAATCAGACCATTTTCACATGGTCGCACTTCAACAGGTCCTTCCTCTTCTCACACAGGGCGATTTCCTTGCCACTCTAGATCTCAAGGACGCCTACTTCCACATTCCCATTCACACCTCTCACAAGAAATATCTCAGGTTTGTAGTGGACGGTCAGCATTACCAATTCAAGGTACTCCCATTCGGAGTCACCACAGCGCCCAGAGTCTTCACAAAATGTCTGGCAGTAGTTGCGGCTCACCTAAGAAGACAACAAATTCACGTCTTCCCATATTTAGACGACTGGCTCATAAAAGCCAAATCCTACAGCCAGTGTGTACATCACACTTACGCCACAATCCAACTACTCCACGACTTAGGGTTTACCATAAACCACGCAAAGTCTCATCTGCAACCGACCCACATGCAACAGTACCTCGGTGCCACAATAAACACCTCAAAAGCACTCGCATATCCCAGTCCACTCAGGATAGCAAGTATACAAAGCCTCATAACACAATTTCAGCCGCAACACTCTCTTCCAGCTCGAGTGTTCATGCAGTTGATAGGGATGATGGCCTCTTGCATCTTTATAGTACCTCACGCAAGACTCCAGATGAGTCCCCTACAGGAATGTTTAGCACGTCAGTGGAACCAGACTCAAGGTCGGCTAACAGATCTGGTGTTGGTGGACGGCCGCACGCATCGCTCTCTGCAGTGGTGGAACACCCAAAACCTTTCCAAGGGGCGACCGTTCATCGAGCCGGTTCCACAGATTGTGCTAACAGCAGACGCATCGCTCTCCGGCTGGGGAGCTCATCTACTACATCACACCATACAGGGCAGGTGGACGCCTCAACAGAAGTTACTCCATATCAATCACCTGGAGTTACTAGCCATATTCCTGGCCTTAGTCATTCCAGAAACAAATATCAGGCAAAGCTGTCCTAGTCCGGACCGACAACATGACAGCAATGTACTACATACAAAAACAAGGCGGGACACACTCCCTACAGCTCTCGCAACTAGCACAAAGCATATGGAGATGGGCTATTCCTCAGAACATTTTTCTCCTAGCACAACACGTTCCAGGAGTCCAGAACAACATAGCGGATCTGTTAAGTCGTCAGACGCAACAGATTCACGAGTGGGAACTTCATCCACAAGTCCTTCAACCGTTCTTCCACATGTGGGGGCAGCCACAGATAGATCTCTTCGCCACACACAAACGCCAAATGCCCAAGCTTCGCCGCCAGATATCCACACCCATTGTCCAAAGGCAATGCGATATGGATGAATTGGTCAGGCAGATTTGCGTACGCTTTTCCGCCTCTCCCACTCATTCCACTGGTGGTGCGCAAACTGCAGCAACACTCACTCTCATCCTAGTTGCTCCAACATGGGCCAGACAACCGTGGTACACCACATTACTGGAACTATCTGTAGTCCCGCACCAAAAACTACACCTCTCCCCACGCCTCTTAACCCAGAACCATGGAGAGATCAGACACCCGGACCCAGCACAGCTCAACCTAGCAATCTGGCTCCTGAGGTCTTAGTTTGGTTACCTTAACCTTCCCCCTGACTGTATGGACGTTATCAAAGAGGCTAGACGCCCCACCACTAGAGCCTGCTATGCAGCCAAGTGGAAAAGATTTGTAATATACTGTAACAACATCAATCCTTTAGATGTGTCTATTCAACACATCATAGGTTATCTACTACATCTCCAAAGGTGTAACTTAGCATACACATCTATTCGGTTACACCTCGCTGCCATAGCAGCCTACTTACAAAATAAACAACACTTGTCGCTATTCAGGGTACCTGCCATCAAAGCATTTATGGAAGGCCTCAAAAGAATAATTCCTCCCAGGGTACCACCCTCACCTGTATGGAATTTAAACATTGTTCTCACAAGACTAATGGGTCCTCCATTTGAACCTCTGCACAAATGCGAGCTACAATTTCTAACATGGAAAGTCGCTTTCCTGGTGGCCTTTACTTCCCTTAGAAGAGTCAGTGAGCTACAGGCACGAACTATTCAAGAACCTTTTTTACAACTCCATCACAACAAAGTAGTTCTCAGAACCAATCCAAAATTCCTACCCAAGATTATTTCTCCCTTTCACCTCAATCAGTCTGTGGAGTTGCCAGTATTCTTCTCGCAACCACAAACAGTCGCAGAAAGAGCTCTCCATACTCTGGATGTTAAAAGAGCACTCCTTTATTACATTGAAAGAACAAACCCTTTTTGCAAAACAACTTTTCGTGTCCTTCTCACCACCACATAAAGGCAACCCCATATCAAAATCTGGTATTGCAAGGTGGATTGTGAAATGCATACAAATTTGCTATCACAAAGCAAAACGTACATTATCTATCCCCCTAAAGCCCACTCTACCCGAAAGATAGGGGCTTGAATGGCATTTTTAGGGAATATTACCTTAGATAACATCTGCAAAGCAGCTACATGGTCTACACCGCACACATTCACAAAGCACTATTGTGTAGATGTGCAAACAAAAAAACAACAAGATAGTGTGGGCCAGGCTGTACTCAAAACACTATTTCAAACTACTGCAACAGATACTGGTGGTCGTCGCTAAGGAGGAATACTGCTATACAATCTATGCACAGTGTGTGATCTGCAGCTCATATGCCTCGAACGGAGAATGCTACTTACCAGTATGCATCTGTTCTTGGCATGTAGAGCTGCAGATCCACACGCCCACCCACCTCCCAGGCTACCTTTATCTGTTCCAGTATTATCTTATTTAGATACAGCATACATGGGCATCTTTTCTGTTTCTCACAAAACTCCATCATTTCCCTGCTGGCGAGAAAACAATATGAAGATGGAGCCGATGCCCATGCGCACTATGGTCCAAAGGAGGAGTCACCTATCTCGTGACTTCCAAAGACTTTTCCAAGACAAAAACAAGTGCAAACATCCGGGCCCAACACCAGATGGCGATCTATGCACAGTGTGTGGATCTGCAGCTCTACGTGCCAACAACAGATGCATACTGGTAAGTAGCATTTTCCTTAAAGGGTACAAATTCGCATTTCATATGTTTTTCACGATAAATCAATAATATATACATATATTTAGAGGAACTATTTGGACGGTTGCTCGAAAAAAGTGCATCTTCTGGGAACCTTATGCAAATTAGAGGGGACAATGCACATACTGCCCATGGGGATGCTGAAGTCTGCGGCAGACACGGTTTTGCAGCGTGAATCTTTCTGGATTCACTATGCTGTGCATTATTCCGCCATCTCGTGGTTGGGTCCGGAATCGTAGTCCTTTTTCCTTTCTTTTTTTTTTTTTTTTTGGTTGGCCCAGGTGGGCGGCGACGCCCCCACCATTTGGTGTCCTCTGTGACGTCGTCGCGCTTCCTGCAGAAGCTCCCACCTTTGGTCGCTATCTTCAGATTCTTTTTTCCGCCGTGGGGTCTGGATCGTTGACGAGAAGTTCCAGAAACTTTGGACGAAGAATCTCAAATTCAATTATCACCACAGATGATAGTTTCCTGAGACACCGGACGAGGAGACGAGTACCGGAGGCGACGAGAAGGACGACTAGGTAGAAGGTCCACGACCAAAATCTCGACGCCTACAGAGAATGCGCTCACAGGGGGCCCCCTGAGCGCGGTTATGGACAAGACACCGTTTAAGTTTTGCCAAAACTGTCACCACAAGTACGCCCAGAAGGACCAGCACCCAGTCTGCAACCTCTGCTTGCCGCTCGACCACATCAGCGAAAACTGCAACGCGTGTTCGGCGTTCACCCCGAAAACCCTCCGGGTGAGAGAGAGGCAAAGAAGGGCGAACTACAACATGCAGGGCCAGGGACCAGCTCCATCGCTCCGAGACCTGGGCCTCTCGAGTGGAGAGGAAGACCACATCGCAGAGGGACCGGAGGACTGCTCAGTCGTCGAGGTCCACAAGAAAACGTCGAAGGAGGTAAGGGAGGCGTCGACCCCGAAGCACCCAAGCGACGCTCGAAAGAGTGAAGCCAAGGCCCCGAGCGACACTTAGAAGTGAAGCCAAGTCCTCGAAGGGAGCGTTGCCGCCGAAACCCTCGACGAAAGCAACAGCATCCAAGGACAAGCAACCGAGCGGATCCTTCGGGAAGGACTCCCAATCAGCAAAAGCCTCCGAAAAACCAAGGGCGTCGAAGGTAACCTCCGAAAAGGAAGCCTCGACGCCGAGAAAAGAAGGCCCGGCGTCATCCTCGACGTCCGAGACCGCAAAGCGAGGCGCTTCATCCATCGACGCCGAAAAGGCCCACGAAATGGAGAAAAAAAGGAGAAGGCTCGAAGCAGAGATGGCGAGCATCCTCCAACGGAAAAAAGACTTCGACGAAAAGATGAAGCTATACGCCATTCCGTCGAAGCCAACATGCGAAGCACTCTGGGAGGGCGACACCGAAGACATCGAACCCCCGAAAACCCCCGAACCGCTCGACGAGCAGGGCGAAGAGGACTACTACTTCGAAGGCGAAGAAGAGCTGCAGTCTTACCGGGACTCGACGTCCTCGGAAGCACAAGACTTAGACTGGCAAGACCTCGACGCAGAATCACCAGAAGAAGGGGTAGACTCTTATCCCTCGAGGCCTTCGCCGCCAGACGACATTGGAGCCTACAATGTGGTCGTACAAAAGGCTGCAGCAACGTATGGGGTCGAAATGCAAGAGGAGAAGGCGAAAGCATGTGTTCGAGGCATGTGAGCTGCAGAGCTCACACTGTGCATTAGATCGCCATCTGGTGTTGGGCTCGGATGCTTGCACTTTGTTGTTGTCTTCGAAGAAGTCTTTGTAGTCATGTGATAGGTGACTCCTCCTTTGGACAATAGTGCGCATGGGCATCGACTCCATCCTCAGATTGTTTTTTTCCGCCATCGGGTTCGGATGCAACTTCGACCCTCCGGTTCGAAACTTCATTTTCAGCGTTTTCACACTTCACGACTTGATATCAACATCTCGACGTCCCTTCCTCGATCTCCTTTCCAGCCGTCGCTGCGGGCAGTTGGGCCCATCGACGCCGTAAGGCCTACTGCCCATGGAAAGGACGCCCTTCCGGAAATGCCCCCAGTGTGGAGCAAAGTTCCCCCACAGTGACCACCACGAGGTCTGTAACCTGTGCCTCTCACCTGACCATAACGAGTCCACCTGTCCAGCCTGCGCTTCCTTCCGCTCCAAAAAGACCATTCGCGATCGTCGAGCCCGAAGGCACATCATGGCGCAACGGTCCGCTCCGGAACCCGTCAATATCTTCGATGAGGGTCCCGATGTTCCGGAGGAAGATTCCGAAGACCTCACTATCGTCTCGGAGGCAGAGGACTCAGACGGTTCCATCACTCCAGGGCAACGAGTGAGTACTACCGCCCCTGCCCCAACCCCACCTGCAAAAACGAAGGCACCGGTCAACACTTCGCCTGCGGGCCCCAGTCGCGACCGTAAACGTGCTTCGGACGCCCCGCCTTCCGGCTCGGCGCCGAAGAAGAAAATAAAGCCTTCCGGCTCCTATGCACCGACCAAACCACACGTGTCCGTTCCACCGGCACCTTCGGCGCCGAAACCGAAAGAACACCCAGCGCCGAAATCCGGTTCGGTCCCAAAATCCGCCCCCAAGCATGCGGATCACTCGGCGCCGAAACCCAGGTTCCACGACACAGCCCCTAAACCGAAGCTGTTCGAGCCGATAGCTAAGCCGAAGGACTCCCCTACGCCTTCTAAGACAAAAGAACATCCAAAGAAGCCATCACCGCGCTCGGAACCGAAAAAGTCGGCGCCGAAGCCAAATATTCAGGAGGAGGAACTGTTTCGACCGGATCCCATCGATCCTAATCAACAGAAAATACATATTAATCCTAACACTGGACATATCTCCTCTGTGCCACGCCACAAGCCTGTCCCTCCAAACAAGAAGGACTCTTCTACTTCCCCTATGCCTCCTTCTTCTCCTATACCTCTATCTAACACCCCTCCTCTCCACATCCCTGTTACACCGCCTCAGCCTGTAACTTCTCCACCACATGAATATCAGGACGACATGGGGTATGGTGATGACCCTGATAATCTACTTCTAGACCCAGATAACCCACCACAGGACGACTGGGGCTACAACGACCCCCTAGATCCTACAGACCTCCCCAGCCCTCCACCTTATCCCACAAAACCATCTCCACCAGATGATCACATTGGTTTTGGACAACTTATCCAAAGGGCTGCTGTCTTTCATGGGGTGCATATAAAAACCAACCAACCAGAGGAAGATTTCCTTCTAGACACCTTTGAACAGTCTCAAAAAACTGTTCAAACTTTACCCATGATTAAAGGTGTCATTAAACATGCCCCTGAAATATTCAACGACCCTGTAAGGGCCAGGATCCTTAACCCTAGAATAGATAAAGTATAGACCTGCCCCTGATGACCCCGCCTACATCAAAGGTCAGCTCCCTCTTGACTCCCTGGTCGTCTCTAATGCTCGTAAACGAGCTAATTCCCAAACTTCATGGGATGCTCCGCCCCCTGACAAGGAGTCAAAATGATTGAATTCATCTGGCAAACGTGTAGCTGCGCAGGCCACCAACATCTTGCGCATAGCTAACACCCAGGCACTACTAGCTAGGTACGATAGGGCCCACTATGATCAGCTAGAGACCCTATTGCAACACCTACCTGATCAGTACAAGACACAGGCCAATGACCTCATTCAGGAGGGCAAACTTATTTCAAATGCCTCCATTAAGTGCGCCCTGGATGCAGCCGACACCGCCGCTAGGTCCGTCAACACTAGCGTACTCATCAGACGGCACGCCTGGCTCCGTATTTCAGGTTTTAAGCCAGAAGTCCAAACTACCATCTTAAATCAGCCATTTAACCAAAACCAACTCTTTGGTCCTGCTGTTGACACAGCACTGGAAAAAAGGAAAAAGGACACTGACACTGCCAAGTCAATGGGAGCATTGCAGTCCCCACAACAACGTGGCTCCTTTCGCCGCTCCTTCTACAGAGGGGGCTCTAGGAACACCACAGACAATTCCTCTTCATATAAAAGCACCACCCAAACCTCTCCCAATAGAGGATACTTTAGAGGTAGTTACAGAGGCAACAACACTAAGGGCAGAGGTCGAGGTAATAACAACACCCGTACCTCCACCACTCCTAAACAGTGACTTCCCTCCACTTCCCCCCGACCACACCACCCCTGTCTGGGGACGGCTATCACAGTTCCTACCTGTCTGAAACTCCATTACAACAGACAGGTGGGTAAGACAAATTATCCAACATGGCTACTGCCTGGAACTAACAGCTACCCCCCCCCCCCCCCAACATACCACCCAAGCAGCGTCCAATGTCCGCAGACCATCTTACGCTTTTACAGCAAGAGGTACTTTCCCTGCTTCAAAAGCACGCCATAGAGCCAGTTCCTCTACTACAACAGGGCACAGGGGTTTACTCCCTGTATTTCCTAATCCCCAAAAAGGATGGCACTCTAAGGCCTATTTTAGACCTCAGACCCCTCAATCAGTATATACATTCAGATCATTTTCACATGATCACTCTCCAGCAAGTGCTTCCCTTACTACAACAACAAGACTTCCTTGCCACATTAGACCTCAAGGACGCCTATTTCCACATTCCCATACATCCTGCTCACAGGAAGTATCTAAGGTTCGTACTCCATGGACAGCACTACCAGTTCAAAGTACTTCCATTCGGAGTCACCACTGCTCCAAGAGTGTTTACCAAATGCCTTGCAGTAGTAGCAGCGCACCTACGAAGACAACAAATACATGTCTTCCCATACCTGGACGACTGGCTCATCAAAGCCAGATCATTCAACCAGTGTGTCCAACACACTCACCAAACAATACAAACATTACACAACTTGGGGTTCACAGTAAACTACACCAAGTCGCACCTTCAGCCCTCCCATATACTTCAATATCTGGGAGCCACAATAAACAATTCCACTGCTCTAGCTTACCCCAGCCCAGCCAGGATAGCCAGTATACAAACCCTTATCCCCAGGTTTCAAATACAACACTCTCTCCCAGCCAGAGTGTTTATGCAGCTAATCGGCATGATGGCATCTTGCATTTTCATCGTCCCTTATGCCAAACTTCAAATGCGTCCTCTACAGGAGTGCCTAGCGCGCCAATGGAACCAGGCTCACGGACATCTTACAGATCTGGTGTTGGTGGACAGCCGCACACATCGCTCTCTGCAGTGGTGGAACACCAAAAATTTGTCCAAAGGGCGGCCGTTCCTAGAGCCGGTTCCACAAATAGTACTAACCACGGACGCATCACTCACAGGATGGGGAGCACACCTGTTAGATCATACAACACAAGGCAAGTGGACCACTCAACAGAAGCTGCTGCACATCAACCACCTAGAGTTACTAGCTATATTCCTAGCTCTCAAATCTTTTCAACTCCACGTACAGAATAAGGCTGTCCTGATCCGAACAGACAACATCACAGCCATGTACTATATACAAAAACAGGGGGGGACACACTCTCCACAACTGTCCCAACTGGCACAGGACATTTGGAGGTGGGCCATTCCACAAAACATATACCTTCTAGCAGAACACCTACCAGGGGTTCACAATCAGATTGCCGATCTGTTAAGTCGACAGACACAACAGATTCACGAGTGGGAACTACATCCACAAGTTCTTCTACCTTTTTTCCAGATGTGGGGCCAGCCAGACATAGATCTGTTCGCCACACACCAAAACGCAAAATGCCCAACCTTCGCCGCCAGGTTTCCACACCCGCAGTCCCAGGGCAATGCGATATGGATGAACTGGTCCGGCAGATTTGTGTACGCTTTTCCACCGCTACCACTGATCCCACTTGTAGTTCGCAAGCTCCGACAACAGTCTCTAAAAATGATACTAGTAGCTCCCACATGGGCACGCCAACCGTGGTTCACCACACTACTAGAACTATCGGTAGTCCCATACCAAAGACTACACCTCTCCCCATCAATGCTAACGCAGAGCCATGGAGAGATAAGGCACCCAGATCCATCTCAACTGAACCTTGCGATTTGGCTCCTGAAGTCCTAGAATTCGGTTACCTTAACCTACCGCCAGACTGTATGAACATTATTAAAGAGGCTAGACGCCCAACTACCAGAGCCTGCTATGCAGCAAAATGGAAAAGATTCGCTATTTACTGCACTAACAATCATATCCAACCATTACAGGCCTCCACGCAAAACATCATTTGCTACTTGCTACATTTGCAAAGATGTAATCTTGCATACTCATCCATACGTCTGCACCTCGCAGCCCTTGCTGCTTACTTACAAAACAGGCAACACTTATCACTCTTTAGAGTCCCCGCCATTAAAGCCTTTATGGAAGGCCTTAAGCGGATCATACCTCACAGATTACCACCTTCCCCAGTGTGGAATCTTAATATAGTACTTACCAGGCTCATGGGACCACCTTTGAACCCCTACATAAATGTGAACTTCAATTCCTTACATGGAAAGTTGCGTTCCTAATTACAATCACTTCTCTCAGGAGAGTCAGTGAGATACAGGCTTTAACTATACAAGAGCCCTTCTTACAAATACATCATAATAAAATAGTTCTCAGGACAAACCCAAAATTCCTTCCCAAAGTCATTTCGCCTTTCCACCTTAACCAATCGGTAGAACTACCCGTGTTCTTCCAAAACCCAGATTCCGTGGCAGAAAGAGCTCTCCACACCCTAGATGTCAAGAGAGCCCTTATGTATTACATTGACAGAACCAAGTCTTTTCGCAAAACCAAACAATTGTTTGTAGCTTTCTCTCCACCACACAAGGGTAATCCCATCTCAAAAGCCGGGGTTGCAAGGTGGATTGTTAAATGTATCCAAATCTGCTACCAAAAGCCAAACGCACATTATCAGTTCCCCCTAGAGCGCACTCAACACGCAAGCTAGGGGCTTCCATGGCATTCTTAGGGAACATTCCCCTAGAAGACATATGTAAGGCAGCCACATGGTCTACAACACACACCTTCACTAAACACTATTGTGTTGATGTGCAAGCCAAGCAACAAGCTTCAGTGGGCCAAGCTGTCCTTAAAACCCTTTTTCAAACTACTGCAACACATACAGGTGACCACCGCTAGGGGAGATACTGCTGTACAGTCTATGCACAGTGTGAGCTCTGCAGCTCACATGCCTCGACGGAAAATGCTACTTACCAGTATGCATCTGTTCTTGGCATGTAGAGCTGCAGATCCTCACACGCCCACCCACCTCCCCGGGACCTGTATGTGTTCCAGTCCTATCTTAATTAGATACACACACATGGACATCTCTTTCCTTTTCTACTAACTCCATCACTCCCCAATATGGCGAAAAACAATCTGAGGATGGAGTCGATGCCCATGCGCACTATTGTCCAAAGGAGGAGTCACCTATCACATGACTACAAAGACTTCTTCGAAGACAACAACAAAGTGCAAGCATCCGAGCCCAACACCAGATGGCGATCTAATGCACAGTGTGAGGATCTGCAGCTCTACATGCCAAGAACAGATGCATACTGGTAAGTAGCATTTTCCTTCCTTTTGGAAACCCTACTTCCTCAACAAACCAGGTCCCAGTTCCTATCCATGCTTCCTAGCGTCCTGGACCAGGGAAGGGAGGCCTTCAAAGAACCGGCAGTCTGCAAAGCTGTTACACCTAGGAGCGAAAAGAAGTACAAACACTCCTCAAAAGACCCTGCGTACATCCAAGGGTCAGTGCCAGCAGACTCCATTATCACGGCAACGGCCAGGAAAAGGGCCAATGTGCCCACTAACACAGGTCCACCTCCAGACAAGGAGAGCAAACGAATAGACCTCACAGGACGAAAGGTGGAGAGGAACGCAGCCATACACTGGCGCATCGCCAACTCCAACGCCCTCATCAGCAGACATGCATACCAGCATTGGGATGAAATGAGCCAGCTCGTAACACACCTGCCACAACAATACCAACAAAGGGCTAATCACCTAGTGGAAGAGGGCAAGGCTATCGCCAACACTTGCCTAAAATCAGCCTTGGACGCAGCAGAGAACTCCAGCAGGCAGATGATGATAGGGGTGACTGAAAGGAGACACGCATGGCTCAGGATCTCGGGTTTCAAACCGGAGGTACAAAGTAATATCCTGAACACGCCATTCAACGGCCAAAAACTGTTTGGAGCCCCAGTCGACGATAAGTTGACGCAGCTTAAGAAGGACAACGAAACTGCGAGGTCCATGGGAGCACTGCAGTTCAGGGGGATGAGAAGAGGAACCCCCTCAAGGCGGCCCAGTGGTAGAGGGGGCAATGCGCCCGCCACTTCCCACCAATCTCCCCAACAAGGATACCAGGGGAACAACCAGGGCCAAAGCCAACAGGGACAACAACAGCAAAATTGGCAGTATCAATCCAGAGGACGGTCCTTTCGAGGACGCGGGTACGGATGGGGACAGTCCCGAAGAGGGGGTCAGCAGCCCACCTCAAAGTGACTCCGCAAAGAAACCAAACCCTCCCCTATCACCACCAAGGGAGAGGAGAAGTCAACAGAAGGAAAAACTAAGAAACCCACACAGCAAACAAATAACCACCGAGCATACAACCCCGGTGGGGGGCCGAATAGGAAACTTCCTCACACAATGGAGAAAGATTACCACGGACAAGTGGATACTAAACATCATACAGCACGGATACTGCATAGAACTCCAAAAACACCCCCCGGGCAGAAAACCAAGACACCGCCCACTCCCCGCAAGGGAGCTCGCCCTCCTACGTCTAGAAGCAGAGGAGCTGCTCAAAAAAAGAGCGATAGAAGCAGTTCATATCAACGAAAGGAACAAGGGAGTATACTCAACGTATTTCCTGGTGCCAACGGTAGACGAAACACTAAGGCCAATCCTGGACCTCAGATTCCTGAACAAGTTCGTAAGAACTCAAAAATTCAAAATGACGTCACTTCAGGAAGTAATACCCCAAATCCAACAAGGGGACTACATGGCGACCATAGACATGAAAGACGCATATCTGCACATCCCCATCAACCACAAACGTCTACTAAGATTCGTGATAGGCCAGAATCACTACCAGTTCACAGTGCTAGCCTTCGGACTCAAGTCCGCACCAAGGGTGTTCACAAAATGCCTAGCAGCATTGGCAGCGCACCTACGGAGAAAGGGCATACATGTATACCCCTACCTCGACGACTGGCTTGTGAAAGCAGGATCATACAGGCACTGCAAAGATCACATCAAACAAGTCATACAAACACTGTCCAGACTAGGTTTCTCAATACATTGGGAGAAATCATCAACAGAACCGCAGCAGATCAAGATATTCTTAGGGGCACAGATCGACAGCACACAGTCCAAAGTGTTCCCCAGCGAGAAGAGAACTATAGCGCTCCTGAGGGAAACACGTCATTACCGCAAGGGGCAAGTTCTGACAGTGAGGACGGTGAGCAGACTAATGGGAATGATGGCATCATGCATCCACCTGGTCCCAAATGTCAAGCTGCACATGAGACCGTTCCAAGAATGGATCCAGCAACAGTGGTCACAAGCAACAGGGAGTTGGGAAGATCTAGTGGTTGTCACACACGCAGTGCAGAGAGAAATAGCGTGGTGGAAGGAAGAGAACATATTACAGGGAAAGCCATTCACACAGCCAACTCCAACAGTGACCATCACAACAGACGCCTCACAGCAGGGCTGGGGCGCGCACATGGACAGACTCCGCGTCAGGGGGCTGTGGTCACAAGATGCAGTGAGACACATCAACTACCTAGAACTAAAAACTGTGTTCCTAGCCTTAAGAGCCTTTCAGAAGCAGCTTTACGGCCAGAAAGTGCTGATACAAACAGACAACACAACCACCATGTTCTACATCAACAAACAAGGTGGGACACAGTCAGCACCGCTATCAAGCCTGGCACAAGAGATTTGGAGATGGGCCATCCCTCTAAGGATAGACCTACTGGCAATACACCTTCCAGGAATAGACAATGTAGAAGCAGACCGACTCAGCAGGCAGACGTCTGCATCCCACGAATGGGAGCTCAACCAACAGGAAGTGCAGCAGCTGTTCCAAAAATGGGGTACACCACGGATAGACCTGTTTGCAACACTCCAGAATGCAAAATGCCAACATTACGCATCCAGACAACCGGACCAAGGGTCCCTAGGGAATGCGCTATGGATAAGTTGGTCGAACGAATTTGCATACGCTTTTCCCCCCGATACCACTGTTACAGAAGGTACTCAGCAAATGCAGGAGCAGCAGCATGACCCTCATACTAGTGGCACCTCAGTGGGCCAGACAGTCATGGTTCTCACAAATGGAAATGGCGCAGGAACCAGCGCACAGGTTCAGCAGAAGGAAAGACCTCCTGACAATGCAAGACGGAAATTTGTGAAAGGCAGCGAGTCTTCTAAGACCCTCAATGCTGCCCGGTGCAGGGTTCCACCTCTAATTCACTTTGTGTTCGTTATCAAAATAATGAGGCAAGCGCTGGAAACTGGAAGTCAAGAAAAAGGTTTATTTCTCATGAGGAGATCACGTCAACTGCAGACACCGGGATGTCTGAGGGAGGTGTTCTGCTGATAACTCCTTTGGCTCTTCCTTTTATACAGGTTTGACACAATGCATTGGTTTCATCAACATGGTTACACAAGCTTGGGGTCCCCGCCCCGGGCAGGTTGTCACACAAGCCCAACAGTAATTCTCTTCCCACCCAGGTCAAACAGACAATCTTATCTTGCAGCTGGACCTTGCTTCATGGTCTAAAACATGTGAGACCGGCCAGATCTAAGAGTCCGTTCTGTTGATAAAAACAGGTCCCATTGTTGGTAACAACAAGTCTTGCTGTTTGCAGTGTAATAAATCATGTTGCAAGAGTCTTTTTGGTGTTTGGAACCTGTTTGTGTAACTAGGTGCAGTGAGGGGTAGAGGGTCCAAAGGTTTGCCTGAAAACAGATGAGAGGAAAAACGAGTTTGTGGCAGCAAGTGGCGCTGAGGTTTGTTGCGGCAAATAGAGTTTATAGCCCCCAGCACACGTACCAGGTCGGTCAGAGGGATGCTAGTAAGGGCAGGGTGAAACAAAGGTGACCAACAGAGTACAAAATGGCTGTGATAGATTAAAATGACTGCAACTTATGTGCACATAGAATTCCACCAGACAAGATGGCGCAGGTAATGTTCACGATTGTCATTTTGCTTTTAACAAAAGTGCTCCACCCAGAACCAGAGAACCTCAGCCTAGCAGCATGGCTCCTGAGGACCTAGAATTCGCACACCTCAAGCTGCCACCAAGCACTATGGCAGTACTCCGAGAAGCAAGGAGACCCACTACAAGGAAGTGCTACATTGCAAAGTGGAAAAGGTTCTCGCAATGGTGCCTTAAAGAGGGACTGCAACGAAAGGTCACAAAAGAATCAATGGTACTAAAATACTTAACACACCTACTACACAGCGGGCTAAGCTACTCGTCACTAAGGGTTCACTTAGCAGCCATAGTGGCCTACACCAGGGGAGAAGCGGGGGAAAGTTTCTTCACCTCCCAGGTGGTCAAGAGATTCCTGGAGGGAGCTAAAAGAATAGCCCCCCCCAAAAAGGATGCCAGCCCCGAGCTGGAACCTCAACACTGTGCTAACACAGTTGATGAAATCACCGTTTGAGCCCATACACAAAACTACACTGCACATGCTCACACTAAAGACGGCATTCTTGGTGGCTATCACGTCACTGCGAAGGGTCAGTGAACTACAGGCTCTTACACTACAAGAGCCCTACTTGCAAATACACAAGGACAGAATTGTCATGAGGACGGACCCACACTTCCTGCCAAAGGTGGTGTCGTGGTTCCATATTAACCAGACAATACAGATACCAAGTTTCTTCCAAAAACCATCAACGCCCACAGAGAAGGCGCTACACACGCTGGACGCCAGAAGGGCAGTGATGCACTACATAGAAAGGACAAAGGAATGCAGGAAAACAAAACAACTCTTCGTTTCCTTCGCAAGCAGTTTCTTGGGACGACCAGTAACCAAAAATACCATCGCACGATGGATTGCGCAGGCAATACAACTCTGCCACAAGCAGGCAGGACAAGAATTACAGGGAGCCGCCCAGGCTCACTCAACAAGGAAGAAAGGAGCAACGGTTGCGTTCCTAGCGAACACACCTATCCAAGACATTTGCCAAGCGGCAACATGGTCTTCCGTGCACACGTTCACCAAACACTACTGTGTGGATATCCAGATGAACAAAGAGGCACAAGTAGGACAGAGGGTCTTACAGCACATTTTCAGCAACCAATGCTCATCTTCCACCCAACCACCGCAATGACAGAAAACCGCTACAAAGTCTATGCACAGCATAGCGAATCCAGAAAGATTCACGCTGCAAAACGAATAGTTTCTTACCGGTCGGTGTAGTTTTGCAGCTTGAAGACTTTCTGGATTCACCATCTATCCCACCCGCCTCCGCCAGGAAATTAACATAGGAGGTTAAGGGTAAAACTAGACTACATACAGAGTTTAGAGGGATCAAAAGGAAAATAGGAGGATAAAAGAGAAAGACATAGACGACAAAAACAATAAGAGGAAAAGAAAAAAAGAATCCGAAGATGGCGACCAAAGGTGGGAGCTTCCGCAGGACGCGCGACTACGTCACCGAGGACACCAAATGGTGGGGGCGTCGCCGCCCACCTGGGCCAACAAAAAAAAAAAAAAAGAAAGAAAAGACTACGATTCCGGACCCAACCACGAGATGGTGGAATAATGCACAGCATAGTGAATCCAGAAAGTCTTCAAGCTGCAAAACTACACCGACAGGTAAGAAACTATTCGTTATAGAAAAAGTGAAGGCCAGTGTGGTCGCGCCTAGGATTGTTTAAAAAGAAAACCTCCCCCAACGACACACCATAGATCAACGGTCAGGTCGTTTCAGATTCCCTTAGTCCATACTGCACCAAAGCGTGCTAACACTCTGGGCACAGGCGATGCACCCCTGCCTGGTAAAGAGTAAAAAAACTTGATGCCGCAGGGAAAAGGCTGGTGGTCTGAGCTACCACCCATTGAAGAAATCTCCTAGTCTGTCAGACTGCTTTCTAGGTACGACAGAGGACACTGGGATGAGATGAGCAAACTTACAAAACACCTGCCTGGCGAGTATTAAGCAGAGGAAGGGCCCGTAGTAGTTGGGGGTGGACCATCTCAAACATCACAATTAGATGTTCCCTGGAAACAGCAGATACTGCTCCTCTGGTGTTAATCAGTGTCTTGATCTGGCACCTTGCCTGGCTCCACATTCCAGGCTTTAAGCCCAACGTTCAGCAGCATTTTCTCCCTTTGACAGGGAACTGTGGTGTGAAGTGTAATGAAAGCTAACATGGACACCTGCACCAGGCCAGAGGAGCATGTCTATAGGCCTGTTGCAGGAGAGGTGCTGCTCACTGCCATGCTAGTACACTAAATATTCTGAACTTTTCTTTGATTCCGTAGGAGCAATACCTTAGCAGTTGTGCCTTATTAGCCAGTCAGGACAGTAATCCAGATGGGTCACCTTCCTGGGTGGTCGGAGGCATGACTTCGTCATTTTTCATTGTGTTGTAAACATGCCCACTCCGTTAATGGGCTAGCCCAGTTCCCAAATGGGCATTTCTGCATATTTCGACAAAGATAGTTGATCTTTTTTAGAATATTCTAACAGAAAATCTCTGACACTGTACAGCCATACATTCCTTGCTTCCAACACCCATAAGCTGTTGCTTGAATCTGAAAGAGACATGTTAGTGACAGATTCCTTACCTTAGAATATCCCCAGGCGTCAGGCTGGATCCGGAAAGTTTTTGCGTAGCAGTACCCTTGCGCGTCGGTAGGCGGCGTCGTGCGGCTCCGCGTCCGTCGTCGGCGTCGTGATCGCCGGGATGACGTCGCGGGCAGTACTTAGACGCCGCCCCTGCGCGCTGACGTCAGTTCTTCTTTTTCCGCGCCAGTAAGCGCAGATCCGGGAAGGGCAGTGCCCTAGTCACTTTTTGACTATCTTTTTTGTGAATTTTTTCACTGTTTCTTCAACGAGTCTTCACGACTCCTAAGGTGTCGTAGGGATGCCCGGCTTTAAGCCCTGCGAGGAATGTGGTCGCATGATGTCGATCACGGACCCGCACCTAGAGTGTCTCTTCTGTCTCGGTCGAGACCACGACACGAAGTCGTGCCCTGACTGCCGGAAACTTCATCCGAAGGCTTTGCGAGAGCGGTCTCGAAAGCTCCTCGAAGTCCGGCAGTCGGCTCCGCGCCGCACCAAGCCCCGGTCCCGGGAGAGGTCGAGGGGCCGGACGCGGAGTCTTCGCGCTCCTCCGGTAAGTCGAAGCACAAGAAGTCTAAGCGGCATCATCGCTCTAAGACTTCGCCTCGCTGGTCTCGCGACTCGGCTGAGGTCCCTGTCGGCACCGTCCCCGCGGCCCCGGACGTGCCTGTCGAGTTACCCCCGCATTACCCGTCCTTCCCGGGTTCGGGGGCGACTCAGGCCCAAATACAGGAGTTCCTGTCGGCCATGGCCCGCCTCTTCGGGCCTCAAGGTCCCTCCGGTGCGCCTTCGGGCCCCGCGGGCCCTGATGGGGTTGCTCCGGCGTCGCCGTCGACTCCGGTCCCGGCGTCGCCTGTCCCACCGGCCTTCATCCCGGCCTCGGCTCCGACCCCGGCGCCGGCCCCGGCCTCTATCCCGGCTCCGGTGGTGCCGCAACCCCCATCGACGCCGGTTGACCTAACCACGCCTCCGCCGACGCCCCCGGTGCCGTTCCTGACGCCGTCCGGGGCTCCGGACGGCGTCGTTCCCCGGTTCTCTCCGGCTCCGGACATGGAGCCGGACCGGCGTCGCCCGACGCCGGTTCCGGCGCCGATGAGACCTTGGGTCCCTAATGTCCCTCCTCCTCCATATTTTGAACCTGAGGAGGACCAGGAGAGCTGGGAGGGGTCTGAGGACCCTCTCACACAACAGTGCGAGTTTGACCCGGACTGGGTTGAGGAACTTGGGGATGCCAGTGGTCTGGACACCTCCCCTGACTCAGCCATGCTGTCTCCTCCCGTGGCTATGGAGGAGGGGGCTAATTTTGCAACGGTGTTGCGTAGAGCTGCTGGAGCCTTGAATCTCCAGTTGCCTACAGTGGCCGCCAGGACTAACCTCCTGACTGAAGTGCTTCAGCCGGCGGCCTCCTCTTCGGAGACTGTGCTGCCGTTCAACGATGCACTCACTGACGTTCTTTTGGGTGCCTGGTCCAAACCCACCACAGGGGCTCCTGTGGATAGGAACGTGGCCCGACGCCATCGCCCTGCTCCGGGCGACCCCCTGTTTCTCTCCCAACACCCCACCCCTGAGAGCTTGGTTGTCCAAGCCTCTGCCTCCCAAACCGCCTTCCCTACCGCCCCTCCGGATAGGGAATCCAAGCGCCTGGATCACTTTGGGAAGAAGGCTTTCTCTTCCTCCAGTGCTGGCTTGCGGTCCGTTAACACCGCTTGCCTCTTGGGCCGTTACACCCACTCCCTGTGGGATTCGGTGGCGACTGTTTTGCCGCAGTGCTCTGAGGAGGTCCAGACACTGCTTACCCGCGCCATTGCGGAAGGGCGTGATGCGGCTAAATACACCATCCGCTGTGGCCTTGACACCGCCGACTCGCTGGGCAGATCGCTTGCAACGACGGTGGCGCTGCGTCGCCGCGCCTGGCTGAGAACCACTGGTTTTTCAGGGGATGTCCAGAATACACTCATGGACATGCCCTTTGATGGAGTCGGTCTTTTTGGTTCGAAGGCAGACCATGCGCTGGAGCGTTTCAAGGACTCACGGGCTACTGCTAAGTCCCTGGGCCTTGCTGTTGTGCGCCCTCCGCTCACGTCTGCTTTTCGCCCCTTTCGTGGCCACGGAAGGGGCGCCCAGTCACGTCAACGGCCCGCGCAGCAAGCGCCTTCGCGTGGTGAGGACGTGGATACCGCCGTGGCGGTTCGGGCAACCAGCGTGCGGGTCAGGCCACCACCTCCAACCCGTCTGCGGCCTCCAAGCCCTCCTAGTCCCTCCTTTCAGGTGCACAGCACGCCAGTCGGGGGCAGGGTCCGCCATCACCTTCACCACTGGCGTCCCATCACCTCGGACAGGTGGGTTTTGGACATTGTCCGAAGGGGCTACTCCCTCCCCTTCGAGACCACCCCCCAGCCATGCCACCTCAATTCCACCGCATGTCAGGGGATCACTTGGTGCTTCTACAGAAGGAAGTCACGGCCCTCTTGGCCAAGAGGGCCATCGAGCATGTTCCGACCCCAGAAGTAGGGCTGGTTGCTACTCCCACTACTTTCTGGTGCCCAAAAAAGACAAGGAGGACATGCGTCCTATCTTGGACCTCCGGAACGTCAATCGCTTCCTCCGGAAGGAGAAGTTCAAGATGCTCACCCTAGCTCAGGTCTTGACTGCCCTAGACCCTGGAGACTGGTTGGTAGCGTTGGACTTGCAGGACGCCTATTTCCACATCCCCGTCCTGCCGGCCCACCGGCGTTACCTTCGGTTCACGGTAGGCCTCGAGCATTTTCAGTTCACCGTGCTCCCCTTTGGCCTTACCAGTGCCCCTCGGGTGTTCACGAAAGTGATGGCGGTGGTCGCAGCTCATCTGCGCCGGGCAGGGGTTTCAGTCTTCCCCTACCTCGACGACTGGCTGCTGAAGGCGGGCTCGTCCCAGGCAGTCGTCTCCCACCTCCAGACTACGGCCGAACTCCTGCACTCGCTGGGGTTCTCCATCAATGTGCCGAAGTCGCATCTGATTCCTTCTCCACAGCTCCTTTTCATCGGAGCAGGTCTGGACACGACGCAGTTTCGGGCCTATCCTCCCGAACGGCGAGTCCGGGATATTCAGGCTATGATTCCGATCTTTCAGCCTTTATCCTGGGTTTCGGTACGGATGACCCTGAGGCTGCTGGGCCTCATGGCCTCCTGCATCCTGCTGGTCAATCATGCCAGATGGCATATGCGGGCTCTGCAGTGGGACCTGAAGTTCCAGTGGGCGCAGCACCAGGGCAACCTGTCCGATCACGTCCAGATCTCGGAGGGGACTGCAAAACAGTTGCAGTGGTGGCTCTCGAACCGGCAATGGGTCATGGGCAGATCCCTCTCCCTTCCCCAGCCAGAGCACACAGTTGTGACGGACGCGTCCCTTCTGGGATGGGGCGGTCACATGGGAGAGGCGGAGATCAGAGGCCTCTGTTCTCCGGGCGGAGTCCCGGCTCCATATCAACCTTCTGGAGCTCCGGGCGATCCGACTTGCACTCAAGGCATTCCTTCCCTCTGTCAAAGGGAAGGTAGTGCAGGTGTTCACCGACAACACCACCGCCATGTGGTACTGCAACAAACAGGGCGGGGGTGGGGTCGTGGACCCTTTGTCAGGAGGCTCTGTGCCTCTGGACATGGCTGGAACATCAGGGCATGTTCCTGATGGTTCAACACCTGGCAGGTTCCCTGAACGCCAGGGCGGACGAACTCAGCCGCAGGTGCATGACGGATCACGAATGGCGTCTTCACTCGGAGGTGGCGCAAGGACTCTTTCTACAGTGGGGAGAGCCTTGGTTAGATCTATTCGCCACCGAAGAGAACGCGCAATGTCATCAGTTCTGCACGTTGGAATTTCCAAGGCGGCACTCGCTCGGCGACGCTTTTCGTCACGAGTGGAGTTGCGGTCTATTGTACGCCTTTCCGCCTATACCACTTCTACCCAGAGTGTTGAAGAAGATTTGGCACGACCGGGCCCAAGTCATTCTTGTGGCTCCGGACTGGGCTCAAAGTTTGGTATCCCGAGCTACTCAGTATGAGCGTGGATCCCCCGATCCGTCTGCCTCTTCGGGAGGATCTTCTGTCGCAGCAGCAGGGGACGGTCCTCCACCCGAACCTGTCCAGTCTACACCTGCTTGAGTGGAGATTGAGCGGCGGCTGTTGATTCCTTTCGGCTTGCCTCCCGAATTTGTGATGTGATTCTGGCAGCCAGGCGTCCCTCCACTAAGGTGGTATACGCCTGCAGGTGGAACAAATTTGTGGCATGGTGCACAGCAAAGGCTGTGAATCCCCTTTCTGCCCCTCTTTCTGAGGTCCTTCTGTTCCTTCTTTCTCTGGCCTAACAGGGTTCTGCCCTGGGTACCATCAAGGGTTATCTTTGTGCTATCTCGGCCTTCCTCAGGCTCCCTGATCAGCCCTCCCTTTTCAAGTCCCCTGTTGTTAACAGGTTCTTAAAAGGTATTACACACCTCTTCCCTCCTGTTCCGTTTGTAATGCCTCAGTGGGACTTGAACTTGGTTCTTACCTTTTAATGTGCGCTCCCTTTGAGCCTCTACATAACTGTCCTCTTCATCTTCTGACTCTGAAGACAGCCTTTCTGGTGGCCATCACCTCCGCTCGGCGGGTGAGTGAGCTCCAGGCTCTATCTTGCAAACCTCCCTTTCTGTCTGTTCATCCAGACAAGGTTGTTCTTCGGACGCGTCCGTCCTTCTTGCCAAAGGTGGTTACTGCCTTCCACATTGGGCAGACCATCACTTTGCCTACCTTCTTTCTGCCTCCGCATCCTTCCAGAGAGGAAGAGAGGCTCCACCGTCTGGACCCAAAACGTGCGCTCTCCTTCTATATCGACCGCACAAAACACTTCCGGGTGGATGACCAGCTCTTTGTTGGCTACGTGGGCGCCAAAAAAGGTCGGGCGGTGCACAAACGAACCATCTCCCGCGGGGTTACCTTGTGCATCAAGACCTGCTATTCTTTGGCTAAGAAGGAGCCTCCTGTTGGGCTGCGTGCCCATTCCACCAGGGCAACGGCTGCTACCACGGCCTTGGGCCGCGGTGTTCCGCTGCCGGTTATCTGTCCGGCAGCTACGTGGGCCTCGCTGCACACGTTTACAAAGCATTACTGCCTTGACAGTCCGGTCCGGAGGGACGGCTTCTTTGGCCGTTCTGTCCTCCAGGACTTCCTTGTCTGATCTTTGTTCGCAGACCCACCACCGGGGTTGGTATTGCTGGGGTATCTATTCTAAGGTAAGGAATCTGTCACTAACGTGTCTCTTTCAGATGCACAAGTTACTAACTTGTGTAACGATATATCTGTAAGAGACAGTAGTTAGTGACAGATTCCTTACCGCCCCACCCATCCTCCCCGTTCTGCGAACTGATTTCTAGGGTTAAGGACATCCCTTTCAGGGCCCTAGTATTTTTCAGACACCTATGTCAGCTTCTTGCATGGCTCTGCGTTCCTGGCGCGGAAAGTCGTGTACAGAACTGACGTCAGCGCGCAGGGGCGGCGCCTAAGTACTGCCCGCGACGTCATCCCGGCGATCACGACGCCGACGACTGACGCGGAGCCGCACGACGCCGCCTACCGACGCGCAAGGGTACTGCTACGCAAAAACTTTCCGGATCCAGCCTGACGCCTGGGGATATTCTAAGGTAAGGAATCTGTCACTAACTACTGTCTCTTACAGATATATCGTTACACAAGTTAGTAACTTGTGCATTAGTGCAAAGCTTATGTTCTGACCACAGCAAGCTAATGTGAAACGTACCTCTTACATGCCAATCATAAAGTGCTTGAACACTTTGAGCAATACCTGTCACTACGGTCAACAGACTATCACAAAAGAACATGGCAAAAGGCAGGCACTTTGGCGACCTAGTCACAAAAGATGGGACCAGAGGGTAGTGGACACAGCAGAAGCTGTAAGACCAGGCTACGTCTGAGAACTGAAAGTGTTTCTAGATTTAAAGGCTTTTCCTTCTCTAATGGAAGGGGAGAATGCAAATGCAACCAGGCAATACCACTACAGTATTCAAAGTCAACAAATAAGGGACCTAGGGATGTTGAGAGGAACCATACCTACTTTGAAAGTGGCCCAAGAAATATGGATCTCCGCTACCAACAAAAGCGTAGGGCTAGTGGCAGTACATTTATCAAGAAAGCAAAGCACAGAGGTAGACAAACTAAGCAGACCAGAAGTTGGGTCGCATGAATGGTAAGTAAACCATAAGGTAATAGATATCCTCTTCAAAACATGAAGTGCACAATGCATAGACCTGTTTGAAAAAAGAGAGAGAGCTTTGCCCAGACTTTGTATCCAGTTATCTACATCCCCAATAGATAGAGAATGCACTGTCAATAAATAGATATAGCACATTTGCTTCAGCTTTTTCACAGATACCACTCATACCAAGTGTGATCAACGAATGCAAACAGACACTTATGACCGCGATCCTTATTACACCTCAGTCGGCACAACAGAGTACTTGCATCTACTGGCAATTATACAGGAAAAGATAATGGAAATCAGAATAGACCTATTACAAACACAGCAGGGAAATGTTTACCCAGATTCTGCCAGTCTCTTCCTAGCTGCATGGCTTCTGAGGAGTTGGAATTAAACCATCTGCACCTACTGTCAGGATGCATGAAGGTTATTAAGGAGGCAAGGAAACCGCAAAGCAGCTCTAAACCCAGCGGAAGAAGAACAATCTAACATGGAGGTTACGTTAGGGGGCACAGTGGGCTTACAGTCGACTTAAGTCAGTGATATGGATTCCACCTAGGTCGACACCCAACAGGAAATATGTTTGTAGATAAAAACGTCTGGGCCTAGCCACTAAATAGAGGAATAATAAATGCAGAGCTTGATAATCTAGAAGAGAGTTAAACTGCAAAGCCGTTTTTACAGATGAGTAACTGGCTTAAGTAGTGCAGGAGAAGGTGCCTCATTCAGAGTGCACTTATATGGGATAAAGACATATACTAATAGAGAAGGGAAAGAACAGTAATCAAAATGTTTCTGGAAGGGACAAAGAAAGTAAACCCCTCTTATAGCGGGACCACCTCCAATGTTCAACAAAATGTAGTATTTACTAGATTGATGAAAGAACCTTTTGAACGCATCGATAATGCTGCTTTAAGACAGCTCTTAAAAAGTCTTGCTCATAGCAATAACCTCCCTTTGCAGAGTGAGCGCGATTAAAGTATTACCTATTTAATAGCCATGCCTACAAATAAAAAAGGACAAGATTGTAATGAGAACTACTCATCACTTCATACCCAAAGGAGTGTCCTGTTTTGATGTAAAGTAATTAAGCCACCTACCCAAGTGCTCTTCACATGCTAGATGTGAGGAGGGCAGTAGTGTTTTTTTCACTTTTGGGGGGGGGGAGTTTTTTATATAGCGCAAACTAGACACGAAGGTATCGTAGTGCTTTACATAAGCACCAGTTGCGTTACAGACTGACATAAGTGTTCTTTCGAGACCAAAGCGATGAGGAAAATAGTGCACTTCTTTACATCACATGCCACCAAAACAAGGGGGGTGTCTGTAACCAAAGGATCAGTAGCAAGATGGGTAGTCCAGTGTATTCACTTATGTAATTTATTAGCAGGAAAAGCTTTATATGGAAGGCCAATAGCACATTTCTCAAGGATAAAGTGACTTTCTTAGGTAATGTCTTACCAGGGTGAACTCCTGATCTTCAGTGAACATAGTTACAAACCAGTACAATTTAGGTATACAATCAAAATGTAAGTTAGTTTTTTTTGTAAATTTTCCAACATTTAACACCCCATCTCCTCTAATAATTGGCAGTGCTTTAGAAATCATTGCACAATGCAACGTGAATGTCCTCTTGATTCACACAAAGGAAATCTGTTAATTATTACCTCATCAAGCTCTTTACTGGATTAATGTCCCAGACCTAAAATAGGTTCATATTGCAAAAGTAAGGGTGAACTTACATGTAACAATAGTTTTGCAGCTTTAAGCTTAGTTTCATTTGCTCTGCACTATTCTGCTACCTAACAGATGCTATGGGGAACTCTATATGGAATAAAACTTTTACTATGGACGTCAACCTCAGGCGCATTTGAGAAAACTACACAATGATGTTGAGTAAGCCAGCAATTCCCCAGTACGAACTCTCAATCTTCAGTTTCTTTCTTTCTTTTTTGAAATATTAACATTCTATATTTTTGGCATCCGCTCCCGTTTCTCCAGGGAGGGCCACATGAATCAAGAGGAGCTTCATGCTACAATACTACTGTTAAAAGCAATTTTAGGATAAGTGCCAAAAAAAACCAGTATAAATTGACAAATCTTAAGATGGAGTTGTATCGAGGAGAAGGCATTTGTTCCTGTTCACGTTCATGCATTGTTTTCGACTATTCTAGACCCAACAACTAGATCGCAACAGTGGGCTAATAATATACCTCTAAAAGAAAGCTGCAAAACTAGCGTTACAGGAAAGTAACTTGCTGTTTATCTTATACCACCTATTTCATGAGTTACCGTTTGTTTGTTGTGTACACCCATTGCCGATAAATCACTAGTGGGAAGGTCTAGTATCTATAGGCGATTAGTACTGTCTGGACCTCATGTAGCATTTTCTATCGAAGGTTTGATTTTTTTTGTGTGGTCCGGGAGAGAATATGCTTGTGACAAGGCTTCAGGCAGCAAGTTGGTGTGTAGCCCATCCCATAGAGATGGGGTGGAGGTCATTTTGTTCATACAGAACACTGCAGAGGAAAACAGATAATCTAGACTGGATTGGTTGTGTTTGTGCCCTGCCCCCACGTTCACAATAAACAAGTTATAAGATACTTTATAACTCCCTGCTTTCCGTTTTTACAGATTTTTACAGATAAATACAGACGGAAAACAATGTGCTTTCTGTCTGCATTTATTTTTAAAAATGGATAAATACAGAAAATGTGCTTCTTTTAAGTGCTATCTTTCATGAATTATAGCCCAACAGATGAGCAGATGGACAGCATGGGAAATTAAAAACAGGATGAAATTTCTTTAATAACTGCATTATCCAACATACATTTGTGGTATAATGCTAATATTTGCCAGTATATGTACTGTTATGTAATATTTGGCAACTTAAATAGCTAAAATACGACAGACATCAAAGTATGAGTGCGCGTCTATCATTTAAATAAATATGGAAATGTACAGTTTTACAACTACGTTTATATGCAAAACACAAAATAAATATGGATAAATACAGACGGAAATGTTAAAAAATAAATACCATAAAACCGGGAGCCCTATAATAAGCCACAGCAAAAATATCTGTGACCCCCTTCCCCAAAAAGCTCAATTAATGGCCATTTTCCAAAATTCAACTGTATCCTGTTCTTCACCTCAAAGCACAGCTGCAGTTGGTTTTTTAGGCTTGGCTGCTTCTTTATACCTTACCTCCTCCCCTCTCCAAACACCTTTTGTTGACTTAGCTGCAGTCGCTTCTTAGTCAGCTGCAATCCCTATTTCCCCATATTGGTTCTACGTGTCTTGATTCCCACTTGCCCTCCCACCATCTGGCAGGTGGGTAAAAAAAAGTTTGTTTTTCTCAGTGTCTTTCATTATGGCCATTGAAAAGTGGAAGTGGTCCCCCACATTGCCTCACATGTTTGTTTGGCTTAACTCCTGGGATTGGCCTGCATTGCAGTATTTACTTTCTTAGAGAGACAGAAGAAGCATTTGTGTCATATTGAGAGTGAGGTGTAGAAATAAAACTGGGCAGTGCTCCGGAGAATAACACGCTGCCTGCACATAGTAAAACCAGCTACCGTTGGCCGAAGAGTGATGACAACTAGGATTGGGCAAGATTCCCGTAGTCGAACCCTATGGCACCTTCTGTGTAGGATGGGGCGGGCTGCAGCAGAAAAGACCATGCCACATTGAGGAGCACATCAGTACACACCATGCGAGAGGGAGGAATACGGTGCTGGTTGCTTGAAAAAGTACATGGGGTGCTGCTTTTCGTGGGCACATGGTAGGCCAGGATGAAAGCCCTTAAACAACGCAAGCAGCTCATGAACCCTAAGTGAGACAAATCTTTGAGGCCACCAGGTTCAAAAGTCTGGAGTCCCGTTCCTCCTCCCACCCCTTTATTTTTTTAATTTTTATTTATAAGGCCTTCAAGTCACTTGATTTCTGTGAGGGCAACCCCAAAAGAGATTAGACTTATACCCAAAGTTGTGTTGTTTCATGATAATCACACAGTTGAGTTGGCTTTCTTTCTTAAGGACCCCTAGAGGGAAGTTTGACACACATCAGAGGTAGG
The DNA here is from genome assembly GCA_963921515.1 of Calotriton arnoldi. Classification (NCBI taxonomy): domain Eukaryota; kingdom Metazoa; phylum Chordata; class Amphibia; order Caudata; family Salamandridae; genus Calotriton; species Calotriton arnoldi. The sequence continues at coordinate 1,462,985 of CAWUFW010002037.1, forward strand.
AAGGACAGGGGTGGATTATTTGGCTGGATCAAGTACGTGCAACAGTTACATTGTGGTTGTTTACATGCCAGTGTTCGCAAAATGGATTGTATACTACAATACACAGTAGAGTTGAAGGATTACAGTAACACCAAGAGCTAACAGCACAGGGTCAGGGAGCCACTGGACCTCTCCTTAGAAATGCAACTTGTTGGGACCTATGATGAGTTCCAACAAAGAGTTCTTCACACCCCTTTGCAACTTATTACTGTATTGATACAGCTACAAGAAAGAACCAGGGTGAGCAAGGGATCCTGAAGAATATGTTCAATAACCTGATCTTCACTCATGTCAGTGAGAAGTCTACTTGCTTGTCTTAGCACAACATGTGAATCTATAAAAGATTCATGCTGCAAAACAAAAATTACTTGTAACAATAGATCTGAAAGAGACACGTTCGTGACAGATTCCTTACCTTAGAATATCCCCAGGCGTCAGGCTGGATCCGGAAAGTTTTTGCATAGCAGTACCCTTGCGCGTCGGTAGGCGGCGTCGTGCGGCTCCGCGTCCGTCGTCGGCGTCGTGATCGCCGGGATGACGTCGCGGGCAGTACTTAGACGCCGCCCCTGCGCGCTGACGTCAGTTCTTCTTTTTTCCGCGCCAGTAAGCGCAGATCCGGGAAGAGCAGTGCCCTAGTCATTTTTTGACTAACTTTTTTGTGTGATTTTTTTTTCACTGGTTTTCTTCGAGTAATCTAGGCTCCGAGGTGTCGGTAGGGATGCCCGGCTTCAAGCCATGCGACGCCTGTGGTCGAATGATGTCGATCACAGACCTGCACTTAGAGTGTCTCTACTGTCTCGGCCGCGACCACAACACGAAGTCGTGTTCCGACTGCCGGGCCTTGCACCCGAAGGCTTTGCGAGAGCGGTCTCGAAAGCTACTCGAGGTCCGGCAGTCGGCTCCGCGCCGCACCAAGCCCCGGTCACAGGAGAGGTCGAGGGGCCGGTCGCGGAGTCCTCGCCCGTCATCGGAGTCCAAGTCTTCGCACTCTTCGGGTAAGTCGAAGCACAAAAAGTCTAAGAAGCACCATCGCTCTAAGACTTCGCCCGCCGGTCTCGCGACTCGGCTGAGGCCCCTGTCGGCACCGTCCCCGCGGCTCCGGAGGTGCCTGTGGAGCCGCCCCGCATTACCCGTCCTTCCCGGGTTCGGGGGCGACTCCGGCCGAGATACAGAAATTCCTGTCGGCCATGGCCCGCCTCTCGGGCCTCAAGGCCCCTCCGGTGCGCCTTCGGGCCCCGTGGGCCCTGATGGGGTTGCCCCGGCGCCGCCAACGACTCTGGTCCCGGCGCCGCCTGTCTCACCAGCCTCGCTCCCGGCCTCGATCCCGGCTCCGGTGGTACCGCAACCCCCATCGACGCCGGTTGACCTAACTACGCCTCCGCCGATGTCCCCGGTGCTGTTCCTGACGCCGTCCGGGGCTCCGGGCGGCGTCGTTCCCCGGTTCTCTCCGGATCCGGACGCGGCGTCGGACCGACGTCGGCTCCGGCGCCAATGAGACCTTGGGTCCCTGACGTCCCCCCTCCTCCTTATTTTCTGTCGGAAGAGGACCAGGAGAGCTGGGAGGGGTCGGAAGACCCTCTCACACAGCAGTGTGAGTATGATCAGGACTGGGCAGAGGAACTTGGGGATGCCAGTGGTCTGGACACTTCTCCTGACACTGGCATGCTGTCTCCTCCTTCCGTGGCTACGGAGGAGGGAGCAAATTTCGCAACGGTGTTGCGTAGAGCAGCTGGAGCCTTACACCTCCAATTGTCTACAGTGGCTGTCAGGACTAACCTCCTGACGGAAGTGCTTCAGCCGGCAGCTACCTCCTCGGAGCCATTGCTGCCGTTTAATGATGCACTGTCTGACGTTCTTTGGGCACCTGGTCCAAGCCCGCCACAGGGGCTCCTGTGGATAGGAACGTGGCCCGACGCCATCGCCCTGCTCCGGGCGACCCCTTGTTTCTCTCTCAACATCCCACCCCCGAGAGCTTGGTTGTCCAAGCCTCTGCCTCCCAAACCGCCTTCCCTACCGCCCTCCGGATAGGGAATCCAAACGCCTGGACCAATTTGGGAAGAAGGCCTTTTCTTCCTCCAGTGCTGGCTTGCGGTCCGTCAACACCGCTTGCCTTTTGGGCCGATACTCCCACTCTCTGTGGGATTCGGTGGCGCTCGTTTTGCCCCAGTGTCCTGAGGAGGTCCAGACACTACTTTCCCGCACCATTGCGGAAGGAAGGGATGCGGCAAAGTACACCATCCGTTGTAGCCTTGATACCGCCGACTCGCTGGGCAGATCGCTTGCGACGACGGTGGTGCTGCGTCGCCACGCCTGGCTCAGAACAACTGGTTTCTCGGGTGATGTCCAGAATACACTCATGGACATGCCCTTTGATGGAGTCGGTCTTTTTGGTTCCAAAGCAGACCATGCGCTGGAGCGCTTTAAGGACTCACGGGCTACTGCCAAGTCCCTGGGCCTTTCTGCTGTGCGCCCTCCGCTAACCTCTGCTTTTCGCCCCTTTCGTGGCCACGGAAGGGGCGCCCAGTCACGTCCGCTGCCCAGCCACCGGCCCGCGCAGCAAGCGTCTTCGCGTGGCCGAGGAAGTGGCTTCCGCCGTGGCGGATCGGGCAACCAGCATGCGGGTCAGGCCACCAACCCCGTCCGCGGCCTCCAAGCCCTCCTAGTCCTTCTTTTCAGGTGCACAGCACGCCAGTAGGGGGCAGGGTCCGCCATCACCTTCACCACTGGCGTGCCATCACCTCGGACAGGTGGGTCTTGGACATTGTCCGAACGGGCTACTCCCTCCCCTTCGAGACCCCCCCAGCCATGCCACCTCAATTCCAACGCATGTCAGGGGATCACTTGGTGCTTCTGCAGAAGGAAGTCACGGCCCTCTTGGCCAAGAGGGCCATCGAGCATGTTCCGACCCCAGAAGTAGGACGTGGTTGCTACTCCCACTACTTTCTGGTGCCCAAAAAGGACAAGGAGGACATGCGTCCTATCTTGGACCTCCGGAACGTCAATTGCTTCCTCCGGAGGGAGAAGTTCAAGATGCTCACCTTAGCTCAGGTCTTGACTGCCCTGGAGACTGGAGACTGGTTGGTAGCGTTGGACTTGCAGGACGCGTATTTCCACATCCCCGTCCTGCCGGCCCACCGGCGTTACCTGCGGTTCATGGTGGGCCTCGAGCATTTTCAATTCACTGTGCTCCCCTTTGGCCTCACAAGTGCCCCTCGGGTGTTCACGAAAGTGTTGGCGGTGGTCGCAGCTCATCTGCGCCGGGCAGGGGTTCCAGTCTTCCCCTACCTCGACGACTGGCTGCTGAAGGCGGCCTCGTCCCAGTCAGTCGTCTCCCACCTCCAGACTACGGCCGAACTCCTGCACTCGCTGGGGTTCTCCATCAATGTGCCGAAGTCGCACCTGATTCCTTCTCCACAGCTCCTTTTCATCGGAGCAGTTCTGGACACGACGCAGTTTCGGGCCTATCCTCCCGAACGGCGAGTCCGGGATATTCAGGCTATGATTCCGATCTTTCAGCCTTTATCCTGGGTTTCGGTACGGATGACCCTGAGGCTGCTGGGCCTCATGGCCTCCTGCATCCTGCTGGTCGATCATGCCAGTTGGCATATGCGGGCTCTGCAGTGGGACCTGAAGTTCCAGTGGGCGCAGCACCAGGGCAACCTGTCCGATCACGTCCGGATCTCGGAGGGGACTGCAAAACAGTTGCAGTGGTGGCTCTCGAACCGGCAATGGGTCATGGGCAGATCCCTCTCCCTTCCCCAGCCAGAGCACACAGTCGTGACGGACGCGTCCCTTCTGGGATGGGGCGGTCACATGGGAGAGGCGGAGATCAGAGGCCTCTGTTCTCCGGGCGGAGTCCCGGCTCCATATCAACCTTCTGGAGCTCCGGGCGATCCGACTTGCACTCAAGGCATTCCTTCCTCTGTCAAAGGGAAGGTGTAGTGCAGGTGTTCACAGACAACACCACCGCCATGTGGTACTGCAACAAACAAGGCGGGGTAGGGTCGTGGACCCTATGTCAGGAGGCTCTGCGCCTCTGGACATGGCTGGAACATCAGGGCATATTCCTGATGGTTCAACACCTGGCAGGTTCCCTGAACGCCAGGGCGGACGAACTCAGCCGCAGGTGCATAATGGATCACGAATGGCGTCTTCACTCGGAAGTGGCGCAAGGACTTTCTACAGTGGGAGAGCCTTGGTTAGATCTATTCGCCACCGAAGAGAACGCGCAATGTCATCAGTTCTGCGCGTTGGAATTTCCAAGGCGGCACTCGCTCGGCGACGCTTTTCGTCGCGAGTGGAGTTGCGGTCTGTTGTACGCTTTTCCGCCTATACCACTTCTACCCAGAGTGTTGAAGATTCGGCGCGACCGGGCCCAAGTCATCCTTGTGGCTCCGGACTGGGCTCGAAGAGTTTGGTATCCCGAGCTACTCAGTATGAGCGTCGATCCCCCGATCCGTCTGCCTCTTCGGGAGGATCTTCTGTCGCAGCAGCAGGGGACGGTCCTCCACCCGAACCTGTCCAGTCTCCACCTGCTTGCGTGAGATTGAGCGGCGGCAGTTGATTCCTTTCGACTTGCCTCCCGAGGTTTGTGATGTGATTCTGGCAGCCAGGCGTCCCTCCACTAAGGTGGTATACGCCTGCAGGTGGAACAAGTTTGTGGCATGGTGCACAGCAAAGGCTGTGAATCCCCTCTCTGCCCCTCTTTCTGAGGTTCTTCTGTTCCTTCTTTCTCTGGCCCAACAGGGCTCTGCCCTGGGTACCATCAAGGGCTATCTTTGTGCAATATCGGCCTTCCTCAGGCTCCCTGATCAGCCCTCTCTTTTTAAGTCCCCTGTTGTTAACAGGTTTCTAAAAGGCATTACACACCTCTTCCCTCCTGTTCCGTTTGTCATGCCTCAGTGGGACTTGAACTTGGTTCTTACCTTTTTAATGTGCGCTCCCTTTGAGCCTCTACATAACTGTCCTCTTCGTCTTCTTACTTTGAAGACAGCCTTTCTGGTGGCCATCACCTCCGCTCGGCGGGTGAGTGAGCTCCAGGCTCTATCATGCAAACCTCCCTTTCTGTCTGTCCATCCAGACAAGGTTGTTCTTAGGACGCGTCCGTCCTTCTTGCCAAAGGTGGTTACTGCCTTCCATATTGGGCAGACCATCACTTTGCCCACCTTCTTTCCGCATCCTTCCAGAGAGGAAGAGAGGCTCCACCGTCTGGACCCAAAACGTGCGCTTTCCTTTTATATCAACCGCACACAACACTTCCGGGTGGATGACCAGCTCTTTGTTGGCTACGTGGGCGCCAAAAAAGGTTGGGCGGTACACAAGAGAACCATCTCCTGCTGGGTCACCTTGTGTATCAAAGCCTGCTATTCTTTGGCTAAGAAGGAGCTTCCTGTTGGGCTGCGTGCCCATTCCACCAGGGCAACGGCTGCTACCACGGCTTTAGGCCGCGGTGTTCCGCTGCAGGATATCGTCAGGCAGCTACGTGGGCCTCGCTGCACACGTTTACCAAGCATTACTGCCTTGACAGTCCGGTCCGGAGGGACGGCTTTTTTGGCCGTTCTGTCCTCCGGGACTTCCTTCTCTGATCTTTGTTCGCAGACCCACCACCGGGGTTGGTATTGCTGGGGTATCTATTCTAAGGTAAGGAATCTGTCACTAACGTGTCTCTTTCAGATGCACAAGTTACTAACTTGTGTAACGATATATCTGTAAGAGACAGTAGTTAGTGACAGATTCCTTACCGCCCCACCCATCCTCCCCGTTCTGCGAACTGATTTCTAGGGTTAAGGACATCCCTTTCAGGGCCCTAGTATTTTTCAGACACCTATGTCAGCTTCTTGCATGGCTCTGCGTTCCTGGCGCGGAAAGTCGTGTACAGAACTGACGCGTCTAAGTACTGCCCGCGACGTCATCCCGGCGATCACGACGCCGGACGCGGAGCCGCACAACGCCGCCTACCGACGCGCAAGGGTACTGCTACGCAAAAACTTTCCGGATCCAGCCTGACGCCTGGGGATATTCTAAGGTAAGGAATCTGTCACTAACTACTGTCTCTTACAGATATATCGTTACACAAGTTAGTAACTTGTGCTTTTGCAGCTTAACAGTGATTGATTCGGATGTAACGCATATAGCCACAGCATGCAATTTCACGGGTCAGAATGTCTTAATGTACATGTGCTTACGATAATGTCTGAATGTACATGTGCTTACGATGTTAATTTCATAGCAAAAGATAACAAAACATAGGCCATTGTGAAGCATGTCGAAGAGGAGTCTCGTACACCCCATTGGTCAACATCCACAATAAAAAATAAAAACTTGAGAAAAACAAATTCACTTTACTGACGCAACCACTTGATTACAAAATGTGCAAAGCATGTGAATCATGACTGTTTAGGGTTAAAAATATATTGTTTTAGGTAACCATCTTTGTCCCTGGCTCCCTGTTTTCCACACCTCTGCTGTAGCCCATTACCTTTGGCTGGTCTGCATGCATTTCTACTGCTCAAATACAGAAGACACGTCCTACATAGCCTGAAACCCATGCCCCCCAGCTGGATTAGCACAATCTGCTTGCTTGACTGTTATTTTGTTAATCTGTATTCTATTCCATCTGCCCTCTAGCTCCCTTCTGAACCTCAGTCAGTGGACTACTGTGACTGAACACTGGTATATCTGCTGCTGATGTGTCTGTGTGCTCCATTAAAGTCCCAGCCGGTGGACCTCTCAATGTCCTTGCAGCAGAGCATCAAACCCTTCCTCTTACAAATTGAAACCTTTCGGAGAGTTTGGAGCCCACATTCGGGTGACATCTGTCAGTATCATATCATCAAGTGGGAGAATTGGGTCTGTTAACCCTTTCACTTCCCTTCATGGTGAATAATTTGCTCTTGGCCAGGAGAGAGAGAGAGAGAGACAATGGCATCTACTCTATTTCCTTCTTTTTATTTCTTCACCAAACCTTCCTTGTTGGTCCCCCTCCCCCTCATTTTTTTTCATGCTTGCTATGATAAGAGATCTTCCAGTGCTAATGTAGAGTGACCAAATGTGTTGCAGTTACTGAAACCTCATGCCTGGTATTAGCCCCCCCCGTGCTGGAAGCATGTGGAACAGTAATGACATACTCTTGTCTATAGCCCTTCTTTTTTTTTTTCTTCTTTTTTTTAACCTCTCAGTACTTCTGGCCCCTGTTGACAGGACTGGACACTTGAACCTTCCCAGTGAAACAAGGATTCAGGGCCCACACATCTCATCCTTGACTTCTGCACTATGTTTTCTTCACCCTATTCTGTCATGCCCCCTTGTGTGCATAAGCAAGACTCAAAACCGAGCTGTCTAATGTTTGATTTTTCCAAGGCAAACATTTCTCTTCCTACTGCGTAGGTTTATCTGGATTCTTTCTGTAGCTCCAGTGATGTGGTCTGTCCCATGCTGGTGGTTGGATTAGTGAACCTGGGACCAGAAAGTCACTTGACATGTACACATAACGTTTATTTAGCAATTTGATTTAAGAGCATTACAATGTCTGTCCTTTATCACTGGTCTATTTTTGATTCAAATATCTATTTTCTCGAATTACCCAGAAGTGACTGTCTCCCAAGGGTCAGTCCACTGCAATCCAGTGCAGGGTTATGAGCAGGGGTTCAAGCACCCACTCCCCTAGACGAGATTGGCCAGTGTAGTTAGTGGAGACGTGTCCATCAGCTAGTATCCTATGCAGCAGATTTAACTTCTCCCAACGCCCGATTGGTGAGATGTCGAAGGCCTCCTTTCACTAATATGAGCATGGGTTGATGCTAAAGGAAAAAGGTCAATGTGACTATAGGAGTACTTTCCCAGCCACCTACCCTGGCTAGTCAGTTTTAGTAGAATAAGACATTAGGTCTTGCTCGCTCACTTATGCTAAATACACAATAATAGTCTCTTTACCAAATATCGCCTCCTGCTGCTTGATCCAATCTGGATGTTCCTTTGATGTCTATATAGAAGGGAATAAATCTGCTTCTCAGCCCTTAGCCAGCTTTCGTCTTGCCGTCTGCAGTGTTCTGGTGCTATTGTAGTTCCTGAACTTTGGTTGGAAGTTTTTCCTTCCCACAGAAACCCATCTCTCTAGAGACAGTGTGAATTTGTGAACGCATTTTGACCACTGTCTTAACAGTTCAGAGAAACACACCATCCATCTTTGATCGGATTTGTCGTTTTAGATTTATCTACTCGATGATCTTTACCTAGAGATCCTTGTTCTGATAAATGATCTGGTGTGGTTTCCAGGTTTTCCTCCCCATGAGTTCAACCAGCCTCTTATGAAAAGAAGATTCACTGGTGTCCCTTGTGGAATTCAGTGCCTCTTCGCACTCCATGCCACTTCATGAAGATACAGTTTCCAGGTCACGCTCCATATTCCACACTCTTCCTTACAGTAAAACACTTCTAAATTAGGGGACATAGTGAGACTTTCAACCCCCTTCAAAAAGCTTAAAGTAAGCTGACAACTGTTGCTCTTTCTGCTGAAACCATTAGTTTTCCACACATAAGGCGGTTCTCCATGCTATCCTGTTCTACATCACAATTGAATATTTCCATAGCCAATCCAACGTACGAATCCCACAGCTTTTTTTCTATATCTTTTTATTTATTTATTTAACTAATGGAGGCCTTAGAGGGTCCTCTATCATTGTGGCCTAGGGACAGGGTGTACTTTTTAGGACACGTGGACTGTGTCCAGAGTACTGTAATAGCTGCCGCAGGAGAAATATATTCATAGCATGTGTTGGCCGTAGTTAAATATGCTTAGCATACTCCTGCCATCTAGTGTTTGGCTCAGATGTTTGCAACTTGTGTTTCTTCGATTTCATCTGATTGAAAGGGCATTCTCCCATGACCCTGGGAGCGAGTATCGACTGGTGAAGAACTGTCATTTGCCGTTCTTGTATGTTGTGAAGAGATCCAATACTGGCTTGCCCCAACGTGAGAATATTTTGTCCGGCTCCAACTGATCCAGCTCCCACTCGTGGCAACGGTCTCTGGTTCTGCTGAGTGTCTGCAAAGTGTTGTTTACTCATGGCACGTGTTCAGCTTTCAGAGATATTTTGTGGGCTGTAAGCCAGTTCCAAAGGTCTTGGGATCCTGAGATGGAGTTAGCGATCATGTACCCCTTTGCTTATTGATGTAATGCATGCTGGCCGTATTGTCTGTATGGACAAGCACAGAGGCTCCTGCTGTTCATGGCAGAAAAGCTTGTAGAGTACGGTCTCGTACAGGAGAGGTGGTGACCGTCGTCGCCGATACTGGTGTCGATAGTGATGTCGTCATCCACAGAGTTTTGAGAGGATTTTTTTTACCTAGAACATTTACGCTCCCCTATCTTCATTGATGGAGTAGAAGGTTGAGAGGATGACGCCTCTGCGGAGAGGAGTTTTAGCTTCTCCCTTCTAAGAAGGTCTTTATATGATGCGTCCTTAAGACCATTCTGTTCTCCTCAGAAACCCCTTGGTCAGATGATCTTGACCTTTTGTGGGTTCTCACAGATGTCACTGTCCTCCGCAGAAGTGGTGGATTTCTGAGATTTAGACTTCTGTAGCCACAGAAGTAGCCTTCTCTCCCTGTCCTTTAAGGTTTTAGAGGAGAGTGCTACATATTTTGCACTCCTTTACCTGATGTTGAGGGTGGAGGCAGTAAAGACAGTCTGTGTAGATCATCCACATGTAGTCTTTTCTTCCCACAGGTTTTGCAGGATCTGGAAAGGCCCTTCTTAGAAGTCTTGTATATTAGTTGTAAATAAATCTTCCAATGTAAAGGAAAAAACCGAGCAGAGGCCAGGGAGACTCTCTTCCACGACGTGCGGCAGAAAATCTGAGGGATTCAGCCTCTGAGTGTTCTAGAGGGTCCTGTCGCCAGATTGGCTATAGTTCAAGTTTGGTCCTTTTTGAAAAAGGTACATAGGCTATCAAACTGACTTTGTATTGCCATTATAACCTATGATACTGATGCATACTGCTTTACTATGGTACCGTGGGACTCCAATTTCGACGACGGGAAATGATTCAAGCATGTGAATCTATGAAAGATACCAATACTGGAGAAATGCAGTTTTGCAGCGTGAATCTTTTCTGGATTCACATGCTGTGCATTATTCCGCCATCTAGTGGTTGGGTCCGGAATTGTAGTATTTCTAATGCCACCATACAATGTGCACTAGCTTCAGCCTATACAAGTGCAAGGGAGGTGAATACAGGCATCCTTATTAGGCGCCATGCATGGCTTAGAGTCTGTCTTTAAGCCTGATGTCCAACAACATTTACTTAATCTATTCTTGGGTGAACATTTATTCAGACCACAGGTAGATGAACTGTTGGAACAAATCAAAAAGGACACGTACACCGCCAAAGCCAGGTGTGCACTACAGACTTTTCAACAAAGGGGCACCTTTCGGAGAGGACATATAGAGGTGCTTCAAGACCTGGCACACCTACAAACACAGGCAATGCTCAAAAGCAGCAAGGTTTCTACCTGTTCCAATACACCAGAGGGACGTACTATAGGGCAAAGTACAAAGATAATGGAGGAAGAGGTTGTGGATCTGCCTCTAAAAGCACCAGTCCCACTAAACAGTGACCCACTAAGCCTCCCCCTCAACATTTAACACCAGTGGGGGGAATGGCTGCAACAATACCGCCAACGCTAGCACAAGCTACAACAGATCAGTGGGTTCTTTACATCATAATGGATGGGTACTGCCTAGAACCTACAGCTACCCCACACACAATACCACCACAAACACAGCATGTCACCAGAACACCTTACACTCCTCCAAGAGGAGATCCAAGCTCTGCTTCAAAAAGGAGTTATAGAACTCGCCCCAAAACACCAGGGGCACGGGGAATACTCTCTATACTTACTCATTCCCAAAATGGACGGGACTTTAAGGCCTATTCTAGACTTCAGGCCACTCAACAGATGCATCCTGGCAGAACATTTCCATATGGTGACACTACAGGAAATGAACATTGCTACAGCAAGGAGATTTTATGACAGCCATAGTCCTCAAATCACTTGAAAAAATGAAGAAAGAGACAGACAGTTGACTGTAGTGCCCCCATAGATTTTTAGGTCTCGGCCTGCACCAGCACTTGCGCTGGTCTGGCCGAGAGTTTTAGTAAGTGGGTTTTGGAAGTGCAAACACTGGCTTTCGGCTGGCGACCAGCTTGAGTTCACGATGGCGTGCACGCGCAGCTGGCATCTGGGTTTCCCATCTCTTCCTCATTTCCTCGTCATGGCTCATTAACTCTCTGGACTCTGATGTTTCAATCGCAGCAGCTCACATTACCAACTGAGGGCCCTGGACTACAGTCACATGAAAAACAACAGCGATTAGCATTGAAATGCAAGCTTTTTTTGTCTAGTTAGAAATATTGCTTCGGTGGGTTGATTTCACCTTATATCGCTATTTGTTTTATATTGGGAGTCACAGCCTAATTACCAGTATTTTTGTGTCTCACTGTTTTTTTTAATTCTATTTATTAGCACAAAGCTATATTTAAGGTTACTTTTTCCGCGTCACTTCACTCTATTTAAACTCCACCCCCCCACTCTTATTGTCTCTCTCCTTCTCTCTCTCTCTCTCCCCTCTCTAATTCTCTCTACTTAATTAACTCTCCCCTCTCTATCTTTTTTAGCCTTTCATTCTCTCACCCCTTTATCTGTTTCTTTCAAACTCCTTCATTTACTCTCTCTCCCCTTCTTTCTCTCTCTATCCCGCTCCACTCTTTATTCTATGTACACTCTTTCTCTCTCAGCACCCTCTCTAATTGGGCATTATATCTTCACTCTATCTCTCACTCGGCAACACCACAGCATCACTCAGCGCAACCACAGCATCAATCAGAGCCAGCACAGCATCAATCAGAGCCAGCAACATGTCTCAACGCCATCGCAGCATCACTCAACGCCATCGCAGCATCACTCAACGCCATCGCAGCATCACTCGGCGCCATCGCAGCATCACTCGGCGCCATCGCAGCATCACTCGGCGCCATCGCAGCATCACTCGGCGCCATCGCAGCATCACTCGGCGCCATCGCAGCATCACTCGGCGCCATCGCAGCATCACTCGGCGCCATCGCAGCATCACTCGGCGCCATCGCAGCATCACTCGGCGCCATCGCAGCATCACTCGGCGCCATCGCAGCATCACTCGGCGCCATCGCAGCATCACTCGGCGCCATCGCAGCATCACTCGGCGCCATCGCAGCATCACTCGGCGCCATCGCAGCATCACTCGGCGCCATCGCAGCATCACTCGGCGCCATCGCAGCATCACTCGGCGCCATCGCAGCATCACTCGGCGCCATCGCAGCATCACTCGGCGCCATCGCAGCATCACTCGGCGCCATCGCAGCATCACTCGGCGCCATCGCAGCATCACTCGGCGCCATCGCAGCATCACTCGGCGCCATCGCAGCATCACTCGGCGCCATCGCAGCATCACTCGGCGCCATCGCAGCATCACTCGGCGCCATCGCAGCATCACTCGGGCGCCATCGCAGCATCACTCGGCGCCATCGCAGCATCACTCGGCGCCATCGCAGCATCACTCGGCGCCATCGCAGCATCACTCGGCGCCATCGCAGCATCACTCGGCGCCACCGCAGCATCACTCGGCGCCACCGCAGCATCACTCGGCGCCACCGCAGCATCACTCGGCGCCACCGCAGCATCACTCGGCGCCACCGCAGCATCACTCGGGCGCCACCGCAGCATCACTCGGCACCACCGCAGCATCACTCGGCACCACCGCAGCATCACTCGGCGCCACCGCAGCATCACTCGGCACCACCGCAGCATCACTCGGCACCACCGCAGCATCATTCAGTCACCACCACTACCACCTCAGCATCACTCGGCACCACCGCAGCATCATTCAGTCACCACCACTACCACCTCAGCATCACTCGGCACCATCTCAGCCTGCTCTCGGAATCTGGCATCTGTTGATTCTCCCCTAGCGTCTGGCCGCTGCTAGTGTTATAATACAGGTACTAGTTCCCAACCTTCACCCTCCGATTGTTTATGCCCCTTTCTCTCTCACCACCCTCTCTAATTGGGCATTATATCTTCACTCTATCTCTCACTCGGCAACACCACAGCATCACTCAGCGCAACCACAGCATCAATCAGAGCCAGCACAGCATCAATCGGAGCCAGCACAGCATCAATCGGAGCCAGCACAGCATCAATCGGAGCCAGCACAGCATCAATCGGAGCCAGCACAGCATCAATCGGAGCCAGCACAGCATCAATCGGAGCCAGCACAGCATCAATCGGAGCCAGCACAGCATCAATCGGAGCCAGCACAGCATCAATCGGAGCCAGCACAGCATCAATCGGAGCCAGCACAGCATCAATCGGAGCCAGCACAGCATCAATCGGAGCCAGCACAGCATCAATCGGAGCCAGCACAGCATCAATCGGAGCCAGCACAGCATCAATCGGAGCCAGCACAGCATCAATCGGAGCCAGCACAGCATCAATCGGAGCCAGCACCGCATCAATCGGAGCCAGCACCGCATCAATCGGAGCCAGCACCGCATCAATCGGAGCCAGCACCGCATCAATCGGAGCCAGCACCGCATCAATCGGAGCCAGCACCGCATCAATCGGAGCCAGCACCGCATCAATCGGAGCCAGCACCGCATCAATCGGAGCCAGCACCGCATCAATCGAGCCAGCACCGCATCAATCGGGCCAGCACCGCATCAATCGGAGCCAGCACCGCATCAGTCGAGCCAGCACCGACAATCGGAGCCAGCACCGCATCAATCGAGCCAGCACGCATCAATCGGAGCCAGCACCGCATCAATCGGAGCCAGCGCGCAGTCAGCCGAGCCAGCGCAGCGTCAATCGGAGCCAGCGCAGGCCAATCGGAGCCAGCGCAGCGTCAATCGGAGCCAGCGCAGCGTCATCGGAGCCAGCGCAGCGTCAGCCGAGCCAGCGCAGCGTCACTCAGCGCCAGCGCAGCGTCACTCAGCGCCGCCGCAGCGTCACTCAGCGCCGCCGCAGCGTCACTCAGCGCCGCCGCAGCGTCACTCAGCGCCGCCGCAGCGTCACTCAGCGCCGCCGCAGCGCCACCAGCGCCGCCGCAGCGTGCCACCAGCGCCGCCGCAGCGCCACTCAGCGCCGCCGCAGCGCCACTCAGCGCCACGCGCGCAGCGCCACTCAGCGCCGCCGCAGCGCCACTCAGCGCCACCGCAGCGCCACTCAGCGCCGCCGCAGCTGCCACTCAGCGCGCGCAGCCGCCAGCGCCGCCGCAGCGCCACTCGCGCGCGCAGCGTCACCAGCGCCGCGCAGCGTCACTCAGCGCCGCCGCAGCGTCACCAGCGCCGCCGCAGCGCACTCAGCGCGCCGCGTCCAGCGCCGCCGCAGCGTCACTCGCGCGCGCAGCGCCGCCAGCGCCGCAGCGTCACTCAGCGCCGCCGCAGCGTCACTCAGCGCGCCGCAGCGTCACCTGCGCGCGCAGCGTCCTCGCGCCGCCGCAGCGCCACTCCGCGCCGCCGCAGCGTCACTCCGCGCGCCGCAGCGGCCACTCCGCGCCGCCGCAGCGTCACTCGCGCGCGCCGCGCAGCGCCACTCCTGCGCCGCCGCAGCGTCACTCCGCGCCGCCGCAGCGTCACTCCGCGCCGCCGCAGCGTCACTCCGCGCCGCCGCAGCATCACTCCGCGCCGCCGCGCGCAGCATCACTCCGCGCCGCCGCCGCAGCAGCATCACTCCGCGCCGCCGCCGCAGCAGCATCACTCCGCGCCGCCGCCGCCGGATGACTCGCCGCCGCCGGATGACTCGCCGCCGCCGGATGACTCGCCGCCGCCGGATGACTCGCCGCGCCGGATGACTCGCCGCCGCAGGATGACTCGCCGCCGCCGCAGGATGACTCGCCGCCGCAGGATGACTCGCCGCCGCAGGATGACTCGCCGCCGCCGCAGGATGACTCGCCGCCGCCGCAGGATGACTCGCCGCCGCCGCCGCAGGATGACTCGCCGCCGCCGCAGGATGACTCGCCCGCCGCCGCCGCAGGATGACTCGGCGCCGCCGCAGGATGACTCGGCGCCGCCGCAGGATGACTCGGCGCCGCCGCAGGATGACTCGGCGCCGCCGCAGGATGACTCGGCGCCGCCGCAGGATGCCATAGCAACACCCGAGTATCATTCAGTCACCACCACCACCACTACCACCTCAGCATCACTCAGCACCACCTCAGCCTGCTCTCGGAATCTGGCATCTGTTGATTCTCCCCTAGCGTCTGGCCGCTGCTAGTGTTATAATACAGGTACTAGTTCCCAACCTTCACCCTCCGATTGTTTATGCCCCTCAAAAAAAAAAAGCTTTAACAAACAACCATTGCAATAGGCAGAAACAAGTTGCCAGCATTGCAAGAACAAAAGAAAACTGAGAATTTTTATTGTAAATACTTTTTTAATATGGTCGTTCAGTTTTACATAATGCCTTCTTGGTCATATATAAAGTAACAAAAATGCTTCTGACACTTTTTTATTATAACTTTTCAGCATGCCGCACATCAGCCACACTTCTCTACAGCACAGATTGAAGACATTGGCAAAGTCAATAGCTCTGGCTAAACACTTATAAGGCCCCAAAGGCGAGACCTATTGGCTATGCCAATGCTTGTTCTACAGAGGCTCCTTTCTCAACTCATTTTATACGGGAGGCTTAACCGCTTCGATGCAGCGCACATTTCCCCGCTGTGCAGGCGAATTCTACGCATGCGCAAACCGGACGGCCCCTGGCCGTCCGCACACGCCCACCGTGACGTCAGACGGCCGGGGGCCGTCCGACGCACGGAAGAGGTTAAAGTACCTCCACAGATGCCAACACATCTTCCTATAAACCACAAAATCAATCTCTAGAAGATTTTACAAGGGTGGTTACAGGGGGAACAATTTTAAAGGCAGAGGTAGAGGTACCTCAACACGTACCTCTTCATCTCCCAACAAACAGTGACTTCATAACCATTCCCCCCCAATCATCATACACCTGTCTGGGGACAACTTCATCAATTTCTTCCCATTTGGCAGTCAGTACCATCAGACAAATGGGTTTTGGACATTATCCAACATGGTTATTGCCTGGAGCTCACCAGCAATCCTCCCAATATTCCACGTCGCATTCACAAGCTCTCTAGAGCACCAACAACTGTTCAAACAATAAATACAAGCTCTTCTAACAAAAGGAGCTATAGAACCAGTTCCAATACAACACAAAGGGTCAGGGGTTTACTCACTTTACTTCCTAATCCCAAAAAAGGACGGTTCTCTATGCCCAGTATTAGATTGCAGGCCTCTAAATGTATACATACAACAGGTTTAGCTTATCCCAAATCAGCCAGAATTCACAATTTTCAAACACTGCTACTACAATTCCAAAGCAACCAATATCCAACAGTGAGAACGTTCATGCATCTTTTAGGGATGATGGCATCACTCATTGCCATAGTACCTCATGCAAGATTAAACATGCGTCTTGTACAGGAATGCTCAGCACATCAATAGAATCAATCACAGGGTCAACTAAAAGATCTGGTGTTGGTAGACAGCCACACCCATCGCTCTCTGCAGTATTGGAACACCCAAAACGTATCAAAAGAAGGCCTTTTATTGACCCTGCTCCACAGGTCGTGCTCACAGCGGACTCATACCTCACAGGATGGGGTGCCCAGCCAAAACATTTAAAAGTGCAGAGTCTCTGTGACGCCAAACACAAGAGTCTCCACATCAACTACCTAGAGCTTCTAGCTGTTCATCTAGCGCTAAAAGCATTTCTACCTCACCCGATAGGGAAAGTTGTCTAAATCCGTATGGACAATATGACAGCTATGTACAATGTACAAAAAAGTGGGGGGGGGGGGGACGCTCTACAGTTATCACGCCTCTCTCAGACCATTTGGCGTTGGGCAACACATCACAAAATCCAACTACTAGCAGAACACATTCCAGGGACGGACAACAAATTTGCCGATCTCAGCAGGATGCGGCAACAAATCCACTAGTGGGAACTACCGCCCCCAAGTTCTCCTCCCATACTTCCACAAATGGGGGTTTCCACAAATAGATCTCTTCGCAGCAGCATAGAACTCAAAATGCCCAAACTTTGCCTCCAGATTCCCACACCCTCTATCCAAAGGCAATGCCCTATGGGTCAATTGGTCAGGGATATTTGCTTACACTTTTCTGCCTCTCCCTCTTCCATTTCTGGTTCGGAGGGTCAGACAAACATCCCTCATCCTAGTGGCTCCCACATGGGCTAGTCAACTGTGGTTCACCACATTTCTAGTACTCCCAGTAGCTCCACATCAGAAGCTTCACCTCACCTCAAACCTTCTTACTCAGAATCGTGGAGAAATCAGACATTCAAACCCCAAGGAGCTCAAACTTGCAATTTGCCTCCTGGAGTCAGTTTGGATACCTAAATTTACCACCAGATTGCATGACAATTCTTAAAGAAGCAAGAAAGCCTACCACTAGAGCATGCTATGCAGCAAAATGGAAAAGCGTTGTGATATATTGTAATAACCAAACCATTGACCCATTAGATGCTTCTATACAACAAATAATGTATCTATTGCATCTATAATGTGCAGGCCTTGCCTACACCTTGCAGCGGTAGCTGCATATTTTCAAAATGGACAACACTTATCTTAATTCAAAGTACCAGTCATTAAAGTAATACTATCGAAGGTTCCACCTACACGGAACCATAATATTCTAACAAGACTTATGGGTCCAACTTTTGAACCATTGCACAATTGTCCACGGCAATGTATTTCTTGGAATGTTGCTTTCTTGATTGCTATTCACCAAGAGGTGTCGGTGAGCTTCAGGCACTAACCTTTAGAAGAACCATTCTTCCAACTCCATGAGGACATAGTGGTTCTTCGAACTAACCACAAGTTCCTTCCAAAAGTAGTCTCTGCTTTTCATATTAACCAATCAGTTGTTACCTGTTTTCTTCCCTCATCCTGATTCGGTAGCAGAGAGAGTGCGACATACATTAGATGTCAAAAGAGCATTATTGTATTATATTGATAGAACAAAAGATTTTCGCAAAACAACTTTTTGTTGCCTTTGCTCCCCTCATAAAGGAAAAACGATCCCTAAATCTAGTATTTCTAGATGGATTGTTAAATGTTTTCAAACTTATGTTAAAGCCAAAAGAACTTTAACTATACCTCCTAGAGCACATTCTACTCGCCAAATAGGAGCCTCTATGGCCTTTTTAGGTAACATTCCTATAGCTGACAAATGTAAAGCAGCTACATGGTCTACACCAAACACATTTACCAAACATTGTGTTGCTGTATTAGCACGTTGTCAAGCTAATGTAGGACAAGCACTGCTAAAAACACTTTTTCAAACAACTGCAACACCCGCTGGTTAGCCACAGCTTTGGGAGAATACTGCTATACAATATATGCAAAGCATGTGCATCTACAGCACACATGCCTTGAACGGATTGTTACTTACCCTGTAAGCATCTGTTCTTGGCATGTAGAGCTGTAGATTCACATGCGCCCTCCCTCCTCCACGGACACCTATGGTTGTTACAGTTCTTATTATTTACATTACATACACATGGACATCTCTGTACTACACTTACGTACTCCATTCTCACTCTCTTGCGGGAAAACAATCCAACAATGGAGTCGATGCCCATGTGCACTATCACCGAAAGGAGGAGTCGCCTACTTTGTGACTGGAAAGACTTCTTCGAAGAAAAACAACTTGCAAACATTCGGACCCAACACTAGATGGCAGGAGTATGCAAAGCATGTGAATCTACAGCTCTACATGCCAAGAACAGATGCTTACAGGGTAAGTAACATAATCCTTTCCTTCTCTTGTGCCATCCTATTGAAAATGTCAGCGCTTGGTACCCTTTTCTGGTACACCAAACCAATTAACAAAATTTCCTGAACTAATATGAGAAACACCATATTCGGAGCATGTGTTGACTGCAGATACACATGCTATGCACACTGCTGCCATCTAGTGCTGGTCCCGGAACTTACAACTTGTTTTTGTTTATTCCGCCATCAGACTTGGGCGGATAGCGGCGCAGCTCTGTAACTTCAGCCACAGCGGAACGGAATCCAAAACTACACTGCAGTGATCGTCGCTGTATCTGGCAACCTTCTTCGTAACCTCCACTAAAGTGGCTGCCTTCACCATACCTCTTCCTCAGTGCCGCCGAGAATGCTCACCTCCGGGTATTGGAAGGTAAATAAGAACTCTTTTGAAAGTGCCCACAGTGTGGGGACGAAGTATGCGTACTCTGATCAGCACAACGTCTGCAAACTTTGCCTGTTGCCAGAGCATAACAAACAAGATTTTATAGCCTGCAATCTGTTCACAACATGGATATGGTGTCTGAGGCCGAATTCTCCGCTGAAGAACTCCTCGCCGCAAGCAACCCAGAAAGGAAAGATGGCAGCAAAGGCAGTGTCATCTTATGCAGTCCACATTGTCGCATCTTAAGACTCCCAACAATGCGAGGAAGGACATGATGAACCCTCCTGCCACCTCTCAAGATCCATAAAGATCCCACGACTACAAGATCAGGGCCCAGGATGAAGACCACTCCAAGGGCCACGAGTACTCAGTCATTAGACCCATCCACACACCTTACTATTACCCACAACACCCATTCAACACCGCCTTGGTGGGCCACAGCTTTCGGGCTCTAGTTGACACCGAGGGCACCCAATGGAGCAGACATTGGCATCCAAGCCATTGACAACAATGGCTTCGACTCTGCAACAGCACAGAACAAAAAAGGACTTGCCACATCAGAAGGTTCAAGTCACACTCAACCCCAGGATGAGGGCAATCTATTTGAAAATCTCCAAAGAGGTATGAACAGGAAAAGACTTTTGGAGGCTGAACATTTACCAGGAAAATCAAGCCATAAAAGGTCGAGACAGGACATTGCTCAAACCCAGCCTCCTAAGAAGAAAAAGACTATAGAACACAAAGCAACTAGCCCTATGCCACTTGACCGCTCACCACAATCCATCTCACCAGTTTCGACACTCAGGCGACATTGATACAGGCAGCCCTGCACAGTACACTCCGGTTGATGACTTTCAGGGTATGCCTCCCAGATAGTCCAGATCCATAGGACGCCTATGACATTGTTCCACCAGACCTAGATATCGATGTACCGATACAAACTAAGGCATCATAACCAGATGACATTACTTATTGTAGTGTGCTCCAGTACGCAACTGACTATCACAAAGTTCAGATGCACACCATGGAGGAGGAAGGAGATGTTTTAGTCAAAACACTTCAAGAGCTAGCACTCAGTGCAGTATTTGTCCACTTTAGGGTCAATGCTTAAAGTCTCCCCAGAAATATTTAAAGACTCATTTAGGACAAGGGTATTAACACCTCGTATTGAGCAAAAATGCAAACCTTCACCTAATGATCCACTCTATATTAGGGGACACCCTACGGCGGATTCTCTAGTAGTCACAACAGCTGGGGAAAAAAAGCATCTTCCCAAAGTACAGGTGACGTACGTCCTCTGGATAAGTAAAGTAAGCAAACGGACGCAGCAGGCAAACGAGTGGCGGTAGGGCATGCCAATCATTGGTGCATGGTCAATTCAGTCAGCCTACTCTCTGCTCATAGCAGAGCAATCTGGGATGACATAGAGGAGCTGTTACATCTCCCAGATCAGTTCAAACAAAGAGCTGAGGAATTGGTGGCGGAGGACAAACAAATCTCAAACACAACTTTTGGCTACGCCCTGCACAGTGCAGATACCGCTGCACGGAAAATCAACTCCCTCAATCATTCTGCACTTGCATGCTTGGCTACGCGTATCAAACTTTAAACCTGAGGTTGAGCAGCACCTCTTAAAAGTCCCTTTTGATGAGGAACATTTGTTTGGCCCTGAGGTGGGTACCAATTAGATTTTTTTTTTTTTTTAAAGACGCAGAAACCACCAAATTTATGGGGGCCCTACAGTCCACAACACCTAGACAGCAGTCATTTTGCATGTTTCAGGGCAAGGGTGCAGCCGAACAATACAACAGCCAAAACCAACGCCACAGACACACAGTTCTATCAGAAAGAGCAGGCATACCACCAGCAAACTGCTAGGGAATACTATCGAGGTGGCTACAGAGGAGGTAGTCTAAAGACGAAAAGTTTAAGTCCCAGAAAGGGAGCCTCTACCTGAAAACAATGACTCACCACAACTACCCCCCACACCCCATCACACACCTGTCGCAGGAAGACTACAGCAGTACCATCATCACCGGCCTAAAATAATATCCGACCAATGAGTGCTGTCCATTATTCAGCACGGATTCTGCCTAGAACTTACATTACAACCTCCAAACATGCCACCACGCACACAGACACTAAACCCTAAACACTTCCACTTTCTCAAAGAGGAGGTGAAATCTCTGCTGTTGAAAGACGCCTTAGAGCTAGTTGCAAAAGAACACCTTGGAAGAGGTGTGTGTTCTCTATACTTCTTGATACCCAAGAAGGATGGCACACTAGTCCAATACTGGATCGTCCTCTCAATCAATACAACAAAATCACACTTACAGCCTCTCCAGATACAAATATATCTGGGAGTGACCCTAAACTCAATTAAGCCAAAGCAAATCCCACAGACCAAAGGGTTCTCAATCTTCAGAACCAACTGGCTCTTTTTTAGCCACATCGTCACCTGCCAGTCATAGTAGTGATGAGCCTCTTGGGCATGATGGCATCCTTTATAGCGATTGTCCTGCACACCAGGCTTTACATGCGTCCCCTAGAAGAGTGTCTAGCCTCTCAGTGGTCACAAGAGAAGGGCAAGTTAGATGATTTAGTGTTGAGTCCGCCCACGGTTAATCGGTCACTGCAGTGGTGGAGCACAGCCAATCTTCTCAGGGGCAGACCTTTTTTTGGACCCAATATTGCAAGTGACAATTACCAAAGATGCATCACTCTTAGGATGGGGAGTGCATCATATGGAGGATATGACGGTCCAGGGTACATTGAGCGATCAGCAAGAAAGGCTACACATCAACATACTAGAACTAGTAGTGATCCAGGTAGCATTAAAAGCCTTTGTCACCAATGTAACTCTGAAAGTTGTTCTCTGATGAACAGACATGACGGCAGTGTATTGCATACAAAAGCCAGGGACACCCATTCGATACAGTTGTCTCGCTTGGCGCAGGAAATTTGGCATTTGCCGCTTGCAATCACATCCACCTTCTCTCAGAATACCTCCTGGGAATGGATAATTAGGTAGCAGACCAGCTCAGCAGGACGCATCAATAAGTCCACAAGTGGGAACTACACCCCGAGTCCTACAATGGTACTCCATTCCAACCCCTCCATCCCAAATTGGTGGACGCTGGACGTGGACCCAGTCGCCACTGCAGAAAACTCAAAATGCTCAAGTTTCGCCTCCAGGCAATATCACTCTGTCCATGGGCAGAGCACTGTGGATGAATTGGTAAGGGATATTTGTCTATGCTTTTCTCCCTCTCATTCCTTTTCTTATAAGGAAACTCAGACCGTCATCTTTCAAGATGATCTTAGTAGTTCCCATTTGGGCGAGACATCCCTGGTACATTACACTGCTGGAACTGTCCCAAGTACCTCATGAGAAGCTTCCCAACACACCAGACCTTCTCACTCTGAGTAGCGACAGAATCGGGCATCCCAACCTCGCAATTTGGCTCCTGAAGTCATAGAATTCGGATACTTGCACCTGCCTCAAGAGTGTATGGGCATTCTTAAAGAGGCACGACGTCCAACAACTAGAGCATGCTCTGCAGCTAAATGTAAAAGATTTGTCCATTACTCTATGGCCCAACACATAGACGCCTGTGTGCCCACAGTACAGCAGCTAGTATGTTATCTTCTACACCTACAAAAATCAAGGCCAGCATGCACTTCCATACGACTGCACCTTGTTGCAATTGCAGCATACCTCCAAAATTGTAAACACAAGTCTTTTTTGCGTACACATCATTTAAGCTTTCATGCAAGGGCTTAAAAGAATAATCCCTCCACGAGCACCCTCGGTCACAGTATGGAATTTAAATGTGATACTTACAAGTCTTATTCTACACTATTCGAACCTTTGCATTCCTGTCCCCTACGCTTCCTATCATGGAAGGTTGCTTTCTTGGTAGCTATCACATCATTGCGAAGGGTTAGCAAATGACATGCCCTCACAATAGAAGAACCGTACTTTAAGGTTTTCTAAGACAAGCTGCGACTACGGACGAACCCAAACTTTCTTCCAAAAATCGTATCTCCTTTTCCCCCCCTCACTTAAATCATGCACTAGACCGCTCCATATTCTTTCCTAAACAGGAGACCGTTGCAGAAATAGCACTACACACGCTTGTTAAGAGCATTGCTATATTACATTGATAGGACTAAAGCCTTTAGGAAAACACAAGTTATTTTTTGCTTTCTCCAATCCTAGAAATGGAAACACAGTTTCAATGCAGGGATTCCACAATGGATAGTAACCTGCATACAGATATGTTACATTAAAGCCCAATGCACATTACCTTCAGTCTCACCAGCATATTCTACTAGAAAGAAAGGTGCTTCTTTAGCATGTCTAGGTAACATTCCTTTAGCTGCCATTTGTAAGGCAGCTACTTGGGATTAATCCGCATACATTTACCAAACACTGCTGCATGAGTGTCCAAACAAGACAAGCTTTGGTTGGTCAAACAATGTTAACATTTTTATTCCAGACTTACACCAACTGATGCCTGAAGCCACTGCTGGAAGAAAACTGCTTTACAGTGCATGCATAGTATGTGTACCTGCAGCCAACACATGCTACTAATGGAGTATGTTGATTACCTTGTAAGCATCTAATCGTAGCTCGTGGTGCTGC
This sequence comes from Calotriton arnoldi, assembly GCA_963921515.1. NCBI lineage: Eukaryota > Metazoa > Chordata > Amphibia > Caudata > Salamandridae > Calotriton > Calotriton arnoldi. The sequence continues at coordinate 1,486,970 of CAWUFW010002037.1, forward strand.
AGATTCACATGTACCCTGCTGCCTCCTTTGCAGGCATTGTTTTGTGTCAGATATCATGTATAAATATGCTATAACCAAATATGTACATATAAGTTAAGCCTCACACACATCTTATTCTTATGTACATCTTCAGCAGCTCCATTCTCACTCGCCATAAGGGTGGGAACAAATAATCTAACAATGGGGTGCCGGTGAGCATGCACGTTCACTCGAAGAGGAGTCTTCTCGACGTCACGTCGGCAACAAAGAATTTTGTGGGAAAACAGGTTGTAAAGTCAGTGCTCAACACTAGATGGCATGAGTGTGCATAGCATATGAATCTGCAGCACTACACTCTAAAAATAGATGGTTAGAAGGTAAGTAAAATACTCTTTTCAACCCACCTAGACCACCCCACCCTCTTTGTTGTTTCTTTCATGGACGAATGCTCTTGCAGTTGAACAGCACTTATAAGGATATCTGTAGGGCTCATTAGTCACAGTGATGTGATTTCACACTGTTGGCTGTCTATGATGTAGGAAACGTGTTGGCATTAGGATCTCAAAGTTGACTATTGACTTCTACCCTTGTGGTTTTCAGGGGCGAACGGGTTAATTCATGAATTAACTTAAAGTTACCATGTTTGAGAGCTAGGATTACAAGTAAGTAACTTCTTCATTGCAAGGTCTTTAGTAATCTACATAGAATGGTGAATAGAATAACGTGTATCTCCTTTTTTCCAAGGTGGAAAACAGAAATAATATAGTGGAAAACAATGGGTTATTAAAAGAAAATTCCCAGTGAACCAAACAGGTTTTGCAAAGAAGTTTCCCCAATATGGATGTCTTTCTTTGGAATAAAAAATCTGGGTGGTAGTGCCTTTCAGATATATGTACAGAACTCCAGGTACCTATTGTGCAAATGTTAGCATACGGAACATTCCTAAGTAGGGCTGTGGTGCACTTTTCCCCTTGTGGATTACGCCTCCACCATGCTGGATGGATCTGAAAGAGACTATTAGTTATAGATCCCTTACCTTAGAATTTCCCCCAGGCGTCAGACTGGATCCAGAGAATTTTTTCTTCAGCAATACCCCTGCGTGTCGGTAGGTGGCGTGGTCGCCGGGATGGGGTCGCGGTGCCTACTTAGATGCCGCCCCTGCGCGCTGACGTCAGTTCTTTTTCGTGCCAGCCTAGCGCAGATCCAGAGAGAGCTTGCCCCGTAGTCCCTTTTTTACTAAACTTTTGTCAACGTCTTTTTTGGACTCTTCGACTCCTGGTGCGCGATGGATGTCCCATTGTTGGACCGGCTTCAAGCCTTGTCTCCTGTCACAAACCGATGTCCTTACAGCAAACAAATGATGGACGGAATGCTGACAATGCAAACATTCTCCCCCAGTCAAAAGATCTGGGTTAAATCCATCGTTCTTTTGCCCACTACGCCAGCCCAGTTTGGACCCAGCCATATGCAAATCAGTCTTGACCCTGTGCCCCATGGGAACAGTCCAGACCGAACTGCCAGGCCAGGTCCTCCCTGGACCGGAGACAAGCATCCTGGGACCGGTTTCAGGGTATGTCACCCTTCTTCAGCCAGGCTAGCTTGAATGTCTGACATTGTTCTGCATTCTGTCCATCAACTGTTGTTTTTGCATTTGTCACCCCGAGTGGGACGGGTATGCCCAGACGTGGGTCCCGTGCTCTCCATGCCACTGGAATCAAGCTATCCTGGCTGAAGAGGGGTGAAACCCCGAAACCGGTCCTAGGATGCTTGTTTCCAGTCCAGGGAGGACCTGGCTTGGCAGTTCGGGCTGGACTATTCCCATGAGGCACAGGGTCAAGACTGATTTGCATATGGCTGGGTTCAAACTGGAATGGCATGGTGAGCAAAAAAACGATGGATTTAGGCCCAGATCTCTGTACTGGGGTGAATGTATGACATTGTTCTGCATTCTGTCCATCAACTGTTGTTTTTGCAACAAACAGATGTCCGTCACGGATCTGCCTGGAGCGCAACCACGACCCGAAGTCGTGCTCCAACTGTCAGGCCATGAATCCGAAGTCTTTGCAGGAGCGGTCCCGAAAGCTTTTGGAAGCCCGGCAGTTGGCTCCGCGTCGCTCCCTGTCTCGCTCGAGGGGAAGGTCTCGAGACTGGTCACGGAGCCATCACACCTCGTCAAAGTCTTCGCACTCATCGGGTAAGTCAAAGCACAAGAAGAAGGCGAAGAAGCACCATCGCTCTTCGCCTTCTCCCCGTCGGTCGGCCGACGCGGGAACCGGAGTGCCGTCGCTCTAAGGCTCCGTCTCCGGTGCCTGATTCTGGGACGACTCCGTGCCTCCCCCAGTTTCCGGTAGCTGTGGCATCCCCTGCCCACCTTCGTGCATTTTACGAAGCCCTCCACTCCATCTTTGGGCAGCTCGACTTCGCAGGTGAGCCTTCGGGCCCCGCGGAGCCGGTTGGGGGCCCTGGGCCTTCAATGCTGGCGGCTTCGGTGCCGCAGGGTCCCCATGGATCCAGGCCTGGATCTGGATCACCGCCGGTCGACCTTACTCGACCTTCCCCGGCGCCGATCCCGGCGGCGACGTCGCCAGCGTTGGCTGTGCCCCAGGCCGACGCCACCCCCATCCTCATCCCTGAGATGGACCCGGAGCCAGATCGACATCGGCCGACGTCAAATCCCACGCCGCAGGGTACTTTTGTTACCCTGTTCATCCCAGGGGTTCCCTGTCGCCCTGAGGGTTTGTGATGAGGAGTGGGAGGGGTCGCTGGACCCTTTGGCAGACCTGCTGGAAGAGCTGAACTGGAGAGGAGTTGGGTGACGCAAGTGGTCTGGATACCTCCCCAGACCTTGGCATGCTTTCTCCCCCTATCGTGGCTACGGAGGAGGGCGCCTCCTATGCAGTGGTGGTGCGTAGGGCAGCCGAGGCCTTGGGCCTGGAGCTCCCTACAGTGGCAGTCAGGACTAACCTCGTGCTTCAACCGGCGGCAACTTCCTCCGAACCCCTCTTGCCCTTTAATAAAGCCCTCACGGACATCCTTCTAGGCACCTGGTACAAGCCCATCACAAGGGCTCCTGTGGAAAGGACGATTGCTCGCCGCCACGGCCCAGCTCTGGGTGATCCCATTTTCCTCTCCCAACACCCTTCCCCAGAGAGCTTGGTGGTCCAAGCCTCTTCGTCCAAGGGTGCATTCCCTTCCGCACCCCCGGGCAGCAGGGAATTCAAAAAGCTGGATCACCGTGGGAAGCATATGTTCTCTTCCTCCAGCTTAGGGCTGCGGTCCGTGAATACCGCATGCCTCTTGGGCCGTTCTACCCATACAGTTTGGGATACGGTTGCGCAGGTGCTGCCTCAGTGCCCGGAGGAGGCCCGGGCCATTCTCTCCCAGACAGTGGCGGATGGGAGAGATGCAGCAAAATTCACAATCCGCTGTGGACTGGACACTGCCGAGACTCTGGGCAGAACGATTGCCACGTCGGTAGCCCTTGGGTGCTACGCCTGGCTGAGGAAGTCTGGTTTTTTGGGGGATGTCCAGGCAACTGTGCTGGACATGTCCTTCGATGGCCGTTGTCTTTTAGGTGACAAGGCGGACTCGGTGCTCGAGCGTTTTAAGGATTCTAGGGCTACGGCCAGATCTTTAGGCCTCGCTGCGTCCTCCCGTCCCCCACAGTCTGCCTTTCGTCCCTTTCTTGGCTACGGGAGGGGCACCCCATCACGTCCGACCCAGTCCAGCCACCGGCCCACGCAAGCTGCCCAGCCTCTGCGTGACCGCAGACATGGAACCCAGCGACGCAGGTCTGGTTACCAGCATGTGGGCCAGTCCACCCTAACCCCCGCCCCCCCCCCCCCCATTTCCCTGCAGCAGCCTCCAAACCCTCCTAGTCTGACCTTTCAGGGCCATCAGCGGCCAGTAGGTGGCAGGATTTGCCATCTCCTCCCCCACTGGCACTCCATCACGTCAGACTAGTGGGTTTTGCAGATAGTCCGAAGGGGCTACTCCCTCCCCTTCGAGACTACCCCTCCCTCCATGCCACCGTCTCTCGATAGTATGTCGGAGGATCATTTGGCGCTTCTCCACCAGGACGTTTCAGCTCTCATGGCCAAGGGAGCAATCGAGAGGGTACCTGCGCCAGAAGTAGGTCGTGGTTGCTATTCCTGCCCTATCTTAGACCTCCTGGCCCTCAATCGCTTCCTCCGGAAGGAGAAGTTCAAAATGCTAACTTTTGCTCAGGTTCTGTCTGCCCTCGACCCTGGAGACTGGATGGTAGCATGGACTTGCAGGACGCTTATTTTCACATCCCCGTTCTACCAGCCCACAGGCGTTACCTACGTTTCACTGTAGGCCACGAGCATTTTCAGTTCACTGTGCTCCCTTTCGGCCTTACCATTGCCCCTCGGGTGTTCACAAAAGTGATGGCGGTAGTCGCAGCTCATCTGTGCAGATCGGGGGTTCCTATCTTCCCCTATCTCGACGACTGGCTGTTTAAGGCGGGCTCACCCCAGGCGGTCGTCTCCCACCTCCAGACTACGGCGGACCTCCTGCACTCGCTGGGGTTCACTATAAACGTGCCGAAGTCACACCTGACTCCCTCTCAGTTGCTCCTTCTCATTGGAGCTGTTCTGGACACAGTGCAGTTTCGGGCTTATCCTCCCGAGCAGCGAATCCGGGATATTCTGGCTGTTGCCGATGTTTCAGCCTCTATCCCGGATTTCTGTGAGAATTACTCTGAGGCTGCTGGGCCTCCTGCATCCTGCTGGTAGATCAAGCCAGATGGCATATGGGGGCTCTGTAGTGGGACCTGAAGTTCCAGTGGGTGCTGCATCGGGGGAATCTTTCCGACTACGTCCAGATCTCGGAGGGGACTGCGCAACAACTTCAGTGGTGGTTAATGAACCAGGATTGGGTCAGAGGCAGATCCTTTTCCCTTCCCCAACCAGACCTTACTGTGGTGATCGCTGCATCACTCCTGGGATGGGGCAGGCACCAGGGGGAGGCGGAGATCAGCAGAGTCTGGTCTCCGGTGGAGTCCGGTCTAGATATCAACCTGTTGGAGCTCCGGGCAATTCGCTTGGCACTCAAGGCATTCCTTCCCTCCCTCAAGGGGAAGGCAGGGCAGGTGTTCACGGACAACACCACCGCCATGTGGTACTGCAACAAACAAGACTGGGTGGGGTCGTGGACCCTTTGTCAAGAGGCTCTTTGCCTTTGGACATAGCTGGAACATCAGGGTATAATCCTGGTGGTTCAGCACCTGGGGGTTCTCTAAACGCCAAGGCGGACGAACTCAGCCATCGGTGCCTGGTGGATCACGAGTGGGGTCTTCACTCAGAGGTGGTGCAAGGTCTCTTTCAGCAGTGGGGAGAGCCTTGGTTAGATCTGTTCTCCATCGAAGAGAACGTGCATTGTCAGCAGTTCTGCATGTTGGAGTTTCCAAAGCAGCACTCGTTAGGCGACGCCTTTCGTCACAAGTGGAGTTGCGGCCTCCTGTACGACTTTCCGCCTGTACCACTTCTGCCCCGAGTGCTGAAGATCAGGCGCGACCGGGCTCAAGTAATTCTTGTGGCTCTGGACTGGGCATGAAGAATCTGATACCCCGAGCTCCTAAGCATGGCCATAGATCTGATCAGACTGCCCCTTCGGGAGTATCTTCTGTCGCAGCCGCAGAGGACGGTCCTCCACCCGAACCTGTCCAGCCTCCAACACCTTGCGTGGAGATTGAGCGGCGGTAGTTGACCGCTTTTGACCTTCCTCCTGAAGTCTCTAATGTCATCTTGGCAGCCAGGCGTCCCTCCACTAAGACGGTATACGCCTGTCGATGGAATAAGTTTGTGGCATGGTGCACAGCAAAGGCTGTGGATCCCCTTTCTGAGCCTCTTTCTGAGGTTCTTTTATTCCTTCTTTCTTTGGCCCAGCAGAGCTCTGCTCTAGGCACTCTTAAGGGCTACCTGGCAGCCATTTCTGCTTTTCTTCGGCTGCCGGATCAGCCTTCTTTGTTCAAGTCCCCTATTGTAAAACGCTTCTTTAAGGGCATTATTCACCTCTTTCCTCCATCTCCTTTCATAATGCCTCAGTGGGACTTGAACCTTGTCTTGACTTAGCTTATGTGCGCTTCCTTCGAGCCTCTTCACAACTGTCCTCTCAGGCTTCTCACTCTGAAGACTGCCTTTCTAGTGGCCATCACCTCTGCTCGCATAGTGAGTGAACTTAAGGTCCTTTCTTCTAGGCCTCCTTTCCTTTCAGTCCATCCGGACAAGGTGGTGTTCCGAACGAGATCCTTTTTCTTGCCTAAAGTAGTCACTCCCTTTCACATCAGGCAGACTATTACTGGATATGTGACGTTACAACTCATGCCATTGCATCGTATGCCGTTGCAACGCCAAACTTTACCCCGACTTTCTGTCGGGGGAGCGCTGGAAGTTGGAGTAGATTAATTTTCTATTCCAACTCCAGTGTGTGCAACAGTAGGGAAGGTGTTGGAATTAAATCCAACACCTTCTACCCACTGCTGCACACCTTTTTCGTTGCAACGGCATGCGATGTAACTGCATGCGTTGTAACGGCTGCGTTGTAAAGGCTGCTTCCCACTATTACTCTGCCCACCTTTTTCCCATCTCCGCACCCTTCCAAGGAGGAGGAGAGACTCCACCGTCTGGACCCAAAACGTGCGCGGTCCTTCTACCTTGACCGCACAAAAGATTTCCAGGTGGATGATCAACTCTTCGTTGGCTACGTGGGTGCCAAAAAAGGTCGGGCTGTTCAGAAGCGTACCATCTCGCAATGGGTAGTCCTTTGTATCAAGATTTGGTAAGCTTTGGCTAAAAAGGATCCTCCAGTGGGGCTGCGTGCTCATCCCACTAGAGCTACGGCAGCCACCACTGCTTTGTCGAGGGGAGTTCCACTCATCGATGTCTGCCAGGCGGCCACGTGGGCTTCTATGCACATGTTCACCAGACATTACTGCCTGGATAGTCCGGTCCGGAGGGACGGCTACTTTGCTCGTTCTGTCCTCCAGGATTTTCTGGATGGTATTACTGGGGTATCTATTCTAAGGTAAGGAATATATAACTAATAGTCTCTTTCAGATGAACAAGTTGCTTACCTTCAGTAACTATGTATCTGTAAGAGACCTACATTAGTTATAGATTCCTTACCGACCCACCCATCCTCCCCGCTCTGCAAACTGACTTCTAGGGTTAGGGACACCCTTATAGGGCCCTAGTGTGGCGCACCAGTGGTCAGTGTCTTTCATGGCTTTGCGCTTCTGCCGTGGAAAGACGTGTCAGAACTGATGTCAGCGCGCAGGGGCGGCGTGCAAGTAGGCACTGCAACGTCATCCCGGCGACCACGACGACTGACACTGAGTCGACCGACTCCACCTACCGACGCGCAGGGGTATTGCTGAAGAAAAAATTCTCCGGATCCAGTCTAACACCTGGGGGAAATTCTAAAGTAAGGAGTCTATAACTAATATATGTCTCTTACAGATACATCGTTACCGAAGGTAAGTACCTTGTTTTTTTGTTGGCCTTTTTAGGTGCAGGATTTTATACAGGATAAAGTCCATGCTGCCATGTACTGTTTGAAAGATATTTTTCATAAGGTTGCAATAGTGTCTGCTCATAGTAATTTTCCTTGAGGAAAAAAGCAACTTTGCTGTCAGTGTTCTGGGATTCTGGTCTCTGGCGGAGCTATTTAGTCTTCCTGAATATTATGAAGCATCCTGTGATGAAGAGCTAGGATTGCAAGTAAGTAACACTTCTTCTTGTCTTTCTCACTCCCCTGTGACTTTCACTTTTGTTACACTCCCAACACTCTCCAGCAGGGGTCATTGAAAGAGCTGTACTTGACTCTCTCCCTGGGGACTCTTTAAGCCACACACCTAGCCCCAGCCAGCAACTGTCCCTGTTACTGCAGAGCTCATTTCTTTCCCCTTCATTATGCCAGGATTCTACCACTTCTTTGAGTCACTCTGCCAGCTCTCAAATAAACTGTGGTCTCAGTAACTGCTGCTACAGTGTTTCTACCTCCTTTCACCTTTAATAACCAAATGATCTTTTTAACCCTTTTATGTTAGGGAAATTCTAACACTTCCCACCATTTGATCTTTCTTTTCTTTCTCCCCATTTTCATTTTTCAGTAAGCACTTTGCATGTTTATCTTCAATTGATTGTCTTCTCATGTAATTCATCACTGGTGGGAGGTGGAATGGAGGGAGGAGGGCTGGTAGGTGGGTGGGAATTCACAACCATTTCAGTCTGTGTGCTGCCTCTTGGCTGATGTTTGCTCTGTACTCTATGAAATGATTTGTCTGGCTTTAAGTTTAATTTTTTTTGGTTGGTTTGATCATCATTTTCCTCCCCCCTTGTCAGTATTACAAACATAACGATAAGCATGTCTTCCTCCTTTTTTCCCCCCTCCCCCCTTTCTTCCTTGGCTGCATGCAGGGTTTCGGGTTCGTAACTTTCGAAACGTGTGCGGACGCCGACGGGGCGCGAGAAAAATTGCACAACACTGTGGTTGAGGGCCGTAAAATCGAGGTGCATGTTCTTACAATTCTCCAACAAATTTTCTTCTCTTTCAGTGTTTTGTTTTTTTAATTTAAAGAGAAAACGGAACTTGATTTTTGTTTTTCTTTGACCCGTCACTGGTTTCACATACCCCCTCTTAGCCTATACCCTGAAACAAATACTTCCTCCCTTGTCCTTTCTTGTGAGTATGTATGCTTGTCTGTTTGTGTGATTTATTTATTTTTTTCCCTTGTCTTTTCCTTTTTGCTTCGGGATAACACATTTCTAAGAAATGAAATCACATAATTTCCCCCCCCCCCCCCCACCAGATCCCACCCCACCCGCTCTCCTTGCCCTGCCCCAAATAAAAATACTGCTTCCTTTGTTGGTGGGGAGGATGAGTTCCGTAGGATATTTCTTCCTCCGACTTCCTACTTTGAATTTATTGTAGTACCTAGCCGGTCCAGACGGTGGAGATACATAAACTAGTCGTGCTTGTGAGACCGTTTTAATACATTAAAATAAAATATTAAGCACTTCCATTTCATCCGCATTTCACATTAGTTTTAAAGTTGCAATTTATTTTGATATTTGACATGCCTGATTTGTCGCTTGCAGTTTTACATACACATCCTCCATTTGAAATCAGATGCAGCAAACCTAACATTTGAGATTTAGTCTCAATTTTCGTTACAAATTTTTGGGAGAAGCTTGAATAAAGTTGCACTTTAGATCATATAAGACCTGTTTCGGGGCCAATCTTTCTTTTAGTATGAAGTTTGACTTGAGTTAATTTGGATATGGGATCAAATTAGTTTGAACACTGAAAGACTTGTATTTAATCTGAATTTTGATTTCAAGTTTACTGAAAATAGAGGCCAGGGTTTAATGATATTGCTTTCAGTTTGAGGTCAGCAAAACCTTTTGTCAAATTTAATCTTTGTTGCAATATCAGATTTAGTTTTAGTTACATTAAAACTGTGCACCACTAGATTTTAGATTCAGCTTTTGTTTTAGTTCAAAAATAAAATATTTCTTCAGTTTTGGAGTTGCGTAGAGGTTTATGAAAACCACCTGTTCCATTCTAATACTAGTTTAAATTTAAAGTTTGCAACACCCTTTTCCACTAGATTTAATATTTGTTAAAGGTTTTGTGCATGGTCCATAACACCTATATTTTAAGATTTGTTTTTTAGCCTTGGTTAACCAATTAAAATTTTAATTTCATATTCAAACCACTGGTTCCTGATGCTTTTAGATAGAGGTTTTTAGAACACCTGTGGTTTCATTTGCTGGCAGTTAATGAGAGATAAAACAGTTTAGTTGCATATTTGATCTTTTAGTTAGATTGCTGTATTTGAAAATCCAGGATAGACCACCGGCTCTGAAATGCCACCCTGGCTTCAATTTGAGAATGTTAAAGCCCAGTTTGTTTTTGTTTGCATTGTAATTCAAAAATGTTGAAGCTTTCCGTCTTAGTTTAATGTTAGCAAAATCCCTGGATCCTGAAATTTAATAGTATAGGGAGAACTTTACTTTCTCACCTGCCTGGTGCCCCCCTCCCATTCCAGTCTGGCCTAGTCATGTCTGTTGACCCAGTAACCTCTTTGTTCCAAGACAGGTTTCAGGTCCCTTGCATTCTGGGACATTGTGATTTTTCTCCCTTAATCTTTGCGTGGAAATTAATCTCTTTCCATGCTTTTTAGTTGCCAAAACAAAAAAAGGTTAATTAGAATTTTGCAATTACAGGTCTAGAAAACGACTTAGTTCTTACTATTTTTTTATGCCAGGGTAAGGAAATAGTGTCTTTTGGATGTGGTATTTAGATAGGATGTCTGTGTTTTTTTTTGTTTTTGTTTTTATTCTTGCTACATATATATATATATTTTTTATTTTTTTATTCGTTTTCTGTTTCTTTTTTATTTTGTTGTGTTTTTCCTTCCTCTGTGAGTCAGCGGTTTTAGTGCTTAGGGCCCGACTGTTGAATGTCGTTCTTACCGCACCGCTTTGCTCACGGCGAGCAACTCTCACACTTGGCGGTAAGTGACAGTAGCATTAAATGGCATTGTGGGGTTGGTTGGGGTTGGGGAGCCCATGGGAGAGCAGGGTAAGCTAGAGGAGAGCAGCGGTACCACACCTATGTAGACTTACAGCTCTGAGTGAAACCTATTCCTCTGTTTACACAGGTCTTCCACGCACAAACAGCACAGCAGGCCTTCAGGTTACTTGTTGCTTAGTCTTGAACAGCCGAGCCCACCCTCAGGATATCCAGAATTAATGGTCTTAAGCAGCAGAGCTAGTAGTCTTTCAGGTTTTATAGTTCTCACAGTTACCTCTTCTTGAGTTAGTTCCTCTTATTGCAAAATATTAGTCCTTGGCTGTCTACCCTTAATAGAGTAAAAAGGCACACCAATTTCAGAGCATTAGAGCTTAGTTTGGGCCTGTATTTGAGGTAGACACCCCTGTCCCCAGAGCCATTTGAGGTGCCTCAGCCCTTCTACTGAATCAATAAAGGCTCTGCAGTGCTACCTCAATTATCCTTTGTGCCACAATCTTGCTCAAGTAATCAGCAACTCAAATGTATTCTCACTTATTAGTTGTAACTCCAGCGCCTTGCCTCTTGAGTGTTAGCATATCTGTAGCATTGCCACTGAACCATATGTGGCTCCCTGTGTATGCTATGAAGCCACTGAGTACTTCACATCCCTGGTATTTAGTCAGAAGGCTCCATAGCCCACTTACTGAACTATTTTGGCTTTAGAGCCCTAACACAGAGCCTGGTAAGCCCTTCAACTGAGCCACCTGGACACTGCACTGGTGTCACAGAGCAGGTTAGCCCTAGGTGAGAGCCCATTGAAGTCTCTGTAAAGAAAGCTGGCACAAATTGATTGTACTACATAGAGCAGTGAGAGTAAGAATGTGTTTTTGCAGGGATTTGGGTTTAGGTAGTACCGCTGACTCCATACACTGCAGAGGGAAGGAAGACCCTGGTGTCCTTAAGGATGTCGTCCTTCCCTGTGGGATGGGACAGTTTCTCGCTTCCTGCCTGACTAGTAATGTACGTCTTCTGTGACTTGCAACCTCGGTCTGTCTTTCTTTTCCATGGCTGCCTTGACGTGACTTGCCGTCGCTGTGCACCGTTTAGTTACTGACATGATCTGGCCTGTGAAACTCCCTCCCTGATTGACACCTCTCCCCCTGAGTGACCTGGGCCCCTGCCTGGCTGCTCTCCTATTGATGTACATGTGATTCTGTAACAATGCACTCCTTGGGCCGTTTCTTTAAAAAACATTTTTTGGGGGGATGTTCACCATTCGCCTTCTTTCCTACCCCATCCCTTTCCCAGCACTTTTCTGTTGGTGTCGAGCTCTCTGATTGGTTGCTTGTCACCTCACTCTGCTGCTATTGGCTCCTTTTTGCTTGACTGGATGCCTCTGATTGGTCTTTTTGGCTCGTGTTTATTTTTTAATTTCCTACATTTGTTTGTCTTGTCTTTACTCTGTTTCTGATGATCAGTGCCTGCCAGTTACCTCATTGTACGCTTGCTCACTCTGTTTGACTGGTGACTCCACTTCCCACCCCCTTTCTAACTCTTTATGGTTGGTGAGCAGCGTCCCTCGGAACCAGGGAAATCTCTTTGAAAAGAAAAGTTCTTTTAGATCCAGTCAGTTGCAGGGGTGACATTTTCTTTATGAAGCTGTCAGGTGTTGGCTAAGAGACTGTCATGATTTATAGACAACTCCCCCACAACTTGCTGTTCTCCTTCAAGGGAAATCCTCACCAAAGAGCTGAGAATTGTTCACTAGCGCAATCCTTGAGCACTTATATTTATTTGTGTGTGTAACCAACACTTTTCAGTAAAAAAAGCACACATCAAGTAAAAAAAAAATCTATTTGCCACCTAATACAAGACTAATAAAAATTAGGTACATTTAATTTACTTAAGTTTAAAAAACAAAAAGCCCATTGTATCCACAAAGTCACTAATATATAAAAAATTACTAATGACATCTTTCCCAAACATTTTTCGTTTTAAGGAAACTAAAATGAAAGCTAGGCAGTTCCAGCAAATAGGCTGGCATAGATATATGCTGAATAACTTTCACTGTGCCATTAAGGAATCACTCTCCAGTGTACCATTATGCCCGGTTCTTTTTTTACAGCTCCTGGAAACGGGCTGCTAGATTACAGGGTAAGCCTTTTTTGCCTTTTTTAAATTTCTGAAACCTTTCCAGATATTAAAATCCAACCTTCTCTGCATTTTTTAAGGTTCGGCATGTTTTTCAGCAGTTTTCTCACAGGAATGTATTTTCCTGACAAAATGCCATTTCTTTTGTGAAATGCTCTTGTTGTGGCAAGAAGAAACCCCGATCAGATCCTCACATTCTCTGCATCATATGACTGCCTGAAGAACATCAACCTTATGTCTATTGCCTCTATCAGAAGATGCCCAGGAGGACCTTAAAAGGTAGCCAGAAGATCAAGCTTCATTGCCTCCAAGAGAGGCTTTAAGGCTCCACTCAGGAAGGTCGGAGGTACGAGCAGAAATGGAACTTTCTACCAAGCTCCTTTTTCTTCCCCATGAAAATCCTCAAGAAGGAAAGCTAAAGAGAGGCATGCTCACTAAACTGCACTGCTTCCACTTGATGTCAAGGTCAATGATGTTGAAGACAGCTGCATTAGTAAAATGCACTCTGTCAAGACGTTCAAGGTCTAAGCATTTTTTGATGACCAGGCATTCATCCACCAGCCATTTGCCATTGAGACCAATGCAGACTTTGAACTTCTGGCCTTTCCCATTCCAGATGACCATAGAGGTATCAGGAAAAGCTGTTGATGTCTGAGATCAGTGCAGGCTTCTCCTGCCTGAGTGTGGCAGTTAAAGAAGAGCAAGCTTCTGAACACCAGGACTTACACTCCTAAATATAAAGTAAGCCTTTTAGTCCAGCTTTCAGCTACATCAAGTACACATGGCATGTGCAATAGACCTTCAGCATACCTACTTCCACATCCCAGTTGTAAAGACACCTAGGACGTTTCTAAGGTTTCTAGTGGGCATTGATTATTTCCAGTTTGAAATCCTTCCATTTGGGCTAAAGTCAGCAGCAAGAACATTCTCCAAATGTATAACTGGGATTTTAGCATATCTCCGAAAACAAAACATCTTCGCCTATCCTTATCTTGACACTTGGTTGATTAATAATGAGATGTCTAATGTCCTAAATCATTTCCATATAGTTTTGAGATTGTTAGCCGACTGGGTCTGCTTGTCAATCATAAGCTAACTGCCGTTCCAATTCAGTCATTTCAATACTTGGGTGTAGTTGGGACACTAAGTCTGCATGAGTGTGTCTTTTGCAGGAGAGACTTCCTCACAAATTCCGGGCCAGATCCTGTACTCCAACCTTCCATTATTGAACCTAGCGGATTAGCTTCTGAACTCATTCGAAATGGGCTTTTACATTTCCCACAGGACTGTGTGGTAATTCTGAAGGGAGCAAAACGAACATCCACCTGTAAATCATAGCCTTTAAAATGGAAGAGGTTTTACCTCCAGTGCTTCCAAACAACCGTGACTCCTGCAGTTGCCAGGAAGAAGTGGTACTTTCATAAGTCCTGCTTTTAGCGAACTCAAAATAATTGAAGAACTCAACACGGTAGGTCTTCCTGCAGGGATTCCTTGATCCACGAAGATGGTAAGGGGTACCTGGTTGCAAGGTCGAAGTCCAGTCGCCCGGTGTCGAGTCTGGCCGAAGTCCAGTCGCCCGGTGTCGAGGTCACAGGCCAATTCTTCCTGGGTTGATAACTTGCCTTCTGAGGGTCCCAGCAACTCTGACAGCACTTTGGGGCTCAGTGAGCTCTGGTGCAAATCTTTGCGTCAGGTCTTAGTTGTTGGTGCGGCACAGCGGTGGTGGTAGCTTGAAGACTTTGTGCTACCAACTTGCCCCAGCAGGCTTCTTCAGCTGTTGTGTCCCTGTTCTGTGAATAGCAGGCCAGTCAGCTGGGCCTTGGAATTCTCTTGGCTTGACTGGGCTCTGGAGACAGATTCCCCTTGAGCAGGACACGGCAGTCACTGTCCCTCAGTTTGCTAGCTACCAGGTGCAGTCTTCGACAGTGCAGCCTCTTCTTGCTGGTCCTTCGGTGCAGCAGGGCAGTCCTTTTTCCAAGTTGGTAGAGATCTGAGGTCTAGGTGCCAGGCGTTTCCTCTTTTATGCTTGGAAAATGCCCTCCGGGCAGGATGTGGTTGGTAGCCAATGGGCTACCTGGTTCCTTACTACCTGGTGACCACTTCCTGTGGGGTGTGCCATCTGGCTATCACAGGATGCATCATTCTGCCCACTCCCAAGATGGAGAGACCCCTTTCGGGGTGTTCAGACCTCCCCAACTCAACACATCTGCCTTTCAAAGACGTATTCCCGTTTGAAGCCTACCTTTTGGGGCTAACACCTAAGTGGCTTCCCGCAGGAGTGAGTTAACACTTCCCTGGCCTGCAATCCCCGATTGTTCTCCTTCCTGAGAGCCATTGGTACGCCTCTCCAGGAGGGCAGGAAGCTGTCTCATGGAACAGGCTCCATGTGTGCCCTGGAAGGCACCGTAGTTTGAAAGGCCACAAAATGGTAGCTTGGTAAAAGCTGCACACTGCAACAAGTTACATTAATTTCGGCGTGCAGTCCAAGTTGGGCCTAATGTAACAAGCTGTTTGATACCTTGAAGTGCCCACTTTGGTCACGCCTTTCTTTAGTTAGCACCGCTGAGTCGTCCGCGTGTAATACTGTACTTGCTAATTGGGCAACCATATCTTTCCACAGTAAAAACTGTGTTTTCTGTTTACTGGCAAGACATGTAAACTACTTGTCCTTCCTGTGTCATGTTGCACCCTGCCTTAGGACTCGGCAGGCTTCCAGAGGGGTGACCTACGCAGATGTACAGGGGAAGTAGTGGTTTTGCCATTGTTTTAATGACAAATTTGGGCTAGCAGTCTGCAACTGCTCTTTCAGTCTGCAGTGGCAGGCAGAGGGAATCGGTTTACTTGGGGGACCTCCAGGTTGGCACAACCAGTGCTGCAAGCCCTGGAGTACCCCTATAACTTACATGTCCTGTATGCCAGGGTACCATATACTAGGGACCTCCGTGGACTCGGAGTCTAAAGACCAGCAGCATCAGTTGAAAGACTTGGGAGTGACCATACAAAAAGAGGCATTTCCTTACAGGAATCCGAAGATTTATTTGTAAATTATGTTATTTTAGAACTAGTCTATCCACTTTGAAACCATAGATCTGCAGATGGTTAGTTTTTTGCGTTACCAGTTGGCAAATAAACTTATGGCTAGCTAGCAAGCCTAAAGTCCAGGGGTAAAGCTGTAACTGCGGTTCTTTTGAGAGGTTTATTATTTCTGAGATACTTAAAGCTGCTACTTTGGAGGTCTCTGCTCGTAAATTTAGAAGACACTGTTGTCTTGATTATGACTCCAGGGTAAGTAGGATGGGTTTCCTTAGGAAATCTTTTTCGTTCATGCCTTGTTAATGGATTGCTATTCCATTCACTGCTTACGACTTGATGAGAATCCCCTGGAGGAGAAGTTGCTTACCTATAACACTAGTCCTCCTCTAGGGTAAGTCATAATCAACTTTCCCACCTATCTAGACGAAGGAGCATAAAATGTTTTTCTTATGCCAAGGATCTTTTTTCCTGTTAAAAAAAAAAAAAAAAAAAGGAATTGATCTGTCAGCTTCAAGCTTGATGGCACACTGGAGAAGGGAGATTCCTTAAAAGAACAGTGCTTTTTATTTGTTCTTTATTGCAGCCTATCTGCTACCATTACCATTCTTTTCCTTTAAAAATAAAGGTTTTAAAAAGATGTTTATAGCCACTTTTTACTTTATTTGTGACTATTTCGTTCCTGTGTGTATATTTATTTAAAAGTGCTCTGGGATCACACTGGTGGGACAGTTCTGATGGATACTTCTAACCATTTTACCACAGATTCCTCACCGGTAGAATATTCCCAAGCACCAGACTGGACCGTGAGATCTTGAAAGCAATAGCCCTTGGGTGTCATAAGGTGGTGCCATCTGAGTCAGTTATTGCTTCTGAAGTGTGAGAGCGGAGCTGCTTATAGGTTCCACCACTTAGCACGAACGTTGGCTCATTGAATTCCACTTCGACGCAGATCTGGAGCTCTCCTCCCAGGTGTGTCCGCCTCCTGCCGATTACAAACCTACAAGACTGCGTGTCCTAACACCCCCCCACTCCCACGAATTCAAGCTGTGCTGTCACTACAGGAAGCCATTGTCGATCACATGCCACAACTATGCATGTCTGTGGTGCTTGGACTCCAGCCATGCTTCAAAGTTGTGTGAGAAGTGTGGCCCGATGTACCCGAGGGGCAACAGAGAGCAGCAATCAAAATTGTATGTAACAGGGCAACACCAAGTGGTTGCATTCATAGCAGCGGTCCTGCTCCCAGTTGCACTGCCACTTCCCGCCCCAGATTATGGGCTGTTCTCGCACCTAATCCTAGTCTTAACCAAAGTCAACCGTTAATTCAAAAACTGGGGGCCCTGATGGACATGCTTCTTGAACTTTTGTGAAGTAAGCCAACGCTGCATAAGAGGGGTTTAAAGACAGCCATACTACAGCCAATTCCTTAGGGTTTCTTTCGCCAGCCATCAATTTCATTAGCAGTGCATAAGTACAGGTGCTGTTCAAGGGGCCTGGCATACTGAAAACGGAAGCCTTGCTTCCCAGCCAGCTCAGCAACCAGCTCTGACCTTTCACAAATCTATGGGGCATGGTGGCAGCTGAAGCTGTTCACATCAGCAGGGGCAGCAGTGCTCTAATTGCTCCTCCTGTGACTCCACAACTACCAAGCCACTCTTACTTAACCTTTCAGGACCACAGCCAGCCGATAGGTGGTATGACACAAATTTTTTTTTTTTGTCCTTCCTCACAGAAAATTCATCACATGGGATCAGTGAGTGCTGAAGATTGTTTAATGGGGCTACGCCTTACCTTTTTATTTTGTCCCCTCACACATTCTTCCGTTCTCAGCTCGTATTTTGACAGACCACACTAACTTCTTTATGTAAGTGCTTAGTCCACTCCTCCATTGAGAGAGTACCTGAGTGAGAAATGGGGGTGGGGTGTTATTCCAACTACGTCTTCCTTCCCAGGAAGGACCTCCAGGATCCGAATGACTCTTAACGAAAGGACAAATTCAAAAAGTTCTCTGGCTCAGGTTCTTCCTCCTCTAGATCCAGGGGTTTGGATGGTGTTCTTGGGCTTGCTGGACATGTATTTTCAAATGCCTATCCTTTTGTTCCACAGACTTTACCTAAGGTTCACGGTGGAGATGAAGCACTTCCAGTTTGCCACTCTACCCCTCACCTCAACGGTCTTGGGTTCCCATGGTGATGCCAGTGGTCACAGCTTATCTTCGTTGGTGTTTGGATACATGTATTCCGTTAACTCAACGACTAGCTGCTTAAGGAGGGCTTGCCCCATTTCGGCTGCAGCCCACCTCCGGACAATTGTCTTGCTGTCATCCGTAGGATTTTTCCTTCCGCGTACTAGAGTCTCACCTTACTCCAGTACATAGGAGTCCCTTAAATAAGAGCTATTCCGGACACACTGATGTTCAAGGCCTTGCTCCATGAAGTCAGTGACATTCAGGATGTGATCCTAATATTTCGAGCTCAATCGTGGTTCTTGGAGAGGATGGTTGAGACTTCTTGGGCCCCTAGCCTTGTACAGCCTCCTCATCTTCTGTGCCAGATAACATATGCAAGTCCTACAGAGGAACCTTTCATTTCAATGGTTTCTGAACCGGGGAAGCCCAGCTGACAATCTGTATCTCTCCCAGTCCCACCCAGAGCTCAGAGTGGAGTCAGATGCTTCAACTGTGGATTTAAGGGCTCCCCTGGCAGAAGTGGAAATCGGGGGTCTCTGGTCTCCATTGATGCACAAGTTTCACATCTCTCTGTTGGCGCTTTGTATTGAAAGCCTTTCTACCAACCATCCAGGGAAGGATGGGGCAGGTTATCGCGGACAAACCTACTGCCATGTGATACTGAAACCAATTAGGACAAAGTGGGGTCTTGCACCTTCTGCCAGGAGAACCTGTGCCTTTGGGAATGACTGGATCAGCAGTTCGTTTTTGGGGTGACCAATCACTTGGCATGGTCTCAGAATGTTAGGTCAGACAAACTGAGCAGACGTCAGCTGGCAGATTACTAGTGTAATATAACCAAAGAGGACGGCCAAGAAATATGGAAAAAATGACTGTCTGACATAAAATGTCTGGCACCTCGAAGGTTTGTTAAGAAAACCCTCACACACCAACCTGGTTGGTGTCATGCTTCATCATCGGGTCCCAGCTGGGTAGCCGAATGCTACCCGGCTGTGCTACAACACCTGTTTACAGTGGAGCGGGTTTCAATGTGAATGTGATGAAGTGAGTGAAATATAAAAATACCTCCAGAATGCTACCCGTTACTTTTATTCGTGGTAGTCTGGGATATAGTTAAAAAAGAGACATGAGAGTGGATAAGAAACTACTAATATTCTACGTAGTTGGTTATATTATCCTTAGGTCGACATGTTTCAGCCCTTAACAAAAATATACGGGCTTTCTTCAGGACCTCTCAAAAAAATAAATGTGAGTGATGTGAAAAAGTGTGATAAAAATTATTACCACATGAGATGCATTTTTAACACTCAGGCTAAGGAGTGCTATTTATGCGGCAAGGACTGGCGATGTGTAGGTCCTTTTTAAAATGTAGAATACCTGTAAGGAAAAAGGCATAACACAAGACGAAAATAAAAAGAGAAAGAAAAAACATTAATTCCACTATTTATGATCACACTGGTCTTAATATACTGTGCTCACTCCGTGCACTCTATCAATATCGCCAGTACTGGTGGTAAGTATCTTGTGTTAAATACTTAGCGAGGTGTCAGACAAAAATGTACCAGATGGTTTACTGTGTACACGACATGACAACACACACATGCCATGCACATCGTACACTGGGTGAAGTGATTATACCTTCTCAGTTTGTCCTCTATTTTATAAACAAACCGGGGTTATGTTAAATTAGTGGAATTCACCCATGCAAGCTATCGCGCTACTGTTGCGCTGTGGACATGTATCATGATACTCGTATTTGTATTGCCAATGTCTCTCTTGAGAACTTTCGTGCTATTGTTACGTTATGAACATGCCTTCTAACACTGGCGCTTATGTGCCAATTTAAACGTCTAACGACAATTTGCCATATTTATCGTATAATTACATTAATTCATATGTAGACGTTCTTATCTGGTCCAAGAGGGGGGAAGAGGCACCTCTCTTACTTCACAGACTACGGAAAATAGGAATTAAAAACGGAAAGAAACTCTTAATGAACGCTTGATCTAAACTGCCCAATAACTGAAACTGATCGTCAGGGCGTACAGCGGTATATTGGAATAATCTTACTTTGTGTCGGCGTCTCCCTCATACAACCTAGAGCATGTCCCCTGGAGCAGGCTGGCAACCGCAAGGGCGTTTGAATAGTGTATTTATCGTCTAAGTTCCGGTGGTCGGACTGACGTGCGCGTCATCACGTTGTGAAGCGTGTGACGTCGACAATCAAGAAAAGACTAGACCGTCGCTTTAGGGATGCTAAAAGCTCACCATAATACTCGTCAACACGTATGACGAAAAATAGTGTGTTAATTTGGCGCATGCGCAGTAAGAGGTTACCGGGTTATTACAATAAAATTCAGCAAGTTTACTGAATAATATTATGTTATGTTCCGAGGGAATCCAAATTGCCATATTCGGTTAATCGCAACTCACATAAGAAACCACATTATGAAAAAGTTTAAGGTATAAAAGGTTTAAGGTATAAAATATTGACCTTTAGGGATGTATATCTAGTGTGCCTAATTGCACCTGTACAGTGTGGAAAGTAATTATTTAAATAACTTCAGAAAATACAATCACAAGACAACGTTATTAATCTGAAACTATATTAATTAGAAACGCTGTCCTAGGCTTGAACTACATAATATGCTTAGTATTCAAGGGGGGGGGGTTTTGACTAAATGTTCTGGCAAATGTCATTCAATATTAGATAAGTCTACAGCCCATCGATGATAGCCATTATTCTAAGGACTTGAGTTCCCATAAGTAGGTAAATAGTCATATTGACTCGATGTAGGTAGGGTGACTGCTGTGCGAAAGAATATGTTGTTAGTCTCTCTCTACTCCTATATCTTTAGGGAGTTGACCTGGTAAAATACACAGTGTATTCCCAATTTCAATGATTAAGGCAATTCCAGGGTATATTATCATTCAGCCCCTGGATATGGGTAGACATGCGATATATCCATCTCTGCTCTTTATCCAGCATCTCTTGTTGGATATTAGTTGTTTTGCGATCTAATTGTTCAATCACTACCCACTGCATATCATTGGGGGTATGATTCTGTTCAAGATAGTGATTTGTCAGGCGGGATATATTGCGCTTACAGCGGATGTTGCTCCTGTGTTCAACAATTCTAGTATTCACCGTGCGACTTGTCATTCCGACGTACCTTAAATTGCAAGGGCAATTTATAAGGTATATGACATTCGCCGAATTGCAGTTAGTATGTCGACGAATCATCCATGTTTTCCCCGGTTCTAGACTGAGGGTTTTGGTGGTTTGAGTTAGATGACATACACTGCAATCACCACACGGGTGATGTCCAGTTATCTTAGGTAAGCCCCATGCATTGATTATTGTGTTTTCTCCACAGTTCTGCTGTTTTAGGGGTCTTGTATGCACCAGACTATCCTTCAGACTCCTCCCTTTTCTGTATGAGAATAACTGCTTTTCCCATTCAAAATTGCCTGTATTCAATATGGCCCAGTGTCGTTGTACTATTTTTGCCACCTGGTTGGACACAGGGTTATATGTCGTGACGCAAGTTAGAGGTACTTTGGTCTCAATTTGTATTTTAGGTTCTAACAGGCTTTCACGATTTTGATTGCGCGCTCTTTTCTCTGCCTTCGTAATTATTTGGTTGGGGTAGCCCCTCTTATTGAGTTTAAGGGTCAATATTTTTGCCTGTTGTTTGAAATCGTTTAGGTTATTACAATTCCTACGTAGCCGTAGATATTGGCCGTAGGGCAGATTCTCTCTCAGAGGACGTGGATGGAAGCTTGTGTAGTGTAGTAATGAATTCCTCGCAGTTGGTTTGAAATGTGTCTTGGTATCCAGAACACCATTATTGTGTGAGATCTCAAGGTCTAGAAAAATGATAGTCTTTTTGCTTATCGTGTTTGTGAATTTCAAATTCGGATCACACTCATTGATCCATAACAGAAAGTTCTTTAATGAATCTTCTGTCCCTTCCAAAATGAGGAACACATCATCAATATATCGTTTATAAAAACGTATATTATTTGTAATCGATGTGTTATTCAGCAGGAATTTGTGTTCAAAGCTGAATACATAAAGTCCCGCTACACTTGGGGCAAATGTACTCCCCATAGAAGTGCCAAACGTTTGTTGATACAGTTGGCCTTCAAATTTGAAGACCTTGAGATCTCACACAATAATGGTGTTCTGGATACCAAGACACATTTCAAACCAACTGCGAGGAATTCATTACTACACTACACAAGCTTCCATCCACGTCCTCTGAGAGAGAATCTGCCCTACGGCCAATATCTACGGCTACGTAGGAATTGTAATAACCTAAACGATTTCAAACAGGCAAAAATATTGACCCTTAAACTCAATAAGAGGGGCTACCCCAACCAAATAATTACGAAGGCAGAGAAAAGAGCGCGCAATCAAAATCGTGAAAGCCTGTTAGAACCTAAAATACAAATTGAGACCAAAGTACCTCTAACTTGCGTCACGACATATAACCCTGTGTCCAACCAGGTGGCAAAAATAGTACAACGACACTGGGCCATATTGAATACAGGCAATTTTGAATGGGAAAAGCCGTTATTCTCATACAGAAAAGGGAGGAGTCTGAAGGATAGTCTGGTGCATACAAGACCCCTAAAACAGCAGAACTGTGGAGAAAACACAATAATCAATGCATGGGGCTTACCTAAGATAACTGGACATCACCCGTGTGGTGATTGCAGTGTATGTCATCTAACTCAAACCACCAAAACCCTCAGTCTAGAACCGGGGAAAACATGGATGATTCGTCGACATACTAACTGCAATTCGGCGAATGTCATATACCTTATAAATTGCCCTTGCAATTTAAGGTACGTCGGAATGACAAGTCGCAAGGTGAAAACTAGAATTGTTGAACACAGGAGCAACATCCGCTGTAAGCGCAATATATCCCGCCTGACAAATCACTATCTTGAACAGAATCATACCCCCAATGATATGCAGTGGGTAGTGATTGAACAATTAGATCGCAAAACAACTAATATCCAACAAGAGTTGCTGGATAAAGAGCAGAGATGGATATATCGCATGTCTACCCATATCCAGGGGCTGAATGATAATATACCCTGGAATTGCCTTAATCATTGAAATTGGGAATACACTGTGTATTTTACCAGGTCAACTCCCTAAAGATATAGGAGTAGAGAGAGACTAACAACATATTCTTTCGCACAGCAGTCACCCTACCTACATCGAGTCAATATGACTATTTACCTACTTATGGGAACTCCAGTCCTTAGAATAATGGCTATCATCGATGGGCTGTAGACTTATCTAATATTGAATGACACATTTGCCAGAACATTTAGTCAAAAACAAACCCCCCTTTTTGAATACTAAGCATATTATGTAGTTCAAGCCTAGGACAGCGTTTCTAATTAATATAGTTTCAGATTAATAACGTTGTCTTGTGATTGTATTTTCTGAAGTTATTTAAATAATTACTTTCCACACTGTACAGGTGCAATTAGGCACACTAGATATACATCCCTAAAGGTCAATATTTTATACCTTAAACCTTTTATACCTTAAACTTTTTCATAATGTGGTTTCTTATGTGAGTTGCGATTAACCGAATATGGCAATTTGGATTCCCTCGGGAACATAACATAATATTATTCAGTAAACTTGCTGAATTTTATTGTAATAACCCGGTAACCTCTTACTGCGCATGCGCCAAATTAACACACTATTTTTCGTCATACGTGTTCAATCAATCAATCATGTCACTTATAAAGCGCACTACATACCCGCGAGGGTCTCAAGGCGCTGGGGGAAGAGGGGGTGGTGCTGCTACTGATTGAAGAGCCAGGTCTTGAGGAGTCTTCTGAAGGCCAGTAGGTCTTGGGTCTGTCGGAGGTTGGTGGGGAGGGTGTTCCAGGTCTTGGCGGCGAGGTGGAAGAAGGATCTGCCGCCGGCGGTCGTTTTCCGGATGCGGGGGACTGTGGCGAGGGCGAGGCTGGTCGAGCGGAGCTGGCGGGTGGGGGTGTAGAAGCTGAGTCGTCTGTTGAGGTAGGCTGGTCCGGAGTTGTGGAGTGCTTTGTGTGCGTGGGTGAGGAGCTTGAAGGTTATCCTCTTGTTGACAGGGAGCCAGTGCAGGTCTCTCAGGTGGGGTGTGATGTGGCTGCGTCGGGGGATGTCGAGGATAAGACGTGCAGAGGCGTTCTGGATGCGTTGCAGCCGTCTCAGGAGCTTAGCCGTCGTTCCTGCGTAGAGGGCGTTTCCGTAGTCCAGCCTGCTGGTGACGAGGGCCTGGGTGACTGTTTTTCTTGTTTCGGTGGGGATCCACTTGAAGATCCTGCGGAGCATTCGGAGGATGTTTAAGCAGGATGAGGAAACGGCGTTGACCTGCTTAGTCATGGAGAGGGTGGGGTCGAGGATGACCCCTAGGTTGCGTACGTGGTCGGTGGGTGGCGGGGCTGTTCCCAGTGATGTTGGCCACCAGGAGTCGTCCCAGGCTGAAGGGTTGGAACCAAGGATGAGGACCTCCGTCTTGTCCGAGTTCAGCTTCAGGCGGCTGGTCCTCATCCATTCGGCGACGGCCTTCATTCCTTCGTGGATGTGGGCTTTGGCGGTGTGAGGGTCTTTGGTGAGGGAGAGGATCAGCTGGGTGTCGTCGGCGTAGGAGATGATGTTGAGGTTGTGCTGTCGGGCGACGTGGGCGAGGGGTGCCATGTAGATGTTGAACAGCGTTGGGCTGAGGGAGGAGCCTTGGGGTACGCCGCAGATGATCTTGGTGGCCTTGGATCGGAAGGGGGCGAGGCGGACGCTTTGTGTTCTGCCGGAAAGGAAGGATGTGGTCCAGTCCAGGGCCTTCTCTTGGATCCCGGCGTCGTGAAGGCGTGTTCGTAGTGTGTGGTGGCAGACCGTGTCGAAGGCGGCTGATAGGTCCAGGAGGATGAGGGCTGCTGTTTCTCCGTTGTCTAGCAGGGTCCTGATGTCATCGGTGGCGGCGATGAGGGCGGTTTCGGTGCTGTGGTTGCTGCGGAAGCCGGACTGGGAAGGGTCCAGGATGTTCTCCTCGAGGTAGCGGGTCAGTTGTGTTGACTATTTTCTCGGTGACCTTCGCGGGGAACGGGAGCAGAGAGATGGGTCGGAAGTTCTTGAGGTCCTTGGGGTCTGCCTTGGGTTTCTTGAGTAAGGCGGTGATCTCGGCGTGCTTCCAGCTTTCCGGGAAGGTTGCTGTCTCGAAGGAGATGTTGATTATTTTCCGGAGATGGGGCGCGATGGCTGTACTGGCTTTGTTGAAGATGTGGTGAGGGCACGGGTCTAGCGGTGAACCGGAGTGGATGGTGTTCATGATCTCGCTGGTGTCCTCGTCGTTGATGTTGGTCCAGGAGAGCAGGCGGTTGGTGGTTGTGGGGGCAGTGGTCTCGGTGGTTGCCAGGGCGGTCGTGGTGTTGAAGCTGTCGTGGATGTCGGCGATTTTGCGGTGGAAGAAGGTGGCCAGTGAGTCGCACAGGTCTCGCGACGGCTGAATGTCGTTGGTGTTGGAGCTGGGGTTGGAGAGTTCCTTCACGATGTTGAAGAGCTCTTTGCTGTTGTGTGCGTTGTTGTCTAGGCGGTCTTTGAGTGAGGCCCTTTTGGCGGATCTGATGAGGTGATGGTGACTGCGGGTGGCGCTCTTGTGGGCGGCGTAGCTGTCCGCTGTCCGTTCGTGGAGCCAGATCTTCTCCAGTTTTCGGCATGTTCGTTTGGAGGCCTGGAGGTCTTCGGTGAACCAGGTGGCTTTCTTGCTGGTGTGGCTGTTGGGCGGATTCTTGAGCGGGGCGAGGGTGTTGGCGCAGTCGTCGATCCACTGTCTGAGGTTGCGGGCGGCGGTGTCGGGGTCGGAGGGTTCGGCGGGTGGGCTCAGGGCGAGGGTTGTGGTTAGCTGGACTTCCGTGACTGCTCCAGCAGCGGCGAGGCATTTGTTCGGTGCGGTGGTGCGTGGTGGGCTTCCTGTAGGTGAAGTGGATGCAGTGGTGGTCAGTCCAGTGGGGTTCGGAGGTGTGGTTGAAGGAGACGTGTGGGCTTGCAGAAAAGATGGAGTCTAGCGTGTGGCCGGCGGCGTGGGTGGGTGTAGTCACGAGCTGTCTGAGTCCGAGGGTGGCGAGGTTGTCGATCAGGGTGGTGGAGTTGGTGTCCTTGTTGTTCTCGAGGTGGAAGTTCAGGTCCCCGAGGAGGATGTAGTCCGTGGAGGCGATGGCGTGTGTGCTGACGAAGTCAGCGATGTAATCGCTGAACTGTGGTCGGGGTCCGGGGGGTCTGTAGATGAGGGTTCCTCTGAGGGTGGTGTTGGGATCGGTGTGTATCTGGAAGTGCATGTGTTCGGCGGTGCTGAGGGTGTCGTCGGTGTTGGTTGAGACTCTGAGGGTGTTCCTGTGGACGATGGCGATGCCTCCTCCGACTCCGTTGGTGCGGTCCCTGCGGGTGATCTTGTATCCGTCCGGGATGGCAATGGCGATGTCGGGGGCTGAAGCGGGATTCAGCCAGGTCTCCGTCAGGAATGCGAGCGTCTGGGGAGGTTGAGTCGAGAAGGTCCCAGAGTTCGATGGCGTGTTTGCGGGCGGAGCGGGTGTTGAGGAGGATGCATCTGAGGTAGTTGGGTTCTTTCCTGGGCGGTGGTTTGGCGGGGCGGGTGCTGGCGAAGCTGCAGTTCCGGCAGGTGAAGGGCCCTTGGGTGCGCTTCGGGGTGGCCCGGTAGCAGGCGTGATCTTTTCCGGGGTTGAGTGCGTGGAGGGTGCTGGCGTCGTATCGGCGTCTGTTGATGTGGCGGGCGCGGGGGTTGCCCGGACCAGGGGGTCTGGCGCTGGGCGCGGTCACGGCACGGACGGGCGCAGACGGGCTTGCCTTAGGCGCGCCTTTGGCGCGCCAGCGCGCGGCCGCACAGCGGCCGCCATAAATGGGGAGGTGGGAGGGAGGAGCAGGGAATGGGGCAGCGAATGGGCAGTGAGGGGGCGGGGCCGCAGGGCGCAGCGGCGGGAAACAGGCACAGAAGGGAAAACGAGCACAATCAGGGCATCAAGGGGGCACAGAAAGGAAAAAAACGAGCACAATCAGGGGCAGCAAGGGGGCACAGAAAGGAAAAACGAGCACAATCAGGGGCAGCAAGGGGGGCACAGAAAGGAAAAAGCGAGCACAATCCGGGGCAGCAAGGGGGCACAGAAAGGAAAAAACGAGCACAATCAGGGGCAGCAAGGGGGCACAGAAAGGAAAAAACGAGCACAATCAGGGGCAGCAAGGGGGCACAGAAAGGAAAAACGAGCACAATCAGGGGCAGCAAGGGGGCACAGAAAGGAAAAAACGAGCACAATCAGGGGCAGCAAGGGGGGCACAGAAAGGAAAAAACGAGCACAATCAGGGGCAGCAGCAGGGCACACAGACGGAGCTGTGTGGTGGGGGAGCGACCTACCAGTCAAGGTCAGGGGTGTTGACGAGTATTATGGTGAGCTTTTAGCATCCCTAAAGCGACGGTCTAGTCTTTTCTTGATTGTCGACGTCACACGCTTCACAACGTGATGACGCGCACGTCAGTCCGACCACCGGAACTTAGACGATAAATACACTATTCAAACGCCCTTGCGGTTGCCAGCCTGCTCCAGGGGACATGCTCTAGGTTGTATGAGGGAGACGCCGACACATAAAGTAAGATTATTCCAATATACCGCTGTACGCCCTGACGATCAGTTTCAGTTATTGGGCAGTTTAGATCAAGCGTTCATTAAGAGTTTCTTTCCGTTTTTAATTCCTATTTTCCGTAGTATGTGAAGTAAGAGAGGTGCCTCTTCCCCCCTCTTGGACCAGATAAGAACGTCTACATATGAATTAATGTAATTATACGATAAATATGGCAAATTGTCGTTAGACGTTTAAATTGGCACATAAGCGCCAGTGTTAGAAGGCATGTTCATAACGTAACAATAGCACGAAAGTTCTCAAGAGAGACATTGGCAATACAAATACGAGTATCATGATACATGTCCACAGCGCGCAACAGTAGCGCGATAGCTTGCATGGGTGAATTCCACTAATTTAACATAACCCCGGTTTGTTTATAAAATAGAGGACAAACTGAGAAGGTATAATCACTTCACCCAGTGTACGATGTGCATGGCATGTGTGTGTTGTCATGTCGTGTACACAGTAAACCATCTGGTACATTTTTGTCTGACACCTCGCTAAGTATTTAACACAAGATACTTACCACCAGTACTGGCGATATTGATAGAGTGCACGGAGTGAGCACAGTATATTAAGACCAGTGTGATCATAAATAGTGGAATTAATGTTTTTTCTTTCTTTTTATTTTCGTCTTGTTATGCCTTTTTCCTTACAGGTATTCTACATTTTAAAAAGGACCTACACATCGCCAGTCCTTGCCGCATAAATAGCACTCCTTAGCGTGAGTGTTAAAAATGCATCTCATGTGGTAATAATTTTTATCACACTTTTTCACATCACTCACATTTATTTATTTGAGAGGTCCTGAAGAAAGCCTGTATATTTTTGTTAAGGGCTGAAACATGTCGACCTAAGGATAATATAACCAACTACGTAGAATATTAGTAGTTTCTTATCCACTCTCATGTCTCTTTTTTTAACTATATCCCAGACTACCACGAATAAAAGTAACGGGTAGCATTCTGGAGGTATTTTTATATTTCACTCACTTCACATTCACATTCACCTTGAAACCCGCTCCACTGTAAACAGGTGTTGTAGCACAGCCGGGTAGCATTCGGCTACCCAGCTGGGACCCGATGATGAAGCATGACACCAACCAGGTTGGTGTGTGAGGGTTTTCTTAACAAACCTTCGAGGTGCCAGACATTTTATGTCAGACAGTCATTTTTTCCATATTTCTTGGCCGTCCTCTTTGGTTATATTATAAATTTGCGGGGACAAGGACGGCCGTCCTAGAGTCCTAGCTCTTTACCTTGGTTTTGAAAAAAAGATTACTAGTGTAGTCTTCATCCTAGTGTGGTTAAAGGAAACTGTGACTGGTGGGAGGTACCTTGGCAGGATCTTTTCACCCCTGGCAAAAGCTTAGTGTCAAGACTACTGCATGCTAGATTTTCCACCAGGAAGATCCAAAGGAAACTCATTGCGCCTGCAATGGGACACAGGCATCCTGTACACATTCCCATCCCTACCTGCCTCTACTGCCTTGCACCTTTAAGGAAATCAGGACAATCTTCCCAAATCATCTTGATAGCCTGAATTATTGTGCCCCGGTGGGGGCAGGGGTAGCATCCTGATCTCTTGACCCTGCACATTTGCCCTCTGATCCAGCTACACTTTTGGGAGGACCTCCTGTCGAAGCAACAGGGCAGAGTCTTGCGCCCAAATCTCCTCTACCTCTGTATCCGTGAGTGCTGATTGTTGGCAACTGAGCCGTTTTGAGATGCCATTGAAGAGATGGATGCAATCCTATCAGTCGGACTTCCTTTGACCAAATCTATCTATTCAGGACATTGGGTGAAGTTTGTGTTCTGTTGTAAGATCCTGTAAATCAAGAAGGGTATGCAGTTCCCCAAAAGAAGATAGGGTAACAAGTGTGGAGGCGAAAGGAGGGGAATCCTCCTAAACGGAACTAGAGTCCTCACACACCCAGCCAGCTAGGTGTCATGCTTCATCATATGGACTCGCTCCTCGTCGGGTCGGCGGTGCAATACCCGACGGGCACCCAAAAAGGGGCTCTTTAGCGGAGATCTTCTGTTCCTGCCATATGGTGCCGTAGGTGTAAGGGCCCTAGGGGTAAGTGTAGATGTGAGTGAGTGGTTTTAAAAAAGGTTGGATAATCCAAAAGGGGTTTTTTAATGGAATGGTCATCCACCTTATTAAAAATACAAAAGAGTGGCTGCTCACTGGCTCAATTGTCCAGGGGAGCAATGCTCAACTCTACAAATGTGGTCGACATGTTTCACGCTGTGTGTTCATAATTGATACAGTGCATTTCTTCAGGACCTATAAAAACTATCTACACATAGTGGGTCGGTGGAAGAATACCTACCTACCACTAATCTTACGTGCGAGCATGTAGTCCCGACAGGCCTAGTGATATCCTAACTAGGTGATGGCGCTTGCTTCTACGGTATTGTCAGCTCTTGACACCTCAGTGGATGGTGTCCTGTCCTTAGTCGGACGATCGCCTGAAAACTACCCAAGCGCCGAGCTGAGCAACCGGATGTTGTAAGATCCGTCAGCTTGATCTCTTACAGGCTAAATTATTGTTTATGTATGTTTGATTTGTCAATACCCCAACAAGGCTTTGCAAGGTGAGCAGAGTTAAAGGTCCATGTCTGCCTTTTCAACATTTTTTTGTTTGCCTGACCAGCCTTCACACTTTAAATCACCTATTGCGATGGGTTTTCTGAAATGATTAACAGATCTATTTCCCCTGAAATGATTTATTATTCCTTAAAATTAACCAGCCTCCACTTTATAAAGGTGTGGTAGGCTCTAGTCTAGAGGGATGCCCCTGAAGGCCTGTGGGCTTATTCCACCACTGCTGTTGTCACTAAAGGCATTAGCAAGAGAGTTTTAGGACCTTGCTACATGGGCGTCCGTACACAGGTTCACCAACCGCCCCTGCCTTGACTGTTGGTTCTTTCAGGAGTTATTGCTGTGGTATCGGGCTAAAGGTGAGGAATATGTGGTTAGTACCCATAAGAAAAACAAGTTACTTAACCTTTAGTAATGCTTTTTCTGGTGGATTATTTAAGTTCCTTGCCGCCCTCCCACCTCCCTGAAAAGTACCCAAGTTTGTTTTCAGCATACTCGGTTGCAACTTAATTGACTTGATTCGCGTCTGTGTGCTCGGAAGACAAACCAATCTGGAACTGACATCGGTGTGCAGGGGTAGTGTCTATAGGCAGCTCCACTTCTTCACTCCTGGGGTAGTGTGAGTCTCTTGTAGAGTCAGGTGGTGCTACACAGCAGCACACTAGAGCTATTACTTTAAAGATCTCTGGATCCAGTCTGGTGGCTGAGAATGTTCCACAAGTGAGGTTTCTACTGATAGAGTATCCGCCAGATAGTGTTACTGAAGGTAACTTGTTCTTCAGTACTTACAATTTTGATGAAGATTTCCCTAGAGGAGAGAGAGGATTGCAGGTAAGAAACTTTTCCATCTGCAGTCATTTTGTAGAATTGAACTTCAGACACGTCAGCTAGGACCATACTCTGGCCATTTACCAGGTCTCTCTTTCTTCACAGAAAGAAGGATCATTTAACTAGGAAATCAACACTGTTTTAGTTCCACCTCAGAGTGGTAAAGGTGTTCATTTCTGTTTCTTCTTTTGATTTAGAATTGGTCCGATTCAGGCAGTGACTTTCGTTGCCTGTGATTTGTGGATTGACTGTGTTGTTTTAATTAAAATATCCTGTAAATCCAATCTGGTTTCCTCTTTTCCAAGCTTTGCTTCAGAGAATGTGCAGGCTGTATAGTAGACTCTACAGACATGTCCAGTCTATGGCTGAATTCAAAGACTGGCTTTGCGGCTGACTGGACAAGACAGTGCCCCTCCTCTATGGCGGACTGCAGGCTGAAGGACTGACTGCGTACTCTGTATGAAACACATTCGATAAGTGTGGCCTGTAATGTGAATACAGTCTGTCATTCTGATTTCAGCCCTTGGGTGGTCTGTCAAGTCACTGTCAATGGTTGCAGAGTAAGTCAGGCGATGACACTTTTAAAGGAGAAGCACCCTGGAGTAAAGTAACAGATGAGGGACGCAGCTCACCACCCTTTTCTTATATTTCTCCTTTTGATTCCCTTTTATAAGCATGCCCACCCCTAAAACGTCCACTCCTTTCGTTGGTGGGTCTTTTCTGTCAAATGTTGAACCGATTGGAATGTGTATAATTTGATTATATATTTTTTTCTTTTGTTTAAAGTATTTGTGCAACATTGGATGGAAACAAGAGCAGCTGCTTCTGTAAAACCCCATCTCCAGAAAACATGGCTCCCCCTGAAGATCCCCAATTCCAATCCTTTCTGCCAATGAATCCAACCTGACTTGCTGTCCTCTCCTCCCTTTCCCAAATTCAGCCCCAACTGCCTACAAGTCCTGGTCCAAGAATCGCTCCATCCAAAGCCGCAGTGATGCCCACACTTTCCCACTACTGAAATTGGCTTACTTCAGACCCCATCCTACATCACGCCACAGCTGCCCTTCCAGTCTAATTAAACCTGCCTCTCGAATCCAATCACAAATGCCCATCAAATGTAGTCTCTTCTTCCTCCACAAATCCAAGCCCTTTGTCCACCCTTAGTTCAACTCATTGTCCCAAAATGTCATCAGTGGGGTGTGTACTAAAATCCTCTTAATTTGTCACTTTCCTAGAATATTCTCTCCTCCCTTCTAAAATTATTCAGGTCCTCCCTTCTGTTTCCTCTACTTTTGATTTCTTTCACTTCCTTTTCTCTTTTATGCTCCCTATCCATTCCCTTAAGTCATTCTATGCTTGCACCTCTCCCGTCTATCCTTTCACATCAACTTTGTTCATCCTTCCCTCCTCTTTTCCTCGGTTCATCTTTTCATTTCTTTTCTGCCCCTTCCCTTCCTGTTCCTTTCATTCTTTCCTCTTTCCTTTCTCTACTGTTTTAATCGAGGAGGAAGAGGGGTTAATAATGTAGGGTGATGCTCATAGACTGCCTCTGCCCGTTACCCACTGCCTTCCACCTGGGTGAGGAGTCTTGAAGCTTGAATTGTTCTGAGGAGCCCGACCACCAGTGCTGGTTGCTCTTGTTTCCTGCCCAAGAAATATTTGCATTAATTACTCCAAATGTGTCCAAGTACAAGCAGTCTGAGTAGTGAACGTGAGGACTCTTGCAGCCAAAGAACTATCCTTTTTTACATACGTGTTGATTTTGCTGCCCACGCCCTGCTCACTGTTTGCCACCCTGCCATGCACGCCGAGCTTGCATCCCTGCCCTGCACATTTATTTGCAACTGTGCTCTAACTTATTGGCCCGCATTTGTTTGTCCGCCCCACCTGTTAACTGCTAGCCCAAGTCAGCATGCCTCATGACATCTGTCCCTTATCTCAGAACCCACAATTCCAATGCCTTAGCTGAAAAAGTAAAGAAATGGGACTCTCTATGCACCATTTAGAAAGAGAAGAGGATGGATTACTGTATAGAAAAATGTCTCCCCGATTTATCTACACTTGGTGAAGACCTATGATGTATCCCAGTACTAACATTACCCTGTTGACTTGGGTCTATTTTACAGTGCTAAAGGCATTTCTGCTATGAGATTTTCTCATTGCACAGATATACCCCTTGTGATCCGGTTTTCCCGTTCAGCAGCAGTTTATGGCATAACTGTAGTAATTTAAATTAAGCCCTCTTGCATCCAACTTTAATAGCAGTAATACCCAAAAGGCCATAGTCCCACCAACATGTAGGCTTTTTTTCAGGGAGGGCTTCCCCTCTCAAACATTTCACCCAGACCTACGCAGCCATTAGCAACAAAACTAGAAATGGCCTTCTTGTGGGCTTGAGCCAGTTTCACTCTGCCATTCCCCTACCGTGATCTCGAAACAGGAACAGCTCTTCCTTGTCCCCTTTCCCACCATTCCCTCAGCAGCCTCCCCTGAAACTCCTGGCCACCCCTCCCAGTTTCCCTTGCACCACACCATCCCTCGCAACCTCACCCCCCAATAAAAGCGCGTGTTTTGGGAGTTCTTTGGTGCATCCGTCTTAACGATCACTGCATGTTTTCAGGACCAGCTGCAGTAGATGGACTTTGCTGACTTGCGTTGGAATACTGTTCCCAAGCACGTGGTCTTGTGCCTTGCGCCGGGCTCTGTGCATGAGCACACCTCTTCTCTAATGCTGGTTATTCTCCTCCCCCTCCCTATCCTGCAACATCACCTCCCTCCATCCCGCTTTTTCTGCTTCTAGGTGAACAATGCCACTGCCCGTGTGATGACCAACAAGAAGATGGTGACCCCGTATGCAAACGGTGAGGACCTGGTGAAGGGATATTTGGTTGGAGGTAATGGGTGGTTGCTTATCGATAAACGTTACTGAGTTTAATTGGGAGGACGAAGAATAAGTATTTCTAGGACTGTCAATGCTACATTGCTACTTTTAACATCTTCCTCGCACTTAATCCACATATTTCCAACCCTCTTCCATGTGAGTTAGTATGCAGCAAGCCCTTCCTCCTTTTGTGCATTTTGAGTGTGCGCGTGCACACTCCCATTTTGAATTGTTCTGTGTAATCTGGAAATGCTTGTCCATTTTGAATGACTGACACAGCATATTCCATTTTTTCCCCAATTTTATTTAGAAGTTATTGGTCTTCTAGCACCTTTTTAAACAAGCATTTGCAATCCAATAGGTCTCGCATTTATGCGAGTTTGAGCTATTGGCATTGTAAATGACAATGCCTTTTGTTTGTTTTCGTTTTTAAAACATAAATAAAAGGCAGTCATTTACAATGTCAATAGCTTAAACTCATATAAATGCGAGACCTATTGCTTTGCAAATGCTTCTTTTTAGCGTGCCCGGGCCAATTTTTAATCCCAATCAAACCCTGTGGAGGGGCACTTGGGGACAGGGGTGCCTGCTTAGCAAGAAGGGCTGCTGAAAGGGGGTGCATTTTGAGGCACAACACCCCCAGGTTTAATAGTTGACTCGCGTTCTAGGGGTGGCACCACACCCAGGGCGGCCCCGAAGGAGTTACCTTGCACTGGGCTATCCGTGGGTTGAGGCAAGGGTTGCTGTGGAAGGGACCCTAGGGAGGGGTGCTCCCCACAGGGATCCTCGGCCTAGATCTGAAGGGCCCTGGCGGTACTGGATATCACTGGACTGACTAGTTGAGGTGGCTGGAGTGGGGGCGGAGTAGGGGTCGGTGGGGGAGGTGCGTGGAGGGAGAACGGGTAGGGCCGGTGGGGCATAGGTCGCATGAGGGTCTCAGCAGTTTTATGGAAATAGGAACCCTGTCTGACATCTCCAGCTGAAAACAAGATTTGCCTAAAAGAAGCACACATGGAGTCCGTCCCTCCCCCAGTGGAGGGCTGGGGCATCTGTGTATTAAGAGTGCATGGGGGAGGGGGGGCTGCAGTCGGGAAGAAGGAGAAAAACAAGGAGCAGCAAAGTATAGCCCCGAAAACGTTACTCCTGTATGGGAATAAAAGCGCCATGCTTACTTGTGGCACGGAATAGGGACGGAGAAGATTGCCAAGTTTCCAGAGGAAACGCCCAATGCCCGCTACAGCCAGTCAGGCCCTGGTAATGCTTTTATTGTTTTATAGGGCACCATTGCCATTAGTATGGTATTTACAGCACATTTAGGCAGTCCGGGCTATATGTTTCCAAACCTTTCCATTGCAGGCCTGGTACAAAGCGAATGTTCAATTTATTGCAGTGTATGCATTGTAGCAGAGGGTGGTAGCAAGTGTTGCTCCGTGCCTGGATAGCCAGGTAGTTGGACATTCGGGCTGTCTCGTTGTGTGCCACAGCGTGCTGGAGCGTGGGGCGTCATGTTGGATAGTGCTGATGTCGGCACATGATCGACCATTATGCATTTGATCAGTGCTCGACATGTTTCAGAGGTTACGTTTAGAATATAGTAAAAGAAGAGTGCGCGTGCTGGGGAAGGGTGCAAACCCCACGGTTCGCAAGGCTCTCTTGCACCCAAGGAAACCCACGATGCGGAAACACAATCTGCTCGGCTAGCTTAGGACTGTGCCAATGGCAGCCGTTGCATTTAATTAATAATATGAAAAAACAAGTGACGTAAGGCACAGACATCCAACCCACACGTAATGACCCGCAACCAATCAGATGAAGTGGCAACTGAGCGCTATTCACTAAATGTGTGTTTCGGTTAGTTTTTTTTCCCGCAAGCCGTGCTATTTAAGATTTTCATTTTCAGCAATTTATCACTTACCAGCCGAAGAAAGGTTGTGTCATTTTTTGAGTAAGCTTCACAGGATTAAAAGAAAAAAAACTTCCCACACCCCTAAACAAATAGCGCCCTGGTTTTGCTTCACTTCTTTTGTGCCAAATTCACTTTTTACCTCGGGCCGTTTACGTCACCAGATTACCAAGGCAACGAGAGGATTATTTTTTGCCAGAGCAGCATAAAAACGTGCATGGCGTAGACCTGCCACAACAATCAATGCTTTCTTTTCAAAGTTATTATAAAGCGAGTTTGTACAACT
Source organism: Calotriton arnoldi (assembly GCA_963921515.1). Lineage (NCBI taxonomy): Eukaryota > Metazoa > Chordata > Amphibia > Caudata > Salamandridae > Calotriton > Calotriton arnoldi. The sequence continues at coordinate 1,523,071 of CAWUFW010002037.1, forward strand.
GTGTCTACGGAAGCAAACGAGGTCTAACACTCCCCCAGGAAAACTAATATGTTAAATGAAAACCCAGCGCTGCAAGTGTGGGGTCCTGTCAGCGGGAGCAGCCGGGCTGAGCGAGCTTAGCTGCAGACACTGACAGGAAGACCAGGTGCTGCAGGACACGGAGAGCTCCCGTGCCTCGCCTGGCTTAAAAACAAAAGATTGCTATAAAAATGAGAACATTGCTATCGTGTGTGATACTACAAGTGCTGGATAATAACTGAAAAGCGTTGCCCAGCATCCTCGAGGCAATTCACTTCATAAATAGATGCGCTTACTCAAAGCAGTTAAAACATAAATAAATGGTCTTGCACAGGGAGAGCAAAATCATACAAGACCCGGGAACGACGACAAAACAGCGTGATGCTGAGTAAACAAAAAAAACGGGATTTTGTCAAATAGATGAATGAAAGACATTTTCAAACTAAAGTTTCCATCCATTCACATTTAGGTGTGCTGCCTCTGATCGTGAAAATTGCATTAAGTGCGCTACAGAAATGTGTCAACAGTTACGGAGATGCGCAAAGCAGCTAACCTGCGTGATAGGTAGCGGAGAATATTAGCATAAAAACACGCAGGCCGAAGGCACGGGTACTACCCACCTTGTATGCATTGCCCGGGAACAGCCGATAGATCTTCAAACGATCGGCTCCTTTAAGAGAGCTATGCTTTACAAAGACATTTTCTCTGATATGCATTCGTGGTGCGTATTGTTACATTTCTTTTTATTACTTTTCTGTTATAAAAATGGCGCAGTGTCAAAACAGGATAATGCAATAAAAAGTTATCAGCAGGAGCTGTATCAAAATAAGAATGCCAAATAAATAGGGTATTAACAAGAGCGGAATGAGCAAGCACGGAATCGAAACCTGTGGTGCGCGCGCACCACAGAGGAGCCGAACGCGGGAATCGAAACCAGTTGTGCGCGCGCACCACAGAGGAGGGGGGGCGAGGGAGCCTGTCGTTTGTGCTGCGCGCTAATGCGCGTCCTAGACATGGACGGGAATGGGCGGAGCAAAGGCGGGACATCCGCCCGCCTTTGCCCAATTGCGTGCTGTCTTTGTTAAAAATTTCAAAAGACAATGGTCCCTGAACAGTTGTAATATAAATCAAGAAATAAACATATACTAAATAGATTATATGTTCCTTGTCCAGCCGGACAGATATTTAATATTTTTAAATACATTCATAGAAAAAATACATGTATATTTACAAGTGGGACCCAGCCGGCGTCCAACTCAGAAACCTAGACAAACAACATAAGAGTAGGAAAGAGTTTTCAGGCAAGAGTGATGTCTGTAAATCATGAGAATAACAAAATTAACAGACTTCAATCACATAGTGATACCATTGCACAATAGAATTTACAGTATTTACATGCATATAAAAAACATGCATGTAAATACTGTAAATTCTATTGTGCAATGTTATACGCTATGTGATTGAAGTCTGTTAATTTTGTTATTCTCATGATTTACAGACACATCACTCTTGCCTGAAAACTCTTTCCTACTCTTATGTTGTTTGTCTATGTTTCTGAGTTGGACGCCGGCTGAGTCCCACTTGTAAATATACATGTATTTTTTCTATGAATGTATTTAAAAATATTAAATATCTGTCCGGCTGGACAAGGAACATATAATCTATTTAGTATATGTTTATTTCTTGATTTATATTACAACTGTTCAGGGACCATTGTCTTTTGAAATAGTTCTAATACCGAAGGTCCCTTGCGTATTGCCTTTTCGGTTCCCTTGTTGATTATAATAGTCTTTGTTAAAAAGACACACGCAAAGCCCAATAGCCGGGGGGGAAACGAAAAGCACACGCACGAGCGTGTGCGCTTCCTAGGTCAGTCTTTAAACCCCCTACATGAAGTCTCTGGCTGCGCGAGCAGTGCTACGCACTGCGACGCTAGGCGCGAGACCTAAAAATGATCTTTCTTAAAAACAGACACTAAAGAAATTCAGACTTATGTAGGAGCCTTCTTATAAAGCAATTAGACACTGGAGTGACAGCCCTTAGTTCTCTATCGCTTTTTGAAGCAAGGAATCCCTGAACACTGGGGATTTGTTCTTTCATTTTTTATTATTTTTCTTTTATGTTTTTGTTTCATCATGTGGCTGGGCAATCACAAACCAAGATGAACGTCTTCTTATAGGCTAAAGATGGAAGTGAAAAGACGTACAGGAAAAGAAGGTCAAAGTTTAGGCTTGAAATTTCCTTCAGAGAAAAGAGCTAACCTTTCTGGATCAGGATCTCAGGCCAGAAAAAGTACTCTCTGGAAGAACCTGCCCCTACTTTAGTCTTGGCTGGTGCTTACTTTTGACAACCCAAAGGGTGGCTCTGGAAAGATCGTTATAGCAGCAGTTTACATTCATTATGTACAGACTTAACCTACAGCATTCTTGTTGCTGAAGAATGAGTGAAAATGTTGTAAAGCACACAGTTTTGCAGCGTGAATTTTTCTGGGTTCACATGCTGTGCTTGATTCTGCCATCAAATGGGATAAGTCTGGAATAGTCCATCTGTAGTCTGTGTTCTGTTGTGAAGCAACGAGGCAAACCAGTTTAACACTGATAGCCCCATCCTGTGTTCCAGTAGGACAAGGAGGTTGTCATATTAAACTGTATCAAAAGCTGTTGAGAGGTTCAGGAGGATTAGAAGGCAAGATTTGTTCCGACCCAGCATTTTTAGAGCATCAACTACTGAGTGAGGAAGGGGCGTTTCCGTGTTGTGACCCCGACGAAAACCAGATTGGAATTGATCTAGTAGCTGGAATTGATCAATGCGGTTACATAGTTGGACATGGACACATTTCTCTAGGAGCTTCGACAGAGTTGGAATGTTAGTGATTGGGTGGGAGTTGATGGAAGAGTGGCAAGACATATATGCTGACGCATCAAAGAGTGTAAACTTCTGCCCTTCGAGGCCTTCACCCCAGATGACATAACTGCAAACATTGTGGTTATAAGAGCTGCAAAAGCACCTATGAGATGAATTTGGAGGAAGAGCAGACTGAGTCATGTTTTCTGTTGGAGACACTTCTACCCGACCTAAAAATGAACCATTTATTCGTAGCATGTTGCCTGCAGATAAACATGCTGTGCATACTCCTGCCATCTAGTGTTGGGCCCGGACTCTGCAAGTTTTTTCTTTGAGGAAGTTTTATAATCAGCGTTGTCTCCTCCCCCTCGAGGTACTGCGCATGTTCAACAGTTCCATTGTTAGAAAGACTTTTCTGCCATTGGGCTCGGATGGACTGCGTCGGCACTCTTCAGCATTCGATGCCCACACGGCATACGGTACATAGAAAACACGACCGGAAATACAGTGAACAATACCAACGGATCCTAGACTCCGGGGACTTGCTACCCGGCGATCAATACACACACGCCTGTCAAGAATGCCTATCTCCGGGAAATAGAGACGAAAAAGGAACTCTTTTCAATGGTGCCCAAATACGCACACTCTTGACACACCCGAAGGGTGTAATTTGTGCTTAACCCCATAAAACAAAGACAAGTGCGCGGCCTGCGCATTATTAAAGAAGAAAGACACTTCGGACCCATAGGGATAGGTGCCTGGCGCGCACCATGCTAGCAGCCGAGGCGGAGTTGTCACACGACAGTGACGCAGAGAGCAAGCCAAATGCTCCTGTAGGAGGCGGGGTGGTCATCGCCAGCCCCCACTGTCGCTTAGGATTCATCCTCCGGGGACGAACACGCTACAGTACAGGTCGAGGGGCACACATCGCCTATGTTGATTCCCGTGTCTGGCCTTAGGACCAAGACGACGCCACTTACTGTGAGTACTGCTGACCCATGTGTAAAATAGATCTTGCATCCACCACCCCTGTCACACCACGGTGCACCACACCCTTATGGCTCACATCAAAACCGCGAGCAAGCCTCGAAGCAGAGAAAGGACCAGAGAGTTCTGGATCCCGATCGGGCAGCAAGGCCAGAGCACGTGGCCAGTTCTAGCTCTGCACCAAAACACAAGTCTGCATCGACTGACACATTGGCACCTAAGCGCAAATTGTCACCGACCGACACACCCGCACCGAAGGATGCCAAGCAGGCTGTGACCCCACTAAAGTCGTTGGATCTGAGGACTGAAAAACAGTACGGGCTTTCTTCTGGCCAGAAGAAAAGCCAGAAATCTGGGGTACCAAAGGCATACAGTTTCTGAGGATATTCCATCAGTTCCAAAGAAACAAAAGACTCACTCACATAAGCCAACTGTGGAACAAGGCATTGTCTTTGAGGGACTGCAACAATTTATGCAGGAAAAACGCAAAGAGGTTGCCAAAACACAGGTACGGGAGCAAACTGCACCCCTGCCTCCACCAAAAAGGGTGGCACAGGGCCGCAAGCCCAATGACTTTCGGCCACCGAGAGTTACCGCAAACATACATGCCCTCTCCACAAGAAGAGGAAGAGCGGGAGATCCAGGACTCAAACTTGCAGGGAACACAGGACAATTCCCCCCCCCTATCGTGGGATGACTGACGCGGTCCTACCAGACCCAGACATGGAGCTGCCGTTACCAACGAAAGTCACCACCGGATAGAACATCCTCATGCCACAGTGTCCTTCAGAGAGCTGCAGAGTACCACAAGCTCCCAATGCACACCACTGAGGAGCAAACAGACTTCCTGGTAGAAACACTTTCGCGCACAGAGCGCACTGTCCAATATCTGCCAATGATCAGATCCGGACTCAACATATCCAAAGACCTCTTTAAGGACCTACTGAAATGTAGGGTCCTTACACCTCACATAGAAAATAAATACAGGCTGTTGCCAACTGACCCAATTTACACACGTGGGCACCCCCCAGCAGACTTCCTCTTTGTCACCACTGCCAAGAAAAAAACTGCAGCACAAGACACTGGAGAAGCACCTCCTCCAGATAAAGTGAAAGAATTTATGCTGTAGGCAAACTGATGGCAGCAGGCCATGCCAATCACTGGAGGGTTGCCAATTCAGTTGGGCTACTCTCCAGATAGAACAGGACTACCTGGGATGAAATGCAAGAACTGATGCAACATCTCCCATACGAATATAAGAAGCGAAGGGAAGACCTGGTAAGCGAGGGAAGGCAGATATCTAATGAGACAATCAAGTGTGCACTAGATTGAGCAGACGCTGCTGCAAGGGGCATCAACACAGCAGCACATTTTCAATGTCCCATTCGATGGGGAAAACCTCTTTGTGGACAGACAGTGTGGGAAAATCTAAAAAGACACTGACACAGCAAAATCGATGGGTGCCTTACAGACAACACCTCCAAAAACAGCCCTTTCGGCGATACCAGAGTAGAGGGGCAGCTCAAGCATCTACCCCTGAAAACACATCCTATCAACGCCAGCAGCAACAGAACCACCAGCAGAGCAGTGGATACTAAAGAGGCAACTACAAAAATAGAGGTAGAGGTACCCCCCAGCAGTCACCAAATAGCCCACCAAAACGTCACACCTTAAATACACAGTATCTACAGCTGAAGGAAGAAGTAAAGGCATTACTGCAAAAAGAGGACATAAAACTAGTCCCACAGAAACATCACAACAATGCCAAAGCAGGACGGCTCACTTCTGCCCATTCTGGGCCTACGCCCACTCAGACAATACATACTGTCCAAACACTTCCATATGGTGACATTGCAAGATGTGATAACGCTACTACAACAGGGTTACTTCATGATTGTATTAGATCTGAAAGACACATTTCTACATTCCAATCCACCCTGCACATCGCAAATAGCTACGGTTTGTGGTAAGAGGACTTCATTTCCAATTCATGGTCCTACCATTTGGGGTAACAGCCCAAAAGGTGTTCACAAAATGCTTAGCGGCAGTAGCTGCAAAATTATGAAGAGAAAACATACCTGTCTTTCCCTATGTAGACAGTTGCTTGATCAAAAGGCCACACAAAGCCAAATGTCTAACAGACACAGCACAAACGACCTACTACACCAATTGGGCTTCACAATAAATGCGACAAAGTTGCATCTCCGACCTCTCCAGGTTCAACCATACCTGGGTGCAATACTGGATTCAGTCTCGGGGAGAGCTTACCCCATTGCACAAAGGGTTCCCAATCTCCAGAACCAACTGGATTTTTTCAGCCACATCATGACCTACCAGTCAAAACAGTGATGCGCCTTCTAGGGACAATGGCATAATTCATAGCAAAAGTGCCACAAGCAGGACTACACATGAGACCTCTCCAAGAGTGCTTCGCATTGTAATGGTCACAAGCGGGGGGGCAACATGGAGGATCTAGTGTTGGTTTCACCCAAGGTCCATCAGGCAGTACAGTGGTGGCACACTTCAAACATACTGAAGGGAAGAGCCTTCAAGGACACAATCTCGCAAGTAACAATCACAACTGATGCATCACTCATGGGTTGGTGTGCTCATATGAAGGACATTGTGGGTCAGGGACACTGGATCACACAACAGGCATTGCACATCGACATGTTGGAACTCGTAGCCATCTATATGGCCCTCTAAGCGTTCCTACCAAACATAACAGGGAACATTGTCCTATGAACAGACAATATGACTGCAAATTATTACATTCAGAAACGGGGAGGGACCCTTTCCATCCAGCTGGCACAGAACATATGGCAACAGGTAAACAGTCACAAAATGCTCCTCCTGGCACAATATATATACCAGGGCAGGACAACTCCATTGCGGACCTTCTCAGCAGGAGGCACCAACAAGTTCACTAGTGGGAAATACACACTCCGTTAGTACAATGATACTTCCACCGGTGGAGAACCCCCACAATAAACCGGTTTGCCACTGCCAAACTCAAAATGCGAAAGCTTCACATCCAGACAGCCACACCCGCAATCCAAGGGGAACGCACTATATTTGAACTGGTCACGTATATTTGCTTACGCTTTTCCGCCTGTCCCACTCATTCCATATTGGTCAGATACTAAAAAAGGCATGAACACCAACCACAAAAAAATGCTATGCAGCTAAGTGGAAACCGTACCTCGTGGTGTACGGAGAACAATATCCTAAATTCAATATCTACACAGGAAACAGTGCTCATATATCTTAGCCACTTGCTAGACAGTAAAATCAACTACTCAAATCTCAAGGTGCACCTGGCAGCGATTGTAGTTTACACTAGCGGAGATTCATGTAAAGGTTTTTTCACATCATCAGTCATGAAAAGGTCCCTAGAAGGTTCCAAAAGAATTGCACCCCCAAGGAAGGCTCCAGTCCCTATGTAGACCTTAAACACAGTACTAACACAGCTAATGACAGAACCGTTCGAACCCATGCACAAAGCAGAACTCCTGTATATCACAATAAAGACTGCATTCTTAATAGATATAACATCTCTACGGAGAGTAAGTGAACTACAAGCATTAACTATTGAGGAACTATACATGGAAATCTACAAAGACAAGATTGTCCTAAGGACCAACCCTCAGTTCCTACCTAAGGTTGTAAGCAAATTCCACATGAATCAAAGCATTCAGCTAGCAGTTTTCCTCAAAGACCCGCACAAAAGATTAGAAAGAAGCCTTAATACCCTGGATGTAAGAAAAGCCTTAATATACTATCTACAGGAGACCAGACAATTCCGTAAAGGGAATCAATTGTTTGTCTCTTACTTGAAGTCCAACAAAGATGCACCTGTGACAAAGGGGACAATTGCACGTTGGATTGTAGAGGCAATTCTAGTATGCTATTCCTCAGTGGGGGAAACATTAAACTTGTGGCCAAGAGCACACTCAACAAGGAAAAAAGGGGCAACCCTGGCCTCTGGCCAATGTGCCAATAGACACTATGTGCAACTGCTACAGGGACATTTCCACACACCTTCACCAAGCATTATTGAGTGGATATACAGATGGCAAAGGAAGCTCAGGTCGGACAAAAAGTACTTCAACACCTGTTCGCAAGGTCTTCCACATCTTACCCCAACCATCCCATGGAAGGGGAAACCGCTACATAATCTAATGCACAGCATGTGAATCCAGAAAAGGATTCGTGCTGCAAAACAAAATCGTTACTTACAAGTAGGAGTAGATTTGCAGCTTGAAGAGTTTTCTGAATTCACATGCGACCCACCCACCTCCCCATGAATGAGGAAACCAAACAGGTGGGAGAAAAGATCACATAAAAGAAAAGACAGAACTTAAAACAAGAAAAGTGAAGCCATCCCCTCATTTACAAAGGAAAGAAAAGAAGAAAGAATCCGAAGGCGACTACCACGCACAGAAACTTCCGGGGCGCCGTCTGACGTCCCACAAGGAATGGACCTAGCGCCAAATGGTGGTAGACGCCCATGAAAAAAGAGAACGAGAAACAGACCTTTCCGGACCCATCCACTAGATAGCGGAATAATGCACAGCATGTGAATCCAGAAAACTCTTCACACTAAAAAACTACTCCTACTGGTAAGTAACCATTTCGTTACTGTCTTTAAGAATGTGCGGAATGAGAAATGGATAGTAAAGCTGATATTTTTGTTCTAGAAAATGTTGACAGATGGTTTGCCTTTTTTGCCTTATGAGGTATCTCAGAAAATATGCGATGGATTGCAGTTTTCTTCTCTGCTTTCCCCGGCTATTTGCAAGGTGATTATTTTGATGATTAAGATTTTTCATCGTCAACCTGAAGCAAGTCTCCAAAATAGAAGTCTGCTAGAACGCTCAAATAGCCATTAGAATTGTACATCAATCCAAAGGTCTGAGCCGAGAACGATGTGAGCAGAGCTGGAATGGGCACCCTTGACACACAAAAAACAATATAAATCTTTGAAATGGTGCCCTTTGAGGGTCATGGTCTTCACTGTGCACCCATCTCATTGGTTGTAAGTTTTTTTCAGTGAATTTATTGGGCTACTGAAGTGTAGGTAGCCGGCTCTTTATACAGTGGACCGAAATGAGGTACACTGTGTAAAGAGTCCAGGCAACCCTTGTTGGTTTACAGAGGCAAAAATGATAACACTAAATACTCTCTTTTGTGGTAGTGTGGACGAGCAGTTTAGGCTTATCAGGGGGTAGTGCTAAGCATTTGTTGTACTCACAGAGGTAATAAATGAGACACACACAAATCTGAGAACAATTCAGAAAAATAAGTCGTATTTTTATATAAGTTTTGATACCAAGAACTTCGTTATCAAGTAAGTACTTTTTTTTAGATATCTATTTTTCCAGGTAAGTAAAATGTTCACTTGAATGTGTCTTTACGCAGCAATGCTTCCCTATGGGGAAAAAAGGCATATGTTGCATAGTTATTTACAGTCGGTTTCTAGAGGTGTCGTTGGGGGCCAAGGTCTAAAGTACCACCAGCAGTTACTTGTTACCTGCCCTGGGGCGTCCAGGTGAAGAGGTGCTGGTCTGGTTGGTAGCTTTGCATGCCATGCCAGTGTGAAGAAAGGGGGGGCACCTAGAAAACAGGCTGCAGAGGGCGACTTGGGAACAGGTCAGAGAGCTCCCAACAGGGGACTCTGGTCAAAAGGAGCCAGGGGGCACAACCGGTTTGTCGGTACCCAGGCTGGGGCGCTTGGATGTAGAGTTGATAGGTTGGCTGGGCTCTGTGCAACCAAGGTCCTCCCGGTTGTCGATCTTGCCAGTTGAGGGTGCAGAAATCAGGACAGCTGGGCCACTCTGGAAGTGGGTCTCTGCTGTGCTGACGTCCCTCAAAGGCTGCTTGGTCTCTGGACCGGTACCCCCGGGTGTTGTTGCTGTGCACCTCTGGTTGGTTCTGGTGCCCTCTCCCTCGGGGGGGGGGGGGAAATCTGACCTTCAGGAGCACAGGTACCTCTTCCTGGGGGGCTGCTGCGTCGGGCTGGCCAGTGAGCAGCAACCTGGTAAACCAAACTCTGCTTCTTCTGTGATTGCAGAGGAGTAGCTCCTCCAAGGGAGACTGCTGGCAGTTTGCTAAGTGCTGGCGCTCTACCGGGGTTCTTGGTAGTTGCTCAGCTACAGGACGAGCGAGTCACTCGGTCACGATTGTCAAAACTGGTGTCCTCTTCTTCTGGATCCGTCGAATCGGAGTTTGTCAACCTGGCGTGGCTCCTAAATATTCAATTTAGGGGCATTGAGTGGAGTGACGGGTAGTATCCAATGGGCTACTTACCTTTAGGGCAAATACACCCCCACCCAATATGACCACTTTTTGTGGGAAGTGGGCATAACCCTGACCCAGTGTGCCTAATGTCACCAAAAACCACGATGGTGATATTCTAGGTTCGAGGCATATGAGCTGTAGATCGTATACTTGTGCATAGATCGCCATCTGCTGTTGGGCTCGGATGTTTGCACTTTGTTTTTGTTTTGGAAGAAGTCTTTGTAGTCACGAGGTAGGTGACTCCTCCTTAGGGCGATGGTGCGCATGGGCATCGAATCCATCTGCAGATTGTTTTTTTTCCGCCATCGGGTTCGGATGTTGTTGGAAAACGAGGCAGTATCTGTGAGGCCTGCACAAATAACATGACTACATTTGTCCTTCACTGGGAACCAAACACCCAAGTGTAGCGCCTGACTCTCAGAGGGTAGCGTTGCAGAGAAGTCTGAGGCTTACTCCAGGGAGGTGGTGTGGGCTAGTAATCGCCATTTGCAGGTGCGCAGAAATACACTCAATAATTGATTGTCCAGTCTGTACTTTGCTTTATAAAAGTAAGAGTACATTTATTAAACACACACACTACTCAATACTATGCACCAATTTACAAATATACATAAGCTGTTGGAATTACTTTGTGACATTGCATAACATCTCCACCCCTCCCGCGGGGGGGTGGGGTCTAGCACCACCAATCCCATGTATGCACATCCTCTTGCCCCCCAATGCAGTTAGTTGAACATAACCTGGAGCGAGGGCCTTGCGCACTGGCACCATCCCAGTGGCGACCCACCCCCTTATCTCAACAAGCATTTAAAATAGGTAACCCTGCCTTGGTGACACATGACCCTGACTGAGCCTTCCCTACTGACCATGAAGTATACACCTCTACATCTTAAGGGCTAGCAGTCTGGGTTCTTCACCTAAGCGCACCAGCAAGAATACATGTTTAAGCATCACTTTAGAATGACCGTACTCATCACATTTGTTGATCATTATAATGCATTGCAATTACAGCCCCTAAAGGCATCACAGATGAAATCACAGGATTACGCATATACAGCCAGACACCCTAGCAGGAATGTCTGGCAACATAACCCCACTTTGCTTATGACATCACCTTACACAGGTACTTCACATTACACATGTGACCTTCAGTCCCTCTAAAAAGAAATAACCGTTAGTAAATGCATTTCTGGTGCAATTACACCTCTTCACCTCCAGGAGATGCCCTTCTCCAGACATCCCCAACTCAGCCCTTCACTCCGTGAAACACTTCTCAATACACCCTCAGCTGTAGAAGAAAGGTTCCAGCCTAGAAGGTGTTATATGTTGGCTGAGCCCTTGAGGGGTTCTTCTATTCAAGTCCCCATGTGACTTGTGGAGGGACTCCTCTTCGTGCTGGGGGGGAGACTGCGCTTCTCCAGCAGCTCCCCCAGCACCCTTGCACATGTATGGTGGTGACCCCGCTCTCCTGGGGCCACCATAAGCTGTGAAAACGCTGTTTTGCCCTTGCAGGCCGATCCTGGCCTGCAAGGCATTATGGGAATCGCTGCGGGGGAGCCGCGATTGCGCTGCGTCTTCGCCGCATCTCCAGCTGTTGATGGGGGGCCCGGTCCCACCCAGACCCCCAGGTGAATGTAGGCGGCTCGGGGAGCCCACCCCCGGCCGCTCCTTCCGTTTTCCGGGGCCCGGTCCCACCCGGGCCCCTCACACCTCCTTGGATCGTTCTGGGGGTCCCGGGACCCCCGCATGCCCATGCGGTGGAGGGCAGCCCGGGTAGCCCACCCCCGGCTGCCCCCGCCGGCTCCCCGCCTGGCCAGCACTCTTCTGTGCTGCCGCGGGAACCGGCTCCTCTCTTCGGGTCTGCCCGCTCCGGTGGGCAGACGCTGGGAATCCCGCGGGTCCTCCTGGACCTCGGGGGAGTGCGGCGGCACTCCCCCCGCTTTCTCCCGCACATCAGGGCCCGGGGATGGGGCCCCCAGGGCCATTTTCACGGGGGTGCGACGGCGCCCCCCCGGCTTTGCTTCAGGGCCTGGGGAGGGGGTCCCGGGCCCCTCCTCCTCCTCGTCACGGGGAGCGCGACGGTGCTCCCCAACTTTACTTCGGGGCCCGGGGATGGGGTCCCGGGCCCCTTGGGCTCATTTTCGCGGGGGGCGCGACGGCGCTCCCCCGCCCCCTCCTCGCGCATCACCAGGGGCCAGGGTGGGCTCCTGGCCCCCTTCTGGAGCCACTTCACGGGGTGCGCGACGGCGCCCCCCGACTTTGCTTCCTCCTGGGGCAGCCCCCAAGACCTGACCCACCCCGGGGGCATGATTGCGACCGGCGGCGGAGCCCCACGCGCTTCGTCGTCTGTCCCAGGCGGGGTCATAGGTCGCCTACCTTCTGGGGGGCATATCTCAGCCCCCGGGGGTCCGATCTGCCCCATTTTCGCGTCTTCTTGCTCCTGGTGGCGTCCCCCAGCCACTGGGAGCCCTCTCCTTCGCCCTCTGGGTCTCCAAGAGGGTGCATTCTGCAGGGAGCAGTCTTCACTGGCTCCCTGCGCCAGCCTTTCGCCTGGCTCTCCTCCTGGGCCTCTCTTCTCCCTGTGCAGAGGCCCCTGCTTCTGCGCACCGGTCCTGGGCTCTTCTTCTGGCGCTGTTAGGGGCCTGGGGGCAGTCAGGGGTACCTCCTTCCAACTGCCCATTGCCAGGCTCCAGCACCTTCCGCCTCAGCAGACCACACCCCAGAGAGAGCTTCTCTTCCTGTGCAAGCACTTTTTAAAAGTTGAGTAGGGGCTGGCAGGAAGTCTCTGTTGGTCCTATCAAACAGCGACACATCACTTCCCTGCCCCTGCTCCCTCCTTCTTGTCCAGCCTCTGGGTTTGTTCAAAATGGCGTCGTCCAGGGTCTCTGGCCACATGGTCTCTGAAACAAGAGCCCTTCCCTCCTCGCTGCCTTCCCTCCTTGGTGCAGCCTGTTGCCTGGCACCCAGTGATAGCTGCTGATGGATGAGCCTGTAGCCCCACCCATCTTCTCCTCGTGGAGAGGAGGCCTTAGCTTGTGGAAGAAAGGTTATCAATCCATCCAGCTGAGGTCAGCCCTCAGCCTGGCCCTGGTTATGACTGACTCCCGAAATGTGACATTTCGGGATGACCCAAAAGCAGTACAAATATGACTTTGGACTCTGCAGAATACCCCTTTTCACATCCGCTACAGTGGACTTTAGTGCGTGTCTGGAATCTGTAGGCCTTATGAAAGTTAATTTAGCACATGGGCTCCACATCCCCATAGGGGAATAATGAAGTGAAAAACAGTAAAGCACACTGACTTTCCCTGGCATGTTCCTTCCCAGTGTATAAAGCCTATTCCATGTCACCACCCAATTCTGCATAAGTCCTGCCACACCATTCACTTTGTAGCTGCTCCTGGACTGCGCACGCCAGGAATCTCCCCTGCGCAGCCCCTACACGTGTGCACACGCATGTACACAGGTGTCTGCATGTAACCAGCCCAGTGCCCCTTACTCCAGCTGCTGCGCAGCGGCCTAGTCAAGCTAGGGGGACACCAGTAAAATCCGCATGCAGTCTCTTTCATCATGAGTTCACTGTGGGTGAGTCCCAACTTATGAGGCTCTCCCACAGTAAAAACTGAACAACTAGGTGCTCAAAAAGCGAAAAATCCGGGCGGCCCAGAGTGTCAGAACCACCTTCTAACAGATGTGATTTGTTGCGCTCCGGTTCGGTGTCGTTCTCGAACCCCTTCGACGCGCAATCCCTCGCCACTCAACGGTATTGTCTCGATCGCGTTTCCTTTTCGGCGCGTATCTTCGGGAAATATAAAATCCTCGATCTTTGACGCGGGCAGTTGGGCCTATCCGCGCCGACCACGCCAGCAGTCAATGGCAAGGACTCCTTTCAAAAAATGCCCCGGGTGTGGTGCTAAGTTCCCACACACGGACTTGCACGAGGTTTGTAACCTCTGCCTCTCCCCGGAGCACGAAGACGAGAACTGCGAGGCCTGTGCATCTTTCAGGTCGAAGAAAACCATCCGTGACCGTCGGGCTCGACGTCACGAAATGTCTCGCGGAAGCAGTTCGATTCCGGACATCTTCGGAGCAGATCCCAATCTCCAGCCGCAGCAACAAGCTGATGAAGACATCTCAGTCTCCGAAGCCGACGACTCAGACGTCGAAGACGAGACAATCACCCCGGCTCAGCGGTCCGTGAGTACCGAAACCCCTCTCCCAACCAAAACCAAACCTAAGGCTCCGGTAACACCTTCGCCCTCGGGTTCAGGTCGACACCGGCAACACATTTCAGACGCCCCGCCCTCGGGCCCGGCTATGATACCAAAAGGAAAGCCTTCCGGCTCGGGATCGAGCCAACCCCACTCCGGTGCCGAAAAATCACCTTCGACACCGAAGTCCAAAACCAAAGAGGTGCCACGCCCTTCTTCCTCAGCACCGAAAACAGCCGGCATCGAAACCAACAAAGGACAAGCATTCGGAGCCAAAAAAAAGTCTTGGAGCCACAAACTCCTATACCAAAAGCTAAGGAGTCCAAGACCCCACAAAAAGCTTCAGAGATACGGTCTAAACAACATTCTGACCATAAGTCTTCGGCACCGAAAAAGGACATTGTACCCACACAACAGCCTCTACCAGATTTTTCGGATCCAAAGCAAAAAACTCTCTACATTGACCCGGAAACTGGCAAAGTTGTCGCCAAGCCTCCTAAAAAGAGAAAATTGGACACTTCAGAAGACCCTGAAATACCCATGAAGCAGAAGGAGATAGGCACTAATACTTCTCCCTCTCTCTCCTTCTCCCACTGATCCAAATCTGCTAATTTCTCCAGCACACTCCCCACAGCATACATTTTCACCTCAACCACAGGATGATGAAGATGATTATACCGATGAGGGTGGGGATGGAGATCCAGATGAGGATTATGACGCACATACCATTCCACACGATACAGATCCTTGGGATGATTACAACACAGATCCCGACCCACACAATGACCTGGACCTCTATCCCATCACCACCAGATGACAATGTTTGGTTTGCGCAACTAATTAACAGAGCTGCTCAATACCATGGGGTACAATTACACTCTGACCCTTTAGAGGAAGACTTTTTATTGGAAACATTTGCACCCACGCGCACCCTGACAATGTTAAAAGGCATGCTAAAACATGCACCAGAAGTTTTTAAGGACCCCGTCAGAGCCAGGATTCTTAACACCAGGGTAGACAAAAAATATAAGGCAGCTCCCAATGACCCAGTGTACATTAAAGGTCAGGTCAGGTCCCTTTAGATTCTCTTGTGTCTAATGCACGCAAGAGGGCAAATTCACAAGGCACAGGCAACACCCCTCCTCCTGATAAGGAATCCAAACTCATAGACGCATCTGGAAAACGTATCGCGTCACAGGTGGCAAATCATTGGCGGGTTGCCAATGCCCAAGCTTTGTTGGCCAGATATGACAGAGCTCACTATGATGAGCTTGAAAAGCTTATGCAACATCTTCCTGACCAATATAAAGACAAAGCTAATGACCTTATACAGGAGGGAAAATTAATTACAAATACATCTATCAAATGTGCGCTTGATGCAGCTGATACGGCATCTTGTGCTATTAATACCAGCGTTTTGCTACGCCGGCACGCTTGGCTCCGAATCTTCGGATTCAAGCAGGAAGTGCAGTCCGCTATTCTTAATCAGCCTTTTGACCAAGAGCATCTTTTTGGGCCCACAGTCGATGCATCTTTTGAGAAGATGAAAAAGGATACGGACACTGCCAAGTCCATGGGGGCCTTGCAATTACCTTCCCCTAGAGGTTCATTTTGTTGCTCCTTTTACAGGGCTGGCTCCAAAACTATTGGCTCGGAGCATCCCTCTTCTTCCTATAAAAGCCCCAATCAAACTGATTCCTCCAGGGGATACTTTCGTGGAGGGTACAGAGGCAACAGTGGTAAGGGAAGAGGTCCCGGTAACAATACCCGCAACTCCCCTACCACCAAGCAGTGACTTACCTTCACTTCCCCCCCGATCATCCCACTCCTGTCGGGGGACGCCTCTCACAGTTCCTACCTGTCTGGAATTCTATCACAACAGACAAGTGGGTAAGACAAATTATCCAGTATGGTTATTTCCTGGAACTCGCCTCCACTCCCCCAAATATCCCTCCCAGACAAAGTCCAATGTCCCTGGAACATCTGACTCTTCTGAAACAAGAGGTTCTCTCTCTATTACAAAAACATGCAATAGAACCAGTCCCCTTACCTCATCAAGGCACAGGGGTTTACTCCCTCTACTTTCTAATCCCAAAAAAAGACGGCTCTCTCAGGCCAATACTGGACCTCAGACCGTTAAACCTCTACATTCAGTCAGACCACTTCCACATGGTCACTCCAACAGGTGCTCCACACTGCTTCAACAAGGCGACTTTCTCTCCACTCTAGATCTAAAGGACGCCTACTTTCATATTCCCATTCACCCCGCTCACAGGAAATATCTCAGGTTCGTGGTGGACGGTCAACACTACCAATTCAAAGTCCTTCCGTTCGGGGTGACTGCAGCACCCAGAGTCTTCACCAAGTGCCTCGCAGTAGTGGCGGCTCACTTACGAAGACAATACATTCACGTGTTCCCTTATCTGGATGACTGGCTCATAAAAGCCAAGTCACACAGCAGCTGTGTGCAACACACACACAACAATCCAGCTGCTTCACGACTTGGGATTCACGGTGAACCTCACCAAATCCCACCTCCAACCGTCCAACACATAACAATACCTAGGAGCTACTATAAACACTTCAAAAGCTTTAGCATACCCCAACCCTCTCAGGATAAGCACTATGCAAGCTCTAATATCCAAATTTCAGCCTCAACACATTACCAGCTCGAGTGTTCATGCAGTTGATCGGGATGATGGCCTCTTGCATTCTCATCGTCCCTTATGCAAGACTCCAAATGCGTCCCTTACAGGAGTGTTTGGCATGTCAGTTGAACCAGGCTCAAGGTCAGCTAACAGATCTGGTGTTGGTGGACAGCCGCACACATCACTCTCTACAGTGGTGGAACACACAAAACCTTTCCAAAGGGCGGCCGTTCCTCGACCCGTTTCCACAGATAGTGCTAACAGCAGACGCATCGCTCATCGGCTGGGGAGCTCCTCTTCAAAACACTACCATTCAGGGCATATGGACCCCTCAGCAAAAACAACACCACATAAATTACCTGGAATTACTGGCAATTTTTCTGGCATTAAAATCATTTCAACTACATCTGGTAGGCAAGGCTGTCTTGGTCTGTACAGACAACATGACAGCAATGTACTATATACAGAAACCGGGGGGGGACACACACTCTACAGCTTTCACACCTAGCTCAAACCATATGGAGATGGGCCATTCCGCAAAACGTATATCTCCTTGCAGAACACCTCCCAAGGGTACACAATCAGATTGCAGATCTGCTCAGTCGTCAAACACAGCAGATCCACGAATGGGAACTTCATCCTCAAGTTCTTCTTCCATTCTTTCACATTTGGGGCCACCCAGAAATAGATCCGTTCGCCACACATCAAAATGCCCAAGCTTCGCGTCCAGGTATCCACACCCATTGTCCAAAGGCAATGCGCTATGGATGAACTGGTCAGGCCAATTTGCTTACGCTTTTCCGCCTCTCCCACTAATTCAGTTAGTGGTTCGGAAGCTCAAACAGCATTCCCTCACAATGATCCTAGTTGCTCCAACATGGGCCCGACAACCATGGTTCACAACCCTCTTGGAACTATCAGTAGTTCCTCATCAAAAGCTACGCCTCTCACCCAAGCTTCTCACTCAGAACCATGGAGAGATAAGACATCCAGATCCCAATCAACTCAACCTTCCGATCTGGCACCTGAAGTCTTAGAGTTTGGCTACCTCGATCTCCCGCCACACTGCATGAACATCATTAAAGAGGCTAGATGTCCTACCACCAGAGCATGTTACGCCGCAAAGTGGAAACGATTTGTAATTTACTGTACAAATAAACTCAATCCACTAGATGCTTCTATTCAAAACATTATATGCTATCTCTTACACCTACAACAATGTAACCTAGCATATACATCCATAAGACTACATCTCGCTGCAATAGCAGCTTATCTCTAAAACAGACAACACTTGTCTTTGTTTAGAGTACCCGCTATCAAAGCATTTATGGAAGGACTTAAAAGAATAATTCCACCCAGAGCTCCACCCTCTCCAGTATGGAATTTAAATATTGTTCTTACCAGACTCATGGGTCCCCCATTTGAACCTCTGCACAAATGCGAACTACAGTTCCTCACTTGGAAAGTAGCCTTCCTACTCGCTATCACATCTCTTAGAAGAGTTAGTGAACTCCAGGCATTAACCATTCAAGAACCATTTTTGCAAATCCATCATAACAAAGTGGTTCTTAGGCCTAACCCAACATTTTCACCAAAAGTCGTTTCTGCCTTCTATCTTAACCAGTCTGTTGAACTCCCAGTTTTTTTCCCCTCAACCAGACTCAGTGGCAGAACGGGCTCTTCACACGCTAGACGTTAAAAGAGCAATACTTTACTACATTGAAAGGACAAAATCCTTTAGAAAAACTAAACAACTTTGTGGCTTTTTCCCCACCTCATAAGGGCAATCCCATTTCAAAAGCGGGGGATTGCAAGGTGGATTGTTAAATGCATCCAAATATGCTATCTTAAAGCCAAACGCACATTAACCATTCCCCCTAGAGCTCATTCCACACGCAAACTAGGGGCTTCTGTGGCATTCTTAGGGAACATTCCCCTAGATGACATCTGCAAAGCAGCAACTTGGTCTACACCGCACACTTTCACAAAACACTGTTGTGTAGATGTGCAAGCAAAACAAGCTAATGTGGGCCAGGCTGTATTAACACTTTTTCAAACCACTGCAACAGATACAGGTAGCCACCGCTAAAGAGGTAACTGCTGTATAGTCTATGCACAAGTATACGATCTACAGCTCATATGCCTTGAACGGAAAATGCTACTTACCAGTATGCATCTGTTCTTGGCATGTAGAGCTGTAGATTCGTATACGCCCACCTGCCTCCCCGGATACCTCTGTTCCAGTACTATCTTACTTAGATACATTACACATGGACATCTTTCTATTTCTTACTAACTCCATCATAACCCTTCATGGCAAAAACAATCTGCAGATGGAGTCCATACCCATGCGCACTATCGTCCTAAGGAGGAGTCACCTACCTCGCGACTACAAAGACTTCTTCCAAAACAAAGTGCAAACATCTGAGCCCAACACCAGATGGCGATCTATGCACAAGTATACGAATCTACAGCTCTACATGCCAAGAACAGATGCATACTGGTCAGTAGCATTTTCCTGTCTCTTCACATCACGTAGCCCACCTTAGGGGTGGAACTATCTAGATGGGGAACACGCCTCCTGACTAGCTAATTTTCCCCCCTGTCCTGGCAGCAAAGTGGCCCGGAGGGGGGGTGGCATTGCCTGCTGTAGGGGTGACTTTCATTACCTGGCGTGTCTGCTGGCATGGCACACAGAGGGTGTGCTATGTTGTGTCTTCACTTTTCTCCACACCGTGTCACACAGCCTGCAATGGCAGTTTGCATAAGTGTGCTGAGGGGTCCCTTGGGATGGCACAATACATGCTTCCAGCCTTAGGGACCCTCTTTAGCCTCCTTGCCCTAGATACCAGGGGTACAATTTACTAGGGACTTAAGGCAGTAATACAGGTATTGCCAATTGGGGCAACAGTTGTACAGTTTTAGGGAAAAAGATCTGGCCCGGACCTTGATAGCAGGAACCCAGTGCACTTCTGTCGAAATTGCATCAAATACCAGGCAAAAAGTAGGGTGACCATGTCAAAAATGGGCACTTTCCTACATTAAGTGACTGTTTGAACCTCTTTGACTTTGTTTAACAGAATACTGCGGTGTTAATTTTACTGTGGGGCTCCCAGCTTGGAGTTGAGGATAATTCAAGGATGTGAATTTATGAAAGATTCAATGCTGGAGACCATGACATTTATCTGTGGGATGAACAGAGGCGAAGTACTGTGTCCTACGTCTGAGGACTGCCCTAGGTCCGCTTGTTACAGTACTCCTAGTTTTTAACAATTTCCATCATGTTTGAACAAAGCTAGCAGATTTAGTTTTGAGAATTTAAAACTTGCAGGACCAAGATCTTTGTATTATAGTATTTAGATTCATCCTACAGCATTCAAAGGAATGTGAGCTTTGCAGCAAGTTCCCATGTATAAAGAAGTTTTGCAGCGTGAATCTTTCTGGATTCACTATGCTGTGCAGTATTCCGCCATCTACTGGTTGGGTCCGGAATTGTAGTCTTTTTTCTCTTTTTTTTTTTTTTTTCGTGGTCCAGGTGGGCGTCGACATACCACCATTTGGTGTCCTTCGTGACGTCGACGTGCTTCCTCCGGAAGCTCCCACCTTTGGCCGCCATCTTCAGATTCTTTTTTCCGCCGTTGGGTCTGGATCGTTGCCGAAGAGTTCCAGAATTTTTGGGAAGAAGAATCGAGGAAAATCGAAGAAAGCGACAAAAATCAAGTTTTCAGCTACACCGGACTACAGGTCAGGTAACCGGGACGACAAGGGAGAAGGTTACGACCAAGACCTCGACGTTCGACGGAGAATGCGCTCGCAGGGGGCTCCCTGAGCGCGGGGATGGACAAAACACCGTTCAAGTTTTGCACCAATTGCCACCACAAATGCGCCCAGAAGGACCAGCATCCAGTCTGCAACCTCTGCCTGCCGCTCGACCACAGCAGCGAAGACTGCAACGCATGCTCAGCCTTTACACCGAAGACCCTCAGAGTAAGGGAGAGGCAGAGAACGGCGAACCACAACATGCAGGGACCGCCTCCATCGCTCCGGGACCTGGGCCTCTCCAGTGGAGAAGAGGATATCGCTGAAGGGCCGGAGGACTGCACGGTCATCGAGGTCCACAAGAAGACGTCGAAGGAGGTAAGGGTGTCGTCGACCCCTAAACACTCGAGCGACACTCGAAAGGGTGAAGCTAAAGCCCCGAGCGACACTCGTAGAAGTGAAGCGAAGTCCTCGAAGGGAGCATTGCCGCCGAAACACTCGACGAAGGCAACAGCAACCAAGGACAGCCAACCGAGCGGATCCTTCGAAAAGGACTCCCAATCGCCGAAAGCCCTCGAAAAACCAAGTTAAGGTTGCCCTCGAAAAGGACACCTCTGCACCGAGAAAGGTAGGGCCGACATCGTCGTCGATGGCCCCGAAGAGAGGCGCTCCAACCCTCGACGCCGAACATGCCGCCGAGATGGAGAGGAAGAAGAGGAGGCTCGAGGCCGAAATGGCGAGCATCCTGCAGCAGAAAAGGGACTTCGACGAGACGATGAGCCAATACACCATCCCGCCGAAACCCGCGCTCGAAGTCGAAAGAGACGACGAGGACGCCGAACCGCCGAAAACGCCCGAACCAGTCGAGGAACAGGGGGACGAAGACTAGCCTTTCGAGGGAGAAGGCTACGAATATCTGCAATCCTACAGGGACTCGACGTCCTCAGAGGCACAAGACCTAGAATGGCAAGATCTCGACGCAGAATCGCCGGAAGAAGGGGTAGATACTTACCCTTCGAGGCCATCGCCACCAGACGACATAGGGATCTACAACATGGTCGTCCAAAAGGCTGCACAAAAGTATGGAGTGCAAATGGAAGAGGAGAAGCCCAAGGCATGTTTTCTCCTGGAGACTCTACTGCCTCAACAAACTAGGAGCCAATTCCTGCCCATGCTCCCTAGTGTGCTCGATCAAGGAAGAGAGGCCTTTAAGGAACCAGCAGTATGCAAGGCTGTGACGCCAAGAACGGAGAAGAAATATAAACATTCTTCAAAGGACCCTGCATACATCCAAGGGTCAGTACCAGCTGACTCCATAATTGCAGCAACGGCTAGGAAGAGGGCCAATGTGCCCACTAATGCAGGACCACCTCCAGACCAGGAGAGTAGGAGGATGGATCTCACAGGGAGAAAGGTGGAGAGAGATGCTGCAATCCATTGGCGCATCGCAAACTCCAACGCCCTGATCAACAGACACGCATACCAACACTGGGATGAAGTGGGGCAGCTCCTAAAGCATCTACCAGAACAGCACCAACAAAGAGCAGCTCACCTGGTAAAAGAAGGCAAAAGCATAGCGAACACATGCCTAAAATCAGCATTGGCTGCTGCTGAAACATCGAGCAGACTAATGATGGGGGTGACCGAGAGGAGACACGCATGGCTCAGAATTTCGGGATTCAAACCAGAGGTGCAAAGCAACATCCTGAATACACCTTTTAACGGAGAGCAACTGTTCGGCACACCAGTGGACGACAAGTTGACGCAGCTCAAAAAGGACAACGAGACAGCAAGATCCATGGGAGCGTTGCAGTTCAGAGGGATGAGAAGGGGCACACCCACGAGAAGGCCAGGTGGGAGAGGAGGCAACGTGCCTACCACATCACACCAGACATTCCAGCAAGGCTACCAAGGGAACAACCAAGGCCAGCAGCAGCAGAACTGGCAGTACCAGCCCTGGGGACAGTCCTTTCGAGGGCGCGGAAACGGACGAGGACAAACACGAAGGGGAGGCCAACAGCCCTCATCCAAGTGACCACCAAGAAACAGACCCCCCCCCCCCCCCACCCTAGCAACACCTCGGGGTGGGTGGAAAGACATAAAGGAAAACTGCAGCCGAGCGTTCAACAACAAACAGTACCTCGAACACTCAAGACCGGTAGGGGGAAGAATAAAAAACTTCATCCAGGAATGGAGGAAGGTCACATCGGACAAATGGATACTAAACATCATACAATACGGATACTGTATAGAGTTAGAAAAAACCTCCGAACAGAAAACCAAGAAGCAAGGCACACTCGGCGAAGGAGCTCTCGCTCTTGCAACTAGAGGCACAAGAACTGCTCAGCAAGGAGGCAATAGAGGTGGTACCCAAAACCCAAAGGAACAAGGGAGTTTACTCAACTTACTTCCTGGTGCCAAAGGTGGACGAAACACTAAGACCCATCCTGGACCTAAGGTTCCTAAACAAATTCATAAAAACTCAATGATTCAAGATGACTTCCCTACAAGAGGTAATGCCACAACAAGGGGACTTTATGGCTACTATAGATTTAAAGGACGCGTACTTGCACATCCCCATCAAACACAAGCGCCTGCTAAGGTTTGTGATCAACCAAAGCCACTACCAGTTCACAGTACTGGCATTCGGCCTAAAATCCGCACCAAGGGTGTTTACAAAATGCCTAGCAGCTGTCGCAGCACACCTACGAAGGCAAGGAATACACGTATACCCCTATCTCGACGACTGGCTCGTAAAGGCAAGTTCGTACAGCCAATGCAAACTACACATTCAGCAGGTCATACTAACGCTGACACGACTGGGTTTCTCGATCCATTGGGAGAAATCGTCAACAGAACCAGAGCAAATAAAAATATTCTTAGGGGCAGAGATAGACACCATACAGGCCAAAGTGTTCCCCAGCAGGAAGAGAACATTGGCGATACTGAAGGAAACACGTCATTACCGCAAGGGGCAAGTTCTGACAGTGAGGACGGTGAGCAAGCTGATGGGAATGATGGCATCCTGCATTCACCTAGTCCAAAATATTCGACTGCACATGAGGCCATTCCAGGAATGGATACAGCAGCAATGGTCACAGGCAACTGGGAGTTGGGAAGATCTAGTGGTTGTCGCACATGCAGTGCATCAGGAAATAGCGTGGTGGAACGAACAAAACATATCACAGGGGAAACAATTCACACAACCAACTCCAACAGTGACCATCAACACGGACGCCTCCCAGCTGGGGTGGGGCGCACACATGAACAAGCTCAAGGTGAGGTGGCTATGGTCGCAACAGGATGCGGTCAAGCACATCAATTACCTGGAACTAAAAACAGTGTTCCTAGCCTTAAAAGCTTTTCAGAAGGAGCTGTACGGGAACAGGGTGTTGATCCAAACAGACAACACCACGACCATGTTCTACGTCAACAAACAAGGAGGAACACAGTCAGTAGCACTATCAGGGCTAGCACAGGAGATATGGACATGGGCTATTCCGCTGAGGATAGACCTACTAGCAATACATCTCCCAGGGAAGGACAATGTGGAAGCAGACCGACTCAGCAGGCAGACGTCCGCATCCCACGAATGGGAGTTCAACCAACAGGAATTACAGAAAGTATTCCAGAAGTGGGGTACACCAAAAATAGACTTATTTGCAACACACCAAAATGCAAAATGCCAACACTTTGCATCCAGACAACCAGACCATCGGTCACAAGTGAATGCGCTATGGATAAGTTGGTCAAAGACATTTGCATACGCTTTTCCCCCGATACCACTGATACACAGGGTACTCAACAAATGCAGGATCAGCAACATGTTACTGATACTAATAGCACCTCAGTGGGCCAGACAGTCATGGTTCTCACAAATATTGGAGATGGTGCAAGCACCAGCACACAGATTCCCAAGACGAAGGGACCTGTTAACAATGCAAAACGGGAGGGTGCTACACCCAGAGAGCCTCAGTCTGGCGGCATGGCTCCTGAAGACCTAGAGTTCGCACACCTCAAGCTACCGGCGAGCACAATGGCAGTGCTCAGGGAGGCAAGAAGGCCTACCACAAGGAAATGCTACGTAGCAAAGTGGAAAAGGTTCTCAGAATGGTGCATTAGAGAAAAGTTGCAAAGAAAGATCGCAAGGGAGTCAACAGTACTGAAATATTTAACACACCTACTGCAAAGTAAACTAAGTTACGCATCCCTAAGGGTACACTTAGCGGCGATTGTGGCTTACACAAGAGGAGAAACCGGGAAGAGTTTCTTCACCTCACAAGTAGTAAAAAGATTCCTAGAAGGGGCAAAGAGAATCGCACCTCCAAACAGAATGACAGCACCAGCATGGAACCTCAACGTAGTGCTGACCCAATTGATGAAGGCACCATTCGAGCCGATGCACAAGGCTACACTGCACATGCTCACACTAAAGACGGCCTTCTTAGTGGATATCACATCACTACGAAGAGTAAGTGAGTTGCAGGCGCTAACACTTCAAGAGCCCTACCTGCAGATACACAGTGATAGGATTGTGATGAGAACAGACCCACACTTCATGCCTAAGGTGGTGTCCCGGTTCCACATCAACCAAACAATCCAAATACCTCGTTTTTTCCAAAAACCGACCACAAGCACAGAGAGAGCGCTGCACACACTGGACGCCAGGAGGGCGGTGATGCACTATATAGAAAGGACAAAAGAGTGCAGAAAAACAAAACAACTGTTTCCTTCGCAAGCAGTTGTTTGGGACGGCCAGTTACCAAAAATACCATTGCACGATGGATTGCACAAACCATACAACTGTGCCACAAACAAGCTGGGCAACTGTTACAAGGAACAGCTCATGCTCACTCAACAAGGAAGAAAGGAGCAACGATTGCGTTTCTGGCCAACACACTGATTCAAGACATTTGCCAAGCTGCAACATGGTCTTCAGTGCACACGTTCACTAAGCACTACTGTGTGGATATCCAAATGAACAAAGAAGCGCAAGTGGGACAGAAGGTCTTACAACACATATTCAGTAACCAGTGCTAATCTTCCACCCAGCCACCACAATAAGGACAAACCGCTACAAAGTCTATGCACCGCATAGTGAATCCAGAAAGATTCACGCTGCAAAACGTATAGTTTCTTACCTGTCGGTGTAGTTTTGCAGCTTGAAGACTTTCTGGATTCACTAGCGAACCCACCCTCCTCCGCCAAAAGATGAGACTGGAGGAAAGGGATTAAACACAAACAAGACTTTACAAAATAAGAGGAAAAACCAGAATAACACAAGACAAGAAAAAAGAATCCGAAAATGGCGGCCAAAGGTGGGAGCTTCCGGAGGAAGCACGTCGACGTCACGAAGGACACCAAATGGTGGTATGTTGACGCCCACCTGGGCCACGGGGAAAAAAAAAGAGAAAAAAAGACTACAATTCCGGACCCAACCACTAGATGGCGGAATAATGCACAGCATAGTGAATCCAGAAAGTCTTCAAGCTGCAAAACTACACACAGGTAAGAAACTATACGTTTTATCTGAGTGGATGGCCCTCTTAGTGTTCAAATGACGAGCCAACCTGAAACCCTTCCCTGGTCTGTGAAAATCAGTAATCCCCAGAGGATTCTCTTTCGTCCGTGAAATAAGGGAGATATTCTCTGCAAATCGAAAGTAATAAAACAGTGGGAGGAGCTGGACGAGTTAATGAAGCATCTGCAGAACCATACCAGAAGAGGGCACGCGCCCTCGCAGAGGAGGGGAATAGCATAGCGAACATGTGCATAAAATCAGCACTCAATGCCACGGACACAGTGGCAAGACAACTGATGGCAGCAGCAACCTTAGAGGCATGCTTGGCTGTGTATCTGAGTTCAAGAATGCGGTTCAGGCGAACATTATCAACACTCTTTTCAACGGAGAACACCTGTTAGGGAGTGCAGTACATGACCCACTGCAACAATTGAAAAAGGACGACTACACAGCAAACTTGTTGGGGGTCCTGCAGTTAAGAGGGCAGCAGAGAAGGGGAGGCTGACTGAAAGAGGAGTCTTTCAAACCCTCGCAACACATCCAGCTTTCCAGCACACACGTCAGACAGAAGCACCAGCACTACAGTGGCAATCCCAGGCACCACAGAGACAACCTTTCATGGGCGAGCGAGAGGCAAAGGAAAGCCTTCAAGAAGGGGGGCAGCAGCAACAAAAAAGTGACTCCCAAAACTGGGAGTCCCACCCAACCACAACACCTGTGGGGGGAAGAATAGGAGCCTTCCTCCAGGAGTGGATGGAGGTCACATCAGACAAATGGGTACTCCACATCATCCAACACTGCTATTGCATAGAACTAGAAAAGCACCCACCAAGACGGGGGCCCAAAACATACAACCTAAAATCTATCTTCATTGAGAAGTTGAATTGCTGCAAAAACAGGCAATAGAGAAAGTGCCCCTTTAAGATATCAACCAGGAGTCAACTCAACATACTTCTGGTACCAAAACCAAACAAATCACTACAGCCCATACTAGACCTCCTGTTCTTAAACAAGTTCATAAAAACACAAAAGTTAAAAATGACAACTACAAGAAGTTATCCCTCGACTCCAGCACGGGGATTACATGGCAACCATAGATCTAAAGGATGCTCATCTGCACATCCCAATAAACCACAAGTACAGGAAGTTTCTGCTCTTTATAATAGACAAGACACACTACCAATTCAGGGTTCTACCATTCGGGATAAAATCAGCTCCCAGAGTGTTTACAAAGTGCTTAGCAGCTGTAGCCCCTCATCTGAGAAAGAAAATAATACATGTGTAACCTTACTAAGACGGGTTGACAAGGGCAAGTTCTTCACACAAGTGCAGAGATGGCATTAGAATAGTGATGATGACACTCCAAAGACTGGGGTTCACCATAAACGGGGAGAACTCTTCACCCACGCCAGAACAAGAGAAGCTCTTCTTGGGAGCACAAGTAAAGGCATTCCCATGCGAAAAAAGAGTTCTGGCAATAACGCAACAAGCTTGCTGCTATTAGAAGGATCAGTCTCTGACGGTGAGGACTGGGGGCAAGTTACTGAGAATGATTGTAAGAAAGTGGCTCTGTATATACTGAACCAAAGTAAGGTTCAGTGTGCACAGAGTCCACAGAGGTTTGGCAGAGGCTAAAGTTAGATATAACCTTACTCTCTAAAGTGGTAGCTTGGTCGAGCAGTAAGGCAGTATCGGAGGACAGTGTAAAGCATTTGTTGTACACACTCAGGCAGCAAATGGTCTCACACACTCAAGAACTGAACTCTAGGCCAATTGTTTTGTATATAAAAATATATAGTTTTATTTTAGAACCAACAATAGGTATCAAAATACTTTCTCAGAATAAAATGCTGTAGTTGTATACTTTCAATAAGCAATAGACTTTTAAATGCAATAGATACAGTTGTTGCAATAGGCAACACAATTATAACATTGAGCTCAATGGGAGTTTTTAAGTAAAAGCAGTTTGTTACTTTGCGTATGATTTTCTTACTCAGGGTTGGATCCTGGATTCAACCCTGGTGCATTTCCTGTAAACAGTTGAAAGAAATCGTTTTTGTTACACAGGCGATTTTTAAGGAATATTTGTATGTTTCAAAAATCGACAGAAGAATTTCTGGCAAAAACCAGGCAATGTTATCCTATGGAGGAAAATCAAGTTATCGGTAAGTACAGTTGTAATTACTTTTCAGGGTCAGTGCTGGGCACCAAGATCCAGCACTGGGATCTCTCCTGATAACAGGTGAGTAATTTCGTTTTTGTTGATCGGGCGATTTTTAGTGAATATTTTAAAGTTTCAAAACTCGACACTTAGAAGAATTTCCAAGTGAAACCAGTCAATGTTACCCTATGGAGAAAATGTAGGTTATCGGGCTTTCAGGTAAGTACTCGACTGGCAGAGTTAAGGTTCTGGGCATAGACTCAGGGGTCTCCCAGGGTCAGGTAGGTACAGTTGGTACACCCTCAGCGGCACAGGGGCAGCCGGGTGCAGAGTGAGTTAGGCCCAATGTTAGCCTAAGGCGGGCAGGGGGCCCTTGGTTGGTGGCTGCTAGCAGGCAGGCCACGCGGCTGTGGGAGCTGGGCTCCTGGTCACTTACACAGGGCAAGTGGGGAAGTAGAATAGGATAGGTGTTGCACTCCCAGGGGCACTCGGGCGGCTGGGTGCAGGGTACTTTGAGCCGTCGGGCGCTCAATGGATTTCAATGGAGAAGTTACCAGATGAACAAAGGCTGCAAGCTCGGGGACGGAGATTCTTCAGGTGCGACCACCACTTCGAGAGGTAAGTTGGGAAGCTGTAGGTTAGGTAGGCACCTCGGAGTTGGGCACAGGGGGCCGCCGGGTGCAGGGGTGTCTTCGCGTCGGGAATTCTTACCCTCTGCTGGTCGCGGTTGGAGGGGTCCCTGGTTCTGAGGCTGCAGGTGTCGTCCGGAGCGTCGGAGGTTCCTTGGGTGCTGGATTCTTGGTCACAGTCACCGGGGGGACTTCCTCGTGGTCTTTGTCCACTCAGGCACAGGCCGGGCTTGGCGGGTGCAGAGTGTGCAGGAGTCGCGGTTCCTGGCTGGCACCAGGGGTTTGTTACTTGCTTTGAGCAGAACCACTGCTCGTGGGAGTCCCAGTCTTTTTAGAGTCACAAGGCAGTCAGGTCCTCTGGGGTTTTCGAGGTTGCTGACCACTGGAGACGCCGGGGTTTAGCAGGTTCGAGGGTCGACGGGCCTGTAGGGCTGGGGCCAAGTCAGTTGGTGTCTCCCTCTTGTTAGCAGCTGCACAGCAGGTCTTCTTTCTTCTTGTTCTTCCTGCTTGTTTCGGATTCGGGATCTGAGGAAGGAAGGTTCAGGGTGCCCCTAAATACAAAATTTAGGGGGTTACAGGTAGGTAAAGGGCAGGGACCAATGGGTCCCTTCCCTGGGGTGGGTACACCCCCTATCCTTCACTCTCCAGAGGGAGGGGGGCAGGAGCCTAGTCCTGATTGGGCAGGGCTCCCCATCTGCAAGATGGCGAGAGCCCGGAGATGTGCTTCACCTCGCCTCCCCCACCTGAGGGGTGGGGTTGGCAGAGGCTGGCACACCCCCTTTCCTCACTTGGGGTTTCCCGGCAGTCTTCCCGCCAGAGTGGGGGCTAGAACCGGTGAGGACCAGTTGCGGAGTACAGCAAGTGGTTTGGGGAGGCTCACAAAGGCGGCATGCCTTTGAAGCTTCCCCCTGCCCATCCTGGGGGAGGAGACCTAGCACCTCGCCTAGGACGTGCATTGTTGCAGGCCCAGGAGAGCGGATGGCTCTCTACCCAGGGGTCCAGCAACATGTCTGCTGGGTGGCAGCCTAGGCAGCCTCTCAGGCAGGACGTGGATTGTGGGTTAGGTTCAGGGGGTAACTCTAAGTTACTCCAGTATTGGAGCTTTCATAGATTCCCATGCTTGGAATCATTCCCCGTCGTCGAGATGGGAGCCTCGGTAAATATATATATATATATATATACAGTAGTAAATAACCATTACAAAAGAGAAACAGGCCTAGGCCTAATCCCATTTTGTAGTCAGACCATGTCTTTTTGTAAAAGAGACCAAAAAGACTCATTAGCCAATCAGAGCCGCCTCACCCCTTAGAACCCTGGTGAAAGAACCTCAGCTCCTCAGATTTTCTACCGCACGTTGTGCAGAAGGGAGTCTCCTTGAGCTCTGCTCTATTTCGACTATTTCTTACACTTTTCAGCTGTTTTCTTCAGGTTTTCTTGGTGAAATGTCTGAGAAAGGAAAGAAAGGGTTATTTAAGGCTTGTTCCACTTGTGGAAAAAAGAGGCTCTATGTGGAGGATAGGCACAAGGACTGTATATACTGCCTATACCCGGACCACAAGGCTGCGGAGTGCAAGATTTGCCGCACTTTCTCGACTAAGACTCTCCGGGATCGTGAGGGTCGTCTACTTACCTGGCTTCACAAGTTAAAGTCAAGGAAAGAGTCGGTGTCCAGTGACAGCGAGGACGCTTCTTCCGCAGTTTCTTCCAGAAGGTCAGTCAAGAGGGGTAGGGGTTCCCCTTCATCATCTCTGGGTCACCCCTCTAAGGCCTCAAAGAAGACCCCAAAGGAGTCTGAGGGCCAAGGTTCCATGAAATCTCCTCACTGCGGTGTAAAGGAGAGGGAGGAACCATTATCTTCATCTGCGACTCTCCCTGGCAAGGAGAAACCTTTGAAGAAGCCTTCTTCACATTCTTCGGAGAAGAGTTCCCATTCGTCGACGATGCGTAAACCCTCGTCGACGAAAACGCAAAAATCACAGGTTAAAAATGTTCCTGTGTCGACTCCGTCTCTTTTCCCAGTGTCGACGGGCTCGTCGACGAGCACATCTACAGCACCGTCGACGGCGGTGTCGACGAAGACGGCGTCTACAGTTCCGTCTACCACTGTGGCGTCGACGACGAGAGTGTCGACGATGACGACTGCAACAGTGATGACGACATCAGCAGGGGTGTGCCTTATCTCGTCGACGACAGGTTCGACGACGCCCATCGTCTCGTCGACGATCAGCTCGTCATCGAGGATGTCGACGCTGGTTCCATCAACTTTCTCGTCGACGGTGCCCCCGTCGACGATGATGTCACCGACGACGGTTTTGACCTCCACGTCGACGAGACCGTCGACGACGGTTTTCACCTCCACGTCGACGAGACCGTCGACGACGTCGTCGACGGGGAAAATTTCAATTTCCATTAAAAGAAAAGGGGTTGCGCCGGAGAGGCTTTCACCCAGGACAGTGGATCCCTTACCACCTGCATTATTATTGGAGGAGGAAGAGGACTCTTATGGTGAGGACAGTCAATTTGGCTATGCTAACAGCCCATCTCAGCTTCTAGTGAAATGTCAAGAAACTGATTCTGAGGGTGAATACTGCCAGGAACAAGTTTCTATACATCATCAATATCCACAACAGGAGGATGTTCAGCAACAGATGGTTTCTGTTCCCACCTCTCTGTTATCGGACTTACAGGGGATGCTTCTTGACTATCGTCAGAGGTTGTCTTCGCTTCCTCCGCAACCTATTCTCCTACCACAAACTGTGCATACTCCTCAACCCATGGTGATAGTTTCACCACCTCCAATGACTCATCCACAAATTCAAACGGAGGCAGTCCCTCAACTTCAGGATGTTTCTTCTGATGAGGAAGAAGGTGAGCTTGTGCAAACGGATCAGGGAGAGGAGTGGGACGATTACGTGATCCCTGATCCCGCTTCTCCAATTCCTGCTCCTGTGGATTCCCCTCCGGCTGATATAGGGGGTTTTCACAAGCTAATGGAAAGGGCTTCGTTACGTTTTGAACTTCCTATGCCATCTGTTCAAACGGAGTGTTTCCTATATGATTTTAAGGAGCCGGGTAGGAGGATGATACGTTCCATTCCCATTGTAAATCATGTATGGGAAGAGGGGATAAGGACCATGAAGAATCCAGCTACAGTGGTCCCAGTCCTACCACGGCTAGACAAAAAATATAAAGCTTCTGAGGACAGCCCAGCCTCGTTGACTGGTCAACCAAAGCCAGATTCAGTGATTTCCCAGGCAGCGCAGAGGAAATCTAAGAATCCTTCAGTACCTCTGACCACACCACCGGACAAGGAAGGCAGACGCCTAGACAATGCAGGGAAACGATTTTCCTCTATGGCGAGTCTGGTTATTAGGGCTGCTAATGCATTAGCGATACTTGGCCGATACGACCGCCAATTGTGGTGCGACCTTTCGCCTTACCTTGATCAATTGCCTGATACAGCTAAGTCTGAAGCGAAAAAGATCCTGCATGAAGGAGAGCTAACATCAGCAGAGATTATAGACTGTGCGATGGACATAGCTACGACATCTTTCCGCTCTTTGGCAG
This sequence comes from Calotriton arnoldi, assembly GCA_963921515.1. Classification (NCBI taxonomy): domain Eukaryota; kingdom Metazoa; phylum Chordata; class Amphibia; order Caudata; family Salamandridae; genus Calotriton; species Calotriton arnoldi. The sequence goes on from CAWUFW010002037.1 coordinate 1,555,716, forward strand.
GGGCAGCTGTGCTTCGTCGACAAGGTTGGCTCAAAGCAACTTGGTTCCGGCCAGAGGTTCAGAATAAGATCCTGGACCTCCCATTTGACGGGGAAGCTTTGTTTGGGAAGCACATAGATGATGCTCTCCAAGACATTAAAAAAGACACTGAGACGGCTAGGTCATTGGGGACCCTTCAGTATCGGAATGTCCCTTTTCGGGGAGCAAGAGGCAGGGGTTCTCCCTCATATAGAGGATCCTATCAGCAACAGCGATATTCCTCGTATGCTCCCGCATCCCAATCTTACCGGCCTTCTTACAACCAGAAACAACAAGGCCAGACGTCATCTTTCTCCAGATCCAATTATAGGGGAAGACAGAATCGTCAGGGACGAGGCGCCTCTAAGAGGCAGTAGCGGCGACCTGGCTCTTTGCGCTGTGCCCTCCTCCTCCTCGAAGACATCTGTAGGAGGCAGGGTTTCTCTTTACCTTCAAAACTGGCAACGGATTACATCAGACCGTTGGGTCCTAAACATCATTCAGAGTGGCCACACCCTGGAGTTCATTCATCTACCACCATCCAGAGCTCCTCCCGCCTCCTCCATGAAACATCTGCGTCTTCTCCGGCTCGAAGTTCATCAACTGCTGATCAAAGGGGCAGTAGAGCCAGTTCCTTTCTCTCAGAGGAGCAAGGGTTTCTATTCCAGGTTTTTCCTGGTAAGGAAGACATTGGAAAAATGGCGGCCGATTCTCGACCTCAGGGAGCTCAACACTTATCTCACAAAACAATCCTTTCGGATGGTATCTCTCCAGGACATTCTGCGTCTTCTCAACACTGGGGATTTTATGGCCACTCTCGATCTCGAGGATGCGTATTTCCATATACCCATCCATCGGGCCCACAGAAGGTTTCTTCGGTTTACAGTCGCCAAGAGCCATTTTCAATTCAAGGTGCTTCCATTTGGCCTTCGCTCAGCTCCGAGAGTCTTCTCCAAGGTGCTTGCACCGGTAGCGGCATTTCTCAGGAAACATCATTTCCAAGTCTTTCCCTACCTGGACGACTGGTTGCTAAAGGCCCCTTCCAGGGGGCAGCAGCAGAGGCGGTCGCCTCTTGCACCTGCCTCTTCTCCAATCTGGGCTTGACTCTAAACACCACCAAATCTTATCTTCGCCCTTCCAGGAAGGTTCAGTTTCTGGGAGCGATTTTAAACACATCTCTCAGCAAGGTTTTTCCCTCTCTAGAGCGACAAAGAAATCTAATCTCAATGGGCCACCTAGTGCGAAGAAAAAAGTATCTTTCTGTTCGCCTCTACAAGTCCCTGCTGGGTATGATGTCCTCCTGCATTCCATTGATACCTCACTGCAGATTGCGAATGCGTCCCCTGCAGGAGCTTCTGGATTTACAGTGGAAACAAGTGAGCGGATCCTTCAACGACAAGATTCGGATCACTCAGGACATGCGCCAGGCCATTCGATGGTGGACAAAACAAGAGCATTTGTCCCAAGGTCTATCCTTCGTAACCGCTCCAACACCTCAAGTGGTAACTACGGATGCGTCACTGGAGGGCTGGGGCGCAGTTTTGCAGGATCTGCAGGTCAGTGGTCACTGGCTTCCAGAACATCGCCTCCTTCACATCAACCTCTTAGAGTTGACAGCGATTCGTCTAGCTCTTCAAGCTTTTCTTCCAAGGTTGCAGGGTCTGTCGGTACTTGTCCGGACGGACAACACCACAGCCATGCACTACATCAACAAGGAGGGCGGCACCAGGTCTCTGCCATTGTCACAAGAAGCCCAAATAATCTGGGAGTGGGCGATCTGTCAGGGAATTTCTCTGAAAGCAGAACATTTGCCAGGAGTACTGAACGACAAGGCGGACAGACTCAGCAGGCTGAAGTCTGTCACACACGAGTGGGAACTGGATCAGACAACGCTGGAGAGGGTTTTTCGCCAGTGGGGCAGACCTTCCATAGACCTGTTTGCCACACCAGAAAACAGGAAATGCCAGTGCTACGCCAGCAAGCTGCACCATCGAGGGTCACTGGGGAATGCGCTTTCGATAGCCTGGTCAGGCGCATTTGTCTACGCCTTTCCCCCATTCCGCTAATTCCCAGAGTACTCAAGAAGATGAAAGTGGAAGGATGCAAGATGATCCTAATAGCTCCTGCCTGGCCGCGGCAGTTTTGGTTCACCGAACTTCACCTTCTCTCCTTGGACCATCCTCTTCCACTGCGACCAATTCCTCACCTTCTTACAATGTCTCAGGGTCAGATACTACACCCAGATCCTCGCTCGTTACAGCTCACAGCATGGCTCCTGAAGAGCGGGAATTTCTTCACTTAAATCTTCCAGAGGAGGTTAAAGATGTTCTTTCACAGGCAAGAGCTCCTTCCACGAACAGGACCTACCGCTTAAAATGGAAGCGTTTTAGCATATGGTGTCTAAGCAATAATTTGGATCCTTTCTTATCACAACCACACCAGGTCCTTCCGTATTTCCTGGCCTTGGCTAGGGCAGGTTTGGCTCATTCCTCCATTAAGGTGCACTTAGCAGCAATTTCTCGTTTTCGACGCACGTCCTCTGGGCCTTCTCTTTGGTCAAGCAGAATTGTCAAACAGTTTCTTAAGGGCCTCTTCAGGGTGTTTCCGCCAGTGAAGCCTCCACCGCCTTCGTGGCAACTAAATTTGGTTCTTTCTCAACTTATGAGGCATCCATTCGAACCGATTCATCGGTCAGATCTCAAGTTTCTCTCCTGGAAGGTCGCTCTGTTGTTGGCCCTCACTTCAGCCAGGAGGATAGGAGAATTACAAGCTCTTACAATTCAGGAACCCTTCCTTCAGTTCAAGGGAAATACTGTCATCTTGAGAACTAATCCAAAATTTATTCCTAAAGTACCTTCTTCTTTTCATCTCAACGAACCAGTGATCCTTAAAGCTTTTTTTCCTCAGCCTACTTCACCGGCCGAGAGAGCTCTTCACTCTCTGGATCTACAAAGATGTTTAAAATTTTACTTGGATCGAACTAAGTCCTTCCGCAAATCTTCACAGCTTTTTGTATCATATAGCGCTCCCCGCAAGGGATTTCCCATTTCCAAACAGGGGATATCTCGCTGGGTTGTGAGCGCTATTCGATACTGTCACACAGCAGCGGGCAAACCCCTGGAGGGTGTTGTCCGAGCACATTCGACAAGATCTATGGCATCTTCAGTGGCCTTGTTTGCTGGGGTCCAGATCAAGGACATTTGTAGGGCTGCAACTTGGAGCAGCACTCACACCTTTACAAAGCATTACTGCCTGGAGTCATCACTTCAAGACGACGCGGCGGTTGGACAGGCAGTCCTGAGGAACCTCTTCCAATGAGTGGTGAGCTTTCCCTTGCTTCCCTCCTTCCTTCTTTTATCTGCTTTATACACATTTTCTCTTGTTTATAAATGCACTAACTTATCCATGCCTTTGGCTGGTTTTAAAAGATGTATTTAGAGAATGTTTTTTCAGACAGGTAATGTCTTATGGAAAATGTGTATCCTTACTGCTAGCTACTCTGATTCCAAGCATGGGAATCTATGAAAGCTCCAATACTGGAGTAAGAAAACAAGTTACTTACCTGTAACTTTGGTTCTCCAGTATTGGAAGCTTTCATAGATTCCCATGCGACCCACCCTCCTCCCTGGGAAAGCTCAGCCTCTCTCTGTGTATGTTTTCACAACGTATACGAAAATCTGAGGAGCTGAGGTTCTTTCACCAGGGTTCTAAGGGGTGAGGCGGCTCTGATTGGCTAATGAGTCTTTTTGGTCTCTTTTACAAAAAGACATGGTCTGACTACAAAATGGGATTAGGCCTAGGCCTGTTTCTCTTTTGTAATGGTTATTTACTACTGATATATATATATATATATATATATATATATATATATATATATATATATATATATATATATATATATATATATATATATATTTACCGAGGCTCCCATCTCGACGACGGGGAATGATTCCAAGCATGGGAATCTATGAAAGCTTCCAATACTGGAGAACCAAAGTTACAGGTAAGTAACTTGTTTTCTTGCCCTCTGTCGTGCATCTTACATTAAATCCCACACTGGCATCAGTGTGGGTTTAATGTGCTGAGAAGTTTGATACCAAACTTCTCAGTCTTTAGTGTAGCCATCATGGTGCTGTGGAGTTCGTGATGACGAACTCCCAGCACCATATACTCCTAATGGCAGCACTGCACTTACAGTGCCCAGGAATGGACCTGGGTACTGTAGGGGTACAGGGCTCATGCACCTGTACCCTCACCACTGGCGTAGTGCACCCAGCTAGAGGGGTGACTGAGGTATGCCAGGGCAGTGTGTTTAGTGGGCATGGCACACAGGGATGTGTGCCGTGTTGACTCTGTTTTGTTCTGCACCAAGACACTCAGCCTGCAAAGGCAGTGTGTGTGTGTCAGGGTACAGGGCCTCTAAGGGTGGCACAATAAGTGCTGCAGCCTTTAGAGGCCTTCTCTGGTCACAGTGCCCTGGGTACCTATGGTACCATTTACCAGGGGCTGACATGTGGCCAGAGATGCCAATTGAGTTTAGGCTTCAATGCAGTTTTTAGGGAAGGAACACAGGCCCTGGGCACCTGATTGGCAGGAGCCCAGGGCACACTCAGTCAAAGTACATCAGCAATTCAGCAAAAAGTGGGGGCATACCATGCAAGAAAGATGGCACTATCTGAAAGAGAGACGTTAGTGACAGATTCCTTACCTTAGAATATCCCCAGGCGTCCGGCTGGATCCGGAAAGTTTTTGCGTAGCAGTACCCTTGCGCGTCGGTAGGCGGCGTCGTGCGGCTCCGCGTCCGTCGTCGGCGTCGTGATCGCCGGGATGACGTCGCAGGCAGTACTTAGACGCCGCCCTGCGCGCTGACGTCCGTTCTTCTTTTCCGCGCCAGCAAGCGCAGATCCGGGAAGAGCAGTGCCCTCGTCATTTTTTGACTAACTTTTTGGGTGAATTTTTTCACTGTTTCTTCGAATCGACTCCAAGGTGTCGTAGGGATGCCCGGCTTTAAGCGATGCGACGCCTGTGCTCGGATGATGTCCATCACAGACCCGCATCTGGAGTGTCTCTTCTGCCGAGGCCACGACACGAAGTCGTGTTCCGACTGCCGGGCCCCTCAACCCGAAAGCTTTGCGAGAGCGGTCTCGAAAGCTCCTCGAGGCCCGGCAGTCGGCTCCGCGCCATTCCAAGCCCCGGTCGCGTGAGAGGTCGAGGGTCGGTCGCGGAGTCCTCACCGGTCGTCGGGATCCAAGTCTTCGTCGTCCGGTAAGTCTAAGCACAATAAGTCCAAAAGCATCATCGCTCTAGGACTTCGCCTCGCCGGTCTCGCGACTCGGCTGAGGCCCCTCCCGGCACCGCCCCGCGGCCCCGGACATGCCTGTGGAGTCGCCCCCGCAATACCCGTCCTTCCCGGGTTCGGGGCGGATCCGGCCTAAATACAGGAATTCCTGTCGGCCATGGCCCGCCTCTTCGGGCCTCAAGGTCCCTCCGGTGCGCCTTCGGGCCCTGATGGGGTTGCCCCGGCGTCGCCGCCGACTCCGGTCCCGGCGTCGCTCGTGCCTCGATCCCGGCGCCGGTGGTACCGCAACCCCCATCGACGCCGGTCGACCTGACCACGCCTCCGCCGGCGCCGATGTCTCCGGTGCCGTTCCTGACGCCGCCCGGGGCTCCGGGCGGCGTCGTCCCCATGTACTCTCCGGCTCCGGACATGGAGCCGGACCGACGTCGCTCGACGCCGGTTCCGGCGCCGATGGGACCTTGGGTCCCAAATGTCCCTCCTCCTCCTTATTTTGAACCAGAGGAGGACCAGGAGGACTGGGAGGGGTCTGAGGACCCTCTGGCACAGCAGTGTCAGTATGATGAGGACTGGGCAGAGGAACTAGGGGATGCCAGTGGGCTAGATACTTCCCCTGACACTGGCATGCTGTCTCCTCCCGTGGCTACGGAGGAGGGAGCCACTTTGCAACGGTGTTGTGTAGGGCAGCTGGAGCCTTACATCTCCGACTCCCTACGGTGACGGTCAAGACTAATCTCTTGACAGAAGTGCTTCAGCCGGCGGCCTCCTCCTTGGAGACTGTGCTGCCGTTTAACGATGCACTTACTGACGTTCTTTTGGGCGCCTGGTCCAAACCCAACACAGGGGCTCCTGTGGATAGGAACGTGTCCCGACGCCATCGCCCGGCTCCGGGCGACCCCTTGTTTCTCTCTGTCCACCCCACCCCTGAGAGCTTGGTTGTCCAAGCCTCCGCTTCCCAAACCGCCTTCCCTACCGCCCCTCCGGATAGGGAATCCAAACGCCTTGATCAATTTGGGAAGAAGGGTTTTTCTTCCTCCAGTGCTGGCTTGCGGTCCATCAACACCGCTCGTCTTTTGGGCCGATATACCCACTCCTTGTGGGATTCGGTGGCGACTTTTGCCCCATTGTTCTGAGGAGGTCCAGACACTGCTTTCCCGCGCCATTGCGGAAGGAAGGGATGCGGCCAAATACACCATACGATGTGGCCTTGATACCGCCGACTCGCTGGGCAGATCTATTGCAACGACGGTGGCGCTGCATCGCCACGCCTGGCTGAGAACCACTGGTTTTTCAGGGGATGTCCAGAATACTCTCATGGACATGCCCTTTGATGGAGTCGGTCTTTTTGGTTCCAAAGCAGACCATGCGTTGGAGCGCTTTAAGGACTCACGGGCTACTGCCAAGTCCCTGGGCCTTTCTTCTACACGCCCTCCGCTACCTTCTGCTTTTCGCCCCTATCGTGGCCACGGAAGGGGCGCCCAGTCACGTCAGCAGCCCAGCCACCGGCCCGCGCAGCAGGCGTCTTCGCGTGGCCGAGGACGTGGATACCGCCGTGGCGGTTCGGGCAACCAGAGTGCGGGTCAGGCCACCACCTCCAACCCGTCCGCGGCCTCCAAGCCCTCCTAGTCCCTCCTTTCAGGTGCACAGCACGCCAGTAGGGGGCAGGGTCCGCCATCACCTTCACCACTGGCGTCCCGTCACCTCGGACAGGTGGGTCTTGGACATTGTCCGAAGGGGCTACTCCCTCCCCTTCGAGACCACCCCCCCAGCCATGCCACCTCAATTCCACCGCATGTCAGGGGATCACTTGGTGCTTCTACAGAAGGAAGTCACGGCCCTCTTGGCCAAGAGGGCCATCGAGCATGTTCCGACCCCAGAAGTAGGGCGTGGTTGCTACTCCCACTACTTTCTGGTGCCCAAAAGGGACAAGGAGGACATGCGTCCTATCTTGGACCTCCGGAACGTCAATCGCTTCCTCCGGAAGGAGAAGTTCAAGATGCTCACCCTAGCTCAGGTCTTGACTGCCCTAGACCCTGGAGACTGGTTGGTAGCGTTGGACTTGCAGGACGCCTATTTCCACATCCCTGTCCTGCCGGCCCACCGGCGTTACCTTCGGTTCACGGTAGGCCTCGAGCATTTTCAGTTCACCGTGCTCCCCTTTGGCCTTACCAGTGCCCCTCGGGTGTTCACGAAAGTGATGGCGGTGGTCGCAGCTCATCTGCGCCGGGCAGGGGTTTCAGTCTTCCCCTACCTCGACGACTGGCTGCTGAAGGCGGGCTCGTCCCAGGCAGTCGTCTCCCACCTCCAGACTACGGCCGAACTCCTGCACTCGCTGGGGTTCTCCATCAATGTGCCGAAGTCACATCTGATTCCTTCTCCACAGCTCCTTTTCATCGGAGCAGTTCTGGACACGACGCAGTTTCGGGCCTATCCTCCCGAACAGCGAGTCCGGGATATTCAGGCTATGATTCCGATCTTTCAGCCTTTATCCTGGGTTTCGGTACGGATGACCCTGAGGCTGCTGGGCCTCATGGCCTCCTGCATCCTGCTGGTCACTCATGCCAGATGGCATATGCGGGCTCTGCAGTGGGACCTGAAGTTCCAGTGGGCGCAGCACCAGGGCAACCTGTCCGATCACGTCCAGATCTCGGAGGGGACTGCAAAACAGTTGCAGTGGTGGCTCTCGAACCGGCAATGGGTCATGGGCAGATCCCTCTCCCTTCCCCAGCCAGAGCACACAGTTGTGACGGACGCGTCCCTTCTGGGATGGGGCGGTCACATGGGAGAGGCGGAGATCAGAGGCCTCTGGTCTCCGGCGGAGTCCCGGCTCCATATCAACCTTCTGGAGCTCCGAGCGATCCGACTTGCACTCAAGGCATTCCTTCCCTCTGTCAAAGGGAAGGTAGTGCAGGTGTTCACCGACAACACCACCGCCATGTGGTACTGCAACAAACAGGGCGGGGTGGGGTCGTGGACCCTCTGTCAGGAGGCTCTGCGCCTCTGGACATGGCTGGAACATCAGGGCATGTTCCTGAACGCCAGGGCGGACGAACTCAGCCGCAGGTGCATGATGGATCACAAATGGCGTCTTCACTCTGAAGTGGCGCAAGGACTCTTTCTACAGTGGGGAGAGCCTTGGTTAGATCTATTCGCCACCGAAGAGAACGCGCAATGTCATCAGTTCTGCGTGTTGGAATTTACAAGGCGGCACTCGCTCGGCGACGCTTTTCGTCACGAGTGGAGTTGCGGTCTATTGTACGCCTTTCCGCCTATACCACTTCTACCCAGAGTGTTGAAGAAGATTCGGCACGACCGGGCCCAAGTCATTCTTGTGGCTCCGGACTGGGCTCGAAGAGTTTGGTATCCCGAGCTACTCAGTATGAGCATAGATCCCCCGATCCGTCTGCCTCTTCGGGAGGATCTTCTGTCGCAGCAGCAGGGGACGGTCCTCCACCCGAACCTGTCCAGTCTACACCTGCTTGCGTGGAGATTGAGCGGCGGCAGTTGATTCCTTTCGACTTGCCTCCCGAAGTTTGTGATGTGATTCTGGCAGCCAGGCGTCCCTCCACTAAGGTGGTATACGCCTGCAGGTGGAACAAATTTGTGGCATGGTGCACAGCAAAGGCTGTGAATCCCCTTTCTGCCCCTCTTTCTGAGGTCCTTCTGTTCCTTCTTTCTCTGGCCCAACAGGGTTCTGCCCTGGGTACCATCAAGGGTTATCTTTGTGCTATCTCGGCCTTCCTCAGGCTCCCTGATCAGCCCTCCCTTTTCAAGTCCCCTGTTGTTAACAGGTTCTTAAAAGGCATTACACACCTCTTCCCTCCTGTTCCGTTTGCGATGCCTCAGTGGGACTTGAACTTGGTTCTTACCTTTCTTATGTGCGCTCCCTTTGAGCCTCTACATAACTGTCCTCTTCGTCTTCTGACTCTGAAGACAGCCTTTCTGGTGGCCATCACCTCCGCTCGGCGGGTGAGTGAGCTCCAGGCTCTATCTTGCAAACCTCCCTTTCTGTCTGTTCATCCAGACAAGGTTGTTCTTCGGACGCGTCCGTCCTTCTTGCCAAAGGTGGTTACTGCCTTCCACATTGGGCAGACCATCACTTTGCCTACCTTCTTTCCGCCTCCGCATCCTTCCAGAGAGGAAGAGAGGCTCCACCGTCTGGACCCAAAACGTGCGCTCTCCTTCTATATCGACCGCACAAAACACTTCCGGGTGGATGACCAGCTCTTTGTTGGCTACGTGGGCGCCAAAAAAGGTCGGGCGGTGCACAAACGAACTATCTCCCGCTGGGTTACCTTGTGCATCAAGACCTGCTATTCTATGGCTAAGAAGGAGCCTCCTGTTGGGCTGCGTGCCCATTCCACCAGGGCAACGGCTGCTACCACGGCCTTGGGCCGCGGTGTTCCGCTGCCGGTTATCTGTCAGGCAGCTACGTGGGCCTCGCTGCACACGTTTACAAAGCATTACTGCCTTGACAGTCAGGTCCGGAGGGACGGCTTCTTTGGCCGTTCTGTCCTCCAGGACTTCCTTGTCTGATCTTTGTTCGCAGACCCACCACCGGGGTTGGTATTGCTGGGGTATCTATTCTAAGGTAAGGAATCTGTCACTAACGTGTCTCTTTCAGATGCACAAGTTACTAACTTGTGTAACGATATATCTGTAAGAGACAGTAGTTAGTGACAGATTCCTTACCGCCCCACCCATCCTACCCGTTCTGCGAACTGATTTCTAGGGTTAAGGACATCCCTTTCAGGGCCCTAGTATTTTTCAGACACCTATGTCCGCTTCTTGCATGGCTCTGCGTTCCTGGCGCGGAAAGTCGTGTACAGAACTGACGTCAGCGCGCAGGGGCGGCGTCTAAGTACTGCCCGCGACGTCATCCCGGCGATCACGACGACAGACGCGGAGCCGCACGACGCCGCCTACCGACGCGCAAGGGTACTGCTATGCAAAAACTTTCCGGATCCAGCCTGACGCCTGGGGATATTCTAAGGTAAGGAATCTGTCACTAACTACTGTCTCTTACAGATATATCGTTACACAAGTTAGTAGCTTGTGCTTCTCACACAACACCCTCCCGTTCCCCCCCCCCCCCCCACCCCCACCCACCCAACGAAGGGTGATGAGACTAACCTTGCCCTATGGAGTCTTCATTGTCTAAGTGGAAGAACCTGGAAAGTCCATCTGCATTGGCATGGGCAGTCCCAGGTCTGTGTTCCACTTCAAAGTCCATTCCCTGTAGGGGGATGGACCACCTTAGTAGTTTTGGATTTTCCCCTTTCATTTGCATTAGCCACCTGAGAGGTCTGTGGTCAGTTTGAAACAGGAAGTGAGTACCAAACAAGTATGGCCTCAACTTCTTCAGGGACCAAACCACAGCAAAGGCCTCCCTCTCAATGGCACTCCAACGCTGCTCTCTGGGGAGAAGCCTCCTGCTTATAAAAGCAACAGGTTGGTCTTGGCCTTCATCATTGGTCTGGGATAGGACCGCTCCTATCCCTAGCTCAGAGGCATCAGTCTGCACTATGAACTGCTTGGCATAATCTGGAGTTTTTAGAATTGGTGCTGAGCACATTGCTTCTTTCAGGGTGTCAAAAGCCTTTTGGCAACTAACTGTCCAGTTAACCTTCTTGGGCATCTTCTTGGAGGTAAGTTGTGTGAGGGGAGTCACAATGGACCCATACCCCTTCACAAACCTCCTGTAGTACCCAGTCAAGCCAAGGAATGCCCTGACTGGAGTCTGGGTTGTGGGAGCTTCCCAGTCCAGGATGGCCTGGATCTTGGGTTGGAAGGGTTGTACCTGGCCTCCACCAACAAGGTGGCCCAAGTACACCACAGTGCCCTGCCCTATCTGGCATTTGGATGCCTTGATAGTTAGGCCTGCAGTTTGCAGGGCCTTTAAAGCCTCCCCAAGTTGGATCAGGTGATCCTGCAAGGTGGAGCTAAAGACAGCAATATCATCAAGATAAGCTGCACTAAAGGACTCCAACCCAGCCAGGACTTGGTTCACCAACCTCTGGAAGGTGGCAGGGGCATTCTTTAACCCAAAAGGCATCACAGTGAACTGATAGTGCCCATCAGGTGTGGAGAATGCTGTCTTTCTTTTTGCTCCTGGGGCCAGGCCAATCTGCCAGTACCCTGCAGTTAAGTCAAAGGTACTGAGAAAATTGGCTGCCCCTAGTTTGTCTATCAACTCATCTGCTCTTGGAATGGGGTGAGCATCTGTCTTGGTGACAGAGTTGAGCCCTCTATAGTCCACACAGAACCTCATTTATCTATTTCCACCCTGTGTCTGAGGTTTGGGGACTAGAACCACTGGGCTGGCCCAGGGGCTCTCAGAGGGTTCAATAACCCCTAACTCCAGCATCTTGCTGACTTCAGCTTTGATGCTTTCCTTGACTTGGTCTGACTGTCGATAGATCTTGTTCTTGACAGGTGCACTGTCACCAGTGTCCACATCATGGGTACACCAGTTTGTCAGACCAGGGGTCAGGGAAAAGAGGCTAGCATACTGCTGCAAGACTTGCTTGCAGTCAGCCTGCTGTTGGGCAGAGAGGGTGTCTGAAAAGACAACTCCATCTACTGACCCATCTTTTGGGCTGTAGGAGAGGAGATCAGGGAGAGGTTCACTCTCTGCTTCCTGTTCCTCATCAGTCACCATCAGCATGGTGATGTCAGCCCTGTCATTGTAGAGCTTAAGGCGGTTCACATGGATAACCCTTTTGGGTGTCCTGCTAGTGCCCAGGTCAACTAAGTAAGTGACCTCACTCTTTTTCTCTAGGATAGCGTAAGGGCCACTCCATCTATCTTGGAGTGCCCTTGGTGCCACTGGCTCCAAAACCCACACCTGTTGCCCAGGTTGAAATTCAACCAGTACAGCTGTTTGGTCATACCAGTGCTTCTGAAGCTCCTGGATGGCCTCAAGATTCTTGGATGCCTTTTCCATGTACTCAACCATTCTGGACCTTAGGCCAAGCACATAGTCCACAATGTCTTGCTTGGGTTCTTAGAGAGGCCTCTCCCAACCCTCTTTCACAAGACAGAGTGGTCCCCTCACAGGATGACCAAACAGAAGTTCAAAGGGGAAAACCCTACTCCCTTCTGTGGCACTTCTCTGTAAGCGAAAAGCAGGCATGGCAACAGGACATCCCATCTCCTTTTGAGTTTTTCAGGGAGTCCCATGATCATGCCTTTTAATGTCTTGTTGAACCTTTCAACAAGGCCATTGGTTTGTGGATGGTATGGTGTAGTAAACTTGTACTGCACTCCACACTCCTTCCACATGTGCTTCAGGTAAGCAGACATGAAGTTGGAACCTCTGTCTGAAACCACCTCCTTAGGAAACCCTACCCTGGTGAAGGCACCCAGGAGGGCCTTGGCTACTGCAGGAGCTGTAGTAGTCCTAAGTGGAATTGCTTCAGGGTACCTAGTAGCATGATCCACTACTACTAGAATGAACTTGTTCCCTGAGGCTGTGGGAGGTTCCAGTGGACCCACAATGTCCACACCTACCCTTTCAAAGGGCACCCCCACCACAGGCAGTGGTATGAGGGGGCCTTTGGGTGGCCACCTGTCTTGCCACTGGCCTGACAGGTAACACAGGAGCTGACAAACTCCTTCACCTTTTGGTGCATCTGGGGCCAGTAAAAGTGGCTAACTAGCCTTCCCCAAGTTTTGGTTTTCCCCAGATGTCCAGCTAGGGGGATGTCATGAGCCAAAGTTAGGAGGAACTCCCTGTACTTCTGTGGCACTACCACCCTCCTGGTGGCTCCAGGAGTGGGGTTTCTTGCCTCAGTGTACAGTAATCCCTCTTCCCAATAGACTCTGTGGGTACCTCTGACATCTCCCTTTGCTTCTGAAACAGCTTGCTGCCTCAGGCTTTCAAGAGTGGGACAGTCCTGCTGACACTGGCACAGCTCTTCCCTAGAGGGTCCCCCTGGGCCCAAGAGTTAAACCTGGTAAGGGTCAAGCTCCATAGGCTCAGTTCCCTCTGGGGTGTCCAAGTCCTCTCCCTGTGAAGAGGGGTCCTGAGTGGTTTGCTGTACAGAAGCTGGTCCCCCAGTCTTCTTACCTTTTCTCTTGGTTGGTTGGGCCATACTTTCAGGCTCCAAACCTACTTTTTCACCCTTCCTCTTGCTCTGTGCTCTAGTTTGCACACACACCAATTCAGGGATACCCAGCATGGCTGCATGGGTCTTTAGCTCAACCTCAGCCCAGGCTGAGGTTTCCAGGTCATTTCCTAGCAGACATGCAGCTGGTAACTTTTGAGAGACCACTACCTGTTTCAGGCCAGTAACCCCCCCCCCCCCCTTCCCCCAGCCTAATGTCACCATAGCCATTGGATGATTAGTGGTAACTGTCAGCATTGGTGACTGGGTAGGTTTTCCCAATCAAGTATTGCTCAGGGGAAACCAGTGTGTCTCTCACCATAGTGACACTGGCACCTGTATCCCTCAGAGCTTCTATCCTAGTTCCATTAACCCAGGGGTATTGTGTAGGAAAGTGGGTTTTTGTTGCAGTAACCCCCCCACTTTTTGCCTGATAACTGATGCACTTTTCCTTGGTGTGCCCTGGGTCCCTGCCAATCAGGTACCCAGGGCCTGTGTTCCTTCCCTAAAAACTGTACTAAAGCCTAAACCCAATTGGCATCTCTGGCCACAGGTAAGCCCCTGGTAAATGGTACCCTAGGTACCCAGGGCACTGTGACCAGAGGAGGCCCCTAAGGGCTGCAGCACTTATTGTGCCACCCCTTAGAGGCCCTGTACCCTGACACACACACCCTGCCTTTGCAGGCTAGGTGTCTTGGTGCAGAACTAAACAGAGTCGACATGGCACGCATCCCTGTGTGCCATGCCCACAAACACTGCCCTGGCATACCTCAGTCACCCCTCTAGATGGGTGCATTATGCCAGTGGTGTGGGCACAGGTGCATGAGCCCTGTGCCCCTACAGTACCCAGGGCCATTCCTGGGCCTGTAAGTGCAGTGATGCCATTAAGAGTATATGGTGCTGGAAGGTTGTCATTACGAACTCCACAGCACCATAATGGCTACACTGAAGACTGAGAAGTTTGGTATCAAACTTCTCAGCACATTAAACCCACACTGATGCCAGTGTGGGATTTAATGTAAAATGCACGACAGAGGGCAACTTGGAGTTGCCCCCTGAACCTAACCTACAATCCACGTCTTGTCTGAGGAGCTTCCCCGGCTGCCACACAGCAGACATGTTGCTGGACCCCTGGGTGGAGAGCCATCCGCTCTCCTGGGCCTGCAACAATGCACATCCTGGGCGAGGTGCTAGGTCTCCTCCCCAGGATGAGCAGGGAAGCTTCAAAGGCATGCCGCCTTTGTGAGCTTCTCCAGGCCACTTGCTGTACTCAGCAACTGGCCCCCACCGGTTCTGACCCCCTCTCTGGCGCGAAGACTGGCGGGAAACCCCAAGGGAGGAAAGGGGATGTGCCAGCCTCTGCCAACCCCACCCCTCAGGTGGGGGAGGCGAGGTGAAGCACAACTCGGGGCTCTCGCCATCTTGAAGATGGGGAGCCCTGCCCAATCAGGACTAGGCTACTGCCCCCCTACCACAGGAGAGGGGCAGGATAGGGGGTGTACCCACCCCAGGGAAGGGACCCATTGGTCCCTGCCCTTTACCTACCTGTAACGCCCCTAAATTTAGTATTTAGGGGCACCCTGAACCTTCCTTCCTCAGATCCAGCAACAACAAGAAAAGGAAGGACGAGAAGCCGTGCAGAGCTAACAAGAGGACGACGCCCACTGACTTGGCCCCAGCCCTACAGGCCTGTCTCCCCTCGAACCTGCTCCTACAAAACCCCGGCGTGTCCAGCGGCCAGCAACCTCAAAAACCCCGGAGGACCTGCCTGCCTTCACTTTCCAAGCTGTTTCTCCCGTGAACACCGGACGTGTTTGACCTGCAGCTTCTGGTGCCAGCCAGGAACCGCAAATCCCGCACACTCTACACCCGCCGAATCCGGCCCGAGCTCGAGTGGGCAAATACACAGAGGAGGTCCCCCTGGCGATCCTGACCCGAGATCCGGCGACCCCTGACCTGCCTCAAGCCTCCTGACGACGCCTGCAGCCTTAATCCAGAGGACCCCCCCTACCGCGACCAGAGCGGGTAAGAAAATCCGACGTCCCAAGGCACCCCTGCACCCGACGCCCCACGGCCTTGTGTGCCCCAACCAACGGTGCCTAACCAACCCTCTACATCCCAACTTACCCCTCGAAGTGGTGGTTGCTCCTGGAAGGTCCTCGTCCCCGAGCCTGCAGTGTTTCTTTGTCCCGGAGAATCTCCATTGAAATCAACAGGGCACCCGACCTCAAAACAGCACCCGGCCGCCCTAGTGCCGCTGAGGGTGCCCCTTTGGTGCTAACTTGGTCCCCAACGTGCCCTGAGCTTAACCCTAGGAGCTTTGCTCCCACAACCCCGTGGCCTGCTTGCCAGCAGCCACCAACCGGAGTCCCCCTATCCTCCATAGGATAACATTGGGCCTCAACACTCTGCACCCGGCTGCCCTAGTACCGCTGAGGGTGCAACAACAGTGCATCACTGACCCTGGGAGACCCCTGAGTCTAACCCCAGAACCCTAACTCTAACCCCAGAACCCTAACTCAAATGACCGATTACTTACCTCGAAACCGATAACTAGTTTTTCCTCATAGGATAACATTGACACTTTTTCTCCCAAAAAGTTTGTCGACTTTTGAAAACTAAGAATATTCCTTAAAAATCGCACAAATAACCTAACCGAATTTTCTCAACTGTTTGCAGGAAAGGTCCCAGTGCTGAACCTAGGTGTCCAGCACTGAGTAAGAAAAGTAACTTGCCTGTGAATTGAATTTCTTTCCATAGGATAACATTGGGGGTTCTTTGTGGAAAAGTTTCTAAGTGTCAGCTTTTGAAATACAAGAATATTCTTTAAAAATCGTACAAACTACAAAAACGTAATTACTTACCTGTTTTAAGTAAATGTCCCAGTGCTGAATCTAGGAGTCCAGCACTGGATTACAAAAGTAACTAAAAAGTAACTTACCTGTGAATTGAATTTCCTTCCATAGGATAACATTGGTGATTCTATGTGAAAAGTTTCTAAGTGTGGAGTTTCTAAACTTTAAAATATTCATCTAAAATCAGCCGAATTACTTAAAACGAATTTACTCACCTGTTATCAGGAGAGATCCCAGTGCTGGATCTTGGTGCCCAGCACTGACCCTGAAAAGTAATCATAACTGTACTTACCGGTAACTTGAATTTCCTTCCATAGGATAACATTGCCTGGTTTTTGCTGAAAAAGTTTCTAAGTGTCGATTTTGCAAACTTACAAATATTTGTTAAAAATCGCCTGTGTAACAAAAACACATTCTTTCAACTGTTTACAGGAGATGCACCAGTGCTGGATCCAGGATCCAACACGGAGTTAGAAAAAGTAACAATAACCCCACTTACCTGCTAAGTGAATTTCCTCCCATAGGATAACATTGGTGATTCTATGTGAAAAAGTTTCTAAGTGTCAACTTTTAAAATACAATAATATTCCTTAAAAATCACAACTGTAACCAAAACGTTTTTACTCAACTGTTTACAGGAGATGTCCCAGGACTGAATCTAGGATCCAGTCCTGTAGTAAGAAAAGTAATCCAAAAGTAATCTATTGCATTTAACTAGAAATTCCCATTTAGCTCAATGTATTATTGTGTTTGAAATTGTGTTGCCTATTGCAACAACTGTAACTATTGTATTCAAAAGTCTATTGCCTATTTGAAAAGTATTTAACTAAAGTCACTCATTCTGAGAAAGTATATTTTGATACCTATTGTTGGTTCTAAAATAAAACAACTATATATTTTGATACAAAACCATTGGCCTAGAGTTCAGTTCTTGAGTGTGTGAGACCATTTGCTGACTCAGTGTGTACAACAAATGCTTTACACTGTCTTCTGATACTGCCTTACTGCTCGACCAAGCTACCACTTTAGAGAGTACGGTTATATCTAACTTTAGCCTCTGCCAAACCTCTGGGGACTGTGGACTCTGTGCACACTGTACCTATTTGGGAACAGTATATACAGAGCCACTTTCTTACATATTGTAAATACTTCTTTAAGTTGGGTGGCCACACAGCTACAGTGGCAAACTCAACTTCCCCTTCTGAAACTAGAACTGCTTCAGTGTGCATCCTGATTTGCTCTGGGCACACTGTTGATCCCATCTGTAGACTTGCTACCCCAGGTGTAGCTGTACTGGTTGCCTTAGGGGCCTTGTTGTGGGGGCAAGATTTATCTACAGTTAAGTGTCCCAACTTCTTACAGTTGTTACACCAGGCCTTTGTGGGATCAAAGTTCTGCCCCCTATAAGGCTGAGGCACATAGGGAGTAGTTTGGGACCCACCCCCCTGTACAGGTTTTTGGGGCCCTTTAGAAGACTCAGACTTTTTATCTTGGGGATTCTCACCACCTTTCCCCTGGGGAGGTTTTGTAACCACCTTCTTCTGGTCACCCCCAGTGGTTGTCCTTGTCACCCTAGTCTTGACCCATTGGTCTGCCTTCTTTCCCAATTCTTGGGGAGAAATTAGACCCAGGTCTACCAAATGCTGATGCAACTTTTCATTTGTGCAATTACTTAGTATATGTTCCTTCATAAACAAATTGTAAAGTCCAGTAAAGTCATGCACATTGTGTCCAGTTAACCAACCATCCAGTGTCTTTACTGAGTAGTCTACAAAATCAATCCAGGACTGGTTCTGGGTTTTGTGAGCCCCCCTGAATCTAATTCTGTACTTCTCAGTGGTGAGTCCAAATCCCTCAATCAGAGTTCTCTTCATGAGGTCATAGGACCCTGCATCTGGCCCAGAGAGGGTCAGAAGCCTGTCTCTGCAGTTACCAGAGAACAGTTCCCACAGGAGTGCCCCCCAGAGAGGTTTCTTCACCTGTCTCAGGCCCTCTCAAAGGCTGTGAACCATTTGGTGATGTCCTCACCCTCCTCAAATTTAGGGACAATCCCTTTGGGGATTTTAGGATCATAAGATTGCTCTTTATCCTTATTATTGGTATCGCTGCCACCACTGATGGGTGCTAAACCCATCTCCTTTCTTTCCTTCTCTAGAGCCAGGAGTCTGGACTCTAGATCTATCCTTTGGCCAACCTTGCTAAAAGGTTGTCCTCCCTCACTGAGGCTGTCCTCAATGTCCTCTCTGGGACCTGAACCACCTGTGTGGCCTCTAGGTCCCTAGAGGTTAACTCTTGGAAATAAGGGTGCAGGGACCCTGTTTTCCCTAGGCAGTGGTGGAGGTGGGTTCCTATCTCCATCCTCCTCACTCCTTTCCTCCTCTGCTTGGTCATCACCATGCTCAGAGGGGTGGGCCTTTGCATACTCAGCCAGGAGCACCTGGAGCCCTTGTTTGGTTGGATGCTGGCCCATGGGTATATTTTTAAGTTTACATAAGGACCTTACTTCCTTGAAAGACAAGTGAAGGTAAGGGGTGAGGTCGAGCTCCTCAACCATGTCCTGTATGTCATTATTATCTTCACTAGTAGCTGGGTTCTTTTCTTGAGACATTCTAACAAAAAGTTCTAACCCCTTTACCCTTGACTATAGTGACTTTTTATTTTCTAAAATTCTAAAGGGACTTGAGCAAGGCCCTAACAAGACTTTTAGTAGTTTGGAAAAAAATGCCAATTTAAAAAAATCAGAATTCTAAAGGCAATTTAAGAGTTCTGTCGTGTGATCAGATGGTAACCAAGTGGTCCAACAAATGCAAGTTTGTATCCCACCGCTGATCCACCAATGTAAGAAAGTGGCTCTGTATATACTGAACCAAAGTAAGGTTCAGTGTGCACAGAGTCCACAGTCCCCAGAGGTTTGCCAGAGGCTAAAGTTAGATATAACCTTACTCTCTAAAGTGGTAGCTTGGTGGAGCAGTAAGGCAGTATCAGAGGACAGTGTAAAGCATTTGTTGTACACACTCAGGCAGCAAATGGTCTCACACACTCAAGAACTGAACTCTAGGCCAATTGTTTTGTATATAAAAATATATAGTTTTATTTTAGAACCAACAATAGGTATCAAAATACTTTCTCAGAATAAAATGCTGTAGTTGTATACTTTCAATAAGCAATAGACTTTTAAATGCAATAGATACAGTTGTTGCAATAGGCAACACAATTCAAACACAATTATAACATTGAGCTCAATGGGAGTTTTTAAGTAAAAGCAGTTTCAGTTACTTTGCGTATGATTTTCTTACTCAGGGTTGGATCCTGGATTCAACCCTGGTGCATTTCCTGTAAACAGGTGAAAGAAATCGTTTTTGTTACACAGGCGATTTTTAAGAAATATTTGTATGTTTCAAAAATCGACACTTAGAAGAATTTCTGGCAAAAACCAGGCAATGTTATCCTATGGAGGAAAATCAAGTTATCGGTAAGTACAGTTGTAATTACTTATCTGAAAGAGACACGTTAGTGACAGATTCCTTACCTTAGAATATCCCCAGGCGTCAGACTGGATCCGGAAAGTTTTTGCGTAGCAGTACCCTTGCACGTCGGTAGGCTGCGTCGTGCGGCTCCGCGTCCGTCGTCGCGTCGTGATCGCCGGGATGACGTCGCGGGCAGTACTTAGACGCCGCCCCTGCGCGCTGACGTCAGTTCTTCTTTTTCCGCGCCAGTAAGCGCAGATCCGGGAAGAGCAGTGCCCTAGTCAATTTTTGACTAACCTTTTTTGCGAATTTTTTCACTGTTTCTTCATCGAGTCTTCACGACTCCTAGGTGTCGTAGGGATGCCCGGCTTCAAGCCATGCGGAGCCTGTGGTCGCATGATGTCGATCACGGACCCGCATCTCGAGTGTCTCTTCTGTCTCGGCCGAGCCCACGACACGAAGTCGTGCCCTGACTGCCGGAAACTTCATCCGAAGGCTTTGCGAGAGCGGTCTCGAAAGCTACTCGAGGTCCGGCAGTCGGCTCCGCGGCGTACCAAGCCCCGGTCCCGGGAGAGGTCGAGGGGCCGGTCGCGGAGTCCCCGCCGGTCGTCGGAGTCCAAGCCTTCGTGCTCCTCGGGTAAGTCGAAGCACAAGAAGTCTAAGAAGTGTCATCGCTCTAAGACTTCGCCTCGCCGGTCTCGCGACTCGGCTGAGGCCCCAGTTGGCACCGCCCCCGCGGCCCCGGACATGCCTGTAGAGCCGCCCCCGCATTACCCGTCCTTTCCGGGTTCGGGGGCGACTCAGGCCGAACTACAGGAATTCCTGTCGGCCATGGCCCGCCTCTTCGGGCCTTCAGGCCCCTCCGGGCGCCTTCGGGCCCCGCGGGCCCTGATGGGGTTGCCCCGGCGCCGCCGTCGACTCCGGTCCCGGCGCCGCCTGTCCCACCAGCCTTCATCCCGGCCTCGGCTCCGGCCCCAGCCTCGATCCCGGCTCCGGTGGTACCGCAACCCCCATCGACGCCGGTTGACCTAACCACGCCGACGCCGATGTCCCCGGTGCCGTTCCTGACGCCGTCCGGGGCTCCGGACGGCGTCGTTCCCCGGTTCTCTCCGGCTCCGGACATGGAGCCGGACCGACGTCACTCGACGCCGGCTCCGGCGGCGATGAGACCTTGGGTCCCAAATGTCCCTCCTCCATATTTTGAACAAGAGGAGGACCAGGAGAGCTGGGAGGGGTCTGAGGACCCTCTCAACAGTGTGAGTATGATCCGGACTGGGCTGAGGAACTTGGGGATGCCAGTGGTCTAGACACCTCCCCTGACACTGGCATGCTGTCTCCTCCCGTGGCTACGGAGGAGGGAGCTAATTTTGCAACGGTGTTGCGTAGAGCAGCTGGAGCCTTGCATCTCCAGTTGCCTACTGTGGCCGTCAGGACTAACCTCCTGACAGTAGTGCTTCAGCCGGCGGCTTCCTCCTCGTGTGCTGCCGTTTAATGATGCACTCACTGACGTTCTTTTGGGTGCCTGGTCCAAACCCACCACAGGGGCTCCTGTGTATAGGAACGTGGCCCGACGCCATCGCCCTGCTCCGGGCGACCCCTTGTTTCTCTCCCAACATCCCACCCCCGCGAGCTTGGTTGTCCAAGCCTCTGCCTCCCAAACCGCCTTCCCTACCGCCCCTCCGGATAGGGAATCCAAACGCCTGGACCAATTTGGGAAGAAGGCTTTTTCTTCCTCCAGTGCTGGCTTGCGGTCCGTCAACACCGCTTGCCTTTTGGCCGATATACCCACTCCCTGTGGGATTCGGTGGCGGCTGTTTTGCCGCAGTGTTCTGAGGAGGTCCAGACACTGCTTACCCGCGCCATTGCGGAAGGGCGAGATGCGGCTAAATACACCATCCGTTGTGGCCTTGATACCGCCGACTCGCTGGGCAGATCGCTTGCGACGACGGTGGCGCTACGTCGCCACGCCTGGCTGAGAACAACTGGTTTCTCGGGTGATGTCCAGAAAACACTCATGGACATGCCCTTTGATGGAGTCGGTCTTTTTGGTTCAAAGGCAGACCATGCGCTGGAGCGGTTTAAGGACTCACGGGCTACTGCCAAGTCCCTGGGCCTTTCTGTTGTACGCCCTCGGCTCACCTCTGCTTTTCGCCCCTTTCGTGGCCACGGAAGGGGCGCCCAGTCACGTCAGCTGCCCAGCCACCGGCCCGCGCAGCAAGCGTCTTCGCGTGGCCGAGGACGTGGATACCGCCGTGGCGGTTCGGGCAACCAGCGTGCGGGTCAGGCCACCACCTCCAACCCGTCCGCGGCCTCCAAGCCCTCCTAGTCCCTCCTTTCCGGTGCACAGCACGCCAGTAGGGGGCAGGGTCCGCCATCACCTTCACCACTGGCGTCCCATCACCTCGGACAGGTGGGTCTTAGACATTGTCCGAAGGGGCTACTCCCTCCCCTTCGAGACCCCCCCCAGCCATGCCACCTCAATTCCACCGCATGTCAGGGGATCACTTGGTACTTCTGCAGAAGGAAGTCACGGCCCTCTTGGCCAAGAGGGCCATCGAGCATGTTCCGACCCCAGAAGTAGGACGTGGTTGCTACTCCCACTACTTCCTGGTGCCCAAAAGGACAAGGAGGACATGCGTCCTATCTTGGACCTCCGGAACGTCAATCGCTTCCTCCAGAAGGAGAAGTTCAAGATGCTCACCCTAGCTCAGGTCTTGACTGCACTCGACCCTGGAGACTGGTTGGTAGCGTTGGACTTACAGGACGCTTATTTCCTCATCCCCGTCCTGCCGGCCCACCGGCGTTACCTGCGGTTCACGGTAGGCCTCGAGCATTTTCAGTTCACCGTGCTCCCCTTTGGCCTTACAAGTGCCCCTCGGGTGTTCACGAAAGTGATGGCGGTGGTCGCAGCTCATCTGCGCCGGGCAGGGGTTCCAGTCTTCCCCTACCTCGACGACTGGCTGCTGAAGGCGGGCTCGTCCCAGGCAGTCGTCTCCCACCTCCAGACTACGGCCGAACTCCTGCACTCGCTGGGGTTCTCCATCAATGTGCCGAAGTCGCATCCGATTCCTTCTCCACAGCTCCTTTTCATCGGAGCAGTTCTGGACACGACGCAGTTTCGGGCCTATCCTCCCGAACGGCGAGTCCGGGATATTCAGGCTATGATTCCGATCTTTCAGCCTTTATCCTGGGTTTCGGTACGGATGACCCTGAGGCTGCTGGGCCTCATGGCCTCCTGCATCCTGCTGGTCGATCATGCCAGATGGCATATGCGGGCTCTGCAGTGGGACCTGAAGTTCCAGTGGGCGCAGCACCAGGGCAACCTGTCCGATCACGTCCAGATCTCGGAGGGGACTGCAAAACAGTTGCAGTGGTGGCTCTCGAACCGGCAATGGGTCATGGGCAGATCCCTCTCCCTTCCCCAGCCAGAGCACACAGTTGTGACGGACGCATCCCTTCTGGGATGGGGCGGTCACATGGGAGAGGCGGAGATCAGAGGCCTCTGGTCTCCGGCGGAGTCCCGGCTCCATATCAACCTTCTGGAGCTCCGGGCGATCCGACTTGCACTCAAGGCATTCCTTCCCTCTGTCAAAGGGAAGGTAGTGCAGGTGTTCACAGACAACACCACCGCCATGTGGTACTGCAACAAACAGGGCGGGGTGGGGTAGTGGACCCTGTGTCAGGAGGCTCTGCGCCTCTGGACATGGCTGGAACATCAGGGCTTATGCCTGATGGTTCAACACCTGGCAGGTTCCCTGAACGCCAGGGCGGACGAACTCAGCCGCAGGTGCATGATGGATCACGAATGCCGTCTTCACTCGGAAGTGGCGCAAGGACTCTTTCTTCAGTGGGGAGAGCCTTGGTTAGATCTATTCGCCACCGAAGAGAACGCGCAATGTCAGCAGTTCTGCGCGTTGGAATTTCCAAGGCGGCACTCGCTCGGTGACTCTTTTCGTCGCGAGTGGAGTTGCGGTCTGTTGTACGCCTTTCCGCCTATACCACTTATACCCAGAGTGTTGAAGAAGATTCGGGCGCCACCGGGCCCAAGTCATCCTTGTGGCTCCGGACAGGGCTCGAAGAGTTTGGTATCCCGAGCTACTCAGTATGAGCATCGATCTCCCGATCCGTCTGCCTCTTCGGGAGGATCTTCTGTCGCAGCAGCAGGGGACGGTCCTCCACCCGAACCTGTCCAGTCTCCACCTGCTTGCGTGGAGATTGAGCGGCGGCAGTTGATTCCTTTCGACTTGCCTCCCGAAGTTTGTGATGTGATTCTGGCAGCCAGGCGTCCCTCCACTAAGGTGGTATACGCCTGCAGGTGGAACAAGTTTGTGGCATGGTGCACAGCAAAGGCTGTGGATCCCCTCTCTGCCCCTCTTTCTGAGGTTCTTCTGTTCCTTCTTTCTCTGGCCCAACAGGGTTCTGCCCTGGGTACCATCAAGGGCTATCTTTGTGCCATTTCGGCCTTCCTCAGGCTTCCTGATCAGCCCTCCCTTTTCAAGTCCCCTGTTAACAGGTTTCTAAAAGGCATTACACACCTCTTCCCTCCTGTTCCGTTTGTGATGCCTCAGTGGGACTTGAACTTGGTTCTTACCTTTCTCATGTGCGCTCCCTTTGAGCCTCTACATAACTGTCCTCTTCGTCTTCTAACTCTGAAGACAGCCTTTCTGGTGGCCATCACCTCCGCTCGGCGGGTGAGTGAGCTCCAGGCTCTATCATGCAAACCTCCCTTTCTGTCTGTCCATCCAGACAAGGTTGTTCTTAGGACGCGTCCGTCCTTCTTGCCAAAGGTGGTTACTGCCTTCCACATTGGGCAGACCATCACTTTGCCCACCTTCTTTCCGCCTCCGCATCCTTCCAGAGAGGAAGAGAGGCTCCACCGTCTGGACCCAAAACGTGTGCTTTCCTTTTATATCAACCGCACACAACACTTCCGGGTGGATGACCAGCTCTTTGTTGGCTACGTGGGCGCCAAAAAAAGGTCGGTCGGTGCACAAGAGAACCATCTCCCGCTGGGTAACCTTGTGTATCAAAGCCTGCTATTCTTTGGCTAAGAAGGAGCCTCCTGTTGGGCTGCGTGCCCATTCCACCAGGGCAACGGCTGCTACCACGGCTTTAGGCCGCGGTGTACTGCTGCAGGATATCTGTCGGGCAGCTACGTGGGCCTCGCTGCACACGTTTACAAAGCATTACTGCCTTGACAGTCTGGTCCGGAGGGACGGCTTCTTTGGCCGTTCTGTCCTCCGGGACTTCCTTGTCTGATCTTTGTTCGCAGACCCACCACCGGGGTTGGTATTGCTGGGGTATCTATTCTAAGGTAAGGAATCTGTCACTAACGTCTCTTTCAGATGCACAAGTTACTAACTTGTGTAACGATATATCTGTAAGAGACAGTAGTTAGTGACAGATTCTTACCGCCCACCCATCCTCCCCGTTCTGCGAACTGATTTCTAGGGTTAAGGACATCCCTTTCAGGGCCCTAGTGTTTTTCAGACACCTATGTCAGCTTCTTGCATGGCTCTGCGTTCCTGGCGCGGAAAGTCGTGTACAGAACTGACGTCAGCGCGCAGGGGCGGCGTCTAAGTACTGCCGCGACGTCATCCCGGCGATCACGACGACTGACGGAGCCGCACGCACGCCGCCTACCGACGCGCAAGGGTACTGCTACGCAAAAACTTTCCGGATCCAGCCTGACGCCTGGGGATATTCTAAGGTAAGGAATCTGTCACTAACTACTGTCTCTTACAGATATATCGTTACACAAGTTAGTAACTTGTGCTTCAGGGTCAGTGCTGGGCACCAAGATCCAGCACTGGGATCTCTCCTGATAACAGGTGAGTAATTTCTTTTTTGTTGATCTGGCGATTTTTAGTGAATATTTTCGAGTTTCAAAACTCGACACTTAGAAGAATTTCCAAGTGAAACCAGTCAATGTTACCCTATGGAGAAAATGTAGGTTATCGGCTTTCAGGTAAGTACTCAACTGGCAGAGTTAAGGTTCTGGGCATAGACTCAGGGGTCTCCCAGGGTCAGGTAGGTACAGTTGGTACACCCTCAGCGGCACAGGGGCAGCCGGGTGCAGAGTGAGTTAGGCCCAATGTTAGCCTATGGCGGGCAGGGGGCCCTTAGTTGGTGGCTGCTAGCAGGCAGGCCACGCGGCTGTGGGAGCTGGGCTCCTGGTCACTTACACAGGGCAAGTGGGGAAGTAGAATAGGATAGGTGTTGCACTCCCAGGGGCACTCGGGCGGCTGGGTGCAGGGTACTTTTGAGCCGTCGGGCGCTCGATGGATTTCAATGGAGAAGTTTCCAGATGAACAAAGGCTGCAAGCTCGGGGACGGAGATTCTTCAGGTGCGACCACCACTTCGAGAGGTAAGTTGAGAAGCTGTAGGTTAGGTAGGCACCTCAGTTTGGCACAGGGGGCCGCAGGGCACTGGGTGCAGGGGTGTCTTTTCGCGTCGGGAAATCTTACCCTCTGCTGGTCGCGGTTGGAGGGGTCCCTGGTTCTGAGGCTGCAGGCGTCAGGAGCGTCGGAGGGTCCTTGGGTGCTGGATTCTTGGTCACAGTCGCCGGGGGGACGTCCTCGTGGTCTTTGTCCACTCAGGCACAGGCCGGGCTCGGCTGGTGCAGAGTGTGCAGGAGCCGGGGTTCCTGGCTGGCACCAGGGGTTTGTTACTTGCTTTGAGCAGAACCACTGCTCGTGGGAGTCCCAGTCTTTTTAGACTCAAGGCAGTCGGGTCCTTCGGGGTTTTCGAGGTTGCTGACCACTGGAGACGCCGGGGTTTAGCAGGAGCTGGTTCGAGGGTCGACGGGCCTGTAGGGCTGGGGCCAAGTCAGTTGGTGTCTCCCTCTTGTTAGCAGCTGCACGGCAGGTCTTGTTCTTCTTGCTTGTTTCGGATTCGGGATCTGAGGAAGGAAGGTTCAGGGTGCCCCTAAATACTAAATTTAGGGGCGTTACAGGTAGGTAAAGGGCACGGACCAATGGGTCCCTTCCCTGGGGTGGGTACACCCCCTATCCTTAACTCTCCAGAGGGAGGGGGGCAGGAGCCTAGTCCTGATTGGGCAGGGCTCCCCATCTTCAAGATGGCGAGAGCCCGGAGATGTGCTTCACCTCGCCTCCCCCACCTGAGGGTGGGGTTGGCAGAGGCTGGCACACCCCTTTCCTCACTTGGGGTTTCCCGCCAGAGTGGGGGCTAGAACCGGTGGGGACCAGTTGCTGAGTACAGCAAGTGGTCTGGGGAGGCTCACAAAGGCGGCATGCCTTTGAAGCTTCCCCCTGCCAATCCTGGGGGAGGAGACCTAGCACCTCGCCCAGGACGTGCATTGTTGCAGGCCCAGGAGAGCGGATGGCTCTCTACCCAGGGGTCCAGCAACATGTCTGCTGGGTGGCAGCCTAGGCAGCCTCTCAGGCAGGACGTGGATTGTGGGTTAGGTTCAGGGGGCAACTCTAAGTTGCCCTCTGTCGTGCATCTTACATTAAATCCCACCCTTGCATCAGTGTGGGTTTAATGTGCTGACATGTGGCCAGAGATGCCAATTGGGTTTAGGCTTCAATGCAGTTTTTAGGGAAGGAACACAGGCCCTGGGCACCTGATTGGCAGGAGCCCAGGGCACACTCAGTCAAAGTACATCAGCAATTCAGCAAAAAGTGGGGGCATACCATGCAAGAAAGATGGCACTTTCTCACAATGATGGCTTCCTGCTTACCATTATTGCCACATGCGAGCCTGCACAGGAGCCCATTAAGGAATGGGTCCAAAGCCAGTGGTCACAAGCAACAGGGAGCTGGAAAGATCTAGTGGTTGTCACGAAAAGAGTACAGGAGGAAATGATGTTGTGAAACAGGATGAATATAACAGTAGGGAGACTTCATGCCATCAACTCTGACAATGACCATCGCCACGGACGCCTCACACATGGGATGGGGGAGCTCATGGGAAACTCAATATCAGGTGTGTCTGGAAACCGGGAGAAGCAGTACAACACATACATTTGCTGGAACTAAGGACAGCGTTCTAGCCTTAAAAGCTTTTCATAAGCAGTTGTGGAGCAAATCAGTACAGATTCAGAAAGACAATACGTCAACAATGTTTTTCCTCAGCAAGCCGGGGGGCAAATTCTTTCCATCCAGAGACCGATAACCATAACAGCAATGCATCTACTGGGCGTAGACATCGTGAAAGTGGATAAACTGTGCAGGCAAGCATCCACCTCTCAAGTGGCAATTGTATTTGGCAGTGATCGAAGTAGTCTTCAAAAGTCGAGGACACCAGAAATAGACCTGTTCGCAACACCAGGAAATGCAAAGAGACAGTTCATCGAATCCAGACACCCACACCCCCACTCCGTAAGGAATGCGCTTTTCGATAGACTGCTTAGGGAAATTTACTCACGTTTTTCCCCCTGATCCCACTATTATCAATTGTGATCAGCAAGTGCAGACAATCGTGGATGACGGCGATACTCCTCGCTATCCAGTAGACAAGACAAAACCAACCTGATTCTCATATCTAATAGAGATGGCACACAACGTACAGAGACTGCCATCACAAAATCTGCTTTCCATATGTGTGGGTTGGGGGGGGTTCTTCATCCAGAACCAAACACACTTAAATCTAGCAGCAATGCTCCTAAAATCATAGAATCCAGTCATCTGGGACTGCCAGAGAAAGCGATGGCACTCCTCAGGAAGGCAAGAATACCGACAACTAGCAAATGTTACACAGCCAAATGGGAGAGGTATGGAGTGATCTGGCCCTTTTTTTTTTTTTGGGACAGGACACATGAAACTACAGTCATCAGTTATCTTACACATTTGTTTCAAAAAAACGTACCTTTAGTAATGCATGAGTTAGATCTAGCAGAGATAGTGGCCTACACAACGGGATGCACAGGAAGAAGCTTCTTCACTACACCAGTGATCAAAAGATTTCTCCAAGAGCCAAAGACCGAAGCAGAAAGAGCATTGCATACTCTGGACGCCTGCAGGGTGATAATTTATTGTATGGAGAGAGCAAAGTCAATCATGAAGCAGAATCAACTCTTCGTATCATTCGCAGACAATCACATAGGAAAACCAGCTAGAGACTAAACCGAGAGCACATTTGACAAAGAAGGGAGCTACAATAGCCTTCCTGGCCAACGTTGCGCTTAACGACATATGTATGGCAGCCTCATGGTTACGGTGCACACATTCACAAAACCACTACTGCATCGATGTACTAGTGAAAAGAGAAGCACAAGTGGGACAGAGGGTACTGAAGCATTTGTTTACAAGCTCCTCTTCCTCTCCAACCCAGCCACCACAGCGAAGAAACCGCTCTGAAATTGCTGCAAAACGCTGTGGTTACTTACCTATAGGAGTAGTTTTGCAGCTTGAAGAATTTTATGGGTTCACATGCGGCCTTCCCCAGGAAATGAGGCACGACCAGTAAAGAGGGGACATAAAGAAGGCGCAGCCAAGAAGAAGCCCACAGGACATTGAATAGGCAAACAAGTCCCAGGGTGAAAAAGAATCTGAAGATGGCAACCAAACGTGGAGAATTCCAGGAGGGCTTCTGACGTCAGGAGAGGCTGGACTAATCAAAAACTGGTGAGGACCATCAACGCCCAACAGCAACAACCAAAAACAAGCATTTGCAATGCAATAGGTCTTGTATTACTGACAGTTTGAACTATTGGCATTGCAAATAATAATGCAATGCCAATAGCTCAAACTTTCAGTAATGCAAGACCTATTTTGCAAATGCTTGTTTGTTATTGTGGATGGGGGCTTGGCAACGGGGACGGGTGGGGACAAGGAGACACAACAGGGACAGCGGGAAGAGGGAGGGAGAGGGCAAGGAAACACCAGCAGTGGAAGATGGAGGGAGTGGGCAAGCCGCACGGGGAACGGGAGGGTAGCCCCGCCGCATTTGATGAAAGCAAGAGCCGTGCTGAAAACGGAAGCACGGCGCCCTTGTAAGTTTATTGGCATGCCCTAAAAGTGCCGGCCTCCTGAAGCTGCTGTAGAGTAATGCGGCACCGGGGAGTGGGAGGTGCTGGAATGTATGTTTCAGGGTGTTTTTTTTATATATATATTATGCGTGAAGGCAGAACAAGAATTTAAATGAACCTTACAAAAGCAGCCCTCGCACATAATAATTTAAAAAAACTCTGCTTTTGCGGATATACATGTATTTCCAAATTAATTCATAATGCAGAGTCCACATGTAAAGCAGAGTGTGCATGCAAAGGAATCTCTTACCTGACTGCGGGACGAGCCGTGTTCGTCCTCTGACTCGTCGTTTTACAAGTTGGCGGATGTCTCTTTGCCTTCTTTGCACTCCAACAAACAGTGGTGCTCCGCGCGGAGTTGACAACGGGCATGCGGAGGGACCAAATTCACACCAAGTTACAAACCAGAAGCAGCCACCATTGCTGAAGCTGGCGTCCTGCGAGCGCTGTGTGGGGAGGCATTTAAAACGAGTGGCAGCCTTTCTTAAAGTGAAAGTGCGCATGGCGCTCTGCAAATAAAAACAAACGGCTGCTGTAGTAAAGTGGGTTTTGCAGTGTGAATCCTTTTCTGGATTCACATGCTGTGCATCATTCCGCCATCTAGTGGTTGGGTCTGGAATTGTCATTTTTTTTCTTTTCTTTATTTGGTCGCTGTCAACCACCATTTGGTGCCAGGTACGTCCCCTGTGTGACGTCAGACGGTATCCTGGAGGTCGACGTGCGTGGTGGCTATCTTTAGATTCTTTTTTCCGCCGTTGGGTCTGGAAGCAAGACGGGAAGCTCTGAAGATTTTTTTTTGTTTTCCCGAAAAACTTCGAAAAAGAAGCCGATCGAAGAAGAACATCGATCATCGACATCACCCAAAGTTATCAATGTCGTGAGGGAGGCAGAACCAGAGAACCACGCCGGTTCACAAATGGCGAGGTAGTGGCGATGGAGAATACCCCCTTCAAGTTCTGTCCCAAGTGCCACCACAAGTACGCACAACGCGACCCACACGACATCTGCAACCTCTGCCTGCCCGAAGACCATCAGGACGAGGACTGTGAGGCCTGCGCAGCGTTCCTACCGAAAACTCTAAGAACGCGTCGAAGTCAAAGGCAGGCCCACTACACCACAATGTCGCAGACTGCGAAGAAAACCTCTCTAAGAGACCTGGGTTTCTCCAGCGACGATGAGGAACATGGAGCACCAGCGGAGTCGACGCACGGGGGATCGGACATCAAGGTCCTAGAGGGGGACTCCGAAAAAATCCACGCCGAGAAAAAGGCTAAGGATACGAAAAAGAAAGCGGAGAAGGTAAGACACCTTACAAATCCGTCGGAACCGAAGGGCCACGGACACAAGGTGCACAAGGCAGCCCCGACGCCAAGCAAAAAGGCGATTGAAGGCCAGCCGCGATTGAAAGAACCCCACGGGACCCAACCAAAGGTAACCGAGGAGGGGAAAATCGCCGAAACAAGGGGTCGACGCCGAACCCGCGAAAAAGACCACTACACCGCCGAAGACTAATGTCGACGTCGGGAAGAAAAGAAAATCTCCGGCCACTGACGCCGAGAGGGTCCTCGAGGTCGAAAAGAAGACTCGAGGAAGAAATGGCAGCGCTCCTGCAAAAGAAGAAGGACTTCGATGCCTCATTGAAGGATTATCGTATCCCGAAAGCTCTGGCGCCCGAACCAGAGAGCGCCGATGCCGAAGAGGCAGAAGACGCCGAAGGAGAGGAAGAAGGGATCTTCGACTCTCCGCCGACTCCAGAACCAATTTGGAGTGCCTCTAGAGGAGGAAAAAGGGGATACATGTTTCTTGCTGGAAACTGGCACCAGCTTCGAAAGGGACACAATATCTGCCTATGCTGCCAAGTATCCTGGACCAAGGCAAAGAAGCATTCAAAGAACCAGCTTCGAACAAGGG
The DNA here is from genome assembly GCA_963921515.1 of Calotriton arnoldi. Lineage (NCBI taxonomy): Eukaryota > Metazoa > Chordata > Amphibia > Caudata > Salamandridae > Calotriton > Calotriton arnoldi. Next base: position 1,587,363 of record CAWUFW010002037.1, read on the forward strand.
GATAACCCCCAGGGTAGAGAAGAAGTACAAACCCTCCTCAAAAGACCCTAAATATATTCAGGGAAGTACAGTACCCGACTCTATCATTGTCACCACAGCCAGGAGGAGAGCCAATGCAGTCTCCAACACAGGGCCACCACTTGAAAAGGAACGCAAAAGGATGGACATGGTGGGGAGGAGAATGGAGAAAGAAGCAGCAACACAGTGGCGCATTGCCAACTCTAATGCCCTGTTGAACAGGTACGGACACCAACAGTGGTACGAAATAGAGGAGTTGCTGAACAAACTCCCCGAGGAGGACAAGAAGAGGGCAAAATCTATTGTCCAGGAAGGGAAAAACGTGGCTAACACCTCCCTAAAGTCGGCCCTAGATGCAGCTGATACTGCAAGCAGACAAATGTGCACAGGAACCATCCTCAGAAGGCATGCCTGGCTCAGAATTTCTGGGTTCAAACAAGAAGTTCAGACCTCAGTTATCAACAGACCATTCAACGGTGAAGCTCTGTTTAGCAAGGAGGTGGATGAATCCCTCCAACAAATCAAAAAAGACAATGAAACAGCAAGGGCTATGGGAGCCCTACAGCAAAGAGATTCTTTTAAAAGAGGAGGTTTTTCAAACCGGAAAACCACAGGGAGAGGTAGCTTTGGTCAAGGACAACAAGCGCCACAACCATCTCAGGGGCAGAACCAAAACCAACAGATGGGTCAACAGTCCAGCTACCAAGGTTGCAACAACAACAGAAACCCCTTTCGAGGAAGAGGGAATGGCAGAGGAAGAGGCCAAACCTCGAGAGGAAGAGGTAACGGGTCTAACTGACTTCATCATGGAAAAGGACCCACACAAAACACCAGTGGGCGGAAGAATATCCTTCTTCCACAAAGAATGGGAAAGGATAACAGACAATTGGGTATTAAATTTGGTAAAATACGGATATTGCATAGAGCTCACAAAGACACCACCTGCAAATCCACCAAAAGAAAGAAAATTAAACAAATCAGAACAAACACTGCTCAACGCAGAAATCAAGGAACTATACCAAAAACGGGCAATAGAAAAAGTACCAATACAACAGTGGTACAAAGGAAACTACTCTCCATACTTCCTAGTACCCAAACGGGACCAAACTCTAAGGCCAATCATGGACTTAAGATTCATAAACAAGTCCTTACTAACACAACATTTCAAATTGTGTACCCTGCAAGAAATAATTCCACAGATTAAAAAAGGAGATTACTTGGCAACAATAGATCTCAAGGACGCCTATTTACATATCCCTATGAACAAAAGGCACAGGCAGTACCTAAGATTCCTACACAACGGAACACACTACCAATTCAAGGTACTCCCATTCGGAATAAAATCAGCTCCACAGGTGTTCACGAAGTGCCTGGCCGCAGTAGCAGCATACCTAAGGAAAGACAACATCCACGTCTACACTTAGACGATTGGCTAATAATAAGGGCATGCACAAAACAAACATGTCACGAGCATGTTCAAAAGACAATCCAAACACTACAAAGACTGGGTTTCTCAATAAACCACAAGAAATCTTCAACAACACCAGAAAAAGAAAAAACTTTTCTGGGAGCAAGACTGAACACAGAGAACGCCAAAGCTTATCCCACACAAGCCAGAATACAAGCTATCCATCAAGAAACAGCCCTCTACCAGAAGGGACAGTCTCTGACAGTGAGGAATATAATGAAACTAATGGGCATGATGGCGTCATGTATCCCACTCATCCCTCACGCTCGCCTACACATGCGCCCATTCCAAGAATGGCTCACCAACAGCTGGTCACAAGCCACAGGAAGTTGGGAGGATCTAGTGGTTTTTACACAAAGGGTGCAGGCACAGATACAATGGTGGGCATCCAACAACATAGCACAGGGGAGACCTTTCAAGGACCCAACTCAATCTGTGACGGTCACCACGGATGCATCACTCAACGGGTGGGGTGCACATCTCAACCAGCTGAAAGTTCATGGTCAGTGGAGCGAGAAGGACTCAACAAAACATATCAATTTTTTGGAGATGAAAACAGTTTTTCTGGCACTCTGAGCATTCCAGAAACCTATTCAGGGGAAGAACATGTTAATACAAACAGACAATACAACTACAATGTTCTACCTGAACAAACAGGGTGGGACAAGGTCCTTTCCCCTCAGCAAACTGGCACAGGAGACCTGGCTTTGGGCGATACCCCCGAAGGATCAGTCTACTAACAGTACATCTACCAGGGATAGACAACATTACAGCAGACCAACTGAGCAGACAGAACTGTTCCCACGAATGGGAGCTGAAACAGACAACGGTGCAGTATCTGTTCAACATCTGGGGAACCCCGGTGTTGGACCTATTTGCAACTATACAGAACAAGAAAAGCCAAAGCTTTGCCTCAAGGTTTCCACACCACCGGTCAAGGGGAAATGCACTTTCACTCAACTGGTCACAGACATTTGTTTACGCCTTTCCACCGATCCCCCTAATACAAAGAGTGCTACAAAAAGCAAAAGAACCAGGAACAAACATGATCCTCATTGCTCCTCACTGGCCAAGGCAGACCTGGTACTCGACTCTCCTGGAACTATCCAAAGGAGAAATGATCAGGATCAAGGCAGAAAAAGACCTGCTGACAATGTAACAGGGACAGATCTTTCACCCAGAGCCAGCAACGCTACAATTAGCAGCCTGGCGCCTGAATACATAGAATTTGGACACCTCAATCTGCCGCAGAGAACCATGGAAATTCTAAAAGAAGCAAGAAAACAATCAACAAGGAAATGTTATACAGCTAAATGGAAAAGATACACCACATGGTGAACTGCTAACGACAAAACAAATTCTATCAATACACAGGAAACAGTCATTACATATCTGACTTACCTCTTGGACAGCAACATCAATTTTTCAAGCCTCAAAGTACACCTTGCAGCAATAGTGGCATATACAAGAGGGAAAACATGCAAAAGCTTTTTTCACAAGACCAGTCATCAAAAGATTCCTAGAGGGAGCAAAGAGAATAGCTCCACCAAGAGCTGCCCCTGTACCAACATGGAGCTTAAATACTGTACTTTCTCAACTGATGACACCATTTGAGCCCATGCATACAGCGGATCTTAAACATATTACTCTCAAAACAGCCTTTCTCATTGCTATAACATCGTTACAAAGAGTAAGTGAACTGCAAGCATTAACTATACAAGAACCCTACTTGCAAATCCTAAAGGATAAAGTAATCTTTAACTAACCCATAATTTTTACCAAAAGTGGTATCTAAGTATCACTTAAATCAAAACATCCTACTGCCAGTTTTCTTCAAAGAGCCAAAAACAAAAGCAGAGAGAAGCCTTCATACCCTGGATGTAAGAAGGGCTTTACTGTATTATCTACAGAAAACTGAAAAAATCAGGAAAACAAAGCAACTATTTGTTGCTTAGGCACATAACACAGGATCTGCGGTCACAAAAGCAACTATTGCAAGATGGATAGTACAAGCTATCCAATTATGTTATGTCAATGCCAAAAAGGAACTAACATTGCAACCAACAGCCCACTCCACAAGGAAAAAAGGAGCAACGCTGGCATTTATGGCTAATGTGCCCATTGACTCCATTTGTGCAGCAGCAACGTGGGCATCGCCACACACATTTACAAAGCATTATTGTGTGGATATACAAATGAATAAAGAAGCGCAAATTGGACAGAAGGTGCTTCAACACCTGTTTGCAAGATCTTCCTTACACCACAGCCCCCCAGACAGGGGAGAAACCGCTACATAATCTGATGCACAGCATGTGAATCCAGAAAAGGATTCACGCTGCAAAACGAAATGGTTACTTACCAGTAGGAGTAGTTTTGCAGCTTGAAGAATTTTCTGGATTCACATGCGATCCAGTTGAATGGGATGATGAAAGTGCTGGTGCATTTGTAAAATTAAGAAATGCATTGTGTGAGGCACCTGCCTTGGGCATGCCTGACTATACAAGAGAATTAGCACTATTTTGCTATGAAACCCGGCCTCTCCTAGAAGGAAAACAAACAGGTGGGAAGCAAAGGATTACAACAGTATTTCAAGACCGTCCCAAGGATTACAAGACATAATAAAGACAGAAAAAAGAATCCGAAGATGGCCACCACGCACGTCGACCTCCAGGATACCGTCTGACGTCACACAGGGGACGTACCTGGCACCAAATGGTGGTCGACAGCGACCAAAACAAGAAAAAAAGGACAATTCCGGACCCAACCACTAGATGGCGGAATGATGAACAGCATGTGAATCCAGAAAATTCTTCAAGCTGCAAAACTACTCCTACTGGTAAGTAACCATTTCGTTTCTGTTGCAGTAACCCCCCACTTTTTGCCAGATTTCTGATGCACTTTGAATGAGTATTCCCTGGGACCCTGCCAATCAGGTTTGCAGGGCCTGTGTTTTTTTCCTAACCTGTACTATTGTTCCCACAATTGGCACAGCTCTGGCCTACCTATAAGTCCCTTGTAAGGGGTACTTATGGTGCCAAGGGCCTGAGAAAGGCCCCTGAGGGCTGCCGCATGTGTTATGCCACCCTCAGAGACACCTCACCACAAACATGCACCACTGCCATTGCAGCCTGCGTGTGTTGGTGTAGCTAAAAGTGGAGAGTCGACATGGCACACCGCTGTGTGCCATGCCTACCAGTCACTGCATGAGGCATAGGTAAATCATCCTTAAGGCAGGGTGCATTATACCTCATGTGAGGACCTATTGGCATGAGCAGATAGCTCTCTATAATATCGAAGTATATTCTTAGATATTGTAAGTGCAGTAAAGCCATATAAGAGTATACAGTCTGTAAACTGGTCATTATGAGTTTCCTAGCACCATAATGGCTTTACTGAACCCTGGGATGTTTAGTGTCGAACATCTCAGGATAATAAACCTACACGGATTCCAGTGTCAGATTTACTAACCCTCTAGGGTCCCTTCTAGAGGAGACCCCTAAATCAAACCAACCTCTGATGGGTTCCCTGACTGGTAAACACCAGCCTGCCACCACGAGACAGGTTTCTGGACCCCTGAGGTGAGAGCTCTCGCCCTCTGGGTCCAGGAACAAAGCCTTTCCTGGGCAGAGGTCCTAACACCTCCCCTAGGTCAGGAAGGGCTTAGCAGCTTCAAAGGCCTTGCCGCCTTTGCACTGCGACCCCGCCCCTCCTGCTAGCAGGAGGAGGCCCCCTTCCTGCCTTCTCCCCCAATTTCAACAGGAAGACAGATGGGAAAAGTTAGCAAGCCCGGGAGGTGTGCCCACCTCTGCCAACCCATCCCACAGGTGGGGGAGACTAGGTGAAGCCCACTCCTCCGTGCCCACCATCTTGCTGATGGAGGGCAGCCCCCAATCCGGGTTAGGGAATGTGCCCAATCCCCCACGTGGGGTGAGCACATCAAGGGTGTTGTCACCCTAAGGTAAGTAGCCCATTGGCTACTACCTCAAGGCCCCTAAATACAGTATTTAGGGGGCAGCCATGTACCCAGGACCGTAGATTCCTGCAACCTACGAAGGACGGAAGAAGTCGCACAGCAGAGGAGACTGTAGAGAAGAACTGACTTGGCCCCAGCCCTTCCGGCCCATCTGTGGTTTCCAGGGATCATGTGCCAAAAGTCTATGTCCTGCAGCCAACGACCTCCAGAATCTCTGGGAGGACTGACTGCTTTCAAGAAAGACCGGATCTCCTGCGAACAGCAGCTCTGTTCAAAAGAAACTCCAAAGAAAGACTCTGAGCCTGCCGAGGACGAAGAAACTCGACGCCTGGAACCACCACTGCACCCGTCGCCTACGGCCTGAGTCCAAGTGGCCCACCGGTCCCAGCAAGGTCCTGCAGCCTCTGCACGGAGAACCGCCCAACCGCGAGTCACCCAGTACGGTGATACCAGACCTCAAGAGGCATCTCTGCATCTGGCCGCTCGTGTCTTGGAGAAGAGGACCTGAGGTGCACCTACGTCCCCGAGCCCTGCACCTTACCTGCCCTGCTGTTGGTTCCTTTCGGAAGACTTCCTGCACCGAACCTGCAGCCACAAATCCCAAACCGGCAACCTACATAGGATTGCATTGGGCTCCCGACACTCCTAAGCATCCTGCACCCAGCGGCCCCTGCACTGCTGATGGTGTGGACTTGGTGCTGACCTGGGGCCCCTTTTGCCCTGACCTTAAACCTAGAGCTTGGCTTCCGAGACCAAGTGGTCTGCCAGTGAGCAGCCCCCAACCAAGGTGCCCCATTGGCTAACATTGGTGCCCTGCACTCTGCACCCGGCCGTCCTAGTGCCGCTGGTGGTGCACCTTGAGTGCCGACCTGAACCTTGGTTCTACCCCCAAAACTCCCTCTCAAAAATCATTTACTTATCTGAAACTCTAACACTTCGTTTTTCCTAATTGGACTCAATGGTGGGGTTTCTCTGAATAATCTTTTAAGTGTTGAACTGTTTTCATACTGCATCCAAAAATACCTTTGTGCCCTTTTAGAATGCACCTGCTTACAAATGTACTGTGTTTTCACTTGTGTTAGGACTGTTTCAGGTGAAACTAGAAAATAATTTTGAAGTAATCTAAAAGTAATCCACCTTTAATTTTGAGTGCTTTTGAACAGTTTATCAATGGTTTTCTCAACTGCAAAAGTAATCTAAATGTTTCTACCATACCAGAGTAAATTGTATGTTGAACAGTAACACTGTATGAAAAGTATCACTTACCTGCTACTAAGTATATCTTGTTCTAGAAATTAAAAAAAACTTTGTATACAAACAATTGGTCTGGATTCAGTCTTTGAGTGTGACATCATTTCTTGTCTGAGTGTGTGCACCAAATACTTAACACTACCCTCCTGATAAGCCTGAATGCTCAACCACACTACCACAAAAGAGTAGGGTATTATCTACTTTAGCCTCTGCTATACTTCTGGGGGATCCACTGGACTCTGTGCGCACTATACCTTACTTTGGTATAGTATATAGAGATTAATTAAACAACAAACCAAGAAAGTCAAGGAGGTTCCTAGGGAAATTTAAAGACCTGCAAAGGATTATTTCCCCAATCTAAAACTGGTCATAACGACTATGGAATCCTTGGGTCTAATCAAAAACAAAAAACAGTATTGCAAGGTGAAAAACTACCAGAAGTCAACACAATGTACCAATACGCACCAACTAAGGAAAGCTCCCTTTTTAGGACAAAATCCCTCACTCACCAGAGGTGACATGCTTCATCATATGGGATTCTCCTCTCAAAAGAAAACCTAGTTTCTTTGAGGGATACAACCCCCTCTCTGAGAGGGAGGAGCTCAGGGATGTTTTATTAGGATATCTCTAAATCCTCATGTGATGAACAAAAAATTTAAGTATGAGCGAGGGCGCAGCGCAAAGAAAACGTGTGAATTGTGAAAGATGAAACTGGCTAGTGAGCTCAAATTGTACAATGTATTCGTATGCACCCACTGTCAGGATTAAAAACAGTGCACCAGCGGTATAAATTTAACCCGCATTCGTGCAGTGGACGATGATGGTCCACTGCACGAATGCGGGTTAAATTTATACCGCTGGTGCACTGTTTTCATCATATGATGAAGCATGTCACCTCTGGTGAGTGAGGGATTTCGTCCTAAAAAGGGAGCTTTCCTTAGTTGGTGCGTATTGGTACATTGTGTTGACTTCTGGTAGTTTTTCACCTTGCAATATAGTATATAGAGAGCCAGCTTCCTACAGCTGCCATTGCTGAAGCTGGCGTCCTGCGAGTGCTGTGTGGGGTTGCATATAAAATAAGCGTACGCTGTTGCTATGCGCTCGTACAGCATGTCGTGCAAGACGTTAAGTAAATAGGCCTCCCTAACTGCGAATGAAAGCTAGAGAGTAAGCACACATCTAAGGGGGGCTGTCCTCATGGGAGGTAACAGAAGAGAGGGAGGTACTAAGGAGGGACTAGTAAGCCTATTCATAAATCCAAAGCCATCATTTACAAAAGACAGGAAGAGGAGCCAATTGTAAAGACTGGCAGAGCTTAAAGTCCATACCTGAATACAGCACATCTCGAAGAGACGGAACAAGTGCTGCCTAGGCGAGACCTAAAGGAGGACAGGGGCATCTACTATACAAGAGTTCTGGACCCAACCACTAGATGGCAGAATAATGCACAGCATGTGAACCCAGAAAATATTTCAACCTGCAAAACTACTCCTAGAGATAAGTAACCATTTCGTTTTTAGTATCTGTCATCACTGAGGAGAGTCAGTGAGATGCAGGCACTAACGATACAGGAATGATACAGATTTCTACACAATGATGAGGTAATAAGAATACATCCAAAGGTTATTTCACCTTTTCACATAAACCAGAATATCACCATACCAGCTTTCTTCCAGATGCCTGCAAACGCAGCAGAAAGGGCCCTTCACACACGATGTTAGGAGGGCCGTCATGTACTACAAGCAAGCAAGACACAGCATCAGAAAAACGCAACAATTCTTCATGGAACACTCAACCTAAGCTCTGGGGACAGCCGCTTCCAAGAACACGAATTCTAGATGGATTGTATGAACTTCCTGCTGTTAGTCTTTAGTAACAAACCTTTGCTCACCAAACAAAAAGCACTCTCCACTAGGAAGTAGGGGCTACGATGGCCTTTATGACCAACGTCTCCATACTTGATATATGCAGGGCTGCCACCAATTCATCTCAACATACTTTCACAAAACATTAGTATGTGGACTTAGACTCGTGCAAAGAAGTGGAGAATGGGTCAAGCTGTGCTGAAGAATATTTTTGTTCTCACTCCCTCTCCCACCCCCCACCACAAGATAAGTAACACTGCTACATACTCTGTCCAAAGCATGTAAATCTAGAGGAGATTACAGGCTGCAAAAGAAACCAGTTATTATGGTTTTGCAGCTTGAAACTCTTCTAGATTCACACTCTACCCTCCTGCCTCCCCTTAGCAAGAGGTTTGTAAAAAGAAGGGGAAAAAAAGAGAATCTAAGATGCTTGGCATGCACATGGGCATTGTTGGATTACGGTTGACGTCATATAGGGACTTCGCCCATGTCGACTCCCAAATCACAAACTAACGCAGTTTTGTTTTTTTAGAATATAAAGACACCTCTGGAACCAATCACTACATTACGGGGTTGTGCAAAACCTGTGAATCTAGAAGAGTTTCAAGCTGCAAAACCATAATTCCAGTTAAGTAATTGGTTTCATATCTGGGTTGCTCCAGAGCACAATGTTCCCAGCTGCTGTGCAGAAACCATATACTCTGCTTGGGGTCCAGAGAAAGGATCAATCCTTTTAGGGTCTTGTGATGAGCCTACTTTGTACCTAACCCAGTCGGCGTGCTCGATTTGTCTCCATAAGACCATGAGGTGTGCCACAGTTTCATTTCCTGGCTAACTGGATATTGTAAGAGTAGTGGCTATATGGAGGTTGCTTAGCTCAAAAGAACAAACTGGGATTAAACCAGTGAATCATTTGTGGGATTATTAGCCTGTGACGCTGTGAATCTGAACTGCGTTTGTTCCCACGAACCAATCCCCTGAAGCTCTCAGCTACTGGAGCTATAACAAGTCACGACCATTTTGTTGATGCTCGCCTGGAGCTTTTTGTCACCTCGCCGCTGGAAAAGTATCACAACGTTAAGGGGTTACCAAGTTTTAGTGTTCATCAGTAGCCTCCCTAAAAGAATCTGCTTCCTGATCTAGAGCAATAGGTTCACCTCTAGTCCCCCATTGTGTGCAAGCTGGTAACAGTGAGCATCCCATTCACCACTCTTTGCATGTGCTGTGCCCAGCAACACCTGTGGAATTGCTAGTTTTGACCGATTTAGGTGGTGTGCTGAGAGACCTCCTGCAGGTGTGGGCAGGACCCTGAAAAAAGCGGTGTGGTGGTGCACAACCCTCCTACTCAGCGAAATTCTCTGAGATCTTTTTTGATCTACCCACAGTTGCATTGGCTGCTTAGATAGAGAACTGTGTGCATGTTTGCCTGTTTTAACTGGAAGGATTGGTGGAGCCTAGTTTGGTTCTTTGTATCTGGTATACTGGAACACTGTATTAAAGCCTGACCTTTGATACTTTACCACTCATAAAAACATATCCGACAGTACATCTCTGGCTAGGAAGGGACTGGAAATAGCTAATTTGTGTTCATCCTCATTTCATGTATAGTATTGAGTTGTGTGCGTTAAAGTACTTTTATTTATATTAAAGTAAAGCACTGAGTGAACACTTTTCCTGATTTTTGAGTGCCTACCCCTCAAATTAAGCCTTGGACTGCTCTGCATTGACTTCCTAAGACTCAAGCGCTAAAGGGGTGCACTTATTCTGTTTTGTCTAATGAGGCTGCTTCAATACACAAGGGTAAGAACTTATTCTTCCACTTGGAGCATAGTTGCCCTGGGAGCCCTGTCCCTCCCCCCTCAAACCATGTATCACAGGTGAGCTCCATTTTTCAAATCCAGAAAGGCTATGCAGCCCTGCTGTTTGTTAAAGCTCATGTAGGATACACATGGCTCCAGGGGGGAGGAATTCCCAAAGAGTCCCAGATTTCAAAAAGGTAAGGGTATGTGGTAGGTTTTTTTTCACTCGTCATGAGACCTGTGGCTGCATCAAAGGATCTCTCTTCGGTGAAAATATCCCCAAGAACCTGCCCTCTCCACTCCCCCAGTCCGCCACAAGGCAACTAGTTTCAGTGAGGGGTAGAGAAGAGACGCATATGTGAGATACGCTTGTGATAGGCATGTGTATCTATATAGACACTCCCCAGGCAAGGGCAGTAACCACTCTCGCAACGAGGATTGCAGTTTGGTTCCTGCCTCGACATCAATGACCACCAGTGAAGACTCCTTCAGCTGGAGTAGCCTTCAGTAGACTTGCATGCATATTGAGCACAATGGGGAAAAAAGCACTTGGCTGTCCAAACAAATGTGTAAGGCCAGGCCAGCGTGGCTTCCTATAGGTTTTCTGAGGTCTTTCGTCCCAAAAGTGAAGAAGTCACTCCAAAGAGAGCGGGTTAGAGGCATGAATAATTATTATTATTTTTTTTAAACGTTTTCATGCATTTCCAAAAGGGCTCGGTTTCATTAAATAACTAGCCTAAATGTTTGCTTGTTAGATCTCCTTTTCAATGCAAAAAAAAGTGAGCTGCCAGCCTTTTTTCAAAAGATCCACATGCTATTGAAAAGGATTTACTTAACACTGGGTGTAAGAATGCCATAGCTGTTACTTAGGCAGAATAACAGAAGTTTACAGAACAAGAGAACAGTCTTGTTTGGAAATGCAAATAGGTGTGAACAGATTTCAGTCTGGTTTAACCAAACTGCTATTTTTCAGTACTTTCAGATTACTTTTCACTGCTGAGAAAAAGAACTGGCCATCAAATGGTAAAGCACACTCAAAAGGGCTGAAGAAGCTGCTATAACTCTGTCTAAATATGATGCTGATGCGTGGGGCACTGTGGACTGTTTATAAATTGTTCTTATTATAGTGACTCTTCTGGCTCAAGCATGACCATGGGACTTTATAACTGCTCAAGCAATCAAACTGTTATTAAAGCTAAATAACTAACTTTTTCCGTGTTTGAATGGACAACCTGCTGCGGATACCTCTCGCTTTGCCCTTCATGGAATCCATTCAGTTGCATCACTCAGCAAAAACGTGTTAAAGCTCCAGGCACTTTTCTTGGCTTGAAAGGACTTCCTTTTGTTGGTCTCATCTAATGTATTAATGGCCAACTGACAACAAAAGCCTTCACAAGAAGCGGAGGCACCTATGCCCCACTACTTTGCTGGCTAGCAGGAGATCTGTTGTGAACATTTCTGAGGCAACTAAAACCTCTTTTGGAATGACACCTGACGCAAAGTGAAGTAAGAAATTACAGATAGATTACATGTCTTTCTCGTATGCTGGTAGCCTGAGTGTGGCTTCCATGGTTTTCGCTGATTTCTTGGCAGCTGACCTCCGATTATATCCTTGTCTCTGTTTGGCTCCTCGGAGAAGAATGTTAGCCGTGGGGTCCCCAGTGCTCCGCACTATTACCAATTCATGTTCATCCCCTGTGGAACCTGATCCATGCTTTCGGCCTCAAGGTCCTCCTTTGTTCTGACCATACCCAAGTGTAGTTGAGGTTTGATCGAAACGGCCTCATTTCCATCAGTTGGATTGCAGACTATCTGGCGGCCATGTTGAAATAGTTGCCTGCCAATTTTCTGAAAATGAACAGTGAAAAGACTGAAGGTTTGGTCACAGGAAGAAACTCTGGTCCAATTGTTGAGGCCTCTTTCCTGCCAGTGTACCCAAAGATAAGAACGTGGGAGTTATCATTGATGTCAACCTTAACTTTTATACCATGCTGTAGGCTTTTTGAGTTGAGACCTGTATTCTGATCTGCATCCATTTCCCTATTGCATTTCTCTTGGCAAACTTGAGAACACAACTGCCAAACGTTCAAAATATTGAAAATATGGCAGTCTGGCTAATTTGCAAACTGAGGAAATCCAGCCACATGGGCAGAGGAGTTGGCCTAACGGCTAGGGCAGTCGACCTCGAATCTGGGGAACAGGTTTCAAGTCTCGGCAATGACGCTGAACATCCTGTGATTCTGGGCAGATCACTTAATCGCCCCATACCTAACCGAAATGAATGTGTCCTCATGTAACTCAACTGGTGCTATGTAAAGCGCTCTGATACCCGATTCGGGTCAAGTTCGCGCTATATAAAACTGCGTAAAAAAAAAAAACACATCTCTGCAGTGGACAAGGTGCTTCGGTGCACCCTCCCTAGATCTACTCAAGAATCCCCATTTATCCTCCACCCTTTCCTACAACCACTTGAGTGCTCAAGTCCCGTGTAGCAATGCTTTAGCCACAGAGGCCTCTCCTTTACTAACCTGCATATCTTGGTTGAATCAAACTCCTTGGCACAATACAGGAGCAAGTGGCTGCAGTTTTGTCACTGCGACCTTCCCAGGGGCATTACTTCCTCCTCCTTTCTGTACATATAAGTTCATTCTTCTGTACATATAAGCGCATTCTTCATATCAAATGAGGCACCAAGAGCATGTTAGAGAACACTTCGTAAACATATTTGTTGACCATTATGGCCTAAAGTAGTTGGCTGGGAGAATCCTTTTTTTCCTCTTATGAGACAATCGTGTGTATCCTTAATGGCTGACTGCACTTTCCTATTACTCTCTTGCTTGAGCCCTGTTTCCTGCATAGCTGTATTTCCTGATACCTTTCTCTTTCCCATGGCCACCCTAACCTCCTCTCTTACCTGGCTGCCGTCCCCTACGCACTCCCATATCTGGGTCTCCATATTGATCCTTTAATTTAACAACACCCCCCACTCCTCCCTATTTCTCCTCCCTGTCCGTGACAATGGGGCTCTATCCTTTGACCCTCTTCCTACCTCTGGCACTGACAGTCTTCTCTCCCCCTGTTTTCCTCAGGCTCAAACACAGACCCTCCCTCCTCTCAGTTATATTTCCACTCGCCTCCATGCATCACTTTGTGCTCTCTAACCCATCATGAATTCTTTCTCTCATACCTCCAGGTGCCTTTGCCCTCTCTCAAGCAGTTAGTCTTTACCCGACTCTATCTTGCTCCTTGTTTTCTTTGTCCCAGCAAGGGTTCTTGCTCCCAGCTAATGCTCTCCCGGATGCTGACGCTCTTTCTCTTCCACAGGTTGGAAGCTGAGTCCGATGGTGGGTGCTATGGGAGCAGTGTACGGACCAGAGCTCTATGCAGGTATAAGTCCTTCCCTCGTCATACTCTCTCTGCTTTTGTTCTGTGCTTCTCCGGACGCGGGAGGTGTCTTCCCCTCTTCCTCACTGCACTGATGTGTGTGTTCGGTTTTTTTTGTTATTTTTTTATTTTATTTTTTGCCGCCCTTTTTTTTTTTTAACCCAATTTTTTTTGCATTTTATTCCTTTGGGAAACTAAATCAGCTTCCAGCTTTCAAGCCGACGTCTCACTAGGGAGCGATGCCACGATGTCCCTGCCAGGAAGGGGGGGGATAGGCACATACATACCCTTGCTAAGTAAGTAGAACACCCCTAATGGCCCATTTTTTTTTTCTTTTTTAATTTTTATATTATTTTTGCTTGAGTACCTTCTGATCTGTCTAACCTGCTTCTTTAGGCTTGTGTAATGTATACTTGGGCTCTGGGGACTAGAGGGTGGTGGTGTCTCGCACATGTAAGATACAGTCATCCCTTACCCACCCACATAGTCCGCATCCTGTATGGTCTTGGTAGTAACTAGTGTATTTGGAGTTTTTTGTGGCTAACTGAGCTCCATGGGAGCTGACCTAATGCAGCATGACTCTGCTCATAAATCAGCATGAGATGTTCCTGAAAGAGGCACTCGCTTTGTGGTACATGGTCAACTTGCAGGTCAGTGGTGGTGAGCCATGGTACTTTAGATACTTGCGCTGAGGGACAGATTTGTGGAGAAGGCTAGTCGAGGAAGAAAAGAGACAGGTGCAGCGTTGTGTGTTATGACGAGCCATGGTAGTCTGTTGTGGAGGGGATGGACTGGAAGCCTCTCAGATCTGACTGAGTCGCCATCAAAATAATATTTGAGAATTGAAATTATGTTGGTGCCTAACGGAGCTTTGCTGCTGTTTCTGCACCTGCTAGTTGGTGAGATGGGGTGTTGGGGGTGGGTAAGTACTGATCAGAATGGAACAGTCCCCCAGTATACATTACAGAAGCTACCTTTCTTTTTTGGATTCCTGCCCACCTATCACCCGGGCCGCTCTGCTGTGTTGTTCGTCGGATGTTGGCAAAATATTTTCTCTGCAACAAATTCTTTTTTTATTTTCCTTTTTTATTTTTTGAGATGGCTCCTCGGCCGGTGTCTGCAGCATGTGAGTGATAGATGTCCGAGGACGACAGTGTTTTTTTTTCCACCAACCAATGCTTCCCGAATTTGTGGAAGCTTGGTCTCAGGGCGGGGGTTGCCTACTTGCCTGATACCAGGTTGTCTGATGCCCAGGCATTTTCCACCAGGCCTCCTATTGTTTGTTTTGTTCTTTGATTATTTTGTCCGCCAATAGAAAGGGAGAATAGAACCAGAAAACGTTCCCTCAGACGCAGTGTTGTGGCCACACAGATGAGAGAATTATTTGAAGAAGTCCTTGTTTAGAATTGTAAGGCAGTTGGACTGAGGCTAAGAAATAAGAACGTAGTAGATTGATTTAGCATTCTGAGGGTTAGCAAAGAGCCCAAGCAATTTTCCTTTCCATACCAACCCCACAGCTCAATGGCTCTGTTTTGATTCTAGGCCCAACTCCAAGCTTAGAGGCCAACACTTGCTCCCAGGCCTGTTTCTGCTAAGAATCAGTCGGTTATTGACCTGGCCTCATAACACAAAGGAGAGGCTGTAAATCAGCTTCCAGGATATTTACGACTGAACTACTGGATCGTTTACCAATCCAGGCCTACGTCAGTCAAGATGCGGAGATAAATGTTTTCTCCCAAGCCTGCCTCACAACTGAGACCCTATGACCCCAAGAGGTTGCGAATCACTTCTCACTCCAGGCCCAACTCACAGACAAGGCCCAGAATCTCTCCTATTCCAGCTTAACCTCCGAGTTGATAACCAAATGGTTACTTACCAGTAGGAGTAGTTTTGCAGCTTGAAGAGTTTTCTGGATTCACATGCTGTGCATTATTCCGCCATCTAGTGGTTGGGACCGGAATAGTCTTTGTTGGGTTTTTTTTCTCTTGTTTTGGGCGCTGTCGACCTCCAGGGAGCCGTCTGATGTCACACAAGGGACGTACCTGGCACCAAATGGTGGTCGACAGCGCCCAAAACAAGAAGAAAGAAAAACAGACTATTCCGGATCCAACCACTAGATGGCGGAATAATGAACAGCATGTGAATCTAGAAAAGGATTCACACTGCAAAACCACTGACTCTCTTGCATTACAGCCTTTTTACCTCAAAACAGTGAGGCACTGATTCCCTCTCCTAGCATTCTTATACTGACACTAGCTGACTGGTTAGAGTAGCAGCTTTACACAATCCAACCCCGTGTAAAACTCATTGAGCTCTGGTCCCAGTTGTCTTTTAGTTAGTCACTTGCAGACAAGTTCCCCGTCTCTAAATCTGTGAGGCCCACCAGTTGACCCTGGCATCGGAGAGGGGTGTATTAGAAGTTCTGGTAGGAGTTTTGTCCTTGGCTTGTTGAAGTGCATGCAAACTGGAGAGCAGGCATTGGGGTGGATCGTTCCCTCCACTCACTGCTGCCTCCTCTCCCTGCCGCAGAAGGAACCGGCATGAGCAGAGAATGCATCTGAGCATGGAGCCTGTGAATGCGTTAGCATGGCCGCCGAGCGGCAGGACGTTCAGAGCCCGCCCCTGCTCCTCGATCTGCACGCATGCACCCTTTCACTGCTGCCCGCGGAGGCGGGCAGGGCGCTCTTTCTCCCCACAGGAAACCTTCCGCAGTGCTCACGTGCCCCTCTTTCATTGCTTTGTCCCCCCCTCCCGATTCTCTCCTTTTCTTTCTCACAGTACCAGGATTTCCGTACCCGACAGCTGCTACCACCGCTGCCACCGCCGCGGCTGCCTTCCGAGGGGCCCATCTGAGGGGCCGAGGGCGCACAATGTATGGGGCAGTGCGGGCCATGCCCCCGACGGCCATCCAAGCCTACCCTGGGTAAGTGCATGACTTCATCTGCCGGTAGTGCCCAGTCAGGCCTTGACATTAGCACTCGTCTCCAGTCTGAAGCCATTCTGGTTGTGGGTTGGGAATAATTGTTAATGGCCAAACTGTTATGAGTCCGAGCAGCAAGGAACCAAGTCTGAAGGATGAAAGGGTCTCACTGATTTTCAGTCAAACCTGCCCGTCTAACGACCTCTGTCCAGAGCCACGCTTGGGATGTTGGCATGCTTTCAGGACGGGGAACGCCTTGAGCTTCGCTGCACCGTTACTGTACATTCATGGAATAAACCCTATTCTCAGGCCCTTAGTTTGGGGAACCGTGTTACATCACTGCTTCATTCAATGTGACGAAGCAAGGAGGGTGGTTTCAGTAATTGGTTAAATCTTACCTGACCAGCCTATGATTTATTGAAGTACCTAATGGTGGTGGAACCAGCTTCAAGGAGAAACAATTAAGACTCCCACACAACCTTTATTTCTTCTATATAGGCTCACAAGAGCTCCACGGGCTGACAATTACTAAATTCATTAAATCATAAGCATATGCATACTGTTGTTTCTTTTTATTAGATTTTAAAAACTTGTTTATATACTTTACCAATGGTAATTTCTTTTTTCATTATTTATCATACAAAATTACATAATTAAAAACTTATTATGAGACCACAAATAAGCCATAGATACACCCATACAATTCTTCCAAATGGTAACACATAGAATATTTGTCTTGTACGGATGAAACAAATTGACAGTTATACAAATATGATGAAACATAAATCAATTATTGCAAAAAATATACCCCCTATAGTCAACCACACATGACCATTCTCACCTCATACACACCAACACACTATCACTTTTTCCGTTATGGTGGTGTAGGTTGGGAAAAATACAACCATTTTTCCCAACCTACAACACTATAACGGAACTTTTTCTGATATATTTTCACCGTTAATACCAGCAGTGCATGTAATTGGTTGGGTAGGTCAAGTATGAGATGAGTGATATATAATATCTATATATGTTTTTTAATTATGTAATTTTTTTTATGGTCAGCCCATGGAGCTCTAGTAGGCCTATGTAGAAGTACAGGTCGTGTCGGAGCCCTTCTTTCTCCTTGTTTTTTCCCCCCTTGCTCCTAGACCTATAAAGTATTTCTAGGGGGTACCTTTTCCTGGATAGTGACCAGCTTCAAGGAGTCCTTTACAAGGCTTACATTATTTGTGAATGACGGTGCAGCGGTTATCTAATCAAACTCGAGCCTGAGATGCACGGAGATGAAGAGGATTCATCCTTGGAACTGACCCTTGCCAGCTTCCACTCGATGCTGCTGCAGTGATTCGTGGCCTGTTGCAAACCAATCTGCTCTCTTAATGTCCCCTCTGCATGGTCAGTGAAAGAAAGGAGACACGTGACTTCTCTCCTCTCGGATGGGCGTTTCTCCCGAAGGAAGTACCGAGCATGTGCCCTAGCTATGGACTCTTTACCCCAGTGACCACACAAGAGCAGTGATGATCCATAATCCTCCAGTGCGGCCTGGGCTATGGCGTTCTAGATCCGCTTAATACCCTGCGTCCAACTAATAAAATGTGAGGGCAAACGAATTTCCTTACATTTAATTCTGTAAAGTCATGCAAAACATGCTCTCTCGAATGTCTTTAGTGCTTGAACTTCCTACGGGTAATGCACCCTGACAGGTGCCCTTCCAGACTTGTACTGCTGAAACAGCTCAGTCTCTTCAAATGGATGAGTGTTCTGACCCCTTAAAAGTGCTGGCCAAGGGCACTGCACTCCTCATAGCAGTACACCAGTCCATTACAGCGCCTAAGCGTTCTGTATCTTGGTTTGTCAGCTACAGCAAGGGAAGGGTTAGCATTTCTAAAGCCAGACCCACCTGACTGGAAGAGTGCTTGGGGTATTTAGTGTTTCAGGGTTAAATTACCTTTGTCCTTGTAGTATATTGCAACTTTCACAGCACATGACAAGTAGCTCACACTCTGTATTAGGTAACAACCCCTAAGCTCAAGGGTAGTGCTCCTCAACTCACTACGATATGCTTCTCTAAGCTGTCTCCAGTGTGGAGCGCCCTTTACAGAAATGGTACCCATACCCAGGTGCCGGTCCATGGACTAAGTTCTATGTGGGTATTCAGTTGATGGGCATTCATTTGTGGGTCGAAGTTACCCTGCTGCTTGGCAGGGTGGAGGGGGGTTCGGGGTATTTTTTGTATGCTTAGTTTGCAGTGTTGGATTGCAGCGCATGTGCCCACTTTCCAATAAGCATGTGTGGCGCTAATTATAGGTGGTGAAGGCCGGTGAACGGAGTTATCTACGAGGGGTGTGAAGGCCTGAGGAGGGGAGAGAAAGCAGAATTAGGTAAAGGCTGAGAGCAGCTGGAGTGTGAGACCCAAGAACATGAAGCAGTGTTGTGACTTCTCCTAAAAGAGGAGGGTGAGGAAGCTAAAGGTGAGACCTTGGGAAAGGGTCAGAGAAGCTGGGGAGGAGGGCTATAGAGAAGAGGCTGGACTGGAAGTGGCAACCAGAGAAGATGCAAGAAGGAGAAGCAGTGGCAAAGAAAATTCCAGAAGGAGCGAGTGACCTGATGGTGGCAAAAGAAATGAAGTTGGCGGTAAGGGCAAAAGAAGAAAGCATTGGCGTCTGGTCTGGCAAAGGAAGCGTTTTTGAGCGTGAATCTCTTCCGGATTCTCAGGCAGTGCATTATTTGTTTGGGGCAAAGGAGGGAAGGAATGTTGGTGGTGTAAAGGAATGAGCAGAGATGGGGGCGTAGGAAAGAACAGGGGTGAAGGGAGGAGCATGGGGCAGCGGTGCAAAGGAAGGGGCGGTGGAGGGAGAAGCAAAGAAAGGGCAAAAAAGCAATTACAGGTAGTAAAGGGGACAAAGAGGTCGAAGAAGAGAAGGAAGAACAGACGTCCAGGCACTCCCTCATCACCGGCCTTCACGTGTTTCTTGCATGAAGCATGTGTAATAGTTCTCAGTAACTGGAATGTTTTGTCTTGTTTTTCCTCGTTTCTTTTTTCCCCTCTCCTGGTTGTGCCTCTGCAGTGTGGTTTATCAGGACGGATTTTATGGGACCGAGCTCTATGTAAGTAAACCTGCTTTATCAACCTCCTAACCTTTCAGCAAGCCAGCCTTTTCACCCCTTAAAAAGATAAAAGCTTTGAAATCATAAAGTTTGGGCTTTCCTCTATGGTTGGGGGGCTATTGGCACTTCCTGTGCACAGTTGTGATACGTCTTTCCCCACCCGGGCCCCTGCAGGTGTTCACAGTAATGGGCGGGGGTCATGGATGCAGTCGCGATCCCACCTCCAGAATGTAGAGCATGCATGCGCAGTCTTCAAGTGAAAGCTAGGAATGTTAATTGCGCAAACTGATTAGTAACTTTCTAAGACAGCGCTCATTAATGTGTAAGGAGCAACAGTACACATGCCATACCACAGGGCACCCCTGCCAGCAATGGACTCCTTGTGCTCCAAGATCGCCCAGGCATACCAGCCTGCAACCCCCTGCTTCGGCGGGTCCCAGCGCGGCGACAGCAGGGTAGGAAAAGCATGCTCTTAGGGCAAACAGGGGCCTTGTTTGGGCTGAAGGGAATGAAAAAGGTTGGCTTGCACCCCACCCACTGACCTGCAGAATGTTGTCATTTGTTTCTCTGTCAGGGCGACTGCTTTTTTTTTCATTTTTTCTTTGTTTTGTATAACGTTTTTCTTGCTGCAATAGCCGGTTTCTCCTTTGAACTGTCCTTCTGTTCTGTTGTAGACTAGTCTTGCAGGAGCCCATGCTTAGCACTAAAATACCGCAGGTAGGAGTGCCCGACTGACTCAAGCCGAAACATCTAGAAACCTTTTTCTTTTTTTTCTTTTTTTGTTTCTTTTTTTTTTGAATTGCTGTGGTAAAAAGAAAATTACAAAACAATTGACCTACTAACATGCCCAGCGGCCTTGTTGGAGAAGGGAACAGAGCTACCTTCCTGCTAAAACAAAGTGAAAAATGAATTCAGTGCCCATCCTTTCAAATCTGTAACTCTGCTGACACCCTTTAACCCCCGAAATCCCCTCCCACTTGCTTTCCCCTTATTCTTCCTACTTGGCCATCTCCCCAGGGTGGGTGGGGGAAAGACAACAGAAAAAATGTAAGGTTACGTAATTTCAGGAAGGAAATGAAGATGCTGAATGGGCATCCTGCAGTGTCAAGACTGATTCCTCACAAGGGAACCTGTCAAAGGTGAACATAATTTGTTGTCCTGCTGTGACCTTTAAGATCTC
This sequence comes from Calotriton arnoldi, assembly GCA_963921515.1. Lineage (NCBI taxonomy): Eukaryota > Metazoa > Chordata > Amphibia > Caudata > Salamandridae > Calotriton > Calotriton arnoldi. The sequence goes on from CAWUFW010002037.1 coordinate 1,608,332, forward strand.
AGAAGATCCATCAATAACTTCTTTGCACATTCTGCACCACGAGGCACCACAGTGGTGTAGAAAGCCATCTTAAAAGGGATCTATTGAAATGTATATTCACTCCAGGGAATTCCTTACTTTTGAAGCCCTTTCCGAGAGTACCTGAGAATTTTGTCCGTCATTCCAGTTTAATCTGTCATCACTTGGCATACATTTTCCTGCTTCGTCTCCCTCTGATTCATGTGTAGGCCTGGGCGGTGAACTCCGCTTAGTTTGCGGAGTTTTCTGCACTCCGCGGAGCTCGTGGAGTGCAGAAAACTCCGCTCGCGTAGTGCAGCGGAGTTTTTCCTGCTCGCGCTCGTGAACGGTAAGTTCGTGATCGCGAGCTGCCGCTCGGTTAGAATTTCTACCCGAGCGGTAGGAAGACCAGCGCAAATGGCAGTTCGCACTACACTCCACCACTTGCGGAACTTCGTGAACTACTCCCAGGCCTGTTCATGTGCTTGTTGGGGTGTTTAGAGAAGCCTTTGTTTAGCAGAAGGCAGCGAAGTTAAGGATGTTGAGTGGTTCCACATAGTGTGAAAATGGAGGACTTTACAAATTGAGCTCCAGCCACCAAGATGTCAAGCCTCATGCCTCAGCGTTGCCTCTCACTCAGACTGTAATATCAGCAGTATCTGCTCTGACAACCGTAGTGCCATTGAGCTCTGTGGCTCTTAAAATTTGTGAGGCAACAACTGCCTGCATTGAAGGTATATATTTGGTGTCCTTTTCCACTGAAAGATTAAACACTGTTTCTTCCTGACCACGACATAGGGTTCTGCTAACATCAATCCAGTTGTCACTGAAAATCTCTTTGCTGTTGACACCCTACCACGTGAAGTGCAATCTGCATTCAACATGCATAAGCAATGTAGCTTTTTGAGGAATAAACCACATTCTCACTAGAACATTTGAAGGTATAGGGCTAAATAAAGCATAGGAATATAAGTATACTATACATTCTTATGCTGTGCATAATTCTTTCATAAAATGTATGGACTCAGAATGGCATTTTCCATTAGTAAGACTCCAATATGTTTGTAGACCTTCCACTCATCCTCAGCCCTTAAATTGTTAGGTTCTGCTCGTTCACTCGCTTGTACGTTTCTCCTGGCCAGAGATCTATTGTCGGGTCCAGTAAACTTTGCCTCTTTAAAAATAAAAAAGTGTGAATTTGTTTGCCCATGCTATTACTTAAGAAGCAGATTTCTAGAGCACCTAAGGATAGTATAGTCTGTGTGCTTCTTCGAGCACAAAGGTTGTGTTCTCAAGCTGGTCTTCACATTGATCTACTGTAGCCTTATGCATTCTGAATGGCTATGACCTTTAGATCCATCTGGCAGACACTGCTCACCTTCAGATGGACTCTAAGACCACTGGATACTACGTACAAAAATGGTGGAACCTATTCTAGACCTCGATCTGAGTAAGTGCACACATCTAACTGATATGGCACTGGGTTTGAATTGATAGGTTTACATCCCTAGCGGAAAAGTGCTCAAATAAGAGTGCGGCAAACTTGTCACTAGTGACATTTCAGTCCAGATGTTCTCAATTCTCCTTCAAGGACTACTTGACCATATAGGCAGGTGTAAAATGATGTTTGATGGCATGTGTGGCTGTAGATACACCTGCTTAGCAGAAGTCTGCCATCTAGTGTTGGGCTCGGAAGTGAATCGTCATTTCCTACTAGCTAGGCCTTAAATGTCGGTATTGTCATTGATCGTAGTTAGTGATCTACATTGGTCGCTCGTCAATGTGTTTCTAGTCGACTGAGTCCCTTGGGTCCTTTGCCCTTCGGGGCAAATTTTCATTTTTCGGCATCTCATCCACACAATGTCCCATCTGGTGATGGAACGAACACCATTTAGATTTTGCCCATGCTGCCACGCCAAGTTCCCACACACCGACCAACATCTGGTGTATAATTTGTTCCTTTCTCCGGATCATCAGGAATCCGCTTGTGAGGCTTGACAGTCATTCCGATCAAAGAAAACATTGCGGGATCAACAGACAAGAAGGCTAGAGATGTCTTGATGCACAATCGAAAACACTCCAGACATTTTTGGTTCCGAAGACTACCACCACGAGGCTCACGCTCAACTGCCAGCAGCAGACGAGGGCACCTGTTCGCATGGTGACAGTTCGAGATCCAAGCTAGAGATCCAGGACCTTCCTCTAGGACAATCTGAGTACTGTGCCCCCTTCATCCCAGTCTCAGCCTCAACGAACTATCCTAAAGGGTCGACCATCCACTTCTGATCAACCATCCACTTCTGATCGCCCAAAGTCTATGCACGGGCCACTGCCGCCCTCGGGTCATGGTCAGCACCGATCAGCCGTATCTGACATGCCCAGCGCCGGCGCCGAAGGAGCAGCACAAATTTCATGGCCTCCAGCCGTCTGCCTCGACCCGAGTTTGAGTCGAGAACCCCGGTGCCGAAACAAAGTACCTCTGATCCAAGACCTCTGCATCGAACCCCTGTGTCGATAACTGCTGTCAGAACCAAAGTCTCACACTGTCTCCAAACAAAATACCAGTCTGAAGACTTCGACTCAAGACAAAAACATATGGTTATTCAACTGGACACTGGTCTCATCCTGGCTACCCCTCCTCACACAAAGGAAAAGCCATCCAAAAGACAATTACGTTTTTAAGAAGCTTTGGAGATCCCCTGCCCACAAAAGCTCAAAGAGTGGATAAAGCCAGCAGTCCACCACCTGTAGCACCACGGGCACACTCCCCATCACCTTCACCTCCTGCAGACAAACTATTCTCCACAGGCATCCATTTATTCTTTAGGGGAACACAGGAATGATGGGGATCAAGAGGATAATGGGGACCAATATTCCAATCCACCTCAAGACAACTTGGGGGACACATATTACACAGACCCACATACAGACCCAGATCTGTATCCAGCGAAACCTTCCCTTCCAGACGATACCACTACATATCACGATATTATTTACAGGGTGACTATTTACCACAAGGTTCAACTCCACATCGAACCCCTGGTGGATGACTTTTTATTCGAAACCCTTTCCTCATCCCAACGCTCTGCACAATATCTGCCGATGCTCAAAGGTATGCTGCAACATGTACCAGATATTTTTAAAGAACCTGTCAAAGCCTGAGTCCTCACACCAAGGGTTGATAAAAAGTATAAGCCATCTCCTACCGACCCAACATACATAAAGGGCCAACTACCGCCTGACTCTTTACTAGTCGCAACAGCGAGGAAAAGGACAAATTCCCAAACATCTGGCGAGGTGCACCCTGCCAGATAAAGCAGGAAAATAGACGCTGCGGGGAAGAGTGGCTGTCCAGTCTGCCAACCATTGGAGAATTGCCAACTCATTTGGTCTCCTTTCCCGTTATGACAGGGCACATTGGGATTAAATGGAGGGGCAACATCTCCCAGAAAAATATAAGCAATAAGCGTATGATTGCTTCAGAGGGCAAGCTGATTGCTAATACTTCTATTCTCTGCGTTCTCGATGCAGCTGATACAGCTGCAAGAGGCATCAACACGATTGTGCTTATCAGACTGCATGCCTGGCTTAAAGTTTCAGGGTTTAAGCCAGAAGTGTAACAAAACATCTTTGCACTTCCTTCTGAGGGTGAACACCTCTTTGGCCCTCAAGTGGGTACTGTACTTGAGAAAATAAAAAAAAATGAGACAGCCAAAGATATGGGGGCGTTGCAAACACATGTACAACACTCTACTTTTCGTCGCACACCATATCGTAGAGCAGCGAACCCCACAGACACCTCATACCAGTGTCCCCAGTCACAGACCACATCGCCTGAGGGATAGTATAAAGGCTGCTACAGAGGCAACAGTTCCTGGGGCAGGGGCGGTTTCTTCAAACCATCCGTCACTGCCACAAAACCTTGACTTGCCCACCATTCCCCCGAGCACACTACACCGATCGGGGAAGACTTCACCATACTTTCCCGCATGGCATAATATCACCACCAACAGGCGGGTGTTGGATATTATCTAACCTGGTTATTGCCTGAAGCTCACTTCCATAACTTCAGACATTCCACCCTGCACCCACAGACTGTCAACAGACCATCAGCAGCTGCTCAAAGAGGACGTCCAAGCTAATGTACAAAACGGAGAGATAAACTTGTGCCATTACACCAACAAGGCATGGGGGTCTATTCAGTTTATTTCCTTATCCCCCAAAAAAGGACGGGTCTCTAAGGTCCATTCTGAACCTCAGATCCCTACACAGATGCATTCTCTCAGAACACTTCCACACGGTCACTCTTCAAGATGTCATCCCGTTATTACAACAAGGTAATGGCCGCCTTGGACCTGAAGGACACCTACTTTCCCATTCCTATTCACCCAGCACATCATCAATTCCTCAGATTAGTGTTAAACAGACCACACTTTCAGTTCAAAGTGCTCCCATTTGGGGTCACCACAGCCCCAAGGGTGTTTACCAATTGCCTAGCTGTAGTAGCAGCTCACTTACGAAGGCAAAATATACACGATTTCCCTTATCTGAACGACTGGCTTATCAAGAGCACAACCCATCAGAAGTGTTCAACACACTCAAACTATCCTATACTTCATCAACTAGGTTTCATAATCAATGCAGTCAAATCTCACTAGCGACCCCTCCAGATACAGCCTTACCTGGTAGCCATCCTCAACTCACACGGGGATAGCTTACCCAAATACAGCAAGGATTCAGTCCTTCCAAACACATATTCCACAGTTTCAGCCTCACCAACTTATAACAGTGAGAACGGTTATGCGTCTCCTAGGAATCATTGCATCATGCATAGCCATAGTTCCTCATGCCAGGCTCGATATGCTCCCGTTGGAAAAATGCCTAGTGCATCGATGGACTCAAGTGGACAGTCAGCTGGAAGATTTAGTGTTGATCAGCCATCAACCTTGCCACTCTGCAGTGGTGGAGCTCCAACAATCTTCTAAAGGGACAGACTTTCCTGGACCCAGTTCCGCAGAGGACCGTAACAACGGATGTATCACTTACTGGTTGGGGAGCACATATACAGGAGTTGACTGTACAGGGCCATTGGACACCCAGTCAAACTCCTCTCCATTTCCATCACCTAGAGCTGCTAGCTGTTCATCTAGCACTGAAAGCATTCCTTCCTCACTGGCTAAGTTGTTCTCCTCAAAACAGACAACAGGACACCATGTATTATCTGCAAACACACGTGGGGCACCAGGTCACCTCAGCTATCGCACTTTAACCAGACCATGTGGAAGTATGCGCTCAGACACGACATTCACCTTTTAGCAGAGTACATGCTGGGGTTGGACAACAACTTTGCACATTTTATCAGCAGGAGATGGCAAGTCCACAAGTGGGAGCTCAACCCACAGGGTCACTACTCATTCTTCCAACAATGGGGCACTCAAACAGAGAACTGTTTGCCACGGCAGAAAACTCCTAATGCCCAAACTTCGCTTCCAGGTTCCCAAACCCACAGTCCAGGGACAACACACTATGGATGAGTTGGTCAGGGTTATTTGCTTACGCTTTTCCACCTCTCCCACTGCTTCCGTTTGTGTTTCGCAAACTTCAGCAGACGTCTCTAACCCTCATCCTAGTGGCTCCCACATGGGCCAGACAACCATGGTTCACCACACTATTCGAACTCAGTAGTCCCACACCAGGTACTCCCCAACTGGCAGGACCTTCTAACTCCAAACCAGGGAGCAGTACAGCATCCACACTCCAGTTCTCTCAATCTCAAATCTACCTCAACAGTGTATGGATATTCTTAAGGAAGCAAGAAGACCGGACTAGAGCTTGTTCTGTGGCAAAGGGTAAACGTTACGTTCACTATTGCCATTCAAAACATTAACCCCTTAACAGCAAATGCTCAAAACATTGTCGACTACCTACTCCATTTACATACCTCTGGGTCGCCGCATATCTGCAAAATAAATAACACCTCTATATTCAGAATTCCTGTAATCAAAGCTTTTCTAGAGGGCCTCAAGAGTTATCCCGCCTAGGGTCCCTCCAACCCCTGCTTGAAATCTCAGCATTGTGCTGACAAATTTAATGGGTCCCCCATTTGAACCTCTTCACACTTGTCCTTCAAATTTCTCATTGTAATCACTTCACTCAGTCGTGTCAGTGAGCTTTAGGCGTTAACTTTAGAAGGACCATTCTTCCAGCTACATAACGCCATGGTGGTACTATGTAATAACCCTAAATTCCTACCAAAAGTGATCACCTCGCAGTTCCACTTAAATCAATCTGTTGAGTTACCAATATTCTTTCCCCAACCTGACTCAGTTGCAGTAAGAGCTGTACACACACTGAATGTAAAAAGAGCTCTTCTGTATTATATTGACAGAACTCAGTAATTTAGGAAAATGCAACAACCTTTTGTTGCATTTTCTAAACCACATAAAGGCAGAGCCATTTGTAAATCAAGTGTTTCACGTGGATTGTAAAATATATCCAGATTTGTTATGCTAAAGCCAAACTAACTACCTATCCCTCCAAAAGCTCACTCTACTCGAATAAGGGAGCTTCCATGCCATTCTTAGGAAATATACCCATGACTGACATGTAAAGCAGCTACAAAACATTGCTCTGTAGATGTAATGGCCAGTCAGCAAGCTAACGTGGGTCAAGCGGTTCTCAGAACTTTATTACAAACCAATGAAACCAACACAGGATAGCCACCGCTTTGGGAGGAAAACTGCTTTACAGTCTATGCTAAGCATGTGTATCTACAGCTACACATGCCATCCAACAGAAAATGTTGCTTACCCACTAAGCATGTGTTTGTGGCATGTGGTGCAGTAGATTCATATGTTCCCATCCTCCTCCCTGAAAAACTGTGTTGGTTGCAATTATCAGCATTCAACATTACATTATTTTTGCATGGTCATCTCACTAGAATACACCATCTTTTCCCTTCTATCCTCATCCGCCAAGTGGAAAACAATCTAACAATGGAGGAGACGACCAAGCACATTGCCAGCAAGAGGAGGAGTCACTACACTTAGTGACTCAAAAGACTTCTTCCAAGAAAAACTACTTGCACACTTCGAAACCCAACACTAGATGGCGCACATGTGAATCTACAACACTGCATGCCACATTTCCTTACCTGTGTTTCCAGAATCTCACTGGAATAGACTCTTAGAAGCGATATTAAATTTTGATGGATCATTTACCTATACTTTTTCTCCACCTACCATTCTAAAGAAAATCTTGAGGAAAATGTCTCCAGTGAAACTGATTTCCCAAAGCTTTGACAGCAACATTTCTGTTGTGATTTTCAAAACCCTTTCCTGTCTGCCGTCTCATCTCGTATGTCGCCAGGCATTGCAAACATCCTTTTGGGAATAAAGGATCCTAAAAGGATCTTCCACCAAACATTATGGAATCCTGATCTTTGCTTCTCTGAATTCTTTGAATTTGTCACCTTCATCGTTCTCTAAACGAAGTAATTCCTAAAGATAGGAGGCCACCTACTTGCAAATGTAGCCCTTATAAATTGAAAGCTTTTTGTGTGCATTTTCTGTTAGAAGAGAGATGCTGTATGTATGGTAATTCTTTAAAGCAAACACAAGGAGACGATGGACGGAGCGCTGAAACTTTTCAGACACTCACCCCCAGTCACAGATCTGGGTTGAATCCATCATCGTTCTTTAGCTCACTTCGCCACCCCAGTTAAGACCCCTGTCCTTGTGTTTGCTTTGGTAATTCTTTGAGCCACGGGAGCAGTGTGGCCTTTAATACTCTTCAGCAAGCATAAGCTTGCAGCTTTGGGTGCTTATCATAGACGGTCATGTATCGATTGCCACCTGTTCAGCATCAATTCCATTTTCTACAGTTTCTCTATTGTAATTATTTTATTATGGCTGACACGGTTCTCTTTTTAATGTAGTTTCATATTTTATAATTAAAACAGTCTGTTTCACTTAAGTTTATCACTTGACTATAGCTAAAGGGAAAGTCTTCCTTGCAAAGTAAGGTGCCAAGAGAACTTTCACATACTACAAGAATGTTTTAAGTTAGAGAGCAACAGACAAACTTTGGAATTCAGGAGCAGGAGATCTTTACCAGCGATTTTTTTTTGTCCCTCTGTCAATTCATTGTCTTCTGTACAGTTCCTGATAAACCAGTGTTCTAAATTAACCTTAAAGGTCTACTTCTCCATTGCATGTCTTCTTAACTTCATCTGATGTCAGCTTAACTGTTTCTAAACCAATCTGTGTTATGATCGGGGTATGATATATTGTTCTGTTGGAGTGGACCCTTTTTACTCATTGCATTGAGAAGCAGACAGCGCCTTAATGAAAAGGCTTACTTTCCCAGATATGCCTGTCATCCACTGACGCAAAGCAATTTTTGAAATCTTAGGTAGTGCCTGACCTTCCGTTTATGGTCTTTTAAAGTTCGATTAGAAGATCACAAAATTCGGCCATTTTAGCAAGGCTTTTGGCTCCTCTAGATGGCAGGAAAGTGGTCTGAATGCTAAGCCTTTGTGCCAAGAGATCACCCACAGGTGAGCCACTTTTGGACAAAGCCTAGCCTCTGACTTCTTAGAAAGTCAATCATTCTAGATAATTAGCCACTGGCAGGGCACTGATTTAGCGACTGCCAGGGCACCAAGACTTTAAGGGCCACTCCACACAGTAGCAAATTAGACATTAAGCGCCTCCTAACCAGTCACCACGTCATTGGGCGGTCCATCCGTCAATCATAGAACCATGAGCATATGGATTAAGGGTTAACAACGGACTCCTTCAATATACAAATATATAGTCCATGACAAATTAGTTACTATAAACAATCCGTGTTAAACCAATATAAAATGAGGCCTCCATGTATGCGAAAGTTCTATTGTTGAAAATTAGAAAATTGTCCACGAAACATGGGTAAATGATGCAAAGAAAGTTCTCAGTGTACTCCGTTATTACACCAAAGCGAGAAAAGCCTTGTGGCCATATATGCATGTGTGTTTCTACAGTAGACAAATGACTGCAGTTTATATAGATGAGCTAGATATAACAAAATATCATAGTTCTCCGTTCTGCCTAACTGTGGGTGTGAGAAAGTCCTAGTCTGTCAGTGTTGACTATGTTTAGACCAGCAGTCTTGCCTCACAGCCCCAGTGAAGGGGCCACGAACAAAAAAAAGCATAGAAGGGACCAGCAGAGTGAACTGCCACCATCTAGATTGCCAAGAATATTGACGCGAGCATGGAGGCAGAAGCAAATAAATGTCTGCCAGGCGAAAGACAGGCTTGGCACACTCAGCTGCACAGAGGGCAGCAGAACGAGGGGAAATAAAAATACAGACACACATTTGTGTTTTGAGATGATGTTGAAGAGGTCTTCTCACACCCAGTATTGGGTAGAGCGCAGAATTCAATATCAAACTGGCCAGTCACTGTACACCAGGGAGTTCATAGTGAAATCATTGGAACATCAGAGGATACCCACTAGGCCATTGATGACACATAAGCAACCAGTAATCATGGGGGTGTGTGTGGGTGGGGGGCAGTGAAGCCCTATCACTCATATATCCGAAAGGGCCACAGCTCAGCCACTGTGTGCCCACCTGCCTGGTCCCTCAGGTGTCGGGTTTTCCAAAGCCCTGTTTCTCAGAAAATAATGGCGTCACAGCCCAGTCATGTATCAGTGAGGTGTAAAGAGATGGAATTCGGTTTTGCAACGTGTGCTGTCAAGCCTTTCTCTGTGGACAGGTTTTGCTAACCTCGCTTAACTGATAGTTTAGATGTACCGAAAAGAAAGCGGCCTGGCGGACTTCCACGTTGGTGGCAGCTACTGTGAGCATCTTTTCGGAAGGTCCATAGGACATAGACTGTCACTCTGAGCCGTGATGATAACCGGAAATGTCCTCCAACTAAGTTCCTACGTTGTATGCTTTCTCCAGGATTGCTCAGTCTTCGGGCCATTGGAATCCTGCATGCTCCTCTCTTGTGCAACTGTTGCCACCAGAAGGTCCATTCTTGCATTTAAAAGACCCATTCATAAACACTCCCATTCCGCAGGGTGACAGTTGAGATTATTCAAGGCATGAACCTCCCCTCCAACGACTTCACCCTCTAGTGAGAAACTGGTAGCTTATGAGAAGAGGGGGTGTTAATTTATACAGTAAAGGCATATGGTTGGTCTGGGTTCAAGCCCATTTGGTTAACTTTGTTCAGGGGCTGTTGCGAGTTAGCCACAAATATTTAGAAGTATAAAAGTTGCCTCAAGGTGCTCGGGAGGGGGGTTAGGTTCAACATTCAAGCTACAACCTATACAAAAAGGAGCGCACAAATTATTAATTCTTCACATGCAAGGTGCTTCATAATAGTTCATTTGACATTCCAATTCAAAGAAATTCAGCCAATGCGTTTCGTCCAATGAGGACATCAGGGCTCAATACTTCACGTAGATCGCATGTTCTGTGCTGCCAATTTGGGCTTTGACCATTTAGCCCCGTGTTAAGGTCCTCATCTGTAGTCCTACGCGTTCCCTTCCAACGCGTCTCTGCGGGATTTATCGAATCGGCCTGATACAGAGACGCGTTGGAAGGGAACGTGTAGAACTACAGATGAGCACCTTGGACGAAACGTGTTGGCTGGATTGTTTATTGTGATGTTTTCTGGATGAAATAATGGATTAATGAAATAAACAACGAATTGGAAATACATAAAGACTACCTATGGACTTTCTTTGAATTGGAATATCAAATGAACTATTACGAAGCACCTTGCTTGTGAAGAATTAATAATTTGTGCGCTCCTTTTTGTATAGGTTGTAGCTTGATTGTAAGTGGCCCAGTGGCGGTGGGACCATATAAAGTAGAACGCAGTTGGAGCTTAGTGACAAATTACCCGTATTGCACACCAGTGCGCACATCTTTTAGCCCTCACCGCCAGAGAGTTGTATGATTGATTTAGGTTTAACATTCCCTTTCCGGGCGATATCCTATTGAGAACCTCTCCATAACACTTCATTTTGGGTGGTTCCCAGAAGGCACACAATTTTCCATTGTTGCCCTTATTTCTGTATGATTGATTAGTTTATGTTCTGGTTTGCACACAGTTTCACAGTATTGTCCATGTTGGCTCATGGGTTTCACGGGGTATCCCAGGTGACACGATTTAGAGGGTGTCCCAGACACTGAGCAGCTAAACTTTTAGACGTCCGTGTCTGTTGCAGATGGTGGCAGTGATTACATGTAGGTGCCTTCATACCATGAAGCTACATAAAGGCCAGTGTAGATTCAAGCCTGCTTGTGGCAGATGGCAATTGCTTTGTGGCCGTTTCAGTAGCCGATAACGCTTAAGTCTTGCACTCTTTGACTGATACAGATAGTGGCTGCTGCCACCTTGTAACTCCTGTTAATTGCCAGTTGCTGAAAGGCCTGTCTGTATCCTCGGTCTGAATTTGAGGATTGGACCTACATCGTACAAAGGGCATACACTGCCATTCCTACAAGATACGATCCCTGAAAGTTTTAATATATGGTTACTATGTGCGACACTCACACTCTGCCCCTGCTCCTTGGATTTACAAAAGCAGTTTATGTATGCAAGGGAAAACCTAGAACACACTGTCATTGAGGAGCACTGAACCCTGCACCTTCCCCTCAGTGAAAAGCAGGTAGCCCCAACAGCCTTCTCACCACACAAGACCCCTTTTTGCCAACCGCACAAACAGTATCTGTCTTTACCCTGAATGACCCTACATGTGGTCCCAGACCCTGTTGCCTGCTCACACACTATGCCCATATTCAAAAAGGACTCTGTTCCCCTCTCCGATCTTATCAATTTCTTATATATATATATTTTAATTTTTCTTTTATTGCTTGTGAATATTAACATTCTTGTGGGGCGACCTGGCGGGTGGGCGCCGATGGCGGAGCCCTTTCTGTTTTGCATCGCGAGCCCTTGCGGGTCGGAATGTGTATCATTTTGAATTGTGGTGACTGGTGTTTATCTTTATTTCACTCCTTTCTTTCTGATTTTTTTATTTGACTGTTGCCATGTGATTGGTTGTGGCTGCACGCACTAGTGACTTGGAGGCTGTTTCTATCTCCCTTTCACCAAGCTTGTCTTAGCCTAGGGTTACGCGCTGTCCCAAGTGAATGCTGGGAGAGACTTTGTAGTTCGTCGTCTGACTGTGGTGGTTCATTTATTTACAGTCTTTCCTTTGCTCCTGCTGTTTTTAGCTCTTCAGATTAGCATGGTTCATTTTTTTTGGCTGTGATCTAAAATTATTAATGTTCCCATTTCTTTCTGTCTCCTTCCCTCCATCCTTGCCCTCATCCCCTAATTACCTTCTTTTCCCAAAATATAATTTTGCACACAAGTCTTGAATGGTGTCCTCCTTTCCTTATTGTGGCAATGCCATAAGCCTAGGGAAGGTCCTTAAGTCACTTGACATCTGGAGCTGCAATAAAACAAGCCATGCTGTAGATTTCCAAAGTTTTCCATGCACACTAATTCCTATCGCTTTTGTGAAATCATAGGAATTAAGGACTCTGAATTGAATATCACTCCATGATAAAGGCAGATAACATTTACAAATTATGAATGGTAGATCTATTTATAAATGTCTCAACGTGAATTGTAGAAAACAAAATCATAATAGTTTCTTACATCCCTACAAACACAGTGAGCTTGTGTATTAGAGAATTGTTAGTTTATTGAAATTGAACCCATTTCGCCTTCAAGGCCTGCTAAGAACTGTTCAGTAGGCTGCTTAGCCAACTGTCACCAGAGAGCAGGGCCACTTCCTTCTATTAAGGAGCCTCAGAAAGGACATTGCTGAGCGAGGCACCGAAGGGTTCATTAATATTTAGAGACACGCTCTCGGGTGAACCAAAATGCACATTCTGAGGCAGTCATGTTACCTTGGAACAATGTCTTGATTCACTCTTTCGGGGAGCAGCGGAATCTCTTCTAAGGAAGTATCTCTCTAGCCATGTTTGTAAACTTCCCTTCGTTTTCTTTTCCTATGGTATATTTTTCGCATTACTCTTGGAAAAAAACTCCCATTGGTTTGCGAACGGGAAGCCTTTGGACAAGCTCGCAGTGCAGTTAATAGGAAAGAGAATTGTAAGAAAGATGAAGCTCTGGATCTCACTCCCATTTCAAAATCCAAAGCCAAACGAAAATTTCACTTGTGAAGAATGTTCATGGGTGTGATGGTATCAGGGTGACGGGGAGATTGAGAGGGGTAATTAAAGTAAGGACTAGTGCTAGGCAGCTCTTTTGGAATGATGGGCTAAACAATTATACTTGCAATTATCCACTGTCCTTCACAACTCGTACCACTGCTCCTCCCATTGGTGGCACTTAAATTCTCACAAATACTCACAGGTTTTGCCTGCTGATGCACATTGTGCCTAGATTAAGGTTTTATCTAAAAAATTGAACACTGCATGTCTCAGAAATAAATTAATCTCTCTATATTTAGGCAGATTGGGTCAAGCAGACCCAAGATCCCTAATGTGAGCTTGTGGGGCACAGTACAGCCTTTCACACCTTGACCCTCCCACACCCAGTTCCCGATCCCCACCCTTTCTCTTCTTCCCCATCCGCCTTTTCTCTTCCCCATCCGCCTTTTCTCTTCCCCATCCGCCTTTTCTCTTTCCGCCTTTTCTCTTCCCCATCCGCCTTTTCTCTTTCCGCCTTTTCTCTTCCCCATCCCCCTTTTCTCTTCCCCATCCCCCTTTTCTCTTCCCCATCCCCCTTTTCTCTTCCCCATCCCCCTTTTCTCTTCCCCATCCCCCTTTTCTCTTCCCCATCCCCCTTTTCTCTTCCTCTTTTTCCTTTCCTCTTCACCATCCTCCTTTCCTCTTCACCATCCCCATCCTCCTTTTCCTAAGGCCTCTTGTTGAGTTACGATGTTTTCTCTATAACTTTGTTTCCTGTTTACTTCTCACAGGGCGGATATGCAGCTTACAGATACGCTCAGCCAGCCACTGCTGCCACCGCAGCAACTGCAGCTGCTGCAGCCGCGGCCGCATACAGCGACAGGTACATAGCAGAGAATGGTCAAACAGGTTTACAACTCTGCCTGAAACCTGGACCATCATTGAGGCTTAGTTGTGCCACAAACCTTACTATCCTGTACGCCCCAAACGCTTTGTGAATCCTGAGCCATAACATTTGCTACAAACTCAGATTGATCCTAGCCATGAAATCTGCTGCAAATCCAGCCTGACTCCTAGCCCTAAATTGCACCTTAAATCTGCAGTGTACCTTTGCCCTAGTCTGTGAGCAATTTATTTAGGTTGCGCACTCTAGACTTTAAATTGTCTGAGTTTTCAATTTCCTTTGTGTCCTTATGGCGGCCTGTCTGTGACTTGAAGAGGGGTAAAGTGAGTGGAGTCCCATGCTTCTATTTCAGCATTTGCACCCAAAACCCTTCTGCCATGCTCAAGCACCAAGTCTAGAACCCATCCACCAACCCTCACGCCATTGAGCCATCCACTGAGCCCCAGGCATAGAAGTGGTGTATGTCTCAGCACTTTAAATTTCAATTTTGCTATCTTAGGGAGTGCTGGGGGCTGTCTGAGTGTCCTGTCCCACTTAATCTCACTGAACTTTCAGGGCCAGTCCATCAGAGATGGCAGAGCTTTTACACTGTATCAGTTCCATCAGCCATCTAGTGATGGAAGTAAAATGCTCTGTATCACCCTTCCAATTACCTTAGTCCATCCTAACATAGAGATGGTAGACTCTTCACCCATGTTGTTCCTCTTTGCCATACATATGGCACAAACTCCATAAAAAGTGCCACTAAGCCATCTCACCCTAAAGCTGACTGAGCCCGTGCCAAAGTGTTTTTTCTTTGCCCTGGTGTTTGGCCTAGTGCTCCCGTTTGGAGTTCTTTGCCACAGTTTTATGTTGGTGTCTTTCTTCACAGATATTCGAGAACACTGAATAATTTTGCCTACAGGTGTGATTCAGAAATACTTCACAGAAGCAGAATCTGTGTTTTTTAACTGTGCGCGTTTATCTAAAGGCAGTAGCATCTAACGTTTCTCAAAACCCTTTTAAGCTTGAAGAAGTGAGCAGATTGGTGGCACAACAGAAGAGAAAATTGGGCTGTGCTTTTAAGCACTTAGTTTGACCTCCCTATTCGTGATGGCAGCTGATTGGCAGCTCTGTTTTTCACACGGAGGTTGGGATCCCTAATCCATATATTCTACCTTTTTTGGCCAATTTTGTTTTGATTTTTGCAAGACTGCCATCAATAACGTTTGGTGGTGTTTCTCATTTGCAGTCATGTTTTTTTGAGCATGACCTTGATTTTTGACTTGCTTTTGTCCCCTTAAACATGACTGCAGTGAGTATCCAGGAGGGCATTGATCCTGTGCACTCTGGCGTAATTGCATAGTTGGGAAAAATAAACTGACAGTCAGCTGCCAGAGTTCTGTATTCTCTTAAATGAGCGCTTGTATCAGCCTGGTGGTTTCAAGGCACAGTGCATTGTATTATGTCTTTAGTGCTTTGCTGCCTAAGGACTTTCATTCTTCAGTTTAAAAGGTTATTAGGAACATGTGATTCTACCTGCACTTAGCTTATTAGTTGAAATGTCTAACTTTAAAACCATCGTGTTTCATTTAAAAAATAAGAGACTATTCTCTTGTAAAGTGTCCAGTGATTTTGCACATAGATTGAGATGTTCGTTGTTAATGAATTCAGTGAAGAATCATTTACTGGAGATTTAGGATTACAGTGAGGCCTTCTTGCAGAATCTTAGGCTGAGGCATTCAGTGCAAATTCCTGGGGGTGGAGGGGGGGAATAAGACTACTGCTAAGCCATTTCTTTCTTTTTTAGCTATGGCCGCGTGTACACTGCTGATCCGTACCATGCCCTGGCACCAGCAGCAAGCTATGGAGTGGGCGCAGTTGGCGCAGTGGTGAGTAAAGTTCATAATTTTCTTGGAGTGTGGATTAGGATCCAAGCCTGGCTCGATGTCTTGAATATCCTCAACTGCAAACCCTCATTCATTGACTGCACCAATTCCATTGATAATACTCTGGATTAAAAAAAAAGTTAACATACGAGCACCCATTGCCAACCAGGTAAAAAGCACCCATTGTCCACTCAGGCTTCGGAAAGGGGTTAAGCCCTTTATCCCAGAAGCAGACTTCAAATCAATGCTCCAAGTCTTGGTTTTGCAGCATGATATATCTTCTAGATTAACAATTTTTTCACAATTCCACCATTTAGTGGTTGGGTCCATAAGTGTCTCATCTTGTTAGATTTTCCTGGTTAATGACTGGGGGTTGACCTAGCCTAGCCCTCATGTGACAGTTCTTGTAAGCCCACAGTGCCCTTGTGCATGTTCAACATGTTAAGTTTTTTCTTCTCTTCCACAGACGACCTTGAAATGGGAGGGTCGCAAGTGAATCTAGAAGAGTTTCAAGCTGCAAAATCATACGTTCGTAGCATGTGTTGTTGTAGATAGACATGCTCTGTATATTCCAGCCATCTAGTGTTGGACTTGGAAATTTGTTAATTTTAATTCAAAGACGTCTTTTGAGTCACGTGCATGGGCACAATCTCCACTTTTAAATTGTTTAATCCACCATCGCGTTCAGGCGTGATTTAGCATGCTCCCGGTGCCCACGAGTTTGCCAGTTCCTTTCACGTCGTCTGAGTTCGCTCCCTTCTTTCCCATGCTAGAAGACTCTTTGACACTTCTCTTACAACAATGCCGAATCTGTTCCTCAAGTCAATTGTTGTTTGGGTCATTGCATGCTCCGGACTAACCTTTGGAAAGTAAAGACGCACCTGAGGTAATGGAACGTATGCCCTTCAAAAGATGTTTGCACTGCTGTTCTAAATATAATTGGGCCAAACTCCACACCATCTGCATTCTTTGCCTCTCGCCGGAGCAAGATAAGAGCCACTACAACTGTTGCTCGGCATTCCGCAGCAGGAAGACTCTGCGTCATTGTTGTGACCAACTGGGGGGGGACCACAAATCCTCTTCTGAAACGCCAGATATCTTCAGTGAGCCTGACCTGCTTGGTGCAGAGGAAGCACTGGATACGTCGTCTGATCTCCCCGGCGCACTAGTCCAGTACTCAGTTTATCGACTTCAACGTCTCTGACTCAGGCGAGGAGGAATTCCTGGTGGAAGAGGCACTCGAGGACACTCCATCCACCCAAGTCTGCTCTGGTCCACACTTGAATACCATGCCTCACATGAATACTGTTGATGCCCAAGCCCTTCTCAAAGCTCAGAAATGTCAGCATGTCGAAACCAAGCACCGCCCCACCAGGGGACAAGCCCTGAGCCAAAGCCACTACCGCCACCTTCTGGGTCACCACCACTTGCGAGCACTGGTCGACACCGAAGGAAGACCTTTGAGCCGAGAAAAGACCCTTCTAAGGGCTTCGATCCTCGGCCAGCCTAGAGTTCAAGGACGCCTGTCAGTGCCAAACGCTCAAAGCCGGCTCTGTCATCGAATCAAAAAAAGCGCCACTGGCACCTAAGCAGCCATCTTCAGCAACAAAACCACCTTTGGATCAGAGACCCTCCACTCTCACCTTTGAGGAACTCCCCATCTTCAAGAGGCTGCAGCAGGAACTGGATGATAGGCAGAGAAGGAGCATCATCCACCCACGCACAGGCAAGATCTCTGCCAAAGAAAAGCATGCTTGCCTTCAAGGAAGCCCTGCCATTGGACACTCCTGTGCCCCTCTTGCCCACAAAGAGGCCTCAAGACAAAATCTCTGCTTCTCTTCCGCAACCACCACCATCACTTTTAATTTCACTTCCACCACCATCATCTCTGCCCTCACCTCCTGTGGCTTCACCTCTCGAGTCCCCGGAGTCTTATTCCGATACTGGCAGTACTAGCTCTTTTTTTCCAGCTGTGGACTTTGACCCAGTTACCCTGTTACCTCAGGAGATCCTTGGGAGGATTATGACATAGACTATCAGAGAGACCTTGATCTAGGACATGTCCCAGTCAGGGCCTTCCCACCAGATGACACCGCGACATGCAGCAGCGTTAATCAGCCCGTAGCTGCGCCCCAGAAGATACAGATGTATGCCACCGCTGAGAATTATATTTTGGTGGATACACTCTCAATGGCTGAATGCTCCGTCAAGTACCTCCCAATGCTCAAGGGCATGATTAAATCCACCCCAGAGATCTTTAAAGAGCCGCTAAAATCTTGCGTGGTGACACCACAGATTGAAAAGAAATATAAACCAGTGCCCTCTAACCTGCTCTATATCGGGCATTGTCCTGCCAGATTCATTCGTGGTTACCACTGCTAGGAAGAGGGCAGCAGTCCAGGCTACTGGGAATGCTTAGCCTCCTGACAAGGAGAGTAAGCTGATTGATGTGGCTGGGATGAGATTAGCGATAGGTGCGGCCACATACTGGTGCATCGCCTATTCCGTAGGCCTCCTCTCTCGCTATGATCGAGCCCACTGGGAAGAAATGGAGGGGCTCCTTCAGCACCTCTGACTAGTATCGTAAAAGTGGGGGAAGAGATAGTTGAGGAAAGCAAGGCCATCTCCGGTGCAACTACCAGGTTGGTACTGGATGCGGTGCATACAGCAGCAATGTGAGTGAATACCACAGTCCTTCTGGGCGAGCTCTGGGCCCACGTTTCTGGCTTCCAGCTGGAGGTGCAACACCACCTTGATAAGCTGCCATTCGATCTGGAGCACCTGTTCGGACCTAGTTTGACACCATGCTTGGAAAGATCAAGAAGGACACAAACCGCCATGGCGATGTGTGCTCTACAGATTACTTCTGGCAGGGGCTCCTTTCAGAGGCAGCAGACAAAAGGTAGCTCGAAAGTCACTTTCCCAGAGCCAGCCCAGTCTTACTATCTATCGGCAGCAACAGAGCTCTCATCCCCAGGGTGGCAGGGGCTTCCCACAAAGGTCCTTTAGAGGGAACAGCTTTCAGGGCTGAGGCAGAGGCACCTTTAATAAGGGAGCCCCTACCTCTAAAAACTGATTTGCCTCATTTCCTCCCCCCCCCCCCCCCAACATGGGGCGGCTCGGACTTCAGGGTTTTCTTTACAGCTTTGTGGAGATCACCACTGATTGATAGGTCTTAGCCATCATCCAGCATGGCTACTGCATTGAGCTCATTGCAACCCCAACACACATTTTTCCTTGCTCCCACACCCTCTGCCCAGAACATCTCAAATTGCTACAAGAGGAGATGCAGGCACTCCTTTCCAAAGGAGCCATAGAGCCAGTGCCCAAGCAGCACCAGGCTGCTAATCTCCATACTTCCCCATTCCCAAAAACGATGGTTCTCTCAGACCAATCCTCCGCCATCAACCTCGCAACAAATAAATCCTGTCAGAACATTTCCACATGGTCACACTACAGTATGTCATCCCCCGACTACACATCGACTTTATGGCCACTCTGGACCTGAAAGACTACTACTTTTCCATCCTAGTTCTTCTAGCTCATCGGCAATCGGCACTACCGCTACTTCATGGTGAGTAGTCTACATTACCCGTTCAAGGTGCTGCCCTTCGGCTTCACTACAGCTCCATGGGTCTTCAATTGTTTAGTGGTAGTAGCGGCTCATCCCAGGAGGGGAGTAATTCATGTCTTTCCCTACCTAGACGACTAGCTGATCAAGAGTGCAAGCAGACAGGAATGCCTAGCTCACTCCCAGGCTGTGGTTTCCTTGCTACACAGCCTAGGGTTCGCATGCAGCGTCAGTCTCACTTTGAGTGACTCCCGATCCTTCTGTTTATAGGAGCAATCTTCAGCTTAATCATAGGCAAAGTTTTTCCCATTCCACAGACGGTGCAAGTCTTCCAATAGCATCTGCCTCTTTATCAGCCACTCATTCCACTTCCATTGCGCACAGTTATGCGTCTTCTAGAAATCATGGCATCATGCATTGCCATAGTGCCCCAAGCCAGACTTCACATACGCCCGCTTCAGGCGTGCCTTAAAAGACAGTGGTCTCAAGTGGAGGGTCAAATGGAGGATCTGGTTTTGGTAAAGGCCATCACTCGCTGCTGTGATGGAACAGCAACAGTCTGTTGCAGGGCAGGCCCTTTGCAGACCCAGTTCCACAGGTGACCATCACGGCGCATCTCTAGCTGGTTGGGGAGCACATCTCAGTTCCATGACAGTCCAGAGTCTGTGGTCGCATCATCTACTGGGTCTCCACAACAACTGCTTGGAACATTTTAGCCATTCAACTAGCTCTCAAAGCCTTTCTTCTGCATATTCAAGGCAAAGTATTCCTTGTGCGTACAGACATGACTGCCATGTTTTATCTGCAGAAATACGGGGGCGCACGCTCACCTCACCTGTCGGCCCTAGCGTAACATGTGTGGCTTTGGTTAATCCCTCGTAATTAAGTTCATCCACTGGTGGCTTATCTTCCAGGAGTGGACAACGACTCTGCATACCTGTTCAACAGGACGCAGCGACAAGTCCACAAATGTTAACTCCACCCTCAAGTCCTACTCCCTTGCTTTCGCAGGTGGGGCACTCTATACATAGACCTTTTCATCATGTTCGAAAACCCAAAATGCCCTAACTTTGCTGCCAGGTTTCCACACCCCAGTCCATGGGCAATGCTGTATGGATGAACTGGTCAGGGATATTTGCCTATGCTTCCTCTCACACTGATAACCGTATGTGGTCAGGAAGCTGAGGCAAACATCACTCACCCTCATCCTGGTGGCACCAACATGGGCCAGGCAACCATGGTTTTGCAACGCGAGTCTTTTCTGGATTCACATGGTGTGCATTATTCCGCCATCTAGAGGTTGGGTCAGGATTAGTCCTGTAGTCACTTATATATTTTATTTTTTTCATGGCCGTGGTCTGCCATTTGGGCTTAAACCCTTCCTAGAGTGATGTCCAAAGGAAATCCGTTGATGCAGTCGCCATCTTCAGAATCTTTTTTCCACCGTGGGTCTGGACGCCTAAGGGAGAGGTCGAAGAAGAAGAAGAAACTGTGCAAAGGAAGTTAGTTTTCCACCTAAAACCACTGTTGGGGGAAGGGGATCTACGGCGACCAGTAAAGGAGGGGAAAACACCAAAAGAACCCTGAAAACCACTGAGAAACACCAAAGGTGAGAAGACCAAAGAATGAGAAAGGGGCATCAAGCACACCCCTTTAGGTTTTGCCTCAAGTGCCATCACAAATGCACCCAGAAAGACCTGCATGAGGTCTCTAAGCTCTGCCTCCCTGGAGGACTGTGAGGCGTGTGCAGAATTATTGACGACCGTCAGGGCAAGGCAGAAACCAAGGTGGGCACACTGTCGATGGCATCACTGCAGAGAAAGCAGGAGTACGTAAAGGTTTTTGGACTGTCTTGCGAGCAGGTTGACATCCTGGAGGAGACCTAAGTAGAGGAACGAGGCCTTGAGGAGGTGATTAAGGGGCACAAGACAGCACTGAGGAGGGAACCCAAACTGAAGGCAAACCTCCAGGTTGTGACACGACAGTCGAAAGTTTGGGACTTGAGAAAACGGGCAGTACCGAGGAAATCCTCAACGCCAGAGGGGGCAGTCTGGCCCAAAGAGCCACACTGAGCTAAGGCAAAGGACATCGCTGGAGGCAAACCCTCAAAACTGGCTTTATCCTCGATAGAGGATCAAATGCAAGGGAGGGAGTCTGCACAAAGCATCTCGAAGAGCTGCTCTGCACCGAAGGTCAGCGAGCCACAGCAGCCAAGCACTGTACTTCCATGCTAAAGAGTTTTTCGACATCAACGTTGAAACACATAGAAGAAGCTGTCGAGCTCAACACCAGAAGGAAGTCTCTCGAGGCAGAGTGTAGAAGGTAGTGTCTGGAGACAGAACTTGATGCCCTAATCAAAAAGAAAAGGGAATTCGACGACTCTCTCAAAGGATAAAGAATTCCTCTAAAAAACCATGCATACGCAGAAGAATCCCAATAAAAAGTGGAAGTGGACTTCTTGGAGTTAGGAAGAAAAACGAGAACAACTCTTGCAAATAGGAGATCCAGTAGATGAGTAGCAGTAAATCTATGCAGACTTGCCAGACGAAGGGGTATAATCCTATACATGCAAACCATCACTACTCGATGACATCACTGCATACAATACAGTCATCAAGAGAGCTGTAGGTACTTATGGGGTTCAGCTAGAAGAACAGTCATAGGCTTGCTTCCTCCTTAAGAAACTACTACCCGACCAGAAGAGGAACCAATTCTTCCCAATGTTACCCGATGTGCTGGACCAGTACACAGAGGCGTTCAGAGAACCAGCTGCATCCAAGGCCACAACACCAAGGGTGAAAAAGTACCACTGCTTCTCTTGAAAAGACCCACCCTACATCGGGGGGGGGGGTCTGGTGGAGAATATGCCAGCTGACTCTCTCACTTTGGTGACAGCACTTAAGAAAGCAAATACCCCTACATCTACAGGGCCGCCCCCTGACCAGGAAAGCGCAAGAGTAGACATGGTGGGAGGAAAAAAGGAGAGGTCATCAACAATGCAGTGGTGGAGATCCAACTCGTATGCCTGGCCTAATAGGTACACCCATCAGCCGTGGGATGAGATTAAGGAGCTCATGGAACACCTGCCAGAAGAGTACAAAACAAGAGCAAATGCGATGCTACATGGGGGCAAGACAATCGCCAATGCTTGATTAAAGTCTGCGTTGGATGCAGTGGACACTGCGAGTAGGCAACTCTGCACGGCCACCACCTTACGTAGGCATGCTTGGCTGAGAATCTCCGGATTCAAACAGGAGGCCCAGTCAGCTATAATTGGCATGTTCTTCACAGGGGACATCCTGTTTGGAGAGGCAACGGACTAGGCGCTACAGCACATGAAAAAAAGACAATGAAACTGTCAAGGCCATGGGAGCCCTGCAGCATAAGGGAACAATCGGAGGAGTCATGACGGAGGAAGAAAAGGCTCAAGGGGAGCTATACAGCCACACGTGCAACCTTCAGTCACCAACAGAGCAAGGCCACCACTCCACCACAATGGCAGTACACAAGTGCCAGACAGCCCTTTCGTGGCTGCAAAATGGGCGGAGGGGGGAACCTCAAATGGGGAAAACCACACAAGCAAGTAACTGCTTCCAGAACACCCTTCTAAACAAGTCAATAGTAGGAGGACACATCATAGGATTCCTGAAGGAATGGCAAAAGATCACCTCTGACAAATGGATACTAAATATTCTAAGATATGGCTATTGCGTAGAGTTTCAAAGTTACCCTCAATAATACCACCAAAAAGGAAGAGAGTAAAGGTAGACTAACATCAAGGACTACAACAGGAAGTGGAAGACTTAATAAGCAAACAAATTATAGAATAGTACCCTCAAAACAAAGACTCAAAGGGATGTACTCAAACTACTTCCTAGTACCAAAACCAGACAAGACTTTAAAACTAACACGCGACCTAAGGACACTAAACAAGTTCATAACACAAAAATTCAAAATGACAGCGTTGCAAGAAGTCATACCTCTGATGGGAAAAGGAGACTACATGGCAACCATAAACCTTAAAGATCCCTACCTACATATACCAATGAACAGACGACACAAACAATTCTTCAGGTTTGTGGTGGACAAGACACACTACAAATTCAAGGTTGTACCATTCGGTATAAAATCAGCTCCACAAGTGTTCACAAAATGCTTAGCTATGGGTACATCTCCGAAAGAGAATACACGTCTATCAATACTTTGAAGACAGGCCAGTGAAACTGAAGAAGAGCTCCCAGTGCAGGAAGAATACCAACAAGGTCATACAAACCCTGCACACACACTAGGTTTCTCCATCAATAATGAAAAATCATCACCGTACCCAGACACGAAGAAAACATTCCTTGGGAGCTATGCTGACCTCTCCGACTATGAAGGAGATGCCAGTGGACAAGAGTCAGAGCGTTAGTGTAGCAGTCTCCTCTACCACAAGAAGCAATGTCTGATGGTGAGGACCGTGGGGAAAATGATGGACATGTTAGCCACCTGCATTCCCCTAGTACCACACACAAGACCACATATGAGACCAATACTGCAATGGGTCCAACAACAAAGGTCACAGGTAACCGGGAGTTGGGATGATCTAGTGGTTTTTACGGACAACGTTCAGAGAGAAATGGAATGATGGAATCTACAGAATCTTACAGTGGGGAAACCATTCAAACCATTCAAACCACCAACTCCTTTAGTGGCCATCACAATAGAAGCATCCCACATAGTATGGGGAGCTCAC
Organism: Calotriton arnoldi; assembly: GCA_963921515.1. Taxonomy (NCBI): domain Eukaryota; kingdom Metazoa; phylum Chordata; class Amphibia; order Caudata; family Salamandridae; genus Calotriton; species Calotriton arnoldi. The sequence continues at coordinate 1,632,577 of CAWUFW010002037.1, forward strand.
ATGGACAAGCTAAACATCAGTGGGAGCTAAAACAAGAAGTGCTGATGCAAATCTTGCAAATATGGTCATTACCACAAATAGATCTATTCGCAACACACAAGAACGCAAAATGCCAAAGCTTAATATCTGTTTTACCATCCAGTGACTCTGAGGAATGCCCTGTTGATAAGATGGTCAGGGAGATTTGCTTACCCCTTTCTGCCAATTCCAATTATACTGAAGGTAATCCAGAAGTGCAGGCAGAAGGATTTTAGCCTAATCCTGATACTCCCACAGTGAGCTCGGCAGACTTGGTTCTTGAACCTCATTGAGATATCCCAATGACAGTAGATCACACGCCCAGCACACCAAGACCTGCTGTCAAAGCAGGCGAAACGGGTATGAAACCCAGAGCCAAACACAGTTTGACTGCATGGCTCCTGAGGATGTATAGTTTGGTCAACTCAATTTGACAAGGAGACAAATGGAGATTCTGAAAGATGCCAGGCGACCAACAACAAGGAATTGCTACAGCAATAAGTGGAATAGATTTGTACACTGGTGAAAAAAGCAGGGAAGCCAAGGGTGGGCACAGGACATCACTGTCATTAGATATGACGTACCTGCTAGACAAGCACCTCTCTTGTGCCTCTATTGAGCTTCACCTAGCAGCCATTGTAGCATATACAAGAGGCATACTAAGGAGAGGTTTCTTCACACCAGTGGTAAAATGCTTCCTTGACTTCACCCTTTGAACCAGTGCAAAGCGCACTGTTTATATTCTTAACTCTTATGACAGCATTCCCCATCACCTTGCTAAGAAGGGTCAGTGAAATGCAAGAACTCTCCACACAAGAACCGTGTCTTCGAATACATAAGGACAAAGTGGTGATGAGAACAAACTCAAGGCTAGTACCCAAGATTGTATCAAAATTCCACTTTAACCAGGCCATCCACTTACTGGCCTTTTTTGAACATCCTAAAACGCAAGCAAAGAAGGCCCTGCACACAATGTACGTCCAAAGGGCAGTAATGTACTACTTAGAGCAAAACCCATCCGGAAAGGAGAACAGTTCTTTGTGTCTTTCACACACGCAAGAAGGGGCTCCCCGGTCACCAAAGGAATTATCACGAGATTGATAGTGCAAACAATACAATACTGTTACAAGGCAGGGGGAGCAACACTTGCTGAAAAACTGCAGGCAAACTCAACAAGGAAGAAGGGAGCAACACTCACCTTCCTAGGTAGTGTTGCAGTAGAAGACATTTGCGCAGTTGCTACATGCCATCGGTACACACATTTGCAAAACACTACTGTGTGGATATCCACATCAACAAAGAGGCAGAAGTGGGACAAAGAGTGCTGAAACATTTGTTTGTAAATACACCCTCTAAAGGACCCTGCCTACCCACAGGAAAAGATCCATCTTTATAATCAATGAACAGCAGGTGAATCCAGAAAAGTTTCACACTGAAAAACAAAATGGTTACCTACTGGTAGGAGTAGTTTTGCACCTTGAAGAATTTTCTGGATTCACATGCGGCCCTCCCACCAGTAGAAGTGTATTTACAAACTTAACACAGAGAGAACATTAACGAACATAAAGGAAGCCAGTATATCACATCGCAAGGAGAATAGAAAGGAAAAAAAAGTCTGAAGATGGCGACTGCATCAAAGGATTTCAGAGGCATACATCTGTAGTTACTCAAGGAGGGGCTTACACCAAAATAGTAGACACCCACATGTTCTTTGCCCACTACAAGAAGCTCCCCAACCGGCTGGACTTTCCCACTCAAAATTACAGTAAAGTCACACCCCGACAGCTCAACCTGGCAGTTTGGCTCCAGAGGGCCTAGAGTTCGGTTACCATGGCTTACGGGGGTGCATGGATATAATGGGATATGCCCACTATGCGCACCTGCTAGGCTGCTAAGTGGAAGCATTTTGTCTATTACTATACTACAAAACCCACACATCCCTACGGTGCAGGAAATAATTGCTTGAGGCATATGAGCTGTAGATCATATGCTTTAGCATAGATCGCCATCTAGTGTTGGGTCCGGATGTTTGCACTTTGTTTTTCTTTGAAGAAGTCTTTCCAGTCACGAGGTAGGTGACTCCTCCTTTGGGTGATAGTGCGCATGGGCATCGACCCCCATCCTTAGATTGTTTTTTTCCGCCATCGGGTTCGGATGTGTATTGCTGCGCTCCGATTCGGTATCGTTTTCGAACTCCTTCAGCGCGCAATCCACTACCCTCGACGGTATTGTCATCGATCGCGGTTCCCCATTCGACGCGCATCGTTTCAACTGAGAAAACCTTCGATCGAGAAACTCTAGGCAGGCCGTTGGGCCTACCCGTGCCAACCGTGCTAGCAGTCGATGGAACGAACTCCATTTAAACTATGTCCCGGGTGTCGTGCTAAGTTTCCACGCACCGACTTGCACGAGGTCTGCAACCTCTGCTTATCCCCGGAACACAACGAAAAAGACTGAAGCGTGTCCATCTTTCCGATCGAAAAAGACAATTCGTGATAGTCTGGCTCGACGCCACGAGATGCAACATCATACCGGCTCCGTACCGGACATCTTCGGCGAAGATTCCGATATCCAGCATCCAGCTGAAGGAGCCGAGGAAGAACAGGTCTCCGTGTCCGAAGCAGATTCCGACATGGAAGAACAGCTCATCGCTCCGGGTCAGCGTACAGTGAGTAAAGATTCCCCTGTGCCCAGTCAACAAAACAAAGGCTACGGTACCCCCTTCGGGCTCAGGTCGGCACAGACAAAAAGATTCAGATGCCCCGCCCTCCAGCCCGGCTAAGAAACCTAAAGAAAAGCCTTCCGGCTCGGGCTCGAGCCGGCCCCATTCTGGTGCAGAATTAACACCTTTGGCACCTAAACATAAGTCAAATCATCTGCCGGTCACCACACCACCGGGACCGAAGACTGCACCTTCGACACCAAAGGCCTCGGAGCCGAAGCCCTCCACACCTAAAGGTTCGGAGCCGAAATCCTCCACACCTAAAGGCTTGGAGCCGAAACCTCCCGCACCGAAAAGATCGGAGCCGAAATCTTCAGCACCGAAGGCCTCCGAGCCAAAACCTACCAAGCACAAAGACTCTGAGCTTAAACCTTCGACGACCAAAGGTTCAGAACCGAAACCTTCCACGCCGAAATCGACACATAAAGAAAAAGACACTCCGTCCAAAGAGCCTCGGTCTGATGAACCACCTTTGGATCCAAAACAGAAAAAACTTGTCATTAACCCTGTAACAGGCCATATTCATGCCACTCTTCCCAAAAAACGGAAGATTGATCTCTCAGAGGACTCTCCTATACCTCTTAAGAAAAAGGACCTGGGTACTAACCCTTCTCCCCCTTACATTCCACCTCCCTCTCCTCCTCTTAATCCTAATTTGATTATTACACCATCAAATTCACCACCACCTCCACTTTCACCTAACCCACAGGATGAAGAGTACGGGGATCAAGAGCAGGATATACCACAGGATCAGGATATACCACAAGACACCGACCCTTGGGAAAATTATCATAGGGAACCAGACACAGACAACGACCCTGATCTCTATCCCTCTAGACCCTGCCCACCTGATGACAACATTGGATACGATCAGCTCATTAACAGGGCTGCCCAATAACACGGGGTGGAGCTCCATAAAGCACCTTTAGAAGAGGATTTCCTCTTGGAGACACTCACTTATTCACAAAGATCTACTCACACTTTACCAATGCTAAAGGGCATGTTAAAGCACACAGAAGAGATATTTAAAGACCTGGTTAGGGCACGAATACTCGCACCCAGAGTAGACAAAAAATATAAACCCGATCCTGCTTACATAAAAGGTCAGTTGCCCTTAGATTCTCTTGTAGTCTCTAACGCTCGCAAGAGAGCGAACTCTCAAACCACAGGTGAGGCCCCCCCCCCTCCTGACAAGGAGTCCAAGATCATTGATGCCTCAGGTAAGAGACTGGTTTCGCAGGCTGCAAATAATTGGCGTATTGCAAATGCTCAGGCTCTGCTAGCACGCTATGATATGGCTCATTACGATGAGTTAGAAAAACTCATGCAACACTTACCCGATGAGTACAAAGCAAAAGCTAATGACCTTATCCAGGAAGGCAAACTCATAACTAATACTTCCATTAAATGTGCACTAGATGCTGCAGACACAGCAGCTCGTGCAATAAATACTAGTATACTATTGCGCAGACACGCTTGGCTTAGGATTTCTGGATTTAAACAGGAGGTACAATCCTCCATACTTAGCCAGCCTTTTGATAACTAGCATCTTTTCGGACCAGCTGTCGATACCTCGCTGAAGAAAATGAAAAAGGACACGGAGGTCGCAAAGTCTATGGGGGCTTTTCAATTACCTACTAATAGGGATTCCTTTCGCCGCTCCTTTTACAGGGGTGGTTCAAAAACGGTGTCCACCGAAAATCCCTCCTCCTCTTACAAGGGTAACAATCAATCCCCATCTTCCAGAGGTTATTTTCGAGGAGGTTATAGAGGAAACAATAGGGGAAGAGGCAGAGGTAACTCCACACGCACTTCCCATGCCAACAAACAGTGACTTCCTTCCACTACCCCCTGATCATCCCACTCCTGTCGGGGGACGTCTCTCGCAATTCCTACCTGTCTGGAATTCAATCACCTCAGACAAGTGGGTACTACAAATTATCCAATATGGTTACTGCCTGGAGTTTACCAGCACTACCCCCAACTATTCTTCCAAGAACACATACAATGTCACCAGAACATCTCACTCTCTTAAAACAGGAGGTTCTCTCTCTCTTGGAAAAACATGCGATAGAACCAGTCCCATCACATCATCAAGGAACCCGAGTATACTCCCTATATTTCTTAATTCCCAAAAAGGACGGCTCTCTCAGGCCTATATTCGACCTCAGACAGCTAAATCTCTACATTCAGTCAGACCACTTCCACATGGTCACACTTCAACAGGTGCTCCCACTGCTTCAGCAAGGCGACTTTCTATCCACTCTGGACTTAAAGGATGCCTATTTCCATATCCCCATTCACCCGGCTCACAGAAAATATCTCCGGTTCGTGGTGGACGGACAACATTATCAATTCAAAGTTCTCCCATTCGGGGTAACTACAGCACCCAGAGTCTTCACCAAGTGTCTGGCAGTAGTCGCAGCTCATTTAAGAAGACAACACATTCACGTCTTCCCTTATCTAGACGACTGGCTAATTAAAGCCAGATCGTGACACAGCTGCCTACACCCACACTCGGAAAACAATTCAACTGCTTCACGACTTGGGGTTCACTGTAAACCTCACCAAGTCTCACCTCTAGCCATCCAACACACAAACGTATCTAGGAGCCACAATAGATACTTGCAAAGCTCTAGCATACCCCAACCCAGTCAGGATATGCAGCATACAAAACCTAATATCACAATTTCAGCCTCAACACTCGTTACCAGCCCGAGTGTTTATGCAATTGATCGGAATGATGGCTTCCTGCATTCTAATCGTTCCTTATGCAAGACTCAAAATGCGTCCCCTACAGGAATGCTTGGCACGTCAGTGGAACCAGACTCAAGATCAGCTGACAGATCTAGTGTTGGACGGCTGCACCCATTGCTCTCTGCAGTGGTGGAACATACAAAACCTTTCCAAGGGGCGGCCATTCGTCGACCCGGTTTCACAAATAGTGCTAACAGCAGACGCATCTCTCACTGGTTGGGGAGCTCATCTTCAAAAACATACAATTCAGGGCATGTGGACTGCACAACAAAAACAACTCCACATAAACCATCTAGAACTACTAGCAATTTTTCTAGCATTGAAAGCCTTTCAACTGCATCTAGTAGGCAAAGCTGTCTTAGTTCGTACAGACATGACAGCAATGTACTACATACAAAAACAGGGGGGGGGGGGGACACACTCTTTACAGCTTTCTCAACTAGCTCAAAGCATTTGGAGATGGGCCATACCTCAAAAAATATATCTCCTTGCAGAACACCTCCCAGGAGTAAACAACCAAATTGCAGTTCTGCTCAGTCGTCGGAGACAGCAGATACACGAATGGGAACTACATCCTCAAGTCCTCCTCCCATTCTTCCAAAGGTGGGGCTACCCAGAAATAGATCTGTTTGCCACACACCTCAACGCAAAATGCCCATGCTTCGCGTCCAGGTATCCGCACCCATTGTCCAAAGGCAATGCGCTATGGATGAATTGGTCAGGAAGTTTTGCTTACGCTTTTCCACCTCTCCCACTAATTCCGTTAGTGGTTCGGAAACTCAAACAGCATTCCCTGACACTGATCCTAGTTGCTCCCACATGGGCTCGACAACCCTGGTTCACAACCCTGTTGGAACTATCAGTAGTTCCTCACCAAAAACTACACCTTTCCCCCAGGTTTCTCACTCAGAACCATGGAGAGAGAAGACATCCAGATCCCGGTCATCTCAACCTTGCGATCTGGCACCTGAAATCAGAGTTTGGCTACCTTAATCTTCCGCCAGACTGTATGAATGTCATCAAAGAGGCTAGATGCCCTACCACAAGAGCATGCTATGCAGCAAAGTGGAAGCGGTTTGTAGTTTACTGTAACAACAATCAGATCAATCCACTAGATGCTTCAGTACAGAACATCATTTGTTATCTGTTACACCTACAGCGTTCTAATTTAGCGTTTGCATCTTGCTGCATACCTGCAAAACAGACAACACTTGTCTCTGTTTAGAGTGCCCGTTATTAAAGCTTTTATGGAAGGACTTAAAAGAATCATTCCTCCTAGACTTCCACCTTCTTCTGTGTGGAACCTCAACATAGTTCTTGGCACTAACTATACAAGAACCATTTTTACAAGTACACCAAAACAAAGTGGTTCTTAGGACTAATCCCAAATTCTTACCCAAAGTCGTCTCTGCCTTTCACATCAATCAGTCTGTTGAGTTGCCTGTATTCTTCCCTCAACCAGATTCAGTGGCAGAGCGTGCTCTTCACACATTAGATGTTAAAAGAGCGTTACTATACTACATAGGACAAAACCTTTTAGGAAAACCAAACCACTTTTTGTTGCTTTTGCGCCACCACATAAAGGCAATCCCATATCAAAAGCGGGTATTGCACTGTGGATAGTTGTGTATTCAAATATGCTACATTAAAGCTAAGCGCACATTGACAATTCCCCCTAGAGTGCATGCTACACGCAAACTAGGGGCTTCTATGGCATTCTTAGGAAATATACCCCTAGATGACATCTGCAGGGCTGCAACATGGTCTACACCACACACATTCACAAAACACTATTGTGTAGATGTGTTAGCAAGACAACAGGCTAATGTGGGCCAGGCAGTTTTACGAACACTATTTCAAACCACTGCAACAGCTACAGGTTAGCCACCGCTTGGGAGATAACTTCTGTATAGTCTATGCTAAAGCATATGATCTACAGCTCATATGCCTCGAACGGAAAATGCTACTTACCCAGTATGCATCTGTTCTTGGCATATAGAGCTGTAGAATCATATGCGCCCACCCACCCGCCTCCCCGGGTACCTTTACCTGTTGCAGTACTATCTTACTTAGATACATTATACATGGATATCTCTTTACTATTCTTACTAACTCCATCATCACCCTCTATGGCAAAACAATCTAAGGATGGAGTCGATGCCCATGCGCACTATCGCCCAAAGGAGGAGTCACCTACCTCGTGACTAGAAAGACTTCTTCAAAGAAAAACAAAGTGCAAACATTCGGACCCAACACTAGATGGCGATCTATGCTAAAGCATATGATTCTACAGCTCTATATGCCAAGAACAGATGCATACTGGGTAAGTAGCATTTTCCTTGGGGGGCAGAGCTTGCCTGAGCCGAAGATGGCCGCCTGAAACGAGTGCTCCGTCGAGCCATTCAATAATTTAACAGGAATCCTGCATTAGGAAGATTGCTGGAGGGGCTACCGCGGCGAGAATCGGACACCAGGCCCTCACTACTGGTTTTTTTTTTGGGACTGCTGCGATACGCTGAAGCCCGAGAACTGCGGCTTGTACTTGGACGCTGGGAGTTGCGTCATGGGCCTGGCTGAGATGCGCTGCGGGCGTGCTGGACTGAGGTGCTACCGGAGGTCCCTGCATCGCTCTGGCCCTCCCCGTCGGGAGAGGCCGGCCACCTGTGACGAGTGGTGCACCGGGGACCCGCATCGCGTCGTCCCTTCACAACGAAGGAGGCATACCGCATTAGAGGAGAAGCGCACCGGCGACCAGGCCCGCTGGCCTCTGAAATCTGTACGGCCGGCGGAGCCCTTGAAAGACGCAGGAAGCAGAATCCACCTGCGGTGCCCCACGGAGACTTGTGCGGCCTGGCAACCTCCCTGATCGACAAGCGGAAGGCAACGGGAGCGGAGACTGGGCTTCCCGGAGTCTCCTGAGAGCGGTACTGTACCTGGCTGCATTGCGCTGTGAGCTCCCCCCATACTACGCAGGTTGACTGGAGGTGTGTTCTGAGGTTGCTTGCGCCCTGCTGGAAGGGCTGAGTCGGCAGAGGGGGCCTGTGAGAACGACTGTAGAGCATACCCTCCCCCTGTCCAGTAAAGTGAGACCTTGGCATCTGAGAGCTGCATATGTTACGCTGGCTTGCACACTTCTTGGCTGAGAACTCGCTTCTGTATCATAGCCTGAGGTCAGCATCTTCCCCTATCGAGACTGGAAACCAATTGCTTGAAGGATTGCGGTGGTCTGCTGTGGTGCACTCATTTCGGACCCTCTGCAGCGCACACTCTCACTCCACAGCTAACTTGCCCTAGTTCTGCGCTGCTTTGCCTTTGGCAGATATAAAACTGCGCAATAGTCTGCCTTGCAGTGGCTGCGAATCCTCTGAGAAGCTCAGAGTCTCCCGTGCAGGAGCTGGTGGCCTGCCTGTCCGCCTTGGTGCGCGGGGGTAGGGAGCAGAGCTGCAAATTATCCTACTTACCTACAATGGGCAAAGTCGACAAGGCTCAGCCGAAGATATCTTTCGAACAGCGGAAGTCTAGGACAAGGGGAAGTACCCCGGAGGGGGTCCGCAGTGCGAATGATGAAACGCCAGAGCAAGCAGAGGGGGATATTCGAAGTATGCTGACTTCGATGCAGAAGAGTCTACAAGACAGCCTAACAGCCATAGACACAAAACTGGACTCTCTGGTATACAGAATGGATAGAATGACGGAACGAATGGACAAGCAAGCAGAAAGACAAGATATGACCGAACGCCGGGTAACTGAAGTGGAGGAGGCGCAGACAGAAATGAACGTTACACAGAAGCAGATGGACAGAGCGTTAGACACTGCAGGATAAGGCGGAGGACCTCGAGGCCCGCTCTAGAAGATGCAACATACGAATTATGGGTTTGCCAGAGTCCACGCAGGTTGGTAACATGGAATTGTTCATGGAAAAGATGTTGATCACCTTGTTGGGCGAAAGCACCTTCTCAAACATGTTTGTGGTGGAGAGGGCCCATCGTTCGCTGGGTCCGAGACCAGCTCCGGGTGCTACTCCAAGGCCCATAATTGCTAAGCTCCTAAACTATAGGGACCGTGACTCTGCGCTGAGAGTGGCGCGCGAGAAGCAGACATTGCAGTATGAGGGGTCCGCTATCTCACTGTATCCGGATTTTACGCTGCGTGTACAGGAGGCGCGAAGGCAGTTTGCACCACTCAAGCAGCAACTCCGCGACCAGCATATTGACTATGCAATGTTGTACCCGGCGAGGCTACGTGTCAACAGACCGGGCAAATCTAAGATCTTCACAGACCCCAAAATTCTGCAGAAAGCACTTAAGGAGTGGGCGAAGGAGCGGCAGAGAAGCCCGGAGCAGAACTGTCCGGAGGGCGCCGTTGGGGGCAGACTTAACGACCAGGACTAGTGCACCTGCCTACAGACGGCCAGATAATGAGGGGCAATGAGGAGGGAGTACTGGGACAGTATAACTCTTGAACTGCGCTGTTGCGATCTCCACAACGACGATTCAGATAATGTATAAAGTGGATTTTGTTAACTGCTAAAGTGTTTTGAAAACTGATAGCGCATCAGACTTGTACTTGGCGGGGCGGGCCTTGGAGGGACCACTGGGACAGCCATTAAGTAATTGAATTGTTTCCTAATGCACATATAAGCTTAATGGTAATGGGTATTCAGCCTAGTAAGTTACACTATAGTATAGGTAGGCAACATCTGCCCACGTGTGTGCACCACTACTTGGGGTTTATTCAATTAGTGCCAGAGCACCACTGTTAGATGTGATTTTGTCATGTTATTTCGGGGTTTGCGGGGAAATTTCGCCATGGCACAGTTGGGGGCAGCGTGGCGTGGGTGGGGGGATGTTGAGACTGACGCGCTATGAAGCTTTTCTTGATATGCTTGGACAGGACAAACGTTGCTTTAAATCCGGCTTGACCTCGCAGCTTAGCTCATACATGAACCCACATACTCAATGTTGATGACCACTAGTACACCAGATACAGACGCTCACGGCAGGATCAGAGCCCTAACCTGGAATGTCCGGGGCCTCAATGACCATCGTAAACTGAGTAAAGTTATGGCCTACTTGCTGAGACATAAGATAGACATTGCCCTCCTACAGGAGTCCCATCTGCCCTTGAATAGCAACATGCTTAGCAGTAGAAGCTTGCGTGGGCGCACACATGCATCAGGTTTCACCACACACGCTCGTGGAGTGCGCACCTGGGTAAATCCCAGATCTGCCCTTAAACTCGAGCCGCTGGACACTGACCGTGAAGGCAGATGTCATTTCTAGATGCTCAGGGAAGGGTTTAGACCTAATACTGGTCAATATTTATGGCCCTAACTGACAACCCAACGTTTTACACTTCACTAACGGACAAGATGCAAAGATATCAAGGAAGTATCCAACTGTGGGGATGCGATTTTAATTGCGTCTTGAACCCACGACTAGATGGGCCGGCGGGCCAGAGCGCAGAGTCACTGCGTCTTCCTGTGCTATTACAGATGCATTGACACAGCTAGAACTCACCGATGTTTGGCGGCAGCGAAACCCGAAAGGAGGCGGGTATACACACTACTCCGCGTTCCATGATTTGCACACCAGGATTGACTATTGGTTGGCCTCTCGGAATATTTACCCCCTGGTGCGGGATTGCAGGGTACTTCCACGCACCTACTCGGATCACTCCCCTATACTACTGGTGGTAGACACTCCTCAGAAGCGCATCCCACCATATACATGGCGCTTCCCTCCATACTCCTTATTAGATACGGTTTTTAAATCAGAACTAGCTGAGGCCATAGATACCTTCTTCACTTGTAATGTTGGATCGGTAGATGCTTTTGCGACTATATGGGTAACATTTCAAGTTTATATTCGTGGAATAGCCATGTCTAAACACTCTGGGGTGCTTCGGGCAATCCGCAAGAGGCTGTCTGACTTGGAGGGGTCGCTTAAAACACTAGAACGCCTAATAGGTAATGGCGCAACCGAGACTGACACGGCTACATTTAAAACATTGTTAGAGGAGTATCATGACGCTGCGGACGCGGAAATCAAACATCTGGGCAAATACCCTATAGCGCCTGCGTATGGGGAGGGAGAGCGCCCGGGAGCGGTCCTAGGCTCGCTACTGAAGAAACGCAGTGAAGCCACAATTGTCTCCGAGATTAAAGATTCGGAGGGGGAGGCCATAACTGAAGAGACTGAGATAGCGGATCGGTTCCGACAATATTTTGCGAAATTATATGGCACACGGTATGCGAGTGGGGAGGTTGAGATTTTAGAGTACTTGACACATATAAAGCTGCCCTGGCTCACCAACGAACACCGGGAGTACTTAATGCGACCACTCAAACTAGAGGAAATCTCTTCAGCGCTAGCGGGGATGAAATCTGGCAGCGCCCCTGGCGTAGATGGCCTAACGGTTAGTTTCTACAAAGAATTTAAAGACCTATTGGTCCCTCACCTTGCCACTCTGTTTGAGGAGATGTATGCAGACGGCACTATGCCGCCCTCCATGAGAGAGGCGATCATTGTTGCTATTTTGAAGCCGGACAAACCACCTACTGACTGCTCCTCTTACCGGCCATTGTCGCTACTAAATGTAGACACTAAAATTTACGCCAAGATTCTGGCGGCTCGGCTTGTGCCCTTGATCCCTATCCTTGTAGCCCCAGAACAAGCTGGGTTTGTTCCTGGCAGGAACTTGTCCTATAATCTGAAAACGGTGTTCGGGGCAATGCAGCATACCCGCCCGGATGTACAAGCCATAGCGGTGTTTTTAGATATGGAAAAGGCTTTTGACTGTCGAATGGCCTTTTATGAGACAAGTACTGACACGGATGGGTCTAGGTGGTATATTCCTACAAATGGTTGCCGTCTTATATAACACTCCTGCGAGAATCAAACTAGGTGATTTTGTCACTGATCCTATAAGTATTACTAGGGGCACGCGTCAAGGGTGCCCTCTATCCCCAATTCTATACGCGCTGGTGGCGGAACCACTGACTTGCGCGCTACGAGAATACCATTGCCACAGAGGTATACGATTCCCAAAGTACGACCTGATCGTTTCAGCGTATGCAGATGATACGCTGCTTTATGTTAGAGACCCTGATATATACCCATCTCCCATACTCAGGGAAGTTGTGCAATTTGGTACGCATTCGGGCCTCCGGGTTAATTGGACGAAGTCAATCATTTTCCCCCTCACTTCTGCCACTGTGCCGATTGAGCCCGATTACCCATTACAGTGGTCATCGGAGCCAGTTAGATATTTAGGAATAAAAATGCACACAGACTCGGAGGTAGTGTTGCGCGAGAACTATGGGGTGGCTATCAATAAGCTGGAAGATGAGATTGAGAGGTGGATTCGCCTTCCCCTCTCATTACTGGGCCGGATCTCGATCATGAAAATGGTGATACTCCCCCGCTTTTTGTTTCTATTCTCTAATATTCCTATGGTTCTTCCAGATTCTTTCTTTCGATCTCTCACGTCACTACTAATTAAACTAGCTTGGGCCGGGAAACAGGCCAGGGTTAAATGGGACGTTTTGACTCTTCCCTACCGTTTTGGAGGACTGGGGGCCACAGACCTGGAGCTGTATTATAGAGTGTCACAAGCAGCCCATGCGCATTATTGGATGCACAGCCCACCGGGCACGCCCCATGTTCAGATAGAGAGAGTGGCGACGTCGCCACTCCCCTTACCCGCGGCACTGTTTACTCCTACGGATCGCCAGACGGGAATTCTTGATTCAATTAATGTGACTAGACATGCATGGCAGCACCTGCTCCAGCTGCAGGCTGGAGCGATACTTTATTCCCCTCTTGCCCCTCTGGAGTGGTGTTGTTGGCTCCCTCTGTGCAAAGATAGAGGAGTGACGAGAGCACTTGGAGCTCTAGAGATATTGACAATTGGGGATATGTTTAAGGAAGGTAAGGTCAAGACATGGGACGATACTGAGGTGCCAGGCCTACGCACTACATTCCTGCACAGGCTCCAATTCCACAGAACACGACATGCCCTGGCAGATATTCTGGGTGACGATTTGGAGCAGCCGCCGGACATTCCGGCACTCGCATATGTGATAAAAACTGAATCCCCTACCCACATAGTGTCAAAACTTTACAAATTCACTCTGGGATATCGGGAACACTTTTACACCAAGGCAAGACTAGCGTGGCAACCAGATTTAGATGGGGAACTCTATGACGAAACCTGGCGATGCTGCTGTGTAAACACGAAGCGGATTTCATTAAATGGGAGGCACAGGCGAATACATTTTAAATTCCTGAACAGGGTATATTACACGCCTGAAAGACTATGCAGGTATGGACTGCAGGCCACGTCGGGGTGCGACTGCTGCGGAGCACACCTGGTGGACCTCCTGCACTTAGCTTGGAATTGTATTGGAGTCGCCGGCTTCTGGGCGTTGGTGTTTAAAGAGGTAGGCGAAATAATTGATATGCAACTTACCCCTGACCCTCTACTTGGCCTACTGGGATACTCCAAGCTATTGCCAAAGGCGGTTCGCAGACTAGTAGACATGAGCATGCTGATAGCTAGGCGCAGGGTAGCGATGTGCTGGATGAGAGGTCCGACACCTATCATTACGGAATGGTCCAGGGACATGCTCTACTGCAGTACACAAATTGAGAACTATAGCGAACTACTCCCACCGCGGAGCCGCCCTAAAACCTTCTGGGAGTTATATAAAACATATAAAATGGCTAAAGAAAGTGCGGCCACAGAACCTAACGTTTCTATAAGGGACGTGGTGGTGGGGTGAGGGGAGGAGACCTCATTCAGTTACTGGACATATGGTAGAGGGATGGTATGTTAGACTATTGACGAAGACTCGGTCGGTGGGCAATATGGGCGCCAAAGGGACATTGCTTTGAGGTGAAGACAGTTCATGCCGAGAGCTTGCCAACACAAAATGCTATAGTAACAGAAGGTACTTGCGGATGCTGCACATAGCAAAGATCCAACTGATGGGGAGGGCTACGAGGTATACTGCTGAAAATGTGATTCCCATTATCCTCTTATTAGCTATCTTTACATAACCTGTCATTATACTTTAAGATGTCATGTCTCTTGATTTTTCAGAAAATGCCAATAGTTTACTTAAAAAATAAAAAAAAAGTAGCATTTTCCTTCTCCTACATTTACAAACGTCAAGGTTAGCCTACACATCAATCAGGCTACATCTAGCCGCCATCTCTGTATATATGCAGAGCAGGAACACTCTTCTTTCTTCAAAACCTCTGTAATTAAAGCTTTCATGGAGGGCCTTAAACATGTGATTCCACCAGTGGTGCTTCCACCCCAATCTGGGATCTCAATGTTGTCCTCATCAGACTTATGGGGCCACCTTTTGAGGTACTGCATTAATGCCTTTGCAGTTCATTTCTTGGAAGGTTGCTTTCCTCATAGCTTTCCTGCGATTCACTGATGCGCCTAAGAGAAGGGCTTATGCGCATCAGTGAATTTCAGGCCTTCATACTGCAGGAACCCTTTTTCCATGCCCACAATGACAGAGTGGTTCTTAGAACCAATCATAAGTTCTTACCTAGGGTGGTTTTCCCATTCCACCTTAACCAAACAATTGAGCTCCCAGTCTTTTACCCACGAACAGACTATGTAGCTTGAAAAAGCACTCCACACTCTTGACGTTAAACGTGCTCTCCTGTATTACATAGACCGGACCAAATCCTTAAATAAGATGCAAAAACTACTGTACCTTTTTCATAGCCTCAAAATGGCAATGCCATTTCTGAGGCACGGATCGCCAGGTGGATTTTCAAATGCACTCAAACCGGCTATGCTAAAGCTAAAAGAACCCGATCTTCCCCCCCCCAGGGCACATTTCACCCGCAAACAGGGAGCTACGATGGCTTTTCTGGGGAACATACCTATTGCAGAAATCTGTAGAGCTGCTACATGGTCCACTCCGCACTCATTTACAAAACATTACAGTGTGGACTTCTGGCGAAAGATCAAGACAGGAGGGTACTACCTGCCAGTACCCTGTTCCAAACCTCTGCATCATCCACTGGCTAGCCACTGCTTAGGGGCGGCTACTGCTTTACAGTTGATGTAGAGTATTTACAGCTGTACATACTATAATGGGTTATGTTACTTACAATGTAAGCATCTGTTTGTTGCATGTAGTGCTACTGTAGATTCACATGCACGCCCACTCCCCCCCCCCCCCAAAAGCCAGCGTTTGTTCAGAGGTTTTCATTTTAATCTTACTTGTCTTTCAACACTCATTGGACACTATTTTTATGCTACACCTTGTTCCATCCCTACTCGCCCGTTGAGTCAAAAACAATGGAGTCCTGCCCATGCACATCTACAAACAGAGGAGGAGTCACTGAGAACTCGTGACTCGAAAGACTTCTTTGAAGAAAAGCAACTCACAAACATCCAAGCCTAACAATAGATGGCAGGAGTATGCAGAGCATGTGAAACTACAGCACTTCATGCAACGAACAGATGCTAACAGCATAAGTAAATAATCCTTACAGGTAAGTAACTGGTTTCTTTTGCAGAATGAAATCTATTTTAAATTCTCATGCTTTATCCAGATTATGTAGCAGTATTACCACCCCTGGGGAGTTGGGTTAGAGGAAGGAGTGAAAGCAAATAGATTTTTAGTAAAGCTTGAGAAACTGCTACCTCCTTCGGTGACTCGAGGACTACACAGTAGTGCTTTGTGAAGGTGTGTTCTAAGGACCATGTGGCATCTGTGCAAATCTTGTGCTTGGGCACAACAGTCAAATGCTATGGTAGCTTTTTTATTGCTAGTTAAATGTGCCCTTAGTTTGGCGCCTAAGGACTTATTAGCTAGTGAATATCACATCTCAGTAGTTTGAGCAATCCATCTAGCAGTAGTGTGTCCTACAAAGAACAGATTGGTCTTTTTGAAGTCTTTGGTAACTTATATGTAACATATAACTGTCCTGATATCCAATGTGTGCAGGGCGTTCTTGGCTATGTTTGAAGGTTTCCGGAAAAAAGCTGGTAGTATGATTGTTTGATTCATGTGAAAAGACCATATGACCTTTGGTAGAAAGTTGGGGTGAGTTCTCATTACTACCTTCCCTCTGTCTATGCATAAGGGTTTAGCACGGAGTGCCTGTAACTCACTCACTCTTCTTAATGAGATAATGGCCACTAAGGAAACTACTTTTAAAATAAGGTGTGTTAGTGAGGCCTAGTGCATGGGCTCAAAAGGTGCGTCATTAACCCTGCTAACCTCAAATTAAGGTTACACTAAGAGGTATGTACTGTCCTTGAAGGAAAAATTCTTTTTTCTCCTTCTATGAACCTTTTAACTAAGGGAATAGTGAAGATTTGTTTAGCCTGCATTCCTCTCATATAAGCAGCAATAGCCAACAAATGTACTCTTAGTGAAGCACACAGTAGTTTACATTTAGTGAGAAGAGTGTGATATTAGACTACGACAGTGTTGTAATTCACCATGTCTTGGAACTAATCTATGCACCATGCTAGGAATCTGTGCCACTTAAAGCCGTAACATCTAGTGGATGGTCTCCTTGCCTCTTGAATAATATATAATGTGCCTTTGGGTAAGCGCAAGTGTTAAATCTCACCTATTTCAGGAGCCACACCCTCAAATGTAGCTTCTGTTGGTTTGGGTGGAAATCCCTCCCCTGTTTCCTGGTTAGATTGACCTAGAGTAATGGAATTTAGACAAACTGTTGATCTGACAGTTGTAGTAGCTGTGAAAACCATGGCTTGCATCACAGTTTTAGTGCTGTCAGGATCATAGTCATGTTGGAGACCCTGAACGTTTCTAGAATTATTGGAATCAATGGTACTGGGAGGAAAAGAATACACATATATCATGTACCAACTGATTGACAGGCCATGCCCCAAAGACTATAGGTGGTAATGCCTAGATTCGAAGGACTGGCATTTTTTGTTGTCTGCATTTGAAAAAAGGTGTACTTGAGGCATCACCCAGTGATGAGTGTCTGCTATACACTGCTTCAACTCCCAGTTGTCAGAGCAGCTTGTTTTGCAGCGTGAATCCTTTTCTGGATTCACATGCTGTGCATCATTCCGCCATCTAGTGGTTTGGTCCGGAATTGTCGTTTTTTTTTTGTGTGTTTTTTTTTTGGGTCGCTGTCGACCACGATTTGGTGCCAGGTACGTCCACTGTGTGACGTCAGACGGTATCCTGGAGGTCGACGTGCGTGGTGGCCATCTTCAGATTCTTTTTTCAGCCGTTGGGTCTGGAAGCAAGACTGGAAGCTCCGAAGATTTTTTTGTTTTTCCCGAAAAACTTCGAAAAAGAAGAGTATCGAAGAAAAACATCGATCATCGACATCACCAAAAAGTTAACAGCGATCATCATAGTCGTAAGGCAGAATCAGAGGACCACGCCGGTCCACAAATGGCGAGGTTGGGGAAATGGAGAATACCCCCTTCAAATTCTGCCCCAAGTGCCACCACAAGTACGCACAACGCGACCCACACAACGTCTGCAACCTCTGCCTGCCCGAAGACCACAAGGAGTGTGAGGCCTGCGCAGCGTTCCTACCGAAAACACTAAGGACGCGTCGAAGTCAAAGACAGGCCCACTACGCCACAATGTCGCAGACAGCGAAGAAAACCTCTCTTAAGAGACCTGGGTTTCTCGAGCGACGAGGAGGAACATGGAGCACCAGCGGAGTCGACGCAAGAAGGATCGGACGTCGAGGTCCTAGAGGGAGACTCTGAAAAGATCCACGCCGAGAAAAAGGCTAAGGATCCGAAGAAGAAAGCGGAAAAGGTAAGACACCTTAAAAATCAGTCGGAACCGAAGGGCCACGAACATAAGGCGCACAAGGCAGCCCCGACGCCGAGCAAAAAAGCGATTGAAGGCCAGCCGCGATTTAAAGAACCCCACGGGACCCAACCAAAGGTCACGAGAAGGGAAAATCGCCGAAACAAGGGGTCGACGCCGAACCCGCAAAAAAGACCACTACACCGCCAAAGACTAACATCGACGTCAAGAAGAAAAGAAAATCTCCGGCCACCGACGCCGAGAGGGTCCTCGAGGTTGAAAAGAAAAGAAGACTCGAGGAAGAAATGACAGCGCGCCTACAAAAGGACTTCGATGCCTCATTGAAGGATTTTCGTATCCCGAAAATACCGGCGGCCGAACCAGAGAGCGTCAACGCCGAAGAGGCAGAAGACGCCGAAGGAGAGGAAGAAGGGATCTTCGACTCTCCGCCAACACCAGAACCTCGAGGCGAAGACCCCGAGGAATACGGAGACATACCGGAAGAGGAGGAAAACTCCGAAAATTTCGAGGCGAGCCCGGAGGAAGAGATTTGCTGCTATCCTTCGAAAGCTTCACCTCCAGATGACATAGCTTTCTACAATGACATTGTCAAAAGGGCAGCAAATCAATTTGGAGTCCCCTTAAAGGAGGAAAAAGGGGACACATGTTTCTTGCTAGAAACACTGGCACCAGCTTCAAAAGGGACACTATCTGCCTGTGCTGCCAAGCATCCTGGACCAAGGCAAAGAAGCATTCAAAGAACCAGCTTCAAACAAGGGGGTAACCCCCAGGGTAGAGAAGAAGTACAAACCCTCCTCAAAAGACCCTAAATATATTCAGGGAAGTACTGTACCTGACTCTATCATTGTCACCACAGCCAGGAGGAGAGCCAATGCAGTCTGCAACACAGGGCCACCACCTGAAAAGGAAAGCAAAAGGATGGACATGGTGGGGAGGAGAATGGAGAAAGAAGCAGCAACACAGTGGCGCATTGCCAACTCTAATGCCCTGTTGAACAGATACAGCCACCAACAGTGGGACGAAATAGAGGAGTTGCTGAACAAACTCCCCAAGGAGGACAAAAAGAGGGCAAAATCTATTGTCCAAGAAGGGAAAAACGTGGCTAACACCTGCCTAAAGTCAGCCCTAGATGCAGCAGATACTGCAAGCAGGCAAATGTCCACAGGAGCCACCCTCCGAAGGCATGCCTGGCTCATCATTTCTGGTTTCAAACAAGAAGTTCAGACCTCCATTATCAACAGACCACTCAATGGAGAAGCTCTGTTTGGCAAGGAGGTGGGTGAATCCCTCCAACAAATTAAAAAAGACAATGAAACAGCAAGGGCTGTGGGAGCCCTACAGCAAAGAGGTTCTTTTAAAAGAGGAGTTTTCTCTAACAGAAAAACCACAGGTAGAGGCAGCTTTGGTCAAGGACAGCAAACGACACAACCATCTCAAGGGCAGAACCCAAACCAACAAATGGGTCAACAGTCTAGTTACCAAGGGTGGCAACAACAGCAGAAACAGCCCTTTCGATGAAGAGGGAATGGCAGAGGAAGAGGCCAATCCTCTAGAGGAAGAGGAAACGGGTCTAACGGACTTTATCATGGAAAAGGACCCACACAAAACACCGGTGGGTGGAAGAATATCCCCTTTCCACACACAATGGAAAAGGATAACAGACAATTGGATATTAAATTTGGTACAATACGGATATTGCATAGAGCTCACAAAGACACCACCTGCAAATCCACCCAAAACAAGAAAATTAAACAGATCAGAACAAACGCTGCTCAACGCAGAAATCAAAGTACTATACCAAAAACAAGCAAGAGAAAAGGTACCAGCACAACAGTGGTACAAAGGAAACTACTCTCCATACTTCCTAGTACCCAAACAGGACCAAACTCTAAGGCCAATCATGGACTTAAGATTCATAAACAGGCTCATACTAACACAACATTTCAAGATGTGTACCCTTCAAGAAATAATTCCACAGATTCAAAAGGGAATTACTTGGCAACAATAGACCTCAAGGACGCCTATTTACATATCCCTATGAACAGAAGGCAGAGGCAGTACCCAAGATTCTTACACAACGGAACACACTACCAATTTAAGGTACTCCCATTCGGCATAAAATCTGCTCCACGGGTCTTCACAAAGTGCCTAGCCGCAGTGGCAGCACACCTGAGAAGAGAGAAAATCCACGTCTACCCTTACTTAGACGACTGGCTAATAAGGGCACGCACAAAACAAACATGTCGCGATCATGTTAAAAAAACAATCCAAACACTACAAAGACTGGGTTTCTCAATAAACCACAAGAAATCTTGAACACCACCAGAAAGAGAAAAAACCTTCCTGGGAGCAAGACTGTACACAGAAAACGCCAAGGCTTATCCCACACAAGCCCGAATACAAGCTATCCATCAAGAAACAGCCCTCTACCAGAGGGAACAGTCTCGGACAGTGAGGAAAGTAATTAAACTAATGGGCATGATGGCATCATGTATCCCACTCATCCCTCACGCTCGCCTACACATGCGCCCATTCCAAGAATGGCTCACCAACAGCTGGTCGCAAGCCACAGGAAGTTGGGAAGATCCAGTGGTTGTTACACAAAGGGTGCAATTACAGATACAATGGTGGGCATCCAACAACATAGCACAGGGGAGACCTTTCAAGGACCCAACTCCATCTGTGACAGTCACCACAGATGCATCCCTCAACGGGTGGGGTGCACATCTCAACCAGCTGAAAGTTAATGGTCAGTGGAGCGAAAAGGACTCAACAAAACATATCCATTTTTTGGAGATAAACTGTTTTTCTGGCACTCGAAGCATTCCAGAAACGTATTCAGGGGAAAAACATATTAATAATAGACAATACAACTACAATGTTCTACCTGAACAAACAGGGGGGAACAAGGTCTTTTCTCCTGAGTAAGCTTGCACAGGAAATCTGGCATTGGGCAATACCCCAAAAGATCAGTCTACTAACAGTACATCTACCAGGGATAGACAACATTACAGCAGACCAACTGAGCAGACAAAACAACTGCTCCTACGAATGGGAGTTGAATCAGACAACGGTGCAGTATCTATTCAACATCTGGGGAACTCCCGTGTTGGGCCTGTTTGCAACAATGCAGAACAAGAAATGCCAAAGCTTTGCCTCTAGATTTCCACACCACCTGTCAAAGGGAAATGCACTTTCACTCAACTGGTCAGACATTTGTTTACCCTTTCCACCAATACCCCTAATACAAAGAGTGCGGCAAAAAGCAAAGGAACCAGGAGCAAACATGATTCTCATTGCACCTCACTGGCCAAGGCAGACATGGTACTCAACTCTCCTAGAACTATCCAAAGGAGAAATTATCAGAATCAAAGCAGAAAAAGACCTGCTGACAATACAACAGGGACATATCTCACCCGGAGCCAGCAAAGCTACAACTAACAGCCTGGCGCCTGAATACATAGAATTTAGGCACCTCAATCTGCCTCTCGGAACCATGGAAATTCTAAAAGAAAACAGTCAACAAGAAAATGTTATACAGCTAAATGGAAGCGATATACCACATGGTGCACCACTAACAACAAAACTAATTCTATCAATACACAAGAAACAGTTATTACATATCTTACCTCTTGGACAGCAGCATCAATTTTTCAAGCCTCAAGGTGCACCTTGCTGCAATAGTGGCATATACAAGAGGAAAATCATGCAAAAGCTTTTTTACAATACCAGTCATCAAAAGATTCCTAGAAGGAGCAAAAAGAATAGCTCCACCAAGAGCTGCTCCTGTACCAACATGGAGCTTAAATGCGGTAAATTCTCAACTGATGACAAAACCCTTTGAGCCCATGCATACAGCGGATCTCAAACATATTACTCTCAAAACAGCCTTCTCATTGCTATAACATCATTACGAAGAGTAAGTGAACTGCAAGCATTAACTATACAAGAACCCTACTTACAAATCCTAAAGGATAAAGTAATCTTAAAAACAAACCCACAATTCTTACCAAAAGTGATATCGAAGTATCACTTAAATCAAAACATTCTACTGCCAGTTTTCTTCAAAGACCCAAAAACAAGAGCAGAGAGAAGCCTTCATACCCTGGATGTAAGTAGGACTTTACTGTATTATTTACAGAAAACAGAAAAAATCAGGAAAACAAAGCAATTGTTAGTTGCTTACGCACATAACACAGGATCAGCTGTCACAAAAGCAACTATTGCAAGATGGATAGTACAAGCTATCCAATTATGTTATGCCAATGCCAAAAAGGAACTAACATTGCAACCAACCGCTCACTCCACAAGGAAGAAAGGAGCAACGCTGGCATTTATGGCCAATGTGCCCATTGACTCCATTTGCACAGCAGCAACATGGGCATCGCCACACACTTTTACAAAGCATTATTGTGTGGATATACAAATGAATAAGGAAGCTCAAATTGGACAAAAGGTGCTTCAACACCTGTTTGCAAGGTCTTCCTTTCACCACAGCCTCCCAGACACGGGAGAAACCGCTACATAATCTGATGCACAGCATGTGAATCCAGAAAAGGATTCACGCTGCAAAACGAAATGGTTACTTACCAGTAGGAGTAGTTTTGCAGCTTGAAGAATTTTCTGGATTCACATGCGACCCACCCGGCCTCCCCTATATGGAAAACAAACAGGTGGGGAAGCAAAGGACTACAACAGTATTTCAAAACCATCTCAAGGATTACAAAACATAAGGAAAACAGAAAAAAGAATCCGAAGATGGCCACCACGCACGTCGACCTCCAGGATACCGTCTGACGTCACACAGGGGACGTACCTGGCACCAAATGGTGGTCGACAGCGACCAAAACAAGAAAGAAAAAAAAAAGACAATTCCGGACCCAACCACTAGATGGCGGAATGATGCACAGCATGTGAATCCAGAAAATTCTTCAAGCTACAAAACTACTCCTACTGGTAAGTAACCATTTCGTTTTCTGCTTAGCTCATCAATCAATCAATCAATCAAGGGTTTGATGCGCACTACTCACCTGTGCGGGTCTCAAGGCGCTCTGGAAGAAAGGGGTGCAAGTAGCTCCGTAGATCATTCGAAGAGCCAGGTCTTGAGGTACTTTCTGAATTGGTGCAGTGTCGGGCTTTGTCGTATGCAGAGGGAGAGTTCGTGTCTGAAAGAAACACATAGTGATAGATTCCTTACCTTAGAATATCCCCAGGCGTCAGACTGGATCCGGAAAGTTTTCGTCAGCAGTACCCCTGCGCGTCGGTAGGGGCGTCGTGCGGCTCCGCGTCCGTCGTGGTCGCCGAGATGACGTCGCGGGCGCTACTTAGACGCCGCCCACGCGCTCTGACGTCGGTTCTTTATTTTTCCGCGCCAGCAAGCGCAGATCCGGAGAGAGCGGTACCCCTAGTCTTTTTTGACTAAGTTTTTTGAGATCTTTTTCTCACCCTTTTCGAGTCGATACGACTCCTGGTGCAGTTAGGGATGCCCTGGTTTAAGTCTTGCGAGGACTGTCATCGGATGATGTCGGTGACGGACCCGCACCGCGTGTCTCTTCTGCCTGGGGCGCGATCGCGACCCCAAGTCGTGCCCCGACTGCCGGTCCATGGCGCCGAAGTCTTTGCGGGAGTGGTCCCGAAAGCTGCTTGAAGCCCTGCAGTCGGCTCCGTGCCGTGAGAGGTCCCGGTCCAGAGGGAGGTCGAGGGACCGTGCGCGGAGTCATCATCGGCGATCGTCGGGATCGAAGTCTTCGCACTCGGGGTCAGGTAAGGCGAAGCACAAGAAGTCGAAGAAACGTCATCGTTCTCCAACTTCCGGTCGCGCGACGCGGCTGAGGGTACGGGTGGTGCCACCCCCGCGGCTCCGGCGGAGTCCATGGAGTCGCCGCCTGACTACCCGCCCTTCCCGGGGTCGTCGGCGACTCCGGCCCAGATACAGGACTTCCTGTCGGCCATGGCTCGCCTCTTTGGGCCGCCGGGTCCCGCCGGTGCGCCTTCGGGCCCCGCGGTCCCGCATGGGTGTCCTCGCGTTTCCTCGCCGGCGGCCCCGGCGCCGCAGGACACCCTTGGATCCAGGCCTAGGTCCCGGTCGACGCCGACCTCAGATTCAGCCCCGAAGTGGACGCGGCGTTGGCGCGGCGTCAATCGATGCCGTTCTCGATGCCGTTTGGGGATTTCTATCCCCATGTCCCTACTCCTTATTTTAGGCCTGTTGAACAGCCTGAGGAGCAAGGGGAGGACTGGGAGGGGTCGGACGACCCTCTCGCTGCAGCCTGCGAGTCTGAACAGGACTGGGCTGAGGAATTGGGGGACGCCAGTGGTCTGGATACCTCACCAGACCTTGGCATGCTGTCTCCTCCTACCGTGGCTACGGAGGAGGGAGCCAGTTATGCAGTGGTGTTGCGTAGGGCGGCGGAGGCCCTACACCTC
Organism: Calotriton arnoldi; assembly: GCA_963921515.1. NCBI lineage: Eukaryota > Metazoa > Chordata > Amphibia > Caudata > Salamandridae > Calotriton > Calotriton arnoldi. Next base: position 1,657,317 of record CAWUFW010002037.1, read on the forward strand.
AAGCTCCCTACTGTGGCCGTCAGGACTAACCTTCTGACAGGTGCTTCAGCCAGCAGCTACTTCTGCGGAGCCGCCGCTGCCCTTCAATGAAGCCCTTTCGGATGTTCTTTTGGGCACTTGGTCCAGGCCCACCACGGCGGCTCCTGTGGATAGGAACGTGGCCAGACGCCATCGCCCGGCTCCGGGTGACCCCATTTTCCTCTCCCAACATCCCACCCCCGAGAGCTTGGTTGTGCAAGCCTCTGCTTCCCCAACCGCCTTCCCTCCCGCCTCACCGGATAGGGAATCCAAGAAGCTGGATCAGTTTGGGAAGAAGATTTTCTCTTCCACCAGCTCTGCGCTGCGGTCCGTGAACACCGCATGCCTCTTGGGCCGTTATTCCCACTCTCTGTGGGATACGGTGGCGAACGTGCTGCCCCAGTGTCCGGAGGAGGCCCGGCCTGCTTTTGCCCAGGCTGTTGCAGAGGGGAGAGACGCAGCAAAGTTCATGATCCGTTGTGGTCTAGACACTGCCGACTCACTGGGCTGATCCATTGCAACGACGGTGGCGGTTCGCCGTCACGCCTGGTTGAGAGACACTGGATTTTCGGGGGATGTCCAAAACACCCTTATGGACATGCCCTTTGATGGCCGTCGCCTCTTCGGCGACAAAGCGGACAGCGCGTTGGAGAGGTTTAAGGACTCACGGGCTACGGCCAAGTCCTTGGGACTCTCTGCAGTCCGCCTTCCGCTTTTCGCTCCTTTCGTGGCACAGGAAGGGGCGCCCCGCAGCGTTTGCAACAGAGCCACAGGCCGGCGCAGCAGTCATCCCAGCGCGGCCACGGACGCGGGTTCCGCCGTGGCGGACAAAGGGGCCAGCAGGCGGGTCAGTCCACCACCACCCCGGCCACCACTGCCTCCAAACCTTCCTAGTCCGAACTTTCAGGCCCATCAAACGCCAGTGGGCGGCAGGCTCCGCCATCACCTCCCCCACTGGCGCACCATCACTTCGGACAGGTGGGTTTTAGAGATAGTCCGGAGGGGCTACTCCCTCCCCTTCGAGACTATCCCCCCAGCCATGCCACCTCAATACCACCGCATGTCGGGGGATCACTTGGTGCTTCTTCAGCAGGAAGTTGCGGCCCTCTTGGCCAAGGGGCCCATCGAGCGCGTTCCGACGCACGAAGTAGGTTGTGGTCGTTATTCCCACTACTTTGTGGTACCCAAGAAGGACAAAGGCCTGCGTCCTATCTTAGACCTCCGGAACGTCAATCGCTTCCTCCGCAAAGAGAAGTTCAAGATGCTCACTCTAGCTCAGGTCTTGTCTGCTCTCGACCCACAAGACTGGATGGTAGCGCTGGACTTGCAGGACGCCTATTTCCACATCCCCGTCCTGCCAGCCCACCGGCGTTACCTACGGTTCACGGTAGTCCACGAGCACTTTGTTTACCGTGCTCCCCTTTGGCTTTACCAGCGCCCCTCGGGTGTTCACCAAGGTGATGGCGGTGGTTGCAGCTCATCTGCGCAGATCATGGGGTCTGTCTTCCCCTATCTCGACGATTGGTTGTTAAAGGCGGGCTTGCCCCAGACAGTCGTCTCCCACCTCCAGACTACGGCCGACCTCCTGCACTTGCTGGGGTTCTCCATCAATGTGCCGAAGTCGCACCCGATTTCCCTCCCAGAAGCTCCTCTTTATCGAAGTGGTTCTGGACACGGCGCAGTTTCGGGTCTATCCTCCCGAACGGCGAGTCCGGGATATTCGGTCTCTGATACCCATCTTTCAGCCCTTGTCCCGGGTTTCGGTCAGAGTGACTCTGAGGCTGCTGGGCCTCATAGCCTCCTGCATTCTGCTGGTCAATCATGCCAGGTGGCATATGCGGGCTCTGCAGTGGGACCTGAAGTTCCAGTGGGCGCAGCATCAGGGAAACCTGTCCGATCACGTCCAGATCTCGGAGGGCACTGCACGACAATTGCAGTGGTGGCTCACGGACCGGCATTGGGTCGACGGCAGATCCCTCTCCCTTCCCCAACCGGAGTTCACAGTGGTGACGGATGCGTCCCTCCTGGGATGGGGGCGGCCACATGGGAGAGGCGGAGATCAGAGGCCTCTCGTCTCCGGCGGAGTCCCGGCTCCATATCAACCTTTTGGAGCTGCGGGCGATCAGGCTTGCACTAAAGGCATTCCTTCCCTCTGTCAAGGGGAGAGTAGTGCAGGTGTTCACAGACAACACCACCGCCATGTGGTACTGCAACAAACAAGGCCGGGTGGGGTCGTGGACCCTCTGTCAGGAGGCTCTGCGTCTCTGGACATGGCTGTAACATTAGGGCATGTCCCTGGTGGTTCAACACCTGGCAGGTTCTCTGAACGCCAGGGCGGACGAACTCAGCCGCAGGTGCATGCTCGATCACGAATGGCGTCTTCACTCGGAGGTGGCGCAAGGTCTCGTTCAGCAGTGGGGAGAGCCTTGGTTAGATCTATTCGCCACCGAAGAGAACGCGCAATGTCATCAGTTCTGCGCGTTGGAATTTCCAAGGCGGCACTCGCTCGGAGACGCTTTTCGTCACGAGTGGAGTTGCAGTCTGTTGTCTGCCTTTCCGCCTATACCACTTCTGCCCAGAGTGCTGAAGATCAGGCGCGACCGGGCCCAAGTCATTCTTGTGGCTCCGGACTGGGCTCGAAGAGTATGGTATCCCGAGCTACTCAGTATGAGCATCGATCCCCCGATCCGACTGCCTCTTCGGGAGGATCTTCTGTCGCAGCAGCAGGGGACGGTCCTCCACCCGAACCTGTCCAGCCTCCACCTCTTTGCGTGGAGATTGAGCGGCGGCAGTTGATTCCCTTCGACTTGCCTCCTGAAGTTTGTGACGTTATTCTGGCAGCCAGGCGTCCCTCTACTAAAGTGGTATACGCCTGCTGGTGGAACAAATTTGTGGCATGGTGCACAGCAAAGGCTGTGGATCCCCTTTCTGCCCCTCTTTCTGAAGTTCTACTGTTCCTTCTTTCTTTGGCCCAGCAGGGCTCTGCTCTGGGCACTATCAAGGGCTACCTATCTGCTATTTCGGTCTTTCTCAGGCTCCCTGATCAGCCCTCTCTTTTCAAGTCCCCTGTTGTAAATAGGTTTCTTAAAGGCATTACACACCTTTTTCCTCCTATTCCTTTCGTGATGCCTCAGTGGGACTTGAATCTGGTTCTGACGTACTTGATGTGCGCTCCTTTTGAGCCCCTTCACAACTGTCCTCTGTCTTTTGACGTTAAAGACTGCCTTCCTGGTGGCCATCACTTCCGCCAGGCGAGTGAGTGACCTCCAGGCTCTTTCCTGTAAGCCTCCTTTCCTTTCAGTCCATCCGGACAAGGTTGTGCTCAGGCCCCGTCCTTCCTTTTTGCCAAAGGTGGTTACAGCCTTTCACATTGGGCAGACTATTACCTTGCCCACCTTTTTTCCGCCTCCGCATCCTTCCAGAGAGGAAGAGAGGCTCCACTGTCTGGACCCAAAACGTGCGCTTTCTTTTTATCTCAACCGCACACAGCAGTTCCGGGTGGATGACCAGCCTTTTGTTGGCTACATTGGCACCAAGAAAGGTCGGGCGGTCCATAAGAGAACCATCTCCCGCTGGGTTGTCCTGTGTATCAAAGCCTGTTACTCTTTGGCTAAAAAAGAACCTCCGGTGGGCCTGCGTGCTCATTCCACCAGAGCTACCGCAGCCACTACTGCATTGGGACGTGGTGTCCCCCTGCAAGACATCTGTCAGGCAGCCACGTGGGCCTCGCTGCACCCGTTTACCAAACATTATTGCCTGGACAGCCAAGTCCGGAGAGACTGCTTCTTTGGCCGTTCTGTTCTCCGTGACTTTCTGGTGTGATCTTAGTTCGCAGACCCACCACCGGGGTTGGTATTGCTGGGGTATCTATTCTAAGGTAAGGTATCTATCACTAGGTGTTTCTTTCAGATGCACAAGTTACTTACCTTCGGTAACGATATATCTGTAAGAAACATTAGTAGTGATAGATTCCTTACCGCCCCACCCATCCTCCCCGTTCTGCGAACTGATTTCTAGGGTTAAGGTCATCCCTTTCAGGGCCCTAGTCTCAATGCACCAGTGGTCAGTATCTTGCATGGCTCTGCGTTCCTGGCGCGGAAAGTCGTGTACAGAACTGACGTCAGCGCGCGTGGGCGGCGTCCAAGTAGCGCCCACGACGTCATCTCGGCGACCACGACGCCAACTATGGACGCAGAGCCGCACGGCGCGCAGGGGTACTGCTGACAAACTTTCCGGATCCAGTCTGATGCCTGGGGATATTCTAAGGTAAGGAATCTATCACTAACTAATGTTTCTTACAGATATTTAGTTACCGAAGGTAAGTAACTTGTGCTTCAGGTCTTGGCTGCCAGGTAGGAGAAGGATCTGCCACCTGCTCTGGCCCTGTGGATGTAGGGGACCGTGGCTAGGGCGAGGTCGGCAGAGCGGAGGTATCTCTTGGGGGCATGGAAGGAGATTCGTTCGTTGAGGTATTTGGGTCCGGTGTTATGGAGGGCGTTGTAGGCGTGTGTGAGCAATTTGAAGTTTATTCTTTCGACGGGGAGCCAGTGGAGGTTGCGGAGGTGTTGGGTGATGTGATCATGTCTTTGGACGTCGAGTAGAAGTCTGTCTGCTGCGGTCTGGAGTTTGTGGAGGAGTATCTGAAAGAGACACGTTAGTGACAGATTCCTTACCTTAGAATATCCCCAGGCGTCAGGCTGGATCCGGAAAGTTTTGCGTAGCAGTACCCTTGCGCGTCGGTAAGCGGCGTCGTGCGGCTCCGCGTCCGTCGTCTGCGTCGTGATCGCCAGGATGACGTCGCGGGCAGTACTTAGACGCCGCCCCTGCGCGCTGACGTCAGTTCTTCTTTTTCCGCGCCAGTAAGCGCAGATCCGGGAAGAGCAGTGCCCTAGTCAATTTTTGACTAAATTTTTTGTGAATTTTTTCACTGTTTCTTTTCGAGTCTTCATCGACTCCTAGGTGTCGTAGGGATGCCCGGCTTCAAGCCATGCGACGCCTGTGGTCGAATGATGTCGATCACAGACCCGCATCTAGAGTGTCTCTACTGTCTCGGCCGAGACCACGACACAAAGTCGTGTCCTGACTGCCGGAAACTTCACCCGAAGGCTTTGCAAGAGCGGTCTCGAAAGCTCCTCGAGGTCCGGCAGTCGGCTCCGCGCCGCACCAAGTCCCGGGAGAGGTCGAGGGGCCGGTCGCGGAGTCCCCGCCGGTCGTCGGAGTCCAAGTCTTCGCGCTCCTCGGGTAAGTCGAAGCACAAAAAGTCTAAGAAGCATCATCGCTCTAAGACTTCGCCTCGCCGGTCTCGCGACTCGGCTGAGGCCCCTGTCGGCACCGTCACCGCGGCCCCGGACGTGCCTGTGGAGCCGCCCCCGCATTACCCGTCCTTTCCGGGTTCGGGGGCGACTCCGGCCGAAATACAGGAATTCCTGTCGGCCATGGCCCGCCTCTTCGGGCCTCAAGGTCCCTCCGGTGCGCCTTCGGGCCCTGATGGGGTTGCTCCGGCGTCGTCGCCGCCGACTCCGGTCCCGGCGTCGCCTGTCCCGCCAGCCTTCATCTCGGCTCCGGCCCCAGCCTCGATCCCGGCTCCGGTGGTACCGCAACCCCCATCGACGCCGGTTGACCTAACCACGCCTCCGCCGATGTCCCCGGTGCCGTTCCTGACGCCGTCCGGGGCTCCGGACGGCGTCGTTCCCCGGTTGTCTCCGGCTCCGGACATGGAGCCGGACCGGCGTCGCTCGACGCCGGCTCCGGCGCCGATGAGACCTTGGGTCCCAAATGTCCCTCCTCCTCCATATTTTGAACAAGAGGAGGACCAGGAGAGCTGGGGGGTCGGAAGACCCTCTCACACAACAGTGTGAGTATGATCAGGACTGGGCTGAGGAACTTGGGGATGCCAGTGGTCTAGACACTTCCCCTGACACTGGCATGCTGTCTCCTCCCGTGGCTACGGAGGAGGGAGCAAATTTCGCAACGGTGTTGCGTAGAGCAGCTGGAGCCTTGCACCTCCAATTGCCTACTGTGGCTGTCAGGACTAATCTCCTGACGGAAGTGCTTCAGCCGGCAGCTTCCTCCACGGAGACTGTGCTGCCGTTTAATGATGCACTGACTGAGCGTTCTTTTGGGCGCCTGGTCCAAGCCCGCCACAGGGGCTCCTGTGAATAGGAACGTGGCCCGACGCCATCGCCCTGCTCCGGGCGACCCCTTGTTTCTCTCCCAACATCCCACCCCGAGAGCTTGGTTGTCCAAGCCTCTGCCTCCCAAACCGCCTTCCCTACTGCCCCTCCGGATAGGGAATCCAAACGCCTGGACCAATTTGGGAAGAAGGCTTTTTCTTCCTCCAGTGCTGGCTTGCGGTCCGTCAACACCGCTTGCCTTTTGGGCCGATATACCCACTCCCTGTGGGATTCGGTGGCGGCTGTTTTGCCACAGTGTTCTGAGGAGGTCCAGACACTGCTTACCCGCGCCATTGCGGAAGGAAGAGATGCGGCTAAATACACCATACGTTGTGGCCTTGATACCGCTGACTCGCTGGGCAGATCGCTTGCAACGACGGTGGCGCTACGTCGCCACGCCTGGCTGAGAACAACTGGTTTCTCGGGTGATGTCCAGAATACACTCATGGACATGCTCTTTGATGGAGTCGGTCTTTTTGGTTCCAAAGCAGACCATGCGCTGGAGCGTTTTAAGGACTCACGGGCTACTGCCAAGTCCCTGGGCCTTTCTGTTGTACGCCCTCCGCTAACCTCTGCTTTTCGCCCCTTTCGTGGCCATGGAAGGGGCGCCCAGTCACGTCGCCTGCCCAGCCACCGGCCCGCGCAGCAAGCGTCTTCGCGTGGCCGAGGACGTGGATACCGCTGTGGCGGTTCGGGCAATCAGCGTGCGGGTCAGGCCACCACCTCCAACCCGTCCGTGGCCTCCAAGCCCTCCTAGTCCCTCCTTTCCGGTGCACAGCACGCCAGTAGGGGCAGGGTCCGCCATCACCTTCACCACTGGCGTCCCGTCACCTCGGACAGGTGGGTCTTGGACATTGTCCGAAGGGGCTACTCCCCCCCTTCGAGACCACCCCCAGCCATGCCACCTCAATTCCACCGCATGTCAGGGGATCACTTGGTGCTTCTGCAGAAGGAAGTCACGGCCCTCTTGGCCAAGAGGGCCATCGAGCATGTTCCGACCCCAGAAGTAGGACGTTGTTGCTACTCCCACTACTTTCTGGTGCCCAAAAAGGACAAGGAGGACATGCGTCCTATCTTGGACCTCCGGAACGTCAATCGCTTCCTCCGGGAGGAGAAGTTCAAGATGCTCACCCTAGCTCAGGTCTTGACTGCCCTCGACCCTGGAGACTAGTTGGTAGCGTTGGACTTGCAGGACGCTTATTTCCACATCCCCGTCCTGCCGGCCCACCGGCGTTACCTACGGTTCACGGTAGGCCTCGAGCATTTTCAGTTCACTGTGCTCCCCTTTGGCCTTACAAGTGCCCCTCGGGTGTTCACGAAAGTGATGGCGGTGGTCGCAGCTCATCTGCGCTGGGCAGGGGTTCCAGTCTTCCCCTACCTCGACGACTGGCTGCTGAAGGCGGGCTCGTCCCAGGCAGTCGTCTCCCACCTCCAGACTACGGCCGAACTCCTGCACTCGCTGGGGTTCTCCATCAATGTGCCGAAGTCTCATCTGATTCCTTCTCCACAGCTCCTTTTATCGGAGCAGTTCTGGACACGACGCAGTTTCGGGCCTATCCTCCCGAACGGCGAGTCCGGGATATTCAGGCTATGATTCCAATCTTTCAGCCTTTATCCTGGGATTCGGTCACGGATGACCCTGAGGCTGCTGGGCCTCATGGCCTCCTGCATCCTGCTGGTCGATCATGCCAGATGGCATATGCGGGCTCTGCAGTGGGACCTGAAGTTCCAGTGGGCGCAGCACCAGGGCAACCTGTCCGATCACGTCCAGATCTCGGAGGGGGCTGCAAAACAGTTGCAGTGGTGGCTCTCGAACCGGCAATGGGTAATGGGCAGATCCCTCTCCCTTCCCCAGCCAGAGCACACAGTTGTGACGGACGCGTCCCTTCTGGGATGGGGTCACATGGGAGAGGCGGAGATCAGAGGCCTCTGGTCTCCGGCGGAGTCCCGGCTCCATATGGAGCTCCGGGCGATCCGACTTGCACTCAAGGCATTCCTTCCCTCTGTCAAAGGGAAGGTAGTGCAGGTGTTCACAGACAACACCACCGCCATGTGGTACTGCAACAAACAAGGCGGGGTGGGGTCGTGGACCCTCTGTCCAGGAGGCTCTGCGCCTCTGGACATGGCTGGAACATCAGGGCATGTTCCTGATGGTTCAACACCTGGCAGGTTCCCTGAACGCCAGGGCGGACGAACTCAGCCGCAGGTGCATGATGGATCACGAATGGCGTCTTCACTCGGAAGTGGCTCAAGGTCTCTTTCTGCAGTGGGGAGAGCCTTGGTTAGATCTATTCGCCACCGAAGAGAACGCGCAATGTCATCAGTTCTGCGCGTTGGAATTTCCAAGGCGGCACTCGCTCGGCGACGCTTTTCGTCGCGAGTGGAGTTGCGGTCTGTTGTACACCTTTCCGCCTATACCACTTCTACCCAGAGTGTTGAAGAAGATTCGGCGCGACCGGGCCCAAGTCATCCTTGTGGCTCCGGACTGGGCTCGAAGAGTTTGGTATCCCGAGCTACTCAGTATGAGCGTCGATCCCCGATCCGTCTGCCTCTTCGGGAGGATCTTCTGTCGCAGCAGCAGGGGACGGTCCTCCACCCGAACCTGTCCAGCCTCCACCTGCTTGCGTGAAGATTGAGTGGCGGCAGTTGATTCCTTTCGACTTGCCTCCCGAAGTTTGTGATGTGATTCTGGCAGCCAGACGTCCCTCCACTAAGGTGGTATACGCCTGCAGGTGGAACAAGTTTGTGGCATGGTGCACAGCAAAGGCTGTGAATCCCCTCTCTGCCCCTCTTTCTGAGGTTCTTCTGTTCCTTCTTTCCCTGGCCCAACAGGGTTCTGCCCTGGGTACCATCAAGGGCTATCTTTGTGCCATCTCGGCCTTCCTCAGGCTTCCTGATCAGCCCTCCCTTTTCAAGTCCCCTGTTAACAGGTTTCTAAAAGGCATTACACACCTCTTCCCTCCTGTTCCGTTTGTGATGCCTCAGTGCGACTTGAACTTGGTTCTTACCTTTCTCATGTGCGCTCTCTTTGAGCCTCTACATAACTGTCCTCTTCGTCTTCTGACTCTGAAGACAGCCTTTCTGGTGGCCATCACCTCCGCTCGGCGGGTGAGTGAGCTCCAGGCTCTATCATGCTAACCTCCCTTTCTGTCTGTACATCCAGACAAGGTTGTTCTTAGGACGCGTCCGTCCTTCTTGCCAAAGGTGGTTACTGCCTTCCACATTGGGCAGACCATCACTTTGCCCACCTTCTTTCCGCCTCCGCATCCTTCCAGAGAGGAAGAGAGGCTCCACCGTCTGGACCCAAAACGTGTGCTTTCCTTTTAGATCAACCGCACACAACACTTCCGGGTGGATGACCAGCTCTTTGTTGGCTACGTGGGCGCCAAAAAAGGTCGGGTGGTGCACAAGAGAACCATCTCCCGCTGGGTAACCTTGTGTATCAAAGCCTGCTATTCTTTGACTAAGAAGGAGCCTCCTGTTGGGCTGCGTGCCCATTCCACCAGGGCAACGGCTGCTACCACGGCTTTGGGCCGCGGTGTTCCGCTGCAGGATATCTGTCAGGCAGCTACGTGGGCCTCGCTGCACACGTTTACAAAGCATTACTGCCTTGACAGTCCGGTCCGGAGGGACGGCTTCTTTGGCTGTTCTGTCCTCCGGGACTTCCTTGTCTGATCTTTGTTCGCAGACCCACCACCGGGGTTGGTATTGCTGGGGTATCTATTCTAAGGTAAGGAATCTGTCACTAACGTGTCTCTTTCAGATGCACAAGTTACTAACTTGTGTAACGATATATCTGTAAGAGACAGTAGTTAGTGACAGATTCCTTACCGCCCACCCATCCTCCCCATTCTGCGAACTGATTTCTAGGGTTAAGGACATCCCTTTCAGGGCCCTAGTATTTTTCAGACACCTATGTCAGCTTCTTGCATGGCTCTGCGTTCCTGGCGCGGAAAGTCGTGTACAGAACTGACGTCAGTGCGCAGGGGCGGCGTTTAAGTACTGCCCGCGACGTCATCCCGGCGATCACGCCGACGACGGACGCGGAGCCGCACGACGCCGCCTACCGACGCGCAAGGGTACTGCTACGCAAAAACTTTCCGGATCCAGCCTGACGCCTGGGGATATTCTAAGGTAAGGAATCTGTCACTAACTACTGTCTCTTACAGATATATCGTTACACAAGTTAGTAACTTGTGCTTTTTGTTGATTCCGGCATAGAGGGAGTTTCTGTAGTCCAGTCTGCTGGTGATGAGTGCGTGAGTGACAGTCTTCCTGGCATCGGGGTGGGTGGGGGGGATCCATTTGAACGTTTTGCGGAGGGTGTTGAAGCAAGTGGAGGACACAGCGTTGATCTGGCGGTTCATGGTGAGTGAAGTAGAGTATGATGGCGAGGTTGCGTGCGTGGTCCGTTGGGGTGGGTGGGTTTCCGAGGGCGGGGGGCCACCAGGTGTTGTCCCATGCGGAGGGGGTAGAGCCGAGGATGAGAACTTATGTTTTCTTCGAGTTGAGCTTCAGGCAGCTGCTGCTCATCCAGTATGCAATATCTTTCATCCCTCTTGGAAACTGCGCCTGGTGATGTCTGGCTCCTTTGTGAGGGAGAGGATGAGCTGGGTGTCGTCGGCGTATGAGACTGAGTCAGTGTTTTCTGACGATGGTTGCGAGGGGGGTCAGGTAGACGTTGAAGAGCGTGGGGCTGAGGGAGGATCCCTTGGGTACTCCGCATCTGGTCTCTGTAGGTTCAGAGAGGAAGGGCGGGAGTCTAACTCTGTGTTCTGCCTGCGAGGAAAGATCGAATCCAGTCTAGGTCTGTTCCCTGGATGCCGACGTTATGGAATCTGGTGGCTAGTGTGCGGTGGGAGACGGTGTCGAAGGCTGCTGAAAGGTCCAAGAGAATCAGCCTCTGTTGTCTACACCTAAGACACGATTTGCTGCTAGTGAAATGTGTTCGCGCCATGTGAGCTGTAGATCACATGCTGTGCATAGCCCGCCATCTAGTGTTGGGTCCGGATGTTTGCACTTTGTTTTTGTTCGAAGAAGTCTTTTCCAGTCACGAGGTAGGTGACACCTTCTTTTGGTGATAGTGCGTATAGGCATCGACTCCATTGTTAGATTGTTTTTTTCTGCCATCGGATTCGGATGTGAATTGCTGCGCTCCGGTTCGGCGCCGTTTCTCGGGTTCCCTTCGACGCGCAATCCACTACCCTCGGCGGTATTGTTTCTCAATCGTGTTTCCTATTCTCCGCGTATCGTTTCGAACCAAGAATCGTAGATCGGAAAACTCGTGGAGGGCCGTTGGGCCTACTCCCGCCGGGCTCGCTTGCAGTCGATGGAACGGACTCCATTCAAGCTCTGTCCCGGGTGTCGCGCCAAGTTTCCGCGCACTGACCTGCACGAAGTGTGCAATCTGTTTGTCCCCGGAACACGACGAGAAATACTGCGACGCGTGCCGATCGTTTCAATCGAAGAAGACGCTCCGTGACAGTCGGGCTCGACGTCACGAAATGCAACAACAAGGCGGCTCCGTACCGGACATCTTCAGAGAAGATTCCGACCAAGAACATGCTCAAGGAGCCGAGGAAGAAGAACATGTCTGTCAGAAGCCGACTCCGACATGGAAGAAGAGGAGCAAGTTACACCGGGTCAACGTACCGTGAGTACAGAAACCCCCTTGCCCCAACAACCAAAACCTAAAAAAGGCTCCGGTCCTTCCTCTGCCTACGGGCCAAGGTAGGCACCGAGAAAACGTTTTAAGCACCCCACCCACGGGCCCGGCGTCGAAACACAACGAAAAGTCTTCCGGCTCGGGATCGAGTCGGCCCCCTAGCGGCACCGAACCGAAATCCTCGGCGCCGAAAACCAAGCATGTCCATCCTCAATCTTTGTCCAAGCCTAAATCTTGGGTACCGAAGAGTTCGGAGCCGAAACTCTCAATGCCAAAAACTACAACTAAAGAGAAAAAGACTCCAACAAAAGATTTTCGGTCCGATGTTCCACCTCCGGATCGGAAACAAAAAGAACTGGTTATCAACCCAGATACTGGACAAATTCATGCCAAATTACCTGGAGAAAAAAAAATTGACACATCAGGATGAGCATCATATACCTCTAAAGAAAAGGAATATGGGTACAAACCCATCACCATCTGATATTCCACCTACTAATCCTCATCTACTTATTACCCCCACTAATTCACCACTATCACCTGACCCACAGGATGAGGGGGATGGGGATAGGGATGACAACAGGCCACAAGATGCTGATCGATGGGGGGGGATTATAATACTGATCCACATACAGACACCCTGATTTGTATCCATCTAGGCCATCACCTCCTGATGACAATATAGGTTATATTGAGCTCTTTAATGGGGCTGCTCACTATCATGGGGTGGAATTACATAAAGAAACTTTAGAGGAGGACTTCTTATTCGAGACATTAAGCTCCACTCAAAAAACAACACACACTTTACCAATGCTTAAGGGGATGCTTAAACATGCAGATGAGGTTTTCAAAGACCCTGTCGGGGCAAGAATAATCACTCCCAGGGTTGAGAAAAAATATAAACCAGCACCTACTGACCCTGCTTATATCAAAGGTCAACTGCCCTTAGACTCTTTGGTGGTCTCTAATGCTTGTAAAAGAGCAAATTCACAAACAGGTGAGGCCCCTCCTCCTGATAAAGAGTCCAAGTTAATTGATGCCTCTGGTAAAAGGGTAGCTTCTCAGGCAGCTAATCACTGGCGCATTGCCAATGCTCAGGCTTTGCTAGCCAGATATGATAGAGGTCATTATGATGAGTTGGAAAAACTTATCCAAAATCTGCCTGATGAGCATAAAGCTAAGGCAAATGATCTCATACAAGAAGGAAAACTCATTAACAATACCTCCATCAAATGTGCATTAGATGCAGCAGACACAGCAGCACGTGCAGTAAACACAAGCGTGTTGCTACGCAGACACGCATGGTTAAGAATATCCAGTTTCAAACCTGAGGTACAGTCCTCCATTCTTAATCAACCTTTTGACAAGGAACACCTCGCTGGAGAAAATAAAAAAGGACACTGAGGTCGCAAAGTCCATGGGGGCTTTACAATTACCTGCTAGTAGAGGTTCCTTTCGCCGCTCCTTTTACAGGGGTGGTTCCAAAACTGTTACCACAGAAAATCCCCCCTCCTCTTACAAGGGCAACAATCAATCGCCCTCATCAAGAGGATTTTTTAGAGGGGGTTTTAGAGGAAACAATAGTAAGGGAAGAGGCAGAGGCAACTCCACACGCACTTCCCCTGCTAATAACAAACAGTGACTTGCTTCCACTACTCTCAGATCATTCCACTCCTGTCGGGGGACGTCTCTCTCAATTTCTCCCTGTCTGGAACACCATCACCTCAGACAAATGGGTTCTACAAATTATCCAATATGGTTACTGCCTGGAACTTAGACACTCCCCCAAACATTCTTCCAAGATCACATGCAATGTCACAGGAACATCTCACCCTTTTTAAGAAAAAAAGAGGTTCAATCTCTGCTAGAAAAAGGAGCAATAGAGCCAGTCCCATTACAACATCAAGGAACCGGAGTATACTCCCTGTACTTCTTAATTACCAAGAAGGACGGATCTCTCAGGCCTATACTGGACCTCAGGGAACTCAATCTATACATTCAATCAGACCACTTTCACATTGTCACTCTACAACAAGTACTTCCACTCCTTCAACAAGGCGATTTCCTGTCCACTCTGGACTTAAAGGACGCCTATTTCCATATCCCAATACATCCTGCTCATCGCAAATACCTAAGGTTTGTTGTAGCAGGACAGCATTATCAGTTCAAGGTGCTCCCATTTGGAGTAACAACCGCACCCAGAGTTTTCACCAAGTGCTTAGCAGGTGTCGCAGCTCACCTTCGAAGACAACACATTCACGTCTTCCCATATCTGGATGACTGGCTCATAAAAGCCAGCTTGCAAAAAAGCTGTCTCCGTCACACTCCCAAAACAGTGCAGTTGCTCCACGATCTAGGATTCACAGTAAACCTGTCCAAGTCTCATCTACAGCCATCCAACACACAGGTGTATCTGGGAGCCACAATAGATGCACAAAAGGCTTTGGCCTACCCCAATCCGTCCAGAATCCGCAACATGCAGACTCTGCTCTGCCACTTTCAGCCTCATCACTCATTGCCAGCTCGAGTGTTCATGCAGTTACTAGGGATGATGGCGTCTTGCATACTAATAGTCCCTTACGCAAGACTTCACATGCGTCCCCTTCAAGAGTGCTTAGCACGTCAGTGGAACCAGGCTCGGGGTCGGTTATCGGATCTAGTGTTGGTGGACGGCCGCACCCATCGCGCTCTGCAGTGGTGGAATACACAAAACCTTTCAAAAGGGTGGCCGTTCATCGACCCGGTTCCACAGATAGTGCTAACACCAGACACATCGCTCACTGGTTGGGGAAGCTCATCTCCAAACACATACAATTCAGGACATGTTGAGCCTGCAGCAAAAGCAGCTCCACATAAACCATCTAGAGCTGCTAGCAATTTTTCTAGTGCTCAAAGAGTTTCAAGTTCATCTAGTAGGCAAAGCTGCCCTGATCCGTACAGACAACATGACAGCAATGTACTACATACAAAAACAAGGGGGGGGACACACTCTCTCCAGCTGTCACAACTAGCACAGACCATCTGGAGATGGGCCATACATCACAGAATGTTTCTCCTGGCAGAACACCTTCCAGGAGTAAACAATCAGATTGCAGATCTGCTCAGTTGTGAAAGACAACAGATCCAAGAATGGGAACTCCACCCTCAAGTTCTCTTCCCATTCTTTCAAATGTGGGGCTTTCCAGACATAGATCTGTTCGCCACAAACCTAAACGCAAAATGCCCAAACTTCGCATCCAGACATCCACACCCATTGTCCAAGGGCAATGCACTATGGATGAATTGGTCAGGGATATTTGCCTACGCTTTTCCGCCTCTCCCACTCATTCCATTAGTGGTTCGGAAGCTCAGACAGGCGTCCCTGACATTAATCCTAGTTGCTCCCACATGGGCTCGACAACCCTGGTTCACAACCTGTTGGAGCTCTCAGTAGTTCCTCACCAAAAACTACACCTCACTCCCAATATGCTCACTCAGAGCCATGGAGAAATAAGACATCCAGATCCCAGCCATCTCAACCTTGCGATCTGGCCCCTGAAATTTTAGAGTTTGGCTACCTTAATCTTCTGCCAGACTATAAATATGATCAAAGAGGCTAGACATCCTACCACAAAAGCATGCTATGCAGCAAAGTGGAAGCGATTTGTGATATACTGCAATAACAAGCAAATAGATCCACTGGACGCTTCAGTTCAAAACATAATTTGCTATTTACTACATCTGCAGCGTTCCAATTCAGCGTACTCTTCCATACGCTTACATCTTGCTGCAATAGCTGCATGCCTACAAAACAGACAACATCTGTCTCTTTTTAGAGTGCCTGTCATCAAAGCATTTATGGAGGGACTTAAAAGAATCATTCCTCCAAGACTTCCACCTGCTCCAGTGTGGAATCTCAACATTGTCCTCACCAGGCTAATGGGTCCACCCTTTGAACCATTGCATAAATGTGAAATACAATTTCTTACTTGGAAGGTAGCTTTCCTCATAGCTATCAATCAATCACAGAATTTGTAGAGCGCACTACTTACCCGCGAGGGTCTCAAGGCGCTGGGGGGAGGGAAGGGAGGGGGGGGGGGGAATGCTGCTACTGGTCGAACAGCCAGGTCTTGAGTAGCCTCCTGAAGGTCAGCAGGTCTTGGGTCTTTCGTAGGCTTAGTGGAAGTGTGTTCCAGGTCTTGGCGGCGAGGTGTGAGAAGGATCTGCCGCCGGTGGTTGTTCTTCGAATGCGGGGGACGGTGGCGAGGGAGAGGTCGGCGGAGCGGAGCTGGCGGTTGGGGACGTAGAAGAGTCGTCTGTTGAGGTAGGCTGGGCCAGTTTTGTGGAGTGCCTTGTGTGCGTGGGTGAGGAGTTTGAAGGTGATCCTCCTGAGGAGAGCGGGTGAGCTTCAGGCACTAACCATAGAAGAACCATTCTTACAAATACATCAAAACAAAGTGGTTCTGCGGTCCAACCCTAAATGTCTTCCAAAAGTAATTTCTGCCTTTCATATCAACCAATCTGTTGAGTTGCCTGTGTTCTTCCCTCAACCAGATTATGTGGGAGAATGTGCTTTACACACTTTAGCTGTGAAAAGAGCTATTCTTTACTATATAGAAAGGACAAAACCTTTTCACAAAACAAAACAACTATTTGTCGCTTTTGCTCCACCACATAAAGGCAATCCACTATCAAAGGCAGGCATTGCAAGGTGGATAGTCAAATGCATTCAGATATGCTTTGCAAAAGCAAAAAGAACTTTAACAATTCCCCCTAGAGCACACTCCACTCGCAAACTAGGGGCATCTATGGCATTTCTAGGTAACATACCCATAGATGATATCTGCAAAGCTGCAACATGGTCTACACCTCACACATTCACAAAACACTATTGTGTAGATGTGCTAGCAAGACAGCAAGCTAGTGTGGGCCAAGCAGTTATACGAACACTATTTCAAACCACTGCAACAGCTACAGGTTAGCCACCGCTTTGGGAGATAACTGCTTTTTAGTCTATGCACAGCATGTGATCTACAGCTCACATGCCTCGAACGGAAAATGCTACTTACCCAGTATGCATCTGTTCTTGCATGTAGAGCTGTAGAGTCACATGCGCCCACCCGCCTCCCCGGGTACCTATACCTGTTGCAGTTATATCTTACTTGGATACATACATACATACATGGACATCTCTTACTACTCTTACTAACTCCATTACCTCCCTCTGCGGCCAAACAATCTAACAATGGAGTCGATGCCCATGCGCACTATCACCGAAAGGAGGAGTCACCTACCTCGTGACTGGAAAAGATTTCTTCGAACAGAAAACAAAGTGCAAACATCCGGACCCAACACTAGAGGGCGGGCTATGCACAGCATGTGACTCTACAGCTCTACATGTCAAGAACCGATGCATACTGGGTAAGTAGCATTTCCCTTTTTGTTATGGCCCATTTCCAGATGGCCTGAGCCAGTTGTGACAGTGGGTATGATACCCTGCCCTCTTTTTGCTGAGGAAGAGCATCACTGCTGTGTTGTCTGTTAGTATTTGAATGGTTTTGTATTGTATTTGGCTCAAAAATTCCTTTGGTGCGAGGAGAGTGATTTTCAATTTCAGGTAGTTGATGTGCTTGACGGTATACTCTAGTGACCACAACCCCCTTATGAGCAAACCTATATTTGCTTTTCACCCTGTGTGAGGCGTCTGTTATGATGACTCCCCTTCAACACATTGGTTTAAATCCCCTATTTGATTTCTTTGCTGACTTTGGTAGTTACAATCATTTGATCTTCCCAATTCTGTGCTTGCAACCATGGTTGATTAGCTACTCTTGAAGTGCCCTCAAGTGTAACCTTGTGTTTTGGAATACGGTGGATGCAAGATGCCATCATCCCTAATAGCTTTGAATGGCCTCACCATCAAAGCTTGTGCCATTTGGTAAAGATGAATGTGTGCCTAAGGATTGCTTGTTCCCCGTTCACCGTTGGGTGAGCTGTTTTCCTTGTGTTTATGATGGGAGCTGACTTTTCCCAATTTATAATGATTCCTAGTTATGCAACAGTGATTCCTCCCTTGTGAGGTTTTGTTGGCACTGATAGTAGGTGCTTGCCCTTACTAGCCAGTCTTCTAGTTAAGGATAGACTTGTATGGTGTGCCTCCTCAGGTGTGCTGCCACTACCGCTAGTGTCTTCGTGAACACTCTTGGTGCGGTTTTAATGCGAATAGCAGTACCTTGACCTGGTAATGTTCCCCTCGCATCATAAATCTATGGTCTTGTCTGTGTGAGGTAGTTATGGGGTTGTGAAAGTACTAGCCTTTGAGAATTACTGCTGCCAGTTAGTCTCCTCTTTCCAACAATAGAAGAACATCCTGCAGTGTTGTCATGTGAAACTTTTGTTTTTATGTACCTATTTATTATCTCGGGTCTAGACTAGGCTGCAAGGTTGAGTCCTGTTTGAGGACTAGAAACTAAACTGAATAAATCTGTTCCTTTCTTTGTGCAGGATCTTCTCTATGGCATCCTTCAGCAGCAGTTGTGCCTCTGCCTGTAGCATACTAAATTGATCTTGTTTGTACCTCTGGTGTTTTTTGTTGGTTTGGTTGTGGTGTTTTCAGTAAGTCTATACACTATGTTTTACAATATTTATATCCCGCTTGTCTGTGGTGATGAACTTGGAGGCATCTAAGAAGGCCTGTATACTTTCCCCTACTGGTGTTGTGTGTTTAGGTAGGGGGTTGGGAGCAAGTAATTAAGAGGATCTGAAAATAGATCCCAGCACTGTGGTTATCCTCTGCCTCAAAAAAGTTTTTTTGGTACAGTTGCTGCTGCCACTGTATTAATTCTGCAAACTGTTTATACCTTCAGTCTCCCTTTGGAGTGGTGTACCAGAAAAAATAATCCCTTGGCTCTTCTGTCTGGTGAAAGTCCTCTTTTAAAAGATGGTCTATAGGCAAGCAAAGGGCCCACGTCCTTTGCCATTTCACTTGCCTTCTTCATTACTTTGCCAAAGCTTTGCATCCAGGTATCCGCACCATTGTTTGATAGGGAATGCCCTACCTATAGAATGATGAGGAAAATGTGGTTACATATTCCCCCCAATTCTGTTGATGTCACTGGTAATACAGAAAAGCAAGAAGTCAAACATGGCACTAATTCTGATAGCCTCTGAGTGGGCCAGAGAAACGTGTTTCAAACTTAGTAGAAATGGCACAGGGCAAGGTCATGAAGTTGCCAGCACACCAGAACCTACTGACAATACAGAGGGATCCAGTAGACCATCTGGAACCAGCTACCTAGAGCCTAGCAGCATGGTTCCTGAGGACCTAGAATTTGGTCACTTAAGTCTACCTTCAATGCTTAAAACAGCCTTATGGCCAAACACAAGCAAGTGTTACACTACGAAATGGAGCAGATTCATACATTGGTGTAATGGAAAATGCCTTAGGAGGGGCTCGACACAGGAAACAAAAGTAGTCCAGTACCTGAAACCTCAACTAGACACTCTTGAACGCCTCACTCAAGGTACTCTTGGTTGCCATAGTGACATATATAAGGGTAGTAATAGAGAGATGTTCCTTTACTATACCAGTTATCAAATGATTCATTGAGGAAGCACATTGACTAGCCCTCCCAAGGACAATGCCAACACTAACGTGGACATTCAACCTGGTGGTAACACAACCAATGAAGTCAGCTTTGGAACCATGCAATAATGTGGAATACAAATATCCAATGCTAAAGACAGACGTTCTCATTGCTCTTACATCATTAAGGAGAGTTGGTGAACTTCAGGCCCTTACAACAGAGGAACCTTATATAAGAATACACAAGGAGTGCTGTGATGAGAACAAATCCACTGTTTATCCATAAGGTGGTGTCACATTTTCATGTTAACCAAGCCATACAATTACCTGTATTCTTTCAGCAGTCTAAAGCACAGTCCGAGATAGCATTAAATACGCTAGATGCTAGTAGAATAATTGTTACTTGGGGATAATAAAGAACACCAGGAAGGGGGTAACAGTTTTTATATCCTGTGTGCAAGCAATGGCTCTTCTATCACCAAAGGCACTATTGCAAGATGGATAGTCCAGATATGTCACAAAACAGCAGACGTGACATTAGGAGGAGATCCAAGGGTACACTTGACAAGGAGGAAGGGAGCAACAGTTGCACTCCTACTAATGTATCCTTTGCGCGGCAGCCCTGTGCTGGTCCGTGCACACTTTGACAGCGCGTTACTGTGTTGTCATTCAAGCCAGTAAAGAGGCTCGAGCGGGACATGTTTACAAATGCGCACACTGGCAATCCCTGCCACTCCAGGGAAAAGGATACAGGTATGAAATCAATGCACAGCATGTGAATCCAGAAAAGTTTCACACTGCAAAATGAAATGGTTACTTAGCTTAAGGAGTAGTTTTGAAGAGTGAAGATTTTTGTGGATTAACTTGCAAACCTCGCCCAACGAGGTGAATTCTCAAAGAAGGAAGATGTGCAAGGTATAAGAAGAGTAAACTGGACAAAGTTGCAAAAAGCAACAGACAAGCAACCTTCGGATGGTCCTATATTGAGGGGTTTCCGGGGTGTACGCCTAATGTTATTCAAGGCACAAACGACCAAATGGTCGACTACTTGACCATGCCCACAACAATCATAAAAAAGACTAAAGAAGCTATTCCAGACCTAAACACTAGATGATGGAATAATGCACAACATATTAATCCAGAAAAGGATTCCAGGTGCAAAATATCTCCTAGAGAGAAGTAAGCATTTCATTGTTTAGAATTTTCTAGAGGGTCTTACAAAGGTAAATCCTCCATTTTCATCCTTCCCTCACCCTGGGAGCTGAATATGGATTTGGAGTAAGGAAAATTCAAGCCTTCTATAGCAATGGGCCCTCTTCGATATTTCATCAAAGAAAGTTGTAGCATAGGACTATTTATTTTTGCTAAAAGTAATATTGGGTTTTTCGTTAATTGTAAAGCAAGCATGCTGTATAGAGAAAGAAATCAGGCTAAGTTGTCAGACATGCAGCATGATTGCTTTTGCAAGTTTTAAAACCTTTGGCTGCAGTAAAATAGAATATTTTAAGGAGAAATAAGTCTGCGAATGTTCGTGTTTATTTATATCATGACAGTTAATGAAATCGATAGATGGGTGATATGTTAAAAACACATTACAATCTATTGTAAACACAAAACCGAGCAGTCATATAAAAGTGCTAGCTGTCAACATAATAAAGTGCTGCATAGACTTTGTATAACCACAATAAAAAGAGGCAAGGTTTAAGGAGTTTTAACCATTTTAAGAGTAGTGCAAGGGTATTTGGCCTTGATGACAAGTTGGAGACACATTTTTACAGCAAGATAGTGACATCAATAAGGGGCACGATGAGTTAAAAATGATTAAGAAAGGAAAAATCCCCACTATTGCAAATTCATGTGTAAAATACATTGTTAATGACATAAAGACTACGAAAAAATTACTGACATCATTGTAAACTGAAAGGTGGAATTATTAGCTTTGCCAACATTTAAAAGTATAGTACCCACTTCTAGTTCAGCTCTGAACATTTCTGGGAGTCACTGGATTCAGCAGCTGTCATGCCACTGCCATAATGAGGAAGAGTCCCAGCCCTTTTAAAGGTTCAAGCTTACATTTGTGGGGGAAGCCTCTCTTCCGTGCGGCAAAACTCATGAACTTTGCAAACCATGCAGTCCGAGATAGATGCGTCACCTGTAGACATGCAATCACTGCTTGTCTACATGAGCGAAGCCTCAATTTAAAAAAAATGGTTTTTAGAAAGGTGCGCCTCTCGTGTAGTAACTCTGGACATAAAGAAACTCTGCGGACAACGATTTCCTTATAGCTATTACAAAGTCTGCAGGTTTCAAACATAGTGGACTGTAGCCCTTTTGGGTATTGGCAACCCACCCACCCATCCGGAGTTGCAGCGGTTTATATTTCAGTTTTCTAGAGGAAGTAAAGCCCAGGATTGGGTGTGGGCCTATTTTCACCTAGTCATTTAAGATCATCCAAACGTGCACTCTTTACCTACCTACAGCTTCATGTCTTCTCCCCAGGAATGTCACCAGATGCATTTGGTTAGCGTTCCTTTGAAGCTGACGAAATGCTCTGGGGTAGACCATAAGTTCTCTATCTTTAAATTGACGAGACACCTGTAAAGGTAGATGCGTGCAGCTGTCTTTTCGCTTGAATTCGAAATTTCCATTCATAAATGATCTAATGTACTTTCCTTGGCTGCTCTTAGTTTAAAATAGGTTTTCAGACATCTTCCTTGGCTTTCTATGGTTTTTGTTAAGCTGAATTCCAACCTAATCTGGGCTTAAGAACTATGCTTCGGGAGCCAACAAAACTCATCTGTAGATGTTGATGAGTTGATCTAGGAACGTGGCCTCTCTTCTAAATAATGCTTCTGACTCCTACGCAGTGGTTGGCAATAATTTGGCCACGGATGACTTATAATTGCATCTGTTGGTCTCCAAAGTTTTTTATGAAGCATTATAAGGGCATAGAACAAAGCAGAAGCCTTTGCTTTTAGCAAATGTTTCTGTAGTAAGAATGTTCCTCGACTGTCAATACCACCCCCAAGTATGCCACTTTAACTGGTAAACCGTTTATATTCCAAGTATCTGACTTCTTGATTTTTCTACCCATAACCAAGATTTTAGTTTTATCTAGATTTATAATTAACTTACTGGCTTTGATATATTTGTGAAGCATGTTTAGAACCCAATCCTTGTTCATATCAACAAAGCGTTGCTTGCATAGAAAAGACATGAGATTGAGTGTCCGCCAAGCTTGGGTGCATTTGCATTTATTCTCTCCAAGTCTGTGGATAGATCTGCGATGTAGATGTTAAAAGGACTGGCGAGATTACCCTAGGAGCTATTTTCTGCCATAAACGGCCTCTGGGGATGAATCGAAAGTAGCTTTAAAATCCACAAAGCGAAGATAGAGCATAGATTTGGCAGAAATTGCTATGTCCATGAGGGTGGCTAGTGTCGGGAGATATGCTGCTCTTCCAATCCCTACTCTGAAGCTAGTTTGATGAGGAGGAAAAATCTTCCTAACAAGGTTGGATTTTACAGAAGTTTGCTGGACCTAATTCTATTCTTTTAGTATAGCACCTGAATATAGGGGAGACTATAGTTATATCACTATGATGGGAGAATATTTTTCAGTGGCAGATAATGCGCTTTATCTAGTTTTTGGTGGAGAGTGCAGGAGTCCAATTCATACTTTCCCCAAACATTTTCACCTCTTAATATAGTTTTATATTACGTGGTGTTATCTTTATTTTTCAAACAATCAAGTGGGCCAAGACCCCTTACTCAGTCAAAAGAGCATTCACTCCTTATGTTTCCTGGTTACCAAGAAGGAATTCATTCTAAATTGTCTCTTAACAGTCATAAGAGGCATTACGAATTCAAGGTTTTGCCTTTCCTGGGCTACCCCTAGAATTGTCATCGAGTAGCAGTTTGAAGGGGGTGCACATCTTCAAAGGGGGATATTTTCATGGATTCTTATTACATGGGCTTCTTTGTGAAATTAATTAAGGGATTTAAATTAACTTGAAAAGAACAATTATGTGCTTTCTCAGCTGGTAACATTTTTGAGACTGTAACAGACACCTGATAGATTAACCATCTGTCCTTCTAGAGGACTCTGCTACTGTAAAACATCCTGGCTCCCTTACTAGCAATAGCCTCCTGTGTATTTTTATCTTGTGAAGGTTCCGACCCATCAATTGCAGGAAAGCCTGAATAACTGTTAGGCCTATACACTGGCCCACCGACCACAATGCTGGTCTCGACCAGTTCTGCCGCTGCCTTTGTCCCCTCAAGATTTGCCTCTTTCAACAGTACTTAAGGGAGTATCTTTTAGACAATCAACCTCTGACAAAAACATTGCAGCCTAGATGTCACCATACAGAGGAAGCCTCACTCAGAAAAAGGGAGGTCGGCATCCTGCACTGAGGCTGGACATCTATTTTGGATTCGGGACAATTATCATTCCTCCCCTTATTTTAGGCGAAGACCATCCCAGCTTAGGTCCGCACATCTCCACTGTCTTCTGAATCTTCGAAGAGGACTTGACTGCCAGTTCACTTTTCAGAAGCTGGCCAATTGTAGAAGGTTATGAGACATTGACTGGAACTTGCAATGTCTCTATTAAGCACACTTTCTCCTTTCTTTATCCATCTAAATTAATTTTTAGTCCTCCTCTTGTGCAACTCCAAGAAATACTAATGGTTTCAGAACTAGAGAATGTTATCAACCACCTCAAACTGGAAAGTAGGAGATACTCTATGAAGCAGTCTTAAAACATCAACACAAGCAAAATAGCTTTTCCCTGCAGTCAAAGACCAAGCAATATAAAAAATTGTGAATTTGTTTTGCTTTTCAAGGTAGAGGCATAGTAGGCAAGCTGCATAGCGGCTGGAAGAATTGCGTTCTCTATAATTGCTCTCCCTCTGTAGAACATTTGGGCCATGCCTTTGAAACATGACCGTATTTTGCTTTTAACACCTTCATGCATAGAGATTGGCCATACAGATGTTTAGCGTTGATGACTATTCAGATGGCAAGGTTGATGCCCTTAAAGACTGTATGACTGGAGACTTAACGGTATTTCTCCATCTTGGGATTTCTGTCTTTATTTTTTCAATTGTCAGCTGAAACAAAGCTTTAAAACATGCAATGCAGCTTGAAATAATAATCATACTATTTTAAAGGAAAAACAAAAAAGAAACATTACCGGCTAATAGAACTAAACTAAACAAAAGGGCACTGTCACTGTAAGGCTGCCAGGAATCCACTGTAAACTAGAATGGATAGCACTGGTACTTTATACCCTGTTTATTTTTACTGCTAACCTTGGGAAGAATCATGCGGTTTTGTCAACAAATCGTAGTTCCTGGTTTTCAAAAGGAGGCTTCTAAATTCAATGAGGATATGCAAGTTGGTGAATTGAGATTACAAGTAACTAACTTATCCTTTCTAAACAACATTACACTACGAGATGCCATATAGGATGCTTAATTTTTAGTAAAGCAAAACAATAAAAAAAAAAAAAAAATCTGAACCAAATCATCCTTTCCTCTGTGCCTGTATCACCAGACCTCAAATCATCCAGTACAGTGGGATGGAAAATTTGGCAAATCCTTAGACCCCTGAAACCTTAAGGCCACAGGCAAATGATGGAATGACACATACACTCATTATATAAATCCACACATGACCTACTCAATCTCCTGAGAAGGGACTATGGGGAACAAAAAATGTGCTATTTATGAAGCTGTATCGTTGAATGGGGAATAATTTAGGATGTATGTTGATTCTAATTGCACATTCTCCCTCCCACACAATGTTTTTAACATTTTGAAATTATTGCAGGTCCATTCATTGGTGGCAAAATAATAGCAAGCAGTTTGCTAAGTGGGAGACCCCAAGATGTAAAAATGTCACATGTAGGGAACCACTTTTAACAGCCATGTGCATACAAGCTGAGACCTAAGCCAGATCGGTGTACTAGGTAGCAGCAGGTTATAGGTTTTGTGTTGCTGTTGGATGTGGCTTTCAGCCCAATATGTGCAGTGCTTTGTGTATTTTTATGATCCCCTCATCTACACTTCTCTCTTTCAGGCCAGCTTATACCGAGGTGGATACAGTCGATTTGCTCCGTACTGAAGTGACGTGACCTTCCCCATCACCCGCCACTCCCTCTCCTTCCCTTTGCAGTGGGACAAGCCCGTCACTCCTCCCCCTATTCTGAGGCCTGGCTATTGCAATACTCAAATCTAGGAGCACCTATATAGCGAAAGGACAAGGAGGAACGTACATACAGTCAAAATGGGGACAAAAATGGACATGAAAAAAACAACAAAAAACTCCCAAAAAAAGCGGAAAACACGAAAAAATAATTTTTTATACCTCACTGTGTGTTCTAAATAATGTATTTTTTGTTGTTGAAGTTTATTTTGGGGCCTTATACTTTTTTTTGCCTTTTTATTTTCTGTTCCAAAGATTGTGCCGGTTTTTAATTTTTTAACTTTGTGTTTGTTTCGTTTTTTTTTTTTTTTAAACTGTGGTAAAAGATCAGCCTTAGCCAGCTTACCCTGCATGAAGAGATGTGCGGATAGGTCCATGTATAATGTTGAACATCTCACTATATGTTGGTCTCTAACCATGATGAAAGAGGGAGAATCTTTGAAAGAGAGGGTGGTATGGTGTGTGTGTGTGTGTGATGCCAGGAGCATGCGAAGGTGTTAAATGACTGACCAGGCGCAACTCGGAACATTTCAGATGACGGAAAGAGTAAACCGCCATTTAAGCTTTCACTTTTTTTGGAAAGTATATAAATATATATATTTCTGAACCTTTTTTGCTGTGGAAAAGGAGGAAACCCGTTACAGAAAGTTTTGGGGAATTATTTCAATGTTTTTTATGTAGTGGGTGTTTATACTTTAAAAGGAAGACACCCACCGCTGGAGCCTGTCTGGAGGAGGGAGATGGGACAAAGCAGAGGTTTTTCCTTGGCTCTGCACCCTCTTCCGGGGGCCTTTGCTGCATTCTCTGTGGTTTTTAAACCACTGTTTATTTTGTTTTTTTTACACACAATCTATGCTGGAAATGTCAGCTATCTCCCTCCCGACTTCCACATTGTCTTTAATTTCCTTTGCTCCTTTACAACACTATCCCGTAACAGTTGCACACAGAGCGCAGATTAGTAGCTCACCAAAGGCTGGCTTTGCCTGGTTTTTAAGGTTAGCAATCTGAGTTGGTCGTTAGCTTTAAACAATAGGAAACCGTCAGATTTAATGCTGGCATGCTTTGAGAATTGAGGGCTCCCAGAACTCAATGAAGTTGAGCCGTCCCTGTTTACTGAAGGCTGCAGTTGGGAGTCAGTCTCTTTTTGTGTCTACAGTAAAGTAGTAGAGCCAGTCCCAGGAAACTGGTGGCAGCAAATTAAGACACCCCTATTCTTTCCTCGGGCACCTATGTAAAGTAGATACACCCTTGAACTGATTTTGATGGAGCATATTTGCGGTCCCTCGAAATTAAGGTAATCGGATGTATACAGGATACCTCATTAGAAAAATATGTGGCATATTTGAGAAAAGGAAATACTTAAGCTCCATAGTGCCCTAGTTTAAGCGTCACCATCGGTCCATCTTTTCAGATTAGTATAGCATTATTCCAATGTACCTGCATAATCTCTTACCTCTCTATAGGGATATTCAGAATCTGATCCCACATGAACTCTGATCGTGTGCAGCCATAGGTCCCACATAAACATCCAACCATGCTGCAATCTTCCTATTGGTTCTCTAGGGGATAAGCCAGAATTTGCGCCCACCAATCCGAACACTACCTGTTATACAGTCATAATATTTTTTTGTGCTGGTATATATAGATTAGATGGTACGGCAAATGGTGGTAGTGAAGTGAGATGGAAGTGCTTCTATTCCCCCAGCAGTTCCCATGTGTATACATTGACACACCGGAGGCCTCAGATCTTTCCCGTTTGTCCAGGCTAGTTTAACCTTAGATGTTTGCAGTCTTGAGGAAATTTAAAGGGACAATGCTTGTTTATAAAGCATACAACTGCCATTTCTTTTGTCACTTTACCGCATTGGAATGTTTTTGATGTGGGGGTAGGAAGGGAGTGCACTTTTTTTCCAAGCCAAAGTTTTGATGTAAAGGACCATTTTACATTTTTGTGGCTCTCGTGTAATTTCATATTATTGAGCTTGGGGAGAAGCGTGGAAGGCAGGGCTGTAGACAGGTGCTCCAAAACTTTACAAAAGCCCTTTGTAAAGGGTTGATTGAATAGGGGGTAATGTAGAAAACTTAAAATGATTTTAAAACATAAGCTGAACGGAACTCGTATATGGTTGGAGGGAGTGGCAGAATGTAGGTCTGACCCACTCATAAACTCTGGTTATTTTTCTCTGTGCTGTAAGAGCGTCGAAGATGGAACGTTTGGATGGTTGAGTTTGGCACAAATGGAGCGAAACGGTTCAGAGGGGTGGGCAGTTGGGGAAATGTATCATCTTGTGTAATGTGGCAGCGAGGAAGATTTCAGCATCTCCCTAATCAAGGGTGCCCGAGCTGCTGACCGCTGCGCATATATGTTGAAGTGCAATGTCCAGCCTTACATTATATGCAGGGAGACTAGATTAAAAGAGGGGTAGAACACCAGGACACTAAAGGCACGCCATTTCAGTAGGAAGCCTGGGAGAGTCCAAGAGCACGTTTGTTTTTGCTGACTACGTTATTTCGATGTTACCGTATGCCTTCGATTTTTGTTTTTAGTCTTTTGTAAACTTGAACATTACGTTGTGCACATTTTAAGCATCTATTTTGTTATTAAACTGAAATTGATTTTCGAATTATAAGGGGCAGAAGTAGCCAACCTGATAATGAAATGTGGGAAGGGGTTGCATAGACAGACTCCCAGGGATTCACACAAACTTGTGGGATGCTAAATTTAAACTGGGATTTCAGCTGCTAGGGAGCATGGGTATGGGTCAAGAGTTGGAGAGGTTGGAGGCCATAGTTCTCTCTCCCCCCAAATAAAACACTACAGGATTTTTCAGAATGCTGTTTAGAGATGGGAATCGCACAAGCGCTCCTTGATTTTGTTTTTCTCTCAAGCTAGGAGGAACAGGGGTGGGGGGTGTGGGGTGGTAAGTCTTGAGGTTGGTGGTTTAGATGGGCATCCTGAAATTGAGCCCAATACCTTCTTGATTATTCATTTGGGGACAGGATTGTGATGATAGTCAATGTGATATCTGCTTACCCAGCTTGTAAAGTTGACGGGGAGTTTGTATGTAACATCTTAAACGCATGTGCGGTCAGGTTTATTTCCCTTCTTGGTGAAGCATGCTGCCTCCCCGCCCCCCTGCAGCATAAGGCAGCACGTACATACCAAGCAACTCCCAAGTGGTTTGTCATGGTGTTTGAGGGGTGTAATTTGAAAATTAAGTCACCGTCCAGGGCAGTGAAATACTGCCACAGTGTGCGTGAATGGTTGGCAGGTGTTTCTATGTCCTGGGAGGGCATTCCCCCAATGATCCCTCTTCATTCCTACCTGTAGATCTATCATTCGCTTTTACCGCGGTCGTAGTTTGCGCATGACAGTCCATCGCAATCATGCGTGTGGTTTGTACATATATATATATAGAGGAAAAAGACGCCAAGTTGGTGTACAGTATGCATTTAGTGCCCTTCATTTTTTCTTGTTCATTTCTCTGTGCTGCCTTTCAATCTACACCCATACCCCCATCTTTTTTGCAGCATGCATTGCACTATCATAAATGAAAGCTGCCTGTGTGATGTGTGGGCTGGCTGCAGTGGCCGCTTTCTGCTTAATGTTTGTTACCCAACCTTGCCATTTGGCCATGTCTGTTCTCCTAGCAGAATTGGGGCAGAATTGCTCAGTAATTTTCATTCAAGGCCAGATGTACCCACTGCAATTATGTGGGGCCAGTCTAGCGTCGGGGAAGATAAACAAGAGTATCAATTATTTTTTTCAGGGCCTATACAGTTATTTCTTTTTTTAGATAGCTTTTATATGATAGGTCAGCTAAACATAATTTCACTGTTTTTGTAAGTAGGATCTTTTCCCTCCCACCACCACATTGAAAACAAACCTGGTCTTCCTCCCATTACCCTCTCTTCCCTATTGGTCGATGCATCCATTTTTTCCTTGTACAGTGTCGTAGCACTCACTGTTAAGATATTAAGATACTGAAGTGAGGTGTTGCATAGAATTGAGTCATTCATCATTGGGTGTAGGGAATATCTCTCTAAACCTATGAGAGGAATGTAAATATTAATGTAAATAACAAATGTAAAAGTTACAATTCTGGAAATGAGTGTGAAGTCACATTTCGCATAAGAGATCTCCCAAGTAGAGCAACAAATGCATTTGATAGTCCCTTCAAATTAGGAGCATTGCTCTGCCTGGGTTCCTGCAGCCCAATAACTAGTTTCGGAAGTTCAGTATGCTTGTCCAGCCTGGGTCACCCACCCCTAGACCCTACACATTCTTGCTGCATTGGTCACTGTGCATTTCCCCCTAGTACAATGAATGGGCGTTAAGCGGTGGACTCAAGCTCTGACCCTCTCCCATGTGTACCCCTTAAAAATAAAAATCTGTATTTTTGTTGAGGAAGGTAATATGTAGAATAATCACAACCACTCCACCCCTCCCTTTGCAACATGAATGTGTCTCTGAGCTTGGACAATAGTGCCATTTAGAAGGTGACGAACTGGAAAGCTCCCCATCCCCTCCATACACACAGATGTGCACATGTAGCAGGAGACATTTGAGCATGGAAGCTCTGAATGCATTGCTGTCTAGCTCCGCCTCACATGGAGCTGCATTTGCCAGACTTTACCATAGGGCAGATCTGCAACACTAGCCACCGCTGCTGAAAGACTGCCCAGTTATCTCCATTCAGAGCCATCCCTCCTAACCAGTCTGAGATCCCACTGGGCACCTTTCCCCCAAAACCGCCAACCCTGCCACTCATTCCTACATCAACCTATCCTTCAGCCCAATAGCCACAAATTCCTCATCCCTAGATTCACACATCCCTTTCAAACCAGTATCCTCAAAAGCCTTGATCCCCCTCATCTTTTTCTCCCCTTATATACTCATTTTTCATTGCAATGTCTACTTATCGTTCTACCCTGTAGCCACAAAGCCTTTGTCTCTGGAACATGTCCAGGCAGACACCTATCAGTCATCTTTTGATGCCCCCAATTCTTCCCCCATGTAGCTTTGTTGCCATTCCCTGTTTAACAAGTATCATGTTGTATTGTAGCACTCAGACCGCACAGTATTCACGCTGGGAAAGGGGGTTACTACACAATACCTAGGTTGGTGGACATGTGAGTTGGTTATAAACCTTCAAGCTTTTCTCCCTCTTATGTAATTATCTTTTGTTTTGTACTTCTATTACTATCCTGTGTATAAATTATTGATCATGTTGGCTTTTGTAAACTCTAAGCGTGGGCTGGGGGTGAGGTGGGAGGAGGAAATACAAAACAGGCAGCGGTTTTGTACACCCCTTCCCTCGCAAATGGTAAAAAAAAGCACTGTTTTTAAAGAAAATAAAAACTGAATAAACAGACTCCTTGTATCTCTTTCTGTGCACTCGAAATGGCTGTTAGGACTGCATGTTATCAACTGACAAAGTGCTATTAGTGGAGGTTGTGTATAATGTGCACCACCCAAACGAATTATTTTTGCGGCCTGTGCAAATTGAAATATCTAGTATCTAGGATGATGGCAATAGTTAGGGCCCTAGACCAACTTCCAGCATTGTCTGAGTGCATGAAAATGGCCTTGCCTCACATCCAGGAGTCACTGATTTGAATGCATGTGGAGCATATGCTGACATATTGAAGTAAAAAGAAACATTCTAGATGGTCATTCCCTCCAGCTCTTTTCTCCCCGCAATCTCGCTTCCAGCATCCTGGAGACTGTTGTTGGTTCTTCGTTAATACTCCTTGACACTTCTCTGTCCGTTGGCAAGGAAATGTTAATTTCAAAGAGAAGCATATGTCTGCAGCATGCGTTTTGCCACATTAATCCTTTTTGGATTCACATGCTGTGCATTCCGCCTTCTGGTGGTTGGGTCTGGAATGCTGTCTTTTTTTTTTTTTTTTGTATTTTTTCTCACTATTTGTATTTATTTTTTACTTTGCCTTGCCTATTTGGCTGTAGGTCCCACCTTGATGACATTGTACGTGGTAGCCATCTTTTTTTAATTTTTTTTGCCGTTGGGTCTGGATGCACTGGTATGAGCTGTGGGTTGAGAGGAAGAACAGGTTTTTTTTGTTAACTCTATAAACTTCCAAAAAGCCCCAGAGAATAAACATTGACAAGCGGCGGATGCTGATTGAATTCACACCAAAAAACACTGAAGTGTTCTTCTCCAGGAAAACGTATTGGGTAATGACCGTTCATGTTGAAGATTGTGAAGTGGCTATGGAGCATACACCTTTCAGTTTTTACCCAAAGTGCAACCACAAATTTGCAAAGACAGCCTCAAAGTCTGGAACCTCTACCTGCCGAGAGACCATTGATCGGAGGACTGTAGAGCCTGCACAGAGTTCCAGCACAAGACCTTACCATTGATGCAGAAACAGAGGTGGGCACACTACGCCAAGGTGCAGATGCAGGAGGCACACCCTACAGAGCAACACTGGCCACAAGGAAATCCCGGAGAGCACCGAAATGGCACTAGGGGATTTTATTTAATGTCGCGTAGTCTGTCATCGAAAGAGCTCAGACCCCAAAAAGGCCCACACACAAGGGGCAGGTAACGCAACGCCCAAGCACAGAACTGAAAGCCATGGAGATGAAACACTCCAGGTCTGCCCTGTCACTGAAAGGTTCAGCGCTTGAGGTGAAAGTCTCATGGGTTCATAGAAAAGGCCACCGATGACGGCAAGCCTTCCAACACCAAAAGGTGATTGCAGGGGGGGGGGGTGTCGCCATCGAGCAGAAACTCTAGATGTCGAGAGGTTCAAGACCGAGATGCAGGCCCTACTTTGAAGAAATTGTAGTCAAAGTGGCCCTGAATCTGAGCCTGAACAGGCAGACCTGCCACTAACCCAAGAGCCGGCGAAGGAGCTGGAGGAGGAAATTTACAGATGCAGAGGGTGACGAGCGATACAACACAAAAATATTCGGCGCCGAAAGCTCGATGGATGAGGGGTGGAAAGACCTCGAGATAGACGTCCCAGAGGATGGTATTGACACAACTTTCAAGGATTTCGCCACCAAACATCACCACCACATACAACGCAGTCATCAAGAGGGCAACAGACAAGTATGGTGTAAAACTGGAAGATCAGACTGAGTCCTGTTTCTTGCTGGAAACATACCCTCAGAAAGCAAAAAATCAATGCCTCCACATGCTACCGAGCATCCTTGACCAAGGGAGAGAAGCATTTAGCAAAACGAGCAACAGCCAAAGGCCTGACACCCGGAGTCGAAAAGAATTATAAGCATCTTCCCATGGCCCAGCTTATATTAAAGGTATGGCCAAGGCAGACTCAATCATGGTAACCACAGCTCAAAAGAGAGCCAATGTCCCAGCAACCATGGGACCTCCACCAGAAAAAGAATGCAAGTTCTTGGCGATGGGAGGAAGAAAGATATAGTGCTAACAGTAATGCAATGATGCATAGGCAACTTCAACTCGCTTCTCAACAGATACGGTCACTAGCAATGGGATTAAATCACAAATCTGATGCAACGTCTACCAGATCATTATAAGTAGAGGGCAAGGAGTGTTATAGCTGAGGGCAAGAATATCACCAACTCTTGTGTGAAGTCCACTCTGGACACTGCCAGCAGGCAGCTAGACCCAAGTATCACTCTGAGAAGGCATGCAAGGTTGAGGGTGTTTGGATTTAATCCCGGGGTATATGCGGCAGTCATCAATGTCATTCACCTGGGATAAGGTATTTGGAACCTCAGTAGACGAGGCCCTGCAAGGAATGAAGAAAGACAAGACAACAAAGCAATGGGAGCACGAGAAACTTCCAGGTGAACCTCTGCACCAAGGAGACCAACCAGCAGAGGGGGGGCCCAGACAGCAACCTGACACCCTTCCTCCAGCCCCCCAACTCCCCACCTCAAGGGACCTCAGCTCAATAGCAATACAGCAGCATACAAAGGCATCCATCTCAAGGGAGATGCAGAGGATCAGCCCCAAGAGGTGCATGGCCCTTCAACAAGTGATTTTGCTTTAGGGATTGCCCCACATCTAACCCAGGTGGAGAAAAGGATTGAAGGATTCCTCCAACAATGGATTCCATCATCTGACAAATGGATCTTTAACAT
Source organism: Calotriton arnoldi (assembly GCA_963921515.1). Lineage (NCBI taxonomy): Eukaryota > Metazoa > Chordata > Amphibia > Caudata > Salamandridae > Calotriton > Calotriton arnoldi. The sequence goes on from CAWUFW010002037.1 coordinate 1,691,048, forward strand.
TCTCTTCCAGGGGATCTTCATCAAAGTCATAAGCATTGAATAGTCCCACACACTTGCACGTTTTGACTCCACATAAGAGCCTTGATCACAGGTGAAAGATCATAAGGGTAAGTGATCACATGCTTTTTATGCTGGTTGAATATGCCCAGTAATCTTGCCCTACTGCAATGTCCAAAAAGAACAATTGATGGACAGAATGCAGAACAATGTCATACATTCACCCCGAGATCTGGGCCTAAATCCATCGTTTTTTTGCTCACCATTCCAGTTTGGACCCAGCCATATGCAAATCAGTCTTGACCCTGCGCCCAATGGGAACAGTCCAGCCCGAACTGCCAGGCCCTCCCTGGACTGGAACCGAGCATCCTAGGACCGGTTTCGGGCTTTCAGCCCTCATCAGCCAGGATAGCTTGACTCCATTGGCATGAAGAGCACGGGACCCACGTCTGGGCATACCCGTCCCACTCGGGGTGACAAATGCAAAAAGAACAATTGATGGACAGAATGCAGAACAATGTCATACATTCACACCAGTACAGAGATCTGGGCCTAAATCCATCGTTTGTTTGCTCACCATTCCAGTTTGGACCCAGCCATATGCAAATCAGTCTTGACCCTGCCCCCAATGGGAACAGTCCAGCCCGAACTGCCAGGCCAGATCCTCCCTGGACTGGAAACAAGCATCCTAGGACCGGTTTCGGGCTTTCAGCCCTCATCAGCCAGGATAGCTTGACTCCAGTGGCATGGAGAGCATGGATTCAAGCTAGCCTGGCTGAAGAAGGGTGATGCCCTGAAACCGGTCCCAGGATGCTTGTTTCCGGTCCAGGGAGGACCTGGCTTGGCAGTTCGGGCTGGACTGTTCCCACAAGGAACAGGGTCAAGACTGATTTGCATATGGCTGGGTCCAAACTTGGGTGGTGTGGTGAGCAAAAGAATAATGGATTTAACCCAGATCTTTGACTGGGGGTGAATGTTTGCATTGTCCAGCATTCCGTCCATCAATTATTTCTTTTGCTACTGCAATGTCCAGCATGTTTTGCAAATAAGCCATGAATGGGGTATTTTACAGTTTGTAAATGTCACGGTTAAATACCATCCGAATCCCTTTTAGCCAGGACCCTCTCACACAGACTCCGATCACGGATGCCTCCCTTCAGTGGAGGGTGTGCACATGGGCCCTCTGCAAACTCAGGGAGTGTAGTCGGACAGAGGACAACAATATATCAACATGCTGGAGTTAAGGGCGGTACACCTTGCTCTCAAGTAATTTTATCCATCAATAACAAGCTCTCTTCTGGTTCAAACAGACCATATGACCATATTGTATTATCAAAACAAGCGAGGAGGGACTCTCTCTCGTTCCCTCTCTCTTGAAGTGCAGGCCATCTGGAAGTGGTTAATAGCCAGGAACTTATCAGGCTCAGCTATTCACCTGCCAGTAGTCTAAAACACTTAAGCGGACTCCTGCAGTCACAACTTCACCAAAATCATGACTGAATTCTACACAACGTCGTTTTGCAAGACATATTTAGAGAAGGTGGGCATCTGCAAATAGACTTGTTTGCAGACTAAAACAATAAAATGCCTAGACTATGCGTCCAGGTTTTCCCGAACAAGGTCGAAGGGGAATGCCTTTTTGGTAGACGGGGTCAGGGAAATTTATGTTCGAGGCATGTGTGCTGTAGATACACATGCTTTGCATACTCCTGCCATCTAGTGCTGGGTCTGGATGTTTGCAAGTTGATTTTCTTTGAAGAGGTAAAGTGACTCCTCCCTTCGGTGATACTGCACATGGGCATAAAGTCCATTGTAAGATTGTTTTCTTTCTGCCATCAGGTTCGGACGTGTATTGCTGCGCTCTGGTTCAAAACAGTCCAGGCTCCCCTCGTTGCGCAATCCACTGTACCGTCGACGGTATTGTTATCGTACGCGTTTCCATATTCTCCACGTATCTATTCGATCGGGAAACTCCATCTTCGGTCGAAAACATTGTGGGCGGCCTTCGGGCCTGACTGCTTCGGTCCAGCCTTCTGCCGAAGGAACGGACTCAGTTTCAATTCTGCCCTCAGTGCCCCTCCATGTACCCTCGCACCGGCCTACATAAAGTCTGCAACTTGTGCCTCTCACTGAAGCACAAGGAAGAAGATTGTGAGGCATGTCGGTCATTCCGATCGAAAAAGACTCTTTGGGATCGTCTGGCTCGACGACGAGAAATGCAGCACCAAAGCATCCAACATACTCCGATATCTTCGGAGAAGAATCCGAACCGGAAGAAGTGACAGCAGAGGAAGAAGAGAGGGCCTTTTCTGTCCCAGAATCGGATTCAGAGCTGGAAATCGAACTGGAGTCTGAGGACGTTCCAGAGGATACAGGGTGCAGAGAGTACTAAAGCCCCTTTACCCTGTAAACTCTCTTCCACCAAACATAAGGTTGCGGCACCACCTCTGCCTTTGGGCCTTGGTCGGCACTGATACGATGTTTCCGACGCCCCATCCTCTGGCCCGGCACCGAAACAAACGGTCAAGCCTTCCGGCTCGTGATCGGGTCGAGACAGATCGTCTTCGGATCCGAAATCTTCTGCCCCGAAACACAAGTCTGGTTCGGAGCTGAAACCTTCCGCTTCGAAGGACAAAAAGGGCAAGTCTGGTTCGGCACCGAAACCTTCGGTGCTTAAATCGAAAGATCTTCTAAAGCCGCCGGAACCAATCCTGGATGTTATGAAAGAAAGATTAGACCCTAAACAGAAAAAGCTATACATTAATCCAGATACTGGGCACATTTTAGCTAAAACACCTTCCAAAAGGAAAGTCAGTTCACAGGACACTGGTTATAAGATTCCTCTCAAGAAGGACATGGCTACACGTCCTATTCACCCTTGTTTGCCATCCCCTCCACCATCTTCACCATTACCACAACTGCCAGGCTCAGATCCACTACACAACACCTCAGGGGTCTTCTCTTACTCAGCCTGATTTAGGGGATGACGACGACGACGACAAAGGTAATTTACCAGCAGATCCATGGGATGACTATAATATTGATACACCCATGGATAATGATCCAGATTTATACCCTGCAAAGCCATCACCTCCAGATGATGATGTAGCTTGTCAAGAGCTAATTTCAAGAGCAGCAGCTTATCATGGAGTTACATTGCATAAAGAGTCTTTGGATGAAGACTTTTTATTTGAGACACTAGGGTCTTCACATAGGACTAGTCAGAGTCTACCCATGTTAAAAGGAATGAGACATGCAGATGAGATATTTAAGGACCCTGCTCGTGCCTGCATTTTAACACCTAGGCTTGACAAGAAATACAAACCCCCACCATCTGATCCTATTTTTATTAAACGACAGCTATCCTTAGACTCACTAGTAGTCTCAAATGCTTGTAAGAGAGCAAACTCACAACCCTCTGCAGATGCACCTCCCCCAGACAGTCTAAATTGATTGACGCATCTGGTAAAAGGGTGGCCGCTCAAGCTGCTAACCACTAGCGCAATGCCAGCACGCAGGGCCTACTAGCTAGGTATGACCGGGCACACTGGGACGAGATGGAAGCCCTACTTCAATACCTCTCAGAAGAGCACAAAAAGAAAGCACAAGAGTTGGTTCAAGAAGGCAAACTCGTATCTAATTCTTCCATTAGATGTGCTTTAGATGCGGCTGACACTGCAGCGAGGGGAGTTACCACCAGCATTCTCCTATGTCAACATGCTTGGCTTAAAATTTCAGGTTTTAAACCTGAGGTCAAGCAGTCTATTTTAAATACCCCTCTTGACAAGCAACATCTTTTCGGACCTCAAGTAGATGAGGCCTTAGAAAAGATGTAGAAAGACACCGACGTGGCGAAATCCATGGGGGGCTTCAGTCCCCATCAAGCAGAGGCTCCTTTCGCCGCTCATTTTATATGGGAGGGTCCAAAAGTACATCCTCAGACCCTAACGCTTCCTCATATAAATCAAACCACAACCCTCTTCCTCTAGAGCAGAGGTCTTCAAACTTTTTGATGCCGTGACCCCCCTGTCAAAAAATGTTAGGCGTAAGGACCCCCTCCAACAAAAAATTCTAGAACTTGGTACTCATCATCATCGACAACCAAAAGCGCCCCCAATTACCACGGCAAATCATTTCACGGTGGGGAAATAGTATTAAACAGTGTTTAGCAAATCAAAGGTTTGTGGGTGACTGTGGTTCTGTGTCAGAGGCTTACTACACAGCTCAAATACAAAATCTCCAAAACGAATTGCCCAAAAATGAACAAATGGTACTGTACTTTATTTTTCAACAAACAAAACATAATTTGACTCAATTGGATGATAACACCTTTCTGAATCAGTGTGATGGGTGTGCCTGTTTTTCTCCAGAGAGACGGTCAATCTGTGGATGTATCCTAGCTACTGGACATTCAGTACAGTAGGAGGCTTAGTGTCTGGAAGGAGAATGGCACCCATTTTGAACAGATGTTCCCATGCATTTGGTGCAGGTGGAGGACAACATGTTGCACGGTCAGACTGGCTCAACTGAGCCTTCGTCTTGGAAAGGACTTCGCAGGGTGAGGGTCAGAAGAGAGGTTGTGAAAGGTAGCAAAACACACTTGTCTAGAGATGGAAGCCAAAAGACACCAGTTGTTTCTTTTTGTGGGTTAAGTTCATTGTACCCAGAGGCCGGTAATCTAACTGACCGGTAAACTAGATCATTCAAGATCACACAGGCAGTCGGCGCGGAGCTGAGTAGCCTCCAAATTAGCACACACGGCGATTCTGTGAGAGCCTGGCCTTGACATGAGACAGACAGCTGTTTACCGCACACCATTGTCTCCTCCTTCTCCCCTTCCCGGTACCTGGGTGATTTATGACGATTTATTGCTGACAAACTTATAGACCAGTCATGGAAAATGATGCCACGAGAGAACAGTTTTGGCACACATTGGTATTCAATACCACAATGACAACAGCATATATGCGGAGGCACCATTCAGCGTTGAGTCACATGTGCTTAGTTTAGGACACAAAATCTAATTGCAAACAAAATGGCGGGATGTATTCTATATGAACTGAAGACCCACAAAGCATTCACTGCTCCAGTGTGTCAAAGATATTGTATTTTATTGTAATTGCATTTATATAGTGCTTATTACCCCTGACGAAGTGTCGGAGCGCTTTTTCAGCGAGTAGCACGCTTCTCCAGAACCCATAAAGGATTAGCGGTGAATTAGTATAGTGAAAAAGGAAAGTAATTAGAATGGTGGATATGGTATTATGTTATTTGGATTGAGAAGGATAGTGGAGGGATGTTTTGGAGTTCACAGCAGTAGCAGGAGGCTTGGGATGAGTAAAAGGGAGACGGAGGGGGAAGAGTCAGAGGGAAGGGTTTAGAAAGGCTTGTTTTGGGGGGGGGATCAGAATAGTAAAAGAGGTATGAAAAAGTTAAGAATGAACTAAATGGACATTTCTAGAGTTGGTGCTTGGCCACGTTTGCTGACTAATGCTATGATTTTACTCATGAGAAGATACTTATGCATTGAAACTGTAGTTGTATCTACATGGTTGACTAAATGTTCTGGCATATTATGTTTTGCTGTATTACCGCAAATAGTACTTCCATTGCTCGTCATTTATAGAAGCTTTCTTAATACATTTGAACTACACAATTTAAAATACTCCATGTTTTGGAATCTTGTTTCTTTGCAAAACACATGAATAAACATAATTTTGTAATTACCAATGTCGTCATTTTTCGAATGTGTATAGCACCAATATCTTTCTTTGCAGGACATAATTATCTGTTTCTAACCACAGCTGAAATTCAGAAGGCTATTTAGGTTTCCATGAGCCCATATTCACCAATCTATTTAGAACTTTTTGACAAAAAATGATGTCCTCAGATGAACTCTCCCAGACCGGTTTTAAATAATTCCTCCACGTGATAAAGTTTTTTGTACTACAAAAACCACCACATCAAGTAAGGTGCAATCATGGATGCTTTACACATGAACAAATAACCATCGCTTTTTTTTTGGGAAGTGTGGCAACTGTAGTTGGACAAAGGCATCATATTAATCTGCTGCGTCAAGAATAAAAACGGAAAGAACATGGAAAATAAACATTTCAATGTCACAAAAATGAATATGAAACTGCTGCTACAAAACCAGAAAGTACACCAAAAATAAACACCATTCCACAGTCATAAAAATTAACCGGAGCCTTTTTCCTGTCACCCCCCACCCACATGGCTCAATCAAGGAAACAGATAAGAATCTGTGTGTGTGTCTTTGCGTGCGTGCAAGATAGTTTCAGTGTATGTCGTCTGCAGCTGAAAAGCCAGGGCATGGGGGATGAGGAGGGGGCTTACCTAATTATTCCTGGAAGCTTCGGGTTGCCTTGGAAACCAGCCGGGAAGTAGATCCTAATGCAGAGGCAGCAATGAGCCACGAAGATGAGTTGGAAAAAGGAACACGAGGTGAAAGCAGCGACGGCCAAGAAGGACAACTGGATCCAGTGAAAGACAGCAGTGACGGCGCAGAACTCCGTGGAAATGCAGCCTGCATTACGAAGGTGCTGGTCCATCTTTATGGACAAAGTTCGCGGGCATTTCCTGGTGTGCATGCTGCAGTCTCTCTGATTGGAGGACAGGCATTGATGACGTTGCCACATTATGATTGGCTTATTTTGCCCTGTCCTCCAATTAGAGAGGCTCCTGAGATGTAATTATTTCGAATCCAAAACGAAACGTAAACGTTTTGGATTCGAGGCAGCAGTGAGGCAGGTGAATGCGCGACCCCCTTCCAATGACTCCACGCCCCCCCTGGGGGTCGCGCCCCATAGATTGAAGACCTATGCTCTAGAGGCTTCTATAGAGGAGGGTACAGAGGAAACCATTTCAAGGGTAGGGGTAAGAGCACGCCAACGCGTAACTCCCCTTCCCACAGTAAACAGTGACTTGCCTACACTCTCTCTTCCCCCCCTGGCGATCATTTAACACCTGTCGGGGGAAGACTTCAACAATTTCTCCCCATTTGACAATCCGTAACATCAGGCAAATGGGTGCTAGACATTATCCAACATGGTTATTGCCTGGAGCTCACCAGCAATCCTCCCAATATTCCACCTCGCACTCACAAACTCTTGTCAGAGCACCTGCAGCTCCTTAAACAAGAGGTACAGGCTCTTTTAACAAAAGGAGCTATAGAACCAGTTCCTTTACAGTAACAAGGTTCAGGAGTTTACTCTCTGTACTTTCTAATCCCCCCAAAGGACGGCTCCTTAAGACCAATTTTAGACTTAGGACGTTAAATTTGTACATACTGTCAGAACACTTCCACATTGTCACGCTTCAACAAGTGCTTCCACTTATACAGCAAGGCGATTTTATGTCCACACTGGACTTAAGAAAAGCATACTTTCACCTTCCGGTTCACCCAGCACATCGCAAATATATGAGATTTGTGATAGCAGGAAAACACTATCAGTACTTAGTACTCCCATTCTGCGTAACTAGTGCTCCCAGAGTATTCCCAAAATGTCTAGCAGTAGTAGCAGCACCTCTCCGAAGACAACAGATTCAGGTCTTCCCATACCTAGACGACTGGCTCATCAAAGCCCGCACACACCAAAAGTGTTTACAACACACAGACTATATTAGACCTACTCTACCAATTGTGTTTCACGGTCAATGCGCAGAAGTCTCATCTTCAGCGTTCACAAATGCAGTCCTATCTTGGAGCGACTCTAAACACTTGCACAGCTCTAGCCTCGCCCAATGCAGCCAGAATTCGAAATATTTAAACTCTGCTACTACAGTTTCAGAACAATCAATACTTAGCAGTCAGGACTTTCATGCAACTGTTAGGAATGATTGCATCAAGCATTGCAATAGTGCCTCATGCAAGGTTTACACATGCGTCCTCTACAAGAATGCTTAGCACGTCAATGGAATCAGTCTCGGGGTCAATTAACAGATCTAGTGTTGGTAGACAGCCGCACCCATCGCTCTCTGTAGTGGTGCAACACACAAAACTTATCAAAAGGGCGGCCTTTCATCAACCCTGTTCCACAGATCGTGCTAACAGCAGACTCATCTCTCACAGATTGGGGTGCCCATCTCCACAATATGACAATTCAAGGTCTAAGGGACCAGTACAAGAGTCTTCATGTCAACTTTCTAGAGCTTCTAGCTGTGTATCTAGCACTGAAAGCTTTTCAGTCTCACCTCATAGGAAAAGTTGATGTAGTCCACTCAGGCAATATGACAGCTATGTACAAAAACAGGGAGGGACACACACTGCAACTGTCACGCCTCTCTCAGACCATTTGGCGTTGGGCAATCTATCACAAAATTCATCTTCTGGCAGAACACCTCCCAGGAGTGAACAATCAATTTGCTGACCACCTCAGCAGAAGACCGCAACAAATACACGAGTGGGAACTTCATGCCCAAGTTCTTCTTCCATACTTTCAAGAATGGGGATTCCCACAAATAGATCTGTTCACCACAGTGGACAACTCAAAATGCCCACACTTTGCCTCCAGGTTCCCACACCCTCTATCCAAAGGTAATGCCCTATGGATGAATTGGTCAGGGATATTTGCCTGCTGGCATATGTGGGATCTGCAGTGGGACCTGAAGGCCAAGTGTGCGCGCCATCATAGGAATCTCTCCGACATGGTCCAGATCTCTGCGGGAACTGCCGACAGTCTGCAGTGGTGGCTGGCGAACTGCATTTGAGTCAGTGGAAGATCCCTCTCCCTTCCCCAACCAGACTTGACTGTAGTGAAAGATGCATCACTTCTGGAATGGGGAGGCCACCTGGGGGATTTGGAGATCAGACAACTCTGGTCTCTGGCGGAGTCCAAGCTTCACATAAACCTGCTGGAGCTTTGGGCACTCTGCTTGGCATTAAAAGCCTTTCTTCCTTTGATCAAGGAAATGCTGGTTCAGGTGTTCATGGACAACATTACCGCCATATAGTACTGCAACAAACAGGGCAGGGTGGGGTTGTGGACCCTTTGTCAAGAGGCCCTACGTCTCTGGACATGGCTGGAACATCAGAGCATTTTCCTGGTGGTTCCACACCTACCTGGCTTCTGAACGTCAGGATGGAAGAACTTACAAAAGATGCCTAGTGAATCACAAATTGTGTCTCCACTTGGAGCTGAAGCAAGGTTTCTTTCAGCAGTGGGGAGCCTTGGTTAGATCAGTTCACCATCACCGAGAAGGTGTGGTGTCCAAGATGACGCTCAGTTGGTTACGCTTTTTGTCTCGAATGTAGCTCCAGCCTCCTGTACACCTTTCTGCCTATACCACTCCTGTCCAGAGTTCTCAAGAAGATCAAGAGCAACTGGGCCCAAGTCATTCTTGTGGCTACGGATTGGGCACGGAGAGTCTTGTATTCCGAGCTGTTGAGCATGGCCATCAGTGCTCCAATCAGGTTGCCCTTTTGGGAGGATCTTCTGTTGCAGCAACAGGGCAGGGTTCGGCACCCAAACCTGCGCACCCTACACCTCCATGTGTGGATACTGAGTGGCAACAGTTGACAGCCTTCAAACTTCTTCCCAAAGTCTGTGATGTTATTCTGGCAGCCAGGCGTCCCTCCACCAAGACTGTTTACGCCTGCCATTGGGAAAAGTTTGTATTATTGTATTGTAATTGCATTTGTATAGCACTTACTACCCCTGACGAAGCGTCGAAGCGCTTTTTTCGGCGAGTAGCACGCTACTCCGGGACCCATAGAGGATTAGTGTTGAATTAGTGTAGTGAAACATGCAAGTAAATTTTAAGTGGTGGATAGGTTAGTCAGTTATTTGGATTCGGAAGGATAGAAGAGGAAAAAAGGTTTGTATTTATATAGCGCTTGTTACCCCTGATGGGGTGTTGAAGCACGTTACTCCGGAAACCCATAAAGGATTAGTGGTGAATTAGTATGGTGAAATATGAAAGTCGACCCCCTGTCAGCACCTCTATCACAAGTTCTCTTGTTTGCAGTCTTTGGCTCAGCAGGCTCTGCTTTGGGCAGTTAAGGGTTACCTATCTGCCATCTCTGTGTTTTTGCAGTTGCTCGACCAACCTTCTCTCCTTAAGTCACCAATTGTGGCTAGGTTCCTTAACCCCTTCGCTGCTAGGCCTCCCCCCCACCCACCCCTGTGCTAAGCCTTTTTTTGGCTATTTGGGGTAGTGCTGGCTTAGGCCCCTGTAACTTTTTGACCACATAAGGTATCCACGCCAAATTTGCGTCCTTTTTTCTAACATCATGGGGATTGTAAAGGTACCCAGGGTTTGTGGATTCCCCTGGAGGGGACCCAGAAATTAGCCAAAATACAGCAAAATTTTGTTTTTTTGGGGAAAAATGCGAAAAAGGGCTACAGATGAAAGCGTCTTGTTTTTCCCTGCAAATGGCATCAAAAAGGGGTTGTGGTGCTGAAATCACCATCTTCCCAGCTTTCAGGGACAAGCAGACTTTTGTCAGAAAACCAACTTTTTTACACAGTTTTGGCATTTTTCTGGGACATAGCCTATTTTTGCTATTTTTTGTGCTTTCAACCTCCTTCCAGTTAATGGTAGAAATTGGTATGAAACCAATAATGGAACCTGAAAAGCCATACATTTCTGAAAAGTAGACAAAATTCTGAATTCAGCAAGGGGTCATTTGTGTAGATTCTTAAAGTTTTCCTTATAGAAACTAACAGTTAAATGAAGGGAAAATTAGTTGAAAAAAACAGCCATTTGTGTCAACGTTTTCACCTGTAACTTCTAATTATGACAGCTATTTGAAAGCAATATACCGTTATATCCGCTGGACCTTTCTGGTTGTGGGGATATATAGGACTTGTAGGTTCACCAAGAACCCGACGAACCCAGAGCCAATAACTGAGCAGCATCTTGCAATGGTTTTTTATTATGTACCGGGTATATAGCAATTATTTTGGGAAAATGTATACATGGAAAAATTGTTATGAAAGACACCTATGTATTTCTGAAATGTGAACAAAATGTAGATTTTAGAAACAGATATTTGCACATTTCCGAAATTGGGAGTACCCATACTAGCATGAGAATTATAGGTCATTTTTCAAAATGACTTATTTTTTACACATTGTCTTTCATTTGGAAGGCAGAAATGCATCGAAAGTCCATAGGTAATAACAGTTGCTCTACAATTCTGTGTTACCCTAAGTCTCCCGATAAAAATGGTACCTCACTTGTGTGGGTAGCCCTTGTGCCCACAACAGGAAATGGCTCAAAATGCAACGTGGACGTACCACATTTTCACAATGAAAAATTACCCTGTTTTTGCAAAGTGCCTAGGTGTAGTTTTTTAACCCTAGCTCTGCCGGCACCTAGGGAAACCTAGCAAACCTATACATATTTGAAAGCTAGACACCCAGGGGAATCCAGGATGGGGTGACTTGACTTCCTCCCACCAGGTTCTGTTACCCAGAATCCCTTGCAAACCTAAAAAATTGTCAAAAAAACCACATTTTCCCCACATTTCTGTGGTGGAAAGTTTTGGAATCTGCGTGGATCCACAAATTTCCACCCACCCCGCGTTCCCCAAAGTCTTACGAGAAAAATGGTACCTCACTTGTGTGGGTCGGCCTAGTGCCTGCGACAGGAAACGGCGCAAAAGGCAACGTGGTCACACCTCAATTTCGCAGTGAAAAATGACCCTTTTTTGGCAAAGTGCCTAGCTGTAGTTTTTAACCCTACCTCTGCCGGCACCTAGGGAAACCTAGCAACACACACATTTCTGAAAAGTAGACACCCGGGGCTTCAGGAGGTATGGCTTGCGTGGATCCCCCAACGTTTCCTTACCCTGAATCCCCTGCAAACCTCAATTTTAGCTGAAAAAATCACTTTTTTCACACTTTTGTGTGGGAAAGTGTGGCATCATTGGCCTCACACATTTCCTCCCACCCAGCGTTCCCCCAGGTCTCCCGATAAAAATGGTGCCTCACTTGTGTGGGAGGCCCAAGTACCCGCGACATGCAAGTACACAAAACGTTTTGAGGCAACATCAACATTGCCTATCAAAAAATGTTTTGGGCCCTTGCCTGTCGCTGGTACTTGGGCCTCCCACACAAGTGAGGCACCATTTCTATCGGGAGACCTGAGGGAACGCTGGTGGTAGGAAATTTGTGTGAGGCCAGTGATGCCACACTTTCCCACACAAAATGTGTGAAAAAGTGATTTTTTCAGCTAAAATTGAGGTTTGCAGGGATTCTGGTAGGAAACGTTGGGGATCCACGCAAGCCATACCTCCCTGAAGCCCCAGTGTCTACTTTTCAGAAATGTGTGGGTTTGGTAGGTTTCCCTAGATGGCCGCCGAGCACAGGGCCAAAAACCCAGGTGACCCCCCCTTGCAAAACCAGGTAGTTTTGTGAAAGGCCATTTTGAGGTCGCCTCAATACGTTGTGGGCCCCGCCTGTCGCGGGTACTTGGGCCTCCCACACAAGTGAGGCACCATTTTTATCGGGAGACCTGGGGAACGCTGGGTGGTAGGAAATTTGTGTGAGGCCAGTGATGCCACACTTTCCCACACAAAAATGTGTGAAAAAGGTGATTTTTTTCAGCTAAAATTGAGGTTTGCAGGGGATTCTGGGTAAGGAAACGTTGGGGGATCCACGCAAGCCATACCTTCCTGGAAGCCCCCGGGTGTCTACTTTTCAGAAATGTGTGGGTTTGGTTGGTTTCCCTAGGTGGCCGCTGAGCCCCGGGCCAAAACGTCATGGGACCCCCTTGCAAAACCAGGTCGTTTTGTGATAGGCCATTTTGAGGTCGCCTCAATACGTTGTGGGCCCTTGCCTGTCGCGGGTACTTGGGCCTCCCACTAAGCCTGGGCGTAGTTCGCGAAGTAGCGCTACGCGAAGCTACGCAAAGTGCAGTTCGCACTACGCGAGCTACGCGTAGCACTACGCGAACTGCGTAGTGCACTGTTCGCAATGATTGCACAGTGCCGGATGCTTGTCCGCACTGTGCAATCATTGAAAACGGCATCTTGCACAGTGCGAGCTGTCTTTTACTGCTGCTCGAGTAGATTTTTACTCGAGCGGCAGCTTTCTCAACGCGGACTGGTAGTTTCTCATCGCGAGCGGTCGCGAGCATACGCGACCACTCGCAATGAGAAACCTGACCTCCCGCGTTGAGAATCTCGCCGGAGGTTTATTTTCCACGCTCGCGATCGGCAACTTGATGTTGCTGATCGCGAACGAGGAAATAGTCTCGCCGGGATGTCATTTTGCTTGCTCGCGGTCGCCAACTTGACGTTGAGGACCGCGAGCAAGCAAAATGACCGCTACGCTACGCGTGTTTGCACTGTGCTACGTGCAATTCGCGTTGTGCGAAGTAGCGCAAACTTCGCAAACTACGCGAGCGTAGCGTAGTGCTTTGCCCAGGGTTACCTCCCACACAAGTGAGGCACCATTTTTATCAGGAGACCTGGGGGAACGCTGGGTGGTAGGAAATTTGTGTGAGCCCGGTGATGCCACACTTTCCCACACAAAAATGTCTGAAAAAAGTGATTTTTTTTCAGCTAAAATTGAGGTTTGCAGGGGATTCTGGGTAAGGAAACGTTGGGGGATCCACGCAAGCCATACCATCCTGGAAGCCCCCGGGTGTCTACTTTTCAGAAATGTGTGGGTTTGGTAGGTTTCCCTATGTGGCCGCCGAGCCCGGGCCAAAAACCCAGGTGACCCCCCTTGCAAAACAAGGTCATTTTGAGATAATGTGTTTATTTCTGCAGCGTGAAAATTTTGGCACAATATTGCAAGGAAAATGTGACAGACATTTTGAGGTTTGCAGGACATTGTGGGTACCATAACTTGTTGGGATCCACAAGAGAGATATCACCATGTACTCCCATGGGTGTTTCGTTTACGACAATATCTACAGTTGGTAGGTTATTCTTAGACGGAATGTACACCTTGGCAGACAGACTAAAAAGACAAAGATTACTGCACAGCCATCTATTCCTCAAGCACACAGACATACTGGTTGGATTTGGCACGAGGGCAAGTGATGGTTCAGTATATACAATTTTATTAACGAGATTTCACAAAAATGAAATGCACTGTCAATAATTGAAAGGACAAAAAACGGAACCAGTGACTCGCAGCTCGTGAGCTGTAAAGCCACGTCAAGGCCACAACCGCTTTACAGGCCATTCACACACCTTTCATACGTGATACACACAAGACCATTCACACCACCAGGCACGAAACAAACACATTACAACATTCACAAAAGGGACAAGGTACACCCTGCTTGAGAAAGTCAAAAAAAAAATATTACTGCACAGCCATCTAATCCTCAAAAAAACACACACAAAATTTGGCACGAGGGTGAGTGATGGTTCAGAATATACAATTGTATTAAGTGATTTCACAAAAATGAAATGCACTGTTAATAATTGAAAGGACGAGAAACTGAACCATTGACTCACAGCTCGTGAGCTGTAAAGCCACGACAAGGCACCAACCTCTTTACAGGCCATTCATACACCTTTCATACGTGTGACAAATACAAAACCATTCTCACCACCAGCCGCGGGCCCATCACATTACAACACTCACACCAGCAGACAGCGCCATTCAAGGGCCCATCACTTTCACACGCCCACATTCCTAACACAGCAACCACACAAGCTGATGGATTGCGTGGAGTGTCGCTCGGCTAGCAGTGTGTGTAGTGACCAGCAGCAAGTCACTACTCACACACTGCCAGCCGAGCGCCAGTCCACGCACACCGCCAGCCAAGCGCCACTCCACGCACACCGCCAGCCAAGCGCCACTCCACGCACACCGCCAGCCTAGCGCCACTCCACGCACACCGCCAGCCTAGCGCCACTCCACGCACACCGCCAGCCAAGCGCCACTCCACGCACACCGCCAGCCAAGAGCCACTCCACGCACACCGCCAGCCAAGAGCCACTCCACGCACACCACCATCACATTTAGGATTTTTTTTATACAAAAAAGAAAACGCAAACAAATTGCAAATAGATACAAATCTACTAACACAAAATCAGAAACTAAATACATTGCACTAATGCCAACCTTGAAACAGAACAACAATTCTTAAACATTACAGACCAGGCAGTTCACTTTACCACTCATGGTTGCTCCCAATAATTCTTTTGCTTGTGGTACGCTCTAACAAGCAGGCACACACAGCCCAGGGTTAGAAGGACACTCAGGGCAGTACATACGAGTCTCCTTCCGCGTACCTCTTCGCCAACAGACTCTACATCTCCTAGTGGGAAAGTCTTTTGAGGGTGTAGGAGGAATGTGATCAGGAAAGTGGCGATCTTTCAATCGAGCCACATCCTCCACCACTCCAACTCTAGGAACACTTGCCTGTTCCACAACAACAAGGCTGCCTATGACAGACTGCTGAAACTGAACAAAAGTCAACTTTGACGCAGGAGAACACTCCTTGAACACAACAAAAGCATTGAAAGTTGCTAAATTGAAGAGATGGATGGCCAACTTCTTATACCAAATGTAAGCCTTACGAATTGCAGTGTAAGGTTCCAACCTCTGATCTACTCTATCAACACCACCCATGTGCTTATTGTAATCTAAAATGCACACAGGTTTGCGCACTTCAGCAATCTGACCCCAAACAGCCACAGGTGAAGTACTCTCATCATGGATGGTAGTCAGCATGTACACATCCCTCCTGTCCACAAATTTCACAGCTAGCAGTTCCTCACTACGCAAGGCACTGCACTGTCCCCTCTGAAGTTTTTTGCAAACAAGCTCTTTTGGATAACCTTTACGGTTAGAGCGGATTGTGCCACAAGCAAAAGTGTCCACTTTGAACAATTCCCTAAACAATTGCACAGCAGTGTAGAAGTTATCAAGGTACAAATGGTGGCCTCTGTTAAACAGTCCTCTAGCAAGATCCCACACAATTTTCTCTGAAACTCCAAAAGTGGACGGACAACCAGGGGGTCAATAGTGGAATCCCTACCAGTGTACACACGCAAATTAAAAACATATCCTGTCCTACTCTCAGACAACATATACAGCTTAATTCCATAGCGTGCCCTCTTGCTAGGAATGTACTGCCTAAAAACCAAACGGCCCTTGAACAGGACCAAAGACTCATCAATAGATATTTCTTTCCCTGGAGTATAGATCTCTGAAAATCGATCTACAAAGTGATCAAGAACAGGCCGAATCTTAAAAAGAAGGTCACATTCAGGGTGATCTCGTGGCAACGCCAAACCATTATCAACAAAATGCAGCATCCGAAGCAAAAGTAAATACCGATCACGAGTCATAACTGCAGGAAATATGGCCGTTGCCATTAAGGGACTGGTAGACCAATATGAACCCATGGACGGCTTCCTTATCAAACCCATCAAAAAAGTCAAACCCAAAAACTTCTTCATCTCTTCCAGATTTGTGGGACTCCACCGGGTAGCTCTAGAATGGGGCCTAAGTCTGGCACTGTTGTCCCTCAAAAACTGTTCAGCATACAAATTAGTCTGCTCAACAATCTCACCCAAAAATACATCATCCATAAACAACTGAAAATACTGTATAGGCAAATAATGTTCACAATCCACTCTACACCCTGCATAACCACTAAAGGCAGGCAACACCGGCTGCACGATGTTTGGATCAACCCAGAGTCCAGCACTTCCAGTAGGAAGCCTAGCAGCCCCAGGCTGCAATCCAGATGCCTCTTGCACCATCGGCACAGTAGTATCCTCCTCTAAATCAGGCACTTCATCTGCACTGAGAGTACCTTCATCATCCGATGATTCCATGTGGAGAGAAAACTCACTGCCTGAATCTTCCCTCCCTCAGACGCACTGTCAGTCTCATAATCCTGCTCAGAGGAAGATTCAAGAAGCAAACCAACCACCTGCTGAGCAGTAATTCTACGGCTAGCCATAATGCTTACTAATAAAGGTTACTTGTCAAACAAGTCAACAACAACAAACCCTTTGTAAAAAAAAAAAAAAAGAAATCAAAATGTAGCTTTATCACAAAGACCTATATACTCCAACACTATACCACTCACGTGACAGAAGCAGCTAGACTCACCACCACCTACTCTGCACAGACACAGTAAGGATCAACAATATCCCACTAAAAAAGAAGAAGAAGAAAAATTACACATAAGACAATGCAAAACATCGCAAAGAATTTCATGCTCTGAACACTAACAAATATGCTGCCATTATGACACCACTTACAAAAAAATTCATTCATGCATGACAATAATACTCATTTGGAGTACACACAACAAAAATATTTTTCTTACCAAATAAATGCAATTACGCAAAACTGCAGAACAACCACTGCCGAAACCGCAAACAGGAATCAAAAGCTTTACACTAGAATAAAAAGGAGAGAAAAAACATTACAATCACATATGCAAATAATGCACCAGTCCACACACAATCCACCAGCCAAGCTAAGGGGTAGGTGGGCCAAAGAGTATAAATAAAATATTCACCCCCGTAAAAGGGGAGCAACCCTTGCCCTTTTGGCCACTCCCCAACACAAAAATTTAAAAAAACCCTGGTGTCTAGTGGCTTCTGCCCTCCTTGGGGGCAGATGGGCCTAAAAACATACTGCTATTCTGCCACTCAAGGGGTCACTCTCCACAAATAAATGCCTGGTGGACTAGTGGGAAGATACCTTTATCTTCCGCACACGATCTCTCACTACTCAACTCTACTCTCAACTCTATTCACAACTGGATGTTAGCTCACCAACTCATTTTGAATCCCGCCAAAACTGAATTCCTCCTCTCTACCTCTCTCTCACCTCCTCCTGTTCAATCTTGGATGGATCAGCTGAACCTACTCAACAACAAACCCATCATTGTCGACAGCGCTAAATACCTAGGTGTCATTCTTGACAAAAGACTCAACCTAATCTCCCACATCAACTCTATTGCTAAGAACGCACGTTACCAGTTGCGCCTTCTATGGGGGATCCGTCGGTTCTTCCCGGAGAAAGACTTAAAAACCTTAGTACAATCTCTGGTTCTCTCAAGACTGGATTATTGCAATTCTCTTCTGACGGGCCTACCCAAATCCCACCTCTCCCCTCTCAAATCCATCCTCCATTCAGCAGCTCGCTTCATTTCAGGGTCTAAACGAAGCGACCACGTCACTCCTATCCTGTCCTCTCTTCGATGGCTTCCGATCGAGGCAAGATCTATTTACAAAACTGCCTGCATCACACACAAAGCCTTACACACGTCCTCCCCTCGTTACCTGGCGAATAAATTGAAATTGTCCGGTGGCTCGCAATGCGGAAAAGCTTCTGCTTGCGCACCCCCCTCTTCAAAAGGGAAAGATCGATGGCGCAATCCGGTGAGAATCGCTTCCCCCATTGCTCTGTGCCACCTCCTCTACCCGGATCTTCAAAGCTGACCTCAAATCTCTTCTCTTCCAAAGACACTATACTTTCACTCTCAGCCCCCTCTAGTTCGCTCTTCATTGTGTTCTGAGTGCCACTTATTGCAGTATACCTCTATATCATGCACATGTGTGTGCCCGGAAGCTGTTTCAGCCCGGGCTGCCACACACGGGGGGTGGTGTATGCACTGCCAGCAACCTGCCAGGCCAGTGCACAACACTTGCCCGACTCAAGGCCCCATTCTCCCGATTTATTAAATAAAAAACTGCCCAGGGGGGGCAGAGCACCAAAACATATGGCCCCCAAAAGGGGAGCGACCCTTGCCCAAGGGGCCGCTCCCAAAACAGTATTTAGACGTTTTTAACAAAAAAAAAAGAAATTCCCTGGTGTCTAGTGGGCATTCCTGCTGCACGATCGCATGATCGTGCAGCAGGAATACAAAAGGCATCGGGGAAAGGAAAACCCTTTCCTTTCCCTCGATGCCTCTTTCTTTCAAACCCCCCGGGCCAAAACTCACCTTATTCCCCGACGCGCTGGAAGCAAATGGCTTCCAGCGCGTCGAGGACTAAGGAAACCCCCAATGACGTCAGCGCGCCTCGCGCGCTGTCATTGAAGGGGGCGGGGGAGGCAGGGAAGCCCTTTCCCTGCCTTCCCGAAAAAAAACCAACGATCGGATCCCCACGGGGAGCGCCAGCGCTTCCCCGTGGGTGGGTCTTATGACGAGCTGGACTCGTCATGAGCACACGACCACTGTGTGCCATGACGAGTCCAGCTCGTCATAAGCCTCGAAGGGGTTAAAGGTCTACAACACCTTTCCACCTAAACCCTTTATTATGCTTCAGTGGAACCTCAACCTGGCCCTCCGGACTCATGCCTCTTTCCTACCAAAGGTCGTCACTCCTTTCCATGTAAGCAAGGACATCACCCCTCCTACTTTCTTTGCTCCTCCTCATCCCTCCAAAGAAGAGGAGAGACTCCACCTCCTGGACCCAAAAAGTGTTCATTCTACCTTTTTTTTGTTTAAATCTGTTTGTCATTTTGTTTATTTAACAAATACACAGCTTTTAGACATGACTTGCTGCTTCATTACATTACCATTGTATGCTTCAGTGCGTAACCAATAATACGATGCATATCATCAAAGATACAGAAGAATTGTTCATACAAGCGAAAGGTTACCCCCGGAGTCCTTCCATGGCATATACATTGCATGTTGAGCATTACTTCACACAAAGCTTGCATGTTCTCTGTTCATGTTTCCTTGTAAACCTGAACTGTGGAGGAGGGTACAAACCCAATGAGGACAAAGTAAGATGAAGGAGGGAGGGGAAACAACTAAGTGAAACTCTGTTAGACACTTCCCATCCCCGCGCAATTGCGCACATCATGCCCAACGGGGCTCTCCGGTATGTTGATCAACCCCAGGAGTGTTCATTCTACCTTGACTGCACGAAAGAGTTCTGAGTGGATGATAAACTCTTCATGGGTTATGTGGAAGCAATAAAGGGGAAAGCTATACAGAAAAGAACCATCTCTCGATTGATTGTCCTGTGTATTAAGATCTGCTAAGCATTAGCGAAGAAACAACCCCCTTAGGGCTTGCGTGCTCATGGTGCTAGAGCCAAGGCTGCGACCCCTGCATTACCACGCAGCGTTCCTCTCCTGTATAACTCTCAGGCAGTGACATGGCAATCACTGCACATGTTCACAAGACATTACTGCCTGCACAGTTGGGTCTGTCGTGATGGGCACTTCTCCTGTTCCGTCCTGCAGGACTTTCTGATATGATCGAATTTGCAGCCCCACCTCCAGGGAACTATTGATTGGGTGTCTATTCAAAGGTAAGGAATCTGCAGCTAGAATGCTCTATCAGAAGAGCAAGTTACTTACCTTCGGTAGCGCCTTATCTTGTAGATACTCTACTAGCCGCAGCTTCCTTACCGACCCTCCATCCTCCCCGCAAACCGGTTCAGGTATGAAGGACACCCCGCTTTCAGGGCCATAGGCTTTTCCTCACTAGTGGTCAATTCTCATTGAGGCTCTGCTCTCCTAGCGTGGAAAGTCACGAAAATAACAGAAGTCAGCGCGCTGAGGTGGTGTCTATATAGGTATCGACACCACCCTCCGGCGTTCAGTGGTACTGCTTGGAAATCTAGATCCAGCCTGACAGCTAGGGAGATTGAAAGATAAGGAATCTGTGGCTAGATAGTGTTTACCAGTTACGGTGTGTCTGAAGGTAAGTAACTTGTTTATCACAATGGATGCCTCACACTGAGACTGAGGAGCACACATGACTGAAATAAGGATCAGGGGCGTATGGATCCCTCAGGATGTGAAGAAGCAACTTGCTGGAACTCAAGGCAGTTTTTCTGACACTAAAGACCTTTCAGACACAGGTAATGGGGGAAAACTGTACTGGTTCAGAAAAAAACAGGACAACCAGGCTCTCTCTACCTCCAACAAGGGAGGGGATATAATCCCACTCTGGCACAAGAGATACGGATATGAGTCATTCAGAGGCATATCACACTAGACACAATACACCTACTACAGTGGTTTCCAAACGTTTTTTGAGCTGCGGCTCCCTTGACCAATTTGCCTCTGGCCGCAGCTCCCCATTACATTTTTTTTGGGCGGGAGGGATGTAACCCTGGTCTCTCTAGTACTTCCATTTTAATCCCAGCCAAAACCAGCCAGGGACATCGGGGTGCCACGGTGCACAGCTTGGGAACCACTGCTCATGTACAACCATCAAGACAAGCTTCTCCTAGGTCAAGACTTAAAACGGTGTCTGCAACTCCAGGCACCCTTATGTGTTCTCCTTCCAGACCAATGGCATCATCGTCTCTAGTAACGTTTTCTCCTTTGGCAGCCCACTCTGATCCACCAATTCCAGTTCACATTTCTACAGATGACGACCAAGATGACAATCAAACACAGTAGTTTCCCTGGCCCAGAATGGAATGAGTATATTGCTCTCATTACAGGAGATATCACTCGGTCAGTTATAGATTCACCACCAGATGATATAGGAGGTTTTCACACTCAATGAGATTCTCAAAAATATTTGACTTAACAATCCCAACAAAAAAGAACTGCTTTTTAAGACTTTAAAGAGCCTTCAAGAAATCAATTAAAATGATTCCAATAATTGGTCACATTAGGTTGGAGGCTCTAAAGGCTGTTAAGAACCCACCCACAGTTCCTGCGATAGTTCCTAGGCTAGTCAAAAAATATAAAGCATCCCACAACACTTCAGGTTTTCTCCTTGGTCACCCACGTGCAGACTCAGCAGTGATGAAGATAGCTCAATGGCAATGACTGAATCCAACATCTCCATGCTCTCCACCACCTGACAGAAGGAAGAAGGCTCAACAGCATTGGCAAACGTTTTCCAGCTACAACAATCGGAGCAACTAACACACTGGCAATTCTTGCAAGATACGACTGCCAGATGTGGTCAGACATTGGGCCAAATCTTGAGTTACTTCCCAACAATTAAAAAAGCCAAAGCAAGAGCAATCCTATCAGACCGAGAAAGAACTTCCTTGGCTATAATAGATACTGCAGTGGATATTGCCTCAACAGGATTCCAACAATTTGTTGATTCTGCAGTATTACGTACGCAAGGCTGGCTCCTTTCTACCTGTTTTAGACCAGAGGTACAGCGTAAAATAATGGACATGCCTTATGATGGAGAATCACTCCTTGGTGGGCATGTTGACGAAGCACTCCAATCAATTAAAACAGATAAGGACACGGCACATTCCTTGGGAATTCTTCAAGAAAGACGACCATAGTCCTTTCTTGGAGCATGAGGAAGGAGACATTCTTTTAGAGGAGGCAAAACATTTTTTTGACTTAAAGATATCAACCAATTCAACAGCTCAGCTGTACCTTTAATGCTTCACATAATATAGACTGCTAGCAGGCCCCTTCAAGATCTACAAACCGATCTCGATGAAATTAACATTCAAGACGACAGCGACATTATAGAAGTGACTGACGAGGAATTCTGTAGGCGTAAGAATCAGATTTTTACAGACGATGGGTAGATATAACATTCAACCGCTGGGTATTGGATCTGATATACTCTGGCCACATGCTTAAATTTATTCAAAAAACAACACCACCTCCCAGATGCCCCCACTAACAACTTCATCTGTTACAAGCTTAGATTCTAATAAATTTGCAAAAAGGGGCAATAAAGCAATTACCAGAGAAATGTAGAATTCTATTCTCACTTTTTCCTATTAAAAAAGAGGTGGAGACTGATTTTGAATATGTGAAATCTAAACAAATTTCTCAAAACAACAATCATTTTGCTAGAAATCCTCCAACTACTTCAAGAAGGAGATTACATGGCATTCTTAGACTTGCAGGATGCGTGCTTCCACATACAAATTCATCCAAATCATCACAAGTACCTTCTATTCAAAGTGGCTAGTTGCCATTATCAGTTCAAGGTGTTGTCCGTAGAATATTGACAAAATGTATGATTGCAGTAGCAGCTAACCTAAGAAAATACGGACATCAAATATTTCCATATCTATACAACTGACTAGCCAAAGGAAACTTGCACAAAGTCACAGAGAACTCAACAAGAAACTACTTGCTGCTCTTCAACGAATTAGGGTTTGCTTTACACTAAAAGAAATCTTAATATAATTTCTTGGAGCAATTTTAGACAGTGCAACTTAACGCCTTTCTGTCCAAAGAGAGAGTAGAATGTCTAATTTCAATGACAAAAGAAAAAAATAAGCCACCGTCCGAGCCTTCAAGTTCTTTTTAGGTCTCATCTGTGGAAGCGCATGCACTCTCGCTCGCAAGAGATATTTGTACGACGGGGATTGGAGCCCGCCCTTTGCTTACCATTCGTTGGCTTCATTGTCACCATTATTTGCTGCTTCCTAATTGGCCAGTGCGTGCTAGCTTCACTTACTCTTCTTTCATCTGGAGTATAGACCAAGTGCTGAGTGCTTCATCTTAATCAGTGTCCTTCCGCTGCTGGTGCTGTGATTAAGGAATTTTTCTTTCTTCTTCCCCTGTCCTTTGTTGCTTCTTCCCTCTTGCCCCCTCTCCCTCCTGTTGTACAGATTGTCTCTTCCCTTCCACCCCCCACCCTCCCGTTGTCTGTGCTGCCCCTCCCGCCCGCCAGAACAAAACAAAAGTGGCATCAGCTGTCATATCTCTTTTTATGTTTTTTTTAAGCTTTATACCATCTTCCCTCACCCTTGTTTGTGTTGCTCACCTGACATAAGAATAAAGGTTATGACTGTGCCAGCTCTGGAGCGTACTATTGCTTAAAAAAAAAAAAAAAACTTGCTGCTATGCTCTTCATTGTGAAATTCAAGTGCCCACCATACTCCTTCAATAACCACGAGCTTATGGTGCTGTTATTTTGTTTTTCTTTAAAAGTTAGAAAGTGTGTAGATAGTCTATTTTTTGGTTAATGTTAGTCGAGTCACCATGGCACATGCAAACCAAGTGTGTCACAGCTGTGCTGTTCATTGCCAAACACCAATGTGCACCTTTCTTCTATACCCGAAGTGCAAAATAAAGCCATGTTTGACTGGATTAGTGGTAAGGGGGATGCAATCTAGGGACTGCTGACAAACATGAGCTGTGGTTTCCTAACTTGTGGTGGAAAAGAGGTGCAAGAGACTATCTTTGCCGCGAGTGATGCAACAAACAACCACCGCATCAAAGCATACCTGGCATCTAACCATGTGTCATGAGGGTGACACTCAGCCAGCCCTGGTTTTTCAGGCCACATTAAGCATGCTGTGACTTGTAGTTCCACTTGCCCTTTCTAATGCTTGGATCACAATTCCCAGCATAATCTGCACTGTGAGCGAAAAAAAGTCCCCTCATCATGACGTGGCGCCTGCTGGTAGCCATGCCAGATACTGCATGTGGGAAAGTGCCTCAAGAGGTAGAGGTCAGCGCTTTTAGCCATGCTCCACAACTTGGCCTAAAGGCACTCGCAAAGCCAATAGCTCTCACATAGGCGAGACCTACTGGCTTTGCCAATGGTTTTTAAGGATGATGTCCTCCTGCATCCCTTTGATCCCTCATTGCAACCTTCATGTGAGCCCTTTCAAGAGTAACTCGACAAACGATGGCAAGTGCAGAGATCATTCAAGGATATCTTGGAGATGACAAAGTGAATGAAGAACATTTTTCCATGGTGAACTCAATATCAATGTAGGGTTGTCCTTCATGCATGAAAACACTCCGTTTACTATGACCACAGACCCTATTTAGAAGTCTGGGAAGCACACTTGCAACAATTAGCAATCGGCAGCAAATTGTCTCCCAAAAAGAGATTCTTCATAGCAATATACAAGAGTTGAAGGCCATAGCACTAAGTCTACAAGCCTTTCTTTCAAGGATAAGCAATTCTTCAGTATTGATACGGATAGACAATATTACAAGCTTCTTTTCTATCAACAAACAAGGGAGAATACGTTCCCTACAGCTCTCCATAGAAGCATAGAAAATATGGGACTGTGCCATTCAAAACTGTATCCAACTAAAAGCCGAACATCTCCCAGGAACAACCAACTCCTGGACCAACAACATCAGCAGAACTCCTCAAGGGTGTCGCAATTGGGAGTTGCAGCAGCAACAACAAAACGTTTTTTCATCCTGGGGCAAACCAAGTCTAGACCCGTTTGCGACCAATTTGAACCACAAATACCGATACTACACCAGCAGGCAAAACTTTCCTGAATCCTGGGGAAAGGTCTTCTCAATCAATTGGCCAGGAATGTATTCATACACCTTTCCATCCTTCCCATTGATTCAGAGGGTCCTAGCAAAGATGAAGAGAGAACGGTGTCACCTCATTCTAATAGTTCCTTGATGGCCCAGACAGTACTAGTTCACAGAGCTACTTCTCATTTCGGAACAAACCAGAAAACCGTTGAACCAGCGCAGAACCTATTGACGCGAAGCAACAGCCAAAAACTTCATCCAGACCAGAACTCTTTGAGATTGACAGTTTGGCTCCTTGATTCAATGAATTCCACCTTCTAGATATACCAGAAGATTGCAGGATAATAATATCAAATGCTAGAGCTCCATTGATGAACAAAACTTATAGAACCAAATGGAAACAATTTTGCTCATTGTGTGCTGGTCATAGTTTACACCAGAAATCACTTTTACCACAACAGATATTGCCTTATCGATTGTATCTGTCTGTCAGGTCTGAGCCACGCATCAGTCAAAGTCGATCTAGTGGCCATTTCTCTTTACGGAAGAACACTGAATTGACCATCACTATGATCTGAAAGACTAATCAAGAATTTCTTAAATGCCTTTTTTGACTTTATCAACTAAGAAGAACCCAACCGGTCCAGTAGCATTTGAATGTAGTTTTAGCCCAACTGATGAAGACTCCTTTTGAACCACTCCTCAAAGCGAAATTAAAAGAATTATTTCTTAGAGGGTGGCACTCTTATTAGTGCTTACTTCTGCCAGGAGAGTTGGCGAAATCCAGGTCTTTACTATCAAACAGCCTTTACTCCAGTTTAGATATGATAAAGTGATTCTAAGAATGAATCCTTGTTTTACACCCACGGTGTCCACTGATTTCCATTTGAAAGAACCCATTGTAGGACGCTGACTTTTTATGTGGTGATGCCAATGTAAGGGCACACCCTACAAAAAGTACAGACCCTTATTGGTTTACAGGGCTTAAATTAATAATCCCAAGTGCTCTATTTCTGTTAGTGTGGTCGAGCAGTTTAGACTTATCAGAGGGTAGTGTTAAACATTTGTTGTACACACAGAGTCAACAAATGAGATACACACTCGAGAAGAAACTAGAGACCAATTTAGAACAATAACACAGATTTTATATATTTTTAGACACCAAGATCATCGGAATCAGGTAAGTACTTTCGGAGTTAGAGATTTTTCCAGTATTACAAAAATACAGTCAAATAACTGTTGTGAGGTATGAGCCTCCAACGTGGTTTATTATCCTATAGGAGAAACATACACTGCATAGGTAAACTTGCAAAGTATGCCTTCTAGGACATCTTTTGGATGATGCCTTCTAGGACTTAAAGTTCTTAGGGACCAAGGTACAAGAGACCACCAGCAGTTCAGGTTTAACTGCCAGGGTGCAGAGGTGCTGGTCATGTTGGTAGCCTTGAGTGCTACACGATAAAATCTATGGAGAAGTACCTGCAAAAAGAAAGGCAGCAAGTGGGGACTTGGGAACACGTCCGTCAGAACCCAAAGTGGGGCTTGGCTCTTGAGTGTCTCTAGAGCACAGGGACACAATCGCTTTACGTGAACCCGGGCTGGGGGGCTCGGGTGAAGAGGTGTCTTGTCTGGCAGGTCGCTGCAGTTAGAGGCTCTAACTTGGCTTTGATGACCTGGAGAAGGGTGGAAAACAGGACAGAAGTGCCACCCTGGATGAAGACCTTGTGGATCCTGAATTCCCTCAACCGCAGGCCGGTGTAGGTGGTGTCTGGACTGGACACACAAGCCTTGGTAGTTGCAAGGGCTCCAGAACCCAGGGTATTGGTGCTGAGAGGCTCCGGGAGGGGTCAGCGACTCGGGACTTGGTGAGAGCGATGGGGCTCACCTCCTTGACTCACGACAACCTCTTCCTGGCGAGTTGCTCCCTCGGTGGGCCCTGTGGCCAACAAGACGAAGTATCGGGTCAGTGTAGTTGGTGCCTGCAGATGCAGGGAGGGGGTGGCTCCTCCAGCCCAAGGGACATGCTGCTTGATTGTTGAAAGTAAGAACAGTCCTTCAAGGGTTTGGAGAGGCTGTTCAGCTTCTGGACGATTGTCACGGTGCAAGCAGCCAGGCGGGGTTTGG
The DNA here is from genome assembly GCA_963921515.1 of Calotriton arnoldi. Taxonomy (NCBI): domain Eukaryota; kingdom Metazoa; phylum Chordata; class Amphibia; order Caudata; family Salamandridae; genus Calotriton; species Calotriton arnoldi. The sequence goes on from CAWUFW010002037.1 coordinate 1,718,275, forward strand.
CACCAATTTCTGTGCAGGACTTCTGTTCTCACGACTGCGGCCGTTCTTTGTACTTCCTTCAGTTCCCAGTAGGCGAATTTGAGTTCCTGATGTTAGGGGGACTCCGAAATAATGAATTTAGGGGGTTTTCGGGGAGTGTAGGGTAGTAGACAATGGGCTACTTACCTCTGGGGTGACTACACCCTCTATATAGCCACTTCCTGGGGAGAGTGGGCATAAACCTGACCCAGAGTTACTAGTTTCACCAATTTCAAAATGGTGAAACCCTTCCTTGACTGTCTCCTTCAGGTGGCCCACCTTTAGGGGTGTGCCTAGCCTGGAAGTGTGACATGCCTTGTGACTAACTAGTTTCCCTCCTGCTCTGGTGGCAAATGAGCCTCTGGTCTGGGGTTGGCTTTCCCCAGATCTTGGGGGAAGCCGTTGTCCCATATCTAAGGCGGCAGAGGCCTCTGGCCTTGACATGCTAATTTGCTAGTCATCCTGCTGGAGGAGGTGTGAACACCTTCGTCTGGAGCAGGCATTGGGCCTTCACCTACAGGGGGTCTGAAATTCGTCTGTGGTGGCAGGCTGGGTGATACCAGTCAGCCAGCACACTAGAGGACTAGTACGTTTTCAGGGGGCACCTCTAAGGTGTCCTCTGGGTACATGTCATAATAAATCTCGAACTGGCATCAGCACAGATTTATTAAAACAAGGTGTTTGATACCAAACACCATTGGTTTCGGTGCAGCCATTATGTAACTGGGTAACTCATAATGACAAGTGCCCAGTACATGTCCTTACAATGACTGCCTGATCACTTGCAATATTGAGTGATGGAACCAGATATCACAGGGACCCATCTGCTTATGCAGAGGTGCCCTCACATATACTATAATGCACCCTGCCTTAGGGCTCTAAGGCCTGTTGTAGGGGTGACTTACATATAGTATATGCAGTGTACATGGCACACAGAGTGTGTGCTATGTCGTGTTTTCACAATGGTTTGCAAACACAACAAGATGATTGAGGGAGTGCCAAAACCATTCAACCTCTCACCCCCAGCCAAGAGATCTGGTTTTAATGTCCATCATTCTTGTGCTCACTATGCCACCCCAGTGTGGACCCAGCCATATGTAAATCTGTCTTGACCCTGCTCCTCGTGGAGACAGTCCAGCCTGTACTGCCGGGCCAAGTCCTCCCTGGATCGGAAACATGCATCCTGGGACCGGTTTCAGGGTATCACCCCTTCATCAGCCAGGCTCGCTTGAAACCAGTGGCACATCAAGTCAGGTTTGCACCATTTGACACATCCTACAATGTCGGGCTGCATATTGTTTTTGTGTGGGTCCCTTTGGATGGCATAGTCCATGCTGCAGCCCATAGGGACCCTCTTTAGTGTCCATGCCTTGGGTACCAGAGGTGTCATTTACTAGGGACTTACAGGAGTTCTAAAGGCCTTGCCAATTGGGATACAATTAGACATTCACCTTGTTTTAAGGGAAAGAGCACTGGCGGCCTGGTTATCAGGGACCTAGTGCACTTTCAGTCAAAAAGCATCAGTACTAGGGCAAAAAGTGTGGTTGACCATGTCAAAAAGGGGCACTTTCCTCCACAACCCCTCTCTCCCAAATGAAAGGGAGTAAGACTAACCTTTCCCAAGAAAGTCTTCATTGTCTAAGTGGAAGAACCTGGAAAGGCCATCTGCAATGGCATGGTCAGTCCCAGGTCTGTGTTCCACTGTAAAGTCCATTCCCTGTAGGGAGATGGACCACCATAATAGTTTAGTATTTTCTCTCATTTGCAACAGTCATCTGAGAGGTCTGTGTTCAGTTTGTACAAGGAAGTGAGTACCAAACAGGTATGGTCTCCACATCTTCAGGGACCAAACCGCATCAAAGGCTTCCCTCTCAATGGCATTCCAACACTGTTCTCTAGGGAGTAACCTGCTAATAAAAGCAACAGGCTGGTCCTGGCCATCATCGTTGTTCTGTGATAGGACTGCTCCTATCCCATGCTTGTGCATTTGTCTGCACAATGAACTGTTTTGTATAATCTGGAGCTTTTAGAATGGGTGCTGAGCACATCGCTTCATTCAGAGTGTCAAAAGCTATTTGACAGCTCACTGTCCAGTTCACTTTCTTGCGTTGTTTCATGGAGGTCAGTTCTGTGAGGGGTGCCACAATAATACTATTTCCTTTCACAAACCTCCTGTAGTACCCACGGAATGCCCTGACTTGTGTCTGGGTTGTTGGAACCTCCTAGTCCAGAATAGTCTGGATCTTGGGCGATAAGGGTTGAACATGGTCTCCACCTACAAGGTTGCCCAAGCATACAACTGAGCCCTGTCTAATCACTATCAAGGCACATGTTGCCTTGATAGTGAGTCCTGCTTTCTGCAGGGCCTCCAGGGCCTTTCCAAGGTGGATCAGGTGGTCCTGCGAAGTGGAGCTATAGACCGCAATATCATCAAGATATGCTGCAGTAGGTCATGTCTTGTTTGATGCGACCAGGGCCTAGGAGACGCTGGTATGCGCTGCAGAACTCTGACCCCTCTTCACCTGAGGAAATGCTGAATACCCTCTAGAAATACTGGCTACATAGGGGACTAGATCTCCTCACGAGGATTGCACATGAGTAAGATGAGGGGATGGGTCTCCATGGGAGCCCAAGATGGCACCGAATAACGGGAAACCACTTCTACAGTAATGTTGACGCATACATGGCCTATGGACATTAGAGCTGACTGGGACACAACCAGGGAGGGGGGGGTTGTGGTGTTGTACTGTTATGGAAAGATGGCAAGAGAGATGTGATAGGGAGATTCATTAGCTCAAAAGAGACGAACCAGCATAACCAGGCTACTGAGTTCCCTTTTGCAAATTCTCCAATGATTATATTGCAATGGAATGTGCATAGATGTATGGTACTTTTGCGCTGGTTATCGACATTGATCCATACTATGTCTAATAATGTACCTGCTGTTTGAAATTTCAATAAAATTTGTTTAAAAAAATGTATCAAGATATGCTGCACTAAAAGACTCTACTCCATCCAGGGCTTTGATCACCAGCCTTTGGAAGGTGGCAGGGGTATTCTTTAAATCAAAGGGCATTACAGTAAACTGGTGTAGGAAAGTGCCCCTTTTTGTATGATTGCCCCCCACTTTTTGCCTGATGTTGATGTTCTTTGACTAAGTGTGCCCTGGGTTCCTGTCAACCAGGTACACAGGGCATATGTTCTTTCCCTAAAACTGTACCTCTGCACCCCCAATCGGCACCACCTGGCCACATGTAGGTCCCTTGTAACAGGTACAATGGGTACCAAGGGCAGTGTGACCAGGGAAGGCCTCTAAGGACTGCAGCACATATTGTACCACCCTTAGAGCCCCTGTACCTTAACACACACAAACTGCCCTTGCAGGCTGCGTGTTTTGGTGCATAGAAAAGTGAAGAGTCGACATGGCACACATCCCTGTGTGCCATACCTGCAACCCACTGCCTATAGTATAGGTAAGCCACCCCTCCAGCTGGGTGCACTATACCACTAGTGAGGGTAGAGGTGCATGAGACCTGTACCCCCACAGTGTCTAAGTCCATTCTTAGACATTGTAAGTGCAGTAAAGCCATAAAGAGTATATGGTCTGGGAGTTTGTCATTACGAACTCCACAGCACCATAATGGCTTTACTGAAACCTGGGAAGTTTGGCATTTAATGCCAGATGCACTCAGAGAGCATCTTGGAGATGCCCCCTGAAAAACGACCTGACTCTAATGTCCTGGTTGATTTGCTGCTCGCCAGCTGCCACTCCCAGACATGATTCTGGACCCCTGGGTCGAGAGCCTCCCGCTCTCAGGGTCCTAAAACAAAGCACATCCTGGGCAGCGGTGCCAAGCCTCCTCCCCCATGATGGGCAGGGTCCACGAAGGGAAAGCTTCAAAGGCTTGCCGCCTTTGTGAGCTGACCCAGCCATTTGCTGCTCCCAGCAACTGGCCCCCACCGGTTCTAACCCCCCACTTTGGGAGGGAGAATCAACGGGAAAACCAAGATAGGAGGAGTGGTGTGCCCACCTTTGCCAACCCCACACCTCAGATGGGGGAGGCGAAGCACAACTCTGTCCCCCGCCATCTTGAAGATTGGGGGACCCAGCCAACCAGAGTGAGGGTTATGCCCCCCCTCCCACCCCAAGGAAGGGACCCATTGGTCACGACCTGTACCTACCTGAAATGCGCCTAAATTTAGTATTTAGCGGCTACACCGAACCTTGCCTCCTCATACGAGCAAGAAGGACCGAAGAGCTGTGCTGAAGGAAGAAGAGGAGGACACCAACTGCCTTGGCCCCACCCCTACCAGCCTGTCCCGACCTCGACCTGCTCCAGCAGAATCCCGGCGTGTCCTGCATCCCCTCAGAACATGGAAGACCTGCCCTGCCTTCCCTACAAAGACTTTGTCTCCCGTGAGCACCGGACTTGCTCAAGAACCAGACTCTTGCTCCAGCCAAATCCACGAGTCTTCACCACTCTGCACCTGACACCCACGGCCCGAGTTCGAGAGGACCAACCCCACGAGGAGGTCCCCGCAGCGATCCTAACTTGGGCCCTGGTGACCCCTGACCTACCTCAAGCCTCCCGACGACACCTGCAGCCTCTGTCTGGAGGGACCCCCGACCATGACCGGAGCTGGTAAGGAAAACGCGACGCCTCAAGACACCCCTGCACCTGATGCATCACAGCCTTGGGTGGCCCAATCTACGGTGTCCAGGCAACCCCCAGCATCCCAGCTTACCTCTCCAACCGGTGGTCGCCTCCAGGAAGCCCCCTTGCCCGAATCTGCAGTGTTTGTTCCAACCAGAGACCTCCCATTGAAAACAGGGCACCCAACATCGATCTAGCACCCAGCCGCCCCTGTGCCGCTGTGGGTGTACTTTGTGTGCTAACTTGGATCCCCCTTTGTTCTGAGCTTAACCCTAGGACCTTGTGGCCTGCCTGAGAGCAGCCACCAACCGACGGCCCCCCCAACCCCATAGGCTAACATTGGGCTTCAGCACTCTGCACCCGGCCGCCCTAGTGCTGCTGAGGGTGCTTTTTCAGTGCATCCTTGACCCTGGGGGAACCTTTGTTCTAACCCCAAAAACTCAACCCTAAAGACCGTTTACTTATCTGCAAATCGAGAACCTCATTTTTCTCCATAGGATTGCATTGACTGTTGTCCTCTGAAAAACATAAGTGTTGAGGGTGTTTGTATGGAAACATAAACTGTGGTTTTATGAAAACTGTTTTACTTACCTTTTATCTAGGAAACGTCCCAGTGTGATATCTAGGCAAATCACACTGAGTAGAAAAAGTAATCTAAAAAGTACTCTAAGAAGTAATTCCAACTGTATTTGAATATTTTACAAACCTGTAACAAGTCATTATTATCCAGCTTGCGTGTTGATCAATCGGTCTTGAAAAGTACAATTCTATTTACCTGTACCAAGTCCTGCTTGGTTCTAAAAATAAAATACAACTAAAGAATATTTGTAATACAAACAATTGGTCTGAGTTCTGTCTTTGAGTGTGTGACAACATTTCTTGCCTGAGTGTGTACAATAAATGCTTAACACTACCCTCTGATAAAGCCTTACTGCTCACCCACACTACCACAAATAGAGAGTAAGGTATTATCTACTTTTACCTCTGTAAGCCTTTGGGGATCCACTGGACTCTGTGCACACTATACCTTACTTTGGTATAGTATATACAGAGCCAGCTTCTACAACTAGTAATGTCCATCTGTGGTCAAGAATGCTGACTTTTCTTTGGCTCCTGGTGTGAGACTAATATTCCTGTACCCAGATGTCAAATCAAAAGTACTGAGAAACTTAGCTGCACCCAACCTGTCAATCAGTTCATCACTTGGAATAGGGTGGGCATCTGTCTTAGTGACAGCATTGAGGCCTCTGTAGTCCACACAAAACCTCGGCTCTGGGTTTCCTCCCTTGGAATGAGGTTTGGGGACTAAGACTACTGGGCTGGCTCAGGGACTTTCAGAAGGCTCAATCAACCCTAACTCCAGCAGACTGCCTGTAAATTTAGTTTTTGATAGGTAGGCTGTCTCCAGTCTCCACATCATGTGTACACCAGGTTCTGTGACCAGATGTCAAAGAAAAGACCTCAGGATATTGCCCCAGGACTTGCCTGCATCAGTTTGCTGTTGGGCAGTGAGAGTGTCTGAAAAGACAACACCCTCAACAGACCCACCTCTAGGGTTGTGGGAGAGTAGGTCAGGGAGAGGTTCACTCGATTTTCCTGATACTCATCGGTGACCGTCAGCATGGTTGCATCAGCCCTGTTGTGAAAAGGTTTCAGGCGGTTTACATGGATGACCCTGTGGGAATTCCTGCAAGTGCCTCTCCTTTTCTTTCTAGGTTTGGGTAGGGACCACTCCATTTGTCCTGGGTGTCTCAGAATCCAAAACCCATACCTTCGGCCCTTGCTGAAACTCAACCAGTGCAGCCTTTTGGTTAAATCATTGCTTCTGGAGCTCTTGGCTGGCCTCAAGGTTTTTGTTTGCTTTCTCCATGTACTCAGCCATCCAGGAACGAAAGCCAAGCACATAATCCACAATGTCCAGTTTGGGCTCTTTGAGATGCTACTCCCAGCCTTACTTCACTAGACTCAGTGGTCCCCTAACAGGATGGCCAAACAGAAGCTCAAAGGGACTAAATCCTACTCCTTTCTGTGGCACCTCTCTGTAAGCAAAAAGCAGGAATGGCAAAAAGCAGGAATGGCAAAAATTCATCCCATCTCCTTCTGAGTTTGACAGGGAGTCCCATGATCATACCTTTGATGATCTTGTTGAATCTCTCAAACAGACCATTGGTTTGTGGGTGATGTGGGGTAGTGAACTTAGAAGTCACACCACATTCATTCCACATTGCTTTTAGGTAAGCATACATGAAGTTACTACCTCTGTCTGAAACACCTCCTAAACGAAACCCACTGTAGTAAAGATGCTCAATAGGGCTGTGTCAACTGCATGATCAGTGACAGTCCTAAGGGGAATTGCTTCAGGATACCTGGTGGCATGATCCACTACCACCAGTATAAATCTGTTTCCTGATGCTGTTTGAAGGTCAAGAGGACCAACAATGTCAATCCCTATCCTTTGAAAGGGTACCCAAACTGTCATATGGCTGACATTTGACACATATTCACATGCATGATAATATAATTCGAACTCGGGTTTGTTTACACTATCACTTCGTAGGCACTCTATCAAAACACCTTGAACATTCTGTACAGGGCTAAGTTCATCATGCAAGATGATGTTATTTGTTTGGCCCCTCGGCGACAGATATCACAGTAGAATAAACAATAGCGGCCTGACTGGGGCTCCGGCATGGTAATATGGGTAATGTTATTATATATATGCCATCAAGCCTTTGTTTAGACAGTGGAGCATTTTACTGGCACTGAGAGGTCGATCCATGCTGGAATTCTAGCTCAGCTGATTCCTGTTTACCTCATGCGAGGAATGCTGTCCAGCTCTATACCAAGACGGGCGGCTTGATGACACTTACCCACAGGTAACGGGGAGTTACATCACCCTACAGGGATTTGGCTGATTCACTCACCCAAGGCACGATAGGTTAGAATGCAATAGGTAGGAGTACATTATATTACAGTTCTTGCATGCGAGTATATATATTCTGAAATAAGCAAAATGGTTGGACTGTTTATCTTTTTCACCATTCTAGTAATGCTAATCACATTATTCTGTTTCTTTTTATTTATTATTGCAGCACAAGTTTTTTACTCCAGAATCACAATGCTTCAATAAATATTGAAACGCTTCACTGTGTTTTCTTTGTGTATCTCTTTGGGTATGCATAAGTAACTAAGTGAAAGGGTTCTAGATCTGTTACCACGATTTCCTTGGGGAGTCAGGGTTGTCCTGTTCTGAGGTTGCACATCCATTTGTTACCCTGACAGGGTAGGGGTACAGATGGTGCACTGTGAGTTAGCAAGACTTTAGCCAACATCTCAGACGGTGTGCAGGGAATCAGTCTCGCATAGTTCTGATTAATATGTTGTCCAACAAACGCACAATTTTACTTGCGAAAGTATAAGCCATATGTCACAACCACTGATAGTGGGATTAAGGGGGCCTTTGTTGCGCTACCTGTCTTACCACTGGCTTGACTAGTAACACAGGAGCTGCAGAACTCCTTCACTTTCTGGGATATACCTGGCCAGTAAAAGTGGGTGACCAACCTACTCCATGTTTTAGTCTGGTCAAGATGCCCAGCTGGGGGATTTCATGTGCTAAGGTGAGTAAGAACACTCTGTATTGCTGGGTCACTACCACTCTTCTAGTGGCACCAGGTTTGGTGTCTCTGGCCTCAGTATACAGGAGTCCCTCTTCTCAATAGACCCTTTTCCTGATCAGCAGCTTGCTGTCTCAGGCTGTCAAGATTAGGACAGGTCCTCTGTTTCTTGCAAAGATCTTCCTTAGAGGGTCCCCCTGGGCCTAGGAGCTCTGCCGAGTAAGGCCCAAGTTCCCGGGGCTCAGTCCCTCAAGAGCTGACAGGTCTTCTCCCTGAGAAGAGGGGAGCTGAGCTTGTGTTTCAGTAGAAATTGGTTTCCCAGCTTTCTTGCCTTTTCTCGTGGAAGATTAAGCCATTTTTCCAGGCTCCAAGACTTCTTTTTCACCCTGGGCTTTGCGCTCTTGTTTTTACACACACACATTCCGGTATTCCCAGCATGGCAGTATGGGTTCTCATCTCTACCTCAGCCCATGCTGAGGTCTCCAGATCATTACCAAGCATACATTCTACTGGAATTGCAGAGGACACAACCACCTTCTTTTGGCCAGTTACCCCTCCCCATTATAAGGTCACAACAGCCATGGGATGAACCTTGACAATGTTATCAGCATTGATAACTGGCTATGTCTGTCCAGTTAAGTACTGTTCTGAGGATATCAGTTTATCAGGCACCATGGTGACACTTGCACTTGTATCCCTTGGTGCTTCTACTTTAACCCCATTCATATGTGGCTTTTGTCTAGATTTCTCTAGGTTACTGGGCCAGACAGCCAGGGTAGCTATATCCACCCCTTCCTCTGAGATTCAGGTAGCTTCAGTGTGCTCTCTGACCTGGTCAGCACACCAAGGATCCCATCTGGAGACTAATAACCCCTAAAGGTGTTTGACTAGTGGAAGCCTTCTTGGGGCATTAGGAGTCCCCAGTTCGGTGACAATTCTGCTTATAGATATGGCACCAAGACTTCTTGGGATCCCAGTTTTTACCCTGGTACCCATCCTTTGATTAGGAAGTGTCTCTGGGTCCACCCTTCTGAACAGGTTTTTGGGGGGCTTTAGAAGACTCTTTTGGTTTTTCCCCTTTTATGTCCCACATCTTTCCCTTGGAGGGGAGCAGTAACTCATTTCTTTTGGTCACCCCCACCTTGGGTCTTTCTGGACACCCTTGTTTTTTACCCAATGGTCAGCCTTCTTCCCAGCTCTTGGGGAGAGACTAACTCCAAGTCCACTAAGTACTGATGCAGTTTTTCTGAAGTATAATTACTCCAGAGATGCTCTTTAATTAGCAAATTAAAGAGCCCTTCATAGTCTTGCACCTTACTGCCTTTCAAACAGCCACCTAGTGTTCTGACTTAAAAGTCAACAAAATCTACCCAGGACAGACTCGAGGTTTTGTCAGTCCCTCGGAACTTAATCCTATACTCATCAGTAGTGGGTCCAAAGCGCTCAATCAGGGTATCATTCATGAGGTCATAGGACTCAGCATCTTCCTCATCCAGTGTCGGGAATCTATCCCTGCCCTTTCTTGAGAACAACTCTCACAGTAGAGAGCCCCAATGTCACTGGTGTAATTTCCTCATTTTACAAGCCCTCTCAAAGGCTGTAAGCCATTTTGTGATATCATCACCCTCAACATATTTGGGGACAATCCCTGTGGGGAGTTTGGGATCAAACGTTTCCTCTCTCTCCCTATTTTGTTTGTTTCTGCCACCGCTCATGGGTGCTAGACCCATCTCAGCCCTCTTTTTCTATAGCCTGGATTTTGGGTCAAGGGATGCTCTTCTGGCTAGTCTCTCAAGAATTGCTTCTTCATCCAGCTCTTCTCTGAGCCTTGAGTTGCCTGCCTACCCCCAGTAGGTCAAGGCACTCGAGGTGCACTCTTAGGGTAGATGTGAAGGGGTACCTCCTCACCTTTTCTAGTGAGTTTAGGGGGAAAGCCTCCTAGAGTACTGTCCTCACTGTCATGATCACTGTCCACCTTCTCATCAAAAGGGGTATCAGGATCCTCTGTTAGATGGGTTGCATCAAACTCTGCAAGGAGCTCCTGGATCTGTGCTTTTGTAGGGTTTGAGCCAGTTTTGATGTTGCTAGCTGTACAGAGGTTCCTTAACAGCTTCATACTAAGTTGCAGATAAGGGGTGAGATTGATTTCCTGGACTATATAATCTGTGCCAGACATTTTCAGCACAGTTGGGACCTTTTTAGAAAATCGAGAAAAAAATCAAAAAGACTTTTTAAGGCCTAACTGACTAGAATACTTTTTTAAATCCCTAATACTGGAGGGCATAACACAAGGCCCTAACAGTTCAAAGTAGAAAATTTAGCAAGAATCGAAAAATGTGAACAAATATTTTTGACTAAAGTCAATTGTGGATTTCTTTGTGGAATCACCTATTGGACAAGTGGTATATGCAAAGTCTTGTACCCCCATCGCTGATCCACCAATGTAGGAAGCTGCCTTTTTATGTGGGAGTGCCAATGTAAGGGCACACCATGCAAAAAGTACAGATGACTCTTATTGGCTCAGGGCTTAAATTAATAATCCCAAGTGCGCTATTTGTGGTAGTGTGATTGAGCCTTTTTTGTACACAGAGTCAATAAATGAGAGACACACCAAGAAGAAACTAAAGACCACTTTAGAAAAATAACTTAGATTTTTATGTAATTTTAGACCACAAGATCATCGAAATCAGGTAAGTAATTTCAGATTTATAGATGTTTATAGTTTTCTAAAAATACAGTCAACGGTTGTGAGGTATGAGCCTTGCACGTGGTAATGTTGTTCTATGGGATTATCATACACTGCATAGGTACACTTGCATACGTTTTTGAAGGATGCCTTCTAGGACTTTAGATGCTTTGGGGCCAAGGTCAAAGAAACCACCAGCAGTTCGGGTTTATATACCCTAGTGTGTCTGGGTGCAGAGGTGCTAGTCGCATTGGTAGCCTTGAGTGCTACACAGTAAAGTCTATAGAGAAGTACTTGTCTAAAGAAAGGCTGCAAGTGGGAACTTGGGGACAAGTCTGGCAGAACCCAAAGCGGGACTTGGCTCTTGAGGGTCTCTGGAGCACAGTGACACAGTCTTGGGAGCAGAGGTGTTTTGTCCGGTGGGTCGCTGCAGTCTGAGGCTCTCACTTGACTTTGACGACCTGGAGAAGGAGAGAAAACAGGACAGAAGGGCCACCCTGGATGATGACCTCGTGGATCCTGAAGTCTTTCGAAGGCAGGTCGGGGTTAGTGGTGTCCAGACTGGACACTCAACAAGCCTTGGTAGTTGCAAGGGCTCCGGTGCCCAAGGTTTTGGTGCTGAGAGGCTCCGAGAGGAGTCAGTGGCTCAGAACTTGGTAGGAGCAACAGGGCTGGTCTCCTGGACTCACAACATGCTCTTCCTGGCAAATTGCTCCCAAGGGCCTGCAAGACGACGTTCCGGGTCGGTGCCTGCAGAGGGATGGCTCCTCCACCCCAGGGGACATGCTGCTTGGTTGTTGAAGGTAAGAACAGTCCTCCAAGGGTTTGGGTAAGCTGTTCAACTTCTGGGTGAGTCGATCTTTGCGATTATCTCTGTGCAAGCAGCCAGGCAGGGTTTGGTGCCAATTTCAGTGCAGGCCTCTTTTCTCAAAACTTTGGCTCTTCTTTGTCCTTCTTTCAGTTCACAGTAGATGGATGAATTTAGGGACGTTTAGTGGAGTGTAGGGCAGTAGCCAAGGGGCTACTTACCTCTGTTGCATATCTAAGGCGCCAGAGGCTTTGAAGCCTCTGGCCTTGACATGTTAATTCGCTAGCCATCCCGCTGGAGGATGGGTGAACACCTTCCTCCAGAGCAGGCATTGTTTCATGCCTCTGAAAGCACGGGCTCCCACCTACAGGGGCATGAAACTAGTCAGTAAGTAAAGTAAGTAAAAGTTTATAAACCGTTCGATTAATTAAAATCATTACAGTGAAATAAGCATAAATTATCACCACCCCTCTCCCATCCCCCAAAGTCTCCAAGCAACTTAGTCCCACAGTTCTTGTATCTTCTCGACTCGTTGTTAATTTGCACTTACAGGAAAAAGAGCCCCTGGGTGTTTTATATTATGTATCATTTTATTAAAATACCCAAATTTTTATTTTCCTAAAAACCCTGATTAATAAAATAAGGAAGACTGGAAATAAATTCATTTGTAGTGACAACTAGCGATACTGTCCCAGTGTCTGAGTCAGGGGCCTGCTTCTTAGTCGCTTAATATGCTAAAGTGCATGGTGCAGTTTTAAAGTGCGATGTGCTATTCCCTCGGGCCAGATATTCAACATTGTCTGCCTGCCAATGCTCACCACTAAGATTATTGATTCGAAATCCAATCTGGTGTTCTTGTGCTACTAATAGGTAGCCCTTCTTGTGCGCTTCTTCTGCGCATAGTAGAAAGATGTACTGCCACCACCTAAGAATAGTGAAAAGGGCCTCATGCTGATTGGACTTGCGTATCTTACTCTCTCACTGACCTGAATCCGGCGGCTCAATGGGAAGCTCATGTTAAGAAGCGACGTGCCCGGATTTTATGTTTTGTATCTTAGCCTGTCGAGGGCCTATGAGATCTGTGGTGAATCTTCAGGTGCTAATCTAATTGAATATGTAAATTTCGCCACAAATCTGAGGCCTCCTTACAAGTCGTCACACCCTTGGCCCTGGAGATGGGGGCCAAGCAAGCGGTGGCGATCATCGGCCAATTTGGGGCAGCAGCACAAGTGCAACCAGGATTCCTTCTAATATGAGCATAACCTGCAAGACGCTACTTCCCCCTTGCATGCCCAAGCTGGGTTGAAGTCGGTGATTCTTAATGTAATGAGCCTCATGTAGAGTATTTTCCTGTGGGCCTGAGCTGACAGTGCATCGCGTAGAAATTGAGCTTTTCCCGGGTTGTATGACGTATCCAGTGCTGCAGTGATGGAGTTGTGATGGAATGTTGCCAGGTCCTTTTCGAACAAGATGACCAATACCTGTCTCTTCACTACATTTTTCCAGGCGGATATCGGGATATCGGGTAAGAGCAGGATTTCTGCTTCGATCTTCAAATTACCAATTGCTTGCCCCAGCTTGGAATGGCAGGGGGAATCCTCTTCCTTAAAGATAATACCCAGTTGATGTTTAAGTGTGTTTTCCGGGGTTATTAAGACCCTGATGTAAAGCTTGATTAGGTCCCCCTGTAGCACCAGGTCTTGTCTGCCGAGACCAAGCTCCAGCTTTAACCTGGCTTGCCTCGGAGCTAGCAGCACTGATTTGTATGCTTTAGCTTGTGCTGCTACTATGAACTTGTCCAGGGCACCCAGGAAGTCCAAGTGTCCGTAATTGATAGCCGGTATTAATTTCGCTTTCAGGACTACCAACGTTGGCTCGGCGGTTGGGCTTATCAGACGTTGGCTTAGTCGCTTCAGTGTGTAGATTACACGGTCTGCCTTTGCTCTTAGGTGTTTTAGGTGAGTAGATGGTTTGGCCCTCTCCGAGAACCAGACCCCAAGGTAGTTGTAGGCAGGTGGTGTTCCTATTTTATGATCACCCAGTTGCCAATGGGCTTGCCTTTTGTGTGGATATTTGCCAAATACAACTATCTTGGTTTTGCTCTGGTTAACTTGCAGGTGTTTTTCCTTATTATACCTGTGGAGTGCATCAAGGGCTCTCTGGAGGCCTACTCTGGTATGGTCCATGATTGCCGTATCATCTGCATATTGTAAGATGGGGAGCCTCACCTTGCCCAGACTTGGGGCGACTATACTGGCTCCTTGCAGGACGGCCACCAGTGTAAAGATTGAAGAGTAGGGGGGCCAAAACACAGCCATGCTTGAGCCCATTATTAGTGGCAACTCTTGATGTTACTGTGTCAGGGCTTGGTTTGACCTGAACCCATGTTCCCTGATATAATGGCCTTTAGAAGCTTTGGCGGGATCCCCCAGGCAGTCAGTCTTTCCCAGAGCCTACCTCAATCCACCCTGTCAAATGCCGTACTATAAACTATGAAACAGCAAAACAAGAGCGGGTGCTTTTCCTTAATCGCCTGTTTGGAAAGATATGCCAATGCTATGATGTTATCCATAGTTGGTGTGTGGCCTGAATCTGGACTGAAAAAATGGGAGGATTCCATTATTTTTTACCCATGACTTCAATTCTTTCAATACAATTCTGGCGTAAATCTTGGCTTCTAGGTCGAGCAGGGCAACAAGCCTATAATTTGCTGGATTAGACCAGTCACCTTTTTTGTGAATAGGAAATAGGATGGATCCTCCCCAAGACTGCGGTGTCATTACCGTCATAAAAACATGGTTAAAAAGTGGGGTCAAAATCGGAGTGAGATATTCCTGAACTACTTTAAATACTGGGGCGGGTATCCCGTTAGGCCCTGGAGCTCCATCATTTCTCATTTTGTTAATTATCTTGATTACTACATCAGTAAATGGGGTGCCTTGGCTGGTGACTCCAGCTCCTTCCAGGCTGCTTATTACGATGGGCCCATCGTCTGGTATGTCTTTCGTGTACAGATCTTTGACATACCTTTTCTAGTCATTTCCGGCTACCCCGTTCTCCTTTGTTGTTCCTTGGTTGTCAAGCTGGTTGATGTACCTCCAGAGTCTGGAATGGCTCTTTTCTTTCAGCAGGGAAAACACTTTGAGCCATTTCCCTTCAGTGATTTTCCTTTTGCACTCCCATACTTTCTTTTTAGATGCTGCCTTCAGAGCAGTTATGGAGTGCCCGTCAGTCGATTTGCAACCTCTTTTCTTGACCAAGTTCTCTTCAAAGGGCGCATTTACACTGAACTAAGCCCTTCAGATGACGTGGCACCTGGGTAGACCTTTCTAAACTCATACTCTGGGTCTTGCATTGAACCTTCACCAAATTCTGTTGTATTTCTGCAATGAGGGCTTCCCAGCCTCTTATTACTGTCATTGGGGTGGCTGGCTTTGGACAATGTTTCTGACCGATTCTGTCAAGTTATCTTCAAGGCTGGCTGTCCATTTAATTCTTTGGAGAACCTTGTGCCGTTCTTCTCCCATCGGTCCACCTATCACTTAGAGTGGAACTGCTGTACGCACTGCTAATTGTAAAATGGCACGCAGTGGCCTGTGATCGCTTTTACCTCTGTCATCAACTTCAAAGTCCCCCAGACAGTCAGCCAAGTTTTCACTAAGTAAAATGTAATCACTCGTGGATGTATTCTTAAAAGTGGGTTTTGAGTACCACGAAGGAGAGCAGGTTTCTTTTATTAAGTGGGTTGAGCGTAACTTGTGATTTTGAAGTAAAGTGAGGAGGGGTGCGGCTTTTCCCATATACCTGTGTAATTCAGTTATCTTGTCAAAGCTCCTCGTGTTGAAATCTCCGACTATTATCACCTCGTGGGATTTGTATTTGATTAATAAATCTTCCAATGTACTTATTAGAGATTCTAGAAAGACTTTGTTTAGACTTTGCAGTGGGTTGATGTAACAGTTTATTAACAATAGTCGAAAGGGTTGATAAGCCTTGGGCCTTTGATTAGTAAAGCTTGGATGTCTGGTGTTTTAGCAGATATTTCAGTAGCAACCAGTTAGCAAGCTTGCTTTAGGTAGACCAAAAGTCGTCCTGATGGGCGGCCAAAGATGTTCCTTTTTGTGGCTGCTCCTTGGAATTCATAAAAGCCTGTTAGGGATGTTGTTGTCGTTGTCCAAGTTTCCTGAAAGCACACTGTCTCCCTTGGATATATACTCCTGTGCTATCTTATCCCAAGTAATTTTCCTGATCTCTGCTATATTCCAGGAAATTAATGTTCGTTGTCATTGGACTGGGGTCTGGCCCCTTTTCTCCTCCTTGGTGACTTGGCTTTGTCTATTATTAGGGATACAGCAGCAGTGGCCTATGATCTTCTACGAGTGCCGGCTCGGGCTGGCATATGTGCGCATCAGGTTGGTTATTGCTATATGTGACCCTGATGTTAGTGGGAGCACATGATCTTGATTGTTTGCGACTGCCGGCTTTATAATTGTAATTAGTTCCCCGCAAAACTGAGGGGGCCCCCTTATCCTCTTAGAAGGGAATAAGGACGTGCGGGTATTTCGTCGGCCGAGGTGGTTGAGCGTCTATGCCCCAGTCGGCTAACTGTTGCGCTTCCCCTAACACTGCTAGTTGCAGACGCTGTTGGCCGAGTCCCACTAGGGTTGATTCTCCGTGGGTGTCCCCTTGAAGCTTTAGAAATCTTACCCACTCCAGTTTGTCTGTCGATTTGTGCGAGAGTTGGAATATGTTTAAATATTCAGGGAATGTTGGTCCTGTTCAATATATCTAGGCTTTCCTGTTTTCAGTTTCTATTTTTGGTCAATTCTGGTGTTTTTTTTCCAGTGTTTTCAGTACCTTTAAAATACAGTGGTCATCAGTGGTTACACATTTTCGCGCCATTAAAGACAAAGTGTTTTTCCGGGGTTTATGGAATGTTTTGCTTTTATTATTGTTTGCTTGTGTACGTACAGGGTATATGAGTTCCAAATACGTTTTTACAAATCACACTTATTGTAGTATACCATTCAATACTTCTTTAGTGAGTCTTTGGTCATGTGCACTCGCTCTTTCCTACCCATGTAAACGTAAATCTATGAAAAAGCCCCCTCAACATTGGTACTTGAGACGGGCAATGCCAAAATAGCCAGTACACAATTTGCTAACTCTGGCCACTGACATAGATTTCCATGCCAATACTGGTGCACCTGAAGATTGCGATTCTCTGGGACAGGTTCTGCAACATATGCATTGAACTAGGGGGGCGTGGCTTGACAGCATGGCCGGCTAGACGTGTTTTCTGCGCCGCTCCTGCCCCAACACCGTAAATCCTTAAGAATCCTGGCACTATAGTGACTCTCATAGTGCAAAACGATAATGGAACCCTCCCCTGACCCCAAGGAGCCCAGCGAACTGCGGGGAAACGGGCCCGCGATTGCACAGCGCTGATGCAGACGGCGACCGATTTGGAAGAACCCCGGTCGTCACAATGGCGGCCATCGAGCAGTTCTCGGAGGGGAGCGCTGTCGGGCAGTGGTGAAGCCCCTGGGCCGCGGTGAGTCCGACCGCAAGCTCTAGATAACTTCCACGGCCCCAGGAGGGGGAAAAACAGCAGAAGGAACGCACCGCTGTAAGCGGCCGGCTGGCGGGGCTCCGACGACCGGGAGCGGAGTCTACGCGAGACCGCGGCGGTGCGGCCTACAGAGGTCCCGACCGGAGAGGCCGGGTCGCGGTGAGGGAACCGCCTGGGGACCGAAGCGGCCCGGTGTGTTGCTGGAGGCCTGAACTTGATGCTGAGAGACGGGGGTGCACAGACCCAGAAGGCCACTACGAACCCCGGAGCAGCGGTGGGCCCCAAACTGAGGTCGCGGCGGGGCCCCGGTGAATCCTGAGTCAGACGCGGGGGCAGTCTAGCCGACACAGAGACAGCAACAATTGCCCAATAGCTGAGAGACTCTCCATATGATATCGAAGCCGGAGGCCGGGAGACTAGGCCTCAGTGTGATCGGATGGCAGGACTGCACCGGGCCACGAAGACAGCTTAGGGGCGGTGTCGGGGGCTGCAGTTCCATAGCGGCGATAAAGAGCACCCCCCCTGCGGCCAGCGAGCCACGGCAAGGAAGTGGGCCTGGGGAGCGATGTGACGAACTGGGGGCAAGTGGTGCCAGAGAACGGCCCCGACCAACGGAAGGGGAGGCCTACCTGGTATAGTCGACGCAAAGGCCACAGTGAACGGCCTGAGATACTCATTTGACCCGGACGGAGGGGGCCACCAGACAGCACACTAGGACGGCCAGACTGACTATGGGGAAGGACCGACCCCTAAGAGGTGCCCAAGCCAATAAAATTATGCAATATACGGTCCCGGGGCCGACGGCGGTGGACCGCCTTGGAACTGATACGGAGCGGGGGGCCCACCCCGACGCGGCAGCTCGTGACAAGGCCGACATCTTGGCAGCGATTCGTGATTCCAGGGTGGCGTTAGAAACAAAAATGGACGGTATGGCCATGGACATCAACCATCTGCGCCTGGATCTCCGGAAGGTGGCGGATAGGGTGACCACCACGGAAGGGGACCTGAATACTGTACAGACGGAGGTCCAGACAACTACGGGAGATGGTGGCGGCGCTCCAGGGCCATACGGCCCGGCTGGAAGAAAGGGCGGAAGATGCAGAAGGGCGGTCCAGAAGGAATAATCTTCGCTTTTTAGGATTTCCAGAAAAGGCGGAGGGGCCGGCGGCGGACCTATTTCTGGAAGATTGGATTGGCACATCGTTCCCGAGCCTTAGGCTCTCCAACCTGTTTGCAGTGGAAAGGGCGCATAGATCTCTTGGGCCGCCGCCGAGACCGGGAGCCCCGCCCAGAGCCTTGATTGCCCGACTGTTCAATTTTAGGGACCGGGACATGATCCTGCAACATATCCGCACCAATGGCCCACCTCAATTTGAGAACCAAGACATCCATATCTATCCAGACTATACCAAAAAGGTGCAGGAACTACGGAATGACTTCTTGAGCGTTAAACGGCGGATCCGGAGCCACGACATCAAGTACAGCCTGCTGTTTCCGGCCCGGCTCCGAGTACAACATGCCGACAAGGTCTACTTTTTTGGCAACTCAGAAGAGGCAGCTGAATGGATGGACGCGTTGGGCTTGGCAGGCCAAGACCAAAACCAGGGCTGGCGAGAGCAGAGACGCCGGAGTAATCGACAGCGGACCCAGCAACGGCGAGAAGGGAGACCGCACCAACGAGACCGAGATTTGGCGGATGGAGGACGTATCGTGGTGGGACCAGATGGCACTCTCCTGGCAGATCGGGAGACGATCCCAACGCAGAACCAGTATTCTCCGCTCTGTTTGGTACAGGAAACACAATCGGAGGCGGGCAGCGCCGCCGGCCCGGTTATAGAGGGCTCCGGTAATGAGTGAGTGATGGACCTCACACTAAGACCGGGAGGGTCTGGGACACAGACACTGTGAGTACCTGTTTTGGCCCGTTGGGCGCTTGACTTTCTTAAGAGCCTCGTGTGCGAGGACACGGCGCCCAGTGACATTGAGGGGGAGAGAGGGTTTTTGATAAAATTGGTAAAAATCAGAGGAGGGTACACTATTTTGCCTATCTGTTGTTTAGACTTGCCGGCGGTAGAGTGCCGAGGTGGCCTGGCTAGACCTTTGGTCGGGCGGGGCTGCACGGTGCCAGTCAGTCGGCTGATTTACCGAGTTTAGGAAGGGGGGGATTGCCAAGTGGGGAGAGCACGCCCACTTGTAATTGTTATTTTAAGTTGAGGGGGGTGCTCTAAGGGGTGGGTGAAGCTTTGGGGCGGGGTTCAGAGTCCTCGGACCCGGACCGGGTTGCGGGAATGAAGGGCTACCGCCTGTGGGTGGAGGGAGTTGGGGTTTCGTGTTATGGGGTTGTTTGGGGTGCTGCCGGGTCTGTTCTAGGTCGCAATACAAGGGATCGAAGTAGTCTACCCTTAGAGGGGCCACGCTATATTTCTCCTGGGGGGTCTCACATAATAGTCAGAGGGCAGAGATGCCAACAACAATTCACTTATGCCAAGTGATTCACAGACATACAAATTGATCACATGGAATGTTCGTGGGCTCAACAATGTGGTCAAGCGAATCCGGGTAGCATCCTACCTCAGACGGTATGGAGTTAGTATAGCCCTGCTCCAGGAGACGCACTTGTGGGGAGATTGTCTTAAATATGTTCAACGCCGATGGAGGGGTCAGTTTTTCGCAACATCCTACTCGGGGTTTGCTAGGGAGCGTTGATCTGGGTGGCACCGGGGTCCCCTTTAAGGCTTTACACACTATACGAGATCCTGAAGGGAGATTTGTAATGGTGGAGGGGACACTGGATGGACGCAGCATATGCCTGGTAACGTGTATGCCCCGAATACTGACGACGGGGGTTTTTTGAGCCGAGTGATGGGGCAACTCGATCTCGACCCGGACACAGAACTGATTGTGGCGGGAGACTTTAACTGCGCCCTTGATGGGGAGCTCGACAGACACCCCCCAAAACTAGATGCCAAACCTAGAGTCAGGGAAGCGATGGGCCAAATGATTCACAATCATGGCCTGTTGGATATATGGCGACACCATAATCCTGGTCGTCGAGTATACTCGTGCCACACACCTGCTGCCAATACCCATAGTAGGTTTGATTACTTTTTCATTCAAAAGGCTGCGGTGCATCGGATAACGGAGACGCTATATCTGGCCCGCTATCTGTCTGACCACTCCCCGTTATTAATTACCTACTCGCTGGACCGACCGAGATCTAAAGTACCGCTTTGGAGGCTTAATACTGAAGCTTTCGGTGATCCAATCTATAAAGGCGCTATAGCAAAAGGGTTGGATGATTACTTGGAACTTAACTGGGGTTCAGCAGGCACCAGGGCGACCGAATGGGACGCAATGAAGGTGGTAATACGGGGGATCTGCATGTCCACCGAGGTGGGGGTTAAAAGAGCACTGGAGCACGATCTGCGTCGGCAGGAGGAGCGCTTAGCGACATTGGAGAAAGAAATGCCCACCAATGGGGGGAGGTCGACTGAATGGGCCACCGTGCGGCGACAGATAGGGGACATATGGGACTCGCTCGGCAGATTTAATAGAACGGAAAGTAGACGTCGCTGGTATACAGAAGGAGATAAGGCGGGGCGGCTGTTGGCGCGCCTGATCAGGACGGAGACTCAGCCCCACCCGATTATGGCCCTCAAAAATGACTCAGGACAGGTGGTATATACTCAACATGCGATCAATAACGTATTCCTGACCCATCTACGAAAAATATACTCCAAGCCCCAATCCCCAGAGACCCTCGTGGGTATGGAGACCTATCTTGCAGGGGTGGACCTACCTAGCATAGACATAGACAATCAGGAGGCCCTAGGAGGCCCCTTTAGTGGGGAAGAACTTCGGGCGGCGATCGCCCTCCTGAAGACTGCGAAGTCTCCTGGGTTGGACGGTATAACCGCCGAACTCTATAAAGAGAGAGGCGGAGTCCTGGTCCCCAGGCTATTAGATACCCTGGGCGAGGCCGAGGAACGCGGTAGGCTCCCAGATTCCATGCGGGAGGCGCTGATTGTGATGATCCCCAAACCGGGGAAGGATCCCCTCCTCCCCGGCTCATATCGGCCCATTTCAATGTTAAACGTAGACCTTAAAATTATCAGTCAGGTGTTGGCGTGTCGGCTCCTTCCCCATCTCCAGCGGCTGGTCCACGAGGACCAATCCGGGTTTATACCGGGCCGGAATACGCTGCGTAACATCCGCCGCCTCGCGCATATTATGCACTCATTAGAGGGACGGGCCCAACAGAGCGCCTTGGTGTTCCTAGATGTCGAACAAGCGTTCGACTCGGTCGGCTGGGACTATCTATGGCGGGTACTTTTAAAAATGGGTCTAGGGGAGGGGTTTGTAAAGTGGATTAAACTACTCTATACTCATCCAACGGCAAGAGTTCGCACGGGGCGATACGTGTCAGAGGCGATCTCTATAGGGAGGGGGACGCGGCAGGGTTGTCCGCTCTCCCCCTTGCTGTTCGCCCTGGCAATGGAGCCATTGGCTTGCCACCTGCGTGAGGTTCTCAGAGGACGGGGCATACAGGTAGGCGGTTCGGAACATGTCGTTTCGTTATATGCCGATGATGCACTAATATACCTGAGACAGCCGACCCGGTCATTGCCAACACTGATGACTGCGCTGGCACAGTTTGCTGCTGCCTCCGGTCTTTCCATCAATAAGTCAAAATCGCAACTGTATGCGATTGGCCCGGATTGCAACTGGGAGGGGTCACAACACCCAGTACTGGAGCTTCCGTGGGCAGGGGACGTTATCCGCTATCTGGGGATATGGATTGGTAGGAATGAGGGGGTTTTTTACCAGCACAATATGGGAAGGATAATTAGAGGTCTGCAGGGCAGTATTGCCTTTTGGAACACGCTCAAACTCTCCCTAATGGGGAAGATTGCCTTAATTAAGATGGTGGTCTTACCTCGCTGCCTCTATACCATGCAGGGCTCCTTCTTCGAACTTCCACACCGGGTATTTAAGGAGATAGAGGCCCTGCTGGTCCTGTTGTTGTGGAATGGGAAGAGATGTAGGGTAAGTCTGGAGGTCATGAAACGTAGATGGGACAAAGGGGGTTTAGAGATCCCCGATCTCGAACTATATTATTTTGCATCCCAATTGCAACATACCATAGCCTGGTTGGATACGGATCCCTCGTGGGAGAGGTCCCTGCTAGCAGGTACATACGGGGACCGACCGCTAGGAGCGCTTTTGTGGCGGGCTAGGGGACACAGGGAACGAGGTCCTTCATTGGTGCGGCTTGGGGCAGCAATATGGAATCGGGTGATACGCAGAGTGATCCGGGAAAGGCCGTTTGCCCCGGAGGCGGACTTTTGGCTGATGCCGCCCTTTGCGCAAATAGACCAGGTAATGTCCACGGAGGCCTGGAAGGCTGGGGGCTGCCTAATGTCTGACCTTTACCCGGACAATAAATTTATCACCTACCGGGAGGCGGTGACCACCTTTGGGCTGGGAGCAGGGCAGTTTCTGCAATACGCTAAAATAGCGGCAACGGCGCGACAATTATGGCCCACGTTCCCTGAGGCTCCGGGGTGGTCCCAAACCCTGGTCACTATGATCACCATGGCTGGGGGAGAAGACTTGTTACTCACCTCTACAGGGCGCTTAGAGATGATAGGCAGACTAGCCCCCTCAAAATAGAAGACAAATGGCAGCAGGTGTGTCCGCAGGAGATCACAGCACCAGAATGGGGAAAAATACACGAGAATGTGCGGAAGGTGTCGGTGAGCAACCGCTTCAAACAAATTCAGTATAACATAATACATATGACCTACCTCTCACCTCGAAGGCTGCAGGCCATTGATAATTCCAGGGATTCCCGCTGCCCTCGATGTCGCTCTGATCAGGCAGACTTTCTGCACATGGTATGGATCTGCCCAACGATCCAGACATACTGGGTGGCAGTCCTTGCGGTTCTGAATAGGATAACAGGGTGGACAATAGACCTGGATCCAAGGGCTTGCCTCTTGGGCTTGATACCTCGGGATCCTAAACGGAAGACAAGTAGGCGGTTCCTGGTCTTGGGCCTGGTTATAGCCCAGCGGCGTATAGCGATACACTGGCTAACCCAGCAGGGGCCGCTATTAGCGAAGTGGAAGACAGATCTCAGGGAGTGGGCAGCAGCTGAGGAGGGGCACATACGGAGCACCAGGAGAGATGACAAATTACCCGAGGTGCTACTGGCATGGGGAGCGATGATGCAAGAGATAGAAGGACAAAACACACAACTCACACCAGAAGGTTCGGGCGAGGCGTCTTCCACGGAGGGGGTGGCCACAGGACGACGAGGGGAAACACAAGATGTCCCCACATGAACACTATGCTGTATATATCATCAGTTACCTAGACCCGGCAGAGGGGGGGAGGGCACCGGGGTGGGGGGATGGAGGGGAGGAGGGGGAGTTTAACACAGTTCAAGTTATGTTTACACATGTAAAGAATACAAAGCGAAGAAAACTAGGACAGAGGAATCTCCAAGGTTGTCAACATGGATTTAATGTTTGCAATGTATTACATCACCTCGGCTGAGGTGGACAAACTCTGTAACTATTTTACATGCGAGCTGCTGATTTGGAGCAATAACTCAAAAAGAAATATAAAAAAAAAAAAATGTCACCTAGGAAATGTAAGCCTGATTGAAGACATATTATCATAAATTGTGATGTTGCTGTAATGTACTGCAGATGTTATTGTTAGTTCACTGTGCCTTTGTTTATTTAGACATCTACGATAGATGTGTATTCACTCAGCCTGTAACACAGCTAGGCATGCAATGTACTGCATTAGTTTGTATGCACTAAAAACCAATAAATAAAGTTTAAAAAAAAAAAAAAATGCATTGAACTAGGCGTACAAAAATGAAGCAGTACTTTTCAAAGTCCTGAGAAAATGTCCCTTTAGAGAAGGGATCTAGAACTTATGCAGAGTACCTCAGTGAGGCTTCATTGACTTCAAATGCCATGGTTGGTGAAGGGACATTTCTATGCATCATTGCAAGCCATTTCTCATGCACTGTAAAATAAAATTCCTGAATTGCTCCTCATCATTTCTTTGCTTACCAAATGGCAAGAATTCGAACATGGAACATGTTGCAGTGCCAAAGTCACTAAAAGAGCCACCCAGCCTACTCTCACGAAGATGTTTCACATCTACACCAATTACGCTGAACACTTGGTAGACAAGGGTGTTTTCAGACTCTAGTTTTTTGATTATGTCCAATACAGCAGTCATATTTTCCTGTAAAAATCTAAGAATGCAGTAGAGTGGTTTTTTTTCACATCACTATCGATATGCGACCAAAGATCCTCATATTTCTTGCCTTTAGCATCATCACTAAGCAAAAAGTCTGTAAATGGTCACGACATGGATAATATAGCATTCACGGTCTCTAGGACTGAGAACCACCGGATACATGACACAGTTGGGATGACTCTTTCTTTGATGCCACACAAATTACAAAATGAGAAATATTTGCATTTTAGTTCATGCACATAACGAAACGGTGCACCAGAATGGACTGCAAAGTCAATAGCATTCTTCATTAACTCAGAAGATTGTAAAGATGCTTTCAGCAGACCATCTTGCAAATGGCAAGGATCTCTTACAGGGAAGCACTTCAGCTCAGGTATCGACTTTGACAGGTCTTCACACAACTTTCTCATATTTGTAGCTGAATTACTGCAAATACAAAGTCACTCCAATCTTTGTTGAACTTGGTAAGAACTTTTGCAGCAGCATTCCAAGTGACACTGCGTTCCATGTTTTCCAAACGTCTGGTGTCATGTTTTCACCACTATCCCAGATGCTTAGTGACAGCACTCTTTTCACATATACCTGTCACTACACCTTGCATTGAATGTTTAAAGCCTGGGATGTTTGGCAATTCACCTATCAATACTGACTCGCTAGAAAAAGGGGCTGATGTATCAAAGGGTTTCACCCATTCTCTGTCTGTGGGTAAATGTGATGGTACATATTGGGAAAGATTCTTATGAAACCAGCCATTTTACCTATCAGTGAAAGACTCAAATGTAGCCAAATTATCAAATAGGATTTTGATATTTCCTGATTCTCTACAGGGTCTAAAATAATTAAATTAGACCTAACACTTGTTCTAAACCCTGCATCTGTAGACCAAAGACCACAAAACTGAAAAAAGCAAAAGGAAGAAAAAACAATATTTTAGTGACATCCCATAACAACAAAACTCAAGCAGAATAATGTTAGCCCAGTCTTTCTTGCTGCTGCCTTGTATAACAAAGTTACATTGTAATGGCCCCTTCAGGAAGAAATAAAAATGACTTTCACTCCTTTTCCTTTCTTTGAATGGCATTTAGTTTGTGGTTGTGAAGGTGTTTTTTCAGTGTTTATATGTTTACACTGGAGAGGGCTATTTTCCTTTCGGTGGGGTTTTATCAGTTATAGGTTTAAACCTAAAACAGGATAGCCTAAATATATCGTATGGGCCCTTGATGTGATATCTTGGGGTGAGCACTACCTCATAGATCCCAGGTGTTTCCTTGGAGTCTGGGCTTAAAGGAGCTCTTTGAATATTTCCATGCTGCTGTCGGCCATTTACCATTCCTGCTGTGCTTGCTAGGCGTTCTTTTATCTGCTGATCCACCTGAAAGAGTGCGTTGCGCCCTTCGGGATTACTCTGTGGCTCGGGTCTTGGTTGGTTGTTTATACAGATCTGTGTACTAGAGTTCACTTTCTCAGGGCTTTTCGCCAGTTCTTCTTTGGGTCCAGGGTCTGACTCTGTCCCTTGGGGCTTTCCTTCTTAAGCTTCCCCTAATTTAGTCCTATGCTTGACAGTAAATATTGGATATAGTGGCCTTACTTTATTGCACTTTTCTAATATGTGACTGTTCAAGGTGGGTGGCAATATTGATCTTTTGACTTTCGCCCTTTTTTTTTTGCTGTTTTCTCAGCTTCTTCTTGGCTCTCCTGCATAGAGGGGCTTCTGGCAGGACGAGTCCTGTGGTTTCTTCTGCACCATGGCTGTTCTTTGTGGGCTCTTCCCCTTCACCTGTTCTGGGCTCTGATTGAATAATTGGTATTTCAGGCCATGTCTCAAGCCTACCAAAAATGAACGTGTCCTTGTGTAATGTAAAGCACTCCAATGCCTTCGGGTCGAGTTCGCAAAAAAAACACTAGCAAGATTTGGTGGCCAGATTTTTGAGGATGTTTGCTTGCATTGTTTCCATCCTGTTGCTATGGTTCACAAGGTGCTGGGAAATTGATTGTAGGTCTATTTGAACCTCCATTTTTGTTGACTGCCATAGCAAAGCCTTGGCTAGCGTGTTCTGTGCTTCTCTTATGGCTGACGGATAAAGGTCTTCCTTGTCGTTGATTGGCCGAGTCTCTGTCTGAGGTTCCTTTGCCTCTTCGGTCTTCACAAACAATTTTGGGGTGAGTTTCAGGGTTCTTTCGATTTTTTTATTTTTTTTTATTTTTTTTCCCCAGGTTATGGAGAGAGGAGGCTGTAACGTCCTCTGCCTCATTAATATCGCTTTTTTGACTAATTGCGGATGAGGCTGACTTTGGTATGGATAGCAGTGAATTCTGGTTAGTGTCTTCATGGCCAAGCTCACTTTGCCCGTAAATTTGCGCTTTGATAAAGTGGGGTTCGTTTTCCTTGTTTAGTACCTCCCTGGCACTCTCCGTGTTTAGTGTGTTCTTTCTGGTCGATGTTGTGTGGTCCCTTTCTTGGGGAGTGATTGTTTTCATTTGCTCCTTGGTTCCTTCGCGTATGGCCTTCAGGCACTCCCCACTCCCCAGGGCAGGAGTGTGATCTGCACTTTTGGGTGAGATTGCTTGAAAAATGGGAGTCGGCGCTGCTCTGGCTGGATCCTGTCCTTGAAGATTTATGTTTTAACCCCCTCCATAGAGCGGTCCAAGGTCGTTACTTGACTGCCGGGCACTATTCCCAATAAGCTGCGCGCACCAAAGTCACCCCAAGCGCGCAGTCTGCTGTATTTAGCGCGCAGACACAGCATATCCCGCAAGACCGTTCACGCCGCCGCTTTTAAAACGCGAGCGGCGCTAAAAACGGTAATTTCCTGGTTGCGGGAGATGACGAGAACACGAGAAAGCGGCAGGTAAGTGTCTCCCTTATGGCTCTGGGTTTAGGGAGGGCTCACGTTCAAGAGCAAATGGCCCTTGCTGCATTCCTTTTCTTACGCTGCACAGCTGCGGGGCCGATTGTGGGCCTTTGAGTTAGTATTCATGTTAATTGCAGCGCACACAGGCCCTGCTATTAATATGAATACTAACTCAAAGGCCCACAATCAGCCCCGCAGCTGTGCACTGTTAAGAAAAGAAAAACCGTCTCAAACACGACATATGCTTTAGCACACGCTGTGTTTGAGACTCTGCTTTTCTTAATTGTGCACAGCTGCGGGGCTGATTGTGACTCTTTTAGATAGTATTCCTGTGAATTGCAGCGCACACGGGCTGCAATTAACATGAATACTAACTCAAAGGCCCACAATCGGCCCCGCAGCTGTGCACTGTTAAGAAAAGAAAACAAGCATTGGCATAGCCAATAGGTCTCGCCTTTGGCACCTTATGTGTTTAGCCAGAACTTTTGGCTATGTTGTAGAGCATTGTGGCTGCTGTGCATTATGTTGAAAAGTAATAATAAAAAGTGTTAAGCATTTTTGTTACCTTTATACAAACGAAGACGACATTATATACAACTGAAAAACCTGATTTAAAAAAAGATATATATTTTTTTTAATTTCAAAGTGTTTTATTGATTTTTATATACAAAGACATTAGCATTTCTGTTACAGGGTTGGCTATTCGTGGTTTGTATGGCAGTTTTGCAATCACTTCTAGACCAAAGTTTGCCTAACCCCACCTGCCGTGGCTTAGTGAGAGAAAGAAAGAAGGTGATAGAATGAAAGGAGAGGAGAAGGGTACAAGGGAGGCTCTATGGCCGTGGGTCTTGTTTTAGCCTGATCAGGCAGCCCGTCCCTGGGCCGCTTGTGTCGATAAGGGTCGGCAAGTCAATCCAATCTATCCGTAGGCCACCGCAATTACACTCAATTCAGTTCCTTTTACCGCCCTTACCAGGGGTCCGGGGGAATCATGGGGTTTGTAGCCTGGGAGACTTATTTCGAGGACGTTTTCATGGGGGTTCGTAAAAATCTAGGAATGTGTCGAGTGACTTCCACATCCCCCTGGCTGCTGGTCTCCAGGGTGAATTCTGTAGTGCAATGTTGTCCGCACCTCTGAGGTGCGTAATCCAGTTGAACCAGCTTTTGTATGAAGCCCGGCTTGTCTTTCCAGTTTGCTAGGACCACTTTCACTGCTGCGGTCAGCAGGGGGTCTAGAAGGTCTTTATCTTGCTCTGATCTTAGTTCTGCGGTAATAAATGCAGTGGCAAGGGAGGCGAACTCAGTTTTTAGTGTGCATCCCAGTATTTTATTTATAAAAGCAAAGATTTTCTCCCAGTATGTCTTAAGGGTTGGGCACTGGTAGATAAGGTGTGCTAGGTCCCCTTTTTCCTTGGTACAGTTCCAGCATAGTGCGTTCTCCCTGAGACCTAATGAGAATAGGCGTGCCGGGGTCCAGAAGGCCTTATGGAGTAGCCAGAACTTTGTGACAACACCGGGGAGATTTTATTGCGCGAGGCTGAGGACCAAAGTGTTGCCTGATCTTGTTCAGTAAGTGTGTTTTTGGTTTGTTTCCCAATAGTCTATAGACTTATTATTAAGTTTGGATGACTTTGGTCGCATAAGTTTGTAGAGGTGTGAGACCTGGTGTCCTAGTCTGTTTAGGTTTGACATGTACTGGGTGATTGACGGCTGTGTGGATGATAATTTGATTTTGGACAGGGCCGTTTTTATTTTCAGAAAGTTGTATAGTTCGATGTCTGTTAGGTTATGTCTAGCCTTCAGCACCGCAAAAGTGACGGGATATGCCCCGTCTTCTAGTTCGTATGGGTGGTGGATGCCTTTCTCTTTCCATGTGTTGAGGGCTAGGTGCTTCCCCTTGTATAGGATCCTACTGTTGGCCCAGAGTGATTCTAACTTAGATCCCCTGATGCTGCTTTCCATTTTCTGATCTATCTTTAGCAGGGCAGTTTTTGTGTTCTTAAATATGGATCTTCTGGCATGAGTATGTTTGTTTGCCGTCAGTAGTGCCACGGGGTCTAGGTTGTTTAGGATAGCCTTCTCTACCTGTAGCCAGACCGGTGTATACCCGTTTGGGGGTGATATCCAGTAAGATCCCTGCCTTGCCAGGAATGCGACTTGGAATAGTCTGAAGTCTGCTAGGTTAACTCCACCTAGGTTTTTCTCTAATCTTAGTTTTTGGATACTTATACGCGCTTTCTTCCCTCGCCATAGGAATTTTGAGATTAGGGTATCTACCTTGCGGTGGAAGTCATCTGTGAGTAGGAGTGGGAGCATGCTGATCAGGTAGTTAATCATTGGGGTGATCATCATCTTGATCGTCTCGATTCGCCCCCACCATGTTATGAATTTTGGGTACCAGGCCTCCAGAAGTTTCTTTATCTTTTCCAGCAATAATTTCTCGTTATGGCCTAGTGTACTCATTAAGTCGCCCCCAAAGTGTATGCCTAAATATTTGATAAATCCTGTTTGCCAGGCTAGACCTGACCCCCCTATGATATCCCTGGTGCAGTGGATATTTAGTGGTTTGCACTCTGATTTCTCTGTTGAGCTTGTAACCCGAGTGCCCGGAGTATTCTTCTATGGTGTCTATAAGGGCCTCTATTGATTTTTTTCGGTTGCTCCGCTATTAGTATATCGTCTGCGTACGCGGCAAGTTTTATTTCAACTCCATTAACGTCCACCCCTTTTATTTTCTTATTTATCTTGATATCCTGGATCAGTGGTTCCAGTGCCATCAAAAATAGCGATGGGGACAGTGGGCAGCCCTGTCTGGTGCCTCTATGTAGTGTGAGTGGTTCGGAGAGAGACCCGTTGATGACAATATGGGCTTTTGGACCCCCATACAGGGCCATCACCATCCGTATAAACCCTTCCCCTAAGTTGAAAGATTGCATGCATCGCTCCAGGAAGGACCAGGAGACCCTGTCAAAGGCCTTCTCGGCATCAAGGGTGATGGCTACTGCTGGCTCAGCTTTTGTGGCCGTGTGCTCCAGTATGTGGCAGAGAAGTCTGGTATTGTCGTTGGACATCCGCGTTCGTAGGAAACCCACCTGGGAGTTGCTTATTAGTTTGGGTAGGACAGGGTTGAGTCTGCTTGCTAAGATTTTTGTGTAAATCTTGCAGTCCACATTAATAAGGGATATGGGTCTGTAGTTTTTGGGTGACCGGTGGTCCTTCCCCTCCTTTGGGATGACTATTATGTTGGCCTCCATCATGGATTGAGACACGATCCCCCTATCTGCGCAGTGGTTGAAGACCTGTTTCATGGTGCTTTTCAGCTGCTCTAGGAAGGTTTTGTAGAAGGTGGCTGTGTACCCATCCGGCCCTGGTGCTTTGTTATCTTTCATGGCTTTAACCGCCATTTCAATCTCCGCGGTGGATATTTCCTGACCTAGTCTCTGTGTTTCTTAGACCGAGTCTATCGAGGTACTTTGAGCATGCCTCTAGGTTCATGGTCTGGTCGTTTTTGTAGAGATCCTGATAGAACTCTTGAAATGTTTTGAGTATGTCTTTGTGTCTTGTGTGGGTTTTCTTGTTTGAATCTGTGATGGATGAGATGGTAGTTTGGTTGCGTTTGTTTTAGGTAAGAGGCAAACAGTTTCCCCGCTCTGTTTGCTTCGCAAAGGTTAAGTGCCTTGTATTTGTTAACCCATAGTCCCGCCCTCTCACTGAGGATTTTGTTGTATTCATACTTTTTCTTGGCTAGTTCTGCTAGCAATGTCTTATCCTGAGCGGCTCTGGCATGGGCCGTTTCTAGGTTCTTAATGGTGTGCTGGAGCTGCGCCAAGTGCAGGTTTGCTTTTTTGTTTAGTTTGGATTTTATTTCGATTATTGTACCTCTGATGGTGGCCTTAAGGGCGTCCCATAGTGTGGTGGTGCTGGTCCCCGGTGTGTCATTGTGTCTGAGATAGTCTGTTATGGCCTCTTGGATCTTTTCCTTGTTCTCGGGGTCTGTTAGTACGTCGCTGTTAAAACGCCACCTACGGGGTGCGGTCTCATTGTGACAGCCGCTTAGCGTTAGGCTGATACATGAGTGGTCTGAGACTAATCTAGGTGCTATCTCGGAGTGGTCTATTAGATGCGCGTGTGTGCCTGAGATTAGTATGTAGTCTATCCTGCTATATGAATTGTGTGGGTTGGAGTAGAATGTGTAGTCCCTAGTGTCCGGGTGCTGGAGGCGCCATGGGTCCTTGAGGTTGAATTTAGAGCACATATTTTTGAGTGTCGCGTGTGCGTTCGTCGGTTGGTATTGGCAGGTTGACTGTCTATCTATTATGTGGTCTAGTGGGATGTTGAAATCCCCCGCCACCACCGTAAGGTCGTTCTGTGGGAGGTTATCTAGCTTGTGCGACACCCCCTCCCAGAAGGTTGGGTCATCAGTGTTTGGGCCGTATATATTAGCTATGTGGATTAATTCCTCTCCCCTTCTCAGGTGGGTGATCAACAGTCTGCCCTCTACATCGTGGTGTTGTCATTCCAGTGTTAGGTTGGATTTTTTAGATACTAATGTAATGACCCCCCGCTTCTTCCCTTCGGCAGGTGAGCAGGCTATCTGTGATATCCAGTTGCCATTCACCATCTTGGTATCCTCCACTGACAGTTTGGTCTCTTGTAGAAGGACTATATCCCCCTTAGTCCTACCCAGGTAGTCTAGGACCTTCCTGCGTTTGATGGGGTGGTTGAGCCCTTTAACATTGAGGGACACTATTTTTAGGTCAGAGGCCAGGTTGAGCGTATTTGTGTGGGCCATTATTTATGGAACGTCTGGTGATACTGCCGTGGGACTCCCATTGCTTGGTAACTTGTCTCCGGGGCCCGGGCTGGCAGGTGGTGGTGTTGCCCCCCCCCCCCTCACCCGTTGCTGTACGTGTAGCGGCATTTTGTGGGCTGCGTGCGGACTGTATTTCGTATTATGTGGATATGAGTGACTGGACTCACAGATAGGTAGGCTATGCTTACTTGGAGGAACCCTTGTGTGGATAGGATAGATGTGAAGGTGAAAAGGAAAAGATAGGTAAGATAGGAAATAAAGAAAGCCATGCTCTGAGCGCCCCCCTCCCCTTTTCCCCCTCCCGCCCCTCCCCCAGAACAAAAAAACATTGTGTGTTGGGCGTGCGACGACGGGGTCGCCGACCCCGTCTCTTGGGGGATAGTCTAGTTGCGATTGTTAAGTGTCTGTAAGATCCCAAGAGGTTCTATAGATAGTTATTTAGCAGCTTATAAAAATTATTCTTCAGTCCTTGTTCATCCCTTATGGCTGTTTGTTTTTGTGTGCGCCCCCCCCCCCCTCTTTTCCCTTTTCTCCTCCCCCCGCTCCTATGTACGAAAGAGGCTATGTCGGTTGCCCTCGCTGCTGTACAGGCCAAAGGATATATAGATTGTTCCTTGTGTAGAGAGTACCTCACCAGGTACCACACCGGGACAGTCTTGTGTAGAGCGTTAATCTCCGGCTTCTGGTAATGAAAAGTTCTGGATCTGCTTGCCCTCGGCAAAGACTGGTCCTGCTCCATAAGTAAAGCGATGTTGTGGAGCTTGCTTGCTGTGTGCCTTGAGGTATCGTTGTGTTAGTTAATGAGGTCTCTGTTGAGGTAGCACTGGTTGTTGAGGTAGCTGTAGGTTGCATGCTTCTCTAATGAGGCCTCTGTTGACTCTGTTGAGGTAGAAAATGTTCGTTGGGGTAGCTGTAGGTTGCTGAGTTCTTGAGTAGCACGTACTTGTTCATTCGGTCCCTAGCTCCGGCGAGGCTCTCCTTTTGCTGGACCCGGGTTGCGTTGTCTCCATTTCTAGAGATGCCGGGCCCTCCAAGTATTTGTCCAGTTCTTTAGGCTCCTCGAAGATGTGTGAGCGTCCGCTGTCGTTTATCCTGAATTTTGCTGGTCCAATAAAAGAGAACTGTATGTTTCTCTTCCTCCGCTTGTCTCTTAGGGCAAGGAACCCCTTCCTTGTGTCCACTGTGGGTTTCGAGTAGTCCTGCGTGAATAGGATCTTTTGCCCATTCCATGTGATCTGGTGGATTTTGCTGGAAAAATTGAAGATGGCCTCTGTGTGCTGCGCTCTTAGTGGTCTGCATATTATCGGTCTGGCCGTGCTTCTTGTTGTGGAGTTGAAGGCCGGGACCCTGTATGCTCTGTCTAGCTCAAACTGCCGATCGAATTTTAGGTTTGTGAGCTTAGGGACCAAGTCCTCAATAAAAGTCAAGCATGAGCCCGCCTTGTCTTCGGCCCCCTCCGGCACTCCTAGTATGCGGATGTTACCTCGCCGGTTGCGGTCTTCCAATTCCGCCGTTTGCTTTTGGAGTATAGCTGTAGTTCTTGCCAAGGTCCTCAGCTCCTTGTTTGAACTTAGACCGGCGTCTTCAATGTCGCTTATTCTCTGTTCAGCCGCAGCGAGTCTGCTGTTGACCGTGTGCATGTCGGCCTAGACCGCAGCTATCTCCAACTGTATTGCGTTTGTGGTGTGCTTCGTGCTCCTGGCCAGGTCATGGACATCTGCCAGCTTTTTTTGTATTATCTCTAGGGTCCCATTAATGTCTGGTTTCTGCTTTATCAGTGAGTCTGAAAGCGCAGGTTCTCCTTTGTTCTTTTTCAGCTGTTGTTGGAGTCTTGATTCTCTCTGTCATGTTGTTGGTCTTGGGTTTTCCTTGGTTTCCTTGAACTGCTACGGCCTGTTTGTGTTACGGGGTGGGTTTCACTGTTGGGTGCCTCCCCCTTATGTCCTCCTATGACCAGTGCCGGGCTCAGACTCACCGGGGGCCTTTCTGTTGGGTGTTGTGTTCCTCTTTTTGTAGCTTCTCTCTATGTTGGGTAACTCTCAGTAGTGGGCTTCGGGTTCTCCTTGTTCTCCTTGGTCTCCTTGGTCTCCTTGTTCTGATGCGGCTTGTTCGTGTTGTATGGTCTTTCTGTGGTGGGTACCTCCTTATTGCCAGGCTCCCTCCTGGATAGCGTCTGGCAGCCTTCAGCTGTCCCTCCGGAGGCTGGATCTTGCAGGGAACATGGGGGTCTCCCGTTGAGCCTTGCTTGCCTGTTGGGTCGCCTGTTGCTCTGTGACTGTTGTGGTTTGCAACACCTTCCCCTCGCGCTGTAGTCTCTCCGTAGACCACTATTTCTCTGAGTGGGGGCGGTGCCAGGCTGGTGCTCGAGGGCGGCCCGATCAGTTGCCCTACTTCTTTTTCTCCCTTGACCTCTAAGGTGATCTTAGGCTGGGGGACACTCTTGTTTTACGGAGCCCCTGCGGTTTTGCCGTGGTTTGTTTTGGATTGTTGTGCGATCCTACGTTATCTCTGCACTCCCTTCCGCACTCCGTTCGTCTCCCGTGCTTCACGTGTTTCTCCTTTCTCGTGTTCGTGGTTCTTGTGTCCGCGCCCCACCGGCCGTTTGCTCGCACTCTCCTTCGCCTGACCTCTCTTCTCCTGAACAGTGCGTAGCTCTATTCAGCGCGGCTTTATTTACTCGCTTGCCCGCTCTCACCAGCTGTTTTCTCGCACTCCCCTTCTCCTGATCAGTGCATAGCCCTATTAAGCGCCGCTTTATTTACCCTCCGTTGTCTGGTGTTTTCCCTGCTCACCGTCTTGCCTCTTCGTCTCCTTGATGCCTGGGAGTGTCGCTCTGTTGAGGAGCCTCAGTGCTTGTTTTTTGTGCCGGCCGGGACCGTTACACGAACCCACTCGAGCCTGAACACTCGAACCCACTCGGTTCTCGGCTCCTGGGAAGATGGTGGCTCGACAAGCCTCTCTGGGTTTCAGTTTCTGTTTCGATTGTTCTGGCGGTTGTTCTCCTCTTGCTCGGCACCCCTGGGGCACCCCTGGGGCTCATTTAACCGTACCTCTGCTCCGTATGTGACTCTTGGCGGTAGCGGTTGGGGGTATGTTCCGGTGCTACGGGGTTTTACCCTGCTTTCGGTGAGCGCAGCTTTTTTGCCTGGTCTGTGGCCCCGCCCTCTTTCTCTTGTGCGTCTGCTGGCTCCTACAGTCGCTCTTCCTCTTGCCACAGCGTCTACCTCTGCCTTAATTATGTGCTCTGGTGCACCCGTTTTCTGAAATTGTTACTCTCCTCTTTCTCTTCTGCTGTCCTAGCTGGTCTCACAGTTGCGCTGGTGCCCTGGCTGTCTCCTTTCCGTTTTTCGCCCAGGCGCTCCGTTCTCCTTCACTCCCATTCCCGCTCCGAAATGCTGTGCTGTGCGTGTTGTACCTGTCCGGTGCCTCTCCGGTCATTGGGTTTGCCGTAAGCTGGTGTTCTGAGACTGGTGATGGCGGCTATTGGGCTCCAGGTTTCGGTTTCAGTTTCGAATTGCCGGCCATCTTCTCTTTGTTCATGCTCCTCGTGCAGGGTTCTCCCATAGCTTTTCTGCCCTACCGGGGGATCTTGGGGTCCTGTGATGGCGTCTGCCGCTGCTGCTAGTGTTCCGACGTGCTTCGATGTCTTTTTAGGGTTTCTGTGCTCGCTGCATCTCTCGGGATCGGTGATCTTTCCCCCCGATCCGACGGAGCAGCAGACTCAGGCAGCCGTCCTCCGTGCCATCCAAGCCACACCATAAAAAATGTCTTCTAGTTTTTTTGTACTTGCACTGCTGGCAACTTCTTCCTGCCTGTTCTCATGCTTGTTTGTTATAAAAAAAAATTGTTATGGGGGAGCGGGACATAAATAACTGGTGAGTGGAGTTTGGAAAACAGTAATTTAATTAGAACACGAGCAGCGGACGGACACTAGGGGAGAATCAACAGATGCCAGATTCCAAGGGCAGACTGACGTGATGCTTAGGTGGTGCGCTGATGCAAAATGGTGGTGGTGAATGATGTTTGGTGCTCAGGGGGTGACACTATATGCTGTGGATTGGAGGTACGTTGTGGATTGTGGAGTTGAAATATGTTGTTTGGTGTGTAATTATGCGGTGTTTATTGGAAATGTATGGAGTTGAATTGTGTGGCCTGGAACTGTGGTGTTGAGTGAAATTATGCTTAGTGAAATTGTGTCGTGGAGTGCATTTATGTTGATTGGTGGTATGTGGTATAGAGTGCATTTATGTGGTGTATTTATGTTGCATTGAGTAGAGAGTAATTGTGTCATGTAATTATGTGGTACTGAGTGGTATGTGGAGTGTATTTATGTTGCATTGAGTAGAGTGTAATTATGTGGTGTGTAACTATGTCGCACTGAGTGGTATTTTGTGGAGTGTATTTATGTTGCATTGAATAGAGTGTAAATATGTGGCATGTAATTATGTGGCACTGAGTTATTATATGGAGTGTATTTATGTTGCATTGAGTAGTGTTATGTGGCGTGTAATTATGTGGCACTGAGTGGTAATATGTGGAGTGTATTTATGTTGCATTGAGTAGAGTGTAATTGTGACGTGTGATTATGTGCTACTGAGTGGTATGTGGAGTGTATTTATGTTGTATTGAGTAGAGTGTAATTGTGACGTGTGTGGTACTGAGTGGTATTATGTGGAGTGTATTTATGTTGTATTGAGTAGAGTGTAATTATGTGGCGTGTAATTATGTGGCACTGAGTGGTATTATTTGGAGTGTATGTTGCATTTAGTGCAGTGTAATTATGTAGCATATAATTATGTGGCACTGAGTGGTATTGTGTGGAGTGTATGTTGCATTTAGTAGAGTGTAATTATGTGGTGTGTAATTATGTGGCACTGAGTGGTATTTGGAGTATATGTTGCATTGAGTGCAGTGTAATTATGTAGCATATAATTATGTGGCACTGTGTGGTATTATGTGGAGTGTATTTATGTTGCATTGAATAGTGTAATTGTGACGTGTGATTATATGGCACAGAGTGGTATTATGTGGAGTGTATTTATGGTGCATTGAGTAGTGTAAGTATGTGGCATGTAATTATATGGCACAGAGTGGTATTATGTGGAGTGTATTTATGTTGCATTTAGTAGAGTGTAATTGTGACGTGTGATTGTGTTACTGAGTGGTATTATGTGGAGTGTATTTGTTGCATTGAGTAGAGTGGTATTATGTGGCGTGTAATTATGTGGCACTGATTGGTATTATGGGGAGTGTATGTTGTATTCAGTAGAGTGTAATTATGTGGCACTGAGTGGTATTTGGAGTGTATGTTGCATTGAGTGCAGTGTAATTATGTAGCATATAATTATGTGGCACTGAGTGGTATTGTGTAGTGTATGTTGCATTCAGTAGAGTGTGGCGTGTAATTATGTGGCACTGAGTGGTATTATTTGGAGTGTATGTTGCATTCAGTAGAGTGTAATTATGTGGCACTGAGTGGTATTTGGTGTATGTTGCATTGAGTGCAGTGTAATTATGTAGCATATAATTATGTGGCACTGTGGTGGTATGTGTATTTGTTGTGTTGAGTAGTGTGTGTATGTGGCGTGTAATTATATGGCACTGAGTGGTAATATGTGGATTGTATTTATGTTGCATTGAATTGAGTAATTATGTGACGTGTAATTATGTGGTACTGAGTGGTAATATGTGGAGTGTATTCAAGTTGCATTGAGTAGAGTGTAATTATGTGGCTTGTAATTATGTGGTACTGAGTGGTATGTGGGGTGTATTTATGTTGCATTGAATAGAGTGTAATTGTGACGTGTGATTATGTGGTACTGAGTGGTATTATGTGGAGTGTATTCATGTTGCATTGAGTAGAGTGTAATTGTGGCGTGTAATTATGTGGCACTGAGTGGTATTATTTGGAGTGTATGTTGCATTGAGTGCAGTGTAATTATGTAGCAAATAATTATGTGGCACTGAGTGGTATTGTGTGGAGTGTATGTTGCATTCAGTAGAGTGTCTGTGATCAACACACCCGAGATTCCACAAGCCGAAGGGGGAGTGGAGGTGGGGAGTGGGAGGCTGTTCAGGAGGAGTACGGCTTCTAACATTTTATTTACTGAGCGAAGTTTCCTGGCACTTGAATTTGAGAAAACAGCGAAAGAAATATTTTTGCCGGGAGTTTGGGAAATTGGAATTTGTTCAATGTATGGAGTGTGGAAAACGTGCCATTGTTTAGCGAAAGTTTACTGTAGGAAAGCTCCGGCACTAGTAACGAGCGGTAACCTTTACGTGCAAGGAAATGACACTGAAATATTAGGTGCCATTTTAACCCACCTCAAATGGTGCGCATGCTTATCAACCACTGGCGGATGAAAAGCGGAGGCAACTCGTACAGGATATGTAACTTGTAGGTTACACACAGCCTCTACAACTGGTGCTCAGCCCACTAAGTTGTCAACCCACCCGTGTTTGAGTTGTTTCTAAGAAATTAACACATTGAAACGAACTAGTGCCAAATGCTCATTGAATACATTCTAGGCGCCCTAAGAGTGAAATACTGTATACAGCCCCCTCCCTGCCTCCGTCAGATCTCCGCAGTCTGAAGCATGCATGTGTTTTATCTCAGTTTCCCTGGGGTGTTAGATGCGCCAGCGCCCCCTGAACACCCTACTTACTTAATATTCGAGCCCCTAAAAGAGCGGGACCTCGTGTTCGGGCCCCGGGGGCGCAATCTTGAACAGAGGCGTCCGTAATTTATAGGGATCACCGGCTGCGCGTGGATCCGCCGCATCTCCATAATGATGTTTTAATAACAAACAGACCCGGCGGGAGATGGCCCAGGGCTGCGCACTGGCGAAGAGGCTGCATGTGTGCCCGGTGCGTGCGGGCTTGTGCGGTGCGTGGGCGTGATAGAAGTTCCAACGCCGTGTTGGCCCAGGAAAAACTGAGGGGGGCGTGTGTCAGGCGGTGGGGGACAGGTTGAAGAGGTAGCGTACTTTTAGCAGAACCCTCAAAATTTGCTTTACATACAAACTGCAGGCACAGCGCCGGGGTACGTGTCTTGCTTTACTACTTATCACCACAAACAGAAATGATAGGCAAAGGTTACGCTAACCAGTATGCGGTAAACCACTGGGTTTAAAGAGAGGCAAAGGGGGGTAGGAAGTAACCACTAGCCAGAGAGAGGCAGAAAGCGATAACCAGTAAGACTTGCATGTGGGGCATTAAGCAGAAACAAAACAAGCGAGTGCGAGCGCCATCTGTTTCCAATTTCCAATTAACGCGAACGCGATAATTGGAAACAGATGGCGCTGCTGCTCGCTCCCGAGGACCCTAGGCCAAGGACCAGAGAAGGCGGGACATGCACCCGCCTTGGGCCAATTGCATGCTGTCTTTCTTAGAAAGACGCATGCAAAGGCCAATAGGGGGAGATTAAAAAAAAAGCACACGCACGAGCGTGTGTTCAGAGTTTTAAAGCCCTTACTAAAGCCTCGCAGAGCAACGCATGCGCGCTGGCTCAGGCGAGACCTAAACAGAGTCTCAAACACGACGTGTGCTTTAGCACACGCTGTGTTTGAGACTCTGCTTTTCTTTTCTTAATTGTGCACAGCTGCGGGGCTGATTGTGGGCCTTTGAGTTAGTATTCCTGTGAATTGCAGCGCACACAAGAGTATCACAAGAGCCAACAATCAACCCTGCAGCTTTGCACTGTTAAGAAAAAAACAAGCATTTGCAATGCACTAGGTCTCGCGTTTGTGAAAGTTGGATCTATTGGCATTGTAAATGACAATATTTTTTACTTATGTTTTTTTTTTTGCAGTGGAGCTATTTTAAGAAAAAAAGTGTGCATGTCGTCCTATGGTGTTTATGTAGAGAGATTTTACACTAAATATGGAACGACTGTGTTTCTTATCAATATGCACTTTGCCATCTTGGATGGTGTTTGCGTGCACATACAAGCAATCAGCAATGCCTAGCTCTCTACCTGTGGTTACAGAGAAGCATACAAATAGCACATTTGGTTCTCCAATGTAATCATAAACAAGAACTTCATCTTTGCCAATGCAGCATAAATCATTTTCTAACCATATGAGAAGGCTTTCACTCGGGTACCTCACTGTGGACTGCCTGATCGATAGAAGGAGCTGAATACAGAGATTCGCAGTATATTAATTCTCAACACAGGTATACCTCTTCTTCAGTTGTGAATAGAATCGCTAACAAGTAGACACTTTTCATGCTGTGGCTTATATGCCCGTGCTCCTACCACATGCTCCAGAATGCAGTGTACACACTAGCTGCATTTGTTACATCAACCATTGTTTGAGCGTGCGATTAATAATTAAGTGTCCTGGCGCTGTTAACTGCTTAAAACATTATTTCTTTATATAGATATGGATTTAATAGTGTAATGAAGGTCAGATGATTATTAGTTACGCCTAATTGTATCGACAAGTCGTAAAGCATCTTTGATGCTCAAAGGGAGATTAAACACTACCATGTCTCACCCCCTGAGTTGTACTTACCGGCCACCACTGGTGATAGGTGCGTTATATTTACTGTGGCACGATTGAGAGAACCAAAGTGCCAACAAGAGTATCACAAGAGCCAACAAAGTGCAACAAGCATCTTAGCCAAAGTCCACAGTGTGGGGAAAAAAGCACGGAATGACAAATGCAGCGCACATCACATTAATGAAGAACGTAAAAAAAAAAAAATCACCCTTTATCTACTTTCTGCAGGAGAAATGTGTCATATGGCATGTCTACTAGAAACGACAGACAACTACCAAGAGGCAACCACAACAAAAGTTATCAATTATACTGAAGCATGCAGAATTCTCACAGAGCATCTATGCAGCAGAACTTAGGCACAGGACAAAAAACATAACCCCTGCAGTCCCTTTATGACTCGGCAAACTGCTGCCCTCCGAGATGCAGCGAAGTTGGCACAGTATCGCTTTCAACGCGTATCATCCTATGTCACACCAAAGCGGTCATCCCAACATGGAAGAATATATCTTTTGTGTTTAGCTAACGAGGAACAGGAACATTTAATAATTTACTGGATGTAGTCCGGTTCACAGATTACATTAAACATGGTAATGAACGGCCTCAGAAAATATTATTCTTTGGCACCTACTTGCTCCGAGGGTTTTTAAGCTTCAGGGTAGCAAATGGAGCCCGTGCTTGCGTGACACAAATAAAGGAGATTCTAAATGACACTGCTCCAAAGAGCGCACGTTGCATTCCACAGGTAAAGGCAAGTGATCTTTCATCTCCGTTTTTGCTTTTTTCTCTTTTTTTAAATCCTCCATTAAAAGCTTGGACGCTTATGTGTTGGGTAAAGTCCCCTTCCAACCTGAGCACTCACATCTGGGAGAAGGGTAGCAGAGGAAAAGGAGTTTGCTTGAACAACAGATAACAAATGCCAGCGCAAGAAAACTACTTGGCCGGTGCTCCTCAACCATAAACGGAAGTGAGCTATCGGCTGCACAACGAGTATAAAGGCAGCAGAGCTGAGCGACGCTGGATTGAACCTATCGTAAGCTGCAGGCGGGACTACAGTCATTTTGTTAAATCCAAAAGGTCTTGCACACAGCGCATGTGCGCTGTAGGCTCGACCTAAAAACAGAGTCTCAAACACGACGTGTGCTTTAGTTCCGAACTGTTCCATCAATTAGACTCTTTACTAATCTTGACAGTAGTAACTTGTGAATAACCGTGTCAAATCCCTCTGACAGATCAAGTAGTTTCAGACCGCCCTTTGCCCTCTATCCACTGTCATCTGGAGTCTGTCCATTGCTAGAACCAACGCTGACTCTGTACTATATGCTGGCCTAAAATCAAATTGCTCCTCTTCTAGGAAATTTTTATCTTGCGTTGACAATCTTCTACTTAGGGATCATTCCAGAATTTTCACAGGAAAGGCAGTAGAGATATTGGTCTAAAATTACTAAGCACCACAGGGTGCTCTGTGAGCTTTTTTAATAGGGGGTTACTATTGCTTTTTTCCAGGCCCTGGGAACTTGGTCTGATTCCAATGATTGATTACAAATCTGTAATAGCGGTGAAATTAGCTCCTCCACCACGTTCTTCCATATTCTAGGTGGTAATGGATCTACCTGAGAGCCTAATGAGGTAGACATTGCTATTGCTCTAAAGTTTCTTCTGTAATTCGGTCAAAAGACTCTAGCTTGTTGGGGTTACTAATATCAGCAGTACTGAGACCATTCAGCACTGACTGATCTGAACTTGGAATACTATTTCTAGTTTTCAATAGGCCTTCTTTAAAACCGTGATCTATCATTGGGAGAGAATTATTAATGTCCCTAGTACCTTTTTAATCTTGTCCTCAAAGAGCACAGCTAGATCATTACAAAGTGCTTGAGAAGGTTTAAACATTTGCCTAATACACTCTGGATTTGTCAGTCCATGCATGATTTCAAATGTCTTTTTTTTTACATTTTGCAGCTTCTAGAATTACTGTAGTGTAGTAATTCGTTGTGCCTTGCGTACATCTTTTTTGTATTCATTTATGGTGTTCTTTAATAATTGTTTATCCTCTTCTAGGTAGAATTTGCACCATTTCCTTTCTAACATTTGCATGTTTTTTTTTAATTATAAACTTTTAACAGTTTTGTTCAAAGGTGCTGGAGGCCTTTAGTGGGTTTTGCTATTTTTGATGGGTATTTCCTTATCTAGTGTCTCTAAGATCTTATTGTATATGGAGTCATAGTTCCCATCTACTGTCTTCATGGTATCAAAACATATTACCAGGTTGAAAACATTCCCTTGTTTTGGTATAGTTTCTGCCAAGCTCTGCGTCTCCTCGCCTTGGCAAAGTCCCCATTCTGGGTTTGGAGTTCTTTTCCCTTTATATGAAAAGCCACCAATGCATGGTCAGTTCAACACAAGGGAGTAATAGCCTCAACCTTAGATCTTCTGGTGAGAAAATAAGATTTAATGTATGTCCTCCCTGATGTGTTGGCCCTTGAACTAGTTGTTGCAGCCCCAATATTTCACAGGATCCTTGCAATTCTCTAAAAGATTGTGACGATCCCCCCTCCGCACACATATTAAAGTCCCCCAGAATGAAAAAGTTTGAATGTGTAAGGGCCATGTGTGAAACAAGTTCTATGATTGTAGTTAAGAGCCCACCAAGCCTGGTGGGTGGTAACGTAAGAGAATATACAACTTGATCCTTCTTTTAACATAAAGGCCATTCATTGTGGCCCTACCAGTTCATCTAGGTATAACATGGCAATCTTTCAACTTTCTTTGAAAATTACTGCCACTCACCCCCCTTTCCTGGCCTCCCGTCATCTATGTAGA
Organism: Calotriton arnoldi; assembly: GCA_963921515.1. NCBI lineage: Eukaryota > Metazoa > Chordata > Amphibia > Caudata > Salamandridae > Calotriton > Calotriton arnoldi. The sequence goes on from CAWUFW010002037.1 coordinate 1,761,904, forward strand.
ACTTTATAGCCCGGAGGACAAGCCAAGCCAAAATCTATAGCCGAGTCTCGCGAGGCCCATGTTTCTGTCAAAAATAGTGCATCCCAATAATTAATTTCTAACATCATATTGCTTTCCAGGGAGTGTTTTATCAGAAATCTTGCATTGATCAACCCACATATAAGTTTAGCAGGGTGAAACAAGGTAGACCATTGCATATGAAGTACAGGAGCTGTTCCCATCAGCTGCTGGCCAGATATGCCAGTATCCAAACCCCTAGGCATTCTAGATGACATGGCCTCATTCCATAACCATGGTTACCTTCACTCAGCAGATTTAAACAAACATAAGCATCTAAAATGCCACCCACCTTCCTTAATAACTTTAACCACAACACAACTTATAATACAAATATATATATATATATATACATGGGAAAAGATAAATGCGAAAAAGGTTTCATTGTGCATGTTTCTTAATATGTAAAGAGTCTTTCTATCTTAAATACTCCCCTACGTAAGCAGGTGGGATAGTTCTCCTTCCAGACCTTCTATGAGACAACCCTGGGGGCACCAGAGTCCACTGAACCTTTGCGGATTCTATCATTACTGCACCCTGGGGACTGTTACATATTTTTCCTCGACAAACTTTCATCCAGGGCCACAGACAGAAAACAACGCACATCTTCTGAGCTAAGCTTTGAGCCCCGGCACTTATTGTTTTACAAATTAAGCACTGTTTCCTGCAGTATTTGGCAATAGTTGAAGTTGCCAAATGAAGATGAACGCTGCAGACTACAGCAAGAAGATTCCATTCCACAACTTATTGTTATATGTAATCTTGTATAGGCTCTCAACATTTCCCCACCCAATGAACAGTGCTCCAGTTAAGAATCTTTAGTAAAATCTTATGATGGTACCACCGTTGGAGTCTTGTGCTTTTATAAACCTGAAGTGTACTTGCCTGTGTAACCAATTCATGTCATGGCTTGTGTATCCAAATTGCAAATCTGCCTTAAGACCCTTAACGTGGCGCTGTATGTGTGGAAATGCACCGTCTTTTCAGTTTTTTAAGCAAAAGTTTGGAGTGATATTTGGCTCTGCACACACGCGTGGTTTGGTTCCTGGCGCACATAGCCATGGCTGCAGCGCACAGAGACCCTACACTGCCGCACACAGCGGAAAAAAATTAGAGGGAACATTGCTGCCGGGTGTTAGAAAATACTGTGTGATGAGCCCTTTTTGGGGAAAATACTTGGGAGGTTGCTCTGTGACAGGGCAATGCTTCTTGTGACCCTTGTTTGTGTTAACATGAGGAGTTCTTTTTCGTCGTTATCTGCCGCTGAGCAACGGGAGGTCTTCTTTTTGGGGGCCATTATGCCTGGCCCCCTGTGGAGAAACTTATGACTCCCTGGGTCTACCTCTTTCCTTCCTCCTTGAAACCTCTCTGAAGGTCCCCTGAGCCTGTAATGCATCGAGGACCTTTGGAGACAATTCTCGTGTTCCTGTGCTTGCTCCGTGCCCAGATGCTTTGTGACTTGCCCAACATCTGGTCAGGAGATGTGTGGGGTCTGAGCTCTGCTTCAGCGCAGTTCCTGCTACCTCCGCTGGTTAGCTGTAGGTAGGTTAAGCTGTAGTGGGCTGAGCAGAGCAGGGCTTGCCGGGGCGCCACAAGCCGCACCCAGACCTATCTGGCCCGCCTCCGCGGAGCTTCCTGGGGCACACACTTTGTGGCAGCTCACTAAGGCTGCCAAGCTCACTCCGCCTCCCACTAGCCTCAATGCCGCCTCACAATGGGCCTGCCTGAGCCCTGAGTCCAGAGGAGGGGGCCCTGCCATCTAAGGAGGGCCTAGGAGGGTAGTAGAGCAGAAACAAAAGTAGAAGCAGCCGTATCGAGCCAGAACCTACCGGCAGAGGCCCAGAGCTCCGGTCGGGTTCTCCGCAGGCCACCCCTCGCGGACGCTGTCCATACCCATTGCTGTCCTGGCTGCCCGGCCTGGCTACTACTCAGGTGTTGCCTCTGGCTGCCGGCCCTCCAGACCCACCGCAGGGGCTTCCTGATGGCAGGGTGGGGGTGATGGTAGTAGCGGGCGGGTGGAGCAGTGGGCAGCAGAGAACAAGCAGCGGACAGCAAGCGGTGGCCGCAGACAACAGCGGGCTGTGCAGCGAGTAGCAGTGAGTTGCTCCTCCTCTTCCAGAATCACGCGCCCTGGATCGTCTTTCCAGAAACTAGTCTGTGGTGGCAGGCTGGGTGATACCAGTCAGCCAGCACACTAGACTACTTGTAGGTTTTCAGGGTACACCTCTAAGGTGCCCTCTGGGTGCATGTCATAATAAATCTAGAACTGGCATCAGAACAGATTTAGGAAGACAAGGTGTTTGATGCCAAACACCATTGGTTTCAGGGCCGCCATCACGTAGCTGTATAACTCGTAATGACCAGTGCCCTATGCATGTCTTTAAGATGGCTGCCTGATCACTTGCAATATCTAGTAATAGAACCAGACATCACAGAAGCCCATCTGCTCACGCAGAGGTGCCCTCACACCCTGCTTAGGGCTCGAAGGCCGGCTGTAGGGTGACTTACATATAGTATATGCAGTGTACATGGGCATGGCACACATGGTGTGCCATGTCATGTTTCCACAATGATTTGCACCATTTCATGCATCCTGTGATGGCAGGCTGCATGCAGATTTGTGGGGGTCCCTTTGGGTGGCATAATACATGCTGCAGCCTATACGGACCCTCTTTAGTACCTATGCCTTGGATTCCAGTGGTACCATTTAACTTACAGGGGTGGTAAAGTCCTTGCCAATTGGGTTACAATTAGTCATTTATCTTATTTTAAGGGAAAGAGCACTGGCATAGGGGCCTTGTTAAGCAGGGACCCAGTGCACTTTCAGTCGAAAAGCATCAGTACTAGGGCACAAAGTGGGGACCACCATGTCAAAAAGGGGCCCTTTCCTACACCCATAATGCTAAAAATGTATTTCCAGGATCCAACCAACGCATCTGAAAAACACTTCATATCTTAAATGTTAAAAGATGTCTAAAATTCTATATTGACTAAACTAAATCTTTCCAACAATCTACTTAGTTAATAGTGCCTTCTGGTTCTCCATGAAGAGTACAACCACTGTCAAAACAAGGGACGTCTCGCTGGATGTCTACAGATATAATATCCTGCCACAATAAGTTGGGATATTCGCTCTAAGGAAAAGTCAAAGCACATGCATGTCTACATCTACAGCTCTTTTCACTGGGGTTCCAGTAGTGGGTGTTTGCAGAGCAGCTACATGGAAGAATACACACTTTTACTCAACACTACTGTCTGAACTCAAAACATAACAGAGACGTGGCAGTGGGACAAGCAGTGCTATGTCATCTTCATCCGTTTTTTTCTCCTTTGTTTTTATCCCCAACAGCCACTATTATCTGTATAAATTATAAACAACTGCTACTATGATACAAACATGTGCATCTATTAAAGATCCAATGTTGGACAAAGAAAAAGTTACTTACCAGTAATTGTTGTTCTCTACTTTTGGTCTGTTTCATAGATTCACATTCAATCCACCCTCCTCCCCTGCGCAGGCTCCTCTCATCTATATTACGTTAAATTTATAAACACTTGTGCTATGAACCCTAGTGACCTGGGTGATGAAAGATGAAGTGTGTGTTGTGTGCAGATTAACTGAGCTTTGGATCATTTTAAAATTATGTGAATAGGCTACTTCTGTGACTGTCAAATTTTTATCTCTATACTTAACATTATACAGCTCTCTATGTATACTTTGGGACTCCCAGCTCGACAAAAGGGATGATTCAAGCATGTGAATCTATGAAAGATACCAATATAGCATAACTATAATTACAGGTAAGTAACTTTTTCTTTACTGCTTGACACTCCTAAACGCGAATAAGACAAAACAGCTCAGGGCCATGTCCATCACCCAGTACAGTACCAGTCCACAGCAATAAACCACCAATTACCAACTGAGCAAGCGTGGAGAGTCCACCACTGCAGGTCCCAAGTGGTTACATAGTATGACCGCTTCTTAACACCTCACAATAGCAATCAGAAAAGGGAGGATATTAACAAAGTCCATTCCAACAGATCTCTCCACCATTTCTCCCTTTAACCTATACCAGCTCAGGACCGTAAACTTTAAACAAAATATCTCAGAATGGAAAACCCAGTGCAGTAACCAGCTAAGTGGTCTTTGACCATAAGAAATACCATAAAGGGAACTGCAGAGCTGTTAAAAACTGCCAGCTTCCTGACAACCATAAACTGCGTGCCTCTCTCTCATACTTCATCTATCACACTTCTAAATATTATGTCCCATAACACAATAACCGCACGTCGGTGGTCATCACACTCGACATGGAAACACTTCCCCCCACAGGATCAAAACAAAGCCACCACATTTACAACCACAGACCCTACACCGTGTAGCATGCTACCAGTGTATGCAAGCTCTTTGGTGGCCCACATAGGGGTAGTACGTGCTATATAAATGTTGCAATACAATACCGGGTAAGTATCATTTTCCTTTTATGTTCTCTTATTGCAGATCACAAGCGATTCACTTTTTTTTTTTTTTTTAAGCAGCAATTGGAATTAAACTGAATGACTATAAGCCAATGATTTGATTAAAAATAAATGACCTTTTAATTTCAATACTTCAGGGCAGTTAAGGAAATGCGGATTGAAAGAAGCTTCTTTAAAGATTAATTTGATGCTAACTATAAGCAGGGCCACTGTAGTTATGTGTCAGGGGAGGGCCACATTATGGTTCACGGTTCAGTAAATTATGCGGCAAGAAAAGCAAATTATGCGGCGTAATGTGGCACATTTTGTGACCTTATTACTTTGTTATTTTGTCATTTTGTTATGTCTGTATGTGTTAACACTGTCTGGGCATTGATTGCACCTCATTTTAACACCCACATATACCAATAAGCAACCGGTGAACCTTTTCAAACAGCCTTCCACTAAAGAGCAACACATGTTGCTGCATTTTTGGTAACTTTTGAACCATTTGAGTTAAAAAAGAAATGTTGTTAAAATCTGCAGATTATGCGTCGGATGATGAATTATGTGGCAAAAGCGGCTAATCATTTATGTGAAAATCGCTTCACAATTGCATAAATCCAGTGACCCTGACTATAAGGCTGCTGTGGCATACCAAATAAAGGTGCAATGACCGGTGGAACAAAGATCCCAAAAAAGCCCTTCATCTAATATTGGTTTTTTTCCTACATAATTATTTCGTAAGCAATCATTTCCTTCTCTGACAGGGCAAAAGTAATGGATGGAAATGCTTGACCATCCTGAACACCCAGCCCTCAGAGCCCAGGTTGAATGTGGAGAAAGACTTCTGCCATCTTTAAAATGCCCATAGTAGTTGGGTTGACCTGGGGAAGCCGTGCCCAGCAGTCATTCACACCCACTAGCTCTTGTCAGGCATAAACGTGGCATCTCCAGACACCTATTTCAGAACACTGCTGGATATGAGGAAGAACAGAATAGGACTGAACCGGCGGTCTCTGACCTGAGGGGAGCCCTGTAGGGTTGGACTTGCTCCCACTTGTACCCAGGAAATGAAGTGGACTCCAAGGGTCATAAGCTGACCTCCTTTTTAAGCTACAGGTATACAACAAGCTACGAGAGGTTGTTCTTGCAACTGACCGGTGACAACTGGTTCTCGACTGGACCCTGCTGTTGGCCTCTTCCTGACACCCTGTAAAGTCTCTACGTGCCTCCCCTAAGGTCCTGGGGTCTTTAGAAGCATACTTCTGTGGTGGATTGGGACACTAAGGACTAAGTCATTAGGTAAAATCTTTGACCAACAGGAACCTGGTTGAGGAACGCAGCCTGCACTCTTTTATTCCCGGCCTTAAACTGTGCCGAAGTCCCAGTCTACTGCGAACATTGACTATCATTGGCACTTTAGTGCTTTTTGGCACTATTTATGCTTCAAAAGTTAAAGATTCATATCTCTGGTTCCCATTATTGGATTTATGGCATTTGGTGTCTTGTTGTTCATTAGATTTTACAATAAATCAATTTGGGATTTTTATTGTTTTGCATTTCGACTTTATTACTGTTTTGGTACTGCATAAATACTTTACACATTGCCCTAAGTTAAGCCTGTCTGGTCTGTGCCATAGCTATCAGGGAATTGATCACAGGTTAATTTAGTGACTTTGTGGGTTCATCCTGACAAGTGTGATTGATCCTTGACGTGGGTAGTCACCTACTCTAAATAATTCAATTTCTGATAATGGTGTACAGCGGTGGGATTCAGGATTTGTGATGTGCAATACTACAGTATGATTTAATTTGAAATTAAAAATACATTTTTTAATTTAGAGAAAATAATTACATTTTTGGATTTTTTTGGGGGCTTTTGAGCTTAATTGAGTCAGTTTTGATTTTCTCCTAAATTCATTCTTGCCCTCAATATTTGCACCTTACATTTTTAGGAACTTGTAGAAGTATCAGGCCAGTGTGGAGAGCCTTAGCATGGCAGAGTTGAGGAGCATGTGCAAGCAATGTGGACTGAAGCTGAACCAGCAGTCCAAGAAGGAGGACTGTTACATTGCCCTCAAAGCCTAGGAGGAAGTCCATCAGCTACAGTGTACCTTCGAGGAAAATAAGGATGAGGTTGAAGAAGGAAATAAGGAGGACATTGAGGAAGCCCCAGTGGCGGAAAGTGTAGCCCCCAAGGAGCAGCAACACCTGCGTTGCCCAGGGCGGGTAGCAGTGTGTCCTTTTGCAGCTTTTCCCCCATAAAAGCTGGAGGACAGATAGTCAGAGAGGGCCTTGAAGTTGCAGCTGGCTTCCCTTGGCCTTGAGGAGGTAACGTTGGCTGTTGTGGCGAAGATGACAGCCCTGGCTGCTGAGGAGAAAATGGCAGCCCTGGTTGCTGAAGAGAAAAAGGCAGCAGCAGCCAGGAACCTGTGCGCTACAAGAGAAAAAGTTGGTCTTGTCCTTAGAGAAGACAAAAGCCCAGCTGGCTCATGAGAGGAGCCAATGCAAGATAGACTTAAGGTCCAGTAGAGTCTGAGTCCAGTGATGGTGGTGGCAGCAACAATGAAGTACCTGAGAGGTAAAGGTCTATATCCTCAGTGGCCTGATGCCTAGTTATGTGGTGGGGTTGACCTAGATAAGGGGGTACAGCATTAAGGGGTGTCCTTGGGTATGCACAGAGTTCCAAAGGAGGAGGGGGGGAGGGGGTGGCGGTCTGTTGAAGCACATGCCCATTGCAGGCAGAGATACCAATTGGCCCTTGAAGTAGCTGCCCAGATGACATATGCCCCCATGAATGAAGGAATTATCACCAAGTTTGGTCCGACCCCTAAGAAGTATCGCCTGAAGTTCAGGGATAGCCAGAAGCAGTCACATCAGTCATGGATGGACTTTGTGTATTCTTCTAGTAAGGCACAGGATGGTTAGAGGAAGGGCAGCAAAGTAAATGATTATGATGGGATGTATAATTTGATGCTGGATCAGCACAAGTGTCCAAAAAGGTACCTGTGCTGGACCACAGAGAGGTGGACCCAGGCACCACCAGCAAACTTAAGGGGGGCAAAGATAAGCAAAATGAGTTCTCTAAATGCCCCTAAAAGGGTTTTTAAGGAAAGGGAGTGCCATTCCTTTTCTGACAATTGGAGGAGGGGTCTCAGTTAGTGGGAAAGGACCCATGGGACCTTACCAGCCCCGTTGCAAAGACTATTTCCAGCCAGGACACAAGAAGTTAGATGCCATATGTCCCAAGAAGAAGCTCCCCACTGGTTGGTCCACATCAGGTATTGAAGGTATATAAAGAGAAGGCACCCAAAGCTCACATCCCTGACAACACAAAGAAGTACATGCAGTGACTCACCATCAATGGACAGGGTGGAAGATCTGTGAGACACCAACGCCAGTATGACTGCTGTCGGGTATCATGATGTGTCTACAGTGCACATTGTCCCTGATGTATTCCACCAGGTAGTAACTGCTGATAACCAAGTGGGCCACTAACCAGTGGCCATGGTTACCCTGGACTGGGTGGGTTCTCTGGCTTACAGAAGGTAGCCGTGTCTCTCTCTTGGCCTGTTGACATCTGCTTGGGAATGAATTGGAGCAAACTATCTGGAGTTGTTCGAACTCAGATCACACCTTGAAATGTGGGGATTCCTGAGTGGGTGCTCACGACCACACGGTCATTGACAAGCTTGTCGGAGGAATCAAAAGGACATGGAGCCTGAAACAGGGGCCAGGTGCCTGCCAAAAAGAGAGGGGGCAACACACCTCAAATGTTCCCACTATTGGGGAGGAGTCCAGCCCTGCAGGCAAGAGCCAGTACCTATAGGGGAAGAGATTTTTGTCCTCAGAGACATGATTGAGCTAGCAGGATGGCAAGCTGCAGGAGGGCCATCCCAGACAGAGTTCTGCAAGATGAAGAGGGAATGCACCACTCTTATGGGTCTATGGCAACAGGCTGAGGCCCAGAAAAATGGCAACACCTCTAGTGATCCCCTCATTTACTGGGAGCATTGTCTCCCATATAGTGAGCCTAAGGGCCCTAAACCAGAGTCAACCATAGTGTTGTCGGTCTAATGGTGCTATAGAGCCTTCGTACTGGAGCTGGCTCATGATGTTCCCCTAGCAAAACATTTGGTAGAGGCCAAAACCTGTTGACTGCCTGATCACCCACTTTAATTGGCCTCCGATGACCATCAAGTCATATGCATTATGCAGATCCTGTACGACTTGCCAAGCCAGCGGCAAGTCGGTGGGAAGCACACAGCCCCCTCCAGAATTTCCGTGTGGTGGCAACACCATTTGAGATAGTAGGTGTAGACATTGTTGGGCCTCTTGATCCTAAGAAAGCCCTAGGGAACAGATTTATCATGGTGTTGGTGGAACATGCCACACGGTACCCTGAGCCCATTCCTTTGAGAAAAATGATTGCGCCCATGGTGTTCAGAGCACTGATAGGGATATTTACCAGAGTGGGGTTGCCCAAGGAGTAAGTGCCTGACAGAGTGACTAACTTAACATCAGCGTACATGAAGGCCATGTGGGATGAGTGTGGGGTTACCTACAAGTTCTCCGTACCATCTCCAGACCAATGGGCTCGTTGACAGAAACAGCAAGTCCTTGAAGTGCATGATTATGGGCCTGTCTGAACCCTCCAAGAGTGGAACGTCTTGTTGCCATGCCTTCTGCTTGCATAAAGGGAGGTACCACAGAAGGGATGAGCTTTAGCCTCTTTGAGCTTCATATTGGGCGTCCGCTGATGCAACATATTTATTAATAAAAATTAATATTCATTTTTGTGTGTTTAAGTTAGCATAAGTAGGCTGCAAAGCTCATTTACTGGGTCTTTGATTTGGTTGCACTGACAGCTAAAGAAACGTGGCTTTTTCAAGGTACACTGGAAATTTTTCTGCATGCATGTTTTTCTCTCTAAAGTGTCTATCTTTTCATAAAATAGACAAAACGTGATCTGTTCTGTGGTGCACTTTATTTGTGCTGTAGCAAATAATGTGCTTTGAAGGAAGCTTGCAGGAGATGTTAAAAATGTTCAAGAGTGTTCCTGTTTGCAGCCACAAAAGATTGTATATTCAATTTAATAGGTTCATTGTTCAATCATGTAATGTTGTTTCCACTCTATGCTTAGAATATTTTTGAGGAGGACATTGTTATCCTCTTGCTTATTTAAATTGCCTGACTAATCTTTTTGCTTTCTGTATTTATTTTTGTTTCTAAATAAACCTTCATGGTTTGGACTTTGAATCTTGTCCTATGTGGGTTCCTTTGTGGATTGTCCTTTATTTGCCTAGGGACCTTGTTCTTTGTGTCTCACAGGACCCAGATCCGTCCAATCTGCGCTTTTACTAGTGTAATGCACCAACAGATTTTGGTAGCAGGGGACGGTTGCAAGCAAATTGGGGCCAATTTGCTGCAAAATTGTAATTGAAATTTTCACTCCAACAATTGTCAGTTGGGATCCCCTCACTCCTGGGGACTTGGAATCGCATGAATTATACTGATGTTCTTGACCTATTGTGGTTGCTGGAGATTGCATTATTGGAGTATAAATAGGTCTTTGTGAGAAGAGTTTTCTTGTGTGGCGAGTTTTCGTATGAAATATGACCATAATTGGCTACCTTTTGAAGCCAGAATTCATTTGAAAATAGCATGTATGACACATAAAGCCATCCATCATAACGCCCCCTACTATTTGGCACGGAAACTGACGCCCTCCTGTGGGGACAGATCTACGAGAAGTGCTAAAAACCTTCTATTGAAACCGCAAAGATTCAACAAGAAGAAAACATATAACCGAACCTTTTCAGGGATGGCGCCCAGAATCTGGAATGCTCTACCCCCAGAAACTAGACTAAATACTTCTACTGTTTCTTTCAAAAAAGAAGTGAAATCGCTTCTCATGGCTAAATTCACTTGAGTATGGTCCACTGCTATCATCCCCAGAAACTAGTCTTAATCCTTCTACTGCATCTTTCAAAAAGAAGTGTAATCGCTTCTCATGGCAAAATTTCACTTGAGTTTGGTCCATTACTATTACACGACCCAATGTATCTTCTACATGGAACTTTTAATGCCTAAGGGCCAGCCTATATTGTATCTAGATTATGCCTGATTTATAGGGAATGTTTGCTATGTATCATATACCCATGTATCTACAATAGGATATTTATACTATCACTGAACTTTATTTTATCTACCTTGTACATATGCAACTAAGACACTTACCTTGTAAAGCGCTCTGATACCCGCAAGGGTCTGGTTCGCGCTATATAAAACTCTCAAATAAATAAATACATGAATTTGTGTTGTTTTGCAGCATATGGTTTGGAGTTGGTTAATTGTTCTGCTGCATGGTACAGATCTAATTTTGGTGGTGTTATGTCAATGGTGTTTTGTGTTTCGTGTAGCACAAGCCTTGATGTTGAAATTTGCATTACATTATAATGTTTTGTTCAAATTGTTGAAGCTGTTTTAAATTGTGCTTTGGTGAAAATATTGTGATGTGTGCAAAAGTTTCTGGATTTTTTTATAAGGTTAGCAAATAGACACACTGACCTAAAGTTTTTGAATAAACTAGTGATTTCGTATCATTGAGGAGACTCCCCGCCCCCAATGGGTACCCCCGCACACAAAATGTTAATGTATTTTGGATTACATACATGTTTGGCCCAAAGAATGTAATAAAATTACTTTTGACAATTAGAAGCTGCAGGTTCCTACATGTTGTACATTTGAAGTGGGAAAAAAAAAAATTTGAGGTGTGTCCTGTTTGAGATGCAACCACAGCCTGGGCTTGTGCAGTTTGAAGCCCTGAATAAGTAGGATTAAGTATCAAATTAGAGAACATGTAAGAAAATGCTGAAACAGCAGATTGGTAAGACTACTAACCTGTGAATGGGTGTGCAATTTCATTTATGGAAGAAAGCATGGAGGCATAAAGTTCTAGACACTATATAGGAGCTTTCCCAGCAACTCAAACCAAAGGAAAATAAAACGAGCATTGGCATAGCCAATAGGTTTTGCCTATACAAAATATATTGGCTTTGTCAATGTTTTGTTACGTTGAACAGCATTTGACCTATGCAACATAGATTCAAGTTAAAAAAAAAAGTGCTATGACGTGGCGAGCTTTGACTGTGTCATAGCGTTTTTTTAAATTGAAGCCATATGCTCTAATCGTAAGAGGGTACTTAGAGGAGTACATTTCTGATTTTGTCTGCCTGGCCCAGTGTACGAGTCAAACGTGTTTGAGAGCTAGACTCTCGTTTTTTAAATCAAATGTTTTTGCACAGCATGAGTTAATGAAAAATGTATTTGCTTCTGAAGTTTTCACAACTTCTTTGTTAATACAGTCAACTACTGCCACCTTCCAAGAGAAATGCAAGGCCAGGGCGAGTGTCAGCTACTGCGAGGCCTAACTGAGGTTCCATATCACCCTTGCGCTAATGTTGCAGCAAAGCTGAAAAAACGTTGTCTCCTGTAAAATATCACAACTTACTTGTCACAATTTGTACCCGTAAGTCACCTGCAGAGAAAAGGTGAGAAGGCCTATTTTCTCCCCTTTTTACCCTGAAAACTGTAGCAGCACTGCAGTGGTGCGCCACTTCCCCTACAGTGCCGCAAGCGGGCAACTGAGGACCGTGAATCTTTCCCTTTAGTGTAACGTGCCAGATCTGATCTAGTGTCCCACCCAGAGTTTGTGCGTCCAACACATCACAGGTTTCAACAGTGACAATAGTTTCGTTTTAAAAACTGAAAACAGAAAAATTCCTACAGCAATATATCATAAATATTAAGATGGCCAATAAAACACAAATATACCTTTTGAGGTCACGATAAAACCACAGATTACAAAAGGCGCAAATGTTATTCCACGTGATCTGCATTAACATCAGTTAATGAGATTATGGACAAAGGAAGAGGGTGGGTGATTTAAACAATGACACGGGAGGGGGTCGGGCAAACAACCATGGGAAGACAATGGATAGTGCAGAAGGGAGAGGGCGGGAGTGAAGAAGGAAAGGTTTAAAAGAAAATAAAATAAGTACCTGCAGGAGTCTGTGGCCAGTGGAAGGACACTGACCACCTGAAGCAGTACTTGGTCCAGGCTCCACGGCACGACAATGGAGGCGAGGAGGAGGCGCTGACTATCAATGAAACGAGAGTGATATGGGAGCCAGCCAATGGTAAGCAAAGTGATATGGAAACCACCCAATGGTAAATAAAGTGACGGGGGAGCCACTAAGAAGCCAGCCAATGGTAAGAAAAGACAAGTAATGGGAGGGTTCCAATCCCTTTTTAAGTTTTATGTTTAAACATGAAATTTGGCAAGCACAGTGCAGGCAAAACCTAAAAATATAATATATAAAAATATAAAGGACAAAAAGGAGGTCAAGAATGAGATGGCGAACAATGAGTGACTCAGAGGTAGAGGATGTGTTGTTGGATAGCTTGTTGACTGAAGAGAGACCACCTCCGTACAATGAGGGTCAAATGACACAGCCACAGGCACAAGAAATAAGGACAGGAGAGCTGACGTTCAGGAGAAATGAGACAATGCCTAGCTCATTTTTACATGTTGAGACAAGAAAGATTGAAATTAATACATATGAGCTACAAGGAGATTTGAAATTGATAGAAACCGGAATTAAAAAGACAAATTCTAAATTGCAATAAAGAAGAATTGGCATACTTGAGTGCAAAGGCAGGAAAACGCGCTTTCAGCTCCTAAAGAAAACTGCAGTGGTGAAATGTGCTGCATACAAGGATGGAAATTATATGGTTTCAGCAGGAAATAATTTTGCAGATGAAGTTGCAAAATACTGTGCTCTTGTTTGTGTCTTGTACCTTGGATATCAATGAAACATCAGAATGTGAATTAGGCAGTTTTAACAATGTCTTGTCTGAGTCGACTCAGTCATTAGAGCAATTGAGGAAAATGCAAATCGAGGTGCCACAGGATGTAAAGAAAGGATGTATAAAGGCAGGATGTTCATGAGACAAAAATGGACTTCGGGTTACTATTGATGAACGAGTTTTTACCTAAGTCAGTGTTGTTGTCTTCAAGAATTATTGTTTAAAATAGAAAATGTTTTTATTGGCATTTCAGCAAAATACAGTTCCACATTATAGGAAATATTATCAAATAGTGCAATCACAGTAAGCATCCTGTGGAATTTGAAATATTCGCAAGGCCATCTTCAATATATCACATAACATCAATTGAACGGCACAACAAAAAAAGAAAAAGTACCCCCTTACCCCTACACCCACCCCCATGCTCAGCTTATTCCATAGGGTAGTGTATAAAGTGCACCTGTATCCAGTGCTTTAAGTGGGCTGGGTCTCACCGGTGCTGAGCACCGGCAATTTTTTTAAAGGGGGCCTCCAAACGGGTTTCTATTGTGCTTTGTTTTGTGCCCTGGCACAGGCGGTCCGTTTTTAGGTCGAGCATTGCAGCGCATGCGCTGCTTGCTTTGCGAGGCATGCTGTATTAGGGTATGTTTTAGAAGTGGTGTGGAAGCCCCGCCCATATTTTTCATTGGCTGGCGTCATCGTCCATGGTAAATGCTGGCTTCCGATTGATAATGAGGCTTCTTAGTCCCTCCTTGTTACCGCCTTGTCTCCTTTTGGGACCGCCCATCAGGACTGGATCTTTTACTTGCGGCGTTACACTGTCTCCTTCATTAGTCGGTAAGCACTATATTTTTTTCACAATGGCGACAGCTTGTCTGGTATTTGTATTCAGGGTTTTAGCGCGCAGCTATAGAGCCAGAGAACCAGGTCAGCAGAGCTGCTCTAGTGCCAGAGAACCAGGTCAGCAGAGCTGCTCTAGAGCCAGAGAACCAGGTCAGCAGAGCTTCTCTAGAGCCAGAGAAGCAGGTCAGCAGAGCTTCTCTAGAGCCAGAGAACCAGGTCAGCAGAGCTTCTCTAGAGCCAGAGAACCAGGTCAGCAGAGCTGCTCTAGAGCCAGAGAACCAGGTCAGCAGACCTGCTGTAGAGCCATAGAACCAGGTCAGCAGAGCTGCTGTTGAGCCTGAGAACCGGGTCAGTAGAGCCGCTCTAGAGCCAGAGAACCAGTTCAACAGAGCTGCTCTAGAGCCAGAGAACCAGGTCAGCAGAGCTGCTCTAGAGCCAGAGAACCAGGTCAGCAGAGCTGCTGTAGAGCCAGAGAACCGGGTCAGCAGAGCTGCTGTAGAGCCAGAGAACCGGGTCAGCAGAGCTGCTGTAGAGCCAGAGAACCAGGTCAGCAGAGCTGCTGTAGAGCCAGAGAACCAGGTCAGCAGAGCCGCTGTAGAGCCAGAGAACCAGGTCAGCAGAGCTGCTGTAGAGCCATAGAACCAGGTCAGCAGAGCTGCTGTAAAGCCAGAGAACCAGGTCAGCAGAGCCACTCTAGAGCCAGAGAACTGGGTCAGCAGAGCCGTTGTAGAGCCAGAGAACCAGGTCAGCAGAACTGCTCTAGAGCCAGAGAACCAGGTCAGCAGAACTGCTCTAGAGCCAGAGAACCAGGTCAGCAGAGCTGCTCTAGAGCCAGAGAACCAGGTCAGTAGAGGCGCTCTTGACCCAGAGAACCAGGTCAGCAGAGCTGCTGTAGAGCCAGAGAACCAGGTCCGCAGAGCTGCTGTAGAGCCAGAGAACCAGGTCAGCTTAGCCGCTGTAGAGCCAGAGAACAAGGTCAGCAGAGTCGCTCTAGAGCCTGGGAACCAGGTCAGTAGAGCTGCTGTAGAGCCAGAGAACGAGGTTAGCAGAGCTGCTCTATGGCCAGAGAACTGGGCCAGAGAACCAGGTCAGCGAACCAGGTCAGCAGAGGTGTTGTAGAGCCAGAGAACCAGGTCAGCAGAGCTGCTGTAGAGACCGAGAACCAGGTCAGCAGAGCTGCTGTAGAGCCTTAGAACCAGGTCATCAAGCTGCTGTAGAGCCAGAGAAGCAGGTCATCAAGCTGCTGTAGAGCCAGAGAAGCAGGTCAGCAGAGCTGATGTAGAGCCAGAGAACCAGGTCAGCAGAGCTGCTGTAGAGCCAGAGAACCAGGTCAGCAGAGCTGCTGTAGAGCCAGAGAACCAGGTCAGCAGAGCCGCCGTAGAGCCAGAGAACCAGGTCAGCAGAGCGGCCGTAGAGCCAGAGAACCAGGTCAGCAGAACCGTTGTAGAGCCTGAGACCCAGGTCAGCAGAGCTGCTGTAGAGCCATAGAACCAGGTCAGCAGAGCCGCTCTAGAGCCAGAGAACCGGGTCAACAGAGCCGCTCTAGAGCCAGAGAACCAGGTCCGCAAGCTGCTGTAGAGCCAGAGAACCAGGTCAGCAGAGCTGCTGTAGAGCCTTAGAACCAGGTCCGCAGAGCTGCTGTAGAGCCTTAGAACCAGGTCCGCAGAGCTGCTGTAGAGCCAGAGAACCAGGTCAGCAGAGCCATTGTAGAGCCAGAGAACCAGGTCAGCAGAGCCGCTCTAGAGCCAGAGAACCAGGTCAGGAGAGCCGCTCTAGAGCCAGAGAACCAGGTCAGCAGAGCTGCTGTAGAGCCATAGAACCAGGTCAGCAGAGCCGTTGTAGAGCCATAGAACCAGGTCAGCAGAGCTGCTGTAGAGCCATAGTACCAGGTCAGCAGACACGCTCTAGAGCCAGAGAACCAGTTCAGCAGAGCCACTCTAGAGCCTGAGAACTGGGTCAGCAGAGCCGCTCTAGAGCCAGAGAACCAGGTCAGCAGAGCCGCCCTAGAGCCAGAGAACCAGGTCAGCAGAGCCGCTCTAGAGCCAGAAACCAGGCCAGCAGAGCCGCTCTAGAACCAGAGAACCGGGTCAGCAAGCTGCTGTAGAGCCTGAGAACCAGGTCAGCAGAGCTGCTCTAGAGCCGCAGAACCAGGTCAGCAAAGCTGCTCTAGAGCCGGAGAGCCAGGTCAGCAGAGCTGCTCTAGAGCCAGATAACCAGGTCAGCAGAGCTGCTCTAGAGCCAGAGAACCAGGTCAGCAGAGCTGCTCTAGAGCCAGAGAACCAGGTCAGCAGAGCTGCTCTAGAGCCAGAGAACCAGGTCAGCAGAGCTGCTCAAGAGCCAGAGAACCAGGTCAGCAGAGCTGCTCTAGAGCCAGAGAACCAGGTCAGCAGAGCTGCTGTAGAGCCAGAGAACCAGGTCAGCAGAGCTGCTATAGAGCCAGAGAACCAGGTCAGCAGTCCTGCTGTAGAGCCAGAGAACCAGGTCAGCAGAGCCGTTATAGAGCCTGAGACCCAGGTCAGCAGAGCTGCTCAAGAGCCTGAGAACCAGGCCAGCAGAGCCAGAGAACCAGGTCAGCAGAACTGCTCAAGAGCCTGAGAACCAGGCCAGCAGAGCCTCTCTAGAGCCAGAGAACTAGGTCAGCAAGCTGCTGTAGAGCCTGAGAACCAGGTCAGCAGAGCCGTTGTAGAGCCTGAGACCCAGGTCAGCAGAGCTGCTCAAGAGCCTGAGACCCAGGCCAGCAGAGTCACTCTAGAGCCTGAGAACCAGGTCAGCAGAGCCGCTCTAGAGCCTGAGAACCAGGTCAGCAGAGCTGCTGTAGAGCCAGAGAACCAGGTCAGCAGAGCTGCTGTAGAGCCAGAGAACCAGGTCAGCAGAGCCATTGTATAGCCAGAGAACCAGGTCAGCAGAGCCGCTCTAGAGCCAGAGAACCAGGTCAGCAGAGCTGTTGTAGAGCCTGAGACCCAGGTCAGAACAGGTGCTGCAGGGACTGGAGAGGTACAAACGTAATCAGACACAGAAGAGGTGCAATGATGCAGCGTAATATGGCACATTCTATCGCAATATTTTGCTATTTTGTCAGTTTACAACACAGTAGTACTGTCTGGGCAAACGTTTCTTCTCATTAGCAGCACTCTAACACCCGAATACAGCCGTCAGCAACAAAATGGTGACAGTTAATCTTTGCAAAGCGTCTGTCCCCCCGGGGGACCACGGCTGATGCTTTTTAAAGCCTCTTTTGATCCATCTGAGCTAGAATCAATGTTTTCAACTGATACAGAAGATCTGAATCATGCGGCAAGTGTGGAAAATATGTAAATACTCCGAGAACGCGGCGGCCACAATATTGCGTTATTCCAGTGGTCCTGCCTATGAGCAAAGACTTGTAGTGTAATGGCCTTGATTTACTGACTGTGTTGTAAATTCATGGAACTGTCCCCCAGAAGAATTTTTGGGCAAAAAATAACCTCGAAGTACTGATTCTGTGGTACTGATAAAGTAAGGGTAAAAGTGGAGGCCATGCAAGGTCACTGAAGTCAGGAAGGAATGGGCAGTTCTGGACAGCATTGTCATTCTCCAGGTAGGAATTCCCATGCAGGGCAGCGCCAAGTAGCTGGGATGAAACCAGCATTTGCAATGCAATAGGTCTCTCATTTACGCGAGTTGAAGCTATTGGCATTGTAAATGACAATGTCTATTATGTTTTAAAAACCAAAACATAAATAAAAGGCATTGTCATTTACAATGCCAATAGCTCAAACTTGCGTAAATGCGAGTCCTATTGCATTGCAAATGCTTGTTTTCCGGACTGCAGTGACAGTAGGCACATCGATGTGCACGTGCTCACACAGCACACTTCTCACTAGTGGAGAAGTTACTGCATGACGTCATGCCAGGTGAGCGTTGTAGGGAAAGGGAAATCCTTTAAAGAGTCATTTTCTCTCTGGATTTCCCTTTTCTTTTTGAAACTCAGGAGCAGCAACATTGTTGTGGTGTCACCAGGGCTTTAAGTGGAAGCTTTTTCAATATTGTATACAAGCCATATTTGCTGCTTATTTATCTTAAGCAACTAACAACCATTGACAAAGCCAATAGTCCTGACTTGTTGTAGGTATGATGTTACTTGCTGTATCATATATCTGGATGCAATGACAGAAACAGCAACAAGTCGGGCGGCACACTATGTTAAGCACAGATTTTTATCTTACATGTTTTAAGCCACGCCCTTAATTACATTGGCCACGCCCCTTTGAGAGACCCCCCGATTTTTTCATCCCACTTAAAGCCCTGCCTGTATCACAAGTCGGCTACGTCAAGTCATTGCCTACGTAACGTCCGTCTGAGGCGTCAATGTACGTTCATCCAATAGGGTCACAACCTTCCGCCCCATCTATATCGGAAGAGTTCTATCGGTGCAGGTTCCCCGTCTACGCCACTCGCCTCCGACGTGGGGGTGGCGCATCCGTCGTCCGTGAGGTCAAGGATCAAAGCTCCCATGCCAGCAGGTCGTTCATCAGTTTGTAATCGTGCCCAACTAGTTTCATGGGTGCTTCTTTCGCGCTGGCCCACTCACTCAGATCTCCTAACCAGTCAGTCGTCATGGGGGATATCGGGCTTAGGCATCTAACGGCTATATATATATATATATATATATATATATACACACACACACACGAACCCCTTATGTTCAAAGGGGGAGGGAACAAGAGGCTACGGGGTAGTCGGGGTAAGCTGGCCTCCATTCAACATATCCCACAACATGAAGCTACCCTGACAAAACTTCTGATTCCTAAGGGGGGGTAAAGGCACACTATGCCTGTAACCTATGTGCTGTTGGGCATCTCAAAAAAAATGTATGGACTGTCCTCCCACACCACCTGGTGTCATGCTTCATCATCGGCAGTCCTCGCTCTTTAAAAACCACGTTTGATAAAGAGCGGGCCTACACCTGGAGACAGGGAGGCACTTCTATAACTAAGTGGGGGCCCGTGCTAAGAATGTGAGTGAGTGATGTTAAAAATTGATGCATGTTGTGTGATATATATCTAACGGCTATACACATTTTGGCCAGGGTCAATCCGAGCATTGCAAATTCTTTGCTCAGTTTTCTATTTTTTTTGGAGGGGGGGAGAATAGACCCCGCAAGCATTGTTTCAGCTCTCTAGATATCTGCCATCCTGTGGCGTTCTGCAGATGACACAAGATCTCATCCCCAGTAGGTAAGAATCTTTGGTTTGATACATATTTTAGAAAGTTGTCAATCATTGTGTCAGCGACGTGTAACCTGCTAACAGTTAAATGTAGCAACACATTTGATCAACATTAAAGAATAGCATTCACCAGTTTTTCTTATAAAGCATGAGTCCAATTTATTCAATTGGAAAAAGAGCATCTAATGCAATTAAATTCAAAGCATTGATAGATGATGGCAACGCAGTTGCTCAATTGTATCACAGTGCAATATATTATATACAGTGCTCTTGGTGTTGAGTGGAAAAGAAAAGGTAAGGGGGCCAAGTGGTAACGTGTGAGAGAAGGACAGGGAAAAGGTGGTTGTGACATATATACATCAGTTATACATGATATGAACCTTTCCGGCCTAGAACAGGTCAAAAGTTCCTGGTTTTACACATAACTCTAGTGAATATCCGTTTTTTTAATCTTTCCAGAGTTTGTGTTGTACGTTGTCTGTATATTGTCGATGTTTCGACCCCTGAAGTGTAGGCTGGTTTAATGTCCTCACAGTGGGGTCTTCATCAGGACTGCACTGAGAAGAGCACCTATGAATAATCGAAAAGGTGTGTGAGGGAATGGACGGACATTAAAAAGACGTGAATGCTACTGGTGTATCTAGGGTAAGATACCTACTCGGTAAAACAGCGGGACTACTACGCCGTGTGGTTGAAGGTAATGGGCTTGAAGTAGCTCCTAAAGGGTGGAGGGAAAAAGACAATCAATGGTCTGCTATCTGAGTCAGTTGTCACTCTAAATGCAGAAGTGCCAATTTGTTGACTTACTCAAACCTCAATGAATGAAAAATGTCAAATAGATGAATCTCCTACAACGGTGTAACTGTTCCTCGCAGTTGGTGTGAATAAATCCAAAGTATCTGCGAATGGAGGTTTACAAATTTCTGGATTTAAGATTCTGTAATCATTTAAACGAAAAACTATGCCGTTGTAAACATATGCACACACTTTGCCAAACTGGCCAGTGAAAGCGCCACCCGGTCGTCGTGTCCTAAGCTGGCGCCGGGGGGGAAATGGATACGAGACGCCAAAGTCGTTAAAATGGCAGTATCACCCATCAGAGTGGTACGAAAAGGTCAACATACTAACCAAAAAGGGGGGCCTCATTAGCGACAATAACCATGCCTG
Organism: Calotriton arnoldi; assembly: GCA_963921515.1. NCBI lineage: Eukaryota > Metazoa > Chordata > Amphibia > Caudata > Salamandridae > Calotriton > Calotriton arnoldi. The sequence goes on from CAWUFW010002037.1 coordinate 1,782,510, forward strand.
CTCACGAACTCATCACATGCATGAAGTAGTGTCTAGGAGCGCTAGCTCAGACACAGTCAAAGTCTAGTGTTGAAGAAACCTATCTTGCCCTCCATGCGAAACAAAACTAAAAAGATGCTTAAAAAGATGGGTCGTGCTCCCCGTTCGCAGAGCGCTGAACCCTACTGAGCACCATCGGCTCAAAGTTGAGCACAAAAACACCCTCCTTGGAAATCTGCTCACAGATCACGGACTTGCAAAGACCAGTTAAATAATGTCTTAAGCCAAGACGACATGCACCGAGCCAAAACTAAATAACATCTGTATCTGGCTTGTCAACACGCTTACCTCTGTCACGGCCGCTCGGCTCAGGGAGTGAGCGCGGCTGCCACGGAGCGAGGTATATGTAGAAACCGCGGCATGGTGTACGTGCACGGAGAGGTGCAGCCGCTACATCGCATCCTGGGGGCTCGTAGCTCCTCGACCTCACTCGGGAGCAGGGATGCTTGATGTACGATCGATTCCCTGTCCTTTGTACAGGTAATGTACACATGGCCATGATAGAGATAAAGATCTTCCGTATAGGTATTAAGTGTTCAAAACATACAGAGTATGTCGGCCATGGGGCAAGAATCTATAGTTAAAGGTCCCCGCGGGTGGTAGTGTCATCAGTGTCTATAGTGTTCATTGTTCCAGTGCAAATAAAACATATAGTTCAAGATGGAGAGAGAGCCAACTTCTCATATAATGACAGTACATTGCATATGTCAGACAGTATGTATTACGATGTAGACATTTGACACATAACATCCTGAATAACAAAGTGGTGTAATAAGACATGGGATTTCAAAAGAATTTTTTGAAAAACAGATAGAAAAAGGCACGACGATCAACAGCAAGGATCTTTTACACATTGTATACTGGACACCAAGTGGTGTTTTATGACATGGGATTTAAACAGTTTGAAAGCAGATGGTAAAGGGCACACGGTCAACGACGGCATGGATCCTTGACACATTGTATCTTGGACACCAAGTGGTGTTATATGACATGGGATTTAAACCGTTCAAAAACAGATGGTAAAGGGCACATGATCAGCAATATTAGCCCTTTTGACATGTCCGTGGTGACATATTCTAAAAAGTCACCTCCCCCATGTTTATTCAGCGGTCAAGCCTGTTAGTTGTGCATTGGTACCATCCAATTCATTTAACCCATGGTTAACTGTGTCCAAGAGGTACATCCATTTACACTCTCTTAGGTTCAGGATGGGCCCCAGATCACCTCCCCTTGCTCCCAGGGTTACTTTCTCAAGCACCAACCATCTGATGGAATCTGGTGGGTGTGCTTGCGTCCTGAAATGTTCCACTAGGGGGGCACCTATGGTATTACAGAGAATTCTGCTGCAATGCTGCAGAATCCGTGTTTTGACTTTTTGCCTTGTCTGACCGATATACAGTTGATTGCATGGGCATGTAATGGCATAGATTACGTCACTTGAATTACAATTGGTATGTGTTTTGAGTTCAATGGTGTGGTGTTTGTAGCAAAAAGATTTTGTTTCAATGACCATTTTGTAAGCCTTGCATCGTGTACATTGAAATGGCCCACCACTTCTGGGAGATTCCACATCGTTTGGATGGTTTGTTTGGGTGGCGTTTCAAGGAGAGAGCGGACAACATGGGCTCTAACATTCTTCGCTTTTTTGAAGGCGTGCATAGGCGGTTCCTGCATATCCAGATCTGATATAAGATTCCAATGTCCATTGATGATTTTTCTGATCTCATTGCTCCTAGTACAGAAGGTTGTTACACAAATCATTCTGTTGGTATCCGTTGAGTGTTGTTTCGGTGTCAGTAATGTCTCTCTGTCATTGTACCAGGCTCGTTTTCTTGCTCTTCTTACCAATCTCCTAGGGTATCCCCTCTCCATAAGACGGGTGATAAGAAGGTCTGATTCATTGAAATAATCCTCCTTCAAGGAACAATTTCTCCGGATCCGGAGAAATTGGCCAAATGGCAAGTTGTCACGGAGGCTCCGATTATGGTGGCTGGTGTACCTCAGCAGGGTATTGCGTTCGGTAGGCTTTCTGTACAATGTGGTATAAAGGTGATTATCCGATGTTTTAATGGTGATATCCAGAAAGTCGATGGTTTGCCTGTCCCAATGTATGGTAAACTTGATATCTTGGGAACATGTGTTTAGCCACTCAAAGAAACTCTTCAATTCTGGCTCGTCACCTGACCAAATCATTAGTACATCGTCTATGTACCTTCGCCATTGTGTGACATTTTCCTTGTATGGATTTGCGTTGGAGAAGATGTAATCTTCCTCAAATTTGTCCATGAAGAGGATTGCTAGGTCCGGGGCAAAGGCAGCCCCCATAGCTACTCCTTTCGTTTGGATGAAGAATTCATTTTGAAAAACAAAAAAGTTTTTCGTCATAGCTACTTCCAGAAGTTCCACTATGAATTGCGTGGGGACATTTGCTGGTTGGGGTCTTTTATCCAGAGCTTGTCTCATCACTTCCAATGCTGGTTGTTGTGGAATACTCGTATAGAGGGATACGATATCTAGTGTTGCCAAAAGTTGCTTGCCCGGATCAAACTTCATTTTGTCCACCATGTTGATGACTTGCATCGTGTCTCGAAGGTATGCCATAGTTGTTTCAGCCAAAGGTTTTAAGAAGAAGTCTACGTATTTGCAAACTGGCTCTAGAATGGAGCCGCACCCTGATATGATGTGTCTTCCAGGGGGTGTCTGTAGATTCTTGTGTACCTTCGGTAAGGTATAGATGGTGGGAAGACGTGGTTGGTTGGTGATTAAATATTCAAATTCTTGGTCTGACAAAAAACCGGTCTCTTTCCCTTTTTCCGTGATGAGGCGGATCTGTCTTCCTTAGTGGGGTCTGTGGTGACAGGGCTGTAACTTATGCCATCGCCTAATTGCGAGTATATTTCAGCTTTGTAGTCCAGTGTATTTTGGACCACGATAGCACCGCCCTTATCTGCCGGTTTAATTACTATTGTCTTGTTGTTCTTCAATGAGTTCAGAGCTTCACGCTCCCCTTTTGTGATGTTATGTTTCACATAAGACTTGGTTGAGCATGTTTTCATCACATCACGAATGACTACACTTTCGAAAGTCAAGATTTTATGCGGCATCATATGGGTCGGGGGCATGAATGTGGAGGGTTTGCGCATTCCAGTATTTGATGTAGGGGCTGATGGTGGAGAATGTCGGTAGAAATGTCTCAATCTCACTTTCCGAAAGAAACGGTGTAGTTCCGTTTTGACATTGAAACGGTTGGGAAAAGATGTGGGGACAAAGGAAAGTCCCTTGCTGAGAATACTGGTTTCATCATTGGATAGAGAGTATGTTGACAGGTTGATGATAGGGCTCCTTTGATTTTCTACCATCTGTATGTTCTTCGGCGGGTGTTGATCTCCCCGTGGTTCTCTCCCTGTTGGCGTCCCGTGCCCCAGTTCTGTTGGTTCTGTCCTCTTCGTGTTGGCCGACTCCAATTGTAGCCGCGTCCTCTGGGCGGTCTCCATTGGGTATCCTCTAAAAAAGGAGTGCCAGATGTTTGAGGGCCTTGAGGTGGTTGATACCATGGGTCTTGGTAGTGGTATCCGCTGCTTGGTCCTGCTTGTTCACTGTCGCTTCCGGTGCTGTAAGACCCAGATGAGTCCGAAAAGTTAGTGAACCGTCTGCTTCCTCTGTATCCTCCTCTCCCTCTGTTATAGAAGCGTCCTTGTGTATCTTGTTTAAAGTAATCCTCCTGGAGGTATGGATATGTGATCGATTCCCTGTCCTTTGTAACAGGTAATGTACACAATTCCAATTGAATAAATTGGACTCATGCTTTATAAGAAAAACTGGTGAATGCTATTCTTTAATGTTGATCAAATGTGTTGCTACCGCGACCACCTTTCTTTTTGTACTGCATTACTGACCCAGGTCGAGTAGTTTTTGTGGGTTACCCCCTAATACTTAATAACAGTTAAATGTAGTCAGGAAAACAAATGTGGCCATGAGTCACATTGGCAAGTCAGACGGGCCTTTTACAAGATTACAGATGGACTTTCTAGAAAGGACTTCCTGTAATAATTTAAGATGTATTTTAGTAATTATCTGCCTGTTTAGCAGGTGGATCAAGGCCGACCCAACCATAAGGAGTGATGCTCTCACTGTGGCTACGTTTTTATTGGGAGAGTTGATCCCTAACTATTTGGAGTCAGACAAAAGAAGTAATTTCAAAAATAAGATTGAGGGTTCTTTGCAAGGCAGTGAAGGTGGTGTTATATTCTGGAGTTAGGCCCATGTAGCGAAGCAGCTTATTTCTGACATTGTCTTCACAAATAAAATTTCCAGCTGTGACCTTTTGCACATATTTGCATGCACAACAATGTTGGATTAGTTTCTCTGAAACGAAACTTGTTTTTACATCTAGCTTTGCACAACATTATCACAACGCCTTGAACATCATGTACAAGATCTCATTTTGCACTACGTACAAATGTCATCACTATCTTCATCCACGGGGCAACAGGGCTATCTACATATCCATAACATCACTGATATATACGCACATCGCAAGGCTGCTTTTACTATAAAAGATGAGCATCCCGATAGATTAGTAGAGGAGGTACTTCCGCTGACACCGAGGGTCCTTGCATGCTGAGAAATCACCACGCGGCAACCTGACATCTCGTGAGGGGTGTCCAGTTCGTGACCAAGATGGGGTCCTTCACTCTATCCCATCAGGTAATGGGGTTGGATTGTCCCTTGGGGGGATTCTTGGCTCTACACCTACACACACTCTAGGCACACTTATAGTAGGGTTAGCATAGTAGGAGTACGCTAGATTACTATCTTGTTTATCTGCCTGCATATATACAATTGCTTAGCACCATGGTAGAACTATATCTACTATTTACGCTTTTGGTGCTTGTAATCACGTTTATCTGCTTTTGTCTACTAATCATTGTAGCACACGTATTTTATGCAAGAATAACGTTGGTTCAATAAATATTATTGAAAATGTCCCACTGTGTATTCTCTGTATATTACTCTGAGAATAAGTGAGCACGAGTGACTGAGCGAAAGGTTCTGTACTGTTTCCACGATCCTTGAGGGGACAGGGTTGTCATGTTCAGTGGTTGCCAGAAACCATTCGCTCCTTGGTAGGTTGGGGGGCTTACAGTGGCACTGTGAGCTAGCTGGTCTATAGTTCCACATATCCTGCGGGGGTGTCCAGAATCAGTCGTGACACCAAGCCCTTAGTTTATGTTGTCCAAACAATGCTCAGGTCCTACGGATTGGTAGGAACTACACGACAGTGGAACACAAGTTTTATTTATTTTATTTAAAGAGTTTTGTATAGCGCAAACAAGACCACAGGGGGTATCAGAGCGCTTTACAGATTGGCAATTACGAAGGTACAAGAAATGTAAACAATAGCACACCGGACAAGAAAAGGCCAAAACATATCATAGCAGCCATAACAGTTCAAAAAAGACAAGAGTAAGATAGCGAGACCTAGGAGGAACTGGGGATCTAGCCCAGAAATTTCTTCATCAGAATCTCTTTAACTTCATAACAGTTTAATAAGGACAAGATTAAGATAGCGAGACCTAGGGTGATCTGGGTCCAGTGTGGATATTACCCAGAAGCATCAGCAGTTATAGAGGGAGCAAATGGTAATCTGAAAACAAAGCTGGCAAACGTTCACGCATTAACGACATTGTAATGGCTAGATGTCCTTCCCTTGGTGCTGTTAAGTATGAGGAGCACTCCCAACAATACTACAGACTTGTCTCCTCATGAGGTGCTCATAGGCAGAGCTATGAGAATTCCTGGTATTCCTTTAGCTGTACGTGTGAGCATAACTGATGATCCAGTTACTGCAAGAGATTGGCTGATCGGGAATGCTATATCTCTCGTCAGGTGAGATTGGCTGCACCTTCAACAACTGAGGAAGTAGAGATTACATGTTGGCTCTTATTTAGAGGTATTTATCATGTCTGTGGCAAAACAGCTTATTTTAACATTCCATGTAATTGGGTTGGGGTGTCGTGCTATCTGGCTTTAGTCTTTCCAAGAATATATTAGCAGAATGAAATGAGTCTTAAAAGGGCGAAGCAAGGTTTTGGACAAGCGTTAATGGACATATTTGGTGTGTTGGTTCCTCCTATTCCTGTGACTTTGAATGATGAGAAAGTGTCTACTTTGGTAGTTACAGTAGATGTTTTGACTAAAATTGAGAAGATGCTAGCCATCCGTACAACGGTTATTCAAAATTGGCTTGGTTTGGATATTTTGCTTACAGAATAGGGTGATGTGTCGTGTAATATAGGTCCAGCAGTGTTTTTATGTTTATTCCTGATAATAGCATTATTAATATTATGAACTTATAGTGCACACAGCTACCCCAAGGGGTTTCCTGGTGCATGGCAGGAGGAGAGGATGCACAGAGCTAGGTGAACGGGTTAGAAAAGCCCGGTCTTTAGGCCCCTATGAAAAGCAGGAAAGGATGTGCAGTTTCTCAATGAATCTGGATGGGAGTTCCAAAGTTTCTGGCCTAAATAAGCAAAAAAACGGCCCTTCATACGGGACAAGCAAAACCTGGGATAGCATGTGTATTAGTCAGTATATAAATAACATAACTAACGTATAATGTGAAGCTAAATGTTTGGAAGAGACTTGTGCTTTGGTAGCAATTGGTTAATGGTCCAGTACAATTGGAAAATGAATAGCAAAGACTGGTGAATGGTTTGGTGATGTGGATCGAGGTATGATGAGACAAATAATGACCTCAGTTATCATAATTAATATTAGTATAATTGGCTTATTTATTTTATTAAAGCTATTTAAATGTACTTGTTTTAAAAATTCATTTGAATGTGGTTGTGCAAAAAAGGCAACTACCAGGAAGAGAAAGAGAGAAGAAATTGAGATGGATGACATAAAATCCAGAATGTTTGGCAATCTAAAAGCCCTGGGAGAAATGAAGAAGAAAAAACTGAAAAGTGATGAATGACCTATTGAAGAGTAGACTCGAATGTTTGTTATGATTTCAGGAGAGGGGAATGTTAGAGCAGATTTAATAAAGAATAATGTTCATTTTCGTGTGTTTAAGTTCACATAAGTAGGCCGCAAAACTAATTTGTGTATTTGATTCGGTTGACAGCTAAAGAAATGTGGCTTTTTTTAAAAATACAATTGGAAGTTTTCTGTGTGCATGTTCTTCTCTCTACAATGCATCTCTTTTCATAAAATAGGCGAAAACATGATCTGTTCTGTGCAGGGGTTTATTTGTGCTATATAAAATAAAGTTCTTCAAAGGAAGCTTCCCAGAGATGTTACAATTGTTCAAAGCTGCTCCTGATCACAGCCACAACCATTTGTAAATTTTATTTTAATAAATTCATTGTTCAATCATTTAATGTTGTTTCATCTTGTATGTAGTGTAAAGGGACTCATTGTTGATTCATTTTGGAAAGGTTTCTACTGAAGCCTGTTGTATGTTACATGCAATGCTGATTGGTTTCTGTCACGTAATTTTTATTAATGCAGCCCATCTTACTACCTCATGTTATGTAAAGCGATACAAAAGGGGATGATGGACGGAACGTTTGAGCCAATCAAACACTCACCCCCAGTCAACTGATCTGGGTTTAATCCATCATCATTCTTTAGCTCACTCCACCACCCCAGTTCAGACATGGCCATATGCAAATCAGTCTGACCCTGTGCCTCATGGGAACAGTCCAGCCCGAACTGCCAAGCCATGTCTTCCCTGGACCAGGAAACAAGCATCCTAGGACCGGTTTCTGGCATTCCAGCCGTCATCAGCCAGGCTTGCTTGAATCCAGTGGCAAAGTGAGCAAGGGACCTACGTCTGGGCATACCCCCGCCAACTTAGGGCGAACAAAGCGATACAAAAGGGATGATGGACGGAGCGTTTGAGCCAATCAAACACTCACCCCCAGTCAACTGATCTGGGTTTAATCCATCATCATTCTTTAGCTCACTCCACCACCCCCAGTTCAGACACTGGCCATATGCAAATCAGTCTGACCCTGTGCCTCATGGGAACAGTCCAGCCCGAACTGCCAAGCCATGTCTTCCCTGGACCGGAAACAAGCATCCTAGGACCGGTTTCTGGCATTCCAGCCGTCATCAGCCAGGCTTGCTTGAATCCAGTGGCAAAGTGAGCAAGGGACCCACGTCTGGGCATACCCCCGCCAACTTAGGGGCGAACAAAGCGATACAAAGGGGATGATGGACCGGAACGTTTGAGCCAATCAAACACTCACCCCCAGTCAACTGATCTGGGTTTAATCCATCATCATTCTTTAGCTCACTCCACCACCCCAGTTCAGACATGGCCATATGCAAATCAGTCTGACCCTGTGCCTCATGGGAACAGTCCAGCCCGAACTGCCAAGCCATGTCTTCCCTGGACCGAGAAACAAGCATCCTAGGACCGGTTTCTGGCATTCCAGCCGTCATCAGCCAGGCTTGCTTGAATCCAGTGGCAAAGTGAGCAAGGGACCCACGTCTGGGCATACCCCCGCCAACTTAGGGGCGAACAAAGCGATACAAAAGGGGATGATGGACGGGGCAGCTTGAGCCAATCAAACACTCACCCCCAGTCAACTGATCTGGGTTTAATCCATCATCATTCTTTGAGCTCACTCCACCACCCCAGTTCAGACATGGCCATATGCAAATCAGTCTGACCCTGTGCCTCATGGGAACAGTCCAGCCCGAACTGCCAAGCCATGTCTTCCCTGGACCGGAAACAAGCATCCTAGGACCGGTTTCTGGCATTCCAGCCGTCATCAGCCAGGCTTGCTTGAATCCAGTGGCAAAGTGAGCAAGGGACCCACGTCTGGGCATACCCCCGCCAACTTAGGGCGAACAAGCGATACAAAAGGGGATGATGCTCCTGTAAATCTACAAAAAGTGCTTTATTTGGGATGTTTGCCAGAGCTTTTTCCCTGACTAACTTATCTTTTTGCTTCCTGTAATGATTTTTGATTTTAAGTAAACTTTCATGGTTTGTACTTTGAATCTTGTCCTGTGTGGGGTTTCCTGTGTTTTTTTCCCCTTTATTTGTCTAGGGTCCTCATCCTTTGGGACTCACACAGCCCTGCTCTGTCCAATTGGCCCTTTTATTAGAAAGTGCTGACATCGGGTACTGGTAGATAGCTCTAACTGAGGGAGCCAAGGAGAAGTCATCATTCTCCACATCAGAAGAGCACTTCCATTTCCAGATTATGCCCTTTGAATTGAGGAATGCCCCTGCTACCTTCCAACAGTTGGTCGAACTGGTCCTGGCTGAGTTGGAAAACTTCGGTGCCACTGATCTGGATGACACTGCTGTCTTCAGCTCCAGCTGAGAACATCATCTGATCCACCTGCATGAAGTGCTTCAGCGCTGCAGCAGGCAGACCTGACTTTCAAGGTCAATAAGTGCCATGTAGGGCAGGGCTCTGTCATGTACCTGGGACATCTAGTTGATGGAGGGGCATGCACAGCCTCTCCAGCAAAGGATTCAAACCATTCCAGCCTGAAAGTCTCCAAAGACAAGGTCTCGGGTGAGAGCCTTTTAAGGGCTCACTGGATTTTACAGGATGTTTGTAAAGGGGCATGCCACAATTGTTTACCCCTGACTGAGCTGACTTCCAAAAAGCAGCCAAGGAATGTTATCTGGACAGAGGTGTGTCAAAAACCTTTTGGCACCTTGAAGGAGGCCATGAGCACAGCACCAGTAATTAACACACCGCACATTAGTAAGTCATTCTTTGTGCAGACAGACGCTTCAGCGCATGGCATTGGGACAGTACTCTCGCAGCTGAATAAGGAAGGCCCAGACCATACGTAGACAATTGTTGCCCATGGATCAGAGGTGGAGTACAATTTTAAGAGAGGCATTTGCAGTGGTCTGGGAACTGAAGCCATATTTGTTTGAGATTCATTTCTGGGTTTAGACAACTACCGGCCACTCAGGTGGCTAATGCAATGGGGGTGAGAATCCTAAACTGTTGGGGTGATCCATCTCCCTACAGAATACGGACTTTATGGTGGAACACAGAGTTGGAAATGACCACCCCAATGCTGATGGTCTTTCCAGGTTTTTCTGCCTTAGTGATGAGAACTCCCATTGAGGTGGCTAGTTCTCACTGCCTTCTGCTGGGGGCACCTGTGTAGGAAATTACCAACTTTTTTCGTGGTGTAGCCCCAGATTTTTTCCAAAACTGTTTTTGCTGGCTGTAGAACTTTGCGTCTGCTAACAAGAGGTAAAATGCCTGAGCTCCATCTTTTAGCATTATGAAATCGGTATACTCCTAAATGGCATATTTAGCTTACCTATAAGTCCCTAGTACATGGTACAAAGTGTACACAGGACCTGTAAGTTAATTGTCACTAGTGGACTGCAGCACCTATTGGGCCATTCACTACAGTGGCAGTGCAATCACAGCTTCAGGCCCACCTGTGTAGCCATTACTATAGCAGTGTAAGAACTTCAATTCGACCTGTCAAAATAAACCATTTTGACTGGGCACAACCTCCCTTTGAAGTATTAATAGGTCACACTATATAGGCCTTGCAACCCACAAGGCAGAGTGCAGGTATTTAAAAATAGGACGTGAAGAAATGTAATGTTAACGTGCCCTTACAGTGACTAGAACCCGAAAAGCTATTTTTCACTGTGGCATGCCTAGCTGTCTTATGTAGAAAACCAGAGTACAGATTAGAAATCCTAATATTGTCTCTCTTGGATGGAACTAGCTAGAAAAATTATTAAACAACATTTTAATAGATATTAAAAATCGAATTAAGTAGTGAACACATTTGCTCTCCAACTTCTCCCAGACAGTGATTAGCATTTGAATAAGTGTGTATGAGGTGTGAAATTCCTCCCATTAGCTACACAATAGGTCACTGTGAATGACTGGTTGACCTGAATGGGCAGAGATGACTCCTCTGAACCTCCCAGAATACACATGGTGGGGGCTGTGGGCAATCCATTTTGGCATTAGTGTTAAAACCTGATGGAATGTCAAATTCTACTTGACAGGTCTGCTTGGGTTTACATATAACACTTTGAGGGCACACTTGAAAGGAAGGAAACCGGATGCCAAGACAATTCTTATGTATCCACTCTCTAGTTGCTAGAAAATCCTGCTTTTGTCCTACCAGACTTCTGTATCTGGGTTTATTGGGGGTACAGTGGCTGTCTCAAAATTGTGTTGGGAGGAAGAGGGACTATGGATGAGGCGCGGTCTAGGGAACATGGCATCTAGCTAGTCGGCAGGTCGGAGGAGCTTGAGGCGACACAGCATGGATGTAGAGTGAAATGATATCACATGCATAAGAAAGGAGTTGGGTAATGAGGTATGTGGCAGGAGAATGTAAAAGGTAGAAAATCTGCAGCAGTAGAACGTGGGCCTCACCATTGTCGGCTGTCGCAAAACGGGAATCTGCAAACGTGGAGCATTGGTCCCAAGGGGCGGCTGGGCTCAGAAGGAGGAGGGTGGCATCGGCACGTATCCCATTCCACAGGAATACAGGCAGAGTGAGCACTAGTGCAGATAAATCTTTGTGTGAGGAGCGTGTTGTGCAAAAGGAAAATGAAAGCAGTGTTGGGACACATTCTGGCGCCACATTAAAGAGGGAGTGGATGTCGGAAATACAGAGAAGTGAACCCCAGAGGCAAGAGCAGAAGCAGAGAGACTGTTTTGGAGATAACACAAAAGAGGCAAGGGAGATCACCACCTGCAAAGTAAGTGAAGGGTTACGTGGAGAGACAAGCAGAGTAAAGCCCCCAGTAGAACATAAATCATAAACTCTCCCGGTGGAAAGGTATACACTCAGGTCAGCAGGGAGAGTGAAAGGTTGGGAGCAGGGAGTAGTGGGGGACACGAAGAACGCAGAGGGAGGAAAAGGGCAAAATTAGAGACAGACCACTTCATCAGGTAAACTGCTAAGAGGACAGCTGGGTAGCAGTTATTTAAGACATTTTAGGAGTAGTATCAGTAAAGGGACTCCTTCAATTGTAGATAGGGCACCTAGAGGAAATAAACATCTGTTCAGTGCCATGATACCCTTCGTGGTGAACATGCGCTTTACAAATACACGTTATATGTTGTTAGGAAGTGATATAACTACGAATATCCCAAAGAAGGTGAGCAAATCAAGTAGAGCAGAAAAAACATTGAAGATAACACCCTCCCTCAGATCTTTTTTTAAGATTCAATCTCAGAAGTTAAGCCTGGAGGTAGGGATGGCTGAAATGGATAGAACCTTAAGGCAAAATCATGGTGCCTTACGGCCCCCTGTGAATGAGCAAGACAAAGTGAAAAGTAGTCAGGGGGTAATAGCAGACAATGGGTTTGCATGTCTATCAGGGGAGGGGAGAAGAAGAGCGTCAGAGCACAACCAATGCTGCAGGTGTGTGGCAAGGAAGTGACATAAATTGTGGGTCAGCTGATGAGGTTCAAGGTATACTAGAAAGCTTGTCCCAAGAGATCAGAACAAGGTTTTCCACTTGTGAGCAAAATCAGGAAACTATACAAGAGGCTTGTGTAACTCTAGGAGAAAACAACTGACGGTTCAGCATTACGAACTCCGGTACTAGAGGGCGAACTCAGGCACTGGAGTTAAGCTCCACATTAGATGCCTATAAGAAGGAAATACAGGACTTAAAGCAGGGTGATAAAGAAAAGCGAGAAAGGATGGAAATATTAGAGAATAATGCTAGACGTAATAACATAAGGATTCTGGGAGTTCCAGAAGGGGTGGAGGGAAACAACCTAAAATCATTTGCTATAAACCTCCTTAAGAAGTCATTCCCCCTAGTAGTGACAGAAGAAGAATTAGCATGAGATAGCCAATAAATTCACAGAGATCCTTTCAGACTAAAGACCAACAGAAGTAAACGGGGGAAAATGTTAGTAAATTTTCAAACATATTCTTTAAAAGAACAGATATTAGCTTTAGGCCTTAAGACAAAAGATCTACAGGTAGGGGAGCATATATTTAAAGTTTGCTCAGATATTACACAGGTGACCTTGGACATACAATGGGAGCTGGGAAAGCAACTGAATGAGTTTGGATATGGGGCAAAGGTGCAGCTGGAGTTCCCTGCCATACTGAGTGTGATGTGAGACAAAATGCTTAATTTGAAGGAATCTAGCGAGGTAGTGGACCTCATCACTCAAATGAAGACAAAATCAACACAAGAGTGCAAGGTTCGGATTTGCTAGATAGTGAGACTTTTTCTTCTTTTTGGAGGTGGTTTCAGTGGTAATTGGGTGATGGCGTAATGGTATAGCAATGTGATTACAATTTTCAGCCCCCTTAGAACTCAAAAAGGGTAGAGTGACCATTCCTATCTATGGAAAGAGGAGGGTTCCCAAATGGGTGGGAGGAGGGGTGGGTGAATGGGAAGGGGAGAGAGTGAGTGAGGGTGAGGGAGCACAGGGTGAAGCATTTTTCAAAAAGCAAAATGAAAAAAATGTCCTCTCTCAGCCTTTTTAACAGCAGATATCATGGTGGTAGGAAAATGAACATATGCTACCCCACAGTAAGAAGCTAATAGTTTGGAGGGGAATCATTAATGATGGATAGAATGACATTTTGCCTACTGACGTGGAATGTAAATGGAATGAGGTTGAAAAGAAAAAGGAGGTTAATAATAGAATATATAAAGGACAGTGGGGCGCAGGTAATAGGGCTGAGATAATGGAATTTATGTAAGAATCAAAATTGGGTCCAGCAAGTTGTGGCTACGGACCAAACATGCTGTAGTAAGGGTTTGACAATTATAGAAATAGCAGGCCATGGGTTAGAAATATTGAAGTATGAGGCAGATAGCTCAGGAAGATGGGCAATACTCAAATTGGGAAAGTACAAAAACCTGTTAACTGGCGCTGGAAATTATGGACTGAACTTAGATCATCCAGAGCCGCTTAAGCACTTTAGTTCAGTTTAAGTGGAATATAAATCACCAATCGTCATAGAGAGAGATTTTAATGCAGTATTCGATCCAAAGATGGGCAGATCAGCGCAAAGGTTTATGAGGGTTCAAAACAAAACTCACAGCTACCTCAAGTTTTTGATGGGAGAATTAGGCTTTCGTGATATATGGCATAAGAGTGCATGCCCTGTCCGAGACTAGACGTTTTATAGTAGGAAATATAAAAGTTATTCCCGCCTTGAATATTTTTGGTGGAAGACAACATAGTCAAGGAAACTATTAATGTAAAACATTTCCCAGTGCATTTGTCAGACCATTCAGCGGTGTGGTTAGAATTGAAATTACTTGCTCTGAATGGTAATGAAAGATGGACAGTAGACAGGAAGATATTTTTAGAAGTAGAGATAATCAAAGCATTTCAGACTGATACAGATTTGTACAGAGAACACAACAGAGGCTCAGCCCGATACCTGTAGCATGGGACGCATATAAGGCCTATATAAGTGGCAATATTGGTAACATTTTATGGTACAGATGAAAATTAGTAAGAGAAGAGCTGATGAAGATGGAATTGGAGTTAAAGCAGGTGGATAGGGCCTCAAAAAACAGGCAGGGGAAGTGGACAGAATGAGGATCGGGCAAATTTTAGAGAATCTCCAGCAAACCTTTAACCTTAAAATGGAAAATAAATTTGTAAGAGATGGGAGGTTAATATGCTGCGACTCTTCGTGTCTGGGGAGAAGTGTGACAAATTATTGGCATGGAAAGCAAGAAAACATTGAGCTATGAGTAGCATAAAAGAAATTCTAGATGGAAAGACAGGTAGTGTGGAAATAAGTAATGAGAGGATAGAACAACTTTTTTAGAATTTTATCCAGGCCTATATAGATGAGATGTAGTGGAAGAAATGGAAATAAAGAGGTGGGTATCCAACAAGGAGGTTTCTAAGCTAGGAGAGGGACAATTGATGGAGCTAAACCAAGAGATAAGTGGGGAAGAAATAGTAAAGGCCATCAGAAAAGAAAAAAGCAGCAGGCCCGGATGGCTTACCAAATGAAATCGATATTAAACTATGTGAAAACATCATACCAATGTGGAAGAGGCTGTTTAATTCATTTCTTTTAGAGAGGGATCCAATATCACAGACATGGAATGAAGCAACTATAAATTTAATTTTAACACCAAACCCCCGACTGAGTGCAAGCCATTTAGGCTCATTTCGCTTTCAAACTGCGATTACAAGATTTTATCTGTCATTATAGCTAAGAGCCTAAACACAGTTATAAACATTCTAATACATCAAGATCAGAGAGTTTTTTTTATCCCTGGGAGGTTCCTGCATGAGTTGGCACACTCTTTAATTGAAACCTATGATTTGGCTACCTCATATAAGATACTCGAGGCATTCATGAATCTTGACGCAATAAGAGAGCTTAAGGGTAAGCTGGAAATATCTGCTGGACACCTTGGTGCACTTTGGTTTTAAAGTGGAGTTTTTCTGAGCTATTGAGCAAATCTATAGCAGACCATCAGCAAGGGTGTTGATAAATGGAAAATTGTCCTGAAAGGTTACGATAAGCCAAGACACAAGGCAAGGGTGTCCCTTATCTCCTCTCCGATTTATACATTGAACCATTAGCTCGGCAGTTTAGAGAGGATAATGGAATAGCCCCATTTGTGTGTAATGGTCTAGAGAGGAAGGAAGAGATGTACGCTGATGACCTGATGATATACACGTCTAGTCTTGAGAAATCGATCTCGCAAGTTGAACAAGTGATTCTCGACCAGAAGGATATCGGGTATGAAGTTAACTGAGTAGAAACAGAAATTATGACATGGATTGACAAATAGCAGAGGCCTAGTAAAAAAATGAGATGAGGCATTTAGGGATAGTGGTTACACAAGATCTACAAAAAGTACCAGAGGTGAACCTTTCAAGGGTTGCGACAAAACTAGAGATACTCATGAAACTGTGGAAAAACGCTTACCATTTAGGGAAGGGGGAACTTGATTAAAATGATTGCCCTACCCAAGTTCACCTTCCTATGTTAGAACATACCCATTACTTTTGACAAGAAGATCCTTAAATTGCAAGGTAAAATAAACAGTTTTATATGGACCTGAAATGGAATTAGAATCTCCTGGAGGAAACTCAGGAGAAAATGGGACAAAGGTTGGCTTACCTTCCCAGATTTACGGTACTACTGTTGGGCATTCCAATTTAACCAATAGCAGAATGCTAATTCGGGTACCCGATGCCTCAATGTTGGGTGAAGGAGGGCGATAAAGGGCTTATCTTTATAAGCTCGGGGCTCCAAAGTGCTTTAAGAAAGTTTGCCTGTAGATGTTACAAGCAGCCGCCAGAGTTTGGTATGAGATAAGATTAAAATTATAGATCTCGTATTATCACCAATGTTCTCAAATCTGGTGCTCCCCAGGTACACCGGAATGTATGAAAGATCAATTAGGTGGCCCCCTGAAAGATGCAGATATTTGGAACCGAGGACATTTGTTGGATAGTGAGGGGCTTTTGTCATGGCAAAGTTTGACAGAAATGAGGTGTGATAGAATGTCCAGATTTAAATATCATCAACTTCAAAACTGTGTTAATGCACACCAAGAGGTTTATATGGAGTCCACATCCAGTGAAGAATAATAGCAAAACATAGCACCGAGGAAAGCAGAGATAAGATGGTTTTGGAGATTAATGGAGTGCACAGACACAATGCAAGAATCTCCAGCAAAGATATGGGCCACATCCTTGCCAAGGAGCGAACAAGAAGATGTAAGGCAAGTATCTTTTGCTATTCTATATACAACAGTGAAATCTGCATCTCTAAGGAGAAATCACTTGTTTACTCTTTATAGGGTCTTTTGGAGCCCATCAAGACTGGCAAAGTGCTGGAGAGGTGACTGAAGGCTGCCCTAAGTGTGGATATGACATGGCAGATGACAGTGCATATGTTTGTAATATGTAAGGTGCTGCAACCATTTTGGTACAAGGTGAGCAAGATAATGTTTGAAATCCTTCAAGATACTGTTGATGTAAGCCCTACTCTCATTTTCTTTGGGATTTAAAAAAAGGAGAAAAGAGATAGAGTTGCAATGCTAACTAATGCACGTAACATCCTGTTTTATATCCTGCTACTGGCAAGAAGAGAAATTTGTAAATACTGGGTTCAGATAATGCCGCCACGATATACAGGTTGGATGAGCTATATGAAATATGTGAGTGCCCTAGATCTGTGTTGTTTGAATCAGAAACTGTCCCAGATGTGGCAACCATTTACAAAGTGAATAAATACCAACTCTCATGAAAGTCAGATGATTACACCAGGCTGAGGACTCAGCAGAAGTACTTATAAGAAGACTGGTATAGGTTCAATATACCAAAGCATAAATGGGTAAAGTTGTATTAGATGCGTATGAGGCAGTCTAATATATCCCGCCACTAATACGACATCAAAGGTGATATGAGGACTAAAAGAAAGTTAGTATTAGATGTGAGAGGGCACTAAGACTACCAAAGTACACTCACCACGCACAGCCCTAGCCCTCTGAGTCCAAGTTGAGTATGACCGAAGATTTTTGCCATCTGGAAAATGCCCACAGTGGGAAGGGTTGGCCACTGTAACTCTTACCCCATTGATTAATTTTTGCTCAGGAGTCCTCTCCAGGCACCCACTTCAGAACAATGCTGAACCTGAGGAAGAACAGCAGAGGACTGAACCTGCTGTCTTTGACCTGAGAGGAGCCATGAAGGACTGGCTCTGCTCCATCTTACACCCAGGTCAAAGAGGTGGACTCCAAGGGTCTTAAGCCTGACCTCCTGTTCAAGCTACAGGAATATAACAAGCTACAAGAGGCCTTTCCTACAACTCACCAGTGGCAACTGGACCTGGACTGGACCCTCCTGTTAGCCTCTTCCTGACACCTTGTGAGTCTCTAAGAGCCTCTCCAGAGATCCTTGTGGGGTTTAGAAGTGTACACCTGTGGTGGACTGGGACTTAAAGGACTAAGGGGCCTTATTACAAGTTCGGCAGTCCAATGGACCGCCGAACATGTGGTGGCGGTCCGCCCGCCTCTTTAGGACTATGACGGTTGAACTGCCATGGGACCACAGCTGCTGCCAGGAATTTATTTCCCTGGCAGTGGCGCAGCAGTCTGAGGCCCCTAATATGCTGGTGGTGCCGCTGCGGCACCGCCCAGCATATTGGGAGTTTCCTTACTGCCACACTTTCCATGGCGGTGCAATTGCCATGAAATGTGTGGCGGTGTGAAACAAAGGCCCCCTTGTGCCTCTGCGCCATGGGGTGCATGCAGGGGGGCACATGGTGTGCCCCCTGTCTGCATGCACCCCCATGTTCCTGCATGGAACGAAATGCACAACATTGTGCATTTTGGTCCATGCAGGAACATGCTTTGACGTTCCCATTGCTGTGCCTATTTCAAACGCACCGCTGTGCGAATGCCAAAGTAATGCCTGCCAGCGACTTAAAAAGTCGTAATCTGGCTGGCCGTCTGTTTTGGCAGTGTGGGCGCGGGGCAGCAGCCCCGCGCCCACAGTGCCAAAGTCATAATAAGGCCCATAGTCAGAAGATAATAATTTTCACAAGGAAGAATCGGGTTGATGTCCCCGACCCATGCTCCATCGCGATCAGCCTCAAACTGCACCTAGGTCCCGGTCTATGGCGACCACTGACTATCATTGATGCTTTGTGCTTTCCTGTCGCTATTTCTACCTTAAAGTTTTTTTTAAAAATCTTATCTCTGGCTATTCTTATTGGATTTTTGTCATTGTGGTGTCGTTTTGTTTATTACATTTTACTCTTTTTTTTCTAATTAAGTTAAGGCTGTCTGCTCTGTGCCATAGCTAACAGGGAGTTGAGCTCAGGTTAATTTAGTGACTTTCAGGGTTGACAAGGGTTGTGATTGTTCCTCGAGGTGGGTTGTCACCCTCCCTAAATAATAATCCAGTTTCTTACAAAGTCCTAAAGTGGGAGAATCATCACGTCCTCCAAAAGAGTTTTCACCGGGAGGGGGGGGGAGGGGAGGCTCCCACCATTGATCTGTTTGCCAATGTGATAAATGCCAAAATTTCACCTTAAGGTACCAACACCCACAGTCATTGGGCAATGCTTTATTTGGTCAGGGATATTTGCTTAAGCTTTTCCATCACTTTTTCTGATCCCTTACATGGTAAGCAAAATGAGGCAAGTACCAATTACCTTCACCCTAGTGGCACGAATGTGAGTGAGGCCACCTTAGTACTCCTGACGTAAATACATAAGGCCCAACTCCATTTTAAGTAGGTCTAGACTACGTTTTCTGCATTTCTGCACAATCATCCAAATGTCTGCCTTTGATGCAGATGTTATCTGTCCTTATCTTTTCAAGAACTTTGAAAATGTCAAATCATTTAGATATAGACATCAACAAGACACCTGATGCAACATCAGTCTGGAACAAATGCCTTGTTATCTCAATTTCAAGGTCAAACAAAGAATAATAGCCAAATCAGTATTGACTGAATTGTTGCATTTTAACTTATTTGTTGAAAAGAATGCGTCTTATACTATCATCTTGATGCTCCTTGCTTATATCAAACATTCCTAAGGTGATGTTGCAAATTACATTTTAGATAAGATACGATATAAAAGGACTGCCACTTGACCACTTGTCAGGAGAGGTCCTTCTCCCCAGATTATTGTGAGCAAGATACTGCCAGAGAAGATTCTACCTGCCAGAGATGCTGCCGTATCACACTTTCTACTGAAACCTGATATCGAGCCTGACCTCAGGAGGAGCTGATGCTGATGCCTTTCACAGGGAACACGGACCCCCTGACTCCTGATGATTATAGCCTTAATCTATAAAAAGGTATGCATTGCTCTCATTCTCCCTAAGAAAATCTAGCTGCAAGTTATTTCTACTCCATGCTCTCATAGTGTAGTGCATAGAAGTAAGTTTGAGGGTATTAGGTTTTTAGATGACATTTTAACCATGGTAGAAATGTTAATTTTAATCTCGTTTGCAATATTCACTTGTGCTTTTTTAAACTGTTTTCTGTGTGGTTATTTTAGATGTGCTGAGCAACAGGGTGAACCTGTGGGAAGAAATATCCTTTTTAGTAAGTGTTTTTTCTCAGAACACTTTGTGTGTGTGGTATTGAAGAGAACGAAAAAGGTTTGTTTCTAACCACAATGGGATCCTTGTTTAGGTACTGTTAGCAGCCCAAAAGCATTGATGCCACTTCATCTATGTATTGGGTGGGGTTCTGCGGGGCTACAAAAACCTGTCTTTCACATTCAACCGTTGGTACATTGAACTAAGTGTTACACATGGGTGGGAAAGCAAACCTGGTAGAGCTGAGCCAGAGACTCAGTTGACGCAACACTCCATGCTTCTGGAGATGTCTGTTTAACCACACAAAAAGCTACATTTTAGGCCAGATCTTCTGACTTGGCTTCAGTTATCTCAGTCCTCTGGCAACTGAATCTAGCCATCTGAGGTCTTAGAGTTCAGTTACTTCAACCTTCCAGAGGAGTGTATGCAAATTCTGCATAAGGAACATAAATCTAGCGCACACACCT
Source organism: Calotriton arnoldi (assembly GCA_963921515.1). Classification (NCBI taxonomy): domain Eukaryota; kingdom Metazoa; phylum Chordata; class Amphibia; order Caudata; family Salamandridae; genus Calotriton; species Calotriton arnoldi. The sequence continues at coordinate 1,803,075 of CAWUFW010002037.1, forward strand.
GTTATGCAGCTAATTTTGTTCACTATTGCCTGGTATTTTAGTAAACTGGTTGACATCACGCTAACAAAAATATCAGAAATACAGCAAAGAGGAAACTTCTGTTCTGCTTTCTAGTCAGCTATGTGTAATTGTTTAACACTGCAAGGCCATCTGGCCTCGCATGAAAATAACTGGAGGGAAGAAGGAAGCAGGGTTTGGATATTTTTGCTTGTGTTCTGGACTAGTTTGTGGCCGAGGCGTTTGTCATTTTGTACAGTGCAGATACGAAAAACACCACAGCGGCTTTCCATCCCTTCACCTAAGAGGATCATTGGAGAGTAGGGTACAAAGAGACCTGATGATTTGGGATGAGCAGACTGATTACATGCAGGGAGATGCTGGAGCACCATTTTCCAACTGCAGGCCTGACAGCTTTCTGAGGTATGCAGTGATAAGCACATGACTTGGCATAAATAATTACGCACCTACAAATAATCCCTATGAGTAAGAGTTTCTGTGATAGGGTTGTCTGTTTCTGAATGCTCTAAATCTGGATGAGTCTAACTGGTCACGGGGAAGAGTGAAACTCACCTTTCTGTTCTTCTCTTCTCTGAAGTGGGTGAGAGACACATTTCTCCTTGAGTTCGAGATCATCTGATTTGGTGTGGCCCCTCCTCTTCCCCAAGTGAGGTAGTTCACATGCTTTCTGTGATCATTTGTTACTTGTTGCATTTGCAAACAGCTTAATTGGCTTACACTTCTGTCTGTCTACACCTAATTGCAGTAGCAGCTTGCGTACAGAATAAGGAGCATTTGTCCCTCTGTAAGATTCCTTATATTAACGCCCTTATGATGGGCCTTAAGAAAGTAATTAATCCAAGGATGCCTCCGGCACCCACTTGGACCCACAATGTAGTTCTCACCAGTCTTATGGGTCCTCGTTTTGAACCACTACACTCCTGAGACTTGCAATTCTTGTCATGGAAGGTGGCTTTTCTAATTGCCTTCAATTCTCGAAGAAGAATCAGCGAGGTGCAAGCTTTGACTATACAGGACCGTTCATTCAGGTTCACAGAGATAGAATGGTGTTGATGACAAGCTCAAAACTTCTACCCTAAATGGTTCCACTTTTTCAGCTAGACCATGGAGTTGCCCATCTTTTTTCCACGCCAAGATTCAGTGGCAGAAAGAGCATTAACCACTTAAGATGTCAAGAGTGCACTTGCATATTACATTGACGGAACCAAATTCTTCTGTAAGACAAAGCTATTTTTTGTCACTTTGGCAAAACCAAATATTGGAAACCCCATTTCCAAGGCAAGCAGTGCTAGATGGATTGTGAAATGCATTCAAGCAAGCTATGCTAATTTCATGTGTACGTTATATGTATCGCCTTCGGCATATTGAACTCACAAAAAGAGTCACTATGGCTTTTTTGGTTAACATTCCTTTAGCAGACATTTGTAAGTTTGCAACTTGATCAACATCACACACGTTCACTAAACACTACTGTGTGGACATTCAAGCCTGTCAGCAGACTTTAGTTGGGCAGAATACGCAGAGAACTTTGTTTAAAACATTTGCATTATCCACTTGCTAGCTATTGTGTAAGGGAGCAATAACTTTTCAGTCTATGCAGAGCATGTGTATCTACAGCCACACATGCTACGAATGGGAAATGTTACCTTGTAACCATCTGTTCATAGCGTGTAGTGATGTAGATCCAAATGCATCCACCCTCCTCTCTGGATGCCGTGATGGTCACAGATGTCTTCAATATGGTTATAGACCACTATGCACAGTATATACTATTCTATCTTCAATACTACACTGCACTCCACTAATGCTTCTCACCTCTAGAAAGGAAAACAATCTGAGGTGGAGTCTTCGTCCTGGTTCATTGTATTTTAAAAGTAGAGTTGCAACAGATCTTGCGATTCACATAACTTTGAAGAAAAACAACTTGCAAAAGTCCACTCCCAACACTAGATGGTAGGATTGTGCAGAGCACGTGAATCTACAGTATACACACTACGAACAGGTGGTTACAGAGCAAGTAAAATTTTTCTTCAGAATAATGACTAACCCGACAGTGCCTCATACACAGGGGCTTTCTGAGCTGTAAACAAATCTACAGAAAAGGTAATACAGTTGAAGTTGCCATTGCGCAACAATGAAACAAATAAAGGGCTCTAAGGGACAGTCACCACCTTCAACAACTCCAATAAGCAAAGGAGTAGTATATATAGAAATGATCTTAATAGCGGCAGAATGGTCAGTCAAGGAGTCTCTCAAAAAGGTACATTGGGAAAAATTCTCTACTTCAAAATAAAAGCCAGTTAAGGAGTCTGCCAAAAAGCCCCATTTCTCAGGACCAAAGAAGACACCTTTGATGACTGTAAGAATGTTCACTCAACGTAGAAGATCGAGGTCAAAATGGCGCTCCACAGGCAAATAATACATAATTGAAACACATAGCCTCACTCGAGACAAGTCGAGTCAAACTGTTGGCTTCATATAACTTACCAAGCCCAAAAGCCATTAATAAACCCAAGGAGGATTCAGAAACCTAGAGGCATGCAACTAGGCCCCATGTTCATACAACTAGACCCCAGGAAACCAGGAGTTTGCAGAGGAAGACACTTAAAGTGAGGATACTTGATCACCTTCAAGTTATTCAAGAGGACAGAACATCTTAGACGATCCTCAACAGAATGACAGTATACAGAGAGTCATTGCAAGAGGATGTGGATTCTTACCTAGCTAAACTGCCTCAACCACAAGACATGGTTTACCATTCTTTGATTAAAAGAGAAGCTGAATTTAAGCTACCTCATTCAGTGAAGAAGTCAGTTTTTACCAATGCTGCCTATCATGCAAAGGCAAGCTAGAAAAGTTTACCACAAACCAGCTACTGTGAAAGGTGCCCTCCCCTCAAGAATTAAACAAGCATTGGCAAAGGCTATAGATCTTACCTATACAAGAGCTATTGACTTGCAAATGTGTTTTAGCCACGTTGTACACCTGTATGGCTGCTGTTCAGCATGGCTAAAAGTTATTGGCACAGAGGAGAGTGGCGTGGAGTGTCCTAGAGTGAAATGGCAAAGAGTGGAGTAGAGTGTTGTAGAGTGGAGTGGCAGAGTGTGTTGTGTATTGGAGTGGCATATTGTGGAGTGGCGTAGAGTGGCATAGAGTAGAGCGGACGAGTGTAGAGTGCATTGGCGTAGAGTGTTGCAAAGCATAGTGTCATAGAGTGCAGTGGCATTGAGTGCAGTGGCATTTAATTCCGCGGAGTACAATGCACTGGTGTAGATTAGCGTGGTGCATAGTAGAATGCAGTGGCGCAGAGTGCAGTGGCGCAGAGTGCAGTGGCATAGAGTGGTGTGGAGTTGAGTGATGCAAAGGGCAGTGGTGCAAAGTAGAGTTGAGTGTATAGAGTGCTGTGGCGTAGAGTGCAGAGTAGATTTGAGTGGCATAGAATACAGTGGTGTAGAGTGGTTAGAGTAGAGTAGCATAGAGTGTTAAAGAGTAGAGTATAGTGCCATAAAGTGCAGTGGCGTAGAGTACATTGTTTCAGAGTAGAGTGCAGTTGTGTAGAGTGGCCATGAGTGTAATGGTGTAGAGTAAAGTGGTGTAGAGTGCAGTGTAGATTTGAGTGGCTTACAGTGGATTTGTGTAGAGTGCAGTGTAGATTTGAGTGGCTTACAGTGGATTTGTGTAGAGTGCAGGGGCATAGAGTTGAGTGTTACAGAGTAAAGTGCATTGGTGTTGAGTGTATTGGCATAGAGTACAGTGGCATAGAGTGCAGTATTGCAGAGTGGCGGAGAGTACAGTGGCATAGAGTGGAGTTGTACAGGGTAGATTGGGGTGGCCTAGACTGAAGTGGTGTAGAGTGCAGTGGCAAAGAGTGCAGTGGTGTAGAGTAGAGTGGCGAAGAGTGCATTGGCAAAGAGTAGAGTGGTACAGGGTAGAATAGAGAGGATTGAGTGCTGTGGCGAAGAGTGGAGTGATGCAGAGTGCAGTGGCGTGGAGTGGTGCAAAGTAGAGTGGAGTGGAGTGGTGTATAGTAAAGTGGAGTGGCGTAGAGTGAAGTATTTCTGGTGTGGTAGCACACTGCCATTACAGACAACACATATTCAATTGAAATGACCATTACATTTGCACAGACATACAGTTTTACTAATAAAACTATACTGTGTGCAGACGAAAATGTGTGGAAATTGCATCACCTAGTGTAATGATTTGTTTTGATCATGTTAAAGTATTTGTTTCCAACACACTTCAGAAATAACAAAAAATGTGCTTCATTTGTGTTCAAAATCCTGATATATTCTGAAATACTTACACAGTTCATTTAAATGTTGTCATGTGTAGAATAAAACTCTTTCCTACACCCAGTATCCAGCAAGATTGTCACATATATCCTCTCAATTTGGTGGGGGGATTGGCCATGAGCGTCTAGATGGCGGTTGCACTCTCCGGACCCCTCCGTCATCCGCTCATAGCCAACGCTATACCACGGAGCCGTAGTTAATCCGAGCCATTCCCAAGGGCTCCTGCATGCCACAGGGAGACTCCGAACTGGGCAGGGAACTGTGATCTCGATCACTGCCAGAGACGGATCACCAACACCAGAAGGCAAGATGGCGGCACAAGTCGCTTACGGAACCCTTGCCTGCGCCGACGGGGTCTACGCCTGCGGTGATCCAGTGAGGCCGTGGCGCGGCTTCCTGGCCCAGCCTTCCTCCGGTCGCCTATCCAGGTGTGCGGTGGCTGCCGGACCCCGGGGGGGGGGGGGTCCCAGAGGGAAAGTGGATGCATGGAGCATCACCAGCGGGCTGAGGCGATCCCGACTGCGGAGGCGCGGCCTGGAGGCCGGTTACACCTGACCCCCGCCGTCTCAGCGATTCCAGGTCAGTGGGGCAGGGCAACGATACGGCGGTGGAGCGAGCCTGAAGCCCGAGTCGGCACAGGCGTCACCCGCAACAGAGGAGTCCCCCCTGAGCGGCCACTGCAAAGGCCTCCTCCGACCTCTGGACTTGCCACGGATTCACCGCCCGGCCCCGTGGCGGGCTGTCCTGTGGTATAGAGGGCGAGGGAGACAAGACTCACTGAGTGACCTGGGACCAGGGAAGGCCCCGTCTGTCAAGGCGGGGACTTCAGAGGGCACCTGGGGGCTGTGCTTAGCCGGCCCAAACCCAAAGGAAGCCACACCTGGGACTGAGGCCTCAGTGGCTGCGGTCCGACGTCAGAGAGCTGCCACAGCTCTACAGACAACTGCTGCCTGTGAACCCGGCGGGGTGCAGTGGGGCGGTTACTCGACGGCGCTTGGCAGCCTCTGGGCCACGGAGGGAATAGAGAAGCTGAGTGCTGTAAAGTGCTGTGGAGGCACCAGAGCCCATAACTGATCAGGCTCCCCCAGCCCACATCAGCAGCGTTTAACAAGCACAAGCCCTGGGGTGGGGGCTTGGGATTCTTCCGGTCCTGGTGCCCCCCTCATGAATCTGGCTGGCAACTTCACGACCTGAGCGGTGAAGCAGGCCTGCTGTGGGAGGGAAGTGATTGTCTGGCTTCCCCGGAGAGACCCCGACAGTGCAGAAGGCTGGCCCACCTGTGCTGGGACCCGCTGAGACGTGACAAGAGAGGTATCAGACCTGGGCACAGGGCGGCCCATAGACCAGAGTCCTCACTCCCACCTATCCGACTGCTGGATCCAGGTCTCTATCCGAGCGCCCCCCCCCCCGATTCTCTACTGATACCTAGCGAACCACACTCCTCACCCTAACAGCGAAGATAGACCAAATTCTAGTGACAGTCATGGGCAAGGACAGACCAGCGATGCCTCCCCCTTCCCAGACATGAATGGAGCAATTTGCCACAAGTGCTGTAGCCACCAATGCCGTCACTACCAATGCCACCCCACTACCCGGAGGGAACTGGCCCCCATTCTACTGGAGATCCGTGCGTCACAAGACTCAGTAGAGTCGAAGATCGGCAAAGTGCGTGTCGACATGGCGCTCACACGTCAGGATCTTCGCAACGCCACGGCCAGAATTACGGAGGCAGAATCCGAGTTGTCCCTAGTGGAGGATGATGTTGCAACAATGAAAGGCCAGGTTTCGAAACTCCTCTCCCAAACCTCTGAGCTCCACAGAAGAGCCGAAGATGCTGAAAATCGTTCCCGCCGGAACAACCTCCGCCTGGTGGGCATTCCAGAAGGAACAGAGACCGCTCAGGTGGCGTGCTTCATAGAAACCTGGATTAAATCTTGGATGCCCAGGGACCGCCTATCCACATGGTTCGTGGTGGAGAGGGCCCACCGTCTGCTCGCACCTCGGCTGCCCCCTGGAGCCCTGCACAGACCCATCATAGCGCGCATCCTCACTTTCAAAGATAGAGACGCCATCTTGCAGGAAGCGTGCTCCCAACCTGACTTTTCCTACCAGGGAAGTAAGGTTATGATCTTCCTGGACTACACCAAGGAGGTACAAGCACAACGGAGATCACACACCACAGTCAAACAAAAGCTACGCGTGCTCAACCTCTCGTACCGACTTCTGTTCCCAGCCTGCCTAAGGGTAGTCCATGACAACAAAAGCTTTTTCTTGGACACCCCGGAGGTGGCATGGCGCTGGGTCACGGAGGAGCGACCCCTGAACAGAGGTGCCACTAGCCCCTCTGCCGCTGTGAGGGGGCAGTCCACCAAGGAAATGAGACATACTCCTAGGCCGTCATGGCGGTGCACCGGGTCCCACCGGGGACGCACAGCAAGCAGGAAGAAATCCTCGTCACCTGAGGTGACCACAAGAAGCACCTCTGGCTCCACGGCCGGAAGGAAGATACAAGTTCCTTCGGATGAGCGGGATCCTAATGTGGAGCGGTCCCAGACCCGATCACCGGCGATGGTAGAGATTCCGGACTTGAGCTCTCACATAGCCCAACAATCTGAACTAAGGTCCCTGAGAATGGCAGGTGCCATCGAGAAGCGGCCTTGCCGACTGCAAACAATTCTGGACTTCTGAATTCACAGACATCCGTCAACTTGGAGGGGTCCACCACTCCGTCCCTGATTTACCATGTTTGATTATGTTCTAGTTCTCTTTTACAGGGCGACAGATGCTTCTGGGGTTGAAGTATGGGGAGGGGGAATGGTTTGGGGGTTCATTTGGGGTTTTTGTTATTTGTTTAGGGTTTCTCTGACTGGGCTTACCGAGACACAAAACACGACAGGCCTGTACCACTCACACGCTGCCACTCTTTCTGCATCACTTCCGCGCCCCACCCTCATGGGCAATTCCCACAAGGGCCCCAACACGACCTGGGCCACACGCAGCTGCCCCTTTGGTGATCCCACCCATGGTAACCGCCCACCATCACCTACAGTCCCTGTGCATCCTTTCCTCGAATGTTAACGGTCTCCTGGACAAGGTAAAACGTGCTGCAGTCTTGAAAACCACCTCCACTCGCTTCAGCCCCTGCGTGCTCAAGTTGCAGGAGACCCATTTGTTGGGTGATCACTGCCCATTCCTTGCCAGACAGGTGTACGACAGGGTATCGAAGCACAGAAAGAGTGAGGAGAGGGTCCAAGGGAAAAGTTTAGAGACCTGCGAGAAGTGATTCCCCATATACAATAATCATAGCACAATACTTCTCGGGTCTATCATGGAATGAGGTGAAAATGTGTCTCTCAGTAAAGCCCCTCTGGGGAGCAATCCCTTTCAGGACGAATGCCCTCACCCACCATAGGTGGCATGCTTCATCATATGGGCTTCTCCTCCCAGTGGGAAAACCTAGTCCCACTGAGGGCTACAACTCCCTCACTGTGAGGTAGGAGCTTTGGGATGTTTTCTTGAATGTCCTAAGATGTTAAGGATGCTAAAATCCCATATGTGAGTGCTAGGCGTTGTGAGGGTGCAGCGCTGGATGTGATTGGAAAGATAAATGTGATTCTAAAACTACCTAGTAGGGACAAAAAACTTTTTATTGGCTTGTCCAAACTGGCAGGATTAAAAAGCAGTGCAAAGCAGTGTGAATTAGACTGCTAAGATGGTAAGGTCGGTCGACATGTTTCAGCCTATCTGGTCTTTAGAAGTGCCAAGGCTTTCATCAGGACCATAAGAAATAAACAATGCTGCTGCATATGTGAAGAAAATATAGAAAAACTAATAAATATAGTGATACCAAACCAGTAATCCAATGTTAAGCTCGGTACTACTGGAACTTATCCAAATCGGTGGATAAGTAGACCCACCTCTACCTGGTAACAACTCAGGGAAGGGGGCCCCGCTCTCTCCGTCGGTACCCCGTTGTGGTACATGAGCTGCAACCGGTTGCAGCTCATATATTTTCTTCACATATGCAGTAGCATTGTTTATTTCTTATGGTCCTGATGAAAGCCTGGACACTTCTAAAGACCAGATAGGCTCAAACATGTCGACCGACCTTACCATCTTAGCAGTCTAATTCACACTGCTTTGCACTGCTTTTTAATCCTGCCAGTTTGGACAAGCCAATAAAAAGTTTTTTGTCCCTACTAGGTAGTTTTAGAATCACATTTATCTTTCCAATCACATCCAGCGCTGCACCCTCACAACGTCTAGCACTCACATATGGGATTTTAGCATCCTTAACATCTTAGGACATTCAAGAAAACATCCCAGAGCTCCTACCTCACAGTGAGGGAGTTGTAGCCCTCAGTGGGACTAGGTTTTCCACTGGGAGGAGAAGCCCATATGATGAAGCATGCCACCTATGGTGGGTGAGGCATTCGTCCTGAAAGGGATTGCTCCCCAGAGGGGCTTTACTGAGAGACACATTTTCACCTCATTCCATGATAGACCCGAGAAGTATTGTGCTATGTGTACGACAGGGTATACCATGCAGGCTTCACGCGGTGGTCCCACGGAGTGGGAAACCCCCTCTGCCTATCCTTCCCGTTTGTTCCGAGCCAAATAGTCCTTGTCCCCCAGGGGCGTTTTCTGGCCCTTTCGGGTTCAGTGGGAGGGCGCTCTCTCAATTTGATTACAGCCTACATACCTCCAGCGGTCCTTGATCCCTCTCTCCACGATCTCGGAAATTTATTATCTTCTCTACCCCAGGGTGTCACCGTGGTGGGAGCAGATTTTAATGCAGTTATGAACCCTGAATGGGATGCATCTGGCACCCCCTCCCCTCAGCGGATTTGATCCGCTAAGAAGCTCACAACATGGGCCTCCCGTCTGGGACTTTGTGACGTCTGGAGAATGTGGCACCCTCACCTCCACCAATACACACATGAATCCGCTGCCCATTATACCCATTCACGAATTGATATGCTGTTCATGGCCGCCCCGACTGCCAACAGATTGCAAGTGTCCAAACGCTTGCCCGAGGTCTCTCAAACCACTCCCCACTACTTTTGGACATAGGATGTCCCACTGTCGCCCTTCGCCCCATTTGGCGCCTTAATGCCTGGTTTCTACAGGACAGGGGCTGCAAGAAAGCAATCAAAGGGGAACTGAGCCAATACTTCCTTCGGAACAAAGGATCAGTTGCCTCCTCTCGCACGCTCTGGGCAGCCGGTAAGGCAACGATTAAAGGCTTCGCCAAGGGCTATGTTAAAAAGACGTACTAGACCAGAGACGACCGTCTCGCTCACCTGGAGGCCCGTGCAGCACACCTGGAAGGGGCCAGGAGCACCGCGGTAGGAGATATCCAGGCCCGCCAATTCGACCTCATTCGCAAAGAAATCCGACACATCTCTCTAGAATCGGCCAAGCAAATGTGGAGATCCTCCTCGGCGCGGATATATGGGTGGGGAGACAAAAACGGTAAGCTCCTTTACTGGCTAGCCACCCGCCCCCTCGCAAATAGTATTATCCCCGAAATAGTGGACAAGGACGGCAAAACGCACCAAGCGTCGGAGGCGATCACCCAGACATTCGCATCATACTACAAACAGCTCTACTCCACTGCCCAGACCCCGGTCGCAGACCCTAGTTCGAACTTCTTATGGGATGTTCCACTCTCCAGACTATCCGAAACAGAGTCCCAGTCACTGGATCAGCCCCTTACACTGGAGGAGATCGACCAGGTCATCTCGTCACTGGCCACAAACTAAACCCCAGGCCCGATGGTTACCCAGTGGAGTACTATCTGGCCTTTAGGGAGCTTCTGACCCCACACCTTCATGCCCTGTATACAGAGGCGGTGGAGAGAGGAGGCTTCCCGCGAGACATCAACGCAGCAACGATTGTGGTAATTCTCAAAACAGATCCCCCCTCCACCGAGTGCTTGGCGTACCGCCCAATCTCACTCATCAACACTGAGGTAAAACTATACGCCTCAATCCTGGCGACTCTGCTCAAGAGTGTAATCATGACCCTCATACACCCTGATCAATATGGGTTCATGCCCCGTAGGAGAATGTATGATGATACAACGCATGCATTCACATCGCATGCTATTAGATCGCGGTTTTTACCACGCAAGTCGTTACAACGACTTTTCGCTGGACTTAGGAGTAGTTTAATTTACTATTCCAACTCCAGCCTACGTACAGTAGGGAAGGTGTTGGATAGTAAATTAAACTATTCCTTGTCCTATAGCGCCCTCCAATGCAAGTCGTTGTAACGACTTGCGTTGTAAAGACTGCGATCTAATGGCATGCGATGTAATGCATGCGTAGTAAAGGTTGTTTCCCCCGTAGGAGCACAAGACACTGTCTGAGATGCCTACAGGTGGCTCTGGCTCACCGGCATCTCCTTCCACCGTACCTGGCTCTCCTGTTAATAGACTTTGAGAAGGCCTTGGATACGGTGACTGGGGATACTTGGAAGCCATACTGGTCCGTACGGGCTTCGGTCCTTACTTCAGAGGGCTTGTAAAGGTGGTATATTCTAACCCTTTGGCCCGGGTTATGACCAACGGGATCTTATCGGAGGAGTTCCACATAGGCCGTGGCACGAGGCAGGGTTGTCCCCTCTCCCCCTTAGTCTTTGCCCTAGCCATTGAACCCTTGGCCCGCCTCATTAGATCAGACGCCCAAATCCAGAGATGGCGATGGAGCACATCCCACGAAGACTGTTTTGCCTTGTACGCGGACAATGTGCTCTTCTACATGGCAGACCCCGCGAGCTCGGTCCCCTATGCTTACAAATCCTCCAACTCTTCCGGGAAGCCTCCGGACTGAAAATCAACCCTCCTAAATCCATATTGGTCCCGCTACACCCTTCCTGAGAATGCATGGACTGGCAAACAAACATCCCAATCCGACGGCTGAGTTTCCGATTCCTGGGGAAATGGGTAGCATTACACCCGGAACTCACGTGGTCCCTTAACCTGGCCCCATTGCTTAAGAGGACCAAAGAAGAGCATCAGAACTGGCAAACTCTTCCCTTAAACCCGATGGGGAAGATCGCTCTGTACAAGATGATGATCCTTCCCCGTTTCCTAAACATATTACAGAATTTCCCTTTGCACCTCCCAAGACACTGGTTCTGTGCCCTAGACAAAATGTCAACCTCGTTTCTTTGGGGAAACTCGAGGCCTCGCATGGCGTTGGCTCACTGCCAAATGGCTCCGTACAAAGGGGGCATGGGAATGGTAAACCTATACCTGTATTATATGGCCACACAACTGTTGGTGATCAATGAGTGGATGTCAGGAGGGTGGGTGAACCCGGCCTACCAGTTGGAGCTCGAAGGATTGGGACTCCCACGGATCCAAGCAATGCTTTATGTCTCACCAATCCCTCAGAGTATTCCCTCTGTCACTAGATCCGTCCTCCTGGCATGGCGATCCGCGCTTCACTACACCCGATGGGAGAATAAATTGACACTGCAAACACCCTTGTGGCAGGGCACATGGGTGGGTGCAGTGGCGCAGCTAGACGGATTTCAGAAGTGGGAACTTATCGGTATCTCCCAAATCAGATACGTCTGGAGGGGAGGTGAACTCCGAACATTTCAGGACCTCCAACATTCATATTCATTTAACACCACACAATTCCACAAATACCTGCAGCTCCGGAATGCGCTTGCGACACATATACCCAAGGACACCACGCTCCCCGAGTTCAGCCCCATTGAAGCGAAGATACTCATGGGGGAATTGGGACAAGGAGGGGTCTCCCGGATCTATAAATCCTCATCATAAACTCCCCCACCACGCTTGACCACCTACAGACCAGATGGGAGGGTTGGCTGGGCCCTATGGAGGATGACGACTGGAGGGACGCTGTTATGGCCCCCGGGTGATCATCATCTCAGCCAGACAAATCCAACTTTACTACGTCCATTGTGCATACCTCACGCCCATCAGGTTACACCGAGCTGGCTGTCTGCCTGCCGGGAGATGCCCCCGCTGTGCAGAAGAACCCGCAGACTTTTACCATATGATTTGGTCCTGCGCCCCCGTATCGAAATACTGGGCGGCAGTGGTTGGAGAGCTGAACAGGACATTGGGATGGGAGGTTCCTTGTACACCCCAGGTTGTGCTTCTAGGGATCCTGGAGGGTATAGGAGGCTCTACGGCAGACAGGACATTCTTGGGTACAGCCTTGGTGGTGGCCTAGAGAGACATTGCCGCCAAATGGAAGAACTCCACCCCCCCCCCAATTACCCAATGGAGGAAGGGCGTAGAATGGTGTGCCTCGCAGGAACGACGAGTATACCTGGCTCGGGGATGCCCAAGGAAATATAAACAAGTGTGGGGCAAGTGGCTGGGTCTGCTGGGTTGAAAAGGCAGGTGGGGCTGGGGGGGTCTTTGACCTTGATCCATCGCCTGGCTAAACATATGTGCATTAATAAGTTGCATGCAGGCGTGTTACTGGGCACTCTATACGTGGTCTGAGTTACCCATCCGCAACTCATGTACAAGTGCGGTCGTGTCGTTACAATGTCTGTTTGAAACCCAATAAAATTTGAATATAAAAAATACTCTCACTTTGAAGCCAGAGAAAGAAAAGTAAACAAGCGCCCTCGGAGGACAGCGCCTGATATTTGACCTCGGTTTTTGAATGCACAACAAATGTGACAAGATAAGAACAAGATTTGCAGGCCTGTTTGCAGAAAGGGAGGACTCGAAAGGATACTGTAAATAATGTTTGGGCAATGGAAGGTACGAACTCAAGCTGGACAGCCTAAAACAAATAAAGCCAGCAGATGGAAAGCAAGAAAATGTGAGTTACAAACCACAAAGCCAATGGCAAGCAACGGGCAGAATGCATTCCTAGGTCAACTTTCTGAATGTCCCCAAGATGTCTTCAGGACACCAGACAGCTGCGCTAACTGGTAGGCTGCGTCCTAAAAGGGAAGAAAGGAAAGTCGCCCACCAAGGTCTACAGAGCAAAAAGCACATCCATCCTCTCAAGGTCTTCAGCAGACACAAATAGTAAATATATGGACGCAGTTGGACAAAAAATGGAACGAGCAGCAGCCATGCAGTGAAGTATTACAAATTCCAATGCTTGGTTGAATAGATATGCTCTCCAACTTAGTTTGAAATGGCAGATGAAACATCTTCCTGAAAAATTACAAAAAAGAACAATATTAATAATTGAAGAAGGAATAATAATTACAAATAAATGCCTGAAATGGTCCCTCAATTCAGTAGACCGAGCTATCTACAGGCTCTGTAATACATAGACAAACTTGGTTGCATAGCTCTGGTTTTAAGACAGAGGTCCAATCAAACATGAGACATGCTCCTCACAGGTGAACATCTTTTTGGGCCAGTAGCGAAAGAAAAGTTAAAGCAAATTGATGCAGGCTAATGAGAAGGCAAAAGCTATGTGAGCCTTGCACACCAGGGACTCATTTTGAAGGGAATCCTCAAGTGATGGAAAGGTCATGGTTGTCCAGGTTTCACCTTGCATCAGTCAGCTTGTCAAAGACTGTACATCAACATTATATCACTCTCCACAGCAGTGACACCAAAATATATCTCAACTAATGCAGAATTATCATTTTTGAAGGCAAGGATGGGGCCAGAATTTAAAAGGATTTGACAGCTACTCACCGAAGCCTCCTCCATTGCACATAGCGCTTGTAGAGGACAGATTCAAGGACTACTTATCACAGTGGCAACCATGGCAACTGATTTTGAGTCTAGTAAGGCTTGAATCCTGTAGTAACACCAGCACAGAAACCATCTTTCAAAAAAGATCATATACACCTTATAATGCAAGACGTGCAGAACTGCTTGAAAATACAGGAGTCTCCTCAGTATATATCCTCGCGCCCAAAAAAAGCAAACACTTATGCCAATACTGGACCTGTAATTTCTCTCTAATGTTGTTGGAGGTCTCAGATGACCACACCGAGGATGTGATACCACTGCTACAGGAATATTAACTCGCAATGATAGATTTGAAGGATATTTATTTTCATATTCTGATGGAGCCTGCGCAAGAATATACCTCAAATTTGTTATGAAGGGTGCGCCTTACCGATTCAAAGTTTTACCATTTGGAATACAGTGAGTTCCAGGGGAGTTTACCAAGTGCTTAGTGGTAGCAGCAGTAAATTTGAGATGCAAAGACATTCATGTCTGCCTGTATCTGGACGACTGGCTGATGAAAGGAGAGTTTTTTCAAGAAATGGCCACAGTATCAAGTTTGTAGTGAATTTTTTTCATAGTAATTGGAGTTCAGTCTTTCTAAGTGCAGATTTGGATACAAAGAAAGCTTGGGCAGCCCCAACTCAGACGAACAGTTTTCTTTACCAGATGGCTCAGTCTCTGGCTGTGAGGACAGTAAGGCGAGTGTTCGGAATGGTGGCTCCATGTTTCCATTTTATACCAAATGTGAGACCCACACATGCATCTGCTATAGGAATGGTTAAAAATGTCACAGTTGCACAACAATGGGGACAGGAAGAAGCTAGTGGTTGCAACAAACAAGGTTCACCGGGAGTTAGTGTTGAATGCAAATCAATAAGGCCAGGAAATTCAAAACGCCCGTCCCACCTGCTGTCATCACTACAGATGCAACAGACAGCATGGAGAACATATCTGGGAACAGTGGTCACATCTGGATGCAGTGAAACACAATTCTGGTACTAACGACCATTTTCTAGCACTTTCTACTGCAACAAGGAATGTTACAAACGGTGGAGAGCCAAATACAATAGGTCTGACATTCAAATTACTCCATTTATCCAAGATTAACTGATTTATTTAAGTTCTCTTTGGCATATCTGATTAAACACAAGAGGATGCTATACGAACTCCGTGATACAGTTGAACAATATCAAGACAGAAATGTCATACATATATGATGAACAGATAATATAAAAATGTGTACATTCTAGCAGAACAACATATCACATCAAGAAATATAACACTTATTTGGAAAATTCATAGAAGACTTTCCATAAATTGGTTGACCGTTAAGTCAAAGTAGTTGCAACTTGGTCCATCCATGAAATAAAAGTAGTACATTCAGCGAGACGGGACAATTGTCAGAAAAAAACGACTTAATATGGAAATAGAACAGCCAACGTGTCTTTTGCGATGCCTCTAGTCACTGCTTCTTCAGGGCTGTTAATTAATATAGAAAACTCAAGTTTATGTAACTAATTTCACATTCAACACAAACATGTATACCTTGAGAAAAATTCCGAATTATAATTCATCCATAGCCATCAATCTTAAAAACAATTGCTCGAAACCTTACAATAATCAAATATTGTCTAAGTGTTCATACCATTGATCGATCTGTTTCAAATGACATTAGCAAAAAATGCTTTGCACAAGCAACTAATATATTAATTATTGTGTTTGTTGCCACAAAGTTATCATAAAGCTGAGAGAACACCCGCGAATTGTATTCGAGTAGATGTCACTAAGCACGTTCTGTGACAGTTGGAGAAAGACCATCAGTATGCAACAAAATAGCTAATTCAAGTTTAGCAAATTTTACTGCATTTCGAAATTTCATAAAATGATTTGAAGAGGGACCAGCCGTCCGCCTTCAAATCAATAATAGTCATTAGATTTGCGAAGGGCCTCACCAACACATTTCCCCCTTCTCCTTTTATAAAGCCGCGAGGGGATCTTAATTTTGTCTTAACATTCTAATGTGTTTCCCGTTTGAACGCCACCACAGTTGTCAGTTGCAACTGTTTACTTATAAGTTTGTTTTTACAGATTGATGAGGAGCATTTCATAGACTACGCTGGCAAGGTGAAGGACAAAGCCCTTCATAAGAGGACGCTGGCAAGGTGGATCATCTAATACAATAAGATATGCTATGCCTTGGCTCACAAGGAACCCTCAGAGGTCATTGGAGCTCACTCCACCAGAGTGGAAGCATCCACTTTTAGCTCTGGCAAGGGAAGTTCCCATTGCAGACATCTACAAAGTGGCAACTTGGCCTTCCCTTCACACCTTGACAAATCATTATTTAGATTTAGAGGTACAGAGGGATGGCCACCTCGCATGCTTTGTCCTTCAGGAGTTCTTAGTTTAACCAGACTTTCCAACCCCCCTCTTGGTTGGATACTGCTTGGGGAGTCTGTTCAAAAGGTGAGGAATCTGCAGGTAGAAGTAACTATAAGAAGAAAAAGTTACTTACCTTTAGTAACTATCTTTCTGGTCATCATGTTTGCCTCAAAGGTATATATACAATGGATTGGAAACTGATGTCAGGGCGCTGGTTGGGGGCATTTTATGGCTCCAGTGAAGACAGGGTGGAGTTGTTTGTGACGCCAAAGTGGCGCCAGCATCCCCTACCGAGGTAGAGAGCTGGTGAAAAGTTTCCAGAGTCTGTCTGACCCTGGCATTGCAGAAGGTAAGTAACCTTTCTTTCATCTGGTGACGCTTCTGAATACCACAAGGCTGTAGTAGGAGCTACTCAGCAACACAAATTAGTAGGAGGAAGAGTCAAAAGGACATGGACATGTTGAAGGCCACAAGAGCCACTCCAAACCAGCAGCAGCAAAGGTCAACCTGTTCCTCCAAAATAGAGAGCATTAATCTGTTTTCATTCCTGTCATAACACTTATTATGCAAGGGTTAGAAAGAGTAATTATTCTGGGAAGCCACTCCACCCCCTCAGCTCCTTCTGGGGACCTTAATGTCATGCTCATTAGAATAATGGGGGTAACTCTGGAGCATCTCCACTTGTGATCCATCTAGTTTCTTTTCTGGAATGTGGTCTTAATTGTCACTGTCACTTCACTATGGAGAGTCAGTGAACCATGTAGTGTCTTGCGATATTTTATGATGGAACCCATTTGGCTCCTAACATACTCTGTAGAGATGTGACATAGGTGTCAGAGCGCAATGCCATGAAAGCTTGTTTTAGAATGTTGAGTTTGCAGGTATAAGCAGCAGAATAAAGACGTATAATACCAAGTTCCTTGTGTGGCATGGTCATTGGCAGGTACCCAGGCTGAGAAGTTGCTACAAACCACAGAATCTTTCAGTGAAAGAACCATTCACGCAAGTCCACCATAAGAGAATTGCAATACATACACATCCTTGTTATTTGCCAAAATTGGTCTTTCCTTTCCATGTCAATCAGCCATTGAATTGCCTTCATTATTCCCAAAGCCCCAGTCTCTAACTGAAAGTGTCCGTCTGTAACGTAACTGGTGCTCATGTAAAGCGCTCTGATACCTTCGGGTCTAGTTTGCGCTATATAAAACTCCACAAAAAAGAAAGAGCTTTACCCACTCTAGGTGTGGCTATCATGTACTATGTAGTCGACACTCATTCCATCACAAGAATCAATCAACTGTTTGTTGCAGTTGCCACGCCACATCTTGGGAATCCTATTTTAAAGACCAGCCTAGAAGGAGCAATAGTATTTTGCTATTTTACTCTAAAGGGAAAAGCACACTGCACAACACTCCTGCAGCACATTCCACATGCAAGAAAAGACCTATCATGGCTTTCTTAGGCAACATCCCATTGGCAAATATATTTAAAGGTGCTACTTGGTCTTCAATTCATGCATTCACCAAGCATTATTGTTTGTTTGCCTATTAAGCCCACCAGGGAGCTCAGGTTGGACAGACTTTCTTCCAGAGGCTGTATTACAGATGGTGACCTGGGGGCGCAACGGACGTTTGCGCCCGCTTTGCACGCCCCAAGGGCACTTTGGTATTATAGAAGGGGATGCAGACGCTTGTGCGTCCCCTTCTATAATACCGATAGCGCTGGCACACTTAAAGCGCCAATGCTATCAACAGATGGTGTTCCCTCATTTGCATAGGGGCGTGCCCTATTCAAATGAGGGAATTCCTTTGACTCTGCGCCCGCGCCATATTGAAGACGTGGGCGCAGAGTCAAAGAAGCCCTCAGGAGGCGCACTGACAGTGCGCCATTTAAAAGGTGGCGCACTGTCAGTGCACCTCCTGACAGCAGCCCTCTGCAGGGGGTAAAGGGGATCCCATGGACCCCCCAGACATCTCCTTGCAGGCGGGTGCAGTCACTGACTGCACCCGCCTGCAAGGGGATCTCTAAACCCCTTTGAAAGTGCTGCCTGCACTGTGAAAACACAGAGCGACTGCTCCGTGTTTTCCCATGAATGCGCTGCCCTGGGGGCAGCGCGAGTTCGCAGCTGCCCTGAGGGGCAGCGCATACACCATAATGGGGCGCAAACGGTGATAATGTGTAATACAGCCCCAGATGCCTTCCTGTTAGGTCACCTCTTTTGAGGTCTGGGTACTACTTTTCCAGTCTATGCACAGTCTGTGATCTACAGCGGAGCATGCTGCAAATGGAAAATGCTACATATAACACTCTTCAGCTGTGGTTCCATTGATCCACATGTGCCCTGCCGCCTCCTGGAGACAAGGCACAACATGTGGCCTGTAGTGCTTTAACAGTTGTTTCCTCCTGTGTTGGCTTGCATCACATTTCTATCCAAGCACACACTTTATAATGCCTTGCTTCTCCAAACATATACTTACACAGGGGGGGAAACAGTCTGAGGTGCAGTCTGTGTCCTGTCACATTGTGGGTTTCAGGAGGAAAACCATGAGTCAAAACCAAAAGCATTTCATTAAACAAAAAAAAAACTTGTGATATTCCGAAACTAACACTGGATGGCAGACGTGTGCACAGCAACCATAGCACCACATGCTGAAAAGAGTTTGTTCCATGTAAGTATGGTTTTTCATTCATCCTATGGAGTACACCAGAAATAGATCTATTTGCAGCAAAAGAAAATACAAAATGCCAACTCTTCATATCCAGGCATTACTATCCACACCAAGATGGATATGCTGTTAACGATGAGTTGGCATGTGAGACTGATAGTGTTGATAAAGCCCAGAAAGACAATGATTCCTGTTGCATGGGCATGTCAGCCATGGTACTCAAACCCTATATGGTGGTTCATCACAAGAGTATCACACGACTTCTAAAGAAGGATCTGCTAACAATAAAAGGGGGGAAGATTTACCATCCAGACCCCCAGAGTCTATAGTTAGCACATTGACTCCTGAAATCCGAGAGCTTCAGCGTTTACATTTACCTAAAAAATTCATAAATTACATGAGAGGCTAGGAGGCCCTCAGCAAGAAACTTAGCTGTGACACAGCTAAATTAACTTGGTATATTAATTGTTGATCAAAACATATTTTCAAATATAATTTAGCACAGTAGACAGGTGCAGTAGAATAGTTCATGTATTCGGCCATGGACTATTTTATACTTCTTTGTGAGTACATTTATATTGGACTTGGCCCTTTCAGTAGGGTCACCACCAAACTTTTTGCCTTCTCTCCTCCTGTTTTGCTGAATTCATTTTTGTTGGCCGTAGGACTGCTAACCAGTGCTAAAGTGCTTGTGCTCACTCTCTAAAACATGGTAAAATTGGCTTAGAGAAGTTAAAACTGTTCTACCAGTCTGCAGTGGCAGTCAGGAGACATGTTTTACTTTGTCATACTTCTGGTGGCACAACTAGTGCAGTCCACGAGTGACGCTTTAACTTACAGGCCCTAGGTACAACTGGTACCATATACTAGGGACATAACATAAAGTTAAGCTATGCCAATTGGGTATAAGCCAATCAACCATACACTTTTACAAGGGTCAACGCACACACACTGAGTCCTGGTTAGCAGGGCACAGACCATTTCAGAGCCATTACACCAGTGCCTAGTAGACTAAATGAAGGCAAAAAGTGGGCCCCTCAAAAAGCCTGTTTCCTCTCAAGCCGGTAGTAAGGTGATATACCATATACCCAGGGTTGGTAAATTAAATGCTACTAGTGGGCCGGCGGCACTTATTGTGCCACCTACTTAAGTAACCTTTTAAAACATGCCTCAGGCCTGCCATGGCAACCTGTGTACAGTTTAAACACCCAATTCGACTCGGCAAAATAAATCTTTTTGCCAAGCCTAAACCTCCCTTTTTAATACATGTAAGTCACCCCTGGGGTAGGCCCTGAGCGGCCCATTGGGCAAGGTGCATTGTATTTAAAAAGTAGGACTTCTACTTTTAAAGATATATCCTGGTAGTGAAAAATTCACAAATTCGTTTTTCACTAGTGTGAGCCCAACTTCTCCCGTAGAAGCATACCCGTCCCACTGAGTCCCACTTAGGTCAACAAAGTGAAGTATACAAAAAAGTGATGGATGGAATACTTGAAATAATCTCAGACAATGGTAATTACTCGGGCCGCATCCCAGTCCATCATTATTTTCCACACCATGCTACCTCATTTTGGACCCAGTGATATGCAAATCAGTCTTGACCCTGCTCCAATTGGAACAGTCCAGCCCAAACTGCCAAGCAAGGTCCTCCCTGAACCGGAACACAAGCAACCCAGGGCTGGTTTTGCCCTAGTTATGGACTCATCTGCAAGATGTGCAGTTTATTAAGAACATGCTGGTGCACGTTCAGGTATAACCCATTACAAAAGTTGATCTGAGGGCGTGGCCAAGGCGGCCAACATGACGGTCGCTCACTAATGGAGCTCCGACCAGAACCCAGTTATCCGGGTTAATTTTGAAGTTACTGCTGCTGCCTGGCGCCCATTTCTGGCCGGGTGCACCGGCGGCCCTGTGGCGCTGGTCTTGTCCGCGGCCTGGACTGACCGCAGCAGGCACATCACCGGTGGGCTGGCAGGGCCTTTGCGCCACCCTGGCGCAGGGCGCTGGAGCCACGGTCTGTTCTGGGGCCTCCTCATTGCTTTTGGTATTGAATGAGGCGGCCAGAGGGCCCACAGCTCTCTCGTCCCCGCTGCACCTGGAAGGAGGTGGACACTTCTGGGTGCTGAGGCCATCGGCAGGGCTCGCGGCCTCCTAGACGACGGGGCTGCGGTGTGGCCTGGAGAATTCTGCCTACCCATCCTGAATATGGGGGCCGGCCTCGCTGCACAGATCGGTGCAGGGCCCCTGAGGCGCACCCCCCGCCTGAAGATTGAGTGTTCGGCGGGCGCTCCCGTTACCATCCCTGGTGTTCTGCTCAGGTTGTGGGCCTAGCCCGGTGGTGAACTATGATTTGCGAAGCCGGCCCCAGACGCACTGGCTCCTGGACGCTGGGGCTATTATGAGGTACGGTGCCACTGGGACGAGGTGTGGCCCGGGGAAGGCGGCCCACTCCTCCTGTCGCTGGGGCGGTCTAGCTGCATGAGCGGATGTGGAGCCTCCGAGATGAGACCCCCGCCTGCTTCACCCTGAGGCTGGGGGGCGCGGCTGCAGTCGCCGCTCTTCTTCCTCATACCCTGCCTGAGCTGGGACCTGACCCAGCGGTGGGCTGTGACCTGGGAGCTGGCCGGGCCTGCGCGGTGACCTGGGATTGAGGGGGCTCGCTGGCTGGATCTTTGGGGCACCCGAAGCCTGTTGATGGTTCTGGGAGAGGCTGCCCTATTTGGCATCCGGCTGCTGCTGTGGCCCCCTGGGGGTCTGGACCTGCCGCTGCTGTGGCTGCCACTGGTGTCACCGGCCGTCTGGTCACTGGCACTTGTGGGGCAGCCGGGAACTGCGGCCCACGCACTTACCTGCTGGAGCGGGTTCGCTGCACGGATCGGTGCAGAGCCTCCTCTTGCACTGGCCACCTTCCCTAAATAACCTAGGAAAGTCACTCAGTGAGACAGCGCCTATGAGCCCTTCACCTTCCTTGGCACAACATACGGCCCCCACCATCTGCCATAGAGGCCTGAGGTGGTTCCTGGAAACGAACTGGACCAGAGGCCCCTGCCTGTTTCTGGCCTATGTCCTACCCTCTCCGCTCTTCCCTAGGGTGATGTGTCTAGAAGACCTTGGCGCCACTGCGGACTAGCCTATTGGGACTGCTGTGGTTCCCTGTGGTGCCTTTGCCATGGGGTAAGACAAAGCACCGTGCTCCGCTTCAATGCAAATGCAAATGGAGCACTATACCACGCGGGAGCCTCCCCTCGACCCATCATTGTCCGGATTTTGAATTACCGGGACAGGGACGCAATTCTGAGTGCGGACCGCTCCCACTCTGAGCTGCGGTGTTGTGATACAAAGGTCCTCATATTCCCGGACTACACCAGGGAGGTGCAGCAGCTGCAGCGGTCCTATCTTGAAGTCAAGCAGAAGCTGCGAGCTATGGGCCTGCAATATCGCCTCTTGTTCCCTGCAAGACTCAGTCATCTAGCTTAATAAGTCTCACTTCTTTGATACCCCCAAGGCGGCTTGGCAGTGGCTCATGGAGGGGCGGTGGCTCGCCGGGCGGGCCCCCCCCTCCCCCTCCCCCTCCCCCGACACTCGACGGATACCTCCTGCTCCGACTACTCAATCGTTGCCCAGGTCTCGGAGGCACCAAACTCGCTCCCGGAGGGGTCGTGGGGCGGTCAGCTCGGAATCACAACCTACTTCTACCCAGAAGCAGCTGCAGCTGTCAGGGGTCTGCCTGTGGTCCAGGCTGTGGAGACTAAAAGTGAAGGCGGAGAGAAAGGGACCCTTTCTCCGGCGAGGTCGGCGGACATTTCTGTCCCTCAGCCAGACTCTGACCTCTCCCGAAGCCTCCTTATTTGGTAGTTCGAGCATCCTTTTATTGCATAGCTTCCAGGTTTTGGGTGTATGTCCGGTCTCAGTGGTGTAGAACTCCGGACACAATGCCTAGTGGGGTTTGGGACTCCGACTTATTAGCTGATCGGCAGTAGCTGTCTTCTTAAAGTCCGTGCAACTCTTGGGTTCCTCTGTTTAGTCACGACGAACTCCCAATGTGGCGCATAATATTTTTTCTGAGATTTGGGTTTCCTTGGGCAACAGATTCTCTGGGGTAGAAGTGTGGGGAGGGATGGGAGTTGGGGGGGGGGGAGGGGGGGGGTGTTTTTCATTTTTTTTTGCTGTTCTTGCTTTCCTTTCCAGGCTTTGGCACAAACTTTTACGATTACCATGACTGTAACCTTCCAGCGCTGGGCATTGATATTGCACTGCTGACATCTGAGCCAATATAGTTTCTAGCCCCACAAGGGGTTCCTTGGGAGCTCCCCTTAGTCCTGCCCCCCCACTCCACCCAACGTATGACTCTCCAGGTCTTATCGTGGAACTTTGTCTGTCGGATAGGGTGAAGCGATCCCCGATCTTTGTTTGCTCACCGCTTTCTTCTTTCGGAGGTCCTTCTCCTTCAAGAAACACATCTCCTTGGCGAAAGATGTCCCTTCCTGGCCCGTAAGGCGTACAACAGGGTTTTCCATGCAGGGTACTCCTGGGGTGCGAGGGGAGTGGCCATCCTCCTGCACCACTCATTCCCTCTGGTAGTTTCCAAGGTGTTGCGAGATCCACAGGGACCTTTCATTTCCTTGGAGGGCACACTGGAGGGGTGATCAGTTGTGCTAGTATGTATGTACATCCCACCAGCCTCTCTGGTACTGTGCCTCAGGGACCTCTCAAAGCTTCTGGCACACCTCTCACAGGGGCTTACTATAATTGGGGGCGACTTCAATGCGGTTCTTAATCCTGACCTGGATAGCTCGGGTCCACCCACCACTTCTAGAAAGGTTGGGGCATGCCATTGTGTCGAATGGACCACCGCCTGGGGTCTATGTGATGCCTGGAGGACCTGGCACCCTCAACTCAGCCAATTTACCCACACCTCGTCTGCTCATCACACTCACTCACACATAGACCTCTTACTGTTGCCCATTGGTGACTTACAGTGCTATCTTACCGTGGGGTATCTCTGACCACTCCCCTCTCCTGCTCCGTATTGGGCACTCTTCCCTGGGGCTACGTCCTATGTGGCGCATTAATGCATGGTATTTCCAAGACAAAAGCTTTGTTCAAGCACTGAGAACTGAGCTGGGTGCATACTTCCGAGATAACGAAGGATAGGTTCCCCACACGGGTATCCTATGGCCAGCCAGCAAGGCAACTCTCCGTGGGTTTGCTCAGCACCTGATTAGGACACGGGAGCATGAGAGCCCTTCTCTCCTCACTCAGCTGGAGGCTCTTGCCCTGTGCCTGGAGCGCCATCTTGAGCGGACCCCCAGCTAGGAGGTCTCCAGACAGTTGCACTATGTCCGGGAGGATATTCGTCTACGCTCCCTAGAGGCAGCTAAACTCCTGTGGCGTGCCACCACGGCTAAAATATATGGCTGGGGTGATAAGAATGGGAAGCTGCTTTATTGGCTACCGGAACCGGATTATTCCCGAGGTGGTAGACGACTCGGGCTGTTTGCGGACAATCTCTTTAAGAGATTGCACAGACTTTTGCTCGGTACTATGAGAGACTGTACTCTGCGCCATCAGACGGGGGCCCAGCGGGGCTTCACTCTTTTCTAGACTCAGTCCTTCTCCCCAATCTTTCTCCGATGGACTCTCGTGCACTGGACGAACCCTTAACCGTAGAGGAAATTGGGGCTTCTATCTCTGGTCTGGCCTCTGGGAAGACCCCAGGCCCAGATGGATTCCCCATGGAATACTACAAGGCGCTCCGGGATCTTCTCCTCCCTCAGCTGCTGCTGTTGTACGAGGAAGTTACCCAAACTGGCTCGTTCCCCGATGACTTAGACACTGCCAAGATAGTGGTCATACCTAAAACCCAACTGCCCTCCACGTCCTGCACCAACTACCGCTGTGTATCATTGCTCAACTGCGAACCAAAGATCTTTGCCACGGAATTGGCAAACAGATTAAAAAGGGCGTTGGCAACATTGTGTGCACCTGGACCAATGTGGCTTTTTGCCCTCCCGGAGCACTAGACACTGTATCCGTCGCCTTCATTCGGCCTTAGCCCACCGTCTTCGTCTGCCTCCATCCTTAGCCTTACTACTAATTGATTTTGAAAAGGTGTTCAATACGGTGGACTGGGCCTACCTACAGGTGGTGCTGGTCCAGGCAGGCTTTGGCCTGCGCTTCCTCAGTATGGTCTGTGTTCTCTACTCCAACCCAAAGGCCCGTGTGCGCATCAAAGGGGTTCTTTCGGATCTCTTTCCTATAAAGCGGGGCACTAGGCAGGGGTGCCCCCTTTCCCCCCTTCTTTTTGCCCTGGCCATGGAGCCCTTGGCCCAACTTATCTGGGGGGACTTGCAATACCAGAGCTGGGCCTGGGGTGGGGGACATGAGGACCGCATCGCGCTATATGCTGATGATGTTCTCCTTTACCTTGTAAATCCAGCGGAGAGCAGCCCCCGATTCCTTCAACTGCTAGATGCCTTTGAGAGGGCATCCGCTTGGAGATGAACCCTTCTAAATCCATCCTGGTTCTGTTAGCTGCTCCCAGGGATTGCATTGACTGGCAGTCCTCGATTCCCATCTGCAGGCTCAGCTTTAAATATTTGGGTCACACTCTGTCCCGAACTCACTTGGGCCCGCAACCTACAACCCCAACTTAAGAACACGAAGGCGGATCTCACAAAATGGTACATCCTCCCCCTTAATGTCCTTGGCCGCGTAGCGCTCTATAAGATGCTAGACCTGCCCCGTTTTTTGTACATCTTTCAAAATCTTCCACTACTGCAGTCCCGGTCATGGTTTCAGGAGTTGGACGGAGTCGCGTGGTCCTTCTTGTGGCGAGGCCCATGGCCCAGTCTAGCCTTTTGCCATTGTCAACGGGGCCCGTTTGACGACGGTTTGGGTATGTCCCACATGTATCTGTATTACTTGTCATGTAACCTTCTGATTATTCATGACTGGTTCAACAGAGGCTGGTCGGATCCAGCCTACCGCGCTGAGCTCTCTTCTCTAGGCTTTTCTTGCCTGCAGGCCAAGCTTTACAGCTCTCCAATTCCCACCTCCATACTGCTGGTGGCCCGGGTGGTGTTGCTGCCATGGAGGGCGCCACTTCGCCATGTGCAGTGGGAGGACAGACTTACCCAACACACCCCTCTATGGCACGGCACGTGATTGGGGGAGGTGGTTAAGCTGGGTGGTTTTAGGACCTGGGACCTCATTGGAATCGCAGTTAGGAGATGTTTGGTCGGGGACACACATACGGTCTTTCTCAGACCTCCAGCAACGGCATGCAATGGTGCATACTCAATTCTACCATTACCTTCAGATTCGTCATGGTCTTTGCGCACACGACCACGCCAACGAACTTCTCCCTGAATTTAGCCCCCTGGAGGCCAAGCTCCTTATGGCTGACATTGGCCGTGGAGGCATTTCTCAAATTTACTGCACCCTCGTTGTCAACTCACCTGGCACCCTTGATCATCTCAAATCTCGATGGGAGGGTTGGGTGGGGCGTTTTGATGAGGAAGACTGACAAGACGCCCGATGGCCCCCCCCTGTGCTTACGATCTCCTCCAGGCTACTTCTAGTACAGACATATTATATCTATTCTGCATACCTCCCCCCACCCGTTTACATCGCGCAGGCCTTCACCCTCGGGCGGCTTGCCCGTGCTGTGAGACTGACCCAGCGGACTTCTACCATATGGTGTGGACTTGCCCGAGGATGCATCATTACTGGTCTGCGGTGACTAAAGACCTTTCGGAGGTTTTGGAATGGAAGGTGCCTCTTTTCCCCCTCCTGATCCTTCTTAGGGTACTGGGGGGTGTCGGTCGCACACGTGCTGAGAGGGCATTCCAAGGCATAGCCCTGCTGGTTGCAAAGCGCAACATAGCCGCAAAGTGGATAAGTCCTATCCCCTCAACCCTCGCTCAATGGAGGTGGGGCATGGACTGGTGCACTCAACAGGAGCGGATGGTATTCGAATCGCAGGGTTGCCCCCAAAAACATGGGTGGGTGTGGGGGGAATGGTTAGGTCATCTATTCTAATTTGACTGTTACCTGCTGTGTTGGATCAATGTGACATATATTTGTATTGTCATTCCTTGTGATCATGGTGTGTTACTCTACAATGTATTACCCAAGTGCCATATTAGCTTGTTCCCTCGTGGCCAACTCTTTTGGCCATAAAATTCAATAAAGTTTGTTTATAAAAAAAAAAACAATAGTCGATCTTCAACAGCACCAGTGATGTGAACACTGTTTTCTGCAAAGGGATGGGGATAAAAGGCTGCATTTTTGTAATCATTTTGAGGGTAAAGAAAGCGGCTGAGGTGACTGCGTTGACCTGATTGGAATAAGACAGTTTGTCATTGAGAAGAACTCCCAGGTTCTTTACCGATCCAACTGGGCAAGGAAGTGGGCCCATTCCGGAGACCAAAAGGAGGTCTGTGCCCCAAATAGCAGCATCTCTGTTTTACTGGAGTTGAGTTTGAGGCAGTTCAAAGCCATCCACAGACCGACTGCCTTCATGCAGTTGCCGAATCTGGTGGCAGCACCTTTGTCCTCCGTGACAAGTGAGACGCCGATTTGCTAAAAGAGTGGAGCTAAGAGAGGACCTCTGGGGGACCCCACAGGGAAGCGAGAAAGAAGGGGAGGTAAAGACGGCAAGTACGACTGATTGCTTGCGACTGGTAAGGAAAGAGTTTAGCAGTTCCCATGGAGTCCCGGTCACACCGATCCTGCCCAAGTGATCCATCAGCTGCCCGTGATTTACTGCATCATAGGCTGCTGATAAATCAAGCAGGATCAGGACCACTCTGTCTCCTTGGTCAAGAGACATTCTGATCTCCTCAGGATGTGCCCGAGTTAGATCCATGTAGCAATGCTGCACATTTTCTTACATTGCCCTCTTTCTGCACGATCACATTTTACATAACCTTTTGCACATATTTGTGTGCTTAACAATGTTGGATTAGTTTCTCTGAAACTGCTTTGCTTATACATATCTCTTCTCGCAACATTGTCATGATGGCATGATGGCTCGAAAACCAAGTGCAAGGTCTTTGTGCACACTGTACAATGTCGTTCTATCTTCATCCATAGGGCGACAGGGCTATCTGCAAACCCATAACAATGATAATCTGTATATACATCGCAAGGATGCATTTTATTATAAATAAATAAGCATTTCCGACGGGTAGCCAGTGGAGACACTTCTGCTGACATCGAGCGGTCTCTGCATGCTGATGCTTCGCCAAGCAGCTGCCTAACATCTCCGTGAAGGATGTCCAGTTCGTGACCAAGACAGGGTCCTGCATTCTGTCCCGCCAGGTAATCGGGTTGGATCATTCAGTGGGGGGATTCTTGACTATACACTCACACACACACCCTAGACACAAGTAGAGTAGGGATTTGCATAACAGGAGTACGCCTGATTGCTATATTGTTTTATATGCCTGCATATATACACTGTTCTTAGCATCATGGTGGAACTATACCTGCTATTTACTATTTTGGTGCTTGTAATCACTTTCATATGCTTCCGTCTATTGATCATCGCAGCACATGTACTCTATACAAGAATAATGTTGGTTCAATAAATATATTGAAGAATGTCCCATTGTGTATTCTTTGTATACTTCTCTGAGAACAAGAGTGCACGAGTGACTGAGCGAAAGGGTTCTAGATCTGTTACCACGATCCCTGAGGGGTCTGGGTTGTCATGTTCAGTGGTTGCCAGAAACCATTTGCTCCCTGTTCAGGTTGGGGGGGGGGGGGGCTTATGGTGGCATTGTGAGCTAGCTGGTCTCTAGGCCAACATATACTATGGGGTGCTTGGAATCAATCTAAGCACCTCACCGAAAGTTTATATTGTCCACAAGCAGATCCTACTAATTAGAGCATACTACATGACAGTATGGCTTGCTCGCGTTGATAAGTGCCGTCTCCGTGCTGTGTCCAGCACGAAAATCGAATTGGGTAGCGTCTAGGAGAATGTTAGTATGGATATGCAACACAGGTGGTGGTTTTCCACAGCTCCCAAGGCCTGCCCTGCCCTCTCACCAAGTTTGCGGCCAGTATCCCTCGTGGGGGTTGCAATAACCGAACCCCTGTGCACCGCATCAACTTGCAGTTGCAAAGGCTTGTTGGCTTCCTTCCAAAAAGATCTTCGGGCTTCAAGTAGCCCCAACCTCAGGCACCTCCAGTGACCAGAATCTTCAGCCACACCACATCACGTGCACCGTGGCCTGATTTTTTTGGTGAGCTGCTCGAGGTCCTCTCGCGACTCCAGTGCCTCTGGCTTGTGTGTCCTTTTGAGGGTCACCTTTGTTTCTTTTGGGCTCCCATAATTTCTCGGGGCCTGCCCTGATTCCCCTGCTTGTGATGAGTCCCCTGGACCTTGCTAGTCCCGACGTGGCTCCTTCTTCAACTCCTGCTTTGGTTGCATTTGCCAAGGCTTGTTGGTACTCCCGCCGGACACTGACCCCTCAGCACTCGACATATTTTGTGGGACAGCTCATGCATGGCTCCTGGTCTTCCTCAGCATCGCCTGGTCCTCACAGCTGCAGAGTCAAGGTCACCATCAACTCTCCTGCAACTCCTAACATTGGTGGGCATTCGTCTTCCAGATCTCCTGGTCACTCCTGAGTGACATAGACTCTGTCCCCTCTGCTTGCAGGTACCTCTCAACTAGAATCCACCTTCGGATTCCACCGGACACTTTCTCCTTCTTCAGCAGCGGCACTTTCCTGAAGTCCTCCATTGGGTTCCGCAGCGGTTCCAACACCACTTCACACCTATGCACCCGGCTTCCCTGGTGTAGGTAACGTGGGTACTAGTGTATCCACGGGTGGGGTGGCTCTCCAACCTTCTGTCTTCCACTGGGTTTCTTCAGGGTCCACTGGTAAGGGTCCTTAATCTTTAAAAATCCAACCGCGATTTACCCGTATAGTTGTACGGAGCACGCGGTCGTGTTCCCACACTGCACACGCTCTCAGTGGGGTCCTAGTCACTCACCTTGGGTGGTTCCTTGGGTCCCCAGCACCGCTCCGTCCTCTCGACATTGTCTTGACCTGAGTCGTGGTTCTTTTACCACTTTCTTAGTATATGGTTTGGTCCCTGCCAGGCCCCACTGTGCATTCTGTGCTATTTACTGTGTTTCTTTGCAAAGTATTGTGTGCATTGTGATTATCTCTGGGTAGGAGATATCTAAAAGTGTTAGAGAGTATTATATAATAACTGCATATTTTTATAAATACCTTGTGTGGTTCTTTTTAACTTAATCTATACTATAAGATTGCATTCTGGTAACACAAGCTGCTTTACACTTCTACTAGACTAAGCCTGAAGGCTGCTCTCCACAGCTACCACTTAGAGAGCTTTCTAAGTTGTCTAAGACCTCTTAAATCACCATAAGGGTTGTCTGGACTGGTGCAAGGTGCCCACTTACAATAGTGGACATCATATACCAGGCCAGCTTCTCACAGAGGAGTTGTTCGAAAAGATGCCATCAAGTATTTGACCGGCTTGGTGCATGGGGCTGTCCACCAGGTGGTCTAGACCGAGAGAAGACTTGGTCAGAAGTAAGGCAAATGTATCAGTGTTGTCAAGGGCATCAAGATAAAAATTAAAATCGCCAAGGCCCATATGATCACTTAGTAAGATGTCAGCCTTTAGGAGGCTGTTAATCTCCTGGGTGAAGATGGAGCGAGAGACAGGTGGGCGATAGATTATTGTGCCTTTAAAGATCTGCAAATTTGATAATTCTGCGCTGAAAGAGACCGCTTCACATAGCGGGGTTGATAGAGGGGAGCAACTTAGCGTGTGCTCTTCTCTGTAAAAGATCGCATTGCTCCCTCACCATTTTTCCATGAGATCTGATCAAAAAGAGCGGTAGCTGGGTGGAGTAGCAGCTAAGATGTCCGGGCTGGAGGAGGAAAGTGCCCAAGTCTCTAGGCCAACATATACTATGGGGTGCTTGGAATCAATCTAAGCACCTCACCGAAAGTTTATATTGTCCACAAGCAGATCCTACTAATTAGAGCATACTACATGACAGTATGGCTTGCTCGCGTTGTAATGCGGCAAGTCGAACAGATAAAAACAATTGGAGAAAGTAAGTGGGGACTTGAAGCAGGGCCCAGCAACCCCTGATTCCTGTCCCAGGCTACTCTGGAAGCAGGAATCTATTGGTACATCAAATGCAAAGACAAAGCAAAAGTGGCAAAGTTAAAGCATAAAATCAGTTAAAATGAGGGTAATGACCCTTTCAATATGGCCCCCACACTAGAGGCAGGGAGCCCGGCACCTCCCAAACGGTGGCGGTAAGGTCTGCCTACAAGGAAAGCAAATTAGTTGAGGTGGGATACAGAAGTATGGCCTCTGACTTCCATATCCCGTTTAAAACATGGCTCACCCATATTAATCACTTTATATGTAAGCAATACAGGGGTAGGCCCACATTTTCAAGTTATGAATAAGGTGATTTGGAGGTGACTAGGCAGGACATATTATCTTTGGTTTAAAAAAAAAAAAAAAAAGGCAGATCCTCAAGGGCGGCTGGGCCAAATGGAATTCCAATTAACATTCTAAAATCGGACCTGGAGCTCTGGAGTCAACACCTTTTGACTTCATTTACTAGCATACTTCAGACAGGCCACATCCTGCGTTCCTGGCAAGAATCTATTATTCATCCACTTTACAAAAAAGGTGGCATTGACGACCCAAAAAACTATCGTCTAACTGCATTACTGGACACAGAAGGGAAATTATTTGATACATTTCTGTTAAAATATTTGTTTGACTAGGCCATCATTGGCAATCTGCTGGTGTTTAACTAAACCAGATGTAGGCCTGGTTGCTCCACATTAGATAACATTGTGGCATTGACTCTTTTAGTTAATGGTACCTTAAGAAGAAAGCTGCTGTTATTTGTCTTCTACAATGATTACTTTTCTGCTTTTGACACAGTAACTCAGTCTGTACTTTGGGAAAAACTCAAGAAATGGGGAATGAATCAATCCCTGCTCCATATCTTGGTAGCAATACATGACAACTCTTGGTTACAAGTCAAATTTTCAGAGAGAACTGATTATCTACAGAGAAAAACTTCCAATGGGATTAAGCAAGGTTGCACCCAGGCACCTTGACTTTTTTTAATTGTATACCTCTGATCTGTCTTTATACCTCAGTGATCAGAAGGGATTACCCCCCTAAGCTTGGTGGAAAATGCATCTCAGACTTAGCCCATGCAGATAACATTATCATCCTCTCCTTAACTCAAACTGGTCTGCAGTTTCAGTTACTAAAGTAACAAAAATGTAACAATATCAGCGATTTAAAGGTCAACCTGGCTAAAACCAAAGTTATGATGTTTGGGAAGTCGACAAGAAGTTACAGATGGAAAATCAACATCAATATTGTTGACAGAGTAATCAAATACGACTATCTTGATGTAACGATGGACCATAAACTAGCGTGGACCGACCGCATTACATATAAAGGAAAAAAGGCTAATATTGTTAATTCTATAAAAAGATTCTCGAAAATCCATGGCAGCTGTGCAGTTGACCAGGCATTACGAATTTGGAATATCAAATTAATACCAGCCCTTTTACATGCATCTATAATATTTAACAGCAATGCAATTATGGCTCTAGAAAAAATCTACATGAAGGGGATCCGATCCTCACAAATTCTTCGGCCCTCCACACCATGTAGCAAATTGCGCCTTGAACTTTCGCTTCTGTCCCTACCAGCTCTCCATGCAGACGCCCTGATGAATTTTTTACAGTGACTGGACCTCTGCGAAAGAAAGCTCAAATTGTTGACCTTCTCAAAATTAATATTGTACCTCCTTTTACTGAAATGTTATCCTTACCTTATCTCAAACGTAAAATCCTAAATAAGGAGGGCTTAAGGACAAAGTAAATTGAACAACCTTTTTCTGCTACAGTCCTACGAGCATGTGGAATACACCATGGACTTTTACCATAGATTAAAACAGGGCTATTTGTCGTCCTTCCTCAAGCCTGGTTGGGGGAAAAAATACCTGCACTTTCGCCTTTTCTATAATCCAATATTTCAATTTGAGGGAGCATGGAATACACAGTGTGCATGCAACTGTAAACTTTGTGGGTATAAGGATGACTCAACTGAACACTTGATTTGTTTATGACCAGTTCTTGTAGACCTAAGCAGTATCTTAAGGATACCTTTAAAAAAGCCAACATCAGGACCAGGTGGTCACATTTTTTTAAACAGATTATTATCGATTTATTGGCAAATTGATGACATTTTTAGACCTCGCATATTTTCGATGACTGTAATGCGTAATTGTGTTCAGTGATATTTTTGTCATTTTTAGTGGCTGTTATTATTGTAAAGAAATATTTATTTATACAATTGTTGGAAATTGGGTTAATGGTTGGGGGGGGGGTGAAACACTACTCAAGCAGCAACCACAATTTCTGTCAGGGTGAAGTCACAAGTAAACCCCAAATTATCTTGTGTTTAACCCTCTGGTAGCTTGGCACAAGCAGTCAGGCTTAACTTAGAGGCAATATGTAAAGTATTTATGCACCACTTCAAACGGAAGAAAGTGAAAACACAACACAAAAATGCCATACCAATGCAGAAACAAAGAAATTCTTTGAGATCAAAATGACAAAAAGCTAATCCGTAGAACTGGCGATATGCAATTTTAAAGATTTCAGTGAAAAGAGTGCCTGGAAGCACAAAGTGCCAACTGTGGTTATCTAGTCGTCCCGGACCAGGACAAAGTCACAAGTGCAGGCTGACTGCGATGGAGCACGGGCCGAATACAGGGACAAAGTTAAGTCTGCTGAACAAAGTACCCCTAAATCCTGGTTTGTGGAGCGTTGCGAGATCCTGCGTTGAGGATCTGCAGCGGTTCCGAGTAAGGTTTGTGGCTGTGATGCGGTGTCCTGCACGATCATCAAGGATGCCGTCGATGAGGGGCTTGTGATGCGAAGGCATGCGTCGAGGATGCATCACGCAGCAGCGGTTCTGAGGAGACTGTAGGCTGCCATGCGAGATCCAGTGTCGGGGCAGTTCCGATGCGGCTACAAGGAGATGCATTGCGCTGCATCAGTTCTGCTCACAGGACTGCAGCTGGGCTGGCAGAGCACCTTCAGGCCCACTTCCAAGGGACCAGGACTGGGGTGGCACCACTTGGGTGATAGGCCTCACAGCAGTCCGAGTCAAGGAGCTAGGTTCAAGGTGGTTGGGGTCTTTTCTGTCCCTGAGGGTGTGTTTAGGAGGCCAGCCAACTAGCCCTTGGAGTCACTCTGGTGGTCCTGGGATCCAGATCCAGGTTCAGTTGTTTCACTCGGGCACCAGGGCAAGAGAGCAGCAGTCCTTCTGAGTCTTCCACAGGTCCAGAGGTATACTGAAGAGTTGGGTCTTGGGGTCCGTTATTATGCCTGGTGTCCACTTTGAAGTAGGTTCTGGAGGTTTCCACCCCCTAAGGTGTTTGAAATTTCCTGCTTCCCTGCCCCGCCCCAGCCTGTCGGGAGTCACAAAAGACTAGTGTAACAAGCCTTAGTGAGTGTGCTGGGCAGAGCCTTTGTGATGTGTAAGTGTGGTAGGTGACAGCTCCTCCTGCTCAAAAAGTCAGAGATGGCCCATCCTACCAGCACCTATTCCCCCTTTGTCTTACTGTCAGGGAGCAATACACAAAGACCAACTGCCAGCTACACCTAGTCATATGACCCAGGATACAGGCTGCAGGCACCAAGTGGTTAGGACAAGAAAATGCAAACTCTCTAAAAGTGGCATTTTCAGAATTGTAACTTAAAATCATACTTTACCATTAAAGAGGGTTTTAGATTATAATTCTTTAGACGCCAAACTCGACAACATTCCTATTTGCACCCAAATGAAAGCTACCACTTATTAGTAGGCCTCACAATAGTGAAGAACGAATGTAGGAGTTCTTCACTACCAGGACATATAAAACTTAAAAATACATTTCCAACTTTTTAAATGCATTTCACCCTGCCCAGTTATGGCCTATCATAGGGGTGACTTATACATATTAAAAAGGAAGGTTTAAACTCGGCAAAAGATTTTTTTTGCCAGGTTGAAATGGCAGTTTAAAACTGCCCACAAATCTGCAATGGCAGGACTGAGACATGTTTAAAAGGACTACTTACATGGGTGGCCCAATCAGTGCTACAGGCCCACTAGTAGCATTTTACAGCCCCTGTGTACATGTGGTACCACTTACTAGGGGCTTACAAGTAAATTAAATGTGCCAATTGGGTGTAAGCCAATTTTACCATGTTTAAAGGAGAGAGCACAAGCTCTGGTTAGCAGTGGTAAAGTGCGCAGATTCCTAGAAGCCAACAAAAATGGGTTCAGAAAACAGGAAGGTGAAGGGAAAAGATCTGGGGATGACCCTGCAGGAAATGGCTAAGTCCAACAACAATAAATTCTTACTTAAAAAATACATAATCTATATTTAAAGGGCCTCAATCTTGATGGGATAACAGTGTCATACTCCCAACAGCAAGATTTTCAAAACCTCAGGGAGCAAAGGGCTACTTAGCATTTGTTTAGCTCACAACTCCTACTAGACCCGCTTTGTGGTACTAAAACAACCAGAGCAATTACAGACAGGCTTGTATATTTGATTGGAGAGTGTGTGGTTGTAGTAAACCATAGCAATTCCGTTATCCTTGGGCAGTAATCCTGTCACTGCATCCAATTCCAGGTGTGACAGCGAGTTCCCCTGATGTGTGCCTTTTTCTTTATGCCCAAAGGGTATCACCCTGCGCCACAACTAAGTCGCTCATTTTGTAATGCCCTAAGATGTCTCCTCTATCCAATACCTGCAGGTAGTTCACATTACAACGTCTTCAGGATTCTCTGGATCAATGCCATTAGATTTGCATGATGACAGCACTCCCCGTCATTGAGGTAAGAGTTTTCTGCAGCCATCCTGGATGTGACTGTATAAATGTGCATCCAGGACCACGCACGGTTACTTGCCTTCCATCTGGCTTCTAAGTAAGGCTGTGCTCCCCATTCCTAAAGTTGGCTTGGCTCATTCTTGTGCACTGCACCATTGGCAAGCATTCAGCTCCTGGGCCCCGCACTGAGAATCTAACCTCTACTGAGAAAGAACAAAAGAAAGAATGATTGATTGTCCTCGCATTCCCAGACCAGTTCTGCAATGGGCATGCCTCGACTTCTTTGTTGATTGGCCAATGGCAACAGTATACCTTGCTGTGCCATCAACTTCAGCCCCACTTCTAGCAAACAATGACAGGTCTTCTACAGTTGTGGGTGTCCCCGGCGGTCATTACACTGCTACCTGTTCCCCTAGCACCTCCTGAGAGATTTCATGGCAACAGTGCCAATATGCATTTGATGTGTGACCCAATGTAACTTACATTTTCTGTGCCGATCAAAGGCTTTTCCTGATGAATCCCCTAAAGCGGCATTCGTCCTGCCTTATCTGGGAGGTAATGCAATCACTTAGTCCATTCCACTGGCGGAAGCGCAACAACATCTTGCTTTATAACCTCCCAGCCTTTAAAGATGCAGTTGGGAAATTGTTCTTAAAGCACACTTGTATACAGCCATTGGGCCACGAAATGTTGAACTAAAACAAGGTAGCTGTGACCAGTTGTCGTATTTATCAATGTTTATAGGCTGGTGACAGAAGCCAATTGCCCAGAGGACAAAGGGGTATCCTTATTCTACTGTAGGCTCACACATGAGCTGAAGGATGTCTTGGCTCAGGTCATTAATACTCCTTCCTCCAACACATGCTCTCAAGTAATAGACCTCGTCATTAAATTAGACCATAGATTAGATGAATGGAAAGGAAAATATAGCAGAACACACTCAAAGAACCTCATAGTGCACAACAAAAAGTAATAACCTGACACTTGTCCCACAAACTTGCCCAAACCAATGTAAATTGGGGGTGTGCTGACCCCCCTCATCAAGACTTTTTGTCAAGGAGCGTCCCACCAAGCCTAAGACTTGTCAAGATTGCACTGACCACTCTAGCATTCACACAAAAATTAAGACACTTGGTCGAAGTGGAGACTACTGTGTCAAGTACAGATTTCAATACAGCCTCACATGCCTTGAAATAACAGTGAACATCTGTAAGCATATGTTCTTGTCTGTAATTCTGTTCATTTCCCCTAAACGGTATGATCCGGTGCATATCTTCTTCAATTCAGGTGCCAATGGCAACCTTTTTTGGTTTGACCTTGGGTAAAAGCCTGGCATTGCAAATGATACGAAAAGAAAGACCTGAACCGCTGTGAGATGTTGATGAGACAGAACTGTCTTCAAGGCTAGGCCCCTATCAGACTGAGCCCTTGATCAAGACTTGCGACAATAGCCATACAGAGAGACTAAGCTGTGACATGATGGCTAACCCCATGTTATGCCTTTCAGGCTCTGTAGCACCATGATTGCTCTCCAGTTTTCTTTTAATTGGGTTTTGCAGGATTTCCTTAACTTGTGTGCCCTAGCTGACATCCTTATCTATGATAGCAATGAGATAGAATGAGATAGAACATGCTCAATATGTTCATCAGGTTCTTCAGCATTAACGTCATGATCCTTCCATGAAAACTCTGGAGTTCCTGGGATGTTTTTGGCTGTCCCTCGAGAATCCAGATAAGAAAAAGGTAGATGATATTTTGAATTGGCCAGTCTCCACATGTGTGAAGGAAGTCCAGAGCTTCCTGTGATCAACAAATTTCAACCAGTGCTTCCTTTTGCATTTCTCTGATGCTTTGACTCCTACCTGTTGGTTATTATTGAAGGGGGTTCAGTGACAATGGTCCACAGAAGCAGATAGTGCTTTTCAGAGTCTTAAACAGTGTTTTAGGTCCACTCCAGTGATGTAATATCCCAGCACATATTTACCATTTTTCTTAGTAGAGATGGATGCCTCAGGCTTTCCAGTAGGACAAGTGTTGTCCCAAAAGGATCCAAAGACTGGGCACTTTCATCCTGTACCCTTTTTTCCCAAAATATTAGAAGCAGCTGAATCAAATTATTTAATTGCTGGCCGTGAATAGTTGGACATTTATTCCCATTTCTAGGAATGGAGACACTGTCTCCTAGGTGCCCAACATACTGTGTCCATATGTCCTGATAAAACCCTTCTTCTAGACAACTAAGATGGACGGCAATTTTATTGAATATGATTTTGTCATGACCTACAAACTAATGACAAAGAACACTAAAGCAGATTCCCTGTCCTGACTCTGTGAACCCGATGCAGAACAAAAGCAAAAGGAACCTCCACCTATTTTTAACGAGAGCTCAATTGTCGGGTTGGTAGGCTCAACAGCATTATTGGACATTGTCTTAAGCAACAGCATTTATTTAAATGTTGAGGAATAGTTAGATAGGTTTATGTTTGACTTTTTTGTGGATTGGATTTTTGCAAAATGAAGGTGGATCAAGAACTTCAGCTACACAACTGTAAGTACGATAATTTTTTTTTTTTTGGGTGGAAAATGTTATATTTTAATATCTATATGGCTGTTGCTTTTAC
Source organism: Calotriton arnoldi (assembly GCA_963921515.1). Lineage (NCBI taxonomy): Eukaryota > Metazoa > Chordata > Amphibia > Caudata > Salamandridae > Calotriton > Calotriton arnoldi. Next base: position 1,841,694 of record CAWUFW010002037.1, read on the forward strand.
TTTAACTGAAGGGTTTTATTTTGTGTGGATGTTTGAATTCTTGAGCAGCTTTGTATAATTTTCTAATGCATCTTTTTCATTTTTCTATGAATATGTTAAAATTAAATAATAAAATTAATAATTTGTATTCACCAGTCTTATTCTTTACGTTATTAATATATTTTCATTATAGGCTGATTAATAAAAATAATTCTAATATTTATTTTAAATTGTTATAGTTATGTTAGGTTTTGATCTATTTTAGTTGTGACTATATTGGTAAATAGGTGGTTTATAATATTGATTTAGCTACAATTTCTAGACAGTCAACTACTTTGTTCTTTACAGAGAGTCTGAATTTGACTTGTAGCATACCATACATTTCTCTGGTTTGTTTAGTTAAGGTATTTTAGGTAGGTTTGATTTGGTTTACTGACTATTCTATCCTTAGTTGTTGGTAGCTTTGTTCGTTTTGGAGGGCTTCTATGAATTTCTACAGTGTTGTATGGATTTTTCTTAGTGTGAATTGGAAGGCCTTGTGCCATCCTTCCACTGCGCTGTTGGTTTTGGGTTGCTGAGCCATGGTGCTGTCAAGCATTCCACCATGGTATTTGGAACTTGGGTTGGCATCTGTGGCCAGAGCAGTACAGTCTGCCACACCAAGTGTCTTCGAAGCGGTACATTAGTGGACATAGTTCTTGTTCATTTCCTTGATAAAATGGCGATTCTATTAGCATGTTCTAGTGATTAGCTATATCTGTTACAGGTGCACGCCAGAGCTATTCACTTTTTCATTTCAAAGGCAAACAGGCTGTTTGTTGCATAGCCTACACTTAGTGCAGATTTTTGCAGATGTTTCCAAATGCTTTGTTTGAAGTGGTAACAGCAGCCTTGTATGGCTCTGTGTGGGTTTAGTTTAAGTATTCTTTGTTTCGTTGCCTTTTTAAAGTCTATTATTATTTTGTGTGGAGAGTAGTTGTTAGCTTTTACTTTGATGTTGTTTAAAAGTTCCTAGTAACTTGCTCTTTGTATGACAGCAGTGCATGAGTAAAGGGGTATGTCAGTGTTATGATATTCATCATGTACGGTGTATATCTGTGTGAAAGGTGGAGGGTACGTTTTAAAAGTTCCGTCCATCATCCACGGTTCACAATTACTGAGGTCTGTAAATGTGAAACAATTCACAGCCAGTTACTCTACTTGTCCCAGAGGTTATTAGTATGGATTGCAGCTGGTACCCCTTTTCAAAAGCGGAAACCAGTGTCAGACCCCCAGGGGAGATAGGTCTTAGTTTTGGGCCTCCTGGATGGCATAGAAACCTGTCTAGTTAACATGTATGTGCCACACATTGACAACCAATTCTTTTTCAGGGAAGTAATGTATGCAGTGTTTCCCATCTCATTTCTAGATTTATATAGACTGTTGACCCTAACTGTGTTATAAATGGCCAACTGCACAGTGGGAAGCCTATAAAGTAGCGCATACAGTGGCGTGGCTAGACCTTTTGGCTCGCGGATGCAACTAGAACGCACACTCCATGAAGAGGAGGTAGTACTGCCGAACCTAGAAAGGGAGGTGGTGGTAGCCCCGACAAAAAGCAGCATTTGATAGATACTAAAAGACAACTGGAGGACACATGGGCCAAACTCGAGAAATAAACTCACATCTTATTTAGACGGACTGTTTAGAGAAGGAGATAAAATAGGTCCAATGCTGGCCTGGGCTTCAAAAAGTGAAAACCCTTACACACACATTCTGAGACAGCAACATGGAGGAGGCAATGATATAGGGACTGGTGGTACCTGCTGACTTGTGCCAAATTAATACCCGAGGTGATAACTGATAAAATGTTTAAAGTCTTTGAGGAAGGGCGATTGCTTCTCTCCCCCAGAGAAGTACTTATAAAGATCTGTCTCTACTGACGTCATATCGCCTGCTGCCAATTTTTGAATGTAGACGTGAAGCTGCTTAGTAAAGTCTTAGCAAATAGACTCCTGGCAGTGATAGGTTCTCTTGTCCATGCAGACAAATCTTGCTTAATTCGGGTAGGAGTAAAATACACAATATCTGTGCACACTAGTGACGTAAGAACAGGACTATGCCCTTGCAATATTATCCATAGAGTGCACTTTTGACACTGTGTGCTGGAAATATACCTGTCTGGTTATGGAAACAATGGGATTTGGGCCTGTTTTCCTACGCTTGGTCAAGTTACTATATACTGAACCCATGGTGAGCGTACAAACTTAAAGTTAGGTCTCGGACAGCCAAAAGCTTGGGCGAGGCATGTGGCAGGGCTGCTTGTTGTTCCCCATGTTGTTCGCGCTGGCCATTTTATTTATAAAGTTTTGTATAGCGCAAACAAGACCCTAAAGGGTATCGGAGCGCTTCACATTATAGGGTAGGTAGGATACAGTTGTAAGAAAAGGCATTCGTTACATATATGAGAGTGGCAAGGTAACGCTGGAGTTCATGGTTGCACATCAATGTAGTGGTCAATCAGGGCATCGGGATAGCGGGCAGGTGAGTAAACAATAGGACCTAAAGTCACTTAGGGCAGAAACGTGTTAATCAGTATTGTTTTCACTTCTTTTTTGAAAGAAGAGGAAGATGAGATTCGGCAGACATCCGGTGGCAGAGAGTTCCGTATCTTCGGGGCGATGCCCGAGAAGGCTCTATAACTCGTTCTCTTTTTGCGGAAAACCTGTGGTCTCAGTAGCAGTGAACTTGCACTTCGTGAAGATCTGCATCCCCCTGATAACTCTAGCTTTTGAGCCAGATATATGGGGGTCTTGAAATGTAGGGCTTTATGAGTCATGCAAGCAATCTTTTTTATTTTTTATTTTATTTAACTTTATTTATCATTTTGGCAAGACACAAGGCAAATCAGGCTTACATTTTCACTGTCAATGACATAGCATCAAACAATAAGAAAAAAAAACAAAAGAAGGATAAAGTAATGTGAAAGAGCATCATATCCTTATTACAAAACAGACATGTTATAGGCTGTGTAATATCAGCGATATAGCGACTTATTAAAAAGAAAGCACAGTCCCACAGGCCATCCCCCTTCCGAGAATAGTGGCAGTTAGCAATGGGTAGTCCAGTTGTAGTCCCATGTGTGCGTCCGCATACATAAAAAGCCATAGCGACAGACAGAGCATCATTTCGTGAGGATTAAGAGGAGCATATAGTGCAAATGCTGTGTGAAATTGATCGCTTAACCCCACGCCCTCCGGGACTATGCCATGGTCTAATTGAGAGCCAGAAGCCTGCCACAGTGTTTCTGCATATGTTCTGTAGGGACCCCAAATGTCTCTAGGACCGGAAGAGCCTGGCAGTAGACCGGCATAGATCTCGCAATTGGTATTACAATGGGCCAGGCTACTCAACCAGCCAGCCAAGGTTGGAGCAGACTTGCGGCCCCATAATAGAGCAATTTCACGTTTAGCTAATGGTAAGCTGAGGGACGCAAAACGTCTGACTTGTTTGGGAAAGTTAACTGTGTATCCCAGTAGTGCTACTTCCGGTATGGGGGTATGGGTCAGTTTCGTCATGGCCCCTAGCACGTTGTGTATTTCTTCCCAGTAGGTGTGGAGTTTCGGGCAAGTCCATGTGAGGTGAGCAAAATAAGCATGTGGGGCTGCGCACTTGCGGCAAGTATGCGGTCTGGTAGGGTCTAATCTGTGTGCTTTAGCGGGGGTAATATAGATTCTGCGTAGGAACTTAAAATGCAATAGTTTATGTCTGCTGTTAAGAGAGACATCCTTTGTCACTGCGCAGCACTTGGCCCACTGATCGTCCGTAATGGGGTTGCCCAAATCTGCCTCCCAGTCCGCGCGAACCTTGTCATCATGTACAGGCCGCAACGATGCGCAGGCTTTATATAGTTTAGAAATGAGATGTGCCCCGCTAGGGCTTTCAATTATTAGTGTAAGGGGCGGGAACGAGTCTGGCTCTAGAGAGAAACCGGGCAGCGCAGCGCAGAGCGGATACGACTCAGCACGGAGCTGTCCATAAAGGTGACAGCCTGAAAACTAGTATCTTCCGATGGGGAGAAAATATGCCCCTCAGGGTGTAGGTCCCCTAGTGCAGTGATAGCGAATTTGGTTAAAGTGCGCTGGATCAACCTTTCGCCAGTGATTGGAAGCCAACGAGCGTTTGGGACAGGTAAGGCAGAGGAATACAGTATGGGGGCAGCGGTGATCCGCCTCAGCTTGTCCCAGGCCCAGCTGGTGGTGGAGACTGTCTGTATGTCAGTAGGGTCTCTGGGAACTCCCGTGGGAAGTACGGTTGACAACCGTTCAGGGAGGACAAAATCCGCCTCTGGGCGCAGATAGGGGATCCGTGCGTCTGGGTGAAACCATGCATAGGCATAGCAGCATTGAGCTACTAAGTAATACAGTTGGAGATCCGTACGCCATATCCACCTCTGTCGTATGGCAGGGTACGAATTTGCCAGCGGACGCGCGCCTGTTTGCACCCCCCCCCCACACCAGCCTTATAAGGTGCTTACGCAATTGCAAGAAAAACCCATTGGTGAGGGGAATAGTGATATTATTGAAAAGGTACAAAAATTTGGGAAGCACCATCATCTTAAGAATCGCGACCCTCCGGCAATTGACAAGGGTAAATGCAGCCATCTCTCAACTTGAGATTCAAGAGTGGTAATTGCTCGACCGTAGTTGAGGCGAAGGATCTGGGCAGTGTCGAGATGTATATGAATGCCCAGATATTTGACGGAATCTGTGCACCATTCGAGAGGGAATTCGCACTCCCAGGGGGTCGTACTGGAAGTTAAAGGGGAGATCACAGATTTACGCCAGTTGATGCCTAGGCCGGAGAAGAGGCCGAGTATTTCTCTGATGAGAGGCTCTAAATTAACGAGGGGATCCCTAACGTATAGGATGGTGTCATCAGCGTATAGCGAAATTAGGAGGGGGCCAGTGTTAAATTGTAAGCCCCTTTGTAAATGTCGTTCCTGAAAGTGGCGGACTAGGGGACAATGGCTAAAATAAACAATAAGCGTGATGAGGGGCAGCCCTGTCGTGTGCCGCGGGAAAGCGAGAAGGGACGGGATAATGTTCCGTTTATGCGGAGCCGTGCTGTGGGGCGGCTGTATAGTAAGGCGGTGGTGGTTATGAAGCCCATTGGCATGCCCATACGGTGCATCACCGAAAGGAAGAAGGGCCATTCTAGAGAATCAAAGGCCTTCTCCGTGTCCAACAAGATTGTGGCAGCCGGAACGCAGTATTAATTCTGTGGAGGACCGAGAAGAGCGTCCTAAGATTCAAAGAGGTGGAGCGGTGGGGGATAAAGGCGGATTGGGCCGGAGATATGATTAATTCCATCAGCTGGGAGAGGCGATTGGCAATGATTTTGGCTAATATTTTATAATCCAGGTTCAGGAGAGATAGAGGTCTGTAGGAGCCGCAGGAGGTCGGATCTTTTCCGGGCTTGGGGAGAAGGATCACGACCGCTTCCCTAAGCGTGGGGGGCAGGATTTGTTTCTCGAGGGCCTCCGCATAAACCTCAATCAGCTGCGGGGCCAGCATATCTTTGTATGTCTTGTAAAAGTCCCCTGTGAAACCGTCCAGCCCGGGGGCAGAGGAACAGCGGAGCGTATCAATGGCACCTAGAACTTCAGTTTCGGTTATCGGTTCTGCGAGGAAGTCTTGCATGTCCTTCTCAAGGTAAACCAAGGCAATTTCCGACAAATAAGCTTCCTGTGCCAATGGGTCCTGGCCTGTCCTGGTGGAGTACAAGGCCGTGAAGTATTCTAGAAATTCCTCACGAATCTCCAAAGTGGAGGTGAGCATCTGATCCGTAGAAGTACAAATCTCAGTGATGCAGGCTTTACCGTAAGGGGGCCGCAACATCTGTGCCAGTACTCTGCCCGGCCGTTCACCCTCTCCGTACCGCCTAGCGGTTTGATATTTGCCTAGGTATAATATCTCACGGTCTGCGGCCTCCCGGAATTCAATCAGGAGGGCTAACCGGCGACCTGTAGCATCTTGGGGCGAGGAGTGTAGCGTGGTATCATCTAACTCAGTGAGTTCGCGCTCAATGCGGGAGATTGTGGTGCGGAGACTTTTAAGCACGCCTGAGTGTTTGGCTATGCACACGCCCCTAATGTAGGCCTTGAAGCCCTCCCATAGAACCGCCCAAGAGTCCACTGAACCAGTGTTAATGGTGAAGTAGTCTTCAATTGCTACGCGCACTTCTTCCTTAAAAAGATCATCATAGAGCGCACAGCTCGGAAAGCGCCATTGGCGTTCAAACCCCTCTGGACGAGGGATCCCCAGACGAAGCTTGACCGGAGAGTGGTCCGAGTATGTTCTCGGGAGCGTCCCAAGTGCCTGAACCCAGTTAGAAATAGCAGGGGAAACTAGCCAAAAGTCAATTCTCGTCCAAGTGTTATGTTGGCCAGCATAATGTGTATATTCTGTGTAGGTGGGATTGCGCAGGCGCCAAATGTCAAGTAGGGAAAGTTGCTCGCAGATGGCCATGAGAGCGCGTCGGGAACGCGGTTTAGTGTCAGGGGTTGAGGCTGTGCTGTCCAAGACAGGATTGAGGAGCAGATTAAAATCTCCCCCCACCAAGAGCAGACAAGGGGCCAGTTTTAATAGTTGGGCGTGTAAGAAGTGAAAAAATGTGGGAGACGCTAGGGGGCGCGCGACAAGATGGCCGCATCTTAGTGAGGCTCTGTCCGCCCTGACCAAATTAATCATTATTTATCCTAAATCCGGGAGAAGATCCCGCCGTCGATAACCCCCGATCGGACCGAAAAACGAAGCGGCGATCGAGAACGCAGGTTGCAGGCTATCGGAGGCTGTGACGACGCTGCAAACGACTGGGCTCAGCTGCGGCCTGTGGAACGCGAAACGGACGGCTGCGCCCCCGCTGGTGGGCCCGCTTTGCTGCTAAGGGGGCCGGAGGACTGCTGCTGTGCCGGACCGTCGGCCGACGCTGACCGTGAAAGGGTGGACGAGACGGCATAGGTCTGATGTGCAGAGGCGCAGCCATAAACGGGCGGAGCTGAGGAAGAACACACTGACACGCCCGCTCGCCGTGCGCTCGCTGAGGAGCCCCGGTGGGGGACGCGATCACGCGAGCCTGGGGATTGCGGCCTACTGTGAGTAGACAGGGTCCGGTGTGCTGCGCTTGCCCCGCCGCGAGGCCACTGATCCGCATACCATCCCCGCACTGCATCTCAGAGGAGGAATGCTGACGAGGCACCGGGCGTGTGACATCCCTACCGCTGCACGCTCCGGTGCGCTGCGTGGTGGGCCCTACCGGCGGGCGGCGCCTGCCTTATGCTGAGCTTGTCACCGCCATAGAGGGATATCCTTGCCTGGGGAGCCACACCGCGGCGGCACGAGGCTGCCTGGAGGAGGCGGGGTGCAGCGTATAATTGGCCTGATTGCTGCTTGGTATTGAGAGGGTGGAGATTGGCACAGCGGTACTTTGGCCTACTGTTGGACGATCGAGCTGCTGGCAATTCTGCGCCAATTGGCCCCTGAAGACCTTCCTATTGTGCGGAAGGTGGGTCCTGCTGCTGAATACCCCTGCGAGACGAGGCGAGCGCGGACCGCCTAGCCGCAGATCCACTGGACTCTGGATTGGGCATACTACTGGGTGAATGAGGGACACCCACTTCGCTCCTGCGCGCACTCCCTAGATCATTGCGCACTCTCTGGGGAGTAAGTGTGTCCCCTGAGAACTCCTATCCACATCAGGGCAGGACCACGATAGATTCACCGGGCTGAAGAACCAAACGCAGCCGTAAACCTGCAACTGCAGACGCAACGGTACCCACCCTGATCTACTACAGTGCGGTCGGCCGGGGACGCTGCTCTCGGCGACGGCGTTGGGGAGAGAAGACAGGCGAAGGTGCAACCTATCCCCTGTGCAGGTCGAGACAATGGGGAAACTAGATGGCAAGCAACCCAAACTCACCTTCGACACTCGAAAGACGCCGAGAGGACAAATGACGGACCCAGAACAGGATGCCGCCAATCCAGAGGTGCAAAGTACAGCTGAGGTGGACATGAAGACACTGCTGCACACAATGAAAACGAGCTTTGCCTCAATCGAAGGAAAAATGGATACCATATGCGCCAGAATGGACCAAATTACTCAGAAGATTGAAAAGCAAGATGGGAGGATTCAGGAGGCGGAAGCACGTATCTCTACCCTAGAGGACGACCATACGCAGGCGGCAGGACAGCTCACCGACATAGACAGGCTACTGAAGGTAATTGCGGCAAAAAACGAAGATATCGAAGCCCGCTCAAGACGAAATAACATACACATTACGGGCGTTCCCGAATCCACCAACACGGGGAAGCTTGAAGACTATGTAGAACAGATGCTGACTACATGCTTTGGCCAGGAGGCATTCTCCAGAATGCTAATAGTTGAAAGAGCACATCGCACACTGGCCCCGAGGCCTCCGCCGGGTGCAGCGCCCCGGCCCATAGTTGCGAGACTGCTCAACTATCGTGATCGCGACGCGGCCCTCCGGAGAGCAAGAGAGATAAAAGAAGTGGTTTTCGAAAATAATGCCATCTCAATCTACCCTGATTTTACTCTTAATGTCCAGGAAGCACGGAAGAAATTCGCTCCTATAAAGAAGAAGCTCCAACAGGACGGCGTGGAATATGCAATGCTCTATCCGGCACGGTTGCGGATCACCTACGAAGGTAAACAACAACTCTGCAGCACTCCACAGCAGGCGGCGGACTTCTACAAAAAAACAGTGCTGGCAGCTAAGAAGACGGCGCGATCACCAACACCTGCTCAAGACGCCCTGATGATACACGCAGAAGACTGAGAACAGCAACAGACACTTACCGAACCGATAATACTAGGTGATCATACGAACACTACTGATATAGACACTGGTCCACACCTGAAGGTAACATAGTACAAGACTAATGTACGCCTCGATGTCGCACCTGTAAAATTTATTATGGACGGTGGGAGCACTGTCGGGTACAGTAACGAGGTGTCAGGGCCCCTCTCCACACGCTACTAGAGTGTGGGAGGAGCAGTTGCGCCCCCTGGGAAACACGTCTCCAAGGGAGCACCCCTGTCCCCCTGTAGTGGGGTTTGTTATGTTGGGCATTTGCCCTAGTTGTTTTGTAAGCCAGATATCGTCACCAAAAGACATCAAGGCCTCTAGAAGGCTTTTGCTGTTATATTTAATGCTACACTGTGTAGGTCAGCTCATGAATAGAGATCTCCATCTGCTGCGCCAGGCACTTTACCTAATAACATGGGCTGGGCACTACCTACGCAGGGATATGATGACGCATAAGTTACGTATGTTTTCAATGCTTTGGGCTGTACAGGGAGGGATTCAGAGGGTGGATAATGTACACGGCAAGTTGGGGCCGCCGTTGTGGGAGGGACGTTGGGAAAGGGTGGTAGACATTGCAGAATTGGCGTTTTCACACACTCACCACCACAATCAGAATGTGCAGGAATCACTTAATCGTAGACATCAGCACAGAGGTGACACGAATAGGGCCACTCAAGGAAACGGGTGATGGCTGATGAAGTGCGCAAGACCAATACTGCAGCGGGACTGGGTTTGCTCACCTGGAATATTAGAGGATTGGGGAATCCTAAAAAGAAAAGGCACATCCTGGCTTACCTCGACAGGCACCAGGTCAGCATAGCTATGCTACAGGAAACACATACACCCCCCAAACGCAGCCACAGTTCGCCACAAGGTGGGCATCGCACAGATATTTCTCCTCATACTCTACCTACTCCAGAGGAACAGCAATACTCATAAAAAGAGCGGTACCATATATCGAGGAAGGCTCAAAGCTTGACCCACAGGGGAGATACTGCATGACATGGGGAAGACTGGCCTCTGAGTCTATAACGCTGGTGTGCTGTTATGGCCCCAATGTGGACGATGAGGATTACTACATTACCTTATGGGCGCAAATCGTAAACATAGGCTCGACCCATCTAATCTGGGGAGGCGACTTTAATCTAACACTGCACCCACCCCATGACCGCTCCCATCCTATGCCACATCATTATACCAAAGCGCAGCGCCTACTTCAGCAAATAGTAGTGGACAATCTGCTGGTGGATCTCTGGCGCCACCATCACCCGACACACTCAGAAGGTACATTTCATTCGGCGGTACACAACACTTGGTCCAGGTTGGACATGTGGCTCGTATCACAAGATATCGCATTACATACTCACTCCTCCCGACATCTCGCGCGTACCTACTCAGACCACTCCCCCGTGTTAATGCTGGTGACACCCCCAGGGATGTCCCCCCAGCCTAGACAGTGGCGCTTACAACCCACGATGCTTCTGGATGCAGTGTTCAGATCGGAACTGGGGGAAACGCTAGAAGAATATCTGCGACTCAATATAGATTCCGTCCCGTCCCTGGCCTCGGTATGGGAAGCGCTGAAAGTCACTATACGAGGCCAATGCATGGCCAAAGGGGGGGGAATCCTCAAAGACATCCGCGCTACTATAGCGCGACTGGATAACCAGCTCAAACAGCTGAAGGCGGAGATGCACGGGGCGAGCGATGGTCCCAGGATGGCCAAAATTCGGGAGACCCTAATAGAATACCAGGTGGAGGCAGAAAGGGAATGCCTCTTCCGAGGAAAATATCATAAGGCGCGTAGATACGGTGAAGGAGAGCGCACTGGCAAAGCCCTCGCCGAGACTATTCGACCGCCCCGAACGGCAAATCATGTCCTAGTTATCCGAGATAGAGAAGGTGAGATACAACGAGATGTGACGGCCATAGGGGAGGTATTCACTGCACACTACCGCACATTGTACACGTCGTGCACGGCGCGACAAAACGAAACCCCACAATACTTGCAACAGATAGAACTGGCCTGGCTTAGCAATCGACAGAGGGAATTCTTAGCGGCGGATCTGGAGGTAGATGAAATACGGGCGGCAATTATGCAGATTAGCAATGGTAAGGCGCCAGGAATAGACGGCCTGGGCATAGAATTTTATAAAGCATATGTAGACACTCTAGCCCCCCTGTTGAAGGCAGTTTATGAGGAGGCTGCTCAAACAGGGACACTCCCGCCTACCATGAGAGAAGCCATGCTGGTCTCGCTGCTAAAGCCCGGAAAGGTCCCTGAATCCACGGACTCGTATAGACCATTGTCATTGATAAATTGCGATGTTAAAATATTGGCAAAGGTCTTAGCGAATCGGCTCACTCTATTGATGGATGGGCTTATCCGGCCCGACCAAGCCGGGTTCATACCCAACCGCTCAACCTCGCATAACATACGGACCCTCTTTTCCATCCTGCACGATATAGATCAAGAGGAGCAGGCTGTGGCAGTCTTCCTAGACGCCACCAAGGCGTTTGATTCTCTGGAATGGGGGTACCTCCTCGCAGTCTTGACACATATGGGATTCCCTCCGGGCTATCTAGTATGGATCAAACTGTTATATAATAAACCCTGCGCCTCCTTGATGCTCAATGGAAAGCGATTCCCGGCCTTTGATATCACCAGAGGCACGCGACAGGGCTGCCCCCTTTCACCCCTATTATTCGCAATAGCTATGGAGCCGCTGGCGGCCAGTGTTGCGTCAACATCACAAGAGGTACGCGCTTGACTACCCCACGAGACCGATACTAATATCGCTCTATGCAGATGACATTACGCTTTATGTGCGTAACCCCGCGGAAGGCCTAAACGCCATGATACGGGAAGTCATAAAATTCGGAGCCTTTTCGGGTATTACCATAAACTGGGGAAAGTCCCAACTCATGCCGCTCACAAATTGCACTACACCGTTTCCAATGGACTATCCGCTGTTATGGAGCAACGACGAGGTCCGTTATTTGGGGATAAACGTAACCAGAGACAAAGAGGAGCTCTTGCGCGCTAATTACGGGGTAGTCCTGACTAGGGTAGAGGATCTAATCAACAGATGGATAGCTTTGCCGCTTTCTCTTGCAGGCCGAATAGCCTTGATGAAGATGGTCATCCTGCCCAAATTCTTATATCTTTTCACAAATATCCCCTTCCATCCTGGACGACCGTTTTTCACTAGACTGAGAAGTCAACTTATCCGTCTCGCATGGGGCGGCAGGCAACCCCGGATCCAATGGCGCACCCTTACGTTACCATTTGCTCAAGGCGGGTTTGAGGCGCCTGATCCAGAACTTTACTATCTTAGCGCGCAGGCACACTTCGCCTCATACTGGCTGACCCCCCTCCCTTTATGACGCACTTGGCGGTGGAACAGGGGCACATGGCGCCGCTTCCTTTAAGGGGCTTTCTGGGAGTAGACGACACGACTGCCGGGGGAGGGAGATCCACAGTGGCCTGCACAAATAGAGCGTGGCGGGCTATTGCCAAGAGATCCCAAGCTCCCATGTTATATTCCCCGTTGCTCCCGCTGCTAGACCAGCATAATCTGCCAGTCACGCAGGAAGGAATCTGTAAACGCATGCTCATCCGACTAGGTCTCAACACTTGGGGGGACATGTACAGTCAGGGACTCTTCAAAAGCGCGGCCGAGTTTCTAGGCAACACACCACCTACCACTCTGGACAGATTCCTATATATTCGCTTACGTCAAGCGGTTAAAGCAGCTACTCCCGCATTCCCGGAAGAACCCCCCACACTACTTCCACTGCACCAAATGATCCGGGGAGGGGCATCGCATGCTGTATCGCATATATACAAAACTACTATAGGGGCGGGGACACACAATGCTCTGAAAGCCAAACAGGGGTGGGAAGCAGAATTGGGACACACTATCACGGAGGAAGCCTGGACATACAGTTGTCAACAAACTGAACGCATCACGGCTAGCAGCAGGTTTAGAATTATTCATTTTAAATTTCTCCATAGAATGTACTATACCCCGGTAAGGTTGCACAAGCTACAGTTAAGAGACCATGATCGATGCGATAGATGTCGACAGGAGGGGCGGGTTTCCTACACCTATCGTGGGAGTGCCGCTCTATTGCAGACTATTGGTCAGAGGTGGGGAAGGCTCTGGGTGATATGCTAGAGATGCAGCTGGACCTTACACCAGAAATGGGTCTCCTGGGTTACCTCCCAAACCACAGAGGTCATGCTAAAAGGCTTTTGGCGCTGGGCCTGCTGATAGCCAAGCGGAGAATTGCTTGCAGATGGGGACGGGGCAGAGCGCCAAAGTTCAAAGAATGGTTGACAGACCTCACCTATTGTCAGGAACAAAGCAATATTTACGCTGAACTACTACCCCTTCGTTCACGACCCTGTGATATCTGGGGACCGCTTACTCTGTATATGCTTAAACTGCTTAAACTGACCGGGCCAGACACAGACAGTGGGGCCACATCATCACAAATCACTCACCACACTGAGACTGACGGGGCGCATGGTAGTGCGACCGATACCTGAAGAGAATGGCGTGACATTCCTCTTGCCACGCATACTTAAGCCACTTGTCCTGTGAAGAAATTGCTATGCCCAAACTCGAATCGAGAACTAACTTGCTGTATTCCGGATAGTCCAATGTAGCATCTATCACAACTGGCGATTGTAAAATTGTTATAATGCAACAGGCTGAGATGATGGTTACAGAGCTTGTCAACTAGTAGACCCAATGTAAAATGTCTTTTGCGTTTCTCACCCACACTGTGTGCCGAATGTTGGGACCTGTACATTTAAATTTAAAGCTATGCATTGACCTGAGCTACCTCACGATTACCACAGAGATAGCTGCTGTGCTTTGACAATTGTAGCTGGGCTGAGTTGAACCTGGCTGCGCCATATGTTCAAGAGGATGCCAAATTACAAGATCATTATTCGGTATTGTCCACTGCTAATGATTCTACTGTCTGATATATACTGAGACTGATGTACTTATATATTTCAGAAATGCACTGGTCTGATGAATCTATGAGCTGCCAACGTAATGTGTACCTCTTCTTGCACCTGTTAGATTGATGTAATGGAAAAATGCTAATAAACAAAGTTTAAAAAAAAAAAAAAAAAAGAAGTGAAAAAATGTAGGCGAATCAGTGTTCGGGGCGTAGACACACACCAGAGCCACCTTGTGTCCCATGAGGGACCCTGTAACAATAATGTATCTACCCTCCTTATCTCCGACAACAGAGCCTAAGCTAAAGGGGACCCGCTTGTGAATAAGTATGGCCGTTCCCCTGGCATAGTTACTGAAATTGGCATAATACCTGTGTGCCCCCCAACTAGCAGCAAAGCGGAGTGAGTCAGTTTTGGGTAAATGTGTCTCCTGCAGATAGGCAATATCCACTTTATGCCTGAGGAGATAATGAATGACATGTCGTCTCTTATGGTTATCGTTGAGGCCTCTGACGTTCCAAGACATAAGGGACAAGCCTGAAGGACCGTCTATATTACCCAGCTGAGCCATTGGGAGTGTTCATCGAACATGTCATGCACAAACAACCAAAAAGACAAAAAAAACTGTGACCGTGAACAAACTTGCAGCCAATTATAAACGCCTGTGCCAGAATCTTGTGATCTACTGTACAACTGATCAACTGCACCCCCCCCTCCCCCACCCAGCCTTTTCCAAAAGGGAGAGAGGCATATCCCAAAACTGAAGATGTATCCCGATATACCAATAACCTTTAAGCTGCAATGGAGCAAACCCCAACAAGGTATATTCAAATTCCCAGAAAGTAAACCAAAGGTATACACCATGAGGAGTGGCAACGCCAACCCAGTCAGACAGTCATTGGAAACATACTGGTGAACTGAACATTAATATCCCAACCTATGAATACCATTAGTTAATCGCCTGCAGGATGTACTGACCTGCCTGAGCCCGCGCTGGAAAACAGGTCCATGCTTGCGTTGGAGCCGCCATCCAAGGGCGAGGATCTGTCCCCCTCCGCCCCCGACCGGTTGTCGCTCTGTTTGTGAGTGCGACAAAATTCCTGCGCCTCCGTCGGGGTGTCGAAAATGCGTGGTCGGCCGTTTACATCAATTCGAAGTCTCGCGGGGTAGAGCATGCCATATTTCATGCCCATGTTTCTGAGTGTGGCCTTAACCCCATTGTACTTGCGGCGGGCTTCCTGTACCATGAGCGTGAAGTCTGGATAAAGCGCTATTTTGGAGCCTTGCCAATCAGTGTCCCCTTTCTCTCTGGCGAGGCGCAGGGCTGTATCACGGTCTCAGAAGTTCATAATGCGGGCGATGATGGGCCGCGGGGGAAGGCCCGGATTAGGCGTGGGGCCCAGAGATCAGTGAGCGCGTTCTACCACAAATCCTGTGGTGAAGGATTCCCTGCCAAACATGTCTGCCAGTAACGTCTCAACGAAGAGGTCCAGGCGGCCCGTTGCAGTGGACTCTGGGACACCCAGGATGTGGACGTTATTGCGCTGACTACGCGCCTCAAGGTCCTCGTTTTATCATCACCACATCTTTAAGGATGCGCTCCATGCACTCCAGCCTCTTGCGGGACTGCGCCGTACCGTCCTCGATGTCGGAGATACGCGCCTCAGCAACGTCTAAACGCCGGTCATGCAGTTGGATTTTAGCCCCCATATCTTCCAGGCGTTTATCCAGTGTGTCGAAGCGGCCATCCAGCGAACGGAAACCAGCCCTCATTTCCAGGAGCAGCGTGGATGTCTGTGCGGAGAGAGCGTCAGTGCTGTCCGTTCCCAAGCTACTCTCTGCCATGGTGGTGTCGTCGTCACGGCCTTGCTCCACAATTTTTTCAAATGGCAGGGTCTTTTGTTTAGGGTCTTTACGGCCCATGCCGCCGCAGGAATAAACTGCGGGAGCTGTATCGACACAAGGCAGCGCCGCATGCGATGATAGGCCCAGGAGAGAGGCGGATGTTGTAGGGAGATATTAAGGCAGGCGTGCCGGTGGTAAGACCCCAGATGGCAGCAGGCCAAAACCCCAACACAAGCAGATGGCGGGGGTAGGAGGCCGTCCACACAATAGGCCCGAAGCGGCTGTCGTGGCTCTGGTAGGCCCCGCGGAGGAAGCGCAATGTGGGAGCAGGATCTCGCCCCTTTAGCGTGGACACCACGTGAAGACCAGGGGGGGATGCAGGCAGGCTGGAGGCGATGCCGGCCCGACAGGCGGTCTGCGTCAGGGCAGCGAGTCAGAGAGCTGCAATGACGGGCCGGGTGCTGTATTTCAGGACCATCCAGAGGGAGCCGGTGCAGTGTGGAGCTGATAGTATGAAGCCCAGTGCAGGGGGCACTCTGCAGAAGCGGTGCCTCACCCCTCGTGTGGCAGTGTCCAACCAGATTCAGGGAAGTGGAGCAAGCAGGGTGGTGAAGGCAGGCGCCGACTGCAGGCCTCAATGGCGGCGCCGGGCAGAAGGCAGTCACCCCCGGCCGCCCAAAGGATGACAGGGCCTCGGGCCGTCCCCCGGTACAAGGGAGCCACCAGGCAGCAGGCGCGGCCACCCAGCCCCCCACGCCACTCCGCCCGCACCCTGCAGAGGCTTGGATGTCGCTTCCCAGGCCCGCCGGGGGCCCTATCCCCGCGGGGCCTATGGGGGGGAAGGGCGGAGGGTGCGGGCTCAAGCGGCCGAACGGGCCGCAAAGCAGGGGTGTGCAGGCGAGGTTTGGGGGGGGGGAGCGCCGACCGCCACCCGCGCCCGGCGGACTCACCCTGTGTCACAGCTTCTCCGCCGGCTGGTGATTCAGTCGCAGCGGGCTTTCGAGTTCAGGGCAGGCCTCGATGATGGTGGGCGCAGCAACGGCGTAGGCGCGCTCCTCCTCTCCGCACCTCGATCGGCCGGCGCCTCACGGAGCTCCTGGACACATTTCGAGCATAGCTGTGTGGTCACTGCATGGAGGGCCACCCGCTGGGGCCGAGTGTAGCGGCGATGGCGTGTTGGTGAGGGGTATATTGCTGCTGGACTGCGATCAACTGGCGGAGCTTCAACGCCGCGCTGCCATGTTGGTCGGCGGCTTGGCCACGCCCCACATGTAAGCAATCTTTAGCTGTATTCTTGCATCGTACGGCAACCAGTTTAAGGTTTTTAGTGCTGGAGATATGTGACCATTTCTTTTTGTACCGGTTATCAGTCTGGCCGCAGCATTAAGGGAGGCTCTTAGCGGGGCCAAATTGTATTTGGGAACAACACAAAGAGTGGAACTTCCGTAATCTAGCCTCGGCAACACAAGAGCTTGGACCGCCATCTTGAAGTCATCCTGAGGTAGGAAAGGTTTGAGTTTCCTTAGTGTACTCATCTGGTATTTAGCTCCCTTGGTGGCATTGTTTATATGATTCTGCATATTCAGGTGTTTGTCTAGTGTGATTCCGAGTGATTAAGTGGATTCAATAATGTGAGGAGAACAGTTGAAGGCAGTTAGCTGTTTAATCCAGAGGTCCATCTTGGCAGAGTGGTTTAGAGTGATGAGGAGGAATTCTGTCTTGGAGGTGTTGAGTATAAGGTGGTTAACAGTGAGCCAATTCTGAGTGTTCAGCAAGACAGAGTTGAGTGAAATGAAATCTTCTGGGGAGGAGATTTTCAGATACAGTTGTGTGTCATCTGCATACATGTGATAAAGAATGTTCGCAGAATTAAGTGCATTTGCAAGTGGTTCCATGAATAAGTTGAAGAGTATGGGTGACAGTGCGAACCCCTGTGGAACCCCCATATTGACTGCGGAGGGCTGAGAGAGAGATTGATGCATCTTGACTCTTTGGGTTCCGTTGTGGAGGAATGAAGTAAACCATTGCAGTACACGCCCTGATATGCCCATTCTTTGTTCAAGAATGAAGATTAAGCTGTCGTGTATAACGGTATCGAAGGCAGAGGACAAGTCAAGTAGAATCAGGAGGCATGATTCATTTTGGTCTAGCATTTTTAAGATGTCGTCCAAGATGTGAATGAGAGCGGATTCAGTGCTGTGCCCTCGACGAAAACCAGATTGATGTTGATCCAATAGTTGGAATTCCTCAATGTATGTGCAGACTTGAATTTGCACGCACTTTTCTAGGAGTTTTGCAAGAGTGGGGATGTTGGAGATAGGGTGGAAATTGTTGAGATCAGAGCTGTCTGCATTAGGTTTCTTTAGAATGGGGGTTACCTGTGTTATTTTTAGGCAGACACAAGGAGATGATGGACTGAGTGTTGAAACTTTTCAAACACACACCCCCAGTCACAGATCTGGGTTGAATCCATCATCATTCTTTAGCTCACTTTGCCACCCCAGTTCAGACACAGCTATATGCAAATCAGTCTTGACCCTGTGCCTCATGGGAACAGTCCAGACCGAACTGCCAAGCCATGTCTTCCCTGGACTGGAATCAAGCATCCTGGGACCGGTTTCGGGCTAACAGCCCTCATCAGCCAGGCTAGCTTGAATCCAGTGGCAAAGTGAGCAAGGGACCCACGTCTGGGCATACCCTGCCAACTTAGGGCGAACAAAGCAAACACAAGGAGATGATGGACTGAGTGCTGAAACTTTTCAAACACTCACCCCCAGTCACAGATCTGGGTTGAATCCATCATCATTCTTTAGCTCACTTTGCCACCCCAGTTCAGACACAGCTATATGCAAATCAGTCTTGACCCTGTGCCTCATGGGAACAGTCCAGACCGAACTGCCAAGCCATGTCTTCCCTGGACCGGAATCAAGCATCCTGGGACGGGTTTCAGGCTAACAGCCCTCATCAGCCAGGCTAGCTTGAATCCAGTGGCAAAGTGAGCAAGGGACCCACGTCTGGGCATACCCTGCCAACTTAGGGCGAACAAAGCAAACACAAGGAGATGATGGACTGAGTGCTGAAACTCTTCAAACACTCACCCCCAGTCACAGATCTGGGTTGAATCCATCATCATTCTTTAGCTCACTTTGCCACCCCAGTTCAGACACAGCTATATGCAAATCAGTCTTGACCCTGTGCCTCATGGGAACAGTCCAGACCGAACTGCCAAGCCATGTCTTCCCTGGACCGGAATCAAGCATCCTGGGACCACGTTTCGGGCTAACAGCCCTCATCAGCCAGGCTAGCTTGAATCCAGTGGCAAAGTGAGCAAGGGACCCACGTCTGGGCATACCCTGCCAACTTAGGGCGAACAAAGCAAACACAAGGAGACGTGGGTCCCTTGCTCACTTTGCCACTGGATTCAAGATAGCCTGGCTGATGACGGCTGTAAGTCAGAAACCGGTCCCAGGATGCTTGTTTCCGGTCCAGGGAAGACATGGCTTGGCAGTTCGGGCTGGACTGTTCCCATGAGGCACAGGGTCAGACTGATTTGCATATGGCCATGTCTGAACTGGGGTGGCGGAGTGAGCTAAAGAATGATGATGGATTAAACCCAGATCAGTTGACTGGGGGTGAGTGCTTGCAATGTTCAACACTCCGTCCATCATCCCCTTTGGTTTTGCTATGTTCGCCCTAAGTTGGCAGGGTATGCCCAGACGTGGGTCCCTTGCTCACTTTGCCACTGGATTCAAGATAGCCTGGCTAATGACGGCTGTAAGCCAGAAACCGGTCCCAGGATGCTTGTTTCCGGTCCAGGAAGACATGGCTTGGCAGTTCGGGCTGGACTGTTCCCATGAGGCACAGGGTCAGACTGATTTGCATATGGCCATGTCTGAACTGGGTGGCGGAGTGAGCTAAAGAATGATGATGGATTAAACCAGATCAGTTGACTGGGGGTGAGTGCTTGCAATGTTCAACACTCCGTCCATCATCCCCTTTGGTTTTGCTATGTTACGCCCTAAGTTGGCAGGGTATGCCCAGACATGGGTCCCTTGCTCACTTTGCCACTGGATTCAAGATAGCCTGGCTGATGACGGCTGTAAGCCAGAAACCGGTCCCAGGATGCTTGTTTCCGGTCCAGGGAAGACATGGCTTGGCAGTTCGGGCTGGACTGTTCCCATGAGGCACAGGGTCAGACTGATTTGCATATGGCCATGTCTGAACTGGGGTGGCGAGTGAGCTAAAGAATGATGATGGATTAAACCCAGATCAGTTGACTGGGGGTGAGTGCTTGCAATGTTCAACACTCCGTCCATCATCCCCTTTGGTTTTGCTATGTTCGCCCTAAGTTGGCAGGGTATGCCCAGACATGGGTCCCTTGCTCACTTTGCCACTGGATTCAAGATAGCCTGGCTGATGACGGCTGTAAGCCAGAAACCGGTCCCAGGATGCTTGTTTCCGGTCCAGGGAAGACATGGCTTGGCAGTTCGGGCTGGACTGTTCCCATGAGGCACAGGGTCAGACTGATTTGCATATGGCCATGTCTGAACTGGGGTGGTGGAGTGAGCTAAAGAATGATGATGGATTAAACCCAGATCAGTTGACTGGGGGTGAGTGCTTGCAATGTTCAACACTCCGTCCATCATCCCCTTTGGTTTTGTCTTATTTTTAGGCAGTCCAGGATAGAGCCTTGCGATAGTGAAGCATTAACAATCTTTGCCCGTAGGGGGAGAAATGCTGCTTTATTTCATTTAAGATTGGAGGTGCTAGTGGGTTGCTGAAGTGATTAGATGGGTTGATCGCTAGAAGGATGTTGTAGATGTCACTATCGCTGAGTGGAGTGAAGGTGTGCCAGGACGCATTGTTCTTAAGGACATCGCCAGGGGACCGAACCCATCATGGCCCAGAGAGGTGAGTGGAGGAACTATTGTATTTGGAAGAAGAGCCCTCTTTGATTCCAGGTCTATTTCGATGCTTTTTGTTTTCTCCCCGAAGAAAGAGGCTTATTCCTTGCATGAAGAAACGCTGTCACCATGGACTGGCCGGTTAGATGCGCTGAGCGATTGTTGCTTAACAATTTCGAAACGTTTTTTGGGACGGTTTTTGGCTTGGTTAAGTTGAGTTCTAAAGAAGTCGGCTTTTGCTTTTTTGATTGTTCTGTTGTAGGGGTTCCTGACTAATCTAAGGTGTTTTAGGTGTTCGGTGGAAGGTCTGGATCTCCACGTTCTTTCAGCTGACATTATACAGCGACGTACAGGGTTTAGGTTGTCATTGACCCAAGGTTTGGAGATTTTGGTAGAAGCATTTTTTTGTTGTAGAGGGGCGATAGTCAAGGATGCTCGATATAGAGAAGTTGTAGAAGTATGTGAGGTCATGTACATCTTTCATGTCAGCTTGGGGAGTCAGGGCATTGTTACATCGGGTTGCTAAGCCTACGGGATTGATGTTTCGGAGGTTCCTTTTCCATTGCTTTGTTTTCGTGGGTTGGTCTCTCTTCGGGGTCACTTCCAGGTTGATAAGGAAGATGATGCTGTTATGGTCAGACCAGTCATTTGGGATGATGGAATCCAGTGTTCCTTTTAGATATGATAAGGTCCAGGGTTTCACCCTTGTTGTGGGTTAGCTTGTGGTCTGATAGGAAGGTTTTTAGGCAAATCACTGCGTGATCGTTTGGGTTAGACTAGTGGAGGTTGAAGTCTCCAAGGAAGGTTTGGGTCACTAGGGGGTCATCGTTGGATGTGCTGATTTACATGAGTTGTTCAATGAAGGACAGATTGTCTCCAGGGGGGTGGTAGAATGTGTAGTTAAAGAAAAAGGAACGGCCCAGAGATCCTGATTCTGGATATGAATCCCTTGAATGTGTGTAGTTTGCAGATGGGGTTGTTATTGCTTGAAATGTTGATGCAGAGTTATTCACTGGAGGGCAAGGTGACGGTTTCTGATTGGGACACCGAGAGTGTATTTCTATGTATACAAGCCATTCCCCCACACTGTTTAATGGTTCTGTCTAGACGAATTATGTCGTGGCTGGGAGGGACTAGTAGGTCGAGCACAGGAGTGGAGGAACAGTTTAGCCAGGTTTCAGTGAGGATGATTATGTCAAGCTCATTTGTGAGGATCAGATCATAGATATCGGGGGCATGTTTCCTTGCTGATCTACAGTTGAGAAGAACGCATTTTAGTTGGCTATTAGAATGGTTGGTGGGAGTCCGAGGGATGTTAATAAGCCCTCAGTCTTCTGAGACGGGAGGAAGCATTTGGGAGGGGTAAAGTTTTTGAGTTAAGGTGAGGGGTGTGTGTGTGTCTCGGGCTGGATAAGCACAAGTTTGGGAGTTGGCCCGGGTCCTTAGGGTACTACTGTTTCTGAGCAAGGGTAGATGCTCGATCGTGATGGCTGTCAAATTATGGATTTCGTCCGTAAGGTGGCGCAGGCAGATAGAGATCTCATCAAGGCGAGCGGCCCAGTCAGTGTGGTTACAGTTGGTTAAGGGTTGTGGTGAGGGTTCCGGTAGGGGGGAGAGGCCTCGTGAGAGAGCTGTTTGGGCAGAGGAGGCATTATTACAGTCCACGAGAGCGAGTGAGTCAGGGAGGTCTTGTGGAAGACCAAACTGTGTGTAGAGGGGAGCCAGGGTTGGGGTGGGTAGGAGGGCCACTGGGCAGGGGGTAGGATGTGGGCGATAAGAGGTTGAACGCATTGGGTGTTTTAGGTTCCAGGGATGGAGCTTTCCTTGCATTATTAAGGGCTGATGGCGTCCTGGGATGGATTTTGCCAGGTAGATCCACTGGAGAGGGATAAATCGGATGAGCAGGCAAGGTTACAGTGGTGGGGGACCCGAAGTGTGTCGGTGTAGAGGTCGGGGGAGTATGTGATAAAGTAGGGCAACTAATCATTTGAATCAACGGTCATGTAGGGGATGAGGGCTCTGGATTTGCTAGGTCAGGGGACTGGATGGGGTGGAGATCGCTTAAGGAAAGGGTAGGGCTAGGAGAAGTTGGAGTCACCCTGTACGTTAGTTGAGGTGTGTGAGTGACATCATGGCGATTAGGGAGTCACCGCTTTCTTGAGTGTAGGGAAGATATTATCCATTTTATATAAATTGTCATTCGAAGCTTGAATTAGGATGATACCATTGTTGTAAAGGGATATGGTGGCCTTTGCATTGAAAAAGGGCGAAGGCGAGGCAGATAGTTTGAGGCCATAAGGAGTTTTCCTGATGCCGAGCATGGAATAGAAGACATTCCTCCATCTTGCACGTTTTCTCGAGTAGAAGATGAGGTCATTGGTTAGCTTATCCTTATTGGCGCGGAAATATATATCTGAGATAAGTGTTTCAGGGTGGGTTTTGAGTAGCTGATTTTTGTGCTTTTTAGCAGCATTTTTAGATAGATTAGGAGGGTAGTTAATAGTGAAGGCATGGAGGCCTGAGGGATCTAGTTTTATGTCCATTATGAGGATGCCAAAGATGTCACTGGGAGAGAATAAGCCCACGGGAGAGGGAAAGAGGGGAGGAGGGAGAGGTAAGAGTGGAGGATAGTCCTTCACACCTCATTTTGTTTTTTTTTGTAATTGTCTCTTGCTCTCACTTTTTCTTTTTGATTTCTCCCTTTCTTCTGATTGTCCAAATTACTATCTTCCCTACCTTTAACTTAAAGCATCTCTCCTTCATTCCCTAGTAATTTAACCATTATAAGCAGTCAAAGATGGCTACCAAATTAGCAGTGTTGTGTGTTGGAGGAGGTTAGTCCTCTTTTGGTTTCAGTGTAGCTCAGAGGGAGGGGGCACCATCTTGTGTGCATAAGCCCAGATCAGTGATAAAATGGAGGTTTGGGCCTCGAGAGCCCTGCGGGCGGGCAGTGCTGGGTCAATCAAAGCCCAGCTCTCGCCTCAAGTTATCCTAATGGGAGCAAGCAGGTTTCCCTGGGTTTCCCTTCCCCAGGCACGCAACACAATGCGGGCAGTATGTATCATCCTCGAGGGCTATGGCCCCTGTTGATTTTTTCCTGAGACTGAGCTGGGCGAGAGGCGAGCGCGTCCTAGACTCGCCGGAGCTCATCTGCTCTCGACAGGCAGAGACCTCATGACTCGTGGGCAGGGAGGGTTAGCATGTGGGCCAAAGGTGCGTTAGCCCACCAGTCATATGGACTAATCGGCAACGGCATCCCAGGCGGGCCGACACAAGACATCAAGCGGTACCGGAGGGGAGGCAGCCACTCACTGGCTCACTCATCCAGCGGCCCTGGATTCTGTCAGGGCTTCGTTCTGGCAGCGGCTCACCATGGGGACAGAAGGTCACAGCCTTGGGACAAGAGGTGAGCGCGTCCTTACGACGCCGGAGCTCGTCAGACTCTCCCGAATACATCCGACTCGCGGCTGGACAGCGGGGGGGCCCAGGTGAAGAGCTTGATAAACGGGAGCCCGAGCGGGGCCGCAATGCGATGTCAGGCAGCCATGGAGGCAGCCATGGAGAGGGGGCAGTCACTCTCCGGCTTACCCGATCCAGCGGCCCTGGATCCAAACGGGTTTCCTTCAACTTTCGCGTCAATATCGGCGGTCATCCAGATCAAGTACACCGCAGCCCTTCCAATATGTGCAGTGGGAGGAAGTCACTCTCCGGCTTCACCGATTCAACGGCCCTGGGTCCCAACGTGCCTCATTCAGTTTTCGCATCAGCATTGGCATCGGCGGCACTCCGGATCAAGCACGCCGCGGCCCTTCTAGCATGAGCAGTCGGGCATCACCCCGCAGCAGAGACTGTATCTAAATCATCAGGTAAGTGGTTGGATGATATAATTAAATGAATCCGGCATGAAGTTCGCAATCTTCCGCATGTTACTCCAGGCTAGATGGCCATGGAACCCATGGCATGCAAACTGCAAGCAGTCATAGCACAAAGGGGCATACACATCGGCATGACAAAACATATTTTGTCACTGTATGCTGATGATATAGGGTATGCCCAGACGTGGGTCCCTTGCTCACTGTACCACTGGATTCAAGCTAGCCTGGCTGAAGAAGGGTGACATACCCTGAAACCGGTCACAGGATGCTTGTTTCCGGTCCAGGGAGGACCTGGCCTGGCAGTTCGGTCTGGACTGTTCCCATGGGGCACAGGGTCAAGACTGATTTGCATATGGCTGGGTCCAAACTGGGGTGGCGTAGTGGGCATGATGATATCATGATGACATCTCAAATAACATTATTGATGACATCACTGATAATACCATAGTGATAGTCATATACAGCATAGAGTTACTGAGTGTGCACGTGTGGTTCCATTGCATGGAAATAGCATAAGCCCTGGAGGCAACATGATTGTGCTTTGGGGAGAACATGATCTGCTCTTTACTGTCTGTGGATGAGTACCAAATAGCTCCCAGATGCAGACTCCTAGCTCCTGAACGTGATCTGTTTCCTGTTACCCAGAACTATGAATGGGGAGGGGAGAGCGGTTTTGGGGAGGGTGAACATGCAGGCTGCTGCCTCCGTCTTCAACTACGAATCACAAATGCTATCCTACCACCCTTTCGACTACGCCGCAGCTCAGTTAGACCCAAGTCCTTTAGAGACAGTTTTTTAGGGACACTTAGACACCCTAGTGGTGTCTTGCTTCATCACCAGGTCTCGCCCTGGTCCCTATAAACCAGGGTGGATTCAACCATGTTCCAGGAGCACAATGGCTATTCCTTCCAACGGGGCCTTAAAATATGGATACAAATATCTAAAGGTCACCCCAGTTTCCCTTTGTTTTTGGGTGCCTTTGGTATGGGTAAAGGCTCACTACTTGGGTGTTTATTGAGGGGGAGCCCTTTCTAATGCCCTCCATGGATCACAGGCTTTTATCAAGACTCTCAGTGCTGAGTAGTTTATTTTAACTTGTTCTATTGTCAAGGTTGTCTTGTCCTTTTTCTCCAAGGTCTATGTGAAACGTCAAACAACATGCAAAAGTCTGAAACAGGCTACTTGCCTGTCTCCTTAGTAAGAAGGGCATAGAGTAATGCCTGTTATCATCATGTTCATCAATGAATCAGAAGCAAAACGGAGGTGAGTTCATTAAGAATTATATTATCATTACATAGACAATGGTTACATGACGTACAGCACACATTGCATGCCACGGAACACTTTTGCAAGCCACTAAATCCATGTATGTCTCAAATAAAGACTTCTTGCATTTGGGGAAAGAGACATGACTCTAAAGTTGTCTCTGGCACAATGAAGGCAATTTTTGCAGTATGAGTGTGCCCATAGTATTTTTTTTAGAAAATGGAGTCAACTCCCTGGGACCGGCAGGTTTCATTGATTTAGAACATCATGAAAATACTTGAATATTTAATGACTGCTCTTTCAGAGCTTATGGCTTTTGAGCAAATTAATGTAAATATTGTATTTTAAAATGCACTATTTGACCACGTTTAAAAATAAAATAAAACAGAACCCTCTGAGAGACCTCAGGTTTGCTCACTTTGCTTGTTATAATTCGAGCCAAGTAGTAAGCCCCATTCTTTTCAAAGGTAACCAGCTGCCACTGGTTAAATATCTTTTGCTCAGACAAGTACAAATGGTAAACTTCCATGGCATAAACCATATATGTCAAGGGAGAGGAGGGGCATCATCGCTCACATTAGACTTCGCATTTGATGAATCATGGTTCCTCCCCACACTCAACATTGGTAATAAATAACATATGTCACTCTGTGCGCTCGCTCTCTCTCTCTCTCTCTCTCTCTCTCTCTCTCTCTCTCTCTCTCTCTCTCTCTCTCTCTCTCTCTCTCTCTCTCTCTCTCTCTCTCTCTCTCTCTCTCTCTCTCTCCCTTTCTCCCCATTCTCTTGTTCTTTATCATGTTATTTTTTTAACTCTTCCTCTAGTTGCTCAATCTTTTCTGGCTTCCATTTAATCTTCCCATGCATACTTTATTAATATTAATAACATTCCCTTTGAGCATTCTCCCAAGTTGGTTGCCCATTCTTCCTGCATCACTGGATTTGGGACTTGGCAGGCGGAGGAGACGGCGTTGATCTGTCATTTCATTTTGAGCTTGTTGTCAATGATGATTCCGAGGTTTCTGGTGTGGTTGGAGGAAGTGTGTGCGGGTCCTAGTTCTGATGGCCAACAAGCAGTCGTTCCATGTCTTGCTATGGGAACCAGGCATAGTAACCAATGGCTGTACAATGTGTTGGTAGAGGTGCACGAGGTTTGTAAACCTACATGTATTGTTCAACTTGACTTTAAGAAAGCCTTTGATTCGGTTGAGTGGCCCTACTTACACTTGGTGCTTCAACATATGAATTTTGACCCTCACTTCCGGAGATGTGTCCAACTGCTATACCCTGCTCCATGGGCCAGAGTGAAGGTAAATGGTGCTCTATCTCAGAAATTCCTTATCTAAAGGGGTACCAGGCAGGCTCTATTTTTGTTTGACCTAGTTATTTAACTGCTGGCCGAATGGGTGCAGTGGGACACTCAGGTCTGGGAAATACATTGGGCAGAGGAATCAGAAGACCGCATTTCGCTATATATGCAGATGATACATTACTGTTTATACAGCAACCAGAGACATCCATTCCTAGATTGAGTCAAATACTGACCATGTACGGGAATGCCTTGGGCCTTCGCGTCAACTGGGACAATTCGTCCCTGGTTCAGATAGCTAGTTCCCCTGCTCCTTCAGCCCAGATTACGAAAGACCTCAAATGTGCGACTGGAGCCTTTACCTACTTGGGATGCAAGTGGTGGTAGAACCCAAGACTTGTTGGACCTTAACATTGCTCCCCTTGAATATATAATTAAGAGCCATATGGCGCACTAGGCTACGCATCCCTTGAATATGCGTATTGTTCTCTTTAAAATGATTGCACTCCCACAACTGCTGTTCACTCGGAAGAATTACCCATATAGGATCCCACAGCAGTGGTTCACAAAATTGCAAGGGCTTATCAATGCCTACTTCTGGGGAGGAACACCCCCCACCCCAGGGTCTCACACAAAAAGTGTGTGCAAGCGCCTTTTGATGGGGGACTATTCAAGTGCATCGCTCTTGCTCCGCAGTGTAGTCCAATGAATATGGATGTAATTAAATCCATATTCCTCTCCAAATTATCAAGTGTTGCACAAGACCTGAGTTTCTGGTTGGCCTATCATCACTGCCATCAATTTTGAATGCAACATCGAATGGTGAGCCAGAGGAGTTTCCATTGTAACTTTAACTAAACGGTACACACCAGTACAGTGGAATGATTGCAGTAGGGTCAGAACTCTAGTGCTCTCTTTCTGTGACAGCCAGAGATCTACTCAGAGACTGGAGGCCTGATGTTGCCTGGAACTATGACAAGCAGGTAGATTCACTTGCATCCTCAGAGCTTGGTGTGAATAGTAACTGCTGGCTACTTTTGGAGAGGTGATGGTCTCACCAGTTGAACTGATGAGTTCAAACCAACCCCTGACTGCAAAAACGGCCAAGCCTCCCCACATTGTAGCTGGCCTGGCCGTAGTCTCTTTAGTCCAATTATGGACTGTGGCTTCCATGAGGGTGTCAACTGCAGCCGCATCCATCCCCTCAGCACAATGTTTGACTCCAACATCTACCATTTGCCAGCACTCTGGCTGTGGGCCACCAGAGCCAGTTCTACATCACTAATGACTGTACTTCGCTTAAAAAAAGTCGAACCGAAGGACCCCCCACTCCAGACAGCCAAACTCTGGTCTTCAAAGCCATCCTGACCAAGGAGTTTTGGCAATCACCTGCATTTCTGGGGAGCTTTAGAGACATGGCTCTTCCCATCAGTATAACAAAAATTACTGACTATGATCTGTACGAATGGGGAAAGTAGGTATGTGTACCCACTGCGGCAACCAGCACCATGTTTGGAGCATGGCTTTGAACCTCACACAACTCAATCAACATCTAGCACATGGGCCCTTCTATATCCATTACCCTCAAAACCACACAACTCCCAAAAAAAAGTGGATCACTCTGCAGCCTCATCAAGGCAGTGGCGTAGCTAGACCTTTTGCCACCCATGGCGGCCCTTGCTTTTGCCGCCCGGCGGCCGCGGGTTGAGAAGGGGGGGATGCTGGCGATTCCTGTGTTCGTTTGCCGCCCCGTGACGGCTGCAGGCCGCCGCCCCCAAAACTCGTGCCGACCGGGGCGGACCGCCCCCCCCGTTGGTGCGCCACTGCATCGCAGATTTGAGAAGTGGTATACCATGGTTCCAGTTCAATACAATACAGTTTGTGGAGTCCTAGCGAAGATGTTTTATCTCATCAGCTCGTGTAAGACTGAACTGCTAAAAGCTAAAGTACAACTTTACAAACTGATTGCACCAGCCCAAGTCACATAAAGTTAACAAGGGCCCTGGCATTCCCTCTGTCCTCCAGCATGTGCTCAGTGCAACTGCAGCATTAGAAAAGTTCCATTGTCCCTGCATTATGTACAGTTACATTTACTGCAGACCTATCACAGTTTTACTAGACTATTTAATTTAACCTAAAGTGAATAAGTGCTTGTTTAAAGGATTGCCCCTGGTTCATTGGGGCGTACAGAAGTTTCCTGGCACGCACTGGGGTGTATATGCTCTTCTGTGCATAGAATATTGACAAGACACCTAGGGGCATGTTTACTAAAAGTTCACACACTGAAGGGCAGCAAGAAAACTTGCTGCGTTGCATGAACAGAGAGAGCTGTACTGCACCATATCTACTAAGATATGAAGCTCTTCAACTCTTGAGTGCATAGCGCCAAAGGTGCCTCCTTTACAGCAGGATTGTTTTGTGAAGGAAGGAATACCTTCCTGCACAAAAACAATCCTAAGATGCAATTTTCTCTTTCTATGCATGGTGCGGAATGACCTTAACATGTAGGAAACTAGCACAATATTGGATGGAGATAGTATTGCAGCTTAAAAAAACCAGCCTGTCTTGGACTAATAAACACCATATTTAATTTCCTGCTCAGCTTAGTCCCCAAACCAAAGTATGGAAAAATGTAGCATAAATTAGCTACCCTTGGCCTCTTATTAGCCAAGTGTTGAATAGCACAACGCTGGCTGTCTGCCCCACAGTTTCATGATGGAGCTGAGATATGGCAGAATTGGGTACTAGCGGAGGAAGTGCGACTGAAATGGTGAGGGCGGAGGTGAAGTTGACTAGCTGGACCGAAATGTTGCAGTTCTTGATTGACGGACAGAGATGAGAGTAGAGCCACTGTAAACCCTGAACCTTAGCAATTCCAAGACAGATGGCGACTGGCTCACCATCCACAACACCACACACAGGGAGGAAGATTGGGGGTAAGAATGACTTATAGAAATTGGGTTTCTGGTTGCTAAAGTTATGCACCCTGGCCAAGCCGAAGCCACAATCCTAGTCAGGGTAAGCTAGATACCCACAAAAAGATGACCTGTGCTCACCCTCTGGTAGCTTGGACTAGTTAGGCTTATCTAAAGAGGCAATGTGTAAAGTATTTGTGCAAAACGTACAAACAGTAACACAATAAATATACCACAAAAAGACTCCACACAGGTTTATAAAAATAGATTATATTCTACACAAAACAAGACTAAAACAACAATCCAATAAATAGAAGTTGTGATATTGAATTTTAAAAGAATAAAGCACTAAAGCGCTTAGAAGCAAGTAGCGCTTAAAAAGTTACTTTAGGTTGCACTGGACCGGGGCAAAGTCAAAGTTCGGGCCGACCTTGTGGAAGTAAACGCCAGCTATAGAACACACGCAGGGTCCGGTAAACAAAGTACCTGTCCTGGTCGCAAGCAGCGAGATGCAGTGAAGGCGATGCGTCGGTTCCGAAGATGTGTGCCGTAGTTGAGAGGCGTCGAGCAATGTGTCGGACACTGCCACACAGTTGAGTGGATGCGTGGATCTCACCAAGCTGCAGCGGCGGTGATACGCTTTTGATGCGTCGATCTCTGGAGGCAAAGCGCTGGTTCCAATGCGATGCTCAGACTTTACTCTTGCAAACAGGTCAATGCACTGGTTCTGTTACACACAGACAGTAAATGTGTCTAAATCCATGTTGCAAGTATCTGGGCCACTTCCAGTGAGCCAGGTACAGGAACAGGGGTAGACACTTTTATTTCCCTGAGTCTCAAGCAACAGGAGGCAAGCCAACAAGCCCTTGGAGTAAAGGCAGAGTCCAGCTCTCCTTCAGCCGAGTCACAGATCAGCAGGGCAGCACAAGAAAAAAGCAGGCCTTCTAAGATCAGTCCAAAGATGAGTCATTTAAGGAGCACAGCAGTCCTTCTCACAGAGGTTCAGTTCAAGGTCTAGAAGTGTATGATTTTAGGGGTCAGAGACCGAGGGGCCGATTCCGATCTTGGCCGGTAGTGCTCCGAATCGGATTCGGATTTACCGGATCCGATTCGGAGCCCTGTTTCCCGACCGAATCGGACGCGGGTCCGGCCGAGCGAGTACGATGCAAGCACCCGCGAAATCGCCGACCGACTCGAACGCGGCTTCAACACGCTCCGACCGACTCGCATGGACACGACTCGCACCGCGCTATGGAGACGTTTCCCGGCCGGGTAAGTACGATGCGCGCCGCGAGCAGTCCGATCGACTCGCGCCGTCCGGCTCGACAAAGCTGTCGGAGCCGGACTTTGGGGGTCCGCGTCGGACCCCCTGTACGCGTAGGCGCGCGAGTCGCACACAGGGGGACCCATGGGTCCCCCCTACCTGTGCATGTACGCCGCGATGCGCATGGACGCGTACACGCTGTAGGGGGCGCCCTTGTCCGCCTCGCACCCATTGAGTCAATGGGAGCCCACGTACACGTTGTACGACAGGCTCCCATTGACTTCAATGGAAGTCCAACCGAATCGAGTCCGATTGCATGCGAACGCATCGTACTCGTTCGGTCGGACTGCTAGGGTCCGATTCGGTCGGAATTCTCTCCGGGTCCGGCTCGGTCGGAGAGAATTCCAGCCCGAATCGGAATCGGCCCCCGAGTATTTATACCCAAAAGTGCCTTTGATGGGTGGGGTGACTTCACAACAGCACTGAAGAGTGCAGGTTCCCCTTTGAGCTCAGTCCTGTCTGCCAGGCTATCTATGGGGGGGGGGTGTAAATCAGCCTTTTGTTTTGGGTCAGGACACTACTTATTCAGGTGGAGTGTTAGCTCCTCCCTTCCATCCTGCCTAGGCAAAGCCATCAGAATGCAGATGTATGTAGATTGGCATGCAGACACACCTATCCTTCCGGTGTTGTCGCTGTCTAGAGGGAATGCACAAAGTGTAGCTGTCAACTACCCCAGGCTTGTATTGGAGACAGGCTGTCAGGCACACACAGCAGTAAGTGCAGAGAAATGTCCCGGTTCTAAAAGTGGCATTTCTAAAGTAGTAATGTAAAATCCAACTTCACCAGTAAGTAGGATTTATCAATACCATTCCAAACATATGAAACATGCAAAGCTACTCCTTTCTGATCAGGAATTACAGCTTAAAAGTATATTAAGGAATTCCCAAGGCTAACCTATGAGAGGAGTAGTCCTCACAGTAGGGAAAAACGAAATAGGCTGTTTGTCACTACCAGGACATGCCAAATATAAAGTATAGGTCCTACCTTTTCCTTACATCGCACTCTGCCCTCAGGGCTGCCTAGGGGCCTACCTTCGGGTGACCTATATGTATGAAAAGGGGAGTTTAAGGCTTGGCAAGTAGTTTTAAATGCCAAGTCAAAGTGACAGGTAACTGCACACACAGGCACTGCAGTGGCAGGCCTGGGACAGGTTTGAAAGGCTACTTCTGTGGGTGTCACAATCAGTGCTGCAGATCCATTAGTAGTGTTAAATTCACAGACCCAGGTATATGGTATGCCACCTTACAAGGGACTTACAAGTAAATTAAATACGTCAATCAGGTAAACACCAGTTGCACACATGTTATGGGGAGATGCACATGCACTTTAGCACTGATTAGCAGTGGCAAAGTGCTCAGAGTCCTAAGGCCAGCAAAAAGATTAAGCAAAACATGAAGGCAAAAAGATTGGGGGAAGACCACCCTAAGGCTGACAGGTGTAACACGTGTGTCCCCCAGCTGAAAGTGGGGAGAGCTACCCAGTCTCTAGGAAGTTCTCTTCACTAAGGCTGAAAAACCCAGGTAGATCATCAGCATTGGAGTGGTCTACCCCTAGTCTGTGTTCCACCCTGAAGTCCATCCCCTGTAGGGAAATGGACCACCTCAACAGTTGTCGACTCTCACCCCTCATTTGCATGAGCCACCTGTGGGTGGGATGTGGTCGGTCTGAATCAGGAAATGAGTGCCAAACAAGAATGGCCTCACCTTCTTCAGTGCGCAGACCACAGCAAAAGCTTCTTTTTCTAAAGCACTCCCCCTATGTTCCCTGGGGAGTATCCTACTAGCGATGAAGGCTACAGGTTGAACTCTAGGCCCTACTCATTAAGTTGAGATAGTACTGCCCAATGCCATGCTCTGAGGCATTTGACTGTACGATAAACTCCTAGGAGAAGTCAGGAGCACTGAGCACAGGAGCTGTGCACATGTCTTGCTTCAGGGAATCAAATGCAACTTGGCATGCCTCTGTCCAGTTTACATTCCTGGGCTGCTTTTTGGAAGTCACCTCAGTCAAGGGGGCCACAATGATGCTATAGCCCTGTACAAATGCTCTGACCTCACTCTGGCTGTTGGGGGGCAGCCAGGTTATGATGGTTTGTATCTTGACCTGAGGGGTTTGCACCTTCCCCCTGTCCATCAGGTGTCCCAACTACACCACAGCCCCCTGCCCTATCTGGTACTTATTTGCAGTGATAGGCTTGTCTGTTGCAGAGCCTGAAGCACTTCCTGGAGGTGAAAAAGGTGGCCCTTCCAGCTGCTACTGAAGACCGCTTTGTCATCCAGATAAGCAGCAGAGAAGGCCTCCATACCAGCAAGGACCTGGTTCAGCAGCATCTGGAAGGTGGCAGGGGCGTTCTTTAATCCAAAGGGCGTCACTCTAAACTGGTAGTGGCCCTCTGGACTGGAGAAGGCGGACGTCTCCTTTGCTCCCTCTTTTAGGGCGATCAACCAGTACCCTGATGTAAGATCAAAGGTACTGAAATACTGGGCAGCCCCTAACCGATCAATCTGCTCATCTGCCCAGGGGATGGAGTGAGCATCAGTTTTAGTCACAGAATTTAGCCGTCTCTAATCCACACAGAGTCTCAGTTCAGGTGGGGTGCCCGGTGGGGCAGCTTTTGCTACCAGAATCACAGGACTGTACCAGGGGCTACTGGAGGGTTTTATCACCCCCAACTACAGTATTTTGGACAATTTATTCTTAACTCTGGACCTCACCTTATCTGACAGCCTGTAAGACTTATTCTTATCAGGGAGGTTGTCCCCTGTGTCCGCATCATCGGTACACAGGTGGGTAATCCCAGGGATAAGGGAGAACAGAGAGGAGTACTGCCCCAACACTTGGTGGCAGTCTCTTTGTTGTTCAAGAGTTAGATTGGAGGAAAGGATTACTCATTCCACAGACCCATCTATCTCCTGGTAGGCTAAGAGGTCAGGGATATGTTCACTCTCTTCTTCCTCCTCACCATCTGTCACCAGCAGCATGGTGATCTCAGACTTCTCAAAGTGGGGATTGGGGTAATTGCCATGCAGCACCGGGTAGGGTTGCCTAGGGATCTTGAGATCCACAAGGTAGGTGGTCTCCCCCTTTCTCTCAATCACATCATATGGGCCAATCCAGCAGTCCTGGAGACCTCTGGGCTCAACTGCCTCAATTACCCACACTTTTTCACCAGGCTGCAAATCCAGAGTGGTAGACTTTTTGTCATACCACTCGTTCGTGACAGCTTGGCTGGCTTCTAGGTCGTTGGAAGTTAACCTCCACAACTTAGACATTTTGCTCTTGAAGGCCAGCATGTAGCTCATTAAATCCTGGGGAGATTTCCTGGGATATTGCTCGCAGCCTTGCTTGACCAATCTCAAGAGTCCTCTAACAGGGTGCCCAAACAGAAGTTCAAATGGGCTAAAGCCCATTCCCTTCTGTGGTACCTCCCTGTAGGCAAACAACAGGCATGGCAAGAGGATATCCTACTTTTTCCTCAAGGCCTCAGGCAGGCCTCTAATAATG
This sequence comes from Calotriton arnoldi, assembly GCA_963921515.1. Classification (NCBI taxonomy): domain Eukaryota; kingdom Metazoa; phylum Chordata; class Amphibia; order Caudata; family Salamandridae; genus Calotriton; species Calotriton arnoldi. Next base: position 1,876,456 of record CAWUFW010002037.1, read on the forward strand.
CCTTTAAGGGTCTTATTGAACCATTCAACAAGCCCATTGGTTTGTGGATGGTAAGGGGTGGAGAGCTTGTAAATAGCTCCACACTCTTTCCCATTGCCTGTATATAAGCAGACATGAAGTTTGTGTCCACGTCAGACACAACATCCTTGGGGAAACGCACTCAGGTAAATATCACCATTAGGGCCTTGGCTACTGCGGGTGCAGTCGTGGTCCTCACAGGGATTTCCTCTGGGTACCGAGTGGCATGATCCACCAGAACCAGGATGAACCTGTTGCCTGAAGCAGTCTGGGGATCCATAGGCCCTACAATGTCAACGCCCACTCTCAAAAAGGGTGTGGCAATGACTGGCAGTGGGCTAAGGGGGGCTTTAAGTCTCTGCCTTGTCTTACCAATAGCCTGGCAGGTCACACGAGCCCTACAGAAAATGTATCCTGGGCCAATACAAGTAAGGGACAAGCCTTGCAAATGTCTTGTCTGGGCCCAGGTGTCCTGCCAGGGGAATTTCGTGAACCAGCTCCAGTAGGAAGGCCCTGTAGCACTCGGGGGTCACCAGGGCCCTTGTTGTCCTATGCACAGGAACATTAGGCTCACTGTAAAAGAGGCTGTCCTTCCAGTAAATATGGCGACTACCAGAGGCATCACCTGCTGCTTGGGAATCAGCCTGTTGCCTCAGTCCCTCAAGGGTTGGACACACTCTCTCTGTACCCTACAGAATTCCTCCTAGGTGGATCCTCATTCTACATGCCATCCAGCAATGACAGGCAGGTCACCAAGGGAGCAGTGCTCTCCTCAGTGGGCTCCGGGGTGGCCACCATAGGTGCCCCATCTACCTCACTGGGATTACACTCAGGGGCTGGTTTCCAATGCCCCTCGCCTGTTCCCCTTTTAGCAGCTAGCTGGGCCATTTTTCGAGGCTCCAGCCCTTTTTGACTCCCATCATGGCCAGCCATGGACCTTGTCGTAGCACAGATCCTAACATCTCCACATCAGCCTTGAGCTCCACTTCCTTCCAGGTAGTGCGCTCAAAGTCAATACCTAACAGTCCACAGGCATGGCAGGGCTCATAGCAAAACTTTCAGAAGACCTGACCACCACCCCCCCCCCTCAAATAGAACCAGGGCCACAGGATTGTGCCCCTCTTTCGTCACCCACCACAACCTGGTGGAATGAATTTGGAATTACCTGCTCAGGGGAAACCAACTGACTCCTTACCCAAGTCATACTGGCTCCTATATCCCTCAGAGCCTCTACACCTTTCCCATTGATGGTGACCCATTGCCTATACTTTGCAGTATTAGAGGTCACATGGCTCTTAGGAACCATCTCACTGTCACCCAGGGACACTAGGGTGACCTCACGAAACTCCCCCACATTAACTGGGACTAAGTCCCCTCCCAGCACTACAATCACCACCCCTGGAACTTTTCCTACAGTAGGAGGCTGTGCTCTTTTTAGACAGTTGGGGTCTTCCTTGTAGTGTCCATACTCGTAGAACTCATAGCACTTAACAAGCTTGGGCTGCTGACGTTTGTCAGAGTAGTTTTTCTTCTGGTGGCCAGATTGGGAATGAGAACTAGACCCTTTCCCTTGTGAGTTGTTTTTGAGGCCTGAAGAGAACTACTTCTTTTTATCCCCCCCTTCTTCTGGTGGGAACCCTGACCACCCTTTTGGGAGTCCCCGAGATGCTTTCTTGGATACTCTGGTGCTGACCCAGATGTCTACCTCCTCAGCAAGCTTCCTGGGATCAGCAAGCTTACTATCCACTAGGTGTTGGCGCAGCTCTGTAAAACAAATATCAAGCATGTGCTCCTTTAAAATTAAGTTGTACAGCTTCTAAATAATCATCTGTTACTGCCCCTAACCCAGCCCTTCAGTGCCTTACCAGTATAGTCTAAGCAGTCAACCCATCTCTGTGTGGATAGCTTGTGACTGGCCCTGAACCTCTGTCAGTATTTTCTACGGGTCAGCCCAAACTTACTGTCATCCACCTCTAGTGTAAGAAGAGTGTTCCTCCCCACTGTGGCCATGTACCTCCATAGACTACCACCCAAGATCTCCTCCGGGATCTTGTGCAGTCTTAGATCCACTTCATAGGCTGCAAACCACTTGTCCATGTCCCCCCCCCCCACCACATAGCTAGGCACCAAATGCTTGGGTATTCTGACTCATGACTCATGTGAAGACACTGCAGGTATGCTGCCACCATTACTGTTGCTGGAGCCTACTTTTAGGGCTCTGATATCCAGCTCTCTGAGGTTGAGCCCATGAGTAAGTTTCCTCCTCCATGGCCAGCTCCCTTTTTTCACAAGCCGATTCCAACTGGGCAAGCGCTAACTTTAGTTTTCTTTCCTCCTTCTTGTCTGCCGGCTCCTCTGGGGACAAGTTCTTTGAGGAGACACTGCTCCCTGCTCTGTTAACAACTACTGCTCCTGACAAGTTGTTGACCCCCCCCCCCCTCCACAGGCAGTTCCAGAGCCATTTCAGACTCCAAAATCAGGTCACCTTCCGTCTCAGGAATTTCTTGCTAATCATCTAGATTGTCATCCCCTGCAACCTGGAACTCCGCCCAGGCCCTCAAGGCTTTTTGCAGCTTCACCTTCCGGGTGAAGCCTCTCATGAAGAACTGAAAATCTTTACAAAAACTCTTCATCTGAGGCACAGTGTAAGACTCTAACCTGACCAGATCAAACTCTAAAACTTCAGTTGCAGGTCTAGCTTCTCCAGATTGAGACATAATTTAGCAAGAAAAATCAAAAGGCCAATCAGGGAGAATTAAAAAAAAAAAAAATGGTCTAAACATAGAGTTGTAGTTAATAATGAGTTCCTATATACTATTGCACAAGCACTATCATCACCGCTGATCACCAATGTTAGTAATTGGGTTTCTGGTGGGCAAAGGTATGCACCATGTGAAAGGAGAAGCCACAATCCTAGTCAGGGTAAGCTAGATACACTCTGAAAGATAACCTGTGCTCACTCTCTGGCAGCTTGGCACAGAGCAGTCAAGCCTATCTAAAGAGACAATGCGTAAAGTATTTCTGTAACACAATGAATACACCATGAAAAGACTCTACACAGATTTATAAAAATTGAATATTATATTATAAACATAAGACCAAAATGACAAAAATCCAATGTATAGAAGTTGAGATATTGAATTTTAAAAGAATAAATGCAGTAAAGCGCTTAGAAGCAAGTAGCACTAAAAAGGTTACTTTAGGTCGCACTGAACCAGGACAAAGCCATAGTTCGGGCCAACCTCGTAGAAGCGCAGGCCGGCTACAGGACCCAAGCAGGCCCCGGTGAACAAAGCACCTTTCCTGGTCGCGAACAACGTCGATCTTCTCCATGCAGTGAAGGCGATGCATCAGTTCCGAAGACCTGTGCCAGAGTTGAGAGGCGTAGAGCGATGCGCTGGATTCTGCCACGCAGTCGAGGGATGCGTCAATCTCACCAAGCTGAGCGGCGGCGGTGATATGCTGTCTGATGCGTCGATCTCTGGAGGCAAAGCGCTGGTTCTGATGCGATGCGCCGACTTTACTGCTGGAAACGGGTCGATGCACCGGTTCTGTTACACACAGACAGGAGATGCGGTGAAATCCATGTTGCACATTTCTGGGCCTCTTCCAGTGAGCCAGGCACAGGAGCAGGGTTAGAGACTTTGATTTCCCTGAGTCTCAAGCAACAAGAGGTAAGCCAACAAGCCCTTGGAGATCACTTGAAGTGAAGGCAGAGTCCAGCTCTCCTTCAGCAGAGTCAGAGAGCAGCAGGGCAACACAAGATAAAAGCAAGCCTTCCAAGTCTGTAGTCCAAAGATGAGTCCTTTAAGCAGCACAGCAGTCCTTCTGATAGAGGTTCAGTTCAAGATCCAGAAGTGTCTGATTTTAGGGGGTCAGAGACCCAGTACTTATATTTAAAACTGCCTTTGTTCTGGGGAGTGACTTCAAAACAGCTCTCTGAAGTGTGCAAGTTCTCCTTTCAACCAAGTCAAAGCCATCAGAATGCAGATGTATGCAGACACACCTATCCTTCCTGTGTTGTGGCTGTCTAGAGGGAATGTGCAAAGTGTAGCTGTCACCCACCCCAGGCGTTTATTGGAGACAGGCTGTCAGGCACACAGAGCAGTATGTGAAGGGAAATGTCCACTTTATAAAAGTGGCATTTCTAAAATAGCAATGTATCACTTCACCAGTAAGTAAGATTTATCAATACCATTCCAAACATATAAAACATGAAAAAGCTACTCCTCTCTGATCAGGAATTACAGCTTAAAAATGTATTTAGGAATTCCCAAGGCTAACCTATGAGTGGAGTAGGCCTCACATTAAGGAAAAAACGAAATAGGCTGTTTGTCACTACTAGGAAATGCAAAACATAAAATCACATGTCCTACCTTTTACTTACATAGCATCCTGCCCTTAGGACTACCTAGGGCCTACCTTAGGGGTGACTTATATGTAAAAAAGGGGAGTTTAAGGCTTGGCAAATCGTTTTAAATACCTAGTCGAAGTGGCAGCAAACTGCACACACAGGCACTGCAGTGGCAGGCCTGGGACAGGTTTGAAAGGCTACTTCTGTGGGTGGCACAATCAGTGCAGCAGGCCCACTAGTAGCATTTAATTTACAGGCCCTTGGCATACGGTATACCACCTTACAAGAGACTTAGAAGTAAATTAAATATGTCAATCAGGAATACACCAATTACACACATGTTTAGGAAAGAAGCACATGCACGTTAGCACTGATTAGCGGGGGTAAAGTGCTCAGAGTCCTAAAACCAACAAAAAGATTTGGAAAAACGTGGAGGCAAAAAGATTGGGGGGAAGATCACCGTAAGGCTGACAGGTGTAACACGTGTCCCCCTCCCCCCCCCAACCTGAAAGTGGGGATAGCTACCCAGTGTCTAGGAAGTTCTCTTCACTAGGGCAGAAAAAACTGAATAGACCATCAGCATTGGAGTAGTCTACCTCTGGTCTGTGTTCCACCCTGAAGTCCAAGTCCCTAAAGTCCATACCCTGTAGGGAAATGGTCCACCTCAACAGTTTTGGATTCTCAGTGGTAACGTGCTCCGAGTCCTAAGGCCAACAAAAAGATTCAGCAAAACGTGGAGGCAAAAAGCAGAAAGATTGGGGGAAGACCACCATAAGGCTGACCGGTCTAACTGTGACACTAGAGTGAGAGCTCAAATAGCTCCGCCTAGAGGGAGTTGGTCACACCTGGGGTAGACGAGGTGGGGCACGAGCCTGGAGTAGCAGCACAACGGCTGTGAGCTTATGAGGTATGTCGTGCAATGTTGTTCAATGCAGAGCGAAGATCCTTCTGCTGGGTGGGTGCGTGCGGATGCTTTTCATTATCTTGTTGGACAGATGGAAAATGTAAATAAAGATGATAACAATATATATTTTCAGAGAGCAAGCATCTGCAGGACATGCTATTTTCAAGGCTTTGATCAGAACATTGTTTTTTTTTTTTACTGTTAGCAGGTTGAAGGAACGTGTAGCAGGTCGTACTTTGGAGGAAGCATGATTTAGTGAGTCCAAGTGGCAGGGTTTTACTAACTGCTTTTAGGATTAACTAACGTTTTCTTCAGCGGTTTTGCTGAAGTGGTCTGCTAAAGAGGTAAATTAACGTGTGTGTTCTATGCCTGTTGAGGTGCATGCTGGGTTAAGAAATTCAGAGTATTTTAGATAAGCATGTCGCCTCAGAAATGCATTGAAAATGGTGGCATCTTTTGCTTTCTAAATAGATATTCTGTACTGTCATTGGAGCCAAATATTATCTCTCTGGTTGTATGTTTTCTTCTATGGTCTTGCAATACTTCCAGCATGCCTCTGTAGGTTTTTGATTTTTTTCACATGAGTACACAACAATCACACTGAAGGTCTCTGTGAAATGGCTTGAAATCCAGCCATCTCACTGGCCTGAAGCACTGGTAGTGGTGGCAGCAAATCTCTGTAAAAGAAGGAGCAGGCCTTTTTGCCTGCTGCCTTTAGTTGGCAAGTTGACTATCGGCTTTTCCTGTTTCAAAAGGACTGCTAGTTCATTTCAGCCGGGTTCTTCACTCCCTCTATGTGAGGCAAGGATGGGGGAACACGTCTGTCTTTATGAGAAAGAGTGAGTGTGAAGGGTTTGTTGTGCTTGACTGCATGGGCCTATCAATCCATTCTGGAATTCCTGCCTATGGATGGCTGACAAGATGGAGGCTTGGAATGAGCCTACCACACAGAGATATGCAATGGTGAAATGCCTGAGAACTTTCCCAGGCCTCTTCAAAGTGAGCCAGTCTCTTTTGTAAGGTGGCTGTGGAACAAATGCTCATTTTGAAGTGCAGGGGCGGCCTCTGCCCCCTTTCTATTTCATTCTTACCATAGGTGTGTTCCAAGCACTTCTGAGTTGTAGCCAGGTGGGGAAGGCCGCCTTATTTTGTGCCTTTTTTTTTTTTTTTTTAAATATCCCTTAACAGGGAACACATACCCCCACCACCCTCCCTGCCAAATCTGCAGATCAAAAGCCATGTGCTTGGAAATCCAGACACCAGACATCACTCAAAACAAATCATGACTATGGAAGCCATGTTTCTGACCCTACCCAGTCAAGGACACCCCGTCAAGGATAAGAAATGGGAACCGTGCTTGAAATGCTGTTCCACCCCATACTGGGTTCCATTGGCCACGTTAGGCCCACGGATCCTGGTGTTTGGGGACCAGTGTGCATGGTTATTTTTTTTATTTTCTAACCTCCACCTCCCCCCACTCCTGTTCCCTATCAGCCATCACTGTAAAGGGGTGTACTTGGTGCTCAGTTTTGGGACAGTAGTGCGGTCACCCCAGGACATAAGAGGTAAAATCCACGGCTGATGCATTTTAGGCCCAAAAGCCTATTTGCCCTGTGGCCCCAAACCAGCAGCCACATGTGATGCAGTGTTAGTTTGTAAAACCAAGTGTGTTGATCTTCTCAGGTGGAGAGATTTAGGTAATTTTTTATTTTATTAACATTTTCAGTTACATAACAGTGCAACAGACATTGCCACCAATATCAATTACATTGTCATTCCTGGTCATTACAATGTTGTAAAACATATGACAGTTCATATGGTACACATCAACTATATCATACATATCAGGGTTAGGAGTCCTTTCACGAAGCATCATTCGGGAGCATCAACAGATAGGTTGTGAACGGGCCCCAAATATCTTTTGGTTGCGATGCCTGCGGTAACTCGGCCGCATAGCAGTCCCGTTGGTCCCTGCAGTGTGCCATGTCTAGTAGCCAATGTTTAGTTTGGGGTGTACTCTTCTTTTCCCAATTGATCGCCACCCTTCTCTTTGCCAACAACAGAGCAATCACAGTCAATTTACGGTTGGCTGGTTGGAGGTGTCTCACTAATCCCAAGATACTCATCTGGGGGAGGTTTGCTACCGGCTCCATGGCCATGTCCGAGAGCCTGTTCGTGATCTGTCTCCAGAAATGGCTTATGGGCTCACAATGCCATGCTAAATGTATGAAATTGGCTTCTGGGACTCTACATCGCACACATCTAGCATCCACCCTGAGACCAAACTTACATAACTTGACTGGGGTATAGTAGAGTTGCTGCAAATATTTAAAATGTATGATCCGAAGGCTACAATTGGCGGTAAGTCTACCTGTCAATCTACAACAGAAATCCTCGGAGAGTCTAGTACAGCGTTCCATGTATTTAACTGTGAGATTTAGGTAATTGATAGTTATGTCCGGTATAGAGCATTTACGAAGGCTGGGTTGTGCTGAGGCAGTCGATAGATATAAGGAAGGAGGATGAGAAGGTTGAGGAATACACTGGGATTCACACTCCGAACCTCAATATTCTTACACAATGGACATTGGTCTGGTGTTTTTGTAAACCACCACCAGTCCTCCACCACTCTGATCAGGCAGTTTCTGTACTGTGTGAGGGACCTGCCAGAGGTAGCGTCATGCAGCATCGGTGCAGCACTGTCTACAAGGCATGCTTCAGTGACGAGACGGGTTGAGAATGTTTCGGAGGAGGCCTTAGTTATGTATTCTCTTCTTGCTTGGTCATCTGTCATTAATTAGTAGATAGCTGGTTGAGGGAGTGGGCCTTGGTTACTAAGGGAGATGGTAGCTCTTGCTGGGGGGGCCGTGGTTAGCGGCAGGGTGGTGTTATGCACAACTGTGATTATGGAGTAATAAGAGATCCTGATTACTTTGTTGAATACTCTGGGGACTCCCCAAGGAGGTCTAGCAGGGGAGTTATGGTTGTTGACTCCTGTTCATTAGTCTTCCCTGCTTTAGATTGAGTTGTGCTTGTTTCCTTTGTGGTTGTTCTAGAGTTTCTTTAGAGGTTATGGAAACTGTCACGAGATCGATGATTTGTCATGAAAAAGTGTACCTTCAAGGTGCGACCTTGGTGGTCAAAGACCCTAGTGACTTAGTTGGTCATTTGGTTGCTTGCCCTGAAGGTTTATTTGGTGATCGGTCATGCAGTTGCTCTTCTGGATATCTATGCTGTTCTGGTTGGTGTGAGTGGCTATATTTTGGGGCTGTAATAGTAGGACCATCTGGTTGTTCCAGAAGAGCGAGTAGCGATTTGACTGGGTGGGTTAGACAGAGAAGGCATATTAGAATTCTTTAGCTGGAGGGTATCAGGGTAGTACTTAGGAGTTAGATAAGGAAGGATTGGTGTAGGCTGGTGATAGGCAGTGGAGAGGTTTGTCTTGTGGGTAGTCTAAAGGAAAGTGTGAAGGATAGAGGGAGAAAAGAGATGGAAGTTGTAACTGTGCCAGGTCTGCATCTTTGATGATGCGCATGCTGGCAAAGGCATGTGTATGAGGTGGGAAGTCACTGGAGAGAGGTTTATGAGATTTATAGAGGGAAAATTAAGTGTTAACAGTTGAGGCTGGGAGATAGGGAAGAGTTGCGGTGAGCAGGGCAGGGTGGAAGGGTATATCAGAGCGTTATTGTGTACTAGGATTCAAAGGTGCTTGAGGTGGTAGAGTACACAGGTGGGCAGTGGTGGCTCCTACGATAAGGCGGAGGAGTGTTGCCCCACTGCTTTTTAGCAGTGTAAATAAAGGAAAAATAAAATGATAATAACTGGTTGTTATTATCATTTTATGTTTCCCTGCTGTGGCGCTCTGTGGGCGGGGTGGGGCTGCTTTGCTCGCAGAGCAGGGCAGGAGAGGAGTAGTTTGCCCACTCCAAGTGTACATGAATGCTTGGCCGGCAGTCTCAGGCTGGCCAAACATTCATGCGCACTTTGCATGATCTCCACACAGGCTGCATTACAGCCTGGGTAGAGAACATGCCCAGGCCCCCAGTCCCTGGCTGAGCGCTGAACCACGGTGCTCAGACCAATCACAACACTGCATTGCAGCATTATGATTGGCTATGGGGAGTCTAGGAGCTGGGTGCTTCCTTCTTGCCTGTTATGGCCAGGAGAGACGAGGAGGGACGCGGCAATCGGGTACGTTTTCTTCATTTTTTTAAACACCCTCACCCCCTTCCCCCCCCCCCGATCCGTGCCGGCCGCCACTACAGGAGGGAGTTCTCTAGGTGGCAGGATGAGTGATGGCTCTTCTTGCATACACATCTATGTCACTGAAGATGCTATGTGCAGTAAGCCCTAATTCACAGGTAGGTTCAATCTCTGGGTTTGCTATAGTCACTGACTGAATTGGAGCTGGGGATGCCTAGTTACCAGAATGCTTAAGCTTCTTGTTGCAGATCTATTCTTGATTTAACCTTATTTGTGTGAGGATGGTGATTTGTAGATATGTTTTCCTCTGCCACTACAGGAGGTGGTTAGCAGGTCCACTTAGTTGTTTATTGGCTTGTAATCTCTGTCTGGTATATTGATAAGAATGAGTTTAGATATCTGTGCAGTGAGAGCTCACCTTTTATGGTCTCTAGGGGAGCTTGGTTGGTTGATATAGTTATATGCTTAGCTTTGTGATACTTAAGAGAGTTTGTGCAGTAAAATGAAAGTTAACCCTGTAGAGACGGAGTGGGTCATACAGACTGCGCAGACTGCCCACAAGGTAATCACTGCCTTCAAAACAACTGCTGGTGCAGCGGGGTTGCAAAATAGGGCAGGCCAGTGCAGCGGGCACTCTATAGGTAGAACACTTTACTGAATGGGCACTATGTTGTTTTTGCCCCACTCTGCAGTCTTTTGCTTTTCAAAAACAAACTCAAGCAGGCAATTGCTTTTGAAACAAATGAAGTGCAGGGAGTTTTCTCCCTGCGCATCAGGGTCATTATTTGATTTCCATGCCCAAACTGCCATGTTTGTAGGACCACCCAGAGCAGGGTAATCTAGAGATGGTTGCCCTGCTCTAAAGAGAGCAGGGCGACCATCACTGTGACTTCACTGTCCAGAAGTAGATGGGCTTCCAGTTCAAAGGTTTCCACCGGTGGAACAAGCAGAGGGTCTGCTGGTGGAAACTCTTCATTTTCTCCACCTCTAAGTGGGTCGGGGGAACAGCAATTGTGGTGGCACACCCACTCTTCCAAACTCTAAATGACTCCCAGAGATCCTATCCACAAGTGGCATCTTTAAGCCTCCAGGTTGTGCACATAAAGGCTCCACTCAGAAATGGCAAGGCCCACCTTAACTGCATCTATTCATTGACCAGGGACTATTCAGAAGGGTTACTCAGGAAAGGCAGAAGGACAACCCTGGAACACTGTTGAGCAATGAACAAGAATTACTGTGGAGGGACAGATGGCCCAGCCACCAGAAGCACAGTTAAGCAGTCAGCGGATGGCACTCGAGTGACGGCGTTGACATTCTTGTGTCAACTTTTGATCAAGTCTGTGGTATTCTATAAATGGGCTTCTGAGGTGTAAACAGGACTAACCCACCAGTAGCTTTGTTGAGCAGCCAGAAGTATTATGTAGATTTGGCCCAAGAGAGATGTATGATTGCCCTACAGGAAGCACTGTTGGGCAACTAGTGAATATTTTGACACAGGCAAGATTTCTAGGCTTCGCCAAGGATACAGCTGGTCGGCAGCCTAGGGTGCACTGTTAAGTACAACAACAAGGTGTATGTAGGCTATAATCCAAGTGAATGTTGGTCAGCCTATCATACGTACTGGTAAGCTCTCTCTACTGCACCCAGCAGTGGCTGGGTTGTTACCCTACAGACCCCACAGTAGTGAGTTTATGGGTCCATTTAGAAGCAGAACGGTTGCTATTCTTGTAATAACCTTAGAAACCAACAGAAATCATAGCCGGTGTTGGGGGTACCGCCAGAGGGACCGGTTTCGCTACTTCAAGCAGGAGTGGTAAGGTACCCTAGAGATACAATTGGAAGAACCTGTCTAAGATCAGACATGTTGTTATTCAAAGAATGATCTAGCCCACAGTAGCAGGTCTGCAAGCTTCTCCCAGAAATTAATATTTCGCTAGGAGAGAATTTGGTTAGTTTTACTTACGGTGTGCAGATCTTCTGAGTGTATCTGAGAGGGGCTGAGCCCACGGCCCTAGCATGGAAGAATGCCTTAATCTTCTACTCTTTGCCTTGATACCCTGGGAGATGAGGTTAAATATGTATGTGCCTAGAAACACAAAGTTGCCTCCTGTATGCAGAAGACTGATGTGGCTGTGCTCCACCCCCGCCCCCCCCCCCCTCTTTGATGCTGTGGGAAAATACCGGTGGTGATGTTTTTCTGCCCTATTATAGTTGTATGGCGGGGGAGGGGTATGAATATACCTTCGATAACCTCCTATCTTAAATGCGAATAAAGTAATATTGGGGGAAAAAGGTGCCTCCTTGCTCGCTATTTGTGCATGTGAACATTGAGAAGTGCTCATAAATGTGATTAGGAGCAGTGAGGAGAAAAATATATATCTGTATTGGATCATTGAGATATAGTATGAGTATAGAAGCACTTGTGAGATACTGCTGGCCTCACGAGGTTTGGTGCAGGGCAGCGCCGCAAGGAATCTTGCTGCGCTGCCCTACGTCAAAAGAAAAGGGCAGAAATGCACTGTATCTATGAAAGACAGCACATTCATGTCCTTTTCCCCTGCGCTGGCGCACAATGGGCTGCCATGCGCCAACGCAGGCACAGCATGCGCCATGGTGCAAGATTGCCTGCATTGCAGGAATTACTTTTTTTGTGCAGGAAGGGACACCTTCCTACACGAAAACAATCACAAGAGGTGTTCTCCTCTTTCTATGTGTGCTGCAGAAGGCAGCACACATAGAAAAAGGAAAAACGAGGAGAAATAAAGGCATTTCTCCTCGTTACGCCTCACTTACGCCTACCCCGGGGAGGCGTAGGAATGTGACGCATTCCCAGGTTTACAAAACATTGTTAATCTGGGAATGTGTCAGATTCAATGAGTGTTGTGTAGGAACACCCACCGCAATGCCCAAGGAACGTCCCTTTCACGCCGAGTACTGCATGAAAGAGGACCATATTTACAAGCGCCATGAAAAGCCATGCAGAGTGGCTTTGGGTGGCCTTGTAAATATGGGCCAGCACACTGCCACTGGAACGTCAAAAAAAGTGATGCTCCGGTGGCTCAAGGGGCCTCGTAAATGAGGCCCTGTGTGTTTACTTAGAGGCTATGAGAAGACATGTAGAAGAGCAGGGAAGAAACCTATGCATAATTATGGTGGTACTGTGGCAAGACAGCTTGCATGTGGGTCTGGGGGCTCTCCGAATAGATCTATTTGGTTTAATCATGGTTTTCGATGGGATCTAGGTCAACTTGGGACACCTGAGTTAGTAATTCAGTAAAGACTGGGCAGTTATGTTGCTGTCCTCCATATAATCTTACATATTTTTAACTACAAAGTGTTTCTGGTTTATTACAACACTTGTTACTTTTGTTATTCGACAGGAATCGCAGAAGGTGCAGTGAGAGTTGAAAATTAGTCCTTCGTGGTCTGACGAAACCAAGGACCCACCTCATTGGCTCGTGTGGAGGAGGCCCTGCATCAAGACTTGCTATTGGGTGATACATAAAGTTGATTTGGAAATAGTGATTGGAATTTTATTCAAGTTTGTTACCTTTTCAAGTCTGTTGACACTTTCTCCATAATAAAGTGAATGCAAATGTGTATTCCTCGTTTGTTCTGCTGTGTGTAAATTCTTATTTCAAGAACTGCTTTATTCTGGGGACATTTAGACAATTACAGAAATTAAGGATTGATAGGCCGAATTCATGTATCCTTCAGATCCATTCCAAAAGCCTACTATTGATGCTATTTGATTTAGCAAATGAAGTACTAATTTAAAGTATGCGTCCTCCTTTTCTCAATTCAGTTCCTTTTGCTGATTTCAAATCAATTACTGCAGTAATGGATTCATAGGTTCAACTCTCATAATTAATCTACAGCTTGGGAAGATTAACTCTGAATGTAGGCGATGAGCACTGATTTGCTGAATTCATTTCATCTTGCAGAATTCATTCTTTACTTTTTAAACATTGAATTTAACAGATGAATCCTGGCTTCTTCAATTTATATTGCTGATGTATGGCTTTCTTTTATGAGCTTGAAACCAGCAGATTCCTGATTGCAGAAGTCCTGAATTAAAAGAATACTGGTAATTTCAAATCTTTTTTGCAAACATTGAAATCAGCAGATGAACCCTGATTTCTAATAATCTTGTTGATTTTCTACTTTATTTTACAAACATTACATTCAACAGATGAGTTGTGATTTCCAGGTTAAATCATAACTGCAGAAGATGAGGCCTGAATTCAAATCATAATGCTAATTTATAATTTTGTTTGACAAACACTGGAATCAGCTTCTGAGTCCTGATTCCAGAAGAGGAGTCCTGAATTCATATCCTAATAACAGCGTTAGTTTACAAACATTGAAATCAGCATAGAAGTGCTGATTCCATAGTATCTTGTTGATTTACTACTTTATTTTGACACAAAACATTCCATAGATGAGACTGTATTTCATGGTTGAATTCCGACTGCAAGCGATGAGAACTGAATTCAAGCAATGTGGCAAAGTCACAACTTTATTTTACCAACAGTGAATTCAGCAAATGACACCTGATTACAGGCGATGAGTCCTGAATTTAAATCGCATAGCTGATTTTCATCATGTTTCAAACACTGAAATCAGGAGATGAAACTTAAATTGAAACAATACTGCTAGCTTAGCACCTTATTGTGCAGATGAGTCCTGATTGAGGAAGACGAGTCCTCAATGCAAATCATAATGTAAATTTTGAATCTTATTTTGGAAAAATTGAGATCAGAAGACAAGTCCTAATTCTAAAGCATCTTCTTGATTTACTACTACTGTTGCAAACATTAAATTCAGCAGCTGAATCTTGATTTCATGGTTGAATCCTCACTGCAGAAAATGAGACCAGAATAAAACTCATATGGCAAATTTACAACTTTGTTTTGCAGACACTGAAATTAGCAGATGAGCCCTGATTATAGGAGATGAGACCTGACTTCAAATAATATGGCAAATTCAAAACTGTATTTTGTAAGCACTAAACCCAGCAGATGAGTCATGATTGCAGTAGATAAATCCCGAATTCAAATCAAAGTGCTAATTTTCACTTTTATTCTGCAAATATTAAAACCTGTATGAGATCTCAAATCAAACAATATTGCTAATTTAGGTTCTAATTTTATAAAACACTAAAAGAAGCACAAAACTGCTGATTCCGTAGCATGTTGTTGATTTACTACTTTATTTTGCAAATATAAAATTCAGCAGATGAGGCCTCATTTAACTGTTGACTGCAGAAGATGAGCCTGAATTCAAAACATATGGAAAATGTACACCTTTTGGGGCTTATTTAAATGCCCCTTATGCCACAGATGCGTCACTTTTAATATGGGAAAAAGTGACGTACCAGTGGTGCAAGAGTCTTGTAAGTAAATAAGCCCCTTTATTGGCAAACATTGAAATCAGCAAATGAGTCATGATTCCTGGAGATGTGTCCTGAATTCAAATAATACTGCACATTTCAGATTTGATTTTGCAAACACTGCAATCGGCAGACGAGTTCCAATTAAATAGCATCTTGTTGATTGATGATTTTGTTTTTCCAAAATAAAGTAGATGAATGACTCCTGATTTTGTGGCTGAATACGAATTGCAGACGACGCAGCCTTAATTCAAATCATTTGAAAAATGCAAAACTTTCTTTAGTAAACATTAAATCACCAGATGAGTCTTTATTCCACCAGATGAGCCCTGAATTCAAACAAAACTGCTAATTTAGGTTCTAATTTTGCAATCACTAAAATCAGCATATGAGTCCTGCTTCTACATCATGTTGTTGTTTTACTACTTTTTTTTGTCATACATTAAATTACACTTATAAGGCCTCATTTCATGGTTGAATCCTGAATGCAGAACAGGAGGCCTGAATTAACATCATTTGGAAAATGTACAAGTTTGTTTGGTAAACTATGAAATCAGCAGATGAGTCCTGATTGCAGGAGATGAGTCTTGAATTCAAATCATACTACTCATTTTAAAATTTATTTTAGAAACATTGAAATTATCAGATGAGTGCTGATTCGAGGAGATGGGTCCTCTATTCAAATAATACTGCTGATTTAGATTCTAATTTTGCAAACACTAAAATTAGCAGATTAGTCCTGATTCTACAGCATGTTGTTGATTTACTACTTTCTTTTGCAAATCCTAAACTCAGCAGATGAGTCCAGATTTCATTTTTGAATCCTGAATGTTGAGAATGAGGCCTGCATTCAAATCATATGGAAAATTCACAAGTTTGTTTCGCAAACTCTGAAATCAGCAGATGATCCCTGATTGCAGGAGCTGAGTCTGGAATTCAAATCCTAGTAGTAAATTTCAACTCTATTTTGGAAACACTGGAATCAGCAGATGAGTCCTGATTGCAGGAGATGAGTCCTCAACTCAAACAATACTGTTAATTTAGATTCTAACTTTGCAAACACTAAAATCAGCAAATTAGTCCTGATTCTAAAGTATGTTGGTGATTTACTACTTACTTTTCCAAATAATAGAGAGAATGGAGGCCTGGATTCAAATCATATAAAAAATGTACAAATTTATTTGGCAAACAATGAAATGAGCAGATGAGCATAATTTAGGTTCTAACGACGAGTCCTGATTCTCCAGCATGTTGTTGATTTGCTACTTTCTTTAGCAAATATTAAATTCAGCAGATGAGGCCTAATTTCTTGGTTGATCCTGAATATGGAGAATGAGGCCTGGATTCAACTCCTATAGAAAATTTACAGCTCTATTTGGCAAACACAGAAATCAGCAGACGGGTCCTGATTACAGGAGACGAGTCCTGAATTAAAATCATAGTGCCAAACTTCAATTTTATTCTAGAAACATTGGAATCAGCAGATGAGTCCTGATTCCAGGAGAGGAGTCCTGAATTTAAACAATACTGCTAATTTAGAATCTAATTTTACAAACACTACAATCAGCTGTTTAGCACTAATTCTACAGCATGTTGTTGATTTGCTACTTTCTTTAGCAAATATCAAATTCAGCAGATGAGGCCTAACTTCTTGCTTAATCCTGAATATGGAGAATGAGGCCTGGATTCAAATCCTATAGAAAATGTACAGATTTATTTGGAAAACACAGAAATCAGCAGATGAGACCTAAATCAAGGAGATGAGTCCTGAATTCAAACACTGCTGCTAATTTAGATTCTAATTTTACAAACACCAAAATCAGCACATTAGTTCTGATTCTACAGCATGTGGTAGATTTACTACTTTCTTTTGCAAATAATAAATTCAGCAGATGAGGAAAGGTTTCTTGGTTGAATCCTGAATGGTGAGAATGAGGCCTGCATTCAAATCATATGGAAAGTGTATAGGTTTGTTCGGCAAACTCTGAAATCAGTAGATAAGTCTTGATTGTAGGAGATGAGTCCTGAATTCAAATCATAGTACTAAATATCAACTTTATTTTGCAAATATTGAAATCAGCAGATGAGTCCTGATTCCAGGAGATGAGTCCTTAAGTCAAACAATACTGCTAGTTTTGATAATAATTTTGCAAACACTAAAATCAGCAGATTCGTCCTAATTTTAAAGCATGTTGTTAATTTACTACTTTCTTTTACAAATATTAAATTCATATTGAGGATCCACCAAGAAATGAGGTCTTATCTGCTGGAGACTGAGGCCTGGATTCAAGTCATATAGTAAATGTACCACTTTAGTTGGCAACCACTGAAATGAGCAGATGAGGCCTGATTGCAGGAGATGAGACCTGAATTCAAATCATAGTACTAAATATCAACTTTATTTTGCAAATATTGAAATCAGCAGATGAGTCCTGATTCCAGGAGATGAGTCCTTAAGTCAAACAATACTGCTAGTTTTGATAATAATTTTGCAAACACTAAAATCAGCAGATTCGTCCTAATTTTAAAGCATGTTGTTAATTTACTACTTTCTTTTACAAATATTAAATTCATATTGAGGATCCACCAAGAAATGAGGTCTTATCTGCTGGAGACTGAGGCCTGGATTCAAGTCATATAGTAAATGTACCACTTTAGTTGGCAACCACTGAAATGAGCAGATGAGGCCTGATTGCAGGAGATGAGACCTGAATTCAAATCATAGTACTACATTTCAGCTTTATTTTGGAAACTTTGGAATCAGCAGATGAGTCCTGAATCGAGGAGATGAGTCCTGAATTCAAACAATGCTGCTAATTTAGAATTCTAATTTTGCAAACACTAAACCCAGCACATTAGTTATGATTCTACAGCATGTGGTAGATTTGCTACTTTATTTTGCAAATAATTAATTCAAATCCTGGCACAAAATTTCAACTATATTTAAAAAAAATTGAAATCAGCAGATGAGTCCTGATTCCAGGAGATGAGTCCTAAATTCAAACAATACTGCTAATTTTGATTCGAATTTTGCAAACACTGAAATTAACTGATTAGTCCTGATTCTACAGCATGTTGTTGAATTACTACTTTCTTTTAAAAATACTAAATTCAGCAGATGAGGCCTAATTTCTTAGTTGATCCTGAATATAAAGAATGAGGCCTAGATTCAAATACTATAGAAAATGTACAGATTTATTTGGCAAACACAGAAATCAGCAGATTAGTCCTGCTTACAGGAGACAAGTCCTGAATTCAAATCATAGTACTAAATTTCAATTTTATTTTGGAAACATTGGAATCAGCAGATGAGTCCTGAATCCAGGAGATGAGTCCTAAAATCAAACAATACTGCTAATTTAGATTCTAATTTTGCAAACATTGAAATTAGCAGACTAGTCCTGATTCTACCCTATGTTGTTTATGTACTACTTTCTTTTGCAACTAATAAATTCAGCATATTAGGCAGGATTTCATGGTTGAATCCTGAATGGTAAGAATAAGCCTCAATTGAAATCACAGGGAAAAATATATGTTTGTTTGGCAAACTCTGAAATCAGCAGATGAGTCCTGATTCCAGGAGATGAGTCCTCGCTTGAAACAATGCTGCTAAATTAGAATCTAATGTTACAAACAATACAATCAGCCGAGTAGTCTGAATTCTACAGCATGTTGTTGATTTGCTACTTTCTTTAGCAAATATTAAATTCAGCAGATGAAGCTTAATTTCTTGCTTGATCCTAAATATGGAGAATGAGACCTGGATTCAAATCCTATAGAAAATGTATAGCTTTATTTGGCAAACAGTGAAATCAGCAGATGAGTCCTGATTACAGGAGATGAGTCCTAAATTCAAACAATACTGCTAATTTTGATTCGAATTTTCCAAACACTGAAATTAACCGATTAGTCTTGATTCTACAGCATGTTGTTGAATTACTGCTTTCTTTTAAAAAATACTAAATTCAGCTCATTAGGCCTAATTTCTTGGTTGATCCTGAATATGGAGAATGAGGCCTGGATTCAAATCCTATAGAAAATGTACAGATTTATTTGGCAAACACAGAAATCAGCAGATGAGTCCTGATTACAGGAGATGAGTCCTGAATTCAAATCATAGCACTAAATTTCAACTTTATTTTGGAAACATTAGAATCAGCAGATGAGTCCTGAATCCAGGAGATGAGTCCTAAAATCAAACAATGCTGCTAAGTTAGATTCTAATTTTGCAAACATTGAAATTAGCAGACTAGTCCTGATTCTACCCTATGTTGTTCATGTACTACTTTCTTTTGCAACTAACAAATTCAGCATATTAGGCAAGATTTCATGGTTGAATCCTGAATGGTGAGAATAAGCCTCAATTGAAATCACAGGGAAAAATATATGTTTGTTTGGCAAACTCTGAATTCAGCAGATGAGTCCTGATTACAGGAGATGAGTCCTGAATTCAAATCATAGTACTAAATTTCAACTTTATTTTGAAAACATTGAAATCAGCAGATGAGTCCTGATTCCAGGAGATGAGTCCTCGCTTGAAACAATGCTGCTAAATTAGAATCTAATGTTACAAACAATACAATCAGCCGAGTAGTCTGAATTCTACAGCATGTTGTTGATTTGCTACTTTCTTTAGCAAATATTAAATTCAGCAGATGAAGCTTAATTTCTTGCTTGATCCTAAATATGGAGAATGAGACCTGGATTCAAATCCTATAGAAAATGTATAGCTTTATTTGGCAAACAGTGAAATCAGCAGATGAGTCCTGATTACAGGAGATGAGTTCTGAATTCAAATCATAGCACTAAATTTCAACTCTATTTTGGAAACAATGGAATCAGCAGATGAGTCCTGAATCCAGGAGATGAGTCCTAAAATCAAACAATACTGCTAATTTTGATTCGAATTTTGCAAACACTGAAATTAACCGATTAGTCCTGATTCTACAGCATTTTGTTGAATTACTACTTTCTTTTAAAAATACTAAATTCGGCAGATGAGGCCTAATTCCTTGGTTGATCCGGAATATGAAGAATGAGGCCTAGATTCAAATCCTATAGAAAATGTAAACCTTTATTTGGCAAACAGTGAAATCAGCAGATGAGTCCTGATTACAGGAGATGAGTCTTGAACTCAAAACATAGCACTAAATTTTAACTATATTTTGAAAACATTGAAATCAGCAGATGAGTCCTGATTCCAGGAGATGAGTCCTAAATTCAAATCATAGCACTAAATTTCAACTTTATTTTGGAAACATTGAAATCAGCAGATGAGTCCTGATTCCAGGAGATGAGTCCTAATCTCAAACAATATTGCTAATTTTGATTCGAATTTTGCAAACACTGAAATTAACCGATTAGTCTTGATTCTACAGCATGTTGTTGAATTACTGCTTTCTTTTAAAAATACTAAATTCAGGTCATTAGGCCTAATTTCTTTGTTAATCCTGAATATGAAAAATGAGGCCTAGATTCAAATCCTATAGAAAATGTACAGCTTTATTTGGCAAACAGTGAAATCAGCACATGAGTCCTGATTACAGGAGATGAGTCCTGAATTCAAATCATAGCACTAAATTTCAACTATATTTTAAAAACAGTGAAATCAGCAGGGGTCCTGATTCCAGGAGATGAGTCCTAAATTCAAACAATACTGCTAATTTTGATTCGAATTTTGCAAACATTGAAATTAGCAGACTAGTCCTGATTCTACCCTATGTTGTTCATGTACTACTTTCTTTTGCAACTAATAAATTCAGCGTATTAGCCAAGATTTCCTGGTTGAATCCTGAATGGTGAGAATAAGCCTCAATTGAAATCACAGGGAAAAATATATGTTTCTTTGGCAAACTCTGAAATCAGTAGATGAGTCTTGATTGCAGGAGATGAGTGCTGAATTCAAATCATAGTACTAAATTTCAACTTTATCTTGGAAACATTGAAATCAGCAGATGAGTCCTCGCTTGAAGCAATGCTGCTAAAGTAGAATCTAATTTTACAAACAATACAATCAGCCGATAAGTCCTAATTCTGCAGCATGTTATTGATTTGCTACTTTCTTTAGCAAGTATTAATTTCAGCAGATGAGGCCTAATTTCTAGCTTGATCTTAAATATGGAGAATGAGACCTGGATTCAAATCCTATAGAAAATGTACAGCTTTATTTGGCAAACATTGAAATCAGCAGATGAGTCCTGATTACAGGAGATGAGTCCTGAATTCAAATCATAGTACTAAATTTCAACTATATTTTAAAAACATTGAAATCAGCAGATGAGTCCTGATTCCAGGAGATGAGTCCTAAATTCAAACAATACTGCTAATTTTGATTCGAATTTTGCAAACACTGAAATTAACCGATTAGTCCTGATTCTACAGCATGTTGTTGAATTACTACTTTCTTTTGAAAATACTAAATTCAGCAGATAAGGCCTAATTCCTTGGTTGATCCTGAATATGAAGAATGAGGCCTAGATTCAAATCCAATAGAAAATGTACAGCCTTATTTAGCAAACAGTGAAATCAGCAGATGAGTCCTGATTACAGGAGATGAGGCATGAATTCAAATCATAGTACTAAATTTCAACTTTATTTTGAAAACAGTGAAATCAGATGAGTCCTGACTCCAGGAGATGAGTCCTTGCTTGAAACAATACTGCTAATTTAAAATCTAATTTTACAAACACTACAATCAGCCGACTAGTCCTAATTCTACAGCATGTAATTGATTTGCTACTTTCTTTAGCAAATATTAATTTCAGCAGATGAGGCCTAATTTCTAGCTTGATCCTAAATATGGAGAATGAGACCTGGATTCAAATCCTATAGAAAATGTACAGCTTTATTTGGCAAACAGTGGAATCAGCAGATGAGTCCTGATTACAGGAGATGAGTCCTGAATTCAAATCATAGTACTAAATTTCAACTATATTTTGAAAACATTGAAATCAGCAGATGAGTCCTGATTACAGGAGATGAGTCCTAATCTCAAACAATACTGCTAATTTTGATTCGAATTTTGCAAACACTGAAATCAACCGATTATTCCTGATTCTACAGCATGTTGTTGAATTACTACTTTCTTTTAAAAATACTAAATTCAGCAGATGAGGCCTAATTTCTTGGTTGATCCTGAATATGGAGAATGAGACCTGGATTCAAATCCTATAGAAAATGTACAGCCTTATTTGGCAAACAGTGAAATCAGCACATGAGTCCTGATTACAGGAGATGAGTCCTCGCTTGAAACAATGCTGCTAAATTAGAATCTAATGTTACAAACAATACAATCAGCCGAGTAGTCTGAATTCTACAGCATGTTGATGATTTGCTACTTTCTTTAGCAAATATTAAATTCAGCAGATGAAGCTTAATTTCTTGCTTGATCCTAAATATGGAGAATGAGACCTGGATTCAAATCCTATAGAAAATGTACAGCTTTATTTGGCAAACAGTGAATTCAGCAGATGAGTCCTGAATTCAAATCATAGCACCAAATTTCAACTTTATTTTGGAAACATTGAAATCAGCAGATGAGTCCTGATTCCAGGAGATGAGTCCTAAATTCAAACAATACTGCTAATTTTGATTCGAATTTTGCAAACACTGAAATTAACCAATTAGTCTTGATTCTACAGCATGTTGTTGAATTACTACTTTCTTTTAAAAATACTAAATTCAGCAGATGAGGCCTAATTTCTTGGTTGATCCTGAATATGGAGAGTGAGGCCTGGATTCAAATCCTATAGAAAATGTACAGATTTATTTGGCAAACAGTGAAATCAGCAGATGAGTCCTGAATCCAGGAGATAAGTCCTAAAATCAAACAATACTGCTAATTTAGATTCTAATTTTGCAAACATTGAAATTAGCAGACTAGTCCTGATTCTACCCTATGTTGTTTATTTACTACTTTCTTTTGCAACTAATAAATTCCGCAGATGAGGCAAGCTTTTATGGTTGAATCCTGAATGGTGAGAATAAGCCTCAATTGAAATCACAGGGAAAAATATATGTTTGTTTGGCAAACTCTGAAATCAGTAGATGAGTCTTGATTGCAGGTGATGAGTGCTGAATTCAAATCATAGTACTAAATTTCAACTTTATTTTGGAAACATTGAAATCAGCAGATGAGTCCAGATTCCAGGAGATGAGTCCTCGCTTGAAACAATGCTGCTAATTTAGAATCTAATTGTACAAATAATACAATCACCCGATTAGTCTTAATTCTACAGCATGTTGTTGATTTGCTACTTTCTTTAGCAAATATTAAATTCAGCAGATGAAGCCTAATTTCTTGCTTGATCCGAAATATGGAGAATGAGACCTGGACTCAAATCCTATAAAAAAAATGTATAGCTTTATTTGGCAAACAGTGAAATCAGCAGATTAGTTCTGATTCCAGGAGATGAGTCCTAAATTCAAACAATACTGCTAATTTTGATTCGAATTTTGCAAACACTGAAATTAACCGATTAGTCCTGATTCTACAGCATGTTGTTGAATTACTACTTTCTTTTAAAAATACTAAATTCAGCAGATGAGGCCTAATTTCTTGGTTGATCCTGAATATGAAGAATGAGGCCTGGATTCAAATCCTATAGAAAATGTACAGATTTATTTGGCAAACACAGAAACCAGCAGATGAGTCCTGAATCCAGGAGATGAGTCCTAAAATCAAACAATACTGCTAATTTAGATTCTAATTTTGCAAACATTGAAATTAGCAGACTAGTCCTGATTCCACCCTATGTTGTTTATGTACTACTTTCTTTTGCAACTATTAAGCAAATTAGGCAAGATTTCATGGGTGAATCCTGAATGGTGAGAATAAGCCTCAATTGAAATCACAGGTAAAAATATATGTTTGTTTGGCAAACTCTGAAATCAGTAGATGAGTCTTATTGCAGGAGATGAGTGCTGAATTCAAATCATAGTACTAAATTTCAACTTTATTTTGGAAACATTGAAATCAGCAGATGAGTCCTGATTCCAGGAGATGAGTCCTAAATTCAAACAATACTGCTAATTTAGATTCTAATTTTGCAAACATTGAAATTAGCAGACTAGTCCTGATTCTACCCTATGTTGTTTATTTACTACTTTCTTTTGCAACTAATAAATTCCGCAGATGAGGCAAGCTTTTATGGTTAAATCCTGAATGGTGAGAATGAGCCTGCATTCAAATTACATTGGAAAATGTATAAATTTGCTTGGCAAACTCTGAAATCAGTAGGAGTCTTGATTGCAGGACATGAGTCCTGAATTCAAATCATAGTACTAAATTTCAACTTTATTTTGAAAACATTGAAATCAGCAGATGAGTCCTGATTCCAGGAGATGAGTCCTTGCTTGAAAAAATACTGCTAATTTAAAATCTAATTTTAGAAATACTACAATCAGCCGATTAGTCCTAATTCTACAGCATGTTATTGATTTGCTACTTTCTTTAGCAAATATTAATTTCAGCAGATGAGGCCTAATTTCTAGCTTGATCCTAAATATGGAGAATGAGACCTGGATTCAAATCCTATAGAAAATGTACAGCTTTATTTGGCAAACAGTGAAATCAGCAGATGAGTTCTGATTACAGGAGATGAGTCCTGAATTCAAATCATAGCACTAAATTTCAACTTTTTTTGGAAACATTGAAATCAGCAAATGAGTCCTGATTCCAAAGATGAGTCCTAAATTCAAACAATACTGCTAATTTTGATTCGAATTTTGCAAACACTGAAATTAACTGATTAGTCCTGATTCTACAGCATGTTGTTGAATTACTACTTTCTTTTAAAAATACTAAATTCAGCAGATGAGGCCTAATTTCTTGGTTGATCCTGAATATGGAGAATGAGGCCTGGATTCAAATCCTATAGAAAATGTACATATTTATTTGGCAAACACAGAAATCAGCAGATGAGTCCTGATTTTAAAGCATGTTGTTAATTTACTACTTTCTGTTACAAATATAAAATTCATATTGAGGATCTACCAAGAAATGAGGGCTTATCTGCTGGAGACTGAAGCCTGGATTCAAATCATATAGTAAATGTACCACTTTAGTTGCCAACCACTGAAATGAGCAGATGAGCCCTGATTGCAAGAGATGAGGCCTGAATTCAAATTGGAAACATTGGAATCAGCAGATGAGTCTCGAATCCAGGAGATGAGTCCTGAATTCAAACAATGCTGCTAATTTAGATTCTAATTTTGCAAACACTAAAATCAGCACATTAGTTATGATTCTACAGCATGTGGTAGATTTGCTACTTTCGTTTGCAAATAATAAATTCAGCAGATGAGGCAAGATTTCTTGGTTGAATCCTGAATGATGACAATGAGGCCTGCATTAAAATCATATGGAAAGTGTATAGGTTTGTTCGGCAAACTCTGAAATCAGTAGATGAGTCTTGATTGCAGGAGATGAGTTCTGAATTCAAATCATAGTACTAAATTTCAACTTTATTTTGAAAACATTGAAATCAGCAGATGAGTGTGAGAAAGTGCCCTCTTTCTGCATGGTTGCCCCCACATTTTGCTGAACTGCTGATGTGCTTTGACTGAGTGTGCCCTGGGCTCCTGCTAATCAGGTACCCAGGGCCTATTTTCTTTCCCTAAAACTGCATTGAAACCCAAACCCAATTGGCATCGCTGGCTACAGGTCAGCCCCTATAAATGGTACCACAGGTACCCAGGGCACTGTGACCAGGGAAGGCCTCTAAGGGCTGCAGCACTTATTGTGCCACCCTTAGAGGTGCTGTACCTTTACACTCACACACTGCTTTTGCAGGCTGCGTGTCTTGGTGCAGAACAAAGTGAAGAGTTGACATGGCACACATCCCTGTGTGCCATGCCTACAACCCACTGCCCTGGGATAGATCAGTCACCCCTCTAGCTGGGTGCCCTATACCAGTGGTGAGGGTACAGGTGCATGAGCCCTGTACCCCTACAGTGTCTAAGTCCATTCTTAGACATTGTAAGTGCAGTGCTGCCATTAAGAGTATATGGTGCTGGGAGTTTGTTATTACGAACTCCACAGCACCATAATGGCTACACCTAAAACTGAGAAGATTGGTATCAAACTTCTCAGCACATTAAACCCACACTGATGCCAGTGTGGGATTTAATGAAAAATGCACACAGAGGGCATCTTAGAGATGCCCCCTGAAACACGACCTACCACTAGTGTCCAGGCTGAGTGGCTGCTTTCAGCTGCCACCACCAGACATGTTTCTAGACCCCTGGGTCAAGAGCCTGCTGCTCTAGGGGGCCTGAAACAATGCACATCCTGGGATGAGGTGCCAAGCCTCCTCCCCCAGGATGGGCAGGGTCCACGAAGGGGAAGCTTCAAAGGCTTGCCGCCTTTGTGAGCTTCCCCAGGCCACTTGCTGCTTTCAGCAACTGGTCCCCACTGGTTCTGACCTCCACTTTGGGCAGGAGAACCGGCGGGAAAAACAAGTGAGGAAGAGAGGTGTGCCCACCTCTGCCAACTCCACCCTTCTGGTGGGGGAGGCGAGGTGAAGCACAACTCTCAGTCCCCGCCATCTTGCAGATGGGGGTCCCAGCCAACCAGGGTGAGGCTTATGCCCCCTCCCACTGGAGGGTGGCATAATAGGGGGTGTACCCACCCCAAGTAAGGGACCCATTGGTCCCAACCCTTTACCTACCAGTAACGCCCCTAAATCTAGTATGTAGGGGCACCCTTGAATCTTGCCTCCTCAGACAAGAAACCAGAAGAAGAAAAGAAGAAAGACCGAACAGCTGTGCCGAAGCTAACAAGAGGAGGACGCCGACTGACTTGGCCCCAGCCCTACCGGCCTGCCCCCACCTCGAACCTGCAGAAGCGAAACTCCGGTGTGTCCTGTAGCCAGCAGCCTCAAGAACCCCGAGGACCTGCCCTGCCTTCAAAAGAAAAGACTGTCTCCCGTGAACACCGGACTTGTTCACCCACAGACTCCAGGTCCGGCAAAGTCTGCACCTGCAGCCTCAAACCGGAAGGTCCCCCAAACCGCAACCAGGAGCTGGTAAGAAGATCCGACCCTAACAGGCACCCCTGCACCCGACACCTCATGGCCGTGGGTGGCCCAATCGACGGTGCCTAACCACCCCCAGCATCACAACTTACCTCTCCAAGTGGTAGTTGCACCCAGAAGACCTTCCTCCGCCGAGCCTGCAGTGTGTTTGCAAACCGGAGACTCCCCATTGAAAGCTACATGGTGCCCGATGCCAAAACAGCACTATGCACCCAGCCACCCCAGTGCCGCTGAGGGTGCACCTTTTGTGCTGGCTTGAACCCCCATTTGCTCTGAGCTTAAGTCCAGAAGCTCTGCTCCCACAACCCAGTGGCCTGCTCGTAAGCAGCCACCAACCGGAGGCCCCCTATCTCCCATTGGGTAACATTGGGCCTCAGCACTCTGCACCCGGCCGCCCTAGTACCGCTGAGGGTGTAACAAGAGTGCATCCTTGACCCTGGGGGACCCGAGTCTACCCCCAGAATACCAACTCCCACAACCGAATACTTACCTTTGAACCGATAACCCTATTTTCCTCCATAGGATAACATTGACTATTTTTCTATGAAAAGTTTCTAACTTACCTGTTTACAGGAAATGTCCCAGTGCAGTATCCAGGTATACTGCACTGTGTAAGAAAAGTAATCTACTTGACATTCTACTAAAAAGCTAATACAAAGTATATGTACAGTATATCAAAAGCATTGCATTACTAGTAGCTCTACTGTAATCAAATCAAAGTGCATAAACAATTGCAATTCAAACTGTTTACAAACTGCATTACTACTGTAAAGTATTTATTGCTTACCTGTGTCAGCTTGCTTGGTTCTAGAAAATAAAATAACTAGAAGAATATTTGTATACAAAACCAATTGGTCTGAAGTTCAGTCTTTGAGTGTGAGATATAATTTGCTGATTGAGTGAGTACAACCTCTGCCTACCTTGGGGTTCCACTGGACTCTGTGCACACTATACCTCACTTTGGTATAGTATATACAGAGCCAGCTTCCTACAATGAGTCCTGATTCCTGGAGATGAGTCCTCGCTTGAAACAATACTGCTAATTTAGAATCTAATTTTACAAACACTACAATCAGCTGTTTTGTCCTAATTCTACAGCATGTTGTTGATTTGCTACTTTCTTCAGCAGATATTAAATTCAGCAGATGAGGCCTAATTTCTTGCTTGATCCTGAATATGGAGAATGAGGCCTGGATTCAAATCTTATAGAATACGTACAGCTTTATTTGGCAAACAGTGAAATCAGCAGATGAGTCCTGATTACAGGACATGAGGCCTGAATTCAAATCATAGCACTAAATGTCTACTTTATTTTGGAAACATTGAAATCAGTAGATTACTCCTGATTCCAGGAGATGAGTCCTAAACTCAGCAGATGAGGAAAGGCTTCTTGGTTGACTGCTGAATGGTGAGAATGAGGCCTGCATTCAAATCATATGGAAAGCGTATAGGTTTGTTTGGCAAACTCTGAAATCAGCAGATGAGTCCTGATTACAGGAGATGAGTCCTAAATTGAAACAATACTGCTAGTTTCGATAATTTTGCAAACACTAAAATCAGCAAATTTGTCCTGATTTTAAAGCATGTTGTTGATTTACTACTTTCTTTTACAAATATTAAATTGATATTGAGGATCTACCAAGAAATTAGGCCTTATCTGCTGGAGACTGAGGCCGGCATTCAAGTCTTAGAGAAAACATACCACTTTATTTTGGAAACATTGAAATCAGCAAATTAGTTCTGATTCCAGGAGATGAGTCCTAAATTCAAACAATACTGCTAATTTTGATTCGAATTTTGCAAACACTGAAATTAACCAATTAGTCCGGATTCTACAGCATGTTGTTGAATTACTACTTTCTTTTAAGAATACTAAATTCAATAGATAAGGCCTAATTTCTTGGTTGATCCTGAATATGAAGAACGAGGCCTGGATTCAAATACTATAGAAAATGTACAGCTTTGTTTGGCAAAAACTGAAATCAGCAGATGGGTCCTGATTACAGGAGATGAGTCCTGAATTCAAATCATAGTACTAAATTTCAATTTTATTTTGGAAACATTGGAATCAGCAGATGAGTCCTCATTCCAGGAGATGAGTCCTCAAGTCAAACAATACTGCTAGTTTAGATTCTAATTTTGCAAATACTAAAATCAGCAGATTCGTCCTGATTCTACACCATGTTGTTGATTTACTACTCTCTTTTGCAAATATTACATTCAGTAGATGAGGCCTGATTTCATTGTTGAATCCCGAATGCAGAAGATGAGGCCTTAAGTCAAATCATTTGGGAAATTTACAACTTTGTTTTCCAAAGATTAAAACCAGCAGATAATTCCTAATTGCAGGAGATGAGTCATGAATTCAAATAATAATGCTCATTTACAACTTTATTTTACAAATTATGATTGCAGAAGAGGCCTGAATTCAAAACATATGGAAAATACAGAACTTTGTTTTGTAAAATTTGAAATAATCAGATAAACCCTCATTCCAGATAAATCCTGAATTCAAACAATACTGCTAATTTAGAGTTTAATTTTGTAAACACTAAAATTAGCTGACGAGTCCTGATTCGATAGCACGTTGCTGCTTTACCATTTTATTTTGAAACAATAAATTGAGCAGAGTAGTCTTGATTTCAGGGCTGAATCCTGACTGTAGAAGATGAGTTCTGAATTCAAATAATTTGGCAAATTTACAACTTTGTTTTACAAACATTGAAATTAGCAGTTGACTGCTGGCGGGAATAAAGCGCTACCACTAATTTCGCATCTAATTTTGCAAACACTGCAATCAGCAGAAGACTTTTGCTTCCATAGCAACTTGTTGATTTACTACTTAATTTTGAATCATTAATTTGAATGAGTCTTGATTTCATAGTAAAGCCTTGACCGAGTGGCGATGATTTACAACTATATCTTGCAAACATTAAAATCAGCAGAGGAGTTCTGAATTCAGGAGAAGATCCCTTATTTCAAATGGTAAAGCTAGTTTATAACTTTATCTTGCAAAGATTGTGATCAACAGCCGATTCCATAATATCATGTGGATTTACTAACTTAGTTTACAAACATTACATTTAGGTGATAAATCTGGGCTTCATGGCTGTATCCTGACTGCAGAAGATTAAGCCTGCTTTCAGCTAATATGGCTATTTAATCACCTAATTTTCCAAACATTGGTATCAGCAGATTAAACCTGATCATAGAAGATAAGACCTGAATACAAGTCATAGGGTTAACTTACAACTTTATTTTGCAAATGTTGAATTCAGCAGGTGAGTCCTGATCAGAGGAGATGCATCCTGAATTCAAACAATACTGATAATTTATAACCTTATTTTACAAACACTGACATCAACAGATGAGTCCTAATTCCACAGTATCTTGTTGAATTTTATTTTAGTTGGCAAACATTCCACAGATGAGTCCTGATTTCGAGGTTGAGACTTGCTGCAGAAGATGAGGCCTGAATTCAAATCATACTGTTCATTTATAACTTTGTTTTACAAATATTGAAATTAGCGGATGAGTCCTGATTTCAAATCTTCATGTTCATATTCTGTTCAGAAGATGTGCCTTGATTGTAGTGGAAATTCAAATCATAGTGTTAATTTACCATTTGTAAACACTGAAATTAGCAACTGAGTCACTGCAGGAGATAAGCCATGCAAATGATGAGTCAAATCACATGTACATTTTTAACTTTTTTTGCAAACACCGAACTCCACAGATAATTCCTGATCCGATATTATCATGTTTATTTACTTAGCAAATATTAAATTGAATAGATGAGTTCTGGTTTCATGAACAAGAAATGAGCCCTGAATTTAAATCATATGGTAAATTTACAATATTATGTTTCGAACTTTCTCCTTTTCCTTTCTACAATGAACTAGGGACAATAACCAATTCCCGAGTAGCTAGCACCTGCCATAACTTTCACCACTAGTGAGGTGGGACTTGTCCTTCTAAATATTATAGAAACAATAAAGATATAGAAAACGTCCTTCTTAAGCATCCTATTAGAATCTAAGGTGTGGATGCATGTCTACACCTTGACAGCCTGTCATGTTTAATCATTCCATGACACCCATAACTACCAGGCTTCCAATTGTTTTGACTTACCCACCAAAAAACTGACCAATGGGCCCTAGTTAAACCAGACCCCTCTACAACTATTAGTATGCTTACAGAGGATGCTTACCCTTTCAAATCGAAACACTTGGTACTCATTATGTAGTACCCCCTCTAGGTGCATGTGCACCATTACAACTAAAAAGGTTGCCCCAAATACCTAACTAGTCCTGAAAGCATGTGCATGTTTATAATTAATTGTCAAGCTTAAACTCGTATAGTCTTGTCTTCTATAAATGTGTGCCATCACCAACAGTCCACAACTCTACAACACGAGTGCAGTGATGCACCCAAGTGATATCCACCTTAATCATACCAGGCAAATAACTGTGTCCTTTTTACTTAACATGTTGTATGACATATTTACAGCCCTGAAAAAGCCCTAGGTCCGCATCCCACTAAGGGGC
Source organism: Calotriton arnoldi (assembly GCA_963921515.1). Taxonomy (NCBI): domain Eukaryota; kingdom Metazoa; phylum Chordata; class Amphibia; order Caudata; family Salamandridae; genus Calotriton; species Calotriton arnoldi. Next base: position 1,907,909 of record CAWUFW010002037.1, read on the forward strand.
AAAAAACATGTTGGCTGTTCAATTATAAGATGTCTTCAGCATGAAGAAAGGCTAATCAAAAGTACAATCATTAAAATACTTCTTGTATAACAATGCGTAGTGTATTTAAGTGTGCAATACAAGACAATGACTTTGACAAATTAAGTAGAATATGAAAATCAAGACTGAACTTTAGGTGAGAGAATCCAGACTAATAGCTTGTCTTTCTGTGGAGTAGTAGGTTCCATTCACTCTTATGAATGTAACATCTCACCACCATATTGCCAGCATGGATGACTCAGAAGGCCATATCCAGTAGCAAGAAGTCTGCTGAGTCTTACTATCACGCATGAAAACACATGTTTAAAAAAAAAGCATACGTCATGAATTCAAATCACACTGCTAATAACTTTATTTAGCAAACATTCAAATCAGTAGATGAGTCCTCATTCCATTTAATTCTGTTGATTTGCTACTTTATTTTGCAAGAAAATTCAGCAGATGAGTCCAGATTGTAAGAAATTAGTTGTGAATTCAAATTATACGACAAATATAAAACTTTATGTTGAAAACACTGAAATCAGCAGATGTGTCCTGATTGCAAGAGGTGTGTCCTGAATTCAAATCATACTACTAATATCTTTATTTTGCAAATATTGAAATTTGCAGAAAAGCCCTGGTCGGAGGTTATTTTGTTCCTCTGCTGCTATATTTAGCAAACATTAAATTCAGCAGATAAGTCCCGATTTCATGGAAAATTCCTGACCTCAGGAGATAAGCCCTGAATTCAAATCATAGGATTACTTAACAATTTTCTTTTGCAGACCCTGTCATCAGCAGATGAGACCTCATTGCCAAAGATGTCTTGAATTCAAGTCATACTGCCAATTTATAACTGTAATTTGCAAACATAGAAATTAGCAGATGAGTCCTGATTCCGAACCACTTTATTCATTTCCTGCTTTAGTTTTGCAAACTTTTAATGAAATTGATGAGTCCTAAACTCTAATCTTCTTGCTAATTTATAACTATGTTTTATAAACATTGACTTCAACAGATGAGTCCCGATTTCAATTATTGTTGATTTGCTACTTTATTTTGCAAACATCTAATTCAGTCTTTCATTCAATTAATATTTTACAACCAAAGTCAAAAAGATTTTTCCTTGAGGTGTGACTTATGTTTGCATTTTGAAGAGTATGTCACGATTACTCCTGGAAATAATTGTTGTGAATTAAACTCTTACAGTTTTAAAGGGATTAAGTTACCTTTGCATTGACTTAATTACAAGCCTATTGGCTCTTTTCCCATTATCCCTATGTCCCTTGTCACAGTAATTACTTTTGAAGGAATCTCCCCCCCCTCCTGGTTTGTCTCATGACTGACATAAGGACAAGCTGGGACCCCTGCCAAGCTTGGCTCCCCATTGTTTATGCCTAAAAACTGCACTGTGTTACACGCAGACAGGAGAAGGCTGCCCAATGCATGAGAGGACCAGCCAGAGAGGAGGTAGTGTCCCATGTTCAGTCAATTTCAGGATTCCCGACAGCGGCAATCTGGAAGGCAAAAGGTAAGAAGAGTCGCCTACCATAACTGGGAGGTGGGTGTCCATAGTGTGTGGCAAGCAGGGGCAGCTTCTCCTATCGCTTAAGCAGAGAATGCTATCCCTGATATAGTTGGGGAATGGCTCCCACACATGCACGAAATTTCTTTTTCTGCTGTCTCGCCCAGTGCACATATTTCACTACGTAACTAGGGCATAATGGTCAAGTAGGTATTGTTTGTATCCTAACATTTTGCTACACTTTCTTGATTTACCAATCATAAAGAAACATACAAAAAATAGGAATTATACGGAGGATTTCTCTTCTTCGCCTTCTTCTCCTGACACGTCTCCTCCTACTAAAAGAGACATTAGGGGGGGTAGACTATTCTACTATTCGGAGGGTGTGTTTGCAGACAGAATTAAGAGAACTGTCTGGGAAATGATGTGCTCTATGAATGTGCCCGTTCAGCCTGCTAGGAGCATGAATAAGAAAAAGGATATGTATACCCTCTTCAGAAGCGGGTGAGGAGGATGTGAAGCCAATACCCTCAGAAAATAGAGGGAAATATTTTGATAAAGAATTGATGCCTTAGCTGCTAAATAGAATTCATAGATTATGAGGTTTCCAGTGGAGGAATAACATGGCACCTAATCTCCAATGGTACGGGGACAACATCAGCAAGCGCCCTCTTTGGGCCTCCTTCTCATCAACATGTGTTGGACGTGATGAAAAGAGAATGGAAGGACTCGAACAGGATCAGTGATCTCAGATTTATGTCTAAACTATGTCCTTTGGAAGAAATGGATAAATATATTCTGGAGTCAGTTTCAGTAGACTCTTTAGTGGGCAGTCTAGTAGGATGAACCAACATGGCAGAAGAGAACACTCAAAGATCAGAACAAGAAATGATATTCGGCCATTAACAAAAGCTATGTGGGGGCACATTTAGCTAGGAGAGCATGGACCTGCGGGGCCTTATGCCGGCCAATCCCTAATATCAGATGTCAAATAACTCTCCATGGCTCTTTGCTGTTGGAAGCCAGAGAGCCACACGTGGATCTGTTATCAGACATCTCTTTGAATGTAGTACATCCCTCAGCCTTGATGGAAGATACTACCATAGCAGTCAGAAGTAAGTAATTTTTGAGAGAGTGGTACATTGATTCTGCGACAAAAACATGCAGTATTGTGAATGTCCTTTGATGAAAACAAACCAAGTCAATTAGAGGAAAAACTACATTGTCTCTTTATATTTTTAAACGTAATGTTTATTGGATTTTTTTTTAAGTGCACAGGTTAAACATAAAAGAAGGAAACAACCATGAAGAACCAAATAATTCGGACCTGGAATTGGTGGAAAGGGAAAAAGAAGAGAAAGGAGTGTGAGATAAACAAAGAAAATGCAGGTCAAAATAGCAGCTCCTTTCAGTTTGACATGGTACAAACGGCAAGATCAAGAGTGATATCTTCAATAAGGTCCTGTTCTATACGGAGGACTTATTAGTGCATTAGAGATTAACATGTTACAGGTTCATTTCTGCCCTCAAGTACTGAGGCAGTTTGTGCGGGCACTGACTATCACCTTCCCTTGAAAAGAGTACTTCTCATTGTTGAGACAGGAGAACCACCTCATCATGAACCAGCCTCCCTCACATCCTCTGAATAGCCTGACATTCTGTGTATTTTACTTTTACGAGTTAGATATGGAACATTCAGGAACTTTATCCATCCACGTATTTGACCCTTATAAATGTTTCGCATGGTGTCCATGCCTTATCAGAGTGTGACATTCTGTATGACAGGAGAGCAGATAATTTCTCCATGGCAAACACATGCCAAATTTTGGACTACTAGACTTTTTGTTTGGGGGTGTTTTGTTTCCAGTGCTGGGCTAAGGTTAACCATCCCACTATGAGGTATGATATTAACTTGTTCAAGGGACTGGAGATCTATGTTCTCTTCAAATGGGAGGTCCAAAGGAGAATCACTCCTGGTATTTCTTTCACCAGAATGCTGAGCATTACCCAGTATGGCTTAATTTTGGGTCTAGATCACCATACACGGATCATTGTACCTTGCATTCAACACTGCCTCCAACCTAGGTCAGTGCTCCTAAATATGCCCAGAGTCTAATAGGGATTGGATACCAGCAAGTGAAGATTAAAAGTATTCTCCTTGAGCAAGGTGCATGTGAAAATATTCGACACCCTACGCCATATCACATGACATTCATCATCTGACTATCCCTGACCGAAATCATCTTCCCACCTTGCCATGGACTTGTATCGGACTATGAATGGAGGTCCAGTTAGAGCTACATATAGTCTAGAGAAGACTCGGTGGCCCCAAACCTTCGGGTTGAGAAAGTGTGTACATTGCTTCTTTACAGAAAGAAACATTCCTCTTCATTTCAACAAACTGCAGGTCCTTACAGTTTTTTTCATACAAACATCTTCTAAAACTCCATATCTGCAACTATCTAGATCACCTGGTCACCCAGTTATCTTTCTCCAGAAAGAACAAGGCTTATAAAAAAATAACACTCTTACACGCTAGTGTGCTGAAAATTAGCAGAGGTGTATCCGCAGATGTTCTCTGAGACACCATCATAGACTAGGACCATATCTACACCATTTACTCAGAACCAGGTTAAGAAAGAAGTGGTAATAACATTTATAAAACCAATTGGTGACATTGAGGCATTGTAGTAGGGACCTTCTTTCCTTAGAATTATGGAAGAGGATATTATTTAGAAACCTGACCCAACTTTTCCTAAGATAGGTTCATTGATGCAAAGATATCAGGGAATATTGAATCCATTATTTTCCGGTCTCTTTTTTTTAATAGAGAACCACAGCTAATATACCTCTTGGATGTGAAAAGTGCAGTCTCAATTTTACTTAGATCAATCTAAACGTTCAGGAAGTCTGAGAATCTATTTGTAACATTTGGAGATTCTGGTCAAAGAAGGAAGGCTTCAAATTTATTGATCAGTAGCTGAAGACGCTTGACTATGGTCTATTCTCTATCTAATATTCCGCTTCCATAGAATATAGTTGGGAGATCAACTAATAGAGTTGATATAGTTGGGAGATTGACTAATAGAGTTACAACTTCTTGGGGTGAGGCCAATGGAGTTTCGCTCACAGAAAATTGTCGGGCAGCTACTTGGGTATTCTTCAAACATTTTTGTTAGATGCTAATGAATTCATGAACTCGGTGTAGGATATAATTCCTTTGGATACAGTGTGTTAAGTTCTGTTTTGTCTTGAATATACAGGAATAAAATGTGTTGAATGTTGATTAGTGTTTTTGTGCTGAATTAACTGTGTTTCCTCTAAAACTGTAGTCTAGTACAGCTTTGATATTCCTCAAAAGTAATGAATGGGATGACAATGAGGGGCGTAGGGATAATGCCCTAGTTACATGCCAGTGATCTTCATTATCCTTAGATCTCCTTATCACAGTCATTACTAACCAGTCCACCCACCCTGAATACTGACCTTCAGTAAGCTTGGTAAAATCAGGAAGTGACTTGGGCAGACTATGGTCTATAACGCCCACATAGGTTGGGTGGAGTTTTCACCTTCGCTTCCTGTTCTTTCTCCTGTCTAGAGGAGATGTTTACCTCAAATATAATGACTGATGAGGACAAATAGGGCTTAAGACAATGAGGATTACAGGTAAGTAACATGGGCTTTATCAACATTTGGGCACCATACCAGCGGGGTCAAGAGTTGCTTCTAAAGAAGTAAATTCAGGGCTATATATACGAGTTGCCCCACCCACTTGCAGCTTAGACTTGGGCAAAAAGGTTGCGTGACTTAAGGGTGTAATATCATCTGAATGCATGTAGAGTAGCCAGGGTAGCTGTAAAGCATATGTCTCTCATAAATACAAGCATGGAGATTGCAACTAGATACACTTTAGTTTTGGTGGAGTGTGCCTGGAAACTAGATGGAGAGGCAGTAATAAGCAAAACTAGGCAATGGGTGATCAATGATGTCATTTCACTAGTTGCAGTCATATCAATGATGTCATAGATCATGTCTTGAGTGATGTAATATGCAGGGTCATTAGCAGTGCATGGCAAGGGTCTGAGTTATAGTTACTTTAGGGCACGAGTTATAGTTACTTGAGATAACTATACCTGGGCACGCGGCCCCCTTCCCCGAGCAAATAGTGGCCCTAGGCACCCCAGGTGGGTGCCCCGGTGCCCACCTGGGGTGCTCACAAAACACTATGTTTGAGGCTGCGGGGAGCACCAGGACCCTCGCGGCTGACCGCATGCACCCATCCTGGGTGTATTGGGACCCGGCATTGCTCCTGCCCTGCAGAAGCAGCTGTTTTTCCATGCCCCTGCTGGGCGGGAGCAATCTGAGTTATCCTGCGCACAAGAGTGCAGGCAGGGTAACAAATGTCTGCTCCCACCCAGCAGGAGCATTTTTAAAGCTTCCGCTGGGTGGAATCACATAAGTGTTCCCTAACCCCTTTCTTGTAAGCAGGGAAAGGTGTCCTGAGAGTGGGCTCCCCAAACTCTTAAGATGCTCTGGGAGGGGGCGGGGCTGCGCGTCTCTCTCCCCTTTAATATTGAGGTCAGGCGGGGGGGCGCCCTGAGGGCCGTGATCGACTCAGGTAGGGGGCTGTGCACAGCCCCTCCCCTAATATATATCGGACCCAGAGATGGCCTCACCAGGACTGTTACAGGCTGAGGGAGGGGGCTGTGCACCCCCTCCCCTTTATATTTATTTTTTACCCCTGGGGGATGGGGTCACCATGACCTTTACAGGGTCGTGGAGGGGGTCTGCATACCCCTCTCCCTTTTACTTTTATGGTTCAGCCCCGGGGGATGGGGTCCTCGGAGACTTTAGAGGCTCGGACAGGGGGCCGCACGCTTCACTTTCCTTTGATTAAAATGTCACGCCCCAGGGACGGACTTTCCGAGGCTGAAATCGCCTCGGTGAGAGGGACCCCACACACACACCTCCATCCCCAAATAATTAAATGTTGAGCTCTGGCCCACCCCGGGGGTCATTATAATTTTTAAATGGCAGCCGTCATTTTGGTTTTTTTTCTCACGATACCGCAGGAGTATTTATTTATTTATAGAGCACACATTCATCCCCATAGGGCGACACCGGCGCTAGTCAGCACATCCAGCCTAATTTCATGTGTCCTAAATACAAAATCAGTGAGGGAAAAGTCAAGGTTTCAACATACTACGAAAAGTAAAGGAATGAGAAGTATAGCGTAAATAGAAAGGAACAGCATTCCATTGGAGAGCTGCCAAATAGTTAAAGGAGAAGCTCTCAATTCTAGATCTCCTAATTCACCTACAGAGTATCAAGACCTGACTAACAGAACAAAGGGCACGCACTGGCTAAGGTCTCGACACAGTAGCATGGATCTATTTGTTATCTAAACAAGAGCATTTCCGTGTTCCAATCAGGGGAGCACTCTGCTGTCACTGCGAGGTCGCTGCTTGTCGGAATTCCAGGCCAGCTGTTCCGGTTTCCCTCGGCGAGGAGGGATGTCCAACTAGTGACCAAGAGGGGTCCCTGAAGACACCTACCCTCAGGTAAGGGGGAGTCAGATCATCCAGTAACAGATTTTGGCAGATCACCCACCCTAGACAAATAGGTTGGGGAGCCCATAGTAGGAGTACACTATACACAGTACATATATTCCAGCATATATTCGTTTCCCCTAGCACAATGGTGGAATTATTTATTCTCTCCACCATTCTTGCATTACTAATCATGCAGAACACGTATTTTACTCAGGAATCTCACTGCTTCAGTAAATACTGAAACTGGAGGTTGTGTATTTTCTTTGGGTGTGCATGAGAGTACAAAAAAGTTCTGGATCTGTTACCACGATTTCCTGGGGAAGTCAGGGTTGTCATGTTCTGAGGTTGCAAACGTATCTGTCACCCTGTAAGGTTATGGGTTCAGATGGTGCACTGTGAGCTAGCTGGACTATAGGCCAACATCTCCTGAGGGGGTATAGTTTAACCACACTTGGTACAAGCCGTACAACAATGGAAGATATGCTCCCCTGATTTGTGTTTCTGTGCTGAAATGCCACTCGGTGTCAAAGCAGTGGATGTCGATGGTCGGTATTGCACCAACTGGTGACTGGGTGCTGGGGAGGTTGGCGCCGACCCGGAGGGCAGAATCTAAATTGGGGTAATGCCTCCCAGACCATTGATCAAATAGCACTTTACATCAGGAACCCAAATATTGTTCCTTCAATCGCCCATAGTATACACTCTGATGTATCACACCTATGTGAATGGTTTTTTTGTGCTTTTATCATTCAATAAATCAAAAATCTTTTTTCTTAAGTCTTAGCATTTTTTTTCTTGCTTGTTTTTATACAAAGTTTTTTTGGGAAGAGCATGCAATACATTTACATACATAGTGACAAGGGACAAAACTTGTAAAATACAAAACTTACATAACACTTCATAAATACATGTAAGGGGTTAATCAGGGGAACAGTTTATGTGCAAAAAAAATAAAATAACGGCATCATAATAACAATAAAAACTTGGTTTACAGACGTGCAACAGACCAGATGCAGTTGCCTGTCTAGTGTCCTATATTGTATTGCCTTTGGGACTTTTACCACTTTAGTCCTCTTGTGTGTAGTGCTGAGTGCTACTACTAGGCCCTATTAAGTTTGGAGTCAGAGCATGAGTTAATGCCAGGATGGAATCCTAGATTCCATCTCTCATGTTGCACTACTTATGTGCACAAAATAACCCAGATTGGGGTTGCTCTTGGCCCCGTGTTGATGTACGCCTGAGGAGAGAGCGTCTGAACCAGTCGCTCGGTGGCGACCATGGCCAAGAGGCAGTGGTGGTCTGAGGGCCTATTGATCAAGAGGGGCCATGTGTTTTTTATAATGCTCAACACATGGTTGAGGGACTGGGTGTACCGTACTTGCAAACTGTGGAGCCGGTGTCACGACCGTCATCTCAAAGTTGACTTAAGATTCGGAGTTGGAACTGCCCTCAATGGAGAACGCCTCTTCTTCCGCTACAGAAGCTTCAGGGTGTTTTTCTTCCTCTTCACTGACGTCTTCATGGCTGAAGATGTCGGGAGGGTCCTCAATGCTCCTCCGCTGCATTTTGAGCCTATGTGCTCAATGGTCTCCGAGTGTTTTCTTTAAGCGGACGGAGCAACAGCTTCACAATCCGCTTCTTTGTGTTCCAGTGACAAACACGTACTACAGACCTGATGTGAGTCGGTCCATGGATTTTTCACAAGGCAGCGAGGGCTGAAACGGAAGAGTGTGCGTTCCATCACCAGCAGGGCATTCTCTGGAGAACCTGGTGGAGAGTGAATATGATGGCCCCAAAGGGAGAGGCCCTGTTGGGGCCACGGTTGAAGCACGTCGACTCAACGAGTGATGAAGCTTTCCTCGATATCCAGAGTGGTAAAGCGCGATCAAAACAATACCAAGGAGGGTTAGAGTGTAAAACAAACCAAAAAGAGCACTGTAACGGTCTTGCCACGAAGCAAAGCACACACGTCCAAACCCGACAGCGGAAAGAAAACAATCTAACAATGGAGTCGATGCCCATGCACATTATCATTAAGAGGAGGAGTCACTCGAACTTGAAAGACTTCTTTGAAGAAAAACACCTTGCATACATCCGGATCCAACACTAGATGGCAGGAGTATACAAAGCATGTGTATCTACAGCTACACATGCCTTGAACGCATGCTTTAACCTTTCTTTAAATGCTCTCCTCTGTGGAAGTGTGTTTTAGTTTATGTCCTTTTAAAAATCATCTATACATCACCAAAAGTCTTTGATGTTTACATGTTTTTGATGTTTAGTGATTTGTCTTAGTTCGTTGTCACTTTAAAATTCAACTTCCATTCCATAAAAGGATAAGCCACACACTGAAACTCAGGATGTTGCCTGTTCTTCGATAGTTCTCATGATGACACCTGTTCTGTCGGGGTACTTCCTGTGATCTTGCATGAGGAGTGCATAGAAGTAAACATCACATAGAGGCACTACTAAACCTGAGTCTGAGTCAGCATTCTGAATTTCTGCAGGGAAGGAACCAATTCAGAACTCTATTAGGGGAAAGAGCCCATATACCCTATTCCTTACATGAAATCCATCGTAATGAAATTGCAGTCCCTTTCTAAGGATGGTACCAGCACCATTGACTCTAAGAGAGGAATTTTTTACTGTGTTTGGGACCTCATATGAAAGAAAACTGACATCATGCTTCCATTTTTTTTATTCTGTCTGACATGGTAACGTTCCTGGCCCGTGGACTGAAACCTCGAGTCTACTGGAAGATACCGCACATATTTTTTGTGATTACTCGCTGTTGTTTGAAAGTCCCTGGTGCTCTGTCTAAGTGACAAGACAACCTCCTCATAATTTTATCTTTCAGGAAGACCCCTAAGTGTTCTTGTGCCGAACACCTGTATCAAAGGTTTCCAGAAAAGACCTTTACAAGAACACTAGACTCAATTTGGCTCCACCCAAAGAGTACTCCTTTTAAAATGAGTAGAAACAAGCCCATGACCAGCCAATCACACTAATGGCCACGGTCAGCTAATTATAATAATGGTGTGCAGGCCTTTTATGCCTTAAACCTCATTCTCAAGACTGCCTACCATATAGTAGGTCATGCCGTTCCCCCAAATTACTCCCAATTGTAAGTGCTGTGCATGAGATTGTTTGGTTTCATGAGATGGGGCTGCCACTGGGTATAGGTACATCTGAAAATATATGGCCTCCTAGTGTGTAGGGTGCTCCAGAGCATTCAGTAAGGTAGTGAGTGCTCCGGTCTACACATCACCTTGCTTGTCACCCTGTACTGCCTTCCCCTGATTTGCTGCTCACTGTAGAACTGATTGCAATGCAAAGGTCAGGTGTATGTGTTTGAACTCCCTTCCTTTGAATGTAACAAAAAGAGTCCTTAGTGCTAAATGGACCTGGACTGAGCCAGTTCCAGCAGGCCACACTCTGGCCAGATAAGAGCAATACCTGAAGAAAGACTGGCCAAAAGGCTAAACAATTTACAGGAAGATATGGGCTATCTTCCCATCTCCCACATCCTGGTGTGCTGGGAAAGCAAGACTCCAAGAACATCACCCAATAGGACAGAGGTCACTTAGGTTTCAATACACTCTCTTCCCTGAGAGCGACAGCAAGCCCTTGGCTACTTGCCATAGAGTAGTGGCACACCTGATAGGAAAATGTACCATGACATGATCGGCTCTACCTGAAAGTTTAGGGCAAAGATTAACTTCCTACCCACTATACCACAAGGGGTAAGAAAGTGAAACGCATGAACTGATTACACATTTGACTTGTGGGGCACCAGAAACTGAGTCATGCTTCTTCCATAATTGCTGGGGGAACAACCTTATCAAGGTCACCTGGATGGGAGACAGAATGCGAAGGAATCAGTGGGTGTAGCACCACAGGGGAGAGTCATGGCCAGGATCGTGGTCCTGTATACTGGATTGAGAATTGTAGTTTTTAGTACAGTTGTGAAATTTTAAATTAATATATTTTCTAATAAGACCAGCACTGGGCTGAACTTTGAATTTATTCTGTCTGATGATTGATTGTTGGATTCTGAGCTCCTGCCCCCGTCCACGCTACCTCCCTGAAAAGCCTGTGACTCCCCACCCTCGCTACCCTGAAAGCTAAGTGCAGGAAGGCTTGTTCTTGGCCCAGTTTATAGACACGTAGTAGGACGGCCCCCAGGACACCAGTGGCAAAAGACTTTAACCGCCCTGGTTGGAGCCCAACAGCCCCTGTATGCCCTGTGGCACTCCCAAACATGGTCTGAAAGAAATACTGCGATAAAACAAGCCATATAAACACTGAAAACAGACTGTTTTGTGCATGTTTTTTTGGGGAGATGGCTCAATCCATATAAAATAAAGGCTGAAAAACAAGTTACTTACCTTCAGTACCACTCCAGGTAGAGACAATCTAGTTGCAGATTCTTCACCTTTTGAATATTCCTCAAGCATTAGCCTGGTTCTGGAAACTTCTCAGCAGTACCTCAGCAAGCTGTCAGGTGGCGCAGTGTAGCTCCACAATGACGCCGTCCCACTCCAGAAAGGACGAGTGGAGCCTATATAGTCACCACCCCTGCACGCTCACATCAGTTGCTTTCAAGTCTGCCCGCGCCCCAAGATGCGGAGCCCCAAGAGCAAATCGGTTGTGACCAGTGTGCAGATTCAGAGACTTGGGATCTTATTAATAGATGGAATCCAGTCACAGAACAGGGAGGATGGGAGGTGGCCAGGACGATTGTTACATAAGTAACGTGTTCTTATATGAGAGACTTCTAGCCACAGATTTCTTTCCTTTTGAATAGATACCATAGTAGTACCCATTTGGATCTGGGAATGGACTCAACAGGACAGAGCAGGCAAAATGCTCCTCTTGGTGAACCCGACTGTCCAGACAATAGTGCTTCGTGTACGTACGGAGGGAAGCCCACAGCTGCCTGGCATATGTTTAGGAAAGGGACTCTGCATGCTAACACAGTGGTAGCAGCTTTAGCCCTGGTAGAATAAGCGTGCAGTCCTCCTCGAGGCTGCTTTTTACCCAAAGGTTAGCAGAGCTTAATGAGGAACACGATTCAGAGGTAGATGATTCTCTTCTCTATTGCTTTGAATTTTCACTCCAGAGAACCTCACAAACAGCTGATCGTCCACCTGGTGTTCCTTGGTATGATCAATGTAATATCTGAGTGCTCTCTTGAGATCCAAGCAATGGAGTGCTCTCCTCCTCCTCAGAGTTGGAGCATAGAACGCCGGAGGGTGATAGCTTGACAGATATGGAATGGTGCCACAACCTTTGGTAGAAATGATACTCAAGTCAGTCAGAAAAACTTTATTAGGCACAAATGTTTGTGAGCCATAAAAGCACAAAATATTACAATAAATATTACACTAAATTATTACAATACATTATTACAGTGTATTACAGCTACATAAGTCTTATAAAACTCAAGTCCGCAGAACCAGTTTGTCTGGGAAGAAAGTAGTGTATGGTGGATTAACACAAAGAGCCTGAAGCTCACTCACACGCCGTACCGGGGTGATGGCGATGAGAAACACCGTCTAAATAAAAGAGCTGCAAAGGACAGCTGTGAAGCGGCTCGAACAGAGTGTACATCAAGTAAGCGAGGACCAGATTAAGGTCCCATTGGGAGATAAAGGGAGAAGGGGGGGGAACAGATGTTGTACCCTCTTCAAATATTGCATCACAACCGGTGACTTAAAAAAAGGAGGGCTGATCTGGCAAATGCAAGAAGCCCGAAAGGTCCGAAAGATAACCTTTACCCGTGCCTAAAGCAAAGCCTTGTTGGGCAAGAGACTAAACAAACAAAATGTTAGATAATTTGGCCTGGAGGGGGTCAATCTTGAGTGTGCTGCACCAAACCACCAATTTGTCCCAAGGACAAGCATATACAGTTTTCGTTGAGGGACACCTGGTTGCCAAGATGACATCAACCACCTCTGGAGGAAGGCTGAAGGTGTTCAGCTGTCTCCACTCAATCGGACGGTGGATATTGCAAAGGCTCGGATGCAGAACCCTGCCCTTTTGCTAAGACAGGTGGTCCTCCCGGAGGGACAACCTGATCGGAGGACATATGCTCAAGGCCAGGAGTTCTGGATACCATACTCTCCGTGCTCAATCTGGAGCCACTAGGATAACTTGAGCCCAGTGGTTCCTTATCTTCTTGAGAACTTGGGGCAGAAGTGGTATTGGCAAAATGGCATACTACAGTCCCGAGTTCCACTTGAGGCGGAACAGTTTTCTGAGCGAAAGACTCCTTGGAAACTCCAATTCGCAGAGGCACTGAAATTGCGCATTCTGCGGTGGCGAACAGATCAAGCCATAGTTCTCCCCATTCGCAGAAGAAGCCCTGTGCCATTTTTGGGTGTTATTGCCACTTGTAATCTGCTAGGCGCCAACAGCTGCCTTCGTCTGCCCTGATGTTCAAAAAACCCATCAGGTGATTCCCATCAAGACAATTCCCGGGGGTCGGGCCATTTCCAGAGGCACAGTGCCTCCTGGCATAGGGCCCGAGACCCGACAATGCCTGTTTGTTGCAATAGCACAAGGTGGTGGTGGTGTTCTCCATGAGCACCTGAACCAGCCTCCCCTTGATAGAGTGAGGACAAATTTGATAAAGAGACAACATTCTGAAATTCTCTTTTGGAACAAATGTGTTTAATGGATGCAAATCAAATATTGGACAGTACTGTACTGGATGGGTTTTCTTCACTACTAGGAAATATCAGGAGCATACGCCCTTAATTTTTTGACGCAATGTAACTGTTAGTAGTGATTTTTTTACTAACAAGTGTTTCTTTTTGTAGGATGGGAAGTTGAGAACTCAGTGTTGGTTTTGGAGGAAGGAAGTGTCTTGAAGCGTATTTAATACATTCTTTGGATTATGTTTAGTACCCATCTGGTGATTTCCACTCTTTTACATGATTTAGCATCACTCCTCCTGCAGATGTGGGTAACTGAAGGTGTTAAGGCATCATTGCTTATTTCCAAAGGAGTGTCTACCTCTCGAGTGAGACGTCTTTGCCGGTGGCAATTGTCGTCTTTGATACTGTCAATGATAGTGTTTTTTGGTTTCGGTTTTGATGAAGCTGGAACGCCATTTTAGGTGTTGTTGGAAAAAACAATGGTCTCTTGGGTTATATTGTCTGTAGAACTTCTTTTCCTCCAGTCCAACTGCCTTAAGAGTTTCAGCTTCATTCTTCATGCAAAGCATTCCCTTTGCAGTATGTTGGCCAAATAAGTGACTGTGAATGGCAGATTAGCTACTTTTAGCTAGATTCCTGGTTTTAATGAAGATAGCCTCAACCAAGAGGATTTTCTAATAAAACTACAATGCCAGTAACCTGTTGCAGAGGGTACTGCAACACTAATTGTATGATTTGCCACTAAAGAACCCTCTTTCACCATTTCCATAAAGTCTTGTTGTCAATGTTTTGGCAAATATTCTATTAACGACTTCATGCCTTCCCAGATCTCCATGTGATCCCTTCCAAGGAGTCCTGTGACACTTACATTTTTAAAGTTGTGTGATGCTATTCCACACACCTTTCTGCCATTGGCATCAATTTGCTTGCTTTCTCCTTCTGGGGTGGGGCAGATTCTGATGTTGAAGAATATTTACGTCTAACTGCTTTCACCGTCACTGAATCCGGTTTAGGATCTGATCTGAGGAAGGGTGGATCCTGATCAGGGTGTTTGTTCTTTAGTAATCAAGGTGTTACTGCTTTCACTGTGGCAGGAGTTAAAATTTTTCTTCAGCTATCTCTAGTAAGAAAGTTTGGTGCTAATCTGGGTTGAAGGGTTTTGAATATGATTGACACCGATGGCTGAGGTGTCTCCAAGGGAATGCTCAACTTTGTTGCACCCACTACCAGACCTACTTTGAAAGTAATGATATCAACTGGGGATGATAGAGTTGGTGAGTGTGCAGGAGATGTAGGTGTATACGAGGTGACATCTTTATCTGAATCTTTAGATTGTGAATGAGTTGTTGATTTTGCTCCTCTTGATAATGGAGAACCATCAGTAGATGGTGGTCTACTTCTTCGTGAGTTCACAGGAGATGGGGATCCCTCTTTCTTATTAGTGACTTAGAAGTTGCCTTCAAAGCTTTCCTTGGAGGTGATAAATTAAGTGGACATAGAGGAGTCTGAACAGGATTCTCACATGGTATCATCGGCGTTAAAGGCTTATATGAAAGTGGAGTCGGGTAAAGTGAAGAAGGTTGATGAAATCTAGGTGGAGGAATAGATGTTGATTTCTCCCTGCATCTCTTTCCTGATTAATGTTGCTCGTGTAGAGGAGATTGAGCAGCTTGTGAAGCTGAAGAATATATGTTCTGTACTGTAGATTATGATAAAGACCTAGATAGCTGTGATTGTGATTCAGACATTTTCTGTGTTTTCAACATCTAAAGTGATGGTTGACAGCAAGTGAGGTCTTTTCGACATTGATAGTGATGCATTCAACACCATACTGTGAGTTATCACAGATGGTGAATATGCCACCAAATGATATTTTCCCGACGTCGATGATGACAAATGATGGTGTCGATGACTGACCTGAGTGTTGTTGGATTGACATCATTGAACCTTCCTTTGATGTCGAACAGGTCATCGCCGATGGCTTCAACGGTGTCATCCGTGATCCTGCCGTCGACCTTTGGTGTCATCTGGAAACGAGGTCGTCTTTTTTTCTCTTGACCTTCCTCTATGATGATCTTTACCATAGAATATAAGCTGGGGGACAAATCCTTCTAGTCTCTGTCTTTTTCTCCTCTCCTGCCTTCATGTTTTCCAGCATTCTTCTTAAGCGAATGCCTTGTCTGTCCTTTAAAGTCCTCTTGGATATCTTCTGACAAATGTTACAGAGAGAAGGGGGTAGGCACACGACACACACACACCTTACATGCATCAGTCACAGCTTTTTTTTCCTCCCACAAGAAAATGAGATGCCGTTTTGACTGAAAATCCAGTCAGAAAATGCAGAGAAAATGGTTCACTCTAAACAGCATGTTTAAAAATGTAGCATGAAAGTCAAAGAATAAATGATCTGTGATGAAAAAAGGTTTATTTTGATAGTAAATCCTCAAAAGTGTTCCTAGGATCCTTCTCTCTCAAGGCGGAAACGAGAACTGTGTGAGACGCAACTGCTAGTACAAGGCAAGCTGGGTAGGGGCGCCTTCCAGGTTCTTTTTCAGTCTGCTAACTATAAGCCTACAGGCTGCATTTTTCCATTTATATTCAGAGTCATTGTGCTATGTTTTCTATCGAAAGATGCTACAATGCAGTTTTAAATCTGAAAGGAGACTTTTTTTATCTGAATATTGATGAAAAATGAGACCTCTGCTTCAGGCTTCCATTCAACAGATATACTTTAAAAATTCATGGACAAAGACATTCTTCTGTGCTGTTGCCATGAGACGGAACTATTTAATGGTGTTTCAGGGTCCGCACAAACGGCATGGAATTATTGGGCCGTTTATGATTATCAATGAAGATCCTACAAGGCAGAATTAATATTTTACTGAAAAGAGTGCCTAGTTATGATCAACATCTGGGTAGGTTCAAAATCAGATGTGTGCAGGAGACAGTAAGTGGTGAGGGGCTCTGGGACAAGAGGGTCCACAGGACATGTTAGCATCACCAGTGGCTGTGCTGCTGCTCCTGCCACCAGGAAGCAGGGGTGGAGGGCATCATAGGACAGAAAGAAAGTGAACTATAGTGGCGGGAGGCACAGAAAAAGCATGTGAGAGAAGAGAGAAGAGAGAAGGAGGAGAAGAGTGTGAAACAGAAAGAGAAATAATGGTGAAAAAAGGGAAGGTTATGTGCAGTGAGGAGGAGGCTGAAAGTGGAAGCTTAAGAGTGAACAGGAACAAAAGAGAAGAGCGAGAAGGGGTCTGCCAGATCAGAGAGAGAGAATGAATGGTGAAAGAGAGGAGAGGATTACAGAGGGAGAAAAGAGCGAAAAAGATGCAGAAAGATTCTCATGGTGACAGAGAGAAGAACGAAGAGAGAAAAAAGAGAGGGCATATGTTGGGACGGGAAGTCTCCTGCATGACTCTGAGAACGTGCTTCCCTGCCACATACTGATCTCCTGGCAGGTCACTGGAGAGTTGTTGTACGATTTCTTGATCTCTTCCTCAGTGAACATAATCACGTGTGTCCACTGAGGGTCTCTCTTTTTACACGGATTGAGACCCTAGAGCTTGGCTGTGAGGTCGAGGAGGCATGCATAGTGCACCCTTCTTTTACAGAGCAGCTACTGCCTTCTCTACACAGGCTGTGGCAGGCTGACAGTGGTTGCAGCATTATTTTATATTCAAGGGTCCTATAATCTATAGGAACAGCTGCCTACCAGCTCCCTCCTGGTAAAGTCTGTGCAGTCTCCCTTACCCGAGTTCTTTTTGCCTCTGTCATATCTTAGATGTGTGTTTTGAGAGCCAGTGGGTTCACTGGGTGAGGATGGTGAGCTGTTCCTGTGGAGACATCATTCATAAATGAGGCACTTTACCAGGTATTTTACATACAATGACAGGATCCTAGTAAAAGACTCAAGAGGTGGTGGATTGCTTCCTATGGAGAAAGGAGTACACAGTGGGCAATACAGTGGAACTAGAAATGCACCTTCAGTCCTTAATATCACATGGAATTCAGCAGCAAATTTTGCCCAATCTCAGTAGATTTATCAGCTGTCCGCAACATTCCAATAAGTGAAAAGTGCTGACAAGAACTATAACATTAACGTCTTCCATGCGTCGGACGGCCCCTGGCCGTCTGACGTCACAGGGGGCGTGTGCGTCTGACGGCCAGAGGCCGTCCGATTTGCGCACGCGTAGAATTCGCAAGCACAGCGGGGGAATGTGCGCCGCAGCGAAAGGGTTAACAACACCTCAAAGCTTACCAAATGTGATTGCCAACCGTAAAGGTCGTATTCGCCTCAAATACACAGAAAAGCATTTGCGGTTATTCCATCCTCAGCTGATTCTAATGTCCTGAATGAAGAAAGTAAATCAATTGGGACCTCATCTGGAGGTGAACTGTTCGTCAAGGCTATGTCTAGGGAAAACTAAAAGATTAAACAAAATGAATGGTGTCGAAAAACAAAACAATTTGCAAGATTGTTTTTCTGTTACACTAAAAAAATAATGAAATAAATGCTTCTTTAACATCTGATGAAAGGAACACCAAAACAATATATCAGCATGGCCCGGAGGATATGGACACTAGATCTACAGCACAACTTGATACGTTCCCCGTGGAAGAGTCAAGTGAGTATAGTAATAACCTGCAAAGTTGACCCTGCCAACATAAAGTCAATGGTTAAGTCTGTAAAGAATGTTCAACATTGCTCTTGAATCCCATATAATAACTTTACCATCACCTTAAAATAGGCCGGGAACTCAATGCAAACTAGCTGTACAAGGAATGGATAAAACAGCCCACAATATCAAGCACATTAAATGAGCGTAAGTTAGGTGGTGTATATAAATCCGTGGAAAAGTAGTCAATATGCTCAAACCAGGGAGACATACTGTATCGTCGAGTGAGAATGAAATCGCTCAGAGGAGAAAAACCCTGGAGGAAATGGATATGGAAGATTGTATCACCCCAATACCATCAACCAGTGCAATATTTTTTCTCCAGTATATAGAAGCGAAGGGGCACATGATATAATAAACAGAAGGACTTTACTGAAGCTACTGTTGAATGTTCTCATCTTATCACAACCACATTCAAAAGATATTCAATCAATAAAATTCATTCCTGAACCCGACTTGAATTGTGGCTCATCAATGAATCGACTAAAATCAAATGGAAACATAACTCTTTTCAAATTAAAGTACTCAACTCTCACTGGAAGAGTCAACAAATTATCCCTCACCTCTATGAAAGTCTAGCTCAACAGGAGGTATGACCAACAGAGTGAATCTATGAGACCAGTACCATTTTTTAAACCCCCCCCCCCATCAATATTTCTGCATCTCCTCAAAAGGAAAGTGAATTTGTAAACAATCCGGCAGATCAGGTTGTACTGACACTCCTCTAAACGACTGGTCACTGCTTACAGAAGTACTCGCGTCAACTAAAACAATGCCATTGCTATTAAAAGAAGAAGCCCATTCTTCAAATTCACATAAAATCTGGCCCAAGTTCAAACCTGACAAGTCTTTCCTGGAACGTAGCAGGAGCTCATAAATTAAATATTGCAACTGCTTTTCTGCAAGCTTTTCATGTAATATGCTTACAATTAACATGGTGCAAGGACAAGAGAGTAATAGTGATGATACTTTATTTTGACTACAAAGCCTTAAAAGCATACAAACATCACTAAAATTACAATATCTAGTCAGACTTATACACAATAGATATCAGGCTGGTCAAAAATAGCTTAAGATACAATAAATACAACCCTAAAACAAATATTAAAAGATTCAGATAAAATAACATTATGTAAAACTCCATCATTGCACTATAAAAGAAGTTCATGGGCAAGTTATAACATACTCTATGTATCATAGTACCCAATATTACATGTCATATGGTTATAACAATTGTATCTCCTCCTATCACATGAGGTTAAGGATTACCACCAGGGAGATTCTTTGCTCTAATTTGCCAAGCCGCTGTCAAAATCTGGCTACTCCAAAAACTATTGTTTCTCTTGTATCACTTTTAAATAGTCTCAGGGCATCTCGGTAATGCCTCACACCCAACAGCTTACACACTGCAATAATCCAGTTCTCTCGTGGGGTTGCGCATCTAGGGCAAAAAAAGAAAAAGTGACCTTCTGTTTCTTTTAAATCCAGACAGAATGGGACGGGTGTCAAGGAGCCATCTGGCTAATCCCATTTGGAGGTAAACGATCTTAACGGTAGAACACCACATCTAATCTGAACATAAAATCGTGTAGCTTGAGGGGGAGCAATTCTATTCGTAAATGGTTCAAAATTAGGCAGGCATTTATGATTAAGTAATTGCCTTGTTAAGGTGCTAACATCACAGTTCCACCAAACCTCTTGGGTAGCCTTTTCCCAATATGCTTTTTAGCGCCATTATAACACCTTTCATAATTTCTGCTGGTGTGTTCCACAGAGCTTCCATCTTGACCACTTTGCATTGTTTTTTGACATATTTTAACCATGGGGTGTGAACTTGCTGGTCACATGCAATCAGTTCAATTAACAATTCCCTATATGGGGATAACTCCGGTGTTGATCAGAAGCGCATCCAATACGTCAATGGTTTTAGAGAAGCAACCACGTGGATACAGTGTAATGCTAAATCCAGTCTCAAAGGTATAAGGGAGTGCTCACAGGTAAGTTAATAAGTCCCCTTATAAATGTATTCTCCACTAATGTAAGGACGGATGCATCAACACACCCCCACAATTCTGCCCCATATATGGCTGCACCCACCGCCATAGCTCTATATATTTTTAATACTGGTGACACTACTCCTCCCAAAGTAGCCTTGAATTTCCTTATAATGTTAACATTTTTGGTTTAAGGCAGATTTACACTTTTCCAATTGCACCCCCTCCCGGACTGGGTTTCAGATAACTTTACCTCAAGATAGTCAAAATGCTTAACCCGTTCAATCGGGGCACCTTCAATGGTCATTCTGCCCCTGAAGGATTTATGCGAAATAATTACCATATATTTTGATTCTGCCAGGTTTAATTCCAAGCACCTGTTTTTACAAAATTCGCAAAAGCATCCATTTCCACCTGAAGACCCATGGGGGGTACTTGAAATAAGAATGGTATCATCAGCAAACATTAGAATTGGAACTGTCATTCCTGAGGACTTGGGTGCATCGTGCTTGCATTCTTACCTCCCCGTTAACATAAAGACTAAAAGAGGAGGAGCAAGTACACAGCCCTGCTCCACACCTCGACTAATGGGGATTGCCTCCTACATTCCATCTCACCTGAGCATACATTTCAGTATGGAGAGCTCTTAGAATCCAAAGAAGATCTTCCAGGACACCGTAGCCATCCGACACCCTCCAGAGATTTGTCCCTCGGGACCAGGGCAAATGCTGGCCTCAAATCTAGGAAGGCAACATACAACTGATCCCTCTTCAAGGTCACATACCTTTAGCATATGACCTTGAAGCGGAAGACTTGGTCGATTAACTCTTTTTCTGAGGCCTGCCTGTGTGTCCTCAAGGATTTGGTTCTCAGATATCCATGTTTGAATGAAGCCTTGCCAGGACCTGCCTACAAAAACTTCTTTGGATGTTATCTAATGGACTTATAGGTCTATAGTTAGAGGGCAGATCTCTACTGACTTTTTAATATATGGGGATGATAACCGTACCCCGCCATGAGGGGGGCATATTTACACCTCCCATAATGGCATTACTCAAAGCATTAAAATATGGAACCCACACTTCAGGCTGTGAGAAATATAAATCGCCAGGTATACCATCCAGTCCGGGTGCCTTTTCTTTCTTCATTAACTTAAGGGCTTGTGCTGTTTCCATATAGGAAAAGATTAACGGCTCCTTAGCCACCTTACCCTCCCTGCAGTCCTGGAAATTTAAAATATCAATCTCACTAGCAGGGTCCACCCTCATATTTCCAGCTTGAGTCTCCGCTGAGTCCCACTCACAGTAGAGAGCCCCAAAATGGGCGGCCCACCTATCTGGCTGCACTACTGTCCCTAGGTGATCAATGACACGAGAACCCTCTGCCACTAATGTCCAGAATGCTTTTGTGTTTCCATTTTCAAGTATGTCAGTTAACTCTTGCCACTATTCCCCTTCCCAACTCATCCTGTCCTTGATAAATAAACTCTTATACTTCTTCCTTGCCCCTACTATTGCTGGTCTATTCCCTTTCTTTATAGCTTCTAATAAATGCTTTTCCCAAGCCGGCATTCTTTGGTAAACCAAGTAAGCTTAGGTTTTGGATGACTCCCTCCCCTTTTGATCTCCTTAACAAAGATAGGCCTTAATTGCTCCATTAATTGACAATGAAGGTTAACAAAACCCCCTTGGCATTTCTGTTATATTCAAAAAGTAAAAAGTCTCTACAAATGTCTCATATTTTTGTCTGAGCTATGCTATTAGTTGCTATTTCAATCCATTTAACATTTCTCCTATTATTCACAATCTCAGTTGTATTGTCCAATACTAGATGTGACGGGGTTGTGAAGGCGAAGATATCAATTACACATTTTACTCTCAGGGCTTGGTGGTCACTGACTGGTCTTGGGACAGTTTCCATATTATTGACAGATGGCCACAATGCCTGATCTAGGAATATACAGTTGATAAAACTAGTAGAGAACCCTCTTTTGAAAGTAGGACAAGGGGGGAATCAGACCTAGTATTACCAATAACAAGTCTAAACACAAGACAATACAGTATTTCCAAATGTATAACTTGGGCAAAGGCAGCAGTAAAACTGGCAGAGAAAGGTCGATTTTCAGATGGCCTTGCAACTTTAATCTTTGCAACTCTGGAGTAGAAATCAAAACTATAACACTTGAATCATATTTCATCTTGGTGTTAGAAGGTCAATTTGGCAGTCCAGTTAAGTTTCCGAAACATTTTTTTTTGTTACAAGATTTACCAGGCTGGGGTTTCTTTGGTGAATAACAATGCACACACTAATCAAGATGGCCTCAGAACAGGGGGCAGCATATGGGCCTTTTGTAGATCTGTACATTTTCATTCTTTTGTAGTATGCTTAATAATGAGGAATAGTAGGTTTTCTTAGTGCTTCCAATGTCGATATGGAAGGCAACTGTGAGAAACGGACATAAGATTTGCCAAGACCTCTAGTCCCATGCTGCCGCAGTTACCCATATGTATTGTATCATTTATAGGCATGCAGAAATAGGCAGGTGGAAAAGGGCATTTTCCAAAGAAACAGGTTAAAATTTAGGTCACCAACTTTGATCTGCTCTATTTTTTCAGAAGTAAGATAAGGGCTCTACACTAATCCCAAAGAAAGGTCGAATCCACACCTCCACCACCCTACTGACAAGGTGTTGTTACTCTTTGGAAACCGCCCTTGGGTTACCTACAGCCAGCATTGTAAAAGAGGGGAATGCAAGACTGTTTCCGTCAGCGCTGTAGATCTAGAGAGTGAGAAAGATTTTTTATTTTTAAGGACATGTTTTTGCTTCTCATACCTGGCTATTTCCTCTTCAGGTAATAGTCAGACAATCATGGCATTCGCTGTATGTTCTCAAGTGGTCTTCTTTTGGATTCCTGGTCTTTTCCTTGGATTTCAGACAAAAAGCTGTTTAATTCACACTTGAAGTGAGGGGTTCCATCTTTGCACAGATCAGCCATAAAAAGAGATTATACAGCAGGAAAAAGAGACCACCTATTGGGGAGAAAATCAAAACAGCATGAGCTGCAAATAAAAGTTGCGCGACTGAATGACATCATATAGAAAGCAGGACATGCCATAATCAAATAAAAATATTGAATAGAGAGAGGTAAGAACCAAAGCTAAGAGGGATATCAAATTGCCTAAAGAAACACAGCTAAGACAGGACTGCAACCAGAGAAGACCAAATTCAAGATGGCGGATATAGGAGAATATAAGAGAAGCAGGATTGGCAGGTACCAGGTGGATGATGCAATGCGTGATGTATGGATCCTAGCTAGGAAACCCTTGCAGGACTTAGAAGATGTTCAGAAAGGACCAGCAAACAGCACTAGGGTCAGAAACGGCCAAACAATTATAAGCTATGGCAAAACCAGGAAATGGACATGGGGTGGGTAACCATGCCATTGAAAAATCAAGTTACAGTGGAGGCTAATGTAAATCAAACACAAAAGATGGGAGAAATGCTTGCAGTTTGTCTAACCACTGGCAATCGCTAGGGCAGCATTCCAACCCATCGTTCTTTTGCCCGCCATGCCCACCTCAGTTTGGACCTAACCATATGCAACTCAGTCTCGACCCTGTTCCAATAGGAACAGTCCAGCCCGTACTGCCCAGTTCTCCCTGAAACTGAACACAAGCAACCCTAGACCGATTTCGCCCTAACTGGAGCTTTTCACTCTTATGTCTCGATGAGGATCTATGTCCTGGAGCTCTTCCCTAATGCACAGATTCTGTGTTCAGAACGCCAGATTATGTGTAATTTCATGCAGGAAGACAGATCTAAGAAAGCTATGTCAAAAAGTCCTTGAATAGAGAGAAACAACCTTGTG
This sequence comes from Calotriton arnoldi, assembly GCA_963921515.1. Taxonomy (NCBI): domain Eukaryota; kingdom Metazoa; phylum Chordata; class Amphibia; order Caudata; family Salamandridae; genus Calotriton; species Calotriton arnoldi. Next base: position 1,932,205 of record CAWUFW010002037.1, read on the forward strand.
TGCCAAGCCTACAATGCCAAGCCCTTACTCCAAAACACATTTCTTGCCCAAACGGTGCAACAGATGTTGATTTGATGGCTAGCATATCACAATTCCAGAGAGATGAGAGAGTATTCCATTGTGTGTCTGCGGTGTGAACTCCTGGTAGTTAGGGTAAACATTTAGACACTCTTCTTGTTATTCTTTGTTACATATTCATGCATAGATTGGACCTTACCAAAGAAGACTTTTTACCAATCCTCTTCTTTAGTTTTGCTTCGCAGTGACGCGAACAGAGGAATAAGAAGAGATTATGGACATTTCCTTTTCTTATCTATCCACTGTTTAGATTCAAGTCTTACCTTGAGAACCAAGCACGCCCCTCACAGATCCCATTACATATGTCTGGTTCAAGGAGAGCTGGAGTAAAATCACAGCCAATGTGCAGGGCTGGAAATCACTTTCATTTTCTCAGCCAACAAAAATTCAGCAGGATTGTGCTAGCAAGATCCATTTATGGAAATTTGCAGCTCCATCTGCAAGGACCTTCCTGAGATACCAATGGCCATCATAACCTGAAGCACCGCCCTCCCCAGATTCTGTATCTCAAATCTGCACTCCAGGTTTCACTGAAGATTTTAGAGATGCACAAGTCACAGTTTGCAGATGAAATCATGATCTGGTCTCGGTACATCTGAGGAACTCCTAAAAGGTGTAAAAACTGTCCATGACTTTAAGGTGGAATGGCTTTGGCTACCTGATAACAGTGATGCTGAGCTTCCTGCAGAAACACAGAAAGCAGCTGGAAAATCTTAATAGAAGGGCCCCTGAAGCAATCTGGAAAACATGCATGCTTTTAATCCGTGACAGCAGAGTGAGCAGGTGTGAGACACATTGGCAGCCTTCCTTATGTTGTGAACTCTGGTTCCACGATACGGGCAATACAGTGCAGCAAGGCACTTCGATAACAGCCCTAGTCTTCCATCTTTAACAAAAGGAATCGCCTGTAGATTCCCCGAACATGCCATCTATTGTACCAAGGACAATTTCACCAAGGTGCTGGTTTCATACTAAGACTTCTTTGATGCTGGGTTTGGAGCAGATGATGTCATCAAGTAGCCTTAAAATAGGCCGGGAACTCAATGCAAACTAGCTGTACAAGGAATGGATAAAACAGCCCACAATATCAAGCACATTAAATGAGCGTAAGTTAGGTGGTGTATATAAATCCGTGGAAAAGTAGTCAATATGCTCAAACCAGGGAGACATACTGTATCGTCGAGTGAGAATGAAATCGCTCAGAGGAGAGAAATGGATATGGAAGATTGTATTACCCCAATACCATCAACCTGTGCAATATTTTTCTCCAGTATATAAAAGCGAAGGGGCACATGATATAATAAACAGAAGAACTTTACTGAAGCTACTGTTGAATGTTCTCATCTTATCACAACCACATTCAAAAGATATTCAATCAATAAAATTAATTCCTGAACCCGACTTGAATTGTGGCTCATCAATGAATCGACTAAAATCATACGGTCTACTGAGAATGGTGCCATTCTCATATGGAAACATAACTCTTTTCAAATTAAAGTACTCAACTCTCACTGGAAGAGTCAACAAATTATCCCTCACCTCTATGAAAGTCTAGCTCAACAGGAGGTATGACCAACAGAGTGAATCTATGAGACCAGTACCATTTTTTAACCCCCCCCAATCAATATTTCTGCATCTCCTCAAAAGGAAAGTGAATTTGTAAACAATCCTGCAGATCAGGTTGTACTGACACTCCTCTAAACGACTGGTCACTGCTTACAGAAGTACTCGCGTCAACTAAAACAATGCCATTGCTATTAAAAGAAGAAGCCCATTCTTCAAATTCACATAAAATCTGGCCCAAGTTCAAACCTGACAAGTCTCTCCTGGAACCTAGCAGGAGCTCATAAATTAAATATGACAACTGCTTTTCTGCAAGCTTTTCATGTAATATGCTTACAATTAACATGGTGCAAGGACAAGAGAGTAATAGTGATGATACTTTATTTTGACTACAAAGCCTTAAAAGCATACAAACATCACTAAAATTACAATATCTAGTCAGACTTATACACAATAGATATCAGGCTGGTCAAAAATAGCTTAAGATACAATAAATACAACCCTAAAACAAATATTAAAAGATTCAGATAAAATAACATTATGTAAAACTCCATCATTGCACTATAAAAGAAGTTCATGGGCAAGTTATAACATACTCTATGTATCATAGTACCCAATATTACATGTCATATGGTTATAACAATTGTATCTCCTCCTATCACATGAGGTTAAGGATTACCACCAGGGAGATTCTTTGCTCTAATTTGCCAAGCCGCTGTCAAAATCTGGCTACTGCAAAACTATTGTTTCTCTTGTATCACTTTTAAATAGTCTCAGGGCATCTCGGTAATGCCTCACACCCAACAGCTTACACACTGCAATAATCCAGTTCTCTCGTGGGGTTGCGCATCTAGGGCAAAAAAAGAAAAAGTGACCTTCTGTTTCTTTTAAATCCAGACAGAATGGGACAGGTGCCAAGGAGCCATCTGGCTAATCCCATTTGGAGGTAAACGATCTCAAAGGTAGAACACCACATCAAATCTGAACATAAAATCGTGTAGCTTGAGGGGGAGCAATTCTATTCGTAAATGGTTCAAAATTAGGCAGGCATTTATGATTAAGTAATTGCCTTGTTAAGGTGCTAACATCACAGTTCCACCAAACCTCTTGGGTAGCCTTTTCCCAATATGCTTTTTTAGCGCCATTATAACACCTTTCATAATTTCTGCTGGTGTGTTCCACAGAGCTTCCATCTTGACCACTTTGCATTGTTTTTTGACATATTTTAACCATGGGGTGTGAACTTGCTGGTCACATGCAATCAGTTCAATTAACAATTCCCTATACGGGGATAACTCCGGTGTTGATCAGAAGCGCATCCAATACGTCAATGGTTTTAGAGAAGCAACCACGTGGATACAGTGTAATGCTAAATCCAGTCTCAAAGGTATAAGGGGAGTGCTCACAGGTAAGTTAATAAGTCCCCTTATAAATGTATTCTCCACTAATGTAAGGACGGATGCATCAACACACCCCCACAATTCTGCCCCATATATGGCTGCACCCACCGCCATAGCTCTATATATTTTTAATACTGGTGACACTACTCCTCCCAAAGTAGCCTTGAATTTCCTTATAATGTTAACATTTTTGGTTTAAGGCAGATTTACACTTTTCCAATTGCACCCCCTCCCGGACTGGGTTTCAGATAACTTTACCTCAAGATAGTCAAAATGCTTAACCCGTTCAATCGGGGCACCTTCAATGGTCATTCTGCCCCTGAAGGATTTATGCGAAATAATTACCATATATTTTGATTCTGCCAGGTTTAATTCCAAGCACCTGTTTTTACAAAATTCGCAAAAGCATCCATTTCCACCTGAAGACCCATGGGGGGTACTTGAAATAAGAATGGTATCATCAGCAAACATTAGAATTGGAACTGTCATTCCTGAGGACTTGGGTGCATCGTGCTTGCATTCTTACCTCCCCGTTAACATAAAGACTAAAAAGAGGAGGAGCAAGTACACAGCCCTGCTCCACACCTCGACTAATGGGGATTGCCTCCTACATTCCATCTCACCTGAGCATACATTTCAGTATGGAGAGCTCTTAGAATCCAAAGAAGATCTTCCAGGACACCGTAGCCATCCGACACCCTCCAGAGATTTGTCCCTCGGGACCAGGGCAAATGCTGGCCTCAAATCTAGGAAGGCAACATACAACTGATCCCTCTTCAAGGTCACATACCTTAGCATATGACCTTGAAGCGGAAGACTTGGTCGATTAACTCTTTTTCTGAGGCCTGCCTGTGTGTCCTCAAGGATTTGGTTCTCAGATATCCATGTTTGAATGAAGCCTTGCCAGGACCTGCCTACAAAAACTTCTTTGGATGTTATCTAATGGACTTATAGGTCTATAGTTAGAGGGCAGATCTCTACTGACTTTTTAATATATGGGGATGATAACCGTACTCCCGCCATGAGAGGGGCATATTTACACCCTCCCATAATGGCATTACTCAAAGCATTAAAATATGGAACCCACACTTCAGGCTGTGAGAAATATAAATCGCCAGGTATACCATCCAGTCCGGGTGCCTTTTCTTTCTTCATTAACTTAAGGGCTTGTGCTGTTTCCATGTAGGAAAAGATTAACGGCTCCTTAGCCACCTTACCCTCCCTGCAGTCCTGGAAATTTAAAATATCAATCTCACTAGCAGGGTCCACCCTCATATTTCCAGCTTGAGTCTCCGCTGAGTCCCACTCACAGTAGAGAGCCCCAAAATGGGCGGCCCACCTATCTGGCTGCACTACTGTCCCTAGGTGATCAATGACACGAGAACCCTCTGCCACTAATGTCCAGAATGCTTTTGTGTTTCCATTTTCAAGTATGTCAGTTAACTCTTGCCACTATTCCCCTTCCCAACTCATCCTGTCCTTGATAAATAAACTCTTATACTTCTTCCTTGCCCCTACTATTGCTGGTCTATTCCCTTTCTTTATAGCTTCTAATAAATGCTTTTTCCCAAGCCGGCATTCTTTGGTAAACCAAGTAAGCTTAGGTTTTGGATGACTCCCTCCCCTTTTGATCTCCTTAACAAAGATAGGCCTTAATTGCTCCATTAATTGACAATGAAGGTTAACAAAACCCCCCTTGGCATTTCTGTTATATTCAAAAAGTAAAAAAGTCTCTACAAATGTCTCATATTTTTGTCTGAGCTATGCTATTAGTTGCTATTTCAATCCATTTAACATTTCTCCTATTATTCACAATCTCAGTTGTATTGTCCAATACTAGATGTGACGGGGTTGTGAAGGCGAAGATATCAATTACACATTTTACTCTCAGGGCTTGGTGGTCACTGACTGGTCTTGGGACAGTTTCCATATTATTGACAGATGGCCACAATGCCTGATCTAGGAATATACAGTTGATAAAACTAGTAGAGAACCCTCTTTTGAAAGTAGGACAAGGGGGGAATCAGACCTAGTATTACCAATAACAAGTCTAAACACAAGACAATACAGTATTTCCAAATGTATAACTTGGGCAAAGGCAGCAGTAAAACTGGCAGAGAAAGGTCGATTTTCAGATGGCCTTGCAACTTTAATCTTTGCAACTCTGGAGTAGAAATCAAAACTATAACACTTGAATCATATTTCATCTTGGTGTTAGAAGGTCAATTTGGCAGTCCAGTTAAGTTTCCGAAACATTTTTTTTTGTTACAAGATTTACCAGGCTGGGGTTTCTTTGGTGAATAACAATGCACACACTAATCAAGATGGCCTCAGAACAGGGGGCAGCATATGGGCCTTTTGTAGATCTGTACATTTTCATTCTTTTGTAGTATGCTTAATAATGAGGAATAGTAGGTTTTCTTAGTGCTTCCAATGTCGATATGGAAGGCAACTGTGAGAAACGGACATAAGATTTGCCAAGACCTCTAGTCCCATGCTGCCGCAGTTACCCATATGTATTGTATCATTTATAGGCATGCAGAAATAGGCAGGTGGAAAAGGGCATTTTCCAAAGAAACAGGTTAAAATTTAGGTCACCAACTTTGATCTGCTCTATTTTTTTCAGAAGTAAGATAAGGGCTCTACACTAATCCCAAAGAAAGGTCGAATCCACACCTCCACCACCCTACTGACAAGGTGTTGTTACTCTTTGGAAACCGCCCTTGGGTTACCTACAGCCAGCATTGTAAAAGAGGGGAATGCAAGACTGTTTCCGTCAGCGCTGTAGATCTAGAGAGTGAGAAAGATTTTTTATTTTTTAAGGGCATGTTTTTGCTTCTCATACCTGGCTATTTCCTCTTCAGGTAATAGTCAGACAATCATGGCATTCGCTGTATGTTCTCAAGTGGTCTTCTTTGGATTCCTGGTCTTTTCCTTGGATTTCAGACAAAAAGCTGTTTAATTCACACTTGAAGTGAGGGGTTCCATCTTTGCACAGATCAGCCATAAAAAGAGATTATACAGCAGGAAAAAGAGACCACCTATTGGGGAGAAAATCAAAACAGCATGAGCTGCAAATAAAAGTTGCGCGACTGAATGACATCATATAGAAAGCAGGACATGCCATAATCAAATAAAAATATTGAATAGAGAGAGGTAAGAACCAAAGCTAAGAGGGATATCAAATTGCCTAAAGAAACACAGCTAAGACAGGACTGCAACCAGAGAAGACCAAATTCAAGATGGCGGATATAGGAGAATATAAGAGAAGCAGGATTGGCAGGTACCAGGTGGATGATGCAATGCGTGATGTATGGATCCTAGCTAGGAAACCCTTGCAGGACTTAGAAGATGTTCAGAAAGGACCAGCAAACAGCACTAGGGTCAGAAACGGCCAAACAATTATAAGCTATGGCAAAACCAGGAAATGGACATGGGGTGGGTAACCATGCCATTGAAAAATCAAGTTACAGTGGAGGCTAATGTAAATCAAACACAAAAGATGGGAGAAATGCTTGCAGTTTGTCTAACCACTGGCAATCGCTAGGGGCAGCATTCCAACCCATCGTTCTTTTGCCCGCCATGCCCACCTCAGTTTGGACCTAACCATATGCAACTCAGTCTCGACCCTGTTCCAATAGGAACAGTCCAGCCCGTACTGCCCAGTTCTCCCTGAAACTGAACACAAGCAACCCTAGACCGATTTCGCCCTAACTGGAGCTTTTCACTCTTATGTCTCGATGAGGATCTATGTCCTGGAGCTCTTCCCTAATGCACAGATTCTGTGTTCAGAACGCCAGATTATGTGTAATTTCATGCAGGAAGACAGATCTAAGAAAGCTATGTCAAAAAGTCCTTGAATAGAGAGAAACAACCTTGTGTGCCAAGCCTACAATGCCAAGCCCTTACTCCAAAACACATTTCTTGCCCAAACGGTGCAACAGATGTTGATTTGATGGCTAGCATATCACAATTCCAGAGAGATGAGAGAGTATTCCATTGTGTGTCTGCGGTGTGAACTCCTGGTAGTTAGGGTAAACATTTAGACACTCTTCTTGTTATTCTTTGTTACATATTCATGCATAGATTGGACCTTACCAAAGAAGACTTTTTACCAATCCTCTTCTTTAGTTTTGCTTCGCAGTGACGCGAACAGAGGAATAAGAAGAGATTATGGACATTTCCTTTTCTTATCTATCCACTGTTTAGATTCAAGTCTTACCTTGAGAACCAAGCACGCCCCTCACAGATCCCATTACATATGTCTGGTTCAAGGAGAGCTGGAGTAAAATCACAGCCAATGTGCAGGGCTGGAAATCACTTTCATTTTCTCAGCCAACAAAAATTCAGCAGGATTGTGCTAGCAAGATCCATTTATGGAAATTTGCAGCTCCATCTGCAAGGACCTTCCTGAGATACCAATGGCCATCATAACCTGAAGCACCGCCCTCCCAGATTCTGTATCTCAAATCTGCACTCCAGGTTTCACTGAAGATTTTAGAGATGCACAAGTCACAGTTTGCAGATGAAATCATGATCTGGTCTCGGTACATCTGAGGAACTCCTAAAAGGTGTAAAAACTGTCCATGACTTTAAGGTGGAATGGCTTTGGCTACCTGATAACAGTGATGCTGAGCTTCCTGCAGAAACACAGAAAGCAGCTGGAAAATCTTAATAGAAGGGCCCCTGAAGCAATCTGGAAAACATGCATGCTTTTAATCCGTGACAGCAGAGTGAGCAGGTGTGAGACACATTGGCAGCCTTCCTTATGTTGTGAACTCTGGTTCCACGATACGGGCAATACAGTGCAGCAAGGCACTTCGATAACAGCCCTAGTCTTCCATCTTTAACAAAAGGAATCGCCTGTAGATTCCCCGAACATGCCATCTATTGTACCAAGGACAATTTCACCAAGGTGCTGGTTTCATACTAAGACTTCTTTGATGCTGGGTTTGGAGCAGATGATGTCATCAAGTAGCCTTAAAATAGGCCGGGAACTCAATGCAAACTAGCTGTACAAGGAATGGATAAAACAGCCCACAATATCAAGCACATTAAATGAGCGTAAGTTAGGTGGTGTATATAAATCCGTGGAAAAGTAGTCAATATGCTCAAACCAGGGAGACATACTGTATCGTCGAGTGAGAATGAAATCGCTCAGAGGAGAAAATGGATATGGAAGATTGTATTACCCCAATACCATCAACCTGTGCAATATTTTTTCTCCAGTATATAAAAGCGAAGGGGCACATGATATAATAAACAGAAGAACTTTACTGAAGCTACTGTTGAATGTTCTCATCTTATCACAACCACATTCAAAAGATATTCAATCAATAAAATTAATTCCTGAACCCGACTTGAATTGTGGCTCATCAATGAATCGACTAAAATCATACGGTCTACTGAGAATGGTGCCATTCTCATATGGAAACATAACTCTTTTCAAATTAAAGTACTCAACTCTCACTGGAAGAGTCAACAAATTATCCCTCACCTCTATGAAAGTCTAGCTCAACAGGAGGTATGACCAACAGAGTGAATCTATGAGACCAGTACCATTTTTTAACCCCCAATCAATATTTCTGCATCTCCTCAAAAGGAAAGTGAATTTGTAAACAATCCTGCAGATCAGGTTGTACTGACACTCCTCTAAACGACTGGTCACTGCTTACAGAAGTACTCGCGTCAACTAAAACAATGCCATTGCTATTAAAAGAAGAAGCCCATTCTTCAAATTCACATAAAATCTGGCCCAAGTTCAAACCTGACAAGTCTCTCCTGGAACCTAGCAGGAGCTCATAAATTAAATATGACAACTGCTTTTCTGCAAGCTTTTCATGTAATATGCTTACAATTAACATGGTGCAAGGACAAGAGAGTAATAGTGATGATACTTTATTTTGACTACAAAGCCTTAAAAGCATACAAACATCACTAAAATTACAATATCTAGTCAGACTTATACACAATAGATATCAGGCTGGTCAAAAATAGCTTAAGATACAATAAATACAACCCTAAAACAAATATTAAAAGATTCAGATAAAATAACATTATGTAAAACTCCATCATTGCACTATAAAAGAAGTTCATGGGCAAGTTATAACATACTCTATGTATCATAGTACCCAATATTACATGTCATATGGTTATAACAATTGTATCTCCTCCTATCACATGAGGTTAAGGATTACCACCAGGGAGATTCTTTGCTCTAATTTGCCAAGCCGCTGTCAAAATCTGGCTACTGCAAAAACTATTGTTTCTCTTGTATCACTTTTAAATAGTCTCAGGGCATCTCGGTAATGCCTCACACCCAACAGCTTACACACTGCAATAATCCAGTTCTCTCGTGGGGTTGCGCATCTAGGGCAAAAAAAGAAAAAGTGACCTTCTGTTTCTTTTAAATCCAGACAGAATGGGACGGGTGCCAAGGAGCCATCTGGCTAATCCCATTTGGAGGTAAACGATCTCAAAGGTAGAACACCACATCAAATCTGAACATAAAATCGTGTAGCTTGAGGGGGAGCAATTCTATTCGTAAATGGTTCAAAATTAGGCAGGCATTTATGATTAAGTAATTGCCTTGTTAAGGTGCTAACATCACAGTTCCACCAAACCTCTTGGGTAGCCTTTTCCCAATATGCTTTTTTAGCGCCATTATAACACCTTTCATAATTTCTGCTGGTGTGTTCCACAGAGCTTCCATCTTGACCACTTTGCATTGTTTTTTGACATATTTTAACCATGGGGTGTGAACTTGCTGGTCACATGCAATCAGTTCAATTAACAATTCCCTATACGGGGATAACTCCGGTGTTGATCAGAAGCGCATCCAATACGTCAATGGTTTTAGAGAAGCAACCACGTGGATACAGTGTAATGCTAAATCCAGTCTCAAAGGTATAAGGGAGTGCTCACAGGTAAGTTAATAAGTCCCCTTATAAATGTATTCTCCACTAATGTAAGGACGGATGCATCAACACACCCCCACAATTCTGCCCCATATATGGCTGCACCCACCGCCATAGCTCTATATATTTTTAATACTGGTGACACTACTCCTCCCAAAGTAGCCTTGAATTTCCTTATAATGTTAACATTTTTGGTTTAAGGCAGATTTACACTTTTCCAATTGCACCCCCTCCCGGACTGGGTTTCAGATAACTTTACCTCAAGATAGTCAAAATGCTTAACCCGTTCAATCGGGGCACCTTCAATGGTCATTCTGCCCCTGAAGGATTTATGCGAAATAATTACCATATATTTTGATTCTGCCAGGTTTAATTCCAAGCACCTGTTTTTACAAAATTCGCAAAAGCATCCATTTCCACCTGAAGACCCATGGGGGGTACTTGAAATAAGAATGGTATCATCAGCAAACATTAGAATTGGAACTGTCATTCCTGAGGACTTGGGTGCATCGTGCTTGCATTCTTACCTCCCCGTTAACATAAAGACTAAAAAGAGGAGGAGCAAGTACACAGCCCTGCTCCACACCTCGACTAATGGGGATTGCCTCCTACATTCCATCTCACCTGAGCATACATTTCAGTATGGAGAGCTCTTAGAATCCAAAGAAGATCTTCCAGGACACCGTAGCCATCCGACACCCTCCAGAGATTTGTCCCTCGGGACCAGGGCAAATGCTGGCCTCAAATCTAGGAAGGCAACATACAACTGATCCCTCTTCAAGGTCACATACCTTTAGCATATGACCTTGAAGCGGAAGACTTGGTCGATTAACTCTTTTTCTGAGGCCTGCCTGTGTGTCCTCAAGGATTTGGTTCTCAGATATCCATGTTTGAATGAAGCCTTGCCAGGACCTGCCTACAAAAACTTCTTTGGATGTTATCTAATGGACTTATAGGTCTATAGTTAGAGGGCAGATCTCTACTGACTTTTTAATATATGGGGATGATAACCGTACCCCGCCATGAGGGGGGCATATTTACACCTCCCATAATGGCATTACTCAAAGCATTCAAATATGGAACCCACACTTCAGGCTGTGAGAAATATAAATCGCCAGGTATACCATCCAGTCCGGGTGCCTTTTCTTTCTTCATTAACTTAAGGGCTTGTGCTGTTTCCATATCGGAAAAGATTAACTGCTTCTTAGCCATCTTACCCTCCCTGCAGTCCTTGAAATTTAAAATATCAATCTCACTAGCAGGGTCCACCCTCATATTTCCAGCTTGAGTCTCCGCTGAGTCCCACTCACAGTAGAGAGCCCCAAAATGGGCGGCCCACCTATCTGGCTGCACTACTGTCCCTAGGTGATCAATGACACGAGAACCCTCTGCCACTAATTTCCAGAACGCTTTTGTGTTTCCATTTTCAAGTATGTCAATTAACTCTTGCCACTATTCCCCTTCCCAACTCATCCTGCCCTTGATAAATAAACTCTTATACTTCTTCCTTGCCCCTACTATTGCTGGTCTATTCCCTTTCTTTATAGCTTCTAATAAATGCTTTTTCCCAAGCCGGCATTCCTTGGTAAACCAAGTAAGCTTAGGTTTTGGATGACTCCCTCCCTTTTGATCTCCTTAACAAAGATAGGCCTTAATTGCTCCATTAATTGACAATGAAGGTTAACAAAACCCCCTTGGCATTTCTGTTATATTCAAAAAGTAAAAAAGTCTCTACAAATGTCTCATATTTTTGTCTGAGCTATGCTATTAGTTGCTATTTCAATCCATTTAACATTTCTCCTATTATTCACAATCTCAGTTGTATTGTCCAATACTAGATGTGACGGGGTTGTGAAGGCGAAGATATCAATTACAAATTTTACTCTCAGGGCTTGGTGGTCACTGTCTGGTCTGTGGGGGGGGCTCAAACCAAGTATTACCATTAAAAATTATTAACACAAGACAGTATTTCCAAATGTATAACTTGGGCAAAGGCAGCAGTAAAACTGGCAGAGAAAGGTCGATTTTCAGATGGCCTTGCAACTTTAATCTTTGCAACTCTGGAGTAGAAATCAAAACTATAACACTTGAATCATATTTCATCTTGGTGTTAGAAGTTCAATTTGGCAGTCCAGTTAAGTTTCCGAAACATTTTTTTTTTTTTTTGTTACAAGATTTACCAGGCTGGGGTTTCTTTGGTGAATAACAATGCACACACTAATCAAGATGGCCTCAGAACAGGGGGCAGCATATGGGCCTTTTGTAGATCTGTACATTTCCATTCTTTTGTAGTATGCTTATTAATGAGGAATAGTAGGTTTTCTTAGTGCTTCCAATGTCGATATGGAAGGCAACTGTGAGAAACGGACATAAGATTTGCCAAGACCTCTAGTCCCATGCTGCCGCAGTTACCCATATGTATTGTATCATTTATAGGCATGCAGAAATAGGCAGGTGGAAAAGGGCATTTTCCAAAGAAACAGGTTAAAATTTAGGTCACCAACTTTGATCTGCTCTATTTTTTCAGAAGTAAGATAAGGGCTCTACACTAATCCCAAAGAAAGGTCGAATCCACACCTCCACCACCCTACTGACAAGGTGTTGTTACTCTTTGGAAACCGCCCTTGGGTTACCTACAGCCACCATTGTAAAAGAGGGGAATACAAGACTGTTTCCGTCAGCGCTGTAGATCTAGAGAGCGAGAAAGATTTTTTATTTTTTAAGGACATGTTTTTGCTTCTCATACCTGGCTATTTTCTCTTCAGGTAATAGTCAGACAATCATGGCATTCGCTGTATGTTCTCAAGTGGTCTTCTTTTGGATTCCTGGTCTTTTCCTTGGATTTCAGACAAAAAGCTGTTTAATTCACACTTGAAGTGAGGGGTTCCATCTTTGCACAGATCAGCCATAAAAAGAGATTATACAGCAGGAAAAAGAGACCACCTATTGGGGAGAAAATCAAAACAGCATGAGCTGCAAATAAAAGTTGCGCGACTGAATGACATCATATAGAAAGCAGGACATGCCATAATCAAATAAAAATATTGCATAGAGAGAGGTAAGAACCAAAGCTAAGAGGGATATCAAATTGCCTAAAGAAACACAGCTAAGACAGGACTGCAACCAGAGAAGACCAAATTCAAGATGGCGGATATAGGAGAATATAAGAGAAGCAGGATTGGCAGGTACCAGGTGGATGATGCAATGCGTGATGTATGGATCCTAGCTAGGAAACCCTTGCAGGACTTAGATGTTCAGAAAGGACCAGCAAACAGCACTAGGGTCAGAAACGGCCAAACAATTATAAGCTATGGCAAAACCAGGAAATGGACATGGGGTGGGTAACCATGCCATTGAAAAATCAAGTTACAGTGGAGGCTAATGTAAATCAAACAAAAGATGGGAGAAATGCTTGCAGTTTGTCTAACCACTGGCAATCGCTAGGGGCAGCATTCCAACCCATCGTTCTTTTGCCCACCATGCCCACCTCAGTTTGGACTTAGCCATATGCAACTCAGTCTCGACCCTGTTCCAATAGGAACAGTCCAGCCCGTACTGCCCAGTCCTCCCTGAAACTGAACACAAGCAACCCTAGACCGATTTCGCCCTAACTGGGGCTTTTCACTCTTATGTCTCGATGAGGGTCTATGCCCTGGAGCTCTTCCCTAAAGCACAGATTCTGTGTTCAGAACCCCAGATTATGTGTAATTTCATGCAGGAAGACACATCTAAGAAAGCTATGTCAAAAAGTCCTTGAATAGAGAGAAACAACCTTGTGTGCCAAGCCTACAATGCCAAGCCCTTACTCCAAAAAACATTTCTTGCCCAAACGGTGCAACAGATGTTGATTTGGTGGCTAGCATATCACAATTCCAGAGAGATGAGAAAGAGTATTCCATTGTGTGTCTGCGGTGTGAACTCCTGGTAGTTAGGGTAAACATTCAGACACTCTTCTTGTTATTCTTTGTTACATATTCATGCAAAGATTGGACCTTACCAATGAAGACTTTTTACCAATCCTCTTCTCTAGTTTTGCTTCGCAGTGACGCGAAAAGAGGAATAGGAAGAGATTATGGACATTTCCTTTTCTTATCTATCCACTGTTTAGATTCAAGTCTTACCTTGAGAACCAAGCACGCCCCTCACAGATGCCATTACATATGTCTGGTTCAAGGAGAGCTGGAGTAAAATCACAGCCAATGTGCAGGGGCTGGAAATCACTTTCATTTTCTCAGCCAACAAAAATTCAGAAGGATTGTGCTAGCAAGATCCATTTATGGAAATTTGCAGCTCCATCTGCAAGGACATTCCTGAGTTACCAATGGCCGGTATAACAACCTGAAGCAACGGCCCTTCCCAGATTCTGTATTTCAAATCTGCACTGTAGATTTTCAGAGTCACAGTTTGCAGATGAAATCATGATCTGGTCTCGGTACATCTGAGGAACTCCCAAAACGTGTAAAAACTGTCCATGATTTTAAGGTGGAAATGGCTTTGGCTACCTCATAACAGTGATGTGGGGCTTCCTGCAGAACCACAGAAAGCAGCTGGAAAATCATAATAGAAGGGCCCCTGAAGCAATCTGGAAAAAAAATGCATCTAATATGTTGCAGGCAATTCCTCCTGCAGTGGCATTTTTTGTCTCACACCGAAGCTTTTAATCCATGACAGCAGAGTGAGCAGGTGAGACACATTGGCTGCTTTCCTTATGTTGTGAACTCTGGTTCCACAATACTGGCAATACAGTGCAGCGAGGCACTTCTCGATAACAGCCCGTGTCTTCCATCTTTAACAAAAGGAATCGCCTGTAGATTCCCCGCACATGCCATCTATTGTACTAAGGACAATTCCACCAAGGTGCTGGTTTCAGACTAAGGCTTCTTTGATGCTGGGTTTGGAGCAGATGATGTCATCACATAGCCTACGCGTTCTATTTGTTGTCACTTTTGAGTTGGACTGGAAACTGCACAACTTTGTCTTGGTACTTGACCTGGGAATTCTATTAGTAATAAAATTCTTGAACCAATTGGTAGCATTGTTGGAGACTGCACCCATGCTGGCCAATCGACCAAGAAGCATTTTAAGGCCAATCACATGAAAGGCAGCCAGCAGCTCACCAAGAGAGCTGCAGAACCCTTGCGGCCACCCATGGTATCTGCAATTGTGTATCAAGCAGGGTGAGCTCCATCCATTAGTCTTAAAGCTGGACTGCCTGATGAGTTCCCTCAATGTTCGAGCGGCGCCAGGAGAGTTTTCAACCATGCCGCCCCTTGATGTGATTCTTCAACATCTTGGACAAACCAGTCTTGGCCATTACTCCTTTGCATCAGGACCTCGCATGATTCATTCCATTTATGAATCCAACTGACGGTGGATCATACCTTGAAGACAGTCGAGTTTCCCATCACCATTCTTCAGGCTGTCCCTGTGTTCCTTTCGTCCTGAGGAAGACCCTCCGTGACTACTAGCAATTTGCATACATTTGGGTCGAAACGTCAACGCGCTTGCCATAATCCTGACCCTATTCTCTCTGCTCCACGCTAAAAGGAAACTCAAAACCCAAGCGGTGTAGAGATTTATGTACCTAGGGATGGATGTCATCTGAATGATCATTTTTAACCAGCAACGTATCACTGTATATATCCTTTTCACAACCAGCACTTTTTTGCACCTTGTCACCTTAGCACTTGCGCCGTTTTGTTTATTTCTTGTGGCAGCCTCATAGTGTCATCTACACACTATAAAATGTAAAAAGAAAAAAAGTGAGAAAAAAAAATTTGCTCTCTGTTTCAATATATTCCTTTGATTTACTCAAGATTGGTGTGTTCCTTTGTTTTCCTTTTTGCCATTTAACTGCAATGACACAAATGTCTGAATAAGTGTTCATCTTGTCTAAATGTTCTTTATTCATTAAGTAAGAAAAGCAATTGTGTACCCGACAGAACCAACATTACCCCATATCTTCACACCCAGGTTCTGAGGGGCACTGGGTTACCCCATTATACTAGATGTATGCCTGATGAGTTGGTTTCAAGAGGATTTGATATTTGGACAGTTATGGACATCTAAAAACAAGAATTGCCCTACATGGGTGGGGGTGAAGACCTGTGTCACATGGCGTACACCAAACAGTATGCTTAAGTGTCAGGAAAGAGTTTCTTTTTAAAGGGCGAGAGTAACGGGAGACGAGCAGGTGGCTGTGGCGGAAACGGCACTCACCTTCTAAGGAATGTATGTCAACTATGTTCATGTGCTAATCATGTCTCTAGAAACTGGGCTTGGGGCTGCTCCTGGCCCGTATCAGAGATTGAGTGAATGTACTCTCCATCAGGAATGTCAATCAGGATTTGTAAAGTGTGGCAAACCACCCGTGAGGATCTCGAGGTGCTGGGGATGATATCTGCTTTGTGGTTATCTGTTCATTTGAACAGCCAGGTCTTGAGTCCTTTCCTGAATTGCTGGTGTGTTTGGGCGGTCCGGAGGTGCAGGGCAAGGTTGTTCCAGGCTTTGGCTGCTAGGTGTGAGAAGGAGCATCCTCCGCTGTTGGCTCGGCGGATTCAGGGGCTGTCCGCAGGGAAGAGGGAGGCAGATCGTAGGTGTCTGGTTGGTTGGTGGAAGGTCATGCATTTGTTGCTGTACTCTGGTCCCTCGTTTAGGGCCTTGCATGCGTGGGTCAACATCTTGAACTGGCATCTCTTCTGGATTGGGAGCCAGTGTAGCTTTTTGATGTGGGGTGTGACATGGGTCCATCTGGGGAGGTCGAGGATGAGCCTTGCAGCTGAGTTTTGTATTGTCTGTAGTCTCTTTAGGGAGTGTGCGGTGATTCCAAAGTAGATTGTGTTCCTGTTGCCCAGCCTGCTGGTGAGGAGGGCCTGCGTGACGTACCTTCCGGAGTTGCCTGGGAGCCACCCGAAGATCTTTCAGAGCATGCGTAGGATGTGGAAGCAGGTGGATGAGATTGCGTTTACCTGTTTCTCATGGATAGCTTGCTGTCCAGGATTATGCTGAGGTTGCGGGCGGGGTCTGTCGGGGTGAGGGAAGGGCCGAGTTTAGCGTCGCTCCATGGTGAGGTGTTGTTCCCAAAGATGAGTACTTCCGTCTTGTCCGTGTTGAGTTTAGACAGTTGGCCTCCATCCACTCTGCGACATTCATCTGTGTCATTTGGCTCTGGTGGTAGAGGGGTCTTCTGACAGTGAGAGGATGAGCTGGGTGTCCTCGGCATAGATGTTCAGTACGTGAAATCTGATTGTGTTGGCCATGGAGGTCATGTTTGTGTTGGAGGGTGGGGCTGAGGGATGATCCTTGGGGGATGCCGCAGATCTTGGGTTCCGAGGTGTACCGTGGGAGATGGATTCTCTTGGTTCTTCCAGTGAGGCATGAGGCGATCCATTTGAGGGAGTCTCCCTGGATTCCGATGTGGTGGAGACTGTTGATCAAGATGTGATGGGAGATGGTGCTGAAAGCGGCTGACAGGTCCAGGAGGAGGAGGGCTGCTGTTTTGCCGTGGTCCACGAGGGACTTGATGTCATCAGTGGCTGCGATCAGGGCTGTCTCGGTGCTGTGGTTGGCTCTAAATCCTGATTCAGAGGGTCCCAGGAGGCTGTTGTGTTACAGGTACTGTGGCATGTGACGTCACATGGGAGGCGTGAGGAGAGCACAAGTGACAGAAGGATAGGACTCTGACCTTCTAAAGTCTGTGGTCATTTTGGATACACTGGAAAACTGAGGCACACATCATGGAGAACCTACAGATAATAATAGAAGTGACATTCTTACACAATAAAACCAACTGGGTGAACTTTGCTCTAAACAAAGCTACCACATGAAAAGTATATGCAGTTGCTTATTGCAAGAGTTTTGACATGATCAACTAATCTATTGAGATTTCTGTCCATCATGATGGGGGTTGTGATAAGTAATGCCTATGATGATCTGAAAGAAATGTCAGATACTTTGATATGTGTATGATGTGTAGAGTAATGTTGATAGGAGTATTTTTTGTCTGCACCTAAAATCAATTCCAATGGAAATGTGTATAATGTCCCTGGCATTGTGGATAATGTAAAAAACGAAAATATCTTTGTGCTGACTTGATCAGTTTGGGGGCACTTCATGTTATGACATTAGTATTAGACATAGATATGTTGCATCCTGTGGTACCTAATGTACACAGCGTCTGGTCTACTGCTGAAATCCTAGTGAGTACCCAAGATCATTGATTGCCAGGGAATATCGCTGGCAAGGCCCCAAATGTTGGTCTGTAACTTTCAGATTCATCTTTGTCTTTTACAGAGCAGAACTTGAGAAGCTTCTCTTTGGTGGACTGTATACTGTGGCCTGGTTCCAAGTAGTGTGCTCTTAATTTCTTGGAAACCCATTTGCATTGGATATTCCTACGATGCTCCCTAATCTGTAACTTAACTTTTCCCATAGTTATGCCCATGTAATTTACATGGAAAATTATAAGGAAAATATGCCTGTGGCTGTTGCAGTTTGAGTGTTGATTGAGTAGCCAAAGTGCAGTTAATTCCAGGTCTAGGCTGTTACACTGGTTGGTCAGGGGGCAGACTATGAAGTCCTGGAGGTCATTGCCCGTGACAAGAGGTAGTCCCCATAGAGTAAGTTGTTCAAAGTTGCAACTGGTTGGTTTATATACCAATAGCTGTTCCTTAAGAGGACATGTGATTTGGACTATGATGCACTATGTCCCTTCCACATATTTATTGGTCTAGAAGTCCCTATTTTGTATATACACTTTTTTCTCTTTATTGTGAGCATTCAGTAACCTGGTTATTTACATTGACTTGATTTTATTGTGTGTAATTAAAATCTATTATTGTATGCCACTTATTCAGATGTATTCTCTTTGTACCTAGTTATACCTCACCTACATCGCTTTATTGTTTAATGGCATCACTGTGAGCCACCTGTTTAGATCACTTTATAAGAAAGCCTAGACTTTAACAGTTTATACACCAGTCTGGCTGTAAGCAGATCATGGGTCCCTAAAAACACAAGGCGGCAGAATATGAGGGGCTATGTGCAGCAGTGTAAAGGATGACAGAGGGTGCTTGCTTCTGCAAAGTAAGGAGTCAAAGATGGACTGTTATTCACTGAACAAGTCAAAAGAGCGTTGTGTCTACCACTCCCAGCGAAACCTCAGCTACCTGTCAAAAACAGGACCCAAAAACAGTCCTTCCTTGCAGCACAAGTGATTATCTAGTAAGACTTTGAAAGATGTGTGTAGGCAAAGATTTGTCGGGTGCCAGGCTTTCCAAGTTAAAAAAACAATGTTAAACACAATATGTTTGGACATTTACAGTCTATAGATTTAGATGATTTAACCCCGGTTTTGCAACTAAGCCACACTGTAAACAAGGAATGCACAAATTTGCCAGCACCACCATTATGGAGGGATCAGGGGCAACATTTTTTAAATGAGACCATTATTTATGAGCTATTCCACCATATGCAAAACACACAAGATGATGGACGGAATGCTGCACATTGGCAAACGTTCACCCCCAGTCACAGATCTGGGTTTAATCCATCGTTATTTTTGCTTCACCATGCCACCCCAGTTCAGACATAGCCATATGGAAATCAGTCTAGACCCTGTGCCTCATGGGAACAGTCCAGACCGAACTGCCAAGCCAGGTCTGGTCTTCCCTGGACCGAAATCAAGCATCCTAGGACCGGTTTCAGGCTATCAGCCTTCATCAGCCAGGATAGCTTGACTCCAGTGGCGTAGTGAGCACGGGACCCACGTCTGGGCCTACCCTTCCCACTTAGGGCGAAATGCAAAACACACAAGATGATGGACGGAATGCTGCACATTGGCAAACATTCACCCCCAGTCACAGATCTGGGTTTAATCCATCGTTATTTTGCTTCACCACGCCACCCCAGTTCAGACATAGCCATATGCAACCCATGAGGCACAGGGTCAAGACTGATTTGCATATGGCTGGGTTCAAACTGGAATGGCATGGTGAGCAAAAAAACGATGGATTTAGGCCTAGATCTCTGTACTGGGGTGAATGTATGACATTGTTCTGCATTCTGTCCATCAACTGTTGTTTTTGCGCTATTCCACCATATGCCAAGGAGGGCCACCAATATGCATGGCATGGGCTGACCAATAATACAAGGACGGTCATGTGTCAGGGTTGCCATTCACCTCAGGTGGGCCACAATCTGCCAGGGCCCCCATTATGCAGGCAGGACCACTACTAGTTCAGGTATTCTCTACCACACTAGCCCCATGCCCCTTCAGACTGGCACACAGGCCAATCTCCAGAGAAAGGTTTAGACACACATGCACACAAACACAGACCCCTCTCATTCATGCACACTTACCGGAACATCAGGCGGCCACGTTGCTCTTAGCTCTCTCTGGGGCTCAGTACAGAGGTGGGGCAGGGCTTGATTCTAATACAGCACCGGGGTTGCTGAGCCTGTCGAGCATGGTGCTCTGAGTGGGCTCCTCTGCCGATTCCAGTTGTGCTGCAACAACCCCCAGTGTGCTCTCTCAGTGTGCACTCGGGACGGAAGGGGAGCTGGGGGGGTGGAGTTCTCCATACAGGCAGTGCTACACGCCTCAGCAGCTCCCAGCTCAGCGGCGGGGAGTCCAAGAGGAAGGAACAAACAGGACACAGACTTAGAAAGAAAAATAAATACACTGGTGGGAAAAGGATGGAGCACTGGAGGGCAGGGAAGACTAGAGGACAAGGACAAACTAGAAAGTGCCATCAATGGCTCAGGAGAGGAACAACTGCAAAGGGATCCTTATGAGGCTGCCCGGCCTACTGCCTCAACTGTGCCAGATGGGCAGAAGGCTGGACACTGCAACATGACAAAAACGGGAAGTCACAGGTCACTCACTGCATGCAACTGTCACAATAGTAATGTCAAGAAAGAACAATGAATCACTGATGCTGAAGGAGGTAACCAGCCCTTGGCCCCCTGCCTAACACTTTTATAGAAGTGTGAGCAGAATGGCACTTTGCCGTTAAGTCGAAACCTAAAAGAGGTAAGGCGGGTGAACAATCATACTCTCTTTAGGATGAGATATCTTTAGGACAAAAAACCTCAGTCTGGGGGAAAAATTCAAGGCCCTGCTCTACAGCAGACAAAAAACCATAGAAAGCAAAGTTTGTGAGCCCAGACGAGGGGAAGGAAAACCAGAACCTGGGTCAAAGAGCTCGGAAGCATCCGCAGAGTTCTGCGGATCGTCTTGGGAAACGCCAAAAAAAACTGCCCTGACCAGTATGAAAATGAAGTGTTCCTAAGTTCTCGCTCTGCCAAGCCACAAGAACACAGGACAATTAATTTGCTCGTTGAATTTCCACTGGTACACAGGGCTGGTCAGCTCCCTTTTCAATCTGGCAAAATTCTGTTCCACCAAACATCTGACTCAATGTTCCTAACAGATGGACAAACAGGGGATAACCTGTAAACCGAGGCTAAATCGCAAAACTCGATAAGGAATTTGTAAGGATGGTATGACTCTTTGAAGAGGGTTTCCAAGGAACAACTGCTGATGAAAGCTCGAAAAAGCATTTTTTAATTGTGTAGTTTTATTTGGCACGAACTGGGCCCAAAGGACCCAAGAGCGATGGGCAGGCCAATTTGGTGACAACAGGAGCATGATCAGCAAAGGTACAAAGAAGAAACAATAGGCAAAGCAACATTGTAAGTGGCTCTTGGGGGATGGTATATAGTGTGCATTGGACAGGCACTGGGGGTGAATCCAAACTTAAATGCAACCAGTCAAGAGAACAAATTATCAGTACGGAGTCAGCATTATATCTTCGCCGTGAAGTGTTGGTTAAACAGAAGACATTTCAAGTCCTTTTTAGGTCGAGCCTGGGCAGCGCATGTGCTGCTCTGCGCGGCATGCTGTATTCAGGTAGGGACTTGAAGCTCCCCCATATTTTTCATTGGCTTGTGTCATTGTCCATTGTAAACTGTGGCTTTTCATTGGTCAATAGGCTTAGTAGTCCCTCCTTGTCTCTTTTTGTAACCTCTCATGGCGACACCCTCTGTTACATGTGTTGTTACTCGGTAGGCTTTAATTACAGCCTCTGAGCACTTTTTTCTCAAATAGCTTTGTCCTGCCTGCAAGCTCTCTCCTACAGTTGTGCCTGCTACCTCCCACCCGCAGCAGGGCAGGGGGGAAGGAGCTGGCGGGTGAGTGGGGGGGTATGATCGAGTAAAAAAAATAATAATAAAAAATCTCTTACTCCCGGCCAGCCGGCTGACGCCACCTCTCCTGCATCCTCTTCCTTCTTTGGAGAAGCAGAAACCAGGAAGTGTCAGGGCTCCCACGCTCCCCACAGCCAGCGTTGTGATTGGTCTGAGCGCCGTGACACGGTGCTCAGCCAGGGGCTGTAGAGATGGGCATGTTCTCCATGCAGGCTGTAATGCAGCCTGCATGGAGAAGGGGGGGAAAGTGTGCATGACTGGTTTGGGCAGCCCGAGAGGGCCGACCAAACAGTCATTACGCACTTAGGAGGGTTGCACCCTCCTTCCCTTTTCTTCAGCCCCGCCTCGCCCCCTCACACCAGCTGCCGCAGCAGGACAAGATAAAATGATAATAACATTACGTTATTTTCTTTTTTCCTTTCTTTTGCTGCATGAAGGTAGTGGGGCGGCACTCCTCTGCCTTAGGGGAGGAGCCGCCACTGCTCTCCTAATGCTTTAAAAAAAAAAATTATAGCACGGGCACTGGCATTTGCAATGCAATAGGTCTCGCATTTGCGAGCGTTTAAGCTATTGGCATTGTAAATGACAATGCCTTTTAGTTATCAGTTTTAAAAACAACACAAATAAAAGGCATCGTCATTTACAATGCCAATAGCTCAAACTCTCGTGAATGCGAGACGTATTGCATTGCAAATGCTTGTTTAAAGTAGCGAACAGCAGTGTACAGTGGATAGGAAGTTCCAAACCCCAGGGGCTCATCCCAAGAAGCATCGATCACAGGTTTGCTTCGTTTAGAAGCCTTCATTCTCCAGTGCCAATACAAGGGTACAGGGATGTCTGTACCCCCCCTTCACTCCCTCCCAAGATGATCACTTTTTGATCTAGATAGCAGGGGCTGTTCAAGGGCAGGGCTAAGTGAACCAGGGAGATCAGAACCAGGATGAACAAGTTAGGCTGATGCTGCATGTTGAGCCACCTTTATGGGAGCTAGCCAGACTATCCGTGCCTCTGGGAACAGCATTCTTCTAGCCTAGACAGTATAAAGCCTGGTTTAGTGTCTCTAAATCAGGTTCTAGGTTAGCGATTTTAGCACAGCAGCCTGAGCTGGTATGGAACATTTTATATCATGTTTTAACTTGCAAGTCCAGGCACAATTTTTATCCAGAATAAAGCGGAGCAAGGAGGCATTTTCTAAAATGGTGGTAGACATGTCGAGCAGAAAGAGGAAAGCCATGACTAAAACAGAAGAGGCGCAGGTGATAAATTATTCTGGGATTATGTAGATTTGTTAAAGTTGTACAATGTTGACTTGTAAGGACACTTTCAGGCGAAACGCTTTGGGTTTTTTAAACACTTTTGTTTTTTGGCATTTCAACAATTCAATCAGTTATAGCAAGGTTTTCACATTGAATTCGGACCTTGAAAATTTCTTAATAGCCCAGGTCTTTAAAGTCTCTTCCGAACAGTTCACTGTAGGGCTCACAGTGTAATCAAAAGCGATCGATCTCCCACAGGGGAAAGGGGTATGGTCACATTTTCAGGAGATCTAGATGCCATAAGACAAGAACAAAACATTCTGTATAAACTATAACGTGTCCATGCATGCCGAAGTCTCGCTTTGAAGTGTGTAAGCAATGTCAGTTGCAAAAAAATGTGGAGGGTCAAGGACCCTGGGGGGGCAGGGGGGTGGGAGTGTCACAGCAGCCCACCCGGGTCACCCCTTGTCTCCCAGCACATCTCGTCTACATCTCTAAGTTCTGATTTCTCACTCCCATCCTCCGCCGAGTCATCAGCAGCCCCAGATGATTTGCATTCATCAACCACTTCCGTCCAGAGGGGTGCAATAGGTCTGCGTCGGGCACCCCGTGCTTCCTCCCTCTGCAGCGCCCTTTCTGCACCCGTCCCCACCATGTAACATCAGTCACGCAGGTTTCCAAGCTACGTCTCTGTTGTATCTTGACTGATGTTATTCTAGCCCTGCCAATAGAATCTTGGTGTAATGACATAACATAGAATGTTGGGAGTGAAATACTCACAGTTGGCTGGGCTGAGCAGCATGCTGGCTGCTCCTGATGGGGTCTCGTTCTTGTCTTCTTGTGATCTTACAACTATCCTGAATAAACCTCTCTGAACCACCTCTACCTGTGTGGACTTGATCACTACAATTTTTGGCGACGATCCTGAAAAGAACCTGCGTCTGTCACCTCATCAAACCTCAAGCAACATTTAAAGTACAGATCAATTCAAGTTAAGCTTAAGCAACTGGCATCCTGACCCCACCAGTGACCTCTACATCGGTCGCCCACAGCAGTCTACCAGTTGTTCCTGTGCGTCTGGGGAAGTGCTACTTCACAAGCTGCCCTTTCAGTTTTCTGCTGCCTTCTGTGAGGGTAAGCCTGTTATTCAACAACGTCTGTCTTCAGTGCCACACATCGTTGTCTACACTGTCTGGTGAAGAAGTGTGCTGTTTCACTTGTGCGCCAGCCAAGCTCTGAAGGAGACTATCTCGTTGCCAGTCCCACAGAAGTGTCCTGCACTCCGTCTCAAGAACCTACTACATTAAGATATCTCTTGGATGCTTCGCAGGGTGAATTTTCACCTACAGTAAGTCCCTTCTTTCACTTCACTGACGCTACGCAGATTGTAACTCACAGGGACATGTTATTTCTATCTAACTCTACATGTGGCTGCCTGATTTCTGGCTGCGGTGGTGCTGACTTGCACAAACACATGGTCTTGTGGATCGTTTTTTTTTCTTACATGAAGCTACAAGCACGTTTCCACCAATTGTGACTTTTGGATCTGATGTAGCATGTTTCTACTACTGGTCTTACATTGACCTTGCCAGCTTCTCGCACAATGGAGAGCTCTGGACTTAGCACAGAGTTTTGGTGACGAACCTCAAGGAACTACGAGTTTGCACTACGGGCTGAGTCAGGTAGGACTCATCTTTGTCTTTGATTGCTCACTAACGCTGAGACTTCTCGTCTGCAGCGGTATGTAACTGTCATCTTCATGTTTAAATTTGAAAGAAGCTTGTGACAAGCGCGTGACTGGCGCGCACCCACTCACCTGTGTCCTGCAACCTGTCATGGACCTCTATGATGCATTCGTTTCTCCGTGGGATTTCTCAGCTGCTGGCCAACGTTTCTGGTCACGCTGTTGCCGGGAGCCACTCGGCACGGCGTGATGCAGCGTGCCGCCATCTTGGATTTGGCGGAGCATAATATTTACTCGTTAAGTAGGTTACTATTTGCCAACCTTGTTTTTTTTACAACTGCAGCAGTTCCAAGAAAGTTATTTTGACAGGAACGCCACGTTGAGTATGTTCAAGTCTTCTCTGATTGTTTGCCTTCTGGTGTTTTGGGAGACACTGCTGCCATAAGTCACCCGGCATGGCGTGACACGGCGTGCCGCCATCTTCAAGGGAAGATGTTGTGAACATTTGACGTTTTGCTACGCGTCATCACCTCCCGTTTTGCCTGCACTACGTTTCTGAAAGAGGAGGTTTTTGTCTGAGGATCGTTAACACGAGCAATTGTCGGCGCGTTTTAACGTACGCTCAGTGGTGAACGGTTGGACGCTCTGCAACAAATTCACTCGTTGGTCAGAGAAACGTCTTTAACATTGACATTTTTATTATATTCTAGGAGGTGGCACACATCTCTACAATTTTGATGGTTTGAATAATAGCGTGCCAGTGCAGCTCATGTTATGGTTGCTTTGTGATGTGCCTAACATCATTTGCTTTGTCCCTTCTCGCAGTCCTCCAATGGAAAATTGGTGTTTTGTAATTTTAATGACATGCTGTATGCACATTTCTGAATTCATTTATTTTGTTGGGTGTCTATTAGTCCCAGTCTCTCAGTCCCATCTCTATGGTGAGTTATCACATTTCACGTTTCTATTCCTTACACTAGGGTTGGTCCTACACGGTGTGTTGGGCTTGCATTTGTACTGTTCTCTCACTATTCCTTACAAGAGGATTGGGCTTCCATTTGGTTTATGGACCCTAGGTTTACACCATGTAGGTACACGCTATCATGGTACACGCCGTCAAGAGTCCATGCATGCTATAAGTTTCCCTACAAGGGAATCGCAGAGGGTTTCAGTCCCATCTGCTCTTTGTACATTCGTACACGTCTCACATGTGCACAACTTTCCTTTTCGCATTATTATATGGGTTCCTACCCATATCTGTTTCTTGACATCGCTCAACCTCTCTGCATTATTGTATGGGTTCCTACCCATGTCTGTTTGGTGACTTCGCTCTACCTCTTTTTGTTTTCACGATGTCAATTTTACAAGGACTATGGTTTCTATGGGTCTTAGTCCCATCTGTTACTGCTGGAATCCCTTATCTTTTAAGGGTTTACTTTCGGGTTATAGTCCTCCCGAACCTCACATTTAGATATGTTTTCATTTTATTGAACTTTTTATTATTAATATGCACTGTTGTCTTTACATTATATTTTGTTATTATGTATTGATGATGGTGTTTGACTTGGGTGAGGATTACCCTTTTACTTTTCCTCATCTTCCTGGTTTTCTTTCTTCTTTTCTGTTCCTTTTGTGATGTTTTCTCCTGGTGCCTCGTGTGGATTCTGAGCTTTCCTCTGCTTTTCTGCCCTGTTTTCTTTCCCTGTGTTTTCCACATCCTGTAGTCCTGAGTTTTGTTGGTTCACTCCTCTTCTGCTTTTACATTCCTGTTCTGGCCAGTGGGTATGTTTTGGGGCAGTTATTCGTGGTTCTTTTTCTCCTTTTCTCTGACGATGTTATTTCGTTCTTTTTCTTTTGTGTACAGAAGGGAGGATGGTTCTTATATCTTGGTTTGCCTCTTTTCTTTGCTTCTCTTATCTTTTCCTGTTGCTCTCTTCTTTCAATGGTTTCTTGTTTATTATTTCCTCCGTTTTTTCTTGCTTCTTCGTTGTTGTTGTTTTTTTTACATATAGAAGAAAGGGGGATATGTTGTATCTTGACTCTGATGTTATTCTAGCCCTGCCAATAGAATCTTGGTGTAATGACATAACATAGAATGTTGGGAGTGAAATACTCACAGTTGGCTGGGCTGAGCAGCATGCTGGCTGCTCCTGGTGAGGTCTCGTTCTGGTCTTCTTGTGATCTTACAACTATCCTGAATAAACCTCTCTGAACCACCTCTACCTGTGTGGACTTGATCACTACAGTCTCCTGGAAGATTTCCAAGCCATAGGCACTCGCCACTTGGATAGGTCCAGATCCACAAATCTGTTCCCCACCTTCTTGGGGGCCAGCCTATGGAAGAGGCCCAGTAAGCAAACTGCAGGCGTGTTGTCAAGTGACCTACTCAGGGTCTTGATGAGTCTTGCGATAACCTCACCCAAGAACCCAGTGAGTTCAGTGCATCCCCAACTCATATGGCCAAAATTTGTATCCAGTGTCGCACAACCAGGGCATGTTCTAGGGTCGCCGCCATAGATAGCCCTATTCCTGTGGTGGGTAAGGTACGTCCTGAAGGTGTAATTGTATTGTATGTATTTAGCACGTGAGTTGTGGGAGACTTTCTGTGGGTATGCAAGTACCCTCCCCCAATCAGTGTCTGGCATGTCCTGGCCCAAGTCAGCTGCCCAGAGGACCTGAAGGGCTTCCAGTGGTTTCTTGACCAGCCCATTTAGAGCCCTATAGAACCACGTGACCAGGCGAGTGCCCACTCCCAGCATCAGGAGTAGCTGAAGGACCGTGTGCGTGGGTGGTTCTGCTCCAGCAGTTTCAACAGTTCCTGTAAGGCACAGTTAAGCGCTTTGTAGTTAAGAAATTACTCCACGCTTGGAAGCACTGCGGAGGGAAGTGTTCTAGTGTTTAACGCTCCCTTACACTGGATGTGCTTGCCCACGGGGCCAGGGACGCTGCCAGTTTGAGCACAGACTAGCATCGTTTGACTTATACGAAGCAGGCCCTCATGACCCTCTTGCCCAAGGGAAAGTGCGATGAGGAGAGATTAGCAATCCCAGATGAGGGAGGATTGAGGTTGTGTCCTTCGTATGGTCGGACCACTGAGAAACCTTTTTGGGGGAAAGTGCAATCACCAGAGCTGGTTTCCTCTGGGTACTCTGGTGAAGAGCATGTGGAGAGGATTCCTGGGACTAAGGATGTCCTCTGCTGTGCATTGGTGAATGCCCGTTCCCTGATTACCGGAGTTTTTTTTTATATAGCGCGAACTTGACTCAAAGGTATCAGAGCACTTTACATGAGTACCAGTTGTGTTACAGACGGACACATTCAGTACGGGGAGATTGAGTGATTTGCCCAGAGTCACAGGATGTTGACCTTCCTTGCTGAGACTAACCCAGTTCCCCAGCTTCAAGGTCTACCGCTCTTAGCAATTAGGCCACATGCTCTCCCCAAACATAGTCTAGAGATTAGTGAGATGATTAGGACAGCCAAGGTGGACTGTCTGTTCATCACAGAAACCTGGGTCGAGGATGACTCTGGCTCAGATTGTGCTATCGCCACACCACCAGCTATGGGGTGGTGAGAGTTGACAGAAGTGCACAGAGGGGGTGGGGGGGCCTTACCATTATTTTCAGAGAAATGCTGAGCTGCATACTAGAGGATGTCATCACTGCCATTGAAGGGTGTGAGGTGGGAAACTTTAAAATAAAAAATAAGCACTCAGTGGTGTTGGCGGGACTGCTGATTTATCTGCCGGGTTCCAAAAAGGAATTTATTTTCAACTGCCACCAGGTGCTTGAGCCTTTTATTGTTTGCAACAACGTCATTATTCTGGGGATTTTAATCTTTACCGGGAGGAAGAGGGGGACCGAGATACTAGGGCTTTCCTGGATCTCATGCACAGTTTCGGCTTGACTCAATGGGTCACGTTCTCGGTCAAAGCCGGTCATACATTTGACGGGTTCTTTTTCAAACTAGAAACCCTGATCATGGGCGTGTGTATGCCATTATCCTGGTCTGATCACAGTATGGTTTCATTTACAGTTGATAAGGCACGCATGAGGGAAAGCTCGCAGAGCACCATTAAGAGCATCAGGAACTGGGGGAAAATCAGGATGGGGAGCTTGCTAACACCCAGGAGAAGTCTAAGGACAAGGCTCTGCGCGGTCCAGGTGCACCCGCAGAGAATTTAAACGAATAGGTTAAAGAACCATTTTAAAGATTTAAGGGCAAAAACTGACTTTAATTCATGCTTTTAAATGTTTGCAACAATCATTGAGTTGCCAATCTTATGAACATATTCTCAAAGTCATGAGATCAACGCTACATCCAACCATTTCATATGGCTCACCCATTACCAGGGGGAAAGATGCGAAGCTACTGGATTCATTAGTAGTCAAGGCTTATAAAGCAACTTTTGGGATTTCCAGGTCAGTGGGTCAAGCTGAAATAAGATTGGAGATTGGTCTCCAAAGACAGTGTTTGGTATCGAAAGGGGCTTTTTTAAAATGTATGTACTCTATGTTCTCTGCTGCCCCCACTTCCCTAGCGAACAACTGCTGGCTTGAAATAATTAAATCTGCCTATGCTGCTACCTGGAGATCTCAATCTAACTTGCTTACATGATATTGCCCTGCAGATTGGGCTTCATGAATTGAAAATGCCCAATTATAAATTAATCCTAAAAAAAACAAATTAAAGCTAAATCCTTTAATGAGGATAAAACTGTTTTAACCGCAAAAAATCATGCATGGTATGCGATTAATTCACACCAGTCTTTACATATCCAGCCATTCCTTAATGCTCACTTCTCGGCAAAAATTAAAAAAACATTTTTAAAAATAAGATTGGGAAGAAACCCAACTGAGGGCACGCCGTCTTAGATTCAGCAGTGACCTGACACCAATATTAGACTCTGTGGGTGGCCACGTGAATCTTTATTGCATATAGTATGCGTGTGCCCCAAATTGCTCAAAATACGGCATATACTTTTAAAACCCCTATTTTTGAAGATTAGGGTCAGATCGGCTCGCCAGGCCCTTATTCTTTGTTTATCGGGCGAGTCGATTCCGCTATGTCAATTGATAAAGTTTTTAATTGCTGCCGAAAAATGTTTGGTATCGACTGTTCAAGAAGTATCATTATCAAATCTCAGCTTCAAGAAAGCTTGAATCCATTTTTTCGTCTCCGCTTATTTGCACTGTATGGCCTCTTGTGGAATTTAGTGTCTTTGCTGCTAGGGTAACAATTAGAAATGTAAATAATGAAGTTATTTTGTTTGCAATGGAATTTACTGACGCACTTTTATAGCCTGTTTGCACAACTTAACTACTGTCTACTGCACAGTTGCATGTTAATACGTAATGATCCAGCCCATGTCCGAATAGATTTTATAGTTGACTTTTATAGTGATTGATAAAGTTAATTAGTTTTATTGTAAATATGAACGTATTTATAAACTGTCATGAATAGTTAGTCATTGTTTTAAAAAGATGCTCACAAATATTTGTATTATTGGCCTGTAACTACATGTGATACTGTTTTTTATATATTGTCCGATTATTAAGATGTTTTTAATTGCAATGATCTTTGTTAATCAAGCAATAAAGACTTTATAAACAAGTAGGTTAGGTCAGCCGTGGAAGAGGCGGTATCTCTGATGAGGGTCGGCCCAAAGGGTAGGAAGGAACGATCGCCCCGTGCTTTTCTAAGGAGCTCCAAAGGCAATGAAGGAGGCAAGAGCGGACATGGAGATTGGCCCCAGAACCAGCAGAGAAAATCAAATTGAGAGCACTTACTCTCAAATATAAAAGTGAGATTAAAACAGCAAAATCTGCATATTTCTCCCTTAGGATAATGTAGGCCATCGATGTCCCAAGAGACCTTTTTAATACTGCACGCCTCCTGATGTCACCTCCCACGTATTCAGGGGTAGAAAACTCCCAGGTCTTCTGCAATAAGGTAACAGAATTCTTCAAGGACAAGATCATGAAGATTTATGCTGATTTTCCACTTATCACCATTAGCCCTATAGATTCTGGAATATTGCAGCCTCTCAGTGAGGAAGGTGGAGCCTCTGAGCCTTCTAACCATAATGGTTTAGCCAGATTCTCCCCGCTAATTGAGCCTAAAGTTAAACTCTTCTTAGGAGGCACCACCTCGGGTTCTCCTGATGACCCCTGTCCCCCAGGGTCCTGCAGTTGGTCCTGGACCTGATGGCAGAGGCCTTGGTTTGCTCTGGTTCACCCGGAGACCCGAGCACTGGCCAAATTCCTCAAGGAGCTGTAGCGCCCAAGGGATATCTCTTGCCCCATCCCAGAGGTAAATGAGCATGTCGTCTGCTTATAGTGGAATGACATGAACCGAACTGTCCAGCATAATGTCCCAGTAAATTCCCTCTGTTCGGAACCTCTGTGCCAGCAGCTCGATAGCTACGACAAACAAGAGTGGCAATCCTGTCTGGTGCCCCTGAATATTTCTCTGGCTACAGAAATCATTCACCCCATTTTAACCCTTGCCACTGGGTGGGTGTAGAGTAGCCTGACCCATCTTATTGAGTTTGCGCCTAGCCCCATGTGAAGCATAGTGGCCTCTAAGAAGTCCCACCTCACCATGTCAAACGCCTTCTACAGGTCTACTGAAACTATCATTTTGGAAGGGTCAGGTGGCTGGTCATGGGCATAAAGGATTGAATAAATTCTACAGAGGTTGTGAGAGGTATTACGAGTTGGTATAAACCCGTTTTGGTCACCATGAATCAGGGCCTGCGTGTAGGGTAACAGCCGGGTTGCTAATACTTTGCGGAGTATTTTGAAATCAGATTTCAGCATTGAGAGGGGTCGAAAGTCTGACATCGCTACCTCCCATGAAGTGGATTTGGGCAGGGGAACCACAAATGCCTCCCTTGTCATTGTATTTGTGTCTCGTAGGCTTCAGCATCAATTTCTGCCAGTTTCGGCACCAGCTCACTCCGAGGGGAGTCTATCTTAGCTGTATCCTTGGCCTTGATGGCATTCCTGACTTCCTCGTCTGTCACTGGAGCGCCAAACGGCTCTTGTTCCTCCTCTGAGAGGATCTGAAGTGGCAGTCTCTCTAAGAAGGGACCTAATGCTATTGGGAGGCTTATCTTCAGTGGACAATTGAGGGACACAACTCCTGGATGCCTCATTGATGCGGTTTGGTGAAAAGATGACCGTCCCCTCTTACAACAATAGGCGAGTGATAAGGGTAACCCTACTCTCTGGGCAAACCAACCAGGCAAGGAGTCTTTCCGATTTCCCCTCCTCTTTATGTGCACGGTGATGTAGTTTTTATAATCATGGCACCTAAACCGTTCCAGAGCCACATTATACAGTTCATGTGTCCCCAGCAATTGTGGAAGCGATCAGTGCTCCCACCTTGCTCGTTGTCCTGCACATGGAGATCATCCTCCAAATTCTGGAGGTCTCGTTGAATACCCACTGACTGCCCCCTCACAACAATCTTAAAAGCCTCTCATTCTAGGCTGCAACTCGACGCTGTCACTGGGTTAGAGGCGAAGTATTCTGTGACCCTGTCTCTACGGAGTCCCTAATGATGGCATCCTCTAGGGATGCTAAGTGTAGCCGCCATGTTGTTATGAGTGGACGTTTGTCCCCTGGTTGAAAATGCGAAACTCTTTGTTGGTGGTAAATTTGTAGTAGAATATCTAACAGTCATGCCGTCATTCACCAAGTGATCTTGGGTAAAGAATAAGGTTGTGGCAGGAATTAAACCTTGAGGAACATCAGGGGGTATCGGAGCAAGTCGAGTCCTCTAACATTAGTAGCAGAGAGCAATTTTTAGGTATGCAGGGAGTTTTATTAAAAAGAAATCGTTTTTGGTGTCACAACCCAAGTGGATATTGAGGGAAAAGCATGGACCGCAAAAATAAATAAGAAAATGTAGGAGGGTGGCTTAGTAAGGAGTGATGCACCTTGCACTAAGCCAGGCAACCCTTATGGTGATTTTAGTGGTCTTTGATAACCATAGAAAGCTCTCAAAGTACTAGCTGTGGAGAGCAGCCTTCAGGCTTATCTTGAAGGAGTGTAAGGCAGCTTATTTTACCACATTTAATTGACAGTGTAGATTAGATCAAAAAAAGAACCACACAGTGTTAATAAAAATAAGTGTTTATTATGTAACACAATCACTAACACATTGGTATATCTCCTACCCGGAGATATCAACAATACACATAAGAATACTTCAAAATAATCAGGTTAGTAAGCACAAATACTCCAGGGGGAGACCAAACCATATAATAAGAAAGTGGAATGCGGACAGCAAGAAAGAACGGGACGTGGACCAGAAGACTCCGGAGCCGGGGACACAAGTAACCACCCATGGTAAGTACTCAGGAACCCCACAGAGGCTGTGTGCAGAGTGGAAACACAGCCGCGTGCCCAATGGAAGTCAATGGAGAAGTTGCGGTTGCAGTTTTAAAGAAGGAAACTTCCCAGAGGACCCTGAAGAAACCCTTTGGAAGACACAAGGTTGGAGAGGCACCCCACCCGTGGATGCCCCAGGAACCAGGTTACCTGCACCAGGGAAGCCGGGTGTATAGTGGTGAAGTAATGTCAGAACCTGCCTTAGACAAGAATGGAAGACTTCGAAGAAGATGCCTCTGGAGAAGCCTGTGAAGGAGTCTGGTGGAATCCGAGGGTGGATTCTTGAAGAGGTGAACCTGCAAGCAGAGGGGACAGAGTTTGGGCCACTCGGAGGTGACCAGGAGGCACAGGAGCACAATGCCCACTGATGTCAGGATGTTCAGGAGTGAAGATGGTGACCTTGTTGCTGCAGCTGTGAGGACCAGGCAACGCTGAGGAAGACCAGGAGCCATGCACGAGCTGTCCCACACGGATGTTGGTGTCTAGATGGTCGGTGTCCATCGGGAGCACCAACAAGCCTTGGTAGTCGCAAATGGTGTGGAAAGCGAAAAGATGCAAACTTTGGGACCAGCAAGGTCCAAGGGACTCACCAAGTACAGGAGAGCCAGAGCAGGCCCCGAGCAATTAGGGGAGCCCACGAAAGCACAGGAAGACCCTCAAGAGGACCCACATACCGAAGGCACAGGAGTCGCAAGAGAACCTCAGGCAGCTCACCAAAGATGGAGGCCCACGGTGCAGAGGATGCAGTGAGGATGCTGATCTTTAAGGGATGAGGTGCTGGAGGCTGGAGCTTCTTGTAGTCCGAAGATCTCTGGAGTGCAGAGCCAACGAGCCTTGGCAACGGGAAGTCGACGCAGTGCATAGAGGTTTGGGCCCAGCGGCTCCGATGAGGGATACTGTCCTCAAGATTGCAGAGAAGACAGGTCAGGCCTCTGGAGAGCTGCAGAACCACTCCCTTTATTGCTGTGACTCCTTCACTCCAAGGGAGAATACTTCGGATGTCCTTGATGTCTACAGGTCTTCTGGAGAGCCTGGGTGAAACACAGACAAGGTAGAAGACTTGAACAGTGAGGCCAGAAGCAGCAAGAGTCTTCCTTGATGCAGTCTTGGTTCCAGTCCAAGTCCAACAAAGTCCAAATGTCCAGACTGTTGAAGAGTGTGTATGTTTCAGATGTGAGTCTTGTTCCACAACGAATCTGAGGACCCACACACAGGAGCCCTTAAGACCCTAGGGAAACGGTTGGAATGAGTTGGGGGTCCCTGGACAGAGGGGAGGATACTCCCCGGTCCTTTGTCCAGTTTCGCGCCAGAGCGGGAACAAAGGGTTCCTGAACTGGCTCAAACTGGGGTATGGAAGGAGGGCACCAAATGTGCCCTTCAGTGTAGTCTGATGGCGCTGCAAAGCGCACTCCATCCTAGCCCAAAACACTAAGTCCTGTCTGGGAAGTGGCCACACCTCCCTGTGACAGAAAACCTATTGTTCTTCCTTCCCCTGCTCGAGCTCAGCAGCAGGAGGGCAGAATCGTGTCTGTGGCCGGCAGCAGCACTAGCGTTGGTGCAGACCCTGAAAGGCTGTTACCGGGAGTACATGGGGGTCCACTAAGGGGGCCCCCCAGTACATGGGATCGTACTTCCAGCACCGGAATCGGTGTTGGGGTATGATTCCAACATGTTTGATACCAAACATGACCAGGTTCTGTGCAGCCATTATATAGTTCGACATCTCGTAATGACGGATGTCCACTATAGATCTTAAAATGGCTGGCCGCGCTTACAATGCCTGGAGAATATACTCCGGGGTTTGTAGAGGCGTTCTGCTCATGCAGGGGCACCCTCACACTTCTAGCCAAGCACCCTGCACTCAGGACCAAAGGGCCTACCATAAGGGTGACTTATAGGTTTGAAGTGTAGTGACCTCAAATATAAGGAAACATCTGTTGTGAGGGGGTGCAAGCACCAACTCGCACAGGCTGCAATGGCAGGCTTTTAATCAGAGTTTAAGTGGACTCCCATGCGTGGCACAAAACATGTTGCAGCCCATGGGAGACCCCTGGTATACCTATGCCCTGGGTACCTCAGTACCATATACTAGGGACTTACAAGGGCATACCAGTAGCCAATTGTGAATGTACCAAAGTACTTACCAGAGTCAATTTAGGGGAGAGAGCACAGTTGCTGAGGCCCTGATTAGCAGGATCCAAGCAGACTACAGTCAAAACACCGACACTAGGCAAAAAGTGGGGGTAACCATGAAAGCAGATCCTACTTCCTACAGAAAGGTGTTACAAAACTGCTTGGTCACAAGGGTAGGGGACAGGGTAGAGTCAGTTACCCTGAAAATTGCTACCAAATTGTCAACTTTTAGGAAATCTGTGGGACCAATGGGGAGATTGATTTCTCTACACCTCTGCTTTAGGATCATAGCAAAAGCCTATCGCACTGTGCTTTCTGATTGTAGGAAAGTGATCCTTTTTGATATGGTCATTTTTTGCCTGGTATTTGATGCAACTTTGACTGAAGTGCACTAGGTTCCTGCTAACCAGGTCCCCAGTGCCAGTGCTCTTTCCCAGAAACAAGGTAACTGTGCAATTGTTCCGCAATTGGCAAGACCTTTAGCACCCCTAAGAGTCTCTAGTAAATGGTACCCCGGTACTTAGGGCTGCAGCATGTATTGGGACACCCTAAGGGACCCACCTCGCAACTCATGCAGATTGCCATTGCATGCTGCGTCAAATAGTGCAGACAAAAGTGAAAACACCACATGGCACACACACTGTGTGCCATTTCCCCAGACAATGCATGCAATATATGTAAGTCGCCCCTAAAGCAGGCCTTACAGCCCTAATGCAGGGTACATTGCATTACATGTGTGGTCATATCTGCATGAGCAGATATGCCCCTGTGCTGTCTAGCTCAATTACTAAATAGTACTAGTGAACAGAGGAGCCATCTTAAGTACATGTACTGGGCACTGGCCATTACAAGTTCCCCAGCTACACGATGGCTTCACTGAAAAATATAGAGTTTGGTATCAAACACCTTGTCCTAATAAATCCATACTGATACCAGTAGTGGCTTTATTAAGACGTGCACCCAGAGGGTACCTTAGAGGTGCCCCTGAAAACCTAACAACCTGTAGTGTACTGGCTGACTGGTGTAGGGCAGCCTGCCATCACAGACAGGTTTCTGACCCCCTGCAGGTGAGAGCCCCTGCTCTCTGAGGGCAGAAACAATGCCTGCTCCTGCCGGAGGGGTTGTCACCTCCTCCAAGCACGATGGCTAAGTAATCAGCACATCAAGGGAGGAGGCTTCAAAGGCCTCTGCCGCCTTTGATATGTGACCCCGGCTTCCCCCAGACAGGGGAAATGCCAGCCCCTGCCCAGGGCCCATTTGATATCAGGACAGGTGGGAAAATTAGCTAGTCAGGGACGTATTGACTATAAAGCTAGTTACACCCCTAAAGTGGGCTACCTGAAGTGAACACGAAAAATAGAATTCCACCATCTTGGTTTTTGGTGGAATTAGATACACTAGGTCAGTGTTATGCTCACTCCCCACAGGAAGTAGTCATATAAGGGGTGTAGACACTCCAAAGGTAAGTAGCCGTTTGCCTACTACATTACACTCCCCTTAACGCACCTAAATTGAGTATTTAGGTGTCACCCCTGACACCAGGAACTCTGATTCGACTGACAAGAAGAAGAGGACAAAGAAGAGTAGAAGAAGCAAGAACGAAGAACCAGTTGCAGACTTTTTGCAGCGAAACCCTGCCAGTTGCACCTGCCTCAACAGTTGTGACAAACCAACTCATCCTGCTGCTGTGCATCTGCCAAGAACCCTGGTGGACTGCCAGCACTACTCAAATTGCCAGGATTCTCCCTTGGAGTAGAGGAGCTACTCGGCTGCAACTTGCAGGCACCAAACAGCAAAGTCCGGTCCACCGTTCTGCCACTTCCCAGTCTCACCGACGCAGCAGACGCCCAGGAAGAGATCACCGTGCTCCAGGAGGTAAGATCCATCTCCCATTAAGTGAGGAGATGCCAGGACCAACCGGAACCGCACAGCACCAATACCCGGGGTGCCAGACCCCTTGCAGCAACCAAAGCCTGTTTGAGTCCAATTTGGACTCCAAGACCGAGCAGCTGTTGAGGGACGTCAGCACCACAGAGGCCTACTTCA
Organism: Calotriton arnoldi; assembly: GCA_963921515.1. Classification (NCBI taxonomy): domain Eukaryota; kingdom Metazoa; phylum Chordata; class Amphibia; order Caudata; family Salamandridae; genus Calotriton; species Calotriton arnoldi. The sequence continues at coordinate 1,969,888 of CAWUFW010002037.1, forward strand.
AGCATGGCCCGCCTGTCCTGTTTTTGTCCCCTCAACCGGCGAGAGACAACCGTGAGTGCCTGTGACGCACAAGCTCAACCGATCTAATCACTCTGCACTTGAGCACCCCAGCCTGAGTACACGAGAACTAATTATGCTTCCTTGCTCCCGGGGCCCTCACGAACTAAGCCCTCGAGTGAGAGCTCCCGGACTTGTCCCCTAGTCCTCTTCTGCAGCCTGTCTCTAGGTGCCCCACCCTCCCCTTGGTGTAAAGCGCAAAGCCACCAACCAGACCACCTCCTCTGCACATGGATGCTCCATGGAAGGTAGACTAACTGCTGGTGGTTCTTTGGACCTTGGCCCCTTCCACCTTAAGTTCTGAAGGGGTCCCCCGGAAACCTATTGCATGTAACGGTATGCAATATATGCCTTTTTCCCCCCCATAGGAAAGCAATACCGCGTAAAATGCATTTAAGTGAACATTTTACGTACCTGTAAAAATCAATTCTCGAAAAGTACTTACTTGATCCCGAAGTTCTTGGTGAAATTTATATAAAAATACTTGATATTTTCTAAATTGGTCTCAGATTTATTCTCGAGTGTGAGTCTCATTTATTGCCTCCATGAGTACAACAAATGCTTAGCACTACCCTCTGATAAGTCTTAACTGCTCGCCACACACTACCACAAAAGAGAACATTTGGTTTTGTTACTTGTGCCTCTGTAAACTAATGAGGGTTGCCTGGACTCTACACAGTGTACCTCGTTTAGGTGCACTATATAGAGAGCCAGCTTCCTGCTCTGATTCTTTCTTCGAATGTTTACTCTTGACCAGGATTTACTTGAGCGGCACCAATCAGCTCCGACCATTTGGAGAATCACTTCTAGTGTTTGGTCACCAGGGAGAATAGGATCTTGGCAGAATACCTCTCACAAGTAAACAGACTTTTTAGCATCCTTCCTACTACTACCAAGTACAGACAAAAATCCCAGTTGGTGAGAATCCCATGATATAGCAGTAACTGAGCAATGGTTGGTGAAGGGTCCAGAGTCTATCCTCACCAAGTTTCCACACAAGACCCCTCCCACCTTTTCAGCAACTTTCCTGCCTTATGTCTAAACGAATCCCTGGGGCTTTCCAGATTGGAAAACCCACAGCCTGCGTCCAGGCTCGTCTCTTAAAATGAGGATCTTCCTTCTTCCTAGCAGTGAAACGCCAACTCAAGCTGGACTTGTTCCCCTTATGACCCCTTGCATGAGTGGATCCAGCCTGGCTGGAAGCAGTCCAACTATAAAGCAAATGCCGGTTCCCAGTATGTGTTTGCTTTCATATTAACAAAAGGCCTTACAAGTTTCTTGTATGTACTTTGTCTAGCCTTTTGATATCCACTTTCGTCCCTTCTGATATTGCTTAGGTGAGTCTGGAAGAGTCTGACAGGCCCAGTTTATAGCTGCTGCCGTGACTCGGGTTGGACAACTTTTATAAAAATCATTGGTGCCACTAAGTTCATTAATGAGTTAGATTTGTAATACTGATCTCAATGTGGCAAGAATTAATTTCCACTTTGGTACCCAGGCAAAGATAGGCACTTAGGAATTGTATACATAAAGAAGGGCTTGGCAAATAGCAAGGTTTGTTTTAGCCTGTGGAATAAATAGCATTTTAAGATTCTGTTGCTGCAGGGAATGTGTAACTTACCTTCTTCGCATTCTTTTCTCCTACCCATTGAGCATTGATACCGTATAGGCTCCAGGAGACATTTTACAAGTAACTTAGTGGTAGAAGTAGACTTAACATGTTAAAAAGATTTAATTTCCTTTAATTTCACAAGTGGTTTGCAGCGGCTCAGACGTGCCACACTCCTAATGCCATATCATTAAATGTCCATCAAGTGGGTGGTGTAAACACACAATGCGGCACACAAGTGACATCCCACTTATATACTATTTGCAGAGTTTACAGTATCTTACCCAAAAGTCCAAAATACCAAAGGAGATAGCCAACTAGTTCTTATGTGTTTGGGAGTTAGACCACATACTAAGATGTATTTAGCAACCTCCTGGGACCCAAAGTTGAATATGCCAGCACATCCAGTCCTATAAAAGCCTATAAATCAGGGAGACCCAGCATAAAGGTACATTTTCCAACAGGTGTGACATACCTTGAGGACAACATAGCACCAGTGGTACGGTTATAGGTCAAGCAACCATTTAGTGACTTGGACTAATGAGGAGAGGTTTGGAACAAGGAGCTAGAGACTGCAACTGGACTCATTTGGAGATCTTAAATGCATTATGAATAATCTAGAAGAAACAATGACAATGGTAGGAGTTTAGACAGCTCATACTGTTCAACTATATTCATGAAAAAAGTGTGGCCAAATCTTCTTGCTTTCAGGTCGATTTATTTTCATCAACACTTCTTCAGAAGCCACAGCCTGTATTTCCCTCCTCCACATTGGATGACAAAGATTAGGAATTATAAAATCTGGACAGGTGCCCAATGTACCTGAGCACCTGGGTGTCTAGGTGATGGAGTAATGCGATGCGATCTTGTTGGAATTTAGACTTATGATGTATATTTAATTTATAGCCCTGATGAAGTCAGTGATGAATACACATCAATCTGACAAAACACGTGTTGGCTGTGGCTATTGAAGACTGTTGATGAAAGTCTGTGGCTTCTTGAAGAAGTGTTGATGAAAATAGATCAACCTGAAAGCAAGAAGATTTGGACACACTTTTTTCATATATTTGTTGGTTGCTCGGGACAATCTGTTGACTGTACAAGACTGGGTTTTCTCAGCTTATGTGGGGGTGTTAGTGGCCGCCCTCTCCCTTGGAGCACCAAAAGTAGTGATTATAGGTATTGACGGTGGGGGGATTTAGAAAAGTTTGCGCAAGTGGCCCTGCCACGTTCTAGTTCGACTTGCAACTATATTCATGAGTTACATTACAGAACTAATTTTTTTTTTTTTTAAGTAACACAAAAGAACGCACAATTCATAGAGTCGGTGACCATTTCTTTAGCACACAGAGTAGCTTTGGCTCGCTACAGACAATTGAGTGTGTGGTTAAGTTATGACGTTGCACAACCTTCACTGGACTGTAGCATTTTATAGCCCTGCCCACGCTGACCAGGCTTCGTGGAACTGGTGTCAGTGTGTGCACCCATGTATCTTGCTGCTGTGCACCACACCCAACTATAGTACGATCTGTAGTTGCCTTGCTTGTGGTGTGTGCTACAAGATAGGAGCAGAGCACAGATCAGAAATCCAAGGTCGACCCACTTTGCCTGTGTTACTCCTGCTGCAAGAGTGTTATACTCACTGACTGGGTGACGTTGCAGTGATCAGCTGTGTAAGGAAACTGGCTTTTTGCAGGCCCCCCCCCCCCACCTTTTGCCCCCATTTTGATTGCTGGGTACTTGTGAAATGCCCTGAGCCCTGCTAATCAGGTGTATGGTTGATTGACTTATACCCAATTGGAATAGCCTAACCTACTTGAAAGTCCCTAGTATATGGTAGCAGGGGTACTTACAGCCTGTAAGTTAGAGTGCCCCCTTGGGGATTGCAGTGCTTGTTGTGGGATGAGTGGAATAAGGTAAAACATGTCTCCTAGACTGCCACTGCAGACTGTAAGGGCAGCTTAAAACTGCTAACTCGACTTTGCCATTTAAAGTAATGACAAAGCCAAATCCTCCCTTTTTAATAAATGTGTCACCCCTAAGGTAGGCCTAACTAAGGCAGGGTATTGTGTTAAAAAGTGGACCATGTACTTTTACATGTTCCAACAGCGGAAATCCTAAATTGACGTTTTTACTGTGGAAAAGCTAGTAGCCCCATTGACAAATACAGAGTTATGGGCTGACATCTCAGCCCTGCTATCTTCTGGTTGGGACTACTAAAGTTGGTACTGTAAGATATCAAAATAATCTGTGCATTAAATCCAATTTAATGGTTAAATCGAATGTAATGTCACTTGTGGGCAAAGTACAACTTTAGAAGAAGTCACTTTAGTTGCCCACGTTTTCCAGTGCCGGTTTACAGTTGTCCTCCAGACAGCTTTTTGCCCTCCTCTGGAGATTCACAGTAAAGGTAACAATATAAGCCTGCGTGGGGAAGAGGTTTTACCTCTCCCTGGCAGGAAGGCACAAGATATTTAGCCCAAAAGGCGAGCTTTAAAGGAGAAGCCACCTTTGGAGGGCAAATGGGACTTGGGAGAGGGCCTGCACTATTGTCTAGGTAGACAGGCTGGCACTAGGGACAGGGAAGAGGAAGCCAGTTGTAAACTGGTTTTTCAGGGGTGTGTAGCCCTATTGGAAGCCACACTTCTGGGTTGGGCTAGGGAGATCTACACACCGTGAGGGGTTCTGCCCTCTTGAGAGGGCAGAATGTAGAATTCTGGGATAGCCAGATGCCACACTTCACAGGAAGTGGTCATCAGGATGCAGGGAATCTAGTAACCCATTGGTAACTGACCGCATCCATCCTGAGGGCATTTTCTGGGCATAAAAAGGGCACCCCTCGCACCCAGAACTCAGATCTCACTGGTCTGTAGAAGAAGACCGAAGAAGGACTGCCCTGCTGCACCAAAGACCCGGCAAAGAGATTGCACTGACGTGGACTGCACCTGCTGAACCTTGTGGCTAACAAAGAAGGGACTGTGCCTACTGTCTCCTGCTCGTGGAGAAGTCATTTCCTGAGCCCAGCCAAAGGAAGAGACTCCAAGGGTCAGCTGGCTGCACCAAGGACCGGACGAAGAGGCTGCACTGACTTGGCGAGCACCTGCTGATCCTGGTGGCTCATAAAGGAGAAGGGATTATGCCTACTGTCTCTTATTCATGGAGAAGTTGTTTCTCGAGCCCAGCCGAAGGAAGAGACTCCAAGGGTCAGTTGACTGACCTCCTGTTCGCAGCCCAGCCCCACAACAAGTGAAGAAGCCTGCTGGGGCAAGCTGGTAGCCCAGATCTTCGCATTGCTGCTGTGTAGCACCAGAGAACAGGACAACGCTCAAATTTGCAACTGAGTGCATTGGATCAGGGAAAGTCGTCAGAGTGCACTTTGGTCACCCAGAAAGCAAGTTATCGCCCAGGGAAGGATTCAATTGTAACCGTGATACTGGGTAAGTGGTAGCCCGGTGGCGACTGGACTTCTACCAGGATGCCAGGCTCTGGTTAAAAGAAGCATCATGCTGATAGCAGTGCTTTGTTTAAGCTGAAAACAAATGATCAGCAGTAAGCCACTCTGTAATGGGCCATTACTAACATCTTTTGTTATTTATATCTGGCTGGGAGTATGTGTCAAAAGGGGAGGGGACTCCAAATATTCTTCAAACCTCCCGCTCCCATTTCGATAATCACACTGTGGATACATTTACTTGTTAGTAAGACCTGCCTGACCAGAATAGTATGTTTGACAATCATTTATTTGATTGCATTTTTAAAAGATTTAACATACCTGTAATGTTTAAATAAGTCTAGACATATTTAAACATTGCAAATGTAATAGAATTGTGAAAGATTCTGGGGGGGAGGCAATGATCTTTTATACTGGGGGACGTGGCATTAAAAAGTTTGAAGACCACTGCTCTATAGGGTATTCCAGGTGGGGCACTTTGAGGCTCAGGTCTGACTGCAGTGCTGCGAGCGCTGATGTAATCAAACATCACCCCAGAGAATTTGCTTATGCTGACTGGGAATTAAGCCTCAAGCTTAAGCATCAATCTGCAGAAAAAACTAAAAGCAAGTTAACAGAAATAATATTATGCATGCGCTTGCTTTTCTCTACTCAATCCCAGCAAACACAAACGTAAATGCATACATGCGAGCGTTTGAAAAGCATGCTAAATCGATATAGAATTTGTGCCATTGTTGAAAACACAGTTGTGACGTAGGGCTGTTTTTGAAAGTTGTGTAGATGTTGCAGCCTTCTCACACACTGGCTCAACTAGTTATTGGTAGTGGCGGCTGCTCGCACTGTTTAGAGATAGGGGGCAGGAAAACAAAAAAATTAAAATTGCACTTACCTGACGCTCCGACGACCACTGCCTTGCTCCTCTCTTCCGATCCTCAACTCCGGCTGCACACTGCGCAGGCTCCCAGATGCCAATCCAGGTACTTCTCTCATGCTGGGAATAAGCGCTGGGATTGGTCTGAGAGGCCTGGTTTGCCGCTCAGACATTGCCTAGGAGCCTGCAGTGTTTCTCCAACACGGCTGTGCAACACAGCTGGGTTGGAGAAACCCAAGTGCGCAAAAGACTACTTAAGCAAAATTGAGAAACATGCATATTTAACATTTTTTTTCCTGAGGATTGTGATTCACTGAGAATCCTTATTACTATTGTAGTGTGTACGATCACCAGATAGGTTTTAGGACACCAGGTCTTGTGTGACTGACGTCACCTTCTAGCAGTCCTAGTTTTAGAGCTAATGGCACTTTCGGGACTTGTATTTGACTTTTCCCACAGGTAGACCGGCAGTTAACCATATCAGTTTAATCCTGGTTCGTCCAGCTTAAACTTTATGCCCAGTCGCCCATTAGTTCAGAACAGCTCCAATTGATCACATTTATTGGTAGCATCGATAAACAATATAATACAAAAGACCCCAGTTTTCCAAACCCCTAAAGAAATGTTTCTTTTCACAAAAGAAGCAAGCCCCAACCACAGAACTTCACAGTATCTTGACTAATTGACAGCATGAAACATGTTGACCTTATAAGTCACCAGGGATCATTGTCCCCACTGGTGACATCACATTTTTAATAAGTCAGGCATACTCATGAATTAAAATTTGATTTGAGACTAAGTCACTAATCACTACATCGACACCTACGTTTCCTCAATCTACACAAAGGGCCCAACCTTGCACTTCACATCACAGCTTTGGAAAAAGATCTCCGATAGAGAGCCCCCTTGAGGGTGCCCGTCAGGCATTGCAGCGCCGGCCCGACGAGGAGCAAGCCCGATGATGAAGCACGACACCCGCAAGGGTGTGTGAGGGCCCCCATTTCCAAAAAGGAACTACTACTCTTGTAGTGGCTCCTTTTCTCTGGCCTACTATCCTTTAGGAACAGCATACTATTTTTTTTAATACTAACCAGTGTAGTCATCTGGTTAGAAAAAGACTGGGGTGTTACGGCAAAAAATTGATGTCAAACTAGGTGCGTACTTTCTCAGCTATGTGAAATAAAACAAGAGTCGCCATACGTAAGCTTCCACCACGAGCCACGGGTATCAATCCCGCTAGCTCCTGCTTCTCATCATTGGCAGAGCTCCTGTTGGCTGGGAAGGCACTCAAAAATGATGCCAAATAAAACACCATAGGTCCGTATCTTAATCTGACCATGGGGAATGGTAATAAATCACCTACAATATCTGCTAACGGTGTATGAGACAGGCCCTCTAATAAACAGAGTACACACCTAACACTCAACAACAAACTACAGTTTACAGAGAATTGTGCCATTCATTATTGCAATTGTCCAGACCCTGGTACATAGTAGCTCTTAAGTTAACAAATGCTTTCTCCCATGGCTACCTCTACCTCCTCACATTGCTGTGTTTGCATGATGGCTCAAGGTAGAACAGCTTGGTTCTAATCACTACCGTTTCAAAGTGTCACAGATAAGGCAATGAAGGATCGTACACAACCACGCTGTAAAGACAGAAATGTCTCACGCAAGCTGTTTGGCTACTTAGCAGCTACGTCTATATTTAAAACCATAGGTCACGTATAGGGAGGGCCGATGACACTAGATTTGCTACTTGATTTACAAATGGAAGGGTCATTGAGGGTGGGGGTGGAGGGCAGTGTTGGACTTGGCCCTTTTTGCAGGGTCATCCCTGAACTTTTTGCCTTCCTCCTATATTTTTTCTGACCTGTTGTTGGCTGTTTTTTGACTCTGGGCACTTTACCACTGCTGATCAGTGCTAAAGTGCATATGCTCTCTGGTATAAATTGATGTATGGATTAGTGACTCCATGATTGGCTGGATTGGTTTACTTGTCAGACCCTAGTACAGTGCACTGAGTGTGCCCAGGGCTTGTAAATCCAATGCTGCTGGTGGGCTTGCAGCACTGGTTGTGCCACCCACAGAAGCAGCCTGTAAAAGTGTCTCAGGTCTGCCATTGCAGAGCCTGTGTGCAGTCTGGTACTGCCATGTTGACTGGGCAAGTGCACCCACTTTCCAGTCCCTAAACCTTCCCTTTTCTGCATATTAGTCACCCCTATGGAAGGCCCAAGGGCAGGGTGCATTGTAAGTATAAGGTAGGACATGCCCTGGTGTGTGTGGCATGTCCTAATAGTGAATTACAGCCATTTTCGTGTTTCACTATTGCAAGGCTACCTGCTCCCCCTAGGCCAGAATGGGCAGTTTGATTATTACAGCTTATAATCCTAACTGACCCAGGGAACACGGTAGAAAAACGAATTTAGTATGCCTGAACTCAGAATGATAAAATACATCTTTTAGTGAAGTTGGTTTTAACATTCTCTGGCACATGCATCAAGCTAGGATTTTGCGAGTCCTTAATAGCGAATATTAAGGATTTGCAATTAAGGATTCGCAAAATCCTATGCATGTAGGAATCGCTATAATAATAGCGTATTCCTTCACATTGCTGATTTGCGACTCGCAAATTGCGAGTCGCAAATAAGGAATGGCTTCCATTCATTCCTATGGGCCTACAGGCCCATAGGAATGAATGGGAAATTGCGTAGCGCTATTTGCGAGTACCAATAGGTACTCGCAAATTGCGCATGCAATTTCAGAGTACAGGGGTGTCAAAGGACACCCTGTTCCACCCCTGAAATTGATCCGTGCACATATGTTGCGCACACACGTCCCAAGGACATGTGTGTGTGTAACCTTCAACTTTGAAAATGCACTTTAGTGCATTTCTCAAAGTTTTGCATTTACCATGAAGTTCAACTTCATGGTAAATTGCGCCCCTAGTAGCGAAATCGCTATTTTTTACTTTGTTGCATTGCATTTAATGGAATCTCAATTTGCGATTCCTTAAATGCAATCGCAATTTAAGTAATCGCAATTGTGCGGTTCCTTAAATTGCGATTTTTGCATTTGGGATGATGCATCCCAAATGCAAAAATACAGGTCGCAAAAGGGCAGATTCTGCGAATCTGCCCGTTTGCGACCCGATTTTCGGATGATGCATGGGGCCCTCTGTTTGAAAATACCACTTTTAGAAAGTAGGTATTTTCTTGCCCAACTATCCAAGCCTGCCTCTGCTAGGTTGTGTATTCCTTGTCTGGAGTTTGAGTGACAGGGGCTGGGGGATGCCAGGAGACAGGGTGAGTCAGCACAGGGCTGAATAGAGAGATCTGCATGGAGATGGGTGGGAGGAGTTGCACCTGGGACCTGAATAGGGCTGTGCCTTCCCTCCACAATGCTGGCTCCACCTCCTGTGGTGTGTCTGATGTCCCTGGCCTACACTGTGAAAGGAAAGAAGGAGTCTTGTCAACAAAGTGCTCCAGGACTGACCAGAACTGGTTTGGACTAGGCAAAGGCCTCTCTGCCTCTAGAGAATATGTGTATAAAAGAGGGGACCCAAACCCCAGAACTTTAGATCAGATCACTTTGGGAAACAAGAAGAAACCTTTGCTGAGGAGAGGAACCAGAGAAACTGAAGAGGAGACCATCCCTAAGCTGAGTGCTGTTTGGCCTGCAGTGGTTGCCTGACTGCCAAAGAAAGGAGAAAGGAACTTTGTGTGTACTTTCATCAACTTGAAAAAGATCTCCAAGGGCTTGAGAGAAGAGCTTGCCTCCTGCTGAAGTCTCAGGGACAACAGACTTCACCAACCAGCTCCCCAAGAGTCTTTCTGGAAAGTGCCTGCTGCTGTGCTGGACTTTGAGGGACTGCGTGTCGCAAGGAGCTAGAAGCGCGACTCACGAAGAAGCGTCGCATCAGACGCCGCCGCATCAACGGAGAAGAGTGTCGCCGCCGCTGTCGCATCGTTGCCGAAGCGCCTCGCATCGCCGGAGAAGAGGATCGACGTCGCATCAGATGCCGCCGCATCACCGGGAAGCGTGTCGCAGGGCCTGTCGCAGCTCAGAAGAATCGTTGAGTCGCTGCACCGCTGTCGCATCGTTGCCGAAGCGCCTCGCATCGCCGGAGAAGAGGATCGACGTCACATCAGACGCCGCCGCATCACCGGGAAGCGTGTCGCAGGGCCTGTCGCGGCTCAGAAGAATTGTTGAGTCGCCGCACGGCCGTCGGGCGTGCACGCATCGTGTCGCATCAAGAAGACGCCATCTTTGTTTCATTGCACCGGATCTTCATCGCATCACGGCGCTGCTGGTCGCATCGCCACGGAAACGCAGTAAGAAACTGACGCATCACCTCCCCACGCGGAGAAGAACCGACGCATCCCCTACGCAGCAGTAGGGACCCGACGCATCACCGTTCTTGCGTGTAAGGAACCGACGCATCACCTTCCCTGCAACACTTTCGTTGTATAGCGTTACGCATCCTAAGGTACATTGAACGCAAAGTGTCGCATTTACCATCTTAAGAGAACTGAGCTAATTCTACCATTTTTGAAGTACAGTATTGTGGATTTGTGTCGTTTGTGGTCTTGTGTTAAATCTATATAAAGAATACTTATTTTTAATATACAACTGGTGTGGTGTCCATCTGTAGTGTCACTTGATTACTGTATGTGTTCACAAATGCTTTACACACTGCCTCTGAGATAAGCCGGTCTGCTCGTGCCAAGCTACCAAGGGGGTGAGAGCAGGGGTTATTTTAGGAGTGTATCCCCCTTACCCTGACTAGACGCAAGGGTCCCTATTTGGACAAAGGTACCTACCTCTGCCAACTAGAGACCCCCAAATCTAACAGGCAGTAAGGGGTTAAAAGCCATGAATGTTTTAGGATCATATTTATAAACTACTTTCCACCAAATGCCTTAATTTCCTACGGTGAAAGGCTCCCACATTACAGATTTTTTTTAATGTTGAAGAGACTATACCCCATGTTTACATGGCGTTTGCTGCATGTTATGACACGATTTACATGTCAAATATTTTGATGCCTTGGCTCGTTCTCAGACTTGGCTCTGCATATTACTCTGTTGTATTGTTCAACCTCCACCCATCCAGAACCATTTAGTCTAGGTGGGTGACATACATTAGACCACAATGTGCACAGCTTTAACCAAACATCTGCACAAAAGGGTGGTTCAGTTAACAAAACCACTTGGTCCTGTCCCAGGGGGCTATGGGGTTCCATTTGTTCCTAGTCGGAGGGCCTCCCTCCTAAATTGTGGCTTCAATGTTCTCCCAAAAATGCCATTTCATCCCCAGGTATGACTGCCAGCTATCACTCCATAGTCAAATTGAGGGTGGCTTAGGTCCATTATAGCAAAGGGTGGGAGGGATGAGGCCCATTATTTTTGGTCTCTCCAAAGCGCGAGGTCTCCAACTAGCATGTCCCTGCAAAGGGCAACATGCGGCTGGATCGCTTGGTCCCAGCAAGGACTTGGTGTGTGTCCACACAGTCCTCACCCAGGAGAAGAGGTGTGCAGTATGTGGGGGGGAACAAGACAAATCAATGGGACGCAATTAATTCTGACAAACGTCACGGTGTAATCAGGGCTCTAATGAACAACTAGAGCACCAATATATGTTAAGTTTAAAAGAAGCAGTGTCAGTCATGCTGGTTGCATAGGTTTTTTTGGGGGTGGGGTGGGGAGGTAAGGGGGGTTTAAGCACAGTGGAATTTTAGGTCAGGACAAGAGGCTCAGATTAGGTTTCACTTTACTGTGAAGTTACAGCAGCCAAAGAAAACGGTATAAAACGCCAATTTACATTTGGCATGAAACTTGAATTACTGATCCCATCCTAGAAAAAAGCACACTGGCAATGTGGGCTCCAAACGGCGCAGTGGTGTGTGATTAATTTCAATTTTGTTTCCTCCAACGCTCTACTTTTGTGACCCCATTGCCAAGAGGCCACCCGAACACAAGGTCAAGAAATAACGAATGAAAAGGAGCGTTCAATTCTATACAGGATTATGTTACAAAATCAACCGATGGTTAAACTGTTCTCCAGCAATAGATCAAGTAGTCATGATGTGCAATCCAATCAGCCCAGCCAATGCGTTTCGTCCCTGTGGGACTTCATCAGGGCTTGATCAATATCCCAATGTTGTCATCCACCCAGTGTTGGCTCCTGTTATCTCATAAATCCTCAAAGATACAATTTTGTACCACTAGATGGCGTGTTGCGCTCCCATCTTATCTTCATCCTTTCTGCTTCCTGGTTCGAATGTCCTATGAGTAACACCTAGCCTAGGCGTGAACTCACAGGACATTCGAACCAGGAAGCAGAAAGGATGGAGCCAACACTGGGTGGATGACATTGGGATACTGATCAAGCCATGATGAAGCCCCACAAGGACGAAATTATTTGGCTGGGCCGAATGGATTGCTTCTGTCAAATTGGCATTTTTTTAATAAAATTGGAATCAAAGCAACTCGCAAGACTCCTGAATAACTTTTATTCGTCACATCATGACTACTTGATCTATTGCTGGAGAACAGTTTAACCATCTGTTGATTTTGTAACAGATAATCCTGTATAGAATTGAACGCTCCTTTCCATTTATTACTAATCACATCCATCAATCACCATGGACTCAACCCCCCTAAATCTGAGAGACCCTCTTGCTGCCTCTTTGCTGCTCGGCAGACCATATAAGTCTCTCACACCCATTTGTTTATAATGTGTAGAAGTTAAATATCATTTAATGATCAATGATTTGTGGATATTGGATTTGGAAAGCCTTGCAGCGCGTGCTTTCACTAAAGCGCACCAGGTCAGTGATTGAGCATGGGGCTGGCAGCCTGATGTTGATTAGGGCGTGCGTGATGCTTTGGTTTGTTATGGCGAGTCCGATACTAAGCACCACGTCTACAGCAGATTAGAGGACTGAGAGCAAGGACCACGATCAAGGGCCTGCAGGGTGGACAACCTCAGTCCTCTTTCTACTTTCATGCTCATGAGTTTACAAATGCGCATGGGACCTGTGTTATTCAAACGTGGTGGGACGTCACCCCGGGGCTCACGGCTGAACGAGTAGGAGCTATTTCGCCATAATCAAACACAAATTGAAAATAAATTACAGCTGTGAATATTTTGGTGCCAGCAACAGGCTAGTCCTCGAATACACCTCTGTACAGAGAGTATGATGGAGCAACAATTAAACTACAGGCTTGCCCTGAGGAGCTGAAACCAACCTCCACTATAAACTAGGATTGGCTTACAGAATATGGCATTTTGTGCCTGTAGAGTAATAACTTCAGAGGCTGCTCCTCTTTCCTGCCCTTTGTCAGGGGAAGTATTTTTGGTTTGCCCAAACAGAATACAAGTCTTCCAAGAAATAACTGATCCTATTAATATGGATGAATACGAACAGTATGATGAAGAGTCTTCAGAGTACCATCTGGAGGATGGGCTGGTTGTAGCACTGGACATCTCAGTGCTACCATCTGTAAGTGGAGCCTTGGCTCACGAAAATCCTCGAATTGGCCTTTCAGGCTAAAGAGTCAGAATCAAGGATTAATCCAGATAGTTTAGCTGGGTGGACTTAACCGGCAGTTTGCATGGGGTAATGCCAACTGCTCCATCACAGCCGAGAGATGCAGACCCATTTTTAAAGAGGATCAATCCAAAGCTAACAGGCCTGGCTTCAGCGGAAGTAGGACCAGTAGTGGAGGGCCTCCTGTTTGGAGTCCTATTCGTCAAGCACATAGGGAAAAGAGTCAACACCTTCACAGGAAAATGGCCAGTTGTGCCTCAAAAAAGTATTTCAGCCTGGCCTTTTTAGCATGGCACGTTCGCCAGGCTGCCAATCTTTTCCAGGACTCCCAGGAAGATTTGTGGCACAGGAACATAGCTGGGTTGAGACCTCCAGGGGAAGCACCTTATTCTCACGCAGAAGCAATCGTTCAAAATATGGCATAGTTATTTATTGTGTAAACATCTCTGCCAACGCAGGTTCTGGAGTAACGGGTACAGATTATTTCTAAAGAGGTTTGGGGTGGGGGGGGAGCAAGTTCAGTTTCTTCTGGGCAACTGGGAGAAGATAAAAGATTAATGGGTCCTGGACACAATCCAGGGATTCAATCTAGAATTCTGTGGGACTCCAAATGATTCCCAGGTAGTTGATCCCCCCCCCCCACCTATCAAAAGCAGAATTTTATAGATGCAGAAGTGCAGGAATGTTTGCACAAAAAGCTATAGGGTTTGCCACACCTCATCCCAGAGGGTCGTGTAGCAATATAATCCTGGTACAGAAAAAAGGAGAATGTAACAGATTAGTATAAAATTTTAAAGATTTCAATAACTGGATTCGTTACACGGAGTTCAAGATGGAGGATTCACACCTACTGAGAGATTTCCTCAAAGAACGAGTTTGAATTTTCCGATTAGACCTCAAGAACACCTAACCGACGATCCCTTTTTTGTGCTTAACAGTAGGTTTCTGCAATTTGAATGGAGGAATCAATGGTATGAATTTCAGGTCTGGCTCTTCAGCCTCTCTTCAGCACCTTGGTATGAATATTTGGTGAAGCCCTTCGGCCTCTGTCCAGCACCTTGCTGTTTCATCAATGTGATGAAACCAGAGGAATGATGTTGAGAGCCAAAGGAGTCCAGCTAATAGTTTATCTGGATGATCTCATCATGGCGCTAGAACTGACAAAAGTGATACTTCATCTTTCATGGGCAATCCATCTCTTACAAGAGCAGAGTCTTGTAATCAACTAGAAAGTCAGTATTGACACCAACCCAGTGTAGATATCTCCGGGTACCAAGTGGATTCCCTCAAAGGTCAATTACAATTACCAGCATAAAAGGAGACATTAAGACAGAGCAGAGATAAGCTGTGCCCAAGTAAACAGTGTCCAAGATATCAGTAGCCCAAATTATAGGACTCTTAGTACTGTTGATACAAGCAATCTTTTCAGGCCCTCTTCACTACAGAAGTTGAAGATTCAACATCTTCACAGAGGTTTAGTGTATGCGAATGAAGTCAAGCTATTAACGAAAGTTACTGTGGTGGCTGGAATGGAGGCCTTGAACTGCATAACCATGTTCATATTGCAGCCAGAGGTCATCACAGAATCAGATGCCAGCAGCTGGAGCTGGCGAGCCAGATGTGGCTGTGTCCACAGGAAGAGTTTGGTCAGAGAGTTGATGCTTCACATCAACTACAAACAGTTAGTGGGGTCCTTTGACATAGAACCCATGCTAATCTAAAAGACCAACTGTTGCATACAGCTGTGGATGGACAACATCTCAGCAGTTTGTTACATCACCAAATTAGAGAGCACAATAGAAGATGTTGGCAGAAATAGCCAAATACTTCTGCTACCAACACAAGGTTTCAGCAATGGCAGAATACATACCTGGGCAAATGAATGCTAAAGTAGACTGGAACTCAAGATATCCTCATGCCAGCTTCCCCTGCGATAGTTCTCCTGTCCAGCTGGCCCGCAGTCTAATACTCTGCTACCGTTTGTGCCTTCTCTTCTAGTTTCTTACTGTTTACCTTTCCTGCTCGTTCTGCCCCGTTTGCCTTTTCTGCTCGTTTTTCTACCCCGTTTTGCCCGCTTGTTTTTCTGTCATTTGTTCAGCCTTTTCTGCCCTCTTTTTTTCTGCTCTTTTCTTCCCTCTGTTTCCTCAAGACCTGGCTTTTTGGAGACTTTGCACCCCAGCACCCAGATAACGCCAGGGGTGAGAGTGCCATGCTTTACAATTGCTGATTGATATCCGATGGATTTTAGTGATTGGATGCTGCATCAAGTGTTCCAAACAATTAATCAGAAGTGGAGTCCATGAGCAACAGACCTCTTTGCATCTTGGCTGAACAAACAACTCCGTTCTTTAGTTGGATACCGGATCCGAGAGCAATGACAACAAACATGCTCCTTCTGGATTGGAGCAGGACCATTAAATGCGCCTTTCCCTGTTTGCGATGATCCCTCATGTAGCTGAGCAAGCAAGGAAGCACAAAGCAGATTTGTTTCTTGTGACTCCCGATTTGGAGAGTACAACCGCGATTCCTGGTACTTCTAGAAATGTTCTGGGACTTGGTCATGTTCCCAGTGTTTCTGGAGATTCTGCAGTATCTAGAGTGACAATTGCATCCCTTGATAATGATGGGTCAGCTGAAACTCATGGTCTGAATAGAATCTGGAAATCATGGCAAATGCCAGGTATTTTGCAACAGGCTTTCTACATCAAACAGGTTTGGTCCAGCAATATCCATAAATGATATTCAGCTTTCTGGAAAAGAAGGGTGTATTGGATCCAATGGGACAGATTTATCCTTAGCAATTGATTTTCTTGTGGTTAGCAGTGGACAGCTCTGCTTAAAGGTTGGTAAATAATTTTAGATTTGCTATATCTACAGGACATAATCCAAGAGAAGGAAAACCCATCGGTGAACATACATTGGTGAGTAAATTGATGGGGGTTCAGACGGGCTAATCCTGCCAAACCTAAATATTCCATTTTGTAGGATGTGAATGTAGTGTTGAGGTTCTCGAGAGGACTGTATATTCAGACGTGCAAAAACACTCCAAGTGTGATTCATATTCGGCATTTCCAGATATCCCAAAGTTGTATATGAGGAAATGTTTGAATGTATATGAAGTCTGTACCAGAGAATTTCAATCAAATAAGGGCCGGTTGCTCATTACTTTGCAGAAACAATTCAGACCAGTGACTCCAACACTTTTTCCAGGTAGCAAAAGACACAATTGATGGACGGTATGCAGAACAAATCCAAACATTCACCCCCAGTCAAGAGATCTGGGTTAAATTCATCATTATTTTGCTCACCATGCCACCCCAGTTTAGACCTGGCCATATGCAAATCAGTCTTGACCCTGTGCCTCATGGGAACAGTCCAGCCCGAAATGCCACGCCTGGTCCTCCCTGGACTGGAAACAAGCATCCTAGGACCGGTTTCGGGGTTTCACCCCTCATCAGCCAGGATAGCTTGAATCCAGTGGCACAGTGAGCCCGGGACCCACGTCTGGGCATACCCAGCGCACTTAGGGTAGGCAAAATCGCCATTGCAGAAGCAGGAATTAATGTAACTTTAGAGCACATTCAACAAGAGGCGCAATGGCCTCAAAAGCTCATTACTGAGGCTCTAGCTTAAAGGACATTAGGAGTATCGCAGATTCATATTCTGATTAAACATTTAGGAAGTTTTCTTTGTAAACCTATTGTGGATGTTGCTTCTGTGGTCATGACTAAGCTTTGAACACGCATACTCTGAGCCTCTGTCCTGACAAACAAAAATGTTCTAGCTATTAAGGACAAGAAGAGGATTATCCATCCCAAAGTATTATTGGCACTGCCGAAATACTGTCAATTTGAGTATGATCTATAATTAAGTTTGTATCTAAATGCAATAACCTTTGGTCCCAACAGTGTTGATTTTATGTAATAACCAGACAGAGGTTACTTCAATTTTCTATTACAGGGGCAGAACAGAAGTAAAAATGAAA
Source organism: Calotriton arnoldi (assembly GCA_963921515.1). Classification (NCBI taxonomy): domain Eukaryota; kingdom Metazoa; phylum Chordata; class Amphibia; order Caudata; family Salamandridae; genus Calotriton; species Calotriton arnoldi. The sequence continues at coordinate 1,987,415 of CAWUFW010002037.1, forward strand.
CTGGAGGCGGAGATTGAAACAATTACATTTGACAACATGACTGAATGGAAATAAGGTTTCTCTAGCAGATTTATGGACTGCTACAGAGGAGAAAAGTCTGAAGAAGGCTGTTCAGAAGTTAGAGTGCTGCAGTTTAATTGTATTGACAAAATTTCAGGATTCTCAGAGGCAAGATGTCTAAGATTTATGGGGTTGAATCCATTTTGATTGGTGAATGGACTATGGATGTAAAGTGAAAAGTTTCATGGGAAATGTAGTTTAGTGTTTTATACTTTTTCCAGTATAAACACCAAACTACATTTCCCATGAAACATTCGCTGGCAGTTGCTAATTTACAGTAAAGAAAGCATAATTGTGTCTTTTTAGATAATAGAACTGAAAAATTGATGCAACAGCCAGAACATTTTCTATTCACATTTCCCCCAAAAAGCAAAATATTTGTCATAGTTTTTATCTGCTGTAAATGCAGGTGTGAAATCAGATGTACACAAAATGAGGTGGAAAGCACCTAGTTGACCAATTTAGGCAGAAAATACACTGCCCCCTCGCCCCCCAAAAAATAGGTAAAACGGATAGGTCTCACTCTTGAAAGGCTGATACACTTGCCTTAACACGTTTTCGTACTGGCAAAGGGTAATTCTAAAATGCCAACAACGCATGCGGACTCAAGGGCAGCCATATGGGAAAGGTTTTCTAATATAGAAAAGCCATTTCAAGATGTGTGTTCACAACCATTTTGCCATTTTTACACTTACTATTCAAACACTACAAAGTTCCATTTTTAGAAAAATAAACAAGAAAAAATTAAAATCAAGTGTACAGGGGTGTGAAAGGTCAGGACCTGCCTTTTAGCACTTTGATGCTACCGGACCCTCTAGGGGAGAAAAAACTTGGGATATACAGGTAAAAATAGGAGTGGAGCAAGAAACTACAACAAACCTGGTGCTTAAGAAATCTGAGACACCCAAAAACATCTAGCGCAATGACTTTGAGGTCGTAGGCAAACAAATACTGCTGCAGTAGGTTTTATTGTATGCCAATTTTAATTCCTATGTTCTATAGGAGCATATTGAAAAGCATAATTTGGAAAATAACAAATCCCTTGACTAACTGCCACAAGCCATCTCAACTTGGTATTGGACACTAGAGGACCGAGAGATTTGGCTTCCCAGTGCCAAGAGTCTCCAGACAGATAGGCCTCCTTACTGTACGAGATCTTTACCTGCCCATCAGCTTGGCCTTAAAGCAGGAGCTAATGAGGCTGCGACTGGGGCTAGTTTCATTGAAACTGTACTGGTACAGCCGGAGGAACTGATTAGCATGACAGACGTTGCCACTTTTGCACAAAAGCAGGCGGAATCCTTAATCCATATCCTCAGCATCTGTGAAAAGCTGCTCCAACTAAGAAAAGTCTGGCTGCGCCCAATATTGTATTGTAATTGCATTTGTATAGCGCTTACTACCCCAGACGAGGCGTCGAAGCGCTTTTTCGGCGAGTAGCACGCTACTCCGGGACCCATAGAGGATTAGTGTTGAATTAGTATAGTGAAACATGCAAGTAAATTTTAAGTGGTGGATATGTTAGTCAGTTATTTGGATTCAGAAGGATAGCGGAGGGATAGAAGAGGGAAAAAGGTTTGCATATATATAGCGCTTCTAACCCCTGATGGGGTGTTGAATTGCTTTTTTTTGGGCGAGTACGCTACTCCGGAAACCCATAAAGGATTAGTGGTGAATTAGTATGGTGAAATATGAAAGTAATTTGAGTGGTGGATATTAGTCAGTTATTTGGAGTGAGAAGGATAGTGGAGGGATAGAAGGGAAAGAAAGGTTTGCATTCATATAGCGCCTGTTACCCCTGGTGGGTGTTGAAGCGCTTTGTTGGCGAGTAGCACGCTACTCTGGAACCCATAAAGGATTAGTGGTGAATTAGTATAGTGGAATATGGAATTAGTGAAGTGAACATGCTAGTCTGTTATTTTGATTAAAAAGGATAGTTGTGGGATAGAAGAGTGAAGGATTTCTTTTTGTAGGTCATAGCAGTAGGAGGAGGCTTTTTGATGAGTAAAAAGGGTTTTTGGAGGGGAAGAGTCAGAGGGAAGAGTTTAGAAAGGTTTGTCTTGGGCATTGGTACAGTAAAGGAGGTGTCAGAAGATATGGCGAGCTCTATACATTAGAACTTGCCACGCAGCCTTTGAAGCATGCCTGAGAAGAGCCCTCACAGCACGATTCCTTACGTTTCTGAAAGCGGCCCTGGCACTACCTACATATACATCAGATGCTGTACCTTCAATAGAGTGCTGAAAGCATCACACTGAATGCTCAATTTTTTTAGTGGGCTTCACATGTTTTTGCTCTACAGAATGACTAATTGTGACAAAATTAGCTCTCCATGTTTGAGAAATTTTTGTAAGTAGTTGCATATTAACCTGGGCTAAGTTTAGATGTATTGAGCTTGGACAAGTGCATTTTTGATTAAAACATTATGGGGCCAGTTCTTTAGCCAATTTAGGGGCAAAAAATGCACTTTAGATCTTTAAGAATTTTAATATTTAGCATCCTATATTTGTGTATTAAAAACGTACAGGGATTCTTGATCACTTTTCTAAATTTAAGCAATTTCTAACTTGTGTAGGTTTTAAGCCTCCCATTAGGCCAACGTAAGTATTTCTAACCTAAGACTACCTCTTTTGGAGTGACAATGCCTCCATAAAGGCCTGTGCGGGATCTGTGATGCGCCACAACTATACACCACTCTTATTAGAGTGGTTAAGGGAAAAGACCCTTTTCTTTATGCAACCCTCCCCCACTCTAGAAGTGGCATGCTTTATCAGGTTCACCCGGACTCCTAAAGGTCGGGTGGGCTCAACCAGATTTCAGGGAGTTCTTATGAAGGTTGTTTAAGGGGGCGTAACGTTAAAGATAAAATTCCTCACACACTCCCAAGGTATCCCTTTAATGGTGGGCAGGACCTAGTTACTTTATTTCTTAAACTTAGGTCAACCTTTAAAAAAAGCCATGCCTGTTTATTAAGCATCTTCTTAATGTTAGCTCGAAGTCCAGTCCAGTGCTACTATTGACCAGGGAACCGCATGGAAAGGTCAGGAGGGATGCATGCGGCCCCCGAGCCGTACTTTTGATTATCAGTGCTTTAGAGGATCGAGGCAGCTGCTCTGCACCAGCCTCCAGTGCATAGAGCTCAGAGGCGAACCAGTAGACTAGACTGCCCAAGGCTATTGCAGGTGCTTTGTCTGTCAGTGGTTGAGGTATGTAGGATGCACCATAGGTTGGCCATTGCCTGGTAGTAATATCCCTGGGGGTTCATGCATGTGCCACCTTCCTGATGAGGGAGGGGGGGGGGGGGGGAGAGATTGGAATGACCTGTTGGGCCCTTACGTGGCCAAGTAGTAATTCAATAGTTATCTAGGCCAAACTGTTTACATTGTGTGGTTATGGCTACTGTTTTCAGTTCTGCATCGATAGGAACTATGTATCAGCACATTTTGATATGCAGAAAAGTTTCCGGTTTCCCAGTTCTCTAGTGGATATTTGCCACGACCTTCTGTTCGCCTGGGAAGACGTGTCAGCAGCACCCAGAATAGGTAATAAAGGCCTGGTGCTGTAGGAGTCAACTCCTGGCAGGAAGCCACACAGAGTGTCAGCCCAAAAGCCAAGCTTTAAAGGGGAAGTCACCTTTGAAAGGCAAATGGTAAACACTAGAGGTGCTGCGCTTTTGTTCAGGAACACAGGCTGGCGGGGGTGTGGGGGGCACTGGCCATAAAGGTTTTTCCATAGATGTGCAGCCCACAGGTAGTCACATCGCTAGGGCAGGCTACCGAGCTCCACACACCAAGAGTGCCAACATCTCGGTAAGAATAGAGCACTCTGGGGTAGCTAGAGGCCACACTTCACTGGAAGTGGTCATCAGGCGGAAGGACTGCAACCTCACCCGAGGGAACTTTGTGCATAAAAGGAGCACCAGTGGCACCAAGAACTCTAGTCTTGCTTCACTGGAGAAGAGGCCCGAAGGCCTGCCCTCAAGACCCTGGAACCAGCAAAGAGGCTGCACCTGCTGCTCATTGGACTAGCGTAGAAAAGGACTGCGCCTTTGTTCTGCTCGTGGAGAAGTGGTCACCTGATCCCAGCCAGAAGCAAGAAACTTCAAGAGTCAGTTTGCCGAATTCCTGTTCACAGCACCAAAAAGCTGAAGTAGTCTGCATGATTAAGCTGGTAGCAGAGATCACCAGATCACGTGCAGCCTAAGAGACTAGGACCCGAAGCTCAAAAGTTGTACCCGGGTCTGCTGGACTGGAGAATCACTGGACTGTAGTATAGTCGCCCAGAAGACGAGTTATCGCCAAAAGGAAAACGCTGATTCTGCAGTGCTGGGGGCTGGTAGCCCAGTGGCGACTGGACTTCTGCTGATCCCAAGAGGGCTTAGACAGACCCCCAGGATATTATGGCCTACGTTTGCAAATTTTGCGGCACAAAAATGAAAATCTAGCGGCACAAAAATGAAAATCTAGCGGCACAAAAATGAAAATCTAGCGGCATTATTTTACTCTCATTCCCTTTTAGCCCTAAATCAATTAAACCTGTTTTAGCATAATATTCCACTTTGAAATAGGCATTTGTAAAGTTTCTGCAGCTCTACGGAAGCACAGCTCCAATCTACTATCCTCGTGGGAGTGGGCTGTATTTCTCCCTGGGATGTTCTAGCGCCCATGTATACACCCCTGTCAGGGCACCGCTTTCACCACTCCCTGGTTTCAGTCACACAGCTCCCTTCACTCCCTGATTTCAGTCACAGCCCCCCTTCGCACCCTGGGTGCAGTCACACAGCCCCCCTTCGCTCCCTGGGTGCAGTCACACAGCCTCCTCTTGTGTCGCATGCACTGACTCCCTTTTATGGGTAGTGCTGACAGGACAAACATCTCGCAATAATCATCCTTCAGAACCAGGTTCCCCCGTTCCAAATTCAGCAGCTCTGACCATGGTGTCACATCCTCTTCCCCACTCAACACCCTTCTGCCCCACTGAGAGAAACTCGCACTGCCGTCAACTACAACCCAATTGTGCCCCGCTATAAACACCTGGATGCGGCTCAATTTAAATTACGCACTAGACAAGAGCGAAATGCTGCCTACAAAAAAAAGAAACAAGCCGGAACATGGTTACTTTAACGCTTTTACACTCACTATTCAGAAATCAGTGAGTGCTTTTGCCTGAAAAGTTAAGGACATTAATACAGGGCACGGAATAGACCCATTTCAATGTCCATTGCTTATATCCTTACAAAACATAAGCAGTATGGTTAAAAGATCACTTCCCTAAACAGAGCCGCAGTACACATTCTGTTTTCCAATCCACGTGTTGCAGTACCTCCAGGATTGGTGCACTAGTTCCCCGCCCGGGGGAAAACAACGCTATTCAAAGAAAGACAAGCAAACAAAAGTAGCGCTTCACTTGCAAACTCTAGAGTGGCGCATGTGTTTGGGTGTGAATAAAATCAATCTGGCCACTTTGCTACCACTCTGTCTGGCTTTATTTAGTTTTCATATTTTGAACCTTTTATTCCCTCAGCTGCACTTTGGAACACTGCTTTAAATGGGCCGGTACTGTCCGGTACGGAGTACCAGCACTTATTTTGAGAGAGAACCGGCACTTCAAGAGAAATGCAATACCTTTAATTGGAGAGTACTGGCTCTTCCCAGAAACAGGCAGATACTCTGGTACAGAGTACCTGCACTGCTATTTTTCCATTTCAAGCACTGCTTTGGAATAGAAAAATGTCAGAAAAAGACTACATTTCCACTGTTTTTAGGTCTCACGCCTAGCGTTGCAGTGCGTAACACTGCTCACGCAGCGCGAGACCTCTTGTATGGGGTTTTGAAACGGACCTAGGAATCGCACACGCTCGTGCGATTCGTTTTTCCCCCCGGCTATTGGGCTTTGCGTGCGTCTTTATAAGAAAGACAGCACGCAATTGGGCAAAGGCGGGCGCATGTCCCGCCTTTGCCGCGCCCATTCCCACTGGTGTCTAGCACGCGCAGCAGCGCGCGTTCGCCTCGCTCCCTTTCTCCCCCCCTGCTACTCTGTGGTGCGCGCGCACCACTGGTTTATATTGGCGCCTATTCACTCCAGCAGACCTTTTTAGGGGGGGAAAAAAAGACGTGTTTATGTTTATTTCACATGCACTTGAGTTTGGCACAAGATGTCCTCTGCGAATATTTGAAAACAGACTATTTTGATGACAGCAAAGCGTGGGGGCGGTAGTGACTCAGCCGCACTGAGGGGCTCTGTTCTCCCCGGATCATCTTTACGCATTGATTAATTCATGCACCAGCCGGGGGTGGATCGAACAAACTGCGTGCGTTATGCGCCCCTCTGCCGGGAACATTCTTTCCCCTGAGTCAGTAGCCGGTGCCGCTATTATGCTGAGACTTCATGGGCAGCGAGCTCCCGCATCCCCGTCCATTCATAGAGCGCAGATTCTGAGAAAGCAGAGAGTGGGCGTTCTTTAACGCAAGAGTGCCCCCTGCCCCCGTGTGCGTGTGTTTTTCCCTGCACATGCTGCCGACCCATGAACCAGTTGCCTGGCTACCGAGAGAGAGCCAGGGATGGAGTCGAGTACAGCAGCGCGAGCAATGTACACAACAATTAACATGCCACCAGACCAGTATTTCACCGGCACCACTGGTACATTAAAGTCTGACGCCAGTTCCCTTAAAGTCTAATTCTCCTTGTTCTGTATCTGAGAACAGAGCCGGCTTTTGTTAAGATAGCGCCCTGGGCGGAGAGAAATCTAGCGCCCTTGCTGATGCTAAGAAATGAAATGAGGCAGCAGGGGGCCCTTTTGCGTTTGGTCAGTACCGGATGAGGAGGGACTGGCCCCAGAACACAAGCGTCTCCGGACCTCCCCGAGCTCGCCCAAATCACCCACAGCGGAGCTGCCTCACATGGTTGGTGTGTGTCAGCAGGGGTGAACCAGTGAGGGGCGGCAAGGAAGGGGGCAATGGGTGTTAAAACATTGCCCATAGTATAATAATGAAGGATTAACACCACTTGATGGCAAATCGGAGAGAAACGAGGACGCAGGGACACGGACGCGGCTGGAGGAAGAAGACAGTGGTGCTGCTGGCATTAGCTTAATGCACTCAGCTCTGTGCGCCCCTTGGAATATTGGCGCCCTGGGCCTAGGCCCAGCTCGCACATGCTATAGGCCAGGTCCTGATCTGAGAACTAGTGCCAAGGGTAAACGGATGGGGTAAACTGCAGGCACTCGGCTCGGCAGAAAACCCAAGCAGTATAGTCTTGAGGCGCACACAGAGCCAGTGATGAGACCCGTGCAGGCAGGTTTCTCGTTCCTGCCACTACTTCTCTCTCACCATATGATGAACAGTTAACCGTTGTCGCATTGAATATCCCTCATTTCAGTCTGCAAGGCAGTCTAAAGGCGATGGACAAGAAGCTCTGGAGGCTGCAAGATGAGTCAAATAAAAAAAAAAAAATGTCCCGTTTCCTCACCAGAAAACAATTAGCACATAAATATTTTGAACACAATTACTGTGTTCGTGGTTCATGCACTACATGTTTACATACAATACTCAAATTCCTTCCTATCAAGTTCACTTTACATACCTCTTTATAAAAATAAATGCTTTCAATATATACAGTAAGCATGATAAGGACCTTGACTGGCACAGGGCCAAACAACTAGTAATCCAGCTTCCCCATACCACTTATTTTCGTTTGTTAAAGTCTTTAAAAATGCCCATATCAAATAGCAGCCCACACTTTGTTTAAAACATTAAAGGGACTTTTGTAGAGCAAATATGACTAAAGCTGTATTTATAACACAGAAAACCAGTTTACAATCACTACCTCAACCCAACATCCTGTTATTGAGATTAAATCACTTTTTTCTCCAGGTATCTAAAAATAAGAAAGTATGGTACATTGTTGCTGACAAGGTCACTTCAGTCTTGGCTTCATCCCAACATATAGTGATCTTGTTCAAATAACACAATTTAAGTCACATACAATGTAAAGACTTCACGAACTGTGAAACTATGTTACAAAACTCTTCCCACATAAAAAAAAAAAGACAAACCGCTCCTAACAGTACGCAGAGATACGTAATTTTTATTACCTTGTAGTATTACCATACTGTTAGAAGCGGTCTGCCTTTTTCTCTATTGCAAGAGATTTTATATTACAGTTTAATAGTCCCTAAAATCTTCACAGTTAATATGGATTAAACTGTGTGATTTACGCAAAATTAATATATGCTACAGTGACGCCAAGACTTAAATAACATTGTCAGCCACAATGTAACACATTTCCCACTTTTTTAGGTTTATGGAAAGAAAACTGATTTGAACATAGTGTTTAGCTGAGTTTATGATTCAAACTGGTTTCCAATGGGATAATTAGCATCTCTAGTAGTACTTGCTCTACAAATGCCCCTTTAATATTTGAAAAATAAAGTGTATGGGCATTTTTACATTTTAAATGTATATAATTATAAGAGCGCTTCTATCATACTGGTAAAAAAAAAAAACAGCTGTATCTAACGTCCACTGGTTCTCCCACAAAAATAAATCTCACTACCTCTCTATCTTGCCTCTCCATACCTTCTCTTCACTAACCCACTAATTTCTCAACATCTCTGCAACTATCCCTTTATCCCATCTTTTTCTCTCTCGTTCATTCGCACTATATACCTTATTTTTCCCACAAAATGTTTGCTTTCACTAATATACCCAAACAGCTTTACATTTCACTCTCTTTCACTCTTTTCTCTCTATTTTCTAGCTATACCTTATCTCTCATAACTAACTCACCCTCTCAATTCTGATTGCTGCTCTCAAACCGCTGTCCCTGAGGCTATTTCACTTGCTACGACATTTCCACACCACACAGTTCCATCACACAATTTCATTCCACAACACACTTTCAATGCACAACAAATTCCCACTAAACACCACATAAATCCACAACACACTACATACAAACCACACCACGACAAACTTGCACTCCACATCATACCACATAATGCCAAAAACACACACACAATCCCACACCACAGCGCACACAGATTTAAATTCATACTACATAACAGCACAACAAAAATCCTGTCCATAAAATTACAATCAAGTTCATACCGTAGAAATGCACTCGCCATACATCCACTATTTTACACATACCAACACAACATAAAAAACTCATTATTACACTCAATATATTTCCACACGCTTCCACATATTTCAGCACCACACAATTAAACTACACAAAATTAAATTAAAAATCACATACATTCCACAACACAATTTCACTACACAACACACATTTTTACAAAACACCACACAACTCCCCAACACACCACATACATTTAAACCACACCACAATTTTATTATTACAGCCTAAAAAAACAAAACACCACATGATGCAATTACACTACACGAGACTTCTTAACACAATACCATTCTGCATAATTCTACTACACAACACACATTCACACTACACATAATTCCACTACACACTCCACATAAGTGTACTTCATACCATAACACATAATTACACTCAATACACATCCACTTGTTGCCACACATTTTCACACCACACAATTCAGTTCAACTCAACGTCCAAGTCCAAGTCCAAGTCGCCTCTGTGCAACGCCGTCTGCAAACTTATTTGAGGGTCGTAGAAACAGAAGCGGTCTTGGTGAGCCTGCACCCTTTGCTACAGCTAAAAAAAATGCACTTTTAATGCAGGCATCCATTCTTTTTAAAATACCATTTCCCTTCTCCTCCTGCCATCTGATTTTTATAACGCTACCCCTGGCTCTCTCTTACCCTACCCCACCGTCGTCCTCCCACTGCACACTCTTTGCTCCCTACCCTCATTCGCATTGTTTGCCAGCCCCAATCACCCTTGCTGATTTAAAACATTGCGCTTCACATCGCGCAGCAGCACAGTCGGTAAAAGTACAAAAAACAAACCCTATTGCACGGTCAATGCTTGCTGCATCAGTGCTTTTTTTTTAGATCTTCAGTTTACGGTGGGGCTCTAATCCTATACCATCCATTGCCAGCTCATGGTCCTATAACTCAGGTGTGTTAAAGCTGCAGAATCACCCAGTGTTGTGTTCCGTTAATTACTAAAATAGATTAAAGCAAAAAAGGCCACTCTAAATATTAATTTTATTGGTTTATTTTGCCTTGAAATCTTATAAAACAGCCTTCAGCCACTTGTGTTTTTATTATATATATATATATATATATTTTTTTTTTTATTAAATCATACGTAGTCCCTGTCACCCACTATACATTCCATCCTGCATTTTAAGATCCTTTCTTTGTATTTTTATTTATCCATCCACACCCCTTTACATTAATATAGCCATTACTGTACTGTTGCTATAAAAGCTGATAATATGATATAGTGTGCACTTACTTTAAATCACCCCACTGCAAACATAAAAACAAATAAAAAATAGCCATTTACAATGCCAATAGCTCCAACTCCAACAAATGCGAGACCTATTGCATTGCAAATGCGTGTTCTTTTTTGGATCCATTTCACAGGGGAACAAATCAACGAAAGAAAGAGGAGGGTGAGAACCGTTTCCGAAGTCGGGGTTTTAAGTAAGAGAGGACGAGCTGCTGGACAGAGGGAATAAGAGGGAGGAAGAAAGAAAGGGGGAGGGCAGCTGAAGCGGCAGAGCAGACACTCATTGTATTCTCTGCCCAAGAAGGAAAAGGCGAGTCCTTTCCCTTCTCTGCCCGCCCCCGTGCTGGGATTCCAATTTTTGACATTCTTTCCTGCAATTATATGAACAGCAGTCGAGCCTGCAAGCTGGAGAGCAGAGAAGCGATACTTTACTCTTCTCGCTCCTCTTTCATCAATATTGTAATGGAGGAAGCAGGCAGCTAATACGGCTGCACAGCACTGTTCATGTGGTGACGTATGTGCGTACAGCCAATAAAATGGCAATTTTTTTTATGCCTGCCGGAAGACTTTTTGCGGTCGGTTTGGTAAATATCGAGGCCATCACTCTTGCCAACTGATTTCGCGATTGTCGTGAATCGCGAAATACTGGAGGGTCTGCTTAGAGGGACATCAACCCCTGTGACCAAAATCACCTCACCAGGGACACGGACCGAGTAGCTGCCCGAGGAAGACCTTCATCTTTGAATAACACCAGCATCCAGTAAACCCTTGCATCAGTATCACACCGTGGAAGTCAATAGCAAGGAGCCACAAATGCTGGAACTGAAGACTCCTCTTAGCCATGTAACCGTTTAATACCTTATACCTTGTTGGTCCCCTTTACTGGCTCTGTCGACGTTGGTCAGCCAAACTAACTCCAAGTAACCACATTCCATCTTAAAGCTATTCTTTAAGTTTGTCAATTGTTGAATGTCCCAATCCTTGTTGACTATTAAGTTACGGGCTGATCTACTGTTTCTTGTAACTTCAAGATCTCCAGAACCCTCTAGTGGATCTTTTTCGTTTTGGTGCCCATAAATTCATTAAAATATCACCCATTTTTAGGTCTCGCGCCTAGCGTTGCAGTGTGCAGCACTACTCGCACAGCGCCAGACCTCTAGAAAGGGCTTTAGAAAGCTAACCACACGCTTGTGCGTGTGGTTTTGCTTTCCGCGACTGCCATTGCCTTTCGCGTGCTTTAAAAAAAAAAATCCAGCACGCAATTGGGCAAAGGCGGGCGAAAGTCCCGCCTTTGCTCCGCCCATTCCAGTCGGTGGCCAGCACGCGCAGCAGCGCGCGTTCGCCTGGCTGCCGCGCTCCCTTCCCCCCCCTCCCCCCGCGGTGCGCGCGCACCACTGGTTTTTATAGTTAATCTAGCACTCCATAGAGTGTATGTGTTTGCAGCCCTCTAAATAACACCTCATCCTTCCAACTGTTTTCAGCTTCTTCGTCGCAGTATTCTTCTCGATGGAATCAGTACTCTCCATTTAACAGCTGCACTAACATTTGCGTGCTCTGTTGCTGTGGCGGTGATGGAAATCGTTATTTGTAACATGCCTCATGGGTATAATTGATTGTTCATTGCTGAAATAGGTCTTCTGTTGGGATTTGCGCAACATTCGGGACTAGACTCCAGAAGTTAAGAGCATTTTCCGTGGAACAAAATGAGTTTGTTTTCTTGAGCAAAATCTAGAGTTTCCAATTTCAGACAATAACATTGTACGATCCCATGCTATTAGACCTGTTTTTCATTCCTTTACATGTTTCAGACACTGTAGTATATATGCAGTCTGTTTGTAGAAATAAAACGACCTTGCTTTCATATAGACATGGCCAGAATTCGTTGCGCAATTCCAAGGCATTATAGGGCTGTAGGAATTCCTATTAACAAGCAAAATATATATATTTTCTTTGTACTCGCAACGAAGAACGGCAATGTGCTGCATTTCTGTACTTCAAAATGACTATCGCGTTTTATAGGCCCTGCTAGACTTAAGTGGTTGTTGTGTGGCGTAGAGAAACCTGTACCACCTACTGTAAAAAACAAATCGTGAATTTATATGTTGTAAATAAGAAGCGAACACTCTACGTAACTGTAGTAGGTATACGTTTTGTCACCTCCACCATGTTACCTGAAATGTCTGATCTAATATACTTCGCTCTATTATAAAGCGCCCTGACACCTCTGGGTAAAGTAGGCGCTATATAAAAATAATTAAATAAATCAATGCTGCACAGCTATCCCGGAGGGTCTGCTGTGACTGGGGAAGGGGCAGCATTATATTACAAAGTCACTATTGGACTCCCTGATACTGGACGTGAGCAATGAGCTGTTTCAGTGTAAATTCCAAGTGAACAAACAAATGTTTTCTCCTGAGTCATATGGTGGTGTATGTATTTTTGTAAATGTGGACTAGTTATGCGCAGCGGGGGGAAACAAGCACTGGCAAAGCCAATAGGTTTTGCCTATGCGAGATCTATTGGCTGTCAATATTTTTTTAGTTTACATTTGGTCTGTTTCATTAATTCACGTCATTCTTATGGTGGGACTCATAATGGGGTTTTATGTTTACATGGGGTTAAAATATGTATATTTCAGCACTGAATTTTTTAATGCAGTTTAGGTTTAAAACATCACTTAAAATTCTATGGTACAAGTTTTTGAGGTGTAAGTATTAGTGGCATGTTGGTGTTTGTGCATTTATCTTATACACTGCACGTCAATGGTTTAGGTAAGTAAGCGTCTTGTGAAATTATGCATGACTGCTGATGAACTTTTTTTCTATACTAAGGGCTATCAGCCCAAAATGCATTGTGTTCATAGCTAGATGGTGGGTGAGATGTGAATTCTAATGTGCTGATGTATAAGGCCTGGTTGGGCATTGCTTGAGCATTGAAGTTTGAAAGTCACGCTGTCTCCGTGTGTATACTGGACTTAAGAAATAGATCAAATATGGCTTAACTTGATTACTTGGATAATAATTGGTTTCATGTTGATTGATTCTTCTAACTTTTTGCGCACATGGCGGTGCAGCTCGTTCACTGGTTCACGGAGGCGCACCTGACAGTTTTGGAATTCATTCATGTGCATTTGGGGCAGAGCACAAAACGGGCCAGCACACAAATTCTTACCCATCAGCATTCTTGAAAATTGTTAATTTAGAGAAACGCAAGGTGTGCATTCCATCACTTGTATTTTTGGGGGCTTCTACAGTGCCACGTGCAAGTTTCGTGCTGGGACGGTCCACACTTTCATGCTTACATTGTGGGAAATGCCCCGAGTACCCTTTTTCTTGAGCCTGACAGTGACATAAGAGTGAGGTTTATTTTTCATTATATATATCTGATGCATAAATCTGTAATGATGGCTGTCCCAGGGCGAGTCTAACTGTGCTCCGACAACACAGAGCAAACGAGGAGAAAAACACTGCCATGCCTCACGTAACTGCCTAATAATGTTATTTATGCCTGAATCACAGTGCATAAGTTCGGTAATTTTGTACGTTAGGAAGATGTTACAACTGTTATAAACTATTTTTAAACAGTTCCCTTTACTGTTCCTTACTCTTCACTTAGTGGGACAGTGATATGCCCACCATCCTCAACGCCCTCTGAGTTATCAGGTGTGAATTTCTTGGTGATGGATTAATCCACATGGAGGTTGTTACTATGGGGAAACGTTTTGTGGCCTTCAGCCCAGGGCTTTAAATGAGCCAGGTCCTAACGGTGCTCAGCACCAGCAGTTCTGCAAAGCAGGTCCTGAGACTGGTCCCTATCGGGCTCTCTGAACTTTTGTTTCCTAACTTTCATTCTTTGTCAACCTTAGGCTCCTCTAAATACAAACCTTAGGTTTGCAGCGCATAATTAAGAGTGTACTTTATGAGCACCACCAAAACATCACTCAGCACCAGGCCAGCACCATCTCAGCATCACTCTACAGCACCTCACCAATGCTCAGTATCACCTCACCAGTACTCAGCACCAGCAGAGCACCACCTGAGCAACACCTCAACATAAGCGCACCAGCGCAGCATCTCCTCAGCACCAGCATCTCCTCAGCACCAGCATCTCCTCAGCACCAGCATCTCCTCAGCACCAGCATCTCCTCAGCACCAGCATCTCCTCAGCATCACCCAACACCATCTCAGCACCACCTCTGCATCAGTGCACCACCAGCACAGCACCAACGCAGCATCAGCACATCACCACCTCAGCGGCAACTCTGCATCGTAGCAGCACCTCTTCAGAATTAGTGCAGAACCATCTCAGCACCAGCTGAGCAATGAACCACCTCAGCATCACATCCGTACAAGCACACCACCACCTCAGTAACTCAGCACCACAAAATTCTGTTACACTTAATACCATTTGATTACTATCCACATAATTCTACAGCACACCATGCAACATATTTCCACTACACAGCTCATCACCACACAATTCCACAACAATTACAATATAACCCATCTCTCACTCCCACTACCCCCTTCCATCTTGCAATCCCACTCTCCCCTCATCCTTCCCTCATACTCCCCATCTCCTCTCTATAATACCTGCTCATACATGCTACCTTCCGGTACCGCCTAGCGCTGTGCAGTAGTAAACCTTTCGCCTCCCCCTCCCTAGAAGCCCCTCCTACTCATCTCGGTCTCTGTCTCTCTCGTATCATCTCTCTCATCCCTATCTCTCGCTCTCTCATGCACACGTCCCGCCTCTCTCATATGGTTCACTTCAGGTCTTTGAGCACAATATCTTTCCTGTGCCTTTTCAGATGTTTGTCCCGCAAATCCACGCTTTCCTCCCCTTCTTCGGTGTCTTTTGCGTACACAAACACTCCATATTTATACCACTGTGGCCTGCTGTCACTTCTTTCTCACACATTCTTGCTGCTCCTGTCAGTTCATTCACCACTTCGTGCAAAAACTACCTCTCTATCTTCCTTTCTATCTATTTTCTGCAGCTCTCACCCCTGTTTATCATGCCACATAATTCCTCTACACAAATACACTACACACCACACAATACCACCCCACACAATTCCACAAACAATTACAATGCAACCCAAATAATTCCAGTCCACACCACTTACATCCACAACACTCCAAACAAAACACAGGGGTAAAAGACATTACCATTTACAACACCAATAACTCTTAACTCTCGTAAATGCGAGACCTATTGCATTGCAAATGCTTGTTATAAATTGGTGTCCGATTTAGAGTGTCTAGTTTTTCTTCAACTGTTTTGGTGCTGTTTAAATGCTTTACACGCGTTTCTTTATGTAAGCCTGACTGCTTAGAACGAACAAAGCAAACAAGGAGATGGACGGAGTGCTGAAACTTTTCAAACACTCATCCCCAGTCACAGATCTGGGTTGAATCCATCATTCTTTAGCTCACATTGCCACCCCAGTTCAGACAGCTATATGCAAATCAGTCTCGACCCTGTGCCTCATGGGAACAGTCCAGACCGAACTGCCAAGCCATGTCTTTCCTGGACCGGAATCAAGCATCCTGGGACCGGTTTCAGGCTAACAGCCCTCATCAGCCAGGCTAGCTTGAATCCAGTGGCAAAGTGAGCAAGGGACCCACGTCTGGGCAAAAACGATATATTTAGGCCCAGATCTCTGTACTGGGGTGAATGTATGACATTGTTCTGCATTCTGTCCATCAATTGTTGTTTTTGCATGTCACCCCGAGTGGGACTATGTAGGAAAGTGGGTTTCTGTTGCAGTAACCCCCCCACTTTTTGCCTGATAACTGATGCACTTTTCCTTGGTGTGCCCTGGATCCCTGCCAATCAGGTACCCAGGGCCTGTGTTCTTTCCCTAAAAACTGTACTAAGCCTAAACCCAATTGGCATCTCTGGCCACATGTAAGCCCCTGGTAAATGGTACCCTAGATACCCAGGGCACTGTGACCAGAGAAGACCCCTAAGGGCTGCAGCACTTATTGTGCCACCCTTAGAGGCCCTGTACCCTGACACACACACACACACACACACACACACACACACACTGCCCTTGCAGGCTGAGTGTCTTCGTGCAGAACAAAACAGTCGACATGGCACACATCCCTGTGTGCCATGCCCACAAACACACTGCCCTGGCATACCTCAGTCACCCCTCTAGCTGGGTGCCCTATGCCAGTGGTGAGGGTACAGGTGCATGAGCCCTGTGCCCCTACAGTACCCAGGTCCATTCCTGGGCACTGTAAGTGCAGTGCTGCCATTCCGAGTATATGGTGCTGGGAGGTCGTCAGCACGAACTCCACAGCACCATGATGGCTGCACTGAAGACTGAGAAGTTTGGTATCAAACTCCTCAGCACAGTAAACCCACACTGATGCCAGTGTGGGATTTACTAGTAAATGCACGACAGAGGGCAACTTGGAGTTGCCCCCTGAACCTAACCTACAATCTACGTCTTGTCTGAGGGGCTGCCTAGGCTGCCACACAGCAGACATGTTGCTGGACCCCTGGGTAGAGAGCCATCCGCTCTCCCGGGCCTGCAACAATGCACGTCCTGGGCGAGGTGCTAGGCCTCCTCCCCAGGATGGGCAGGGGAAGCTTCAAAGGCATTCCGCCTTTCTGAGCTTCCCCAGACCACTTGCTGTACTCAGCAACTGGCCCCCACCGGTTCTTCCCCATCCTGGCGGGAAGACTGGCGGGAAACAACAAGGGAGGAAAGGGGTGTGCCAGCCTCTGCCAACCCCACCCCTCAGGTGGGGGAGGCAAGGTGAAGCACATCTCCGGGCTCTCGCCATATTGAAGATGGGGAGCCCTGCCCAATCAGGACTAGGCTCCTGCCCCCCTCCCACAGGAGAGTGGCAGGATAGGGAGTGTACCCACCCTCAGGGCAGGGACCCATTGGTCCCTGCCCTTTACCTACCTGTAACGCCCTAAATCTAGTATTTAGGGGCACCCTGAACCTTCCTTCCTCAGATTCCCGCAACCTAAGAAGAAAAAGGACGAAAGAAGACACCCAGCAGAGGAGACTGCAGAGAACAACTGACTTGGCCCCAGCCCTACCGGCCCGTCTGCAGTTTCCAGAGATCCTGCGCCAAAAATAGTCTTGTCCTGCAGCCAGCGACCTCCAGAACCCCGGGGAGGACTGACTGCCTTCAACAAAGCATGGATCTCCTGTGAACAGCAGCTCTGTTCAAAAGAAACACCAAACAAAGACTCCGAGCCTGCTGAGGAAAAAGAAACCCGACGCCTGGAACCACCACTGCACCCGTCGCCTACAGCCCGAGTCCAAGTGGCCCACCGGTCCCAGCGAGGTCCCCCAGCTCTCCAGAGTCAGAGTCCACCGTGGGTTGACCCTTCCAGGACTCCCCGACGTCGCCTGAAGCCTCTGCACGGAGACCCCCCCCCCACCACAAGTGGCCCGGTAAGGTGAAATCCGACCTCAAAAGACACCCCTGCATCCCTGCGCCCTGGAGAAAGGAACCAGAGGTGCACCTACGTCCCCGAGCCCTCCAACTTACCTGCCCAGCTGTTGGTTCCTCCTGGAAGTCTTCCTGGACCGAGCCTGCAGCTGAAAACCAAAACCGAAAATCTCCATTGAAATCAACAGGGCACCCGACCTCAAAACAGCACTCTGCACCCGGCCGCCCTAGTGCCGCTGAGGGTGCCTCTTTGGTGCTAACTTGGTCCCCAACGTGCCCTGAGCTTAACCCTAGGAGCTTTGCTCCCACAACCCCGTGGCCTGCTTGCCAGCCGCCACCAACCGGAGTCCCCCTATCCTCCATAGGATAACATTGGGCCTCAACACTGCACCCGGCCGCCCTAGTGCCGCTGAGGGTGCAACAACAGTGCATCACTGACCCTGGGAGAACCCCGAGTCTAATCCCAGAACCCTAACTCAAAAGACCGATTACTTACCTCAAAACAGATAACTCATTTTTCCTCATAGGATAACATGGACACTTTTTCTTCCAAAAAGTTTCTAAGTGTCGACTTTCGAAAACTAAGAATATTCCTTAAAAATCGCACAAATCACCTAACCGAATTTTCTCAACTGTTTGCAGGAAAGGTCCCAGTGCCGAACCTAGGTGTCCAGCACGGAGTAACAAAAGTAATTAAAAAGTAACTTACCTGTGAATTGAAGTTCCTTCCATAGGATAACATTGGTGGTTCTTTGTGAAAAAGTTTCTAAGTGTCAACTTTTGAAATACAAGAATATTCTTTAAAAATCGTACAGACTACCAAAACGTAATTACTTACCTGTTTTAAGTAAATGTCCCAGGGCTGAACCTAGGAGTCCAGCACTGGATTACAAAAGTAACTTTAAAAGTAACTTACCGGCGAATTGAATTTTCTTACATAGGGATCCATTGACTGGTTTTCTGTGAAATTTCTTCTAAGTGTCCACTTTTGAAATACCAAAATATTGCTTAAAAATCACAACAGTAACGAATTCCGAATTACTCACCTACTATCAGGAGAGACCTCAGTACTGCATCTTTTAGTCCAGTACCGACCATGAAAAGTAATTTTTACCGTACTTACCAGTAACTGGAAATTCCTCTCAGGATCTCATTGCCTGCTTTTTGTTGAAAAAGTTTCTAAGTGTCGATTTCTGAATCTTACAAATATTCTTTAAAAATCGTACAAACTACAAAAACGTAATTACTTACCTGTTTTAAGTAAATGTCCCAGTGCTGAAACTAGGAGTCCAGCACTGGATTACAAAAGTAACGTAAACATACTTTGCTTGCAAACTGTATTTCCTTCCATAGGATAACATTGGTAATTTTACCCAGAAAAGTTTCGAAGTGTCAACTTTTGAAATACAGTAATATTCCTCAAAAATCACTACTATAACCAAAACGCTTTTTCTCACCTGTTTACAGGAAGTGTCCCGGGACTGAATCCAAGATCCAGTCCTGTGGTTAGAAAAGTAATCCAAAAGTAATCTATTGCATTTAACCAGAAATTTCCATTGAGCTCAATGTATAATTGTGTTTAAAATTGTGTTGCATATTGCAACAACTGTAACTATTGCATTCAAAAGTCTATTGCCTATTGAACAGTATTTAACTAAAGCATCTCATTCTGAGAAAGTATATTTTGACACCTATTGTTGTTTCTAAAATAAAACTATATTTTTATATACAAACCATTGGCCTAGAGTTCAGTTCTTGAGTGTGTGGCTTCATTTGCTGACTGAGTGTGTACAACAAGTGCTTTACACTGTCCTCTGATACTGCCTTACTGCTCGACCAAGCTACCACTTTAGAGAGTAAGGTTATATCTAACTTTAGCCTCTGCCAAACCTCTGGGGACTGTGGACTCTGTGCACACTGAACCTTACTTTGGTGCAGTATATACAGAGCCACTTTCTTACAGACGAGTATGCCCAGACATGGGTCCCGTGCTCTCCATGCCACTGGAGTCAAGCTATCCTGGCTGATGAGGGCTGAAAGCCAGAAACCGGTCCTAGGATGCTTGTTTCCAGTCCAGGGAGGACCTGGCCTGGCAGTTCGGGCTGGACTGTTCCCATTGGGCGCAGGGTCAAGACTGATTTGCATATGGCCGGGTCCAAACTGGAATGGCATGGTGAGCAAAAAAACGACGGATTTAGGCCCAGATCTCTGTACTGGGGTGAATGTATGACCTTGTTCAGCATTCTGTCCATCAATTGTTTTTGCATTTGACTGCTTAGAACCACAGGTAACCTGTGGTTGTGCAAAGGCTTAAACCCAGCCTGACTGGCCCTAAAGGAGTTGGCAGTGTATTAAACCGTGAGGTAACAACCACACCATATAAAATACACCCCATTCCCTCACAAACACTTGTTGGTCAGTTTTTTTAAGCTGCAGCCTTTAAAGGTAAATTTAACAATGTGCCCTAACAGTATTTAGAGTGCTATGCTTTCATGACTGAAGTTCTGATTAAATAGCCAATTTAAGTCATTTCAGAAGCTGCTCCTGCAATGCTTGGCTACCATGGTGACCTGACTGCAAATATAATGTTCAAGTTTT
Source organism: Calotriton arnoldi (assembly GCA_963921515.1). Taxonomy (NCBI): domain Eukaryota; kingdom Metazoa; phylum Chordata; class Amphibia; order Caudata; family Salamandridae; genus Calotriton; species Calotriton arnoldi. The sequence continues at coordinate 2,007,895 of CAWUFW010002037.1, forward strand.
GCTATGCTCTCATCAAGTGGCTGATAAACATTTGGCAAAGGAGAAGTTCTGTAAAGTAGTGAGCCACTATGGCCTGTAATGCATAGTGACTGATAAGCTAAGGTGCCATACAAGACGTAATCCAGACCGTCCAATGGATGATGTATTTCAGTTAAGTGATACATCCTTTACCTATTAAATGTTTTTGTACAACTTCACACCTTGTGCAGTAAAATCTAAATATGATTAACTGAGCACCACAAAGCACCAATATAAACTTTATTTTACAAAAATTGCGAGTCTAGCTATAGATATGCAATGGAGCTATGGCTTTTAAATGGAAGAGTATCAACACCTTCAATTTTGCAGTTTGGTCTACTACAAAAGACGAGAAAAAGGGGGTGGCAGTTCGATTTAACAATAGCGATGGCAGTTCGATTTAAAGACTGGTGAATCTAAATAATATTCAAGTTCCAACATCAGGAAAACTCATTTCATGTTTGGATTAGGGGTAATGACCGTCTGGTGGCATGTCGGGCATTAAGCTGTATCTTTGATCCCAAATTCTTTTCGAGTCTGGCCAGTATCTGCTACAGCGTAATCTTAATGGCCATTCAGGCTCCGGAGACTTGACAAAAATATAAGTTTGCGTGAGGTGTTCATCTCTGGAACTCACTGCTAGCCTCGACAATACAGCAAATCCGTTGCCTAAGCCCACTCTCAAATTTGGTTTCATGAAGATTTGGCAGACAGATGGAGGCAGAAACTGGTTAACAGAAATAAACAATTCATTAGGCACCTCCTCAATTAATTACAAACGTGATTTTCAAGTTGATTAACTAAACTTCTCAGTAAAACAGATTTCCAGTCTAGCTCTGGTGAAACTATTCAGCTGGGAGGCAGGCACTCAAGGCTTGTTTTCATCTCACCCTATAAACATTCTCCCAGACAAAAAGAAAGCGCAGTGAGAAACGTTTTTCTGTATAGAGGACAACACAAATTTATAAGTTCAAAAATTTATTTTCAGAACTGATGTTATGGCCAGGAATAGACATTTAGGACCATTCGGTGGGTGCCCCAACCCACTCTGTGGCCTGAGCAGTAGGGGCAGCAGACCAGTCTTCGGTGCTGGCAGGCTGAGCACTCCAGTCATCTGTACAAAGGAGAGAAAGGGAATAGTTGGAGAAACTGGCCAACCAACACTACACAATGTCCTACTTCCAACATATACCACATTCCCCATTAATCATTTAATGCACTCAACCACTCTCCATGTACACCCCTCCATCCTGGGCACATCGGACTGCACCAAACACGTACACCTTCCTTAAGGTCCCATACAAAGTTTCGTCCTAAAGTTTCCAGGAATGGTGCAGACCAATTTTTCTTCCACTCACAGAAGCAAGAAACAAGTTCAACCCACTGTGACCACTTTTACTACATTTTTCCTTGAATGCATCACTGCTCTTAAATCTTTCAGATGACATGCCTAATTCCAGCCAGCAGCACCTTATTTATTACCGTCCACCACCTCTACAAAGCACTGTCCCCTGCACAGCCACGTCAGTTCCAGATGATCATATGTAACTACATATGAGGCAATCACGAGTAGTAACTCTTCCCCACAACAGGATTACAATTTCAATTCAGGACTGGGTTGCAGCGGGCCTTTCCTCGCTTTTAATAGGAAATCCATCCTAAGACCAACGGCCAGCCAGGGACACCAGACAGACCATATTGTTCAGGATTTATTTTATTTTTTTAAAGTTTTATAGAGCGCTAGCTTGACCCGTAGGCATCAGAGCGCTTTACATACACACTGTAAGCTGAAGGAGATTGCATTACATAGTAGGAAGGCAGTAAGGAAGCAAACAGATAATGAAAAAATACAATATGAAAAATAGGTAAACAGTGCATCGGAGGGAGAGAGAACAAACTAGGGTGGTTAACGCAGTCCGGTCACCAATTGTCCTAGAATGTCGAGAGAGGAGTCAACTCTGATGTTGCAGTCTAGGTTAGTTGACGTTGGTCAGGAAAGTATTTGTTAAGGAGATGGAGTTTCAGGTCCCTTTTGAAACCGGATAAGGAGGGGTTGCATCCGAGGACTCTAGGGAGAGCGTTCCACATCCTGGGAGCGTTGCCAGAAAACGATCGGTATTGGGTGGTTTTCTTTTTCAGTTTCGGAGGGATAAGAAGGAGTTGGAGTTTCTCAGCGTTCTAGATTGACCTGCTCTAACCAGTTTGTTATTCAGGTAGTTGGGGCCGGTGAGTGCAGGGTTGTGTGTGAGATGCAGGCCAGCTTGTAGATACACCTCCCTTCCATGGGAAGCCAGTTGAGGGAGTTGAGAGCTGGAGTGATGTGTTCGAATCTTTTTACTCCAGATATGAGACGAGCGGCCATGTTCAGCACTGCCCTTAGTGGGGCTAGGTGAGCTTTTGGAGTCCCTGTTAGGATGGCGTTCCCGTAGTCTATTTTAGAGAGAACTAGGGATTGAACTACTGTCTTGAGGTCATCATGGGGAAGAAAAAGGTTTCAATTTCTTGAGGTGTTTTAGTGAGAAAAGGGCGTTTTGCAGAGTTTTTGATGTGGGCCTCCATTGATAAGTTCTTGTCAAGGGTGATGCCTAGAGACTTAACTGAGTCTGATAGGACGAGGGGGCAGTTTAGGGCAACCAGATTCTTGAGCCACTCTTGGATTGGTCGATGGTTGCTTTTTGGAGAGAATAGGATTAGTTCCGTTTTATCTGGGTTGAGCTTTAAGTGGTTAGCGTTGAACCAAGTTTGGATCTCGGTTAGAGTGACATTAAGGTGTTGGATGTCGCTTGGAGACTTGATTTTGAAATAGATTTGGGTGTCATCAGCGTATAGGTGGTAGTTCACTCCAGCTTTTTTCAAGATGATTGTGAGGGACTCCATGAAGAGATTGAAGAGGGACGGGGAGAGGATCGAGCCTTGTGTGACTTGTGTTGTCTTCGAGAGACAGGAGTTGATTTTAATTTGTTGCGAGCGGTGTTGAAGGAAGGAGGAGAACCATTTTAGTACTGTGCCATTAATGCCGGAGCGCTTAGACAAGGTCTCCAGAAGAGCTGGATGATTTACTGTGTTGAATGCAGCAGATAGGTCAAGAAGGATGAGAAGGCAGGCATCACCTTCATCCAAAGCCTTGTGAATATCGTCAGAGACGTTGAGCATAGCTGTTTCAGTGCTACAGCCTTTCCTGAATCCTGATTGAAAGGTGTCAAGGAGGTTGAATTCATCCATGTGTTTGTTGAGTTGGTGAACGCATTTCTCCAATGTTTTTGCAAGGAACGGGAGGTTGGAGATAGGTCTGAGGTTGTTAAGATCATTAGGGTCGGCCCCTGGTTTCTTGAGGATGGGTGTGATTTGTCCTAGTTGCAGGGATTCTGGGACGCAGCCTGAAGTGAGAGGCGGATGATTTTTGTCCAGAAAGGGGAAATGGTGTGGTTGAGTTCTTTTATAGTTGTGGAAGGGAGGGGGTCCATAGTGTGGGAGGAGGGTTTTAGGTTAGAAATTATACTGAAGACCTCGTTTTCCGACATTAGCTGAAAGTCGGACCAATGCGCATTGTTTTTCAGCTTGAGGCAGACCGGATTGTCCCTGGTAAGAACTCTTTCCGATTGGTCAGATTGGATGAAGGATTGATCCATTTTTGCGACTTTATTAGTGAAGAAGGTGGCAATTTCTTCACATCGCTCTTTGGTGGCTTTGATTTCTTGAGAGGGAGTGCAGTTTGTTTGGCTTTTGACAATGTTGAAGAGTTCTCTCCGTTTGTTTTTTGCCCGATCTAGTTGGTTGCGGAAGAAAGACGCCTTTTCATTGAAAATGTGTTTTTTGTATGCCTGCCGAGCAGATCTAAGTTGTGCTAGGTGCAAGGTCGAGGGGTTAAGTCTCCAAGACCTTTCCGTTTGTCTGAGTTGACGCCTTTCGTTATTCAGGTCCACGTTGAACCAGGGTTTAGATTTGGTTCGCCTCACTTGTTTGAGTGGGGCTACTTGGTCTAGAACCTCTGTCATTTTTGCGTTAAAGTGTGTAGTGAGGTCATCGGCCGTCCATGATGAAGGTTGGAGTTGTAGATGAGCATGAATCATGGATTCAAGTTCAGGTAAAGGGACTTCTTTGATGTTTCTGGTCCAGTGTTTAGGTTTGTCATCACGAATAGGTTGGTGGCTGACAAGTGCGTCAATCTTGAACAGAATGAGGTGGTGGTCGGACCAGTCAATGGGAGAAAATCGCTCTCAGAGAGACCAGTTCATTGTTGGTAATGATCGCATCCAGTGTTGCACCTTTGATGTGAGTTGGTTTATTGCAGAGTTGTTTGAGGTTGTATATCTCAAGTAGGTTGGATAGGTTTTGGACAGTGGAGTCTTCTGGGTCGTTCCAGTGTATATTGAGGTCACCCAGGAACATGTCTTTTGTGTCGGTCATGGAGAAACGTATTATTAGGTCTGTTAGTTCTTCGGGGAAAAGGGTACGCTCTCCAGGAGGATGGTAGATGGTGTGGAATTTGATGGGTGAGGTGCCCTTGGTAGTGAGTTCGATACCTAGGTATTCAAACGATATGTATTCTGCAGGTTTAAGTTTGGTCATCTGTATTCCATCTTTGTAAATGGCTAGTCCCCCCCCCACCCAGTTTTGATCGGCCCGTCTAGTCTGATGATGTTGTATCCTGGAGGGGTGAGAATGTCAAGAATGGGGGTGGAGTGGACATTGAGCCAGGATTCTGTGAGGAAAGCGATGTCAATTTCTTCAGCGAGTAGAGCTTCAGCAATGTCTGTGGCGTGTTGAACTGCTGATCTGCAGTTTAGGAGCATGCAAGAGAGGGCGGGGAGCCTCGTTGATGGGGGGAGTTAGGTGGATAGAGTATTGAGCAGGAGGTCTGGGCGAGTGGACAGTTTTTGGGATTCTGTTAGTGCCAATAATAACAGGTATGGGGAGAGGGGCTGAGTTCAGGCTCATAGTGAGGTAAGAGTCGTTGATCTCATCAGGTTTCGGTACCGAAAAGGGTTGGCGATCCCGGTGGGGTCGAAGTGCCGGACTCGCTGACGGGTTGGAGGGGCGAGGGGTGCACTGAGGGGCCATGGGAGGGGTATTGAGGGGGGTAGGAGCAAATCTACCCGGGGAGAGGGAGCACGGTGGCTTGGTCCTGTTGAGAAGGTCTTGCTGTAAGTATAGGAAATCGGCCGCAAGGGAGTTAATTTTCCGCTCCATTCTGTTCAGTTGCTGTGTTATTGAGCTGAGAAAGTTTAAGGTTTTAGGCAGGGGCAGAGAATGACTTGGGTCAATGGGAGAGTGATCCGGTGTCAGGGGTTGTACGGAGTCAGTGGGATTAGGAGAGGGGAGAGGTTGGACGCGGGGAGCCAGATTAGTAATGTTACCATTCAAGGAGTTCAGAGGGGGAGTAGTGGATCTGCTGTCCAAGTGAGGAGGGAGAGAAGTTCTAGGTAGGAAGTCGGAGTTCCGGGGAATGTCAATGAGAGTAGCGGTGGAGGCAGGTTGTGTATGTGGGTGTGCGACGGCGGGAGGGGAGTGGGCAGTGGTAATAGGGGGGAAAGTGTCTGTGCGGGTTGGTGAAGACTGACATGGGGATGTCGCAGGGGTTGTCAGTGAGGTAAGCGGTGGAGGCGGGTTGTGCCTGTGGACGTGGGAAATCGGAAGGGGAGTGAGCAGTGGTAGTAGGGGGGAGAGTGACCGCTGGATTGGAGAAGGCGTTGGACAAGGGGGAAGTGAGGGTCGGGGGAACAGGGTCTGTGTTGGAGGAAGGGGTAGAATGTGCGGAAGGGTTCCGATTATCAGGGGTCGAGAGGGGAGTGCCTGTGGGGATTTCAGTCGCGGGAGGGCCGAGGTTAGGGTCCGAGCTGTTAAGATAAAGATCGGCCTTGTGGGGTTTGTTAATTGTGGGTTTGTTGTTCTTGGTATGAACAGTTGAAGTAATCATGGTGGGTGTTTGGCGGCGGAGAGTAATGATAGGGGTAGTGTGATTGTAGTGAGTGATGGTGGATGTCCAAGAGATGGAGAGAGGTTCTTCAGGGCAGGGAGATTGGATCAGTTCCACGTTGTTGGTGAGGGAGGTGGGGGATAGGGGAGATAGGGATTGATGTCTCTGTTGAGTTAACGAGGAGAGAAGTGTGGGTAAGTGGCGGTCAAAAGTGGTGAGGTGCGGGTCGGTGGCCTGTATGAGAATGGTTCCAGTTCTGTAGATGGAAATGGTGAATTCCCCTTTGAAGGTCGGAGATATGGTAGTGGAGATTTTTTCACCATAGGGAATGCTTACTGACTTGGCGACTTGAAGGTGGAGAGAGAAGGTGTTTTTCCATTTAGTCGGGCGATTAGTGTAAAAAATGAAGTTGGTTTTGGTGTTGCCGTTGGTCGCTGTGTGGTAGTTATCTACAATGAGTGTTTCCGGGTGTTGTTTTAGAGTACTGTGTTTGAAGTTCTTTTTTGCATTACTGGTCAGTTTGTGTGGGTAGTTAATGGACCAGGAGTTGGGTCCGTAGCGCACGAGATTAGAGTTCCGGGAGGGGTTAGGCGGGCGCATGGTTGAATGGTAGAAATGTCGAGTCGCAATCAGGAATCAAGCAGTGGGCTGGGGTGGTAGTTATCATACAAGTATGTGCAGTATATACAATACACTCTAAAATGCCATCTTAATTGCAGTATAAAACAATTATAGCAGTGTAAACCCTAGACTCAAAAGGAGATCAGGGCCCCACCAACCATGCTTTTACAGAGAGCATCATTAGGCCCAATCCCGGAGGACCAAGCAGGGGGTGACTCAGCACTATTCAATGCCTGCCAAATTGGGAGGAGACAGTGTCCACAAGTCAACTTCAGTAAAATTCACACAGGCAGGGAGTGTGGTTCTGGCCATCTTCGAAGGCTATTTGAGCAAGTGAATAACAATGTCATTTGGTACAGGTCGAGAGTACCCAATTAAGAAATTAAAGGGTTATGGTTCAGGCCATCTTCGAGGCTATTTGAGCAGTGGCCATTTTGAGTATTGACTTCAAGAGGATGAATAACCTAGAGAGGCTCCATTTTGAGGCTCTTTTGAAAAGGAGGTAAGATCAAAGACAAGCAGTCTAAGGAAGTCCATTACCTTTTAGCTCCAAGTGAACTGTCATTGTTGCAGGGAAGTTTAGATAGCGAAGACACTTACCCTGTCCAGGTAGAGATCGGGTGGAGGCGTCACTCCTTAGCACCCGGTCAAAGGCAGTATGAAGGAAGCAAGGCGGAGAAAAGCCTCCTTGCTTAGAAACAGTAGACATCGGTTGCAGGTAATTTGGTGCAGAGAAAAAACGAGAGTCTCCGGACGGAGCGCCCGCGTGCACACTTAACATGCCAATCATGAAATGAGAGGAAAGCAGGGTCGCGAAAAGCACCCAGCGGCAGCAGTGAGGTCTTCGGCCGGGGTGAGAAGCGGCATGCCCCACGGTCTCAAAGACGATCAAGGATAGGGGCGTCAAGCATCCGATCACGGATGCATCGGCCGAAAAGACAGGATGACAGGATTAACACTGCAAGTGTTAAGAGACCATCCCAATAGCTCTTATTAGATCCTGAGGGAAGATAGATTTAAGAGCATAGCTTGTTCAGTTCTACCATGGAGCCTTGCATCGAAGGAGCAGTGATTAGACGCATATGGCCTTCCACCTTTGTCCGCAGTTTAAGGTGAACATCCAGGCCATTTACTTTGGAACAGACCAAGCCCATGAAGTCCATAACTTCTACAAAACCAGAATTGGCTCAATAAATTAGTTATGCAGCAGCACCATATCTGAATTAACCCAGAAAACACTAGCTACTCCAAGACGAAATGAAGTGCAGCTCAAGTCAAAACTTCCCCTGGAAACATGAGTGAGACAATATACATCAGGCCAATGTGCACCAGTCTATATGCACATTTAAGGTATTTATATAAGGCACAGTTAACCACAAGGGAAACATTGCAATACAACTGGTATTGGAGTAATTACCCCTACAGTCATGTTCCTGCCCGACTGCAGGTAAAGTAACTAATTTGGCCATAGCATTAAGCTAATTTAAGCCTGTGTGCGGAGGCCTATGCGTGTCCCCAAGTAGATGTCCTGGGATCCTCATACGACCTAGAGGGGTGCGGCAAATGTGCCCTACTAGAGGGCAGAGGTAGGCCTACGCTACTTTAGCACAAATCGTGGCCGACTACAGACTTGAGATGGTGGCCAGACCTTTTCCTGCGTCAGGCATACAGGCCCAGAACGTAACACTGATCATGTGTACACATCAGGAGTATATGTAGTGTGTGTGTGTAGCACACGTGAAACTGTAGGGCTGAGAGAGGGAGTCTGAATATAGAGGTATGAGGCACCCATTTTGGACGCCCCTGGCTCGGTACAGCACAAGATGGGGGATGAGGACACCATCTCCAAACAATGGAAGTGTAGACAGCATTCCTGTAGCCTGGCGATGGAAAGCCAGGCATTAAAGGGAAGAGGATATAATGACTACCAAGCGAAATTGCAAGAGGAGTTTTGTTCAAGGTACAGATTAGTTATTCCAGAGCATTGCTGTTTACTTGATGGTAGGAGTGAGAGAAGTCTAACTTCAGTAGTTTCTAGGTCAGGCCTTCCTCATCTCTCCCAGGTTACTGCTTCAGAGAGGCCTACAACCCCCAGGTGCAGAAACCCTCACTTTGGTAAAGAGGGTATTTACCTAAATGGGGTCTTCATGCCCTGGGATGTGGGCACTCTGGTGCTTATTTAATGTGAGAACCATCACTATACACAATTAGGGGGGCGTCTGTAGATGGTTTAGCAGGGGGATTAAGGGGAGGGTGGGCAGTGGGTATATCGCCACATGGAAGGGACGTGTCGCAATTTTAAATGTACAGTACTTAGTTTAGATTAAAAATGACTTCAAATGCTTGACTGGGCATTGAGGTTACGTGTCTGCTGGCTGAGTGTCGAGTGCACTAAACACGACCCCTCCCAGACTAGCCTTCGACTGCTCACTCTTGATATCCAGAGTGGAGAAGGGGGTCGTACTTGGCCCTGATTGCAGAGCCATAACAGGACTGACCCACAGACTTCACTGACAACGGAGGTCAACCACCACCGTGGGAGCCCAGAAGCCTCCACATGCCCTATATGCCTCCCCCGAACAGGGTCTTAAAAATTGAGATCGGAGATGGAAAATGCTACTTACCAGTATGCATCTGTTCTTGGCATGTAGAGCTGTAGATCCATATACTTGTGCATAGATCGCCATCTGGTGTTGGGCTCGGATGTTTGCACTTTGTTATTGTAGAAGTCTTTGTAGTCACGAGATAGGCGACTCCTAATTTGGTTAGTAGTGCGCATGAGCATCGACTCCATCTCCAGATTGTTTGCCATAAAGGGTGATGATGGAGTTAGTTAGGAAAAGAAAAAGATGTTCCTGTGTAATGTATCTAAGTAAGATAGTACTGCAATACATATAGGTGTCCGGGGAGGCGGGTGGGCGTATACGGATCTACAGCTCTACATGCCAACAGATGAATACTGGTAAGTAGCATTTTCCGTTCGAGGCATAGGAGCTGTAGATCGTATACTTGTGCATAGACTATACAGCAGTTACCCAGTTAGCGGTGGCTACCTGTATGTGTTGCAGTAGTTTGAAAAAGTGTTACAAGTACAGCCTGGCCCACACTAGCTTGTTGTTTTGCCTGCACATCTACACAGTAGTGTTTTGTGAAAGTGTGCGGTGTAGACCATGTTGCGGCTTTGCAAATGTCATCCATGGGGATGTTTCCTAAGAATGCCATGGATGCCCCTAGCTTGCGTGTGGAATGCTCTCTAGGGGGAATGGATAATGTACGCTTTGCGGTAGCATATTTGGATGCATTCAACGATCCACCTGGCAATTCGAGCTTTTGATATAGGATTGCCCTTATGTGGTGGTGAGAAAGCTATAAAAAGTTGTTTAGTTTTCCTGAAAGTTTTTGCCCTTTCAATGTAGTAAAGAATAGCTCTTTTGACGTCAAGCGTATGAAGAGCCTGTTCTGCTACTGAGTCTGGTTGAGGAAAAAAGACTGGGAGCTCAACAGACTGGTTAAGGTGAAAAGCCGAAACTACTTTAGGTAAGAATTTAGGGTTTGTCCTACGAACCACTTTGTTGTGATGTATTTGCAAAAATGGTTCTTGTATGGTTAATGCCTGGAGTTCACTCACTCTTCTGAGCGATGTGATCGCCACAAGGAAAGCTACTTTCCATGTGAGGAACTGTAACTCACATTTATGTAAAGGTTCAAATGGGGGACCCATGAGCCTAGTAATGTTTAGATTCCATACTGGAGAGGGTGGAACTCTGGGAGGAATTATCCTTTTAAGGCCTTCCATGAATGCTTTGATGGCAGGTACCCTAAACAATGACAAGTGTTGTCTGTTTTGTAGGTAAGCTGCTATAGCTGCGAAGATGTAATCGTATAGATGTGTATGCCAGATTACATCTTTGTAGATGCAGAAGATAAATGTTTTGAATTGAAGCATCTAGTGGATTGATTGTGTTATTGCAATAAACTATGAATCTTTTCCATTTAGCTGCATAGCATGCTCTAGTGGTAGGACGTCTAGTCTCTTTAATGACGTTCATGCAGTCTGGTGGGAGATTGAGGTAACCAAACAGACTTCAGGAGCCAGATCGCTAGGTTCAGTTGAGCTGGATCTGGATGTCTTCTCTCCATGGTTCTGTGTGAGAAGCTTTGGGGAAAGGTGTAACTTTTGGTGTGGAACTACTGAGAGTTCCAGCAGTGTTGTGAACCATGGTTGTCGGGCCCACGTTGGAGCAACTAGGATCAGTGTGAGAGACTGTTTTAGCTTGCGCACCAGTAACGGAATGAGCGGGAGAGGCGGAAAAGCGTACGCAAATCTGCCTGACCAGTTTCTATTTCTATTTATTGGATTTATAGAGCGCATGGCTGCCCAAGGGCTTCCCAGCGCTAAAAAGAGCTCCGACAGTTAACAAGCTGAGCCAATGCCTAATTATTGTGGGAAAAGCCAGGTTTTCAAATGTCCCTGAAAGCTAGTTCGTTTGGGGCAGCACGAATTTCCAGTGGGAGGGTATTCCACAACTTAGGTACCAGATGGGTGAAAGATCTACCTCCCCATCTGGCTCTTAACTCTGGTAGTTTTGAGGCGCTGTTGCTGGCCGGATCTGAGATGTCTAGAAGGAATGTACCTGGATATCAGGTTCCTCAGTTTTTCCGGCCCAGAATTGTTAATAGCTTTACGAGCGATGCAAAGAGTTTTAAACTTAACTCTAGCTCCAATGGGTAGCCAGTGGAGCTGTTTAAGTGCTTCCCTAGCAGAGATGCGGTTGGGGATCTTTAACAAGAGTCTAGCGGCCGCATTCTGTACCACTTGCAGCCTCCTTCCATAGTCCAAACGTGAGATGAGGAGGGATTGTATCACCATTTTCCTCAGCTGCTCAGGGATTACATTAATGATTTTCCTTACCATTTTGAGCAGGGAAAAACATATCCCTGAAAGTTTCTTGGACAGTCCAGTGTTAGGGAGTCCTCCAGCCAAATACCAAGGTTTTTTTATTGCAGATTTGGCGACAGGAGGATCTCCCATACATTTGGGCCAATGTATCAGAGGTGAGTGGATACCTGGATCTCCGAGCAACACGAGCTCAGTTTTCCCCCCGTTCAGCTTAAGACAGCTGTTGGACATCCAACTCACCACTCTCTCCAGACAGATGGGTAGTTGATTGTTACTAGATTCAGAGCCATTAGAAAAGGACACCACTAATTGGGTGTCATCGGCGTATGACCACCGATATTCCAAATTCCTGTACCAGCTCAGCCAACTGACGGACATAAACATTGAACAAAGTCAGACTGAGGGACAAGCCCTGCGGGACGCCACATGTGGTAGGGAGGTGCTCTGAAGCGCAATCCCCTTCCATCACCTGGAAAGTTCATACCTATTGCATTGCCTTTGGACAATGGGTGTGGATACCTGGAGGCGAAGCTTTGGCATTGTGTTTAAATGTGTGGCAAACAGATCTATGTCTGGGTTGCCCCACATTTGAAAAAACGGATGAAGAACTTGCGGATGAAGTTCCCATTCGTGAATCTGCTGTTGACGACTGAGCAGATCCGCAATCTGATTGTGTATCCCAGGTAGATGCTCCGAGAAGAGTTCTATTTTTTGAGGAATGGCCCATCTCCATATGCTTTGTGCTAGGTGTGAAAGCTGCAGAGTGTCTCCCCCCCCCCCCCCCGTTTTTGTATATAATACATTGCTGTCATGTTGTCCGTCCGGACGAGGACAGCTTTGCCTACGAGGTGTATCTGAAATGATTTTAGAGCGAGAAATATGGCGAGTAACTCCAGATGATTGATGTGGAGGAGTTTCTGTTGAGGGGTCCACATACCCTGAATGGTATGGTTTAAGAGATGAGCTCCCCAGCCGGTGAGCGATGCGTCCGCTGTTAACACTATTTGTGGAACTGGGTCCAAGAACGGCCGCCCTTTAGAAAGATTGTGTGTTCCACCATTGCAGAGCGCGATATGTGCGGCTGTCCACCAACACCAGATCCGTAAGTTGATCTTGAGCAGTTCCACTGTTGTGCTAGACATTCTTGTAATGGACGCATTTGGAGTCTTGCGTAAGGGACAATTAAGATGCAAGAGGCCATCATCCCTATTAGCTGCATGAACACTCGAGCTGGTAGTGAGTGTTGTGGTTGAAATTGTGTTATGAGAGCTTGCATACTGGCTATCCTGGCCGGATTGGGGTATGCAAGTGCTTTGGAAGTATCTATTGTTGCACCTAGATACTGTTGGGTGTGGGACGGTTGGAGATGTGACTTGGCGAGGTTTATTGTGAAACCCAAGTTGTGCAGCAGCTGGATTGTGTTGTGTGTTTGTTGTACACAATTGTTGCGCGACTTGGCTTTTATGAGCCAGTCATCCAGGTAAGGAAACACATGAATGTGTGGTCTTCTTAAGTGGGCGGTTTCCACTGCGAGACATTTTGTGAAGACTCTGGGTGCTGTTGTGACCCCGAATGGAAGGACTTTGAACTGGTAATGTTGACCGTCCACTACGAACCGTAGGTATTTCCTGTGAGCAGGGTGAATAGGAATGTGGAAGTAGGCGTCCTTGAGATCTAGAGTGGCAAGGAAGTCGCCTTGTTGGAGCAGTGGGAGGACCTGTTGGAGAGTGACCATGTGGAAGTGGTCGGATTGTATGTACAGGTTTAACGGTCTGAGGTCCAATATTGGCCTGAGTGCCGTCCTTTTTTGGAATGAGGAAATAAAGGGAATAAACCCCCGTACCTGGATGATGTAGGGGGAACCGGTTCTATTGCATGCTTTTGCAAGAGAGAACCTCCTGCTTTAGAAGCGCGAGATGTTCTGTGGACATTGTCTGGGAGGTGGAGGGGGGGGGGTAGAAGTGAGTTCCAGGCAGTAACCATACTGGATAATTTGTCTAACCCACCTGTCTGTGGTGATGGAATTCCAGACAGGTAGGAACTGTGATAGTCTTCCCCCGACTGGAGTGGAATGGTCTGGGGGGAGTGGAGGGAAGTCACTGTTTTGTGGTGGGGGGAGTTGCAGGTGTTAGAGGCAATAACCGAGGGAGAGGACGTGGTTCTAAGTCCCTCTAAAGTATCCTTTATTAGGGGAAGTTTGAGTGGGGCTTTTATAAGTGGAGGTGTTTTCTGTGCCAATGGTTTTGGAGGCGCCCCTATAAGAGGAGCGACGAAAGGAACCTCTACTAGTTGTTGCCTGTAGAGCCCCCTTAGACTTGGCCGTTTGTGTCCTTTCATCTTTTCTAAAGATGTGTCCACAGTAGGTCCAAACAAGTGTTCCTGATCCAAAGGTTGATTGAGGATGGTAGACCACCTCCTGCTTAAAACCAGATATGCGTAACCACGCATGTCTACGTAGTAACACACTTGTATTAATGGTGCGAGATGCTATATCCGCTGCATCCAGGGCACATTTAATAGAGGTATTTGTGATTAACTTTCCCTCTTGTATGAGATCATTTGCCTTGGTTTTATATTGGTCTGGAAGGTGTTGCATGAGCTTTTCAAGCTCATCATAATGGGCCCTATCATACCTTGCTAGTAAAGCTTGTGAATTAGCAATGCGCCAAAAAATTGACGCCTGTGACGCAACCCTTTTACCGGATGCGTCCAATACTTTAGACTTTGTCTGGCGGAGGGGCATCGCCTGTGGTTTGGGAATTTGCCCGTTTACGGGCATTTGCCACTAGTGAATCCAGAGGGACTTGACCCTTAATGTAAGCTGGATCGCTTGGAGCTGGTTTATATTTCTTTTCAATTCTAGGATTGAGCACTCTAGCCCTGACAGGATCTTTAAAGACTTCAGGGGCATGTTTAATCATCTAGCAAAGGGAGAGTATTTGTTGATTTGAGGCTGTGAGGTCTCTAATAAAAAATCTTCCTCCAAAGGGTCCGAGTGGAGTTGCACCCCATGATATTGTGCAGCTCTATTTATTAGTTACAAAAACCCTATGTTGTCATCTGGAGGGGATGGCCTAGAGTGATATACATCTGGCTCAGGTACATCTGGGACATTATAATCATCCCAAGAGTCATGAGGTGGGCTACTGTGGGTGTCATCAGTATCATCATCATGTGGTGGGTCTATGTCCTCATTCCCACCCCCTATATCCTCATCTTGTGGTGCAGGTGAAAGAGGAGGCACTGGAGAGTGTGCTGGAGAGAGTATTATATTTGGAAGCTTTGGAGGTGGAGAGAAAGGTCTCATAGGTGAAGTGGCAGTGTCTTTTTTCTTCAAGGGTACCTCAGGGGTCTGTTGTGTCCAATTTCCTCTTTTTAGGTGGTATAGAAGTGACCTGACCGGTAACTGGGTCGATATGGGGTGTTTTTTGTTTAGGATCCGGTGGATCTGGATGAAAGTTCTTTTGATCCACTGTCTTTTTTCAGCACTGAGGACTTAGGTTCCGAGTGGTGCTTTGGTCCGTCATCTTTAGCTTTAGGAGGGGTCTTAGTCTCCTTCTGCTTAGGTGGAGTTTGACTCCAAAGTTTTCTTCGGCTCCGGAGGTTTCGAATGTTTTTTCGGATCCGAAGCCTTGCGTTGACTATGTTTCGGTGCCGAAGTCTGGTGTCGACGGCACCTTGGGTTTCTGTTTCGGTGCCGAAGATGGTTTCCCAGTACCGCGGTGTGGCTGGCTCGACCTCGAGCTGCCTGAAGGCTTTGTGGACTTCGGAGCCGGGCCTGAAGGCGGTGCTTCTGAAGTATTGTCACGGTGTCGACCCAGACCCGAAGGTGAAGGTGTTACCGGAGCCTTGTGTTTTTTCGTGGCAGGGGCGTCGATCTCAGTACTCGCGCTCCGTTGACCTGGAGCTATTGTCTGGTCTTCTGAGTCCGAATCATCGGCTTCGGAGACGTTGGCTTGTTCATCTCCTGTCTCTGGATCGTCGGGGCCTGCATCGAAGATGTTGTCCGGCGAGGAAACGGTTGATCTAGACATTTCGTGACGTCGAGCCCGGCGATCACGTATGGTTTTCTTGGACCTGAAGGAAGCACAGGCCTGGCAGTGTTGACTCTCGTGTTCTGGAGAGAGGCAAAGGTTGCAGACCTCGTGGAGATCTGTGTGTGAGAATTTAGCACCGCACTTGCATTTTTTGAATGGAGTCCTTTCCATAGGCCGGTTTTGATGGCGTCGATTGGCCCAATGGCCCTCGTCGACGACCGGACTCGAAGATTTTGTTGGTTATTGAAATACGCGCTGAGGGAGATCGCGATCGAAACAATACTGTTGAATGGTGAGAGCTTTGCGCGTCGAAGGGGATACGACACCGACCCGGAGCGCAGAACCCGATGGCGGAAAAAAACAATCTGGAGATGGAGTCGATGCCCATGCGCACTACTAACCAAAGGAGGAGTCACCTATCTCGTGACTACAAAGACTACTACAATAACAAAGTGCAAACATCCGAGCCCAACACCAGATGGCGATCTATGCACAAGTATACGATCTACAGCTCATATGCCTCGAACACAGCAAAATTGTAAACAGACATTTTAATAATTGACATGCACTTTGATTTTCCAGGCTGCTAAAAGCTAACCCATTCAGACCAGCCCAGGGAGGATGCTACAATAATCTAATATTCCTGGAATAAAACATAAGTGCCTCTTGGAACAATCCAGTGAGTTAACTAATTACAGCAGCCTTCTATCAGAACTGATAAAAGCCTCCAATTATGCCATGGCTGGAAATACTGGGGTATGTATCTAGACGAGGTTCTGCTTTTGCCACCTTTCCACTAATCTACATCTATGGTCTGGTAGGTGGGATGTGCTTGTTGCAAGGTTGGAATGCCCGGTGAGCCTGAACACCCACAAACTTAAATGTTTATTGGCATTCACCAACTCTAGTCTCTTTCCACACTGAAAAAAAGTTTAGAAGTTTACCCCACACAAAACCAGGAGGGAAACCTTCAACGGTGGGGGGGGGGGGAAGTGTTGTAAACTAAGCTGCAACAATATGAAGATTCTCACTTCCACAAATACACACATTTACTCATGCAAAAATGGAAATTACAAAAGTTACTTTAAGTACCGTTTCTATGCCTACTTCTATAAACTTTAGCAAATCCCCAGTCATATCTGCACCTATGCATGGAACATACCTACGGCTGCACTTGACAGACTTAGGCCCTTCAATTATTTTCATGGTATCCTAAATGGTTCAATACTAATTCCATATCATTTCTTACATACGTGTTAAACATGTTCACTAAATTAATCAAAAATGGCTTTTTACGTTGCACAATAGTTGAGCAAACCATTCTTTTATTTGCACACATTAGGAGCCTTTATTTAGTCTCAAGTTAGAAGTAAATGTGTACACTTTTACACTGAAACTGCCAGTCATACCAGCCTAACTCGGTTCAATGCATTTGTTTAGAATGTGTATTTTTCCTAAAAGCTTTGCATTAACGAAGCCTATATACAAATCTTAATTACAGATGGATACATATTGCCCTAGTGACAGTCAACCCTCATTCACAGAGCCATACCACTGCACTATAAAACAGCAGACTATTGGTTGGTGCTGAAGGGGTTTGTCCTACATGTGCAATGAACAAAAACTTGTACTTTAGCTCAAACACGATCGTTGGCGATGGGAATGCCATACTCCAGGGACAGACGATTAAGAGCCCAGATTCAGAGCATTCAGTGATAAAAGGTGTTATACGCTAGGACCTTCAAATCTAAGAGCCAGCCCGGCATGACCCACTCGCTTGTGACGCCACCTCAAAATCCTGTCAGTGGGTCAAAACATGTGAACTCATCGAGCCCTGTTCAACTGTAGACCTGTACCTGTGTAGATGGATTCAACGCTTTGGCTCTACTGATACGTGAGGGCCACAGATTTCCTCTCATACAAAAGGAAATATGCCCCTTATCTCATGCAGACTTTAGTGTCATACTTAAGGATGAAAAGGTGCGTAGGGCAGCCCAGCATATAATCTGTCAAACTCCACAAGAATCCACATCAACTGGCAGTCGGAATCAATTATATTTGAGGGCGATGAAACACTGAAGTACCTGCGACTACAGGACTGAAATCTGTAGAATGGCTTAAACCGGGGATCTGATCCAAAAGACATTGATTTCAAGAAAACTTAACTAGTTATTGTCAAATGTTAGCAACTATAAAAGGCTACAATTGCAAAACAGCTAAAGGCACTTGCTACCTTATGAGACACGTTCTCCCCATCCGTAGTTCAAGCTGCTGCTAGGTAATCTTCCTTTAGTGCTACGAATAAACAAGTGTGGACCTTTCAACCCCTGAGAGAGAACCCACTCCTGGAGACCACTGCAACAATTATCCTGGGAAGCCCCAAATAAGAACACATGCCCACGACCAAGGAGAACCTCCACTCAGACCATCAAATCGATTAACAATGTTTAGCGAGGTTGCAAAATTAATTCTTACCTTGAGGTGCTTTGGGGGTGGAGAGGTCTGCACGCTCTGAAAAGAAAAGCAAGTACTCCCAGGTTATTGGCACAAGACTTAAACCTACGGACCAGAGGCCACGCATAAACATTGCAAAGCAATTGTCCAGACAACTGAATATTAAGTAGACTGAACATAGCCAACGCTCCTTCCCACTACAACAGAAAAAAATACTCATTCACTAGGTCACACTGCCTTTAAGTGACAATAACCGTGGACTAAAGCATGTGTAACAGCATCCACATGATGCTTACGAGGCTGCCCTTTTTTTCCCTAAACTTCCTTATGTCTGACTTGGGACAAAGAACACGAATCAATAAATGGCCCCACTCACCGGCAGGAAACTGCTGGATGGGCACAGAGGGCACCTGCACTCCTTCGGACCAGTCAGCCACCTCGGGCTGGGGAAAATCAGGTACAGGAGCGGTCCATTCTCCCTGGAACTCCTCCTTCGTGACGGCCTTTTCTGCTGCTGCCTGTTCTTCCTTTTCAATCTGCATGGACAAAGGAAAGTATCAGAAGCTGTGCCCAGCAGCCCCAAAGTACAGCTAGCCTGCAGTTCCTCACCTCCTCCGGGTCACGGTAGAAGTACAGATCAGGCATCACTTCCCACGGGTGCTCGCGGGAGATGGTGCCGCGCATGCGCAGCACTTCACGCGCCAGCATCCACCACATCAGACCCACAGAGTGGGCTCCCTAAAATAAGGAGAGGGTGGAGTTAAAAAGACAGACATGGAACAGCTGTGTGTTAAACATGGATCAAAAAAACAAATCTCAAACCAAAAAAAGGGGGGGGAACGGAGGGGGCATGTGGCCAGGATTACTATCAAACTCCACTCATAGGGCCACAGGCCCTTGTGGCGTTAGCGAAAACCGGCCAGGTTACTGTAGCACACAACCTACACTCGGAGTTCACCAGCCACAAAGGCTTCAGCTCCGAGTTCTAACAGTGTGCAGGAACATTTGAGAACAGACATGCAGAGTAAACAGATGGAGCCATCGAGGAGTCCGCTTGTGTGCACTAGCTGCTTACCTTGTTGTTGCAGGGGATGGCGATGTCAACGTAACGCAGGGGCGAATCCGTGTTGCACAGAGCGATGGTGGGGATGTTGACATAGGAGGCCTCGGTGAGCGGCTGGTGGTCAGCTCGCGGGTCAGTCACCACCAGGAGGCGGGGTTCTCGGAAAGCTGCCTGGATCTGGTTGGTGAAGGTTCCAGGGGTGAAGCGGCCGGCAATGGGGGTAGCGCCGCAAGACGATGCGAACTTTAGTACAGCACGCTACAAGAAGAGACTAGTATTATACCAGCTGTTCAGCATGGGATTTGACAAAGACTAAAGTGTAGAAGACTAAACAGGTGACCCAAAAACCGAACAGTGATGGCACAGTTAAGTTAAAAAAAAAAGGTACTTCCAAATTACAGGTCAGGGGCAGTGCGGCAAGGTGCAGTATAAGAGATGTGGCAGAGGTCACTATCAAACCCCAGTCATCGAGCAGAGCTCTGGTGGTGTTAGCGAAAACCTTGCCAGGATACTGTAGCACACGTCCGACACCCAGAGTTCACCAACTCCCGAAGGAGCCTCAGCACTGAGCTTTAAAAGTGTGCATCGCCCAAACAAACCATTTCAACAATAGCTTATCGATAATACCCACCTTCTGGGCATTTTGCCCCTGCAGTACACATCACAATATCGCAACCCAACCTCTTCAAAACAACTTTTCATTCTGTAGAGTCAGCAAACCTCACTCCTCGCAAACACTGGATGCAGAGGGGCTGCATTTGTTGACTGTATTGCATATCACGTGACAGCCCTTACCTGCCCAGTGTTTCTGGACGAGATGACGCACACGTCCGCTGGGTTTTCAATGGCGACAATGGCGCGGGCAGCAAGCAGCATCTTCTCCCAAGTGCGTTTTAAGTTTATGATGTAAATTCCTACAGAATGGACACTACAGTCACCCAATATTCGACCAAGCACTGAGATTACAAAATCGAACACAGCAGCAGACCTTGGAACAATGCATTGTGGCAGAGGTTACTATCAAACTCCAGTCATCGAGCAGAGCTCTGATGGTGTTAGCGAAAACCTTGCCAGGATACTGTAGCACACGTCCGACACCCAGAGGTCACCGGCTCCGAAAGGAGCCTCAGCACCGAGCTTTAAAAGTGTGCATCCTTGCCCCGCCTCTCCCCACTTCAAACCCCCTCAGAGCCCATCTGCCATTCGAGCTCCACACCGAAAGCCCCACTTCACACAAGTCCACAAACCTACCCTGTATCCGCCTGAAACAAGTCACCACTCAGCCTGAACAGTTCCATTCATGCCCACTGACCACATCCCCGCCTCCTCCACCCACAAGCGTTGGGGCCGCTCAGCTCACCATCACTTTTCCTCTTGTAAATATACTGCTCCATCTGGAAGTCTAGGTTGGTGCCTCCCAGGTGGGTCCCGGCAGCGAGGAACTTAAGGACATCCTCCTCCTTCATCTGCAGGACATCGATGCCTCCGGACATTGTGAATTCCCTTTATGTAGCAACGACAGGGAACCTGAGCAAAAAAGAAAAAAGGGCACGTGTGAGCCTAAGGAAATCTGGCAAACCTACAGGGCCGCTGCAGGACATGCATGAAGTTGAAGCCAAGAATGGAGAATGTCAAACAGGTCACCGCGCCAACACCCACGGAAAGTCAAGTAACCAGGCTTACTTGAACAGCATAACACTGTTCAACAAGCAAGCACCTCGAGTAATCCAACTATACAGCTTAAGCAGCAATGGGTCAGCCGCGCAATGCAAGCCTCTTTAGTGACAGTAAGAGCACCCAGACTAAAGAGAAATATCAGGGACAGTCAAGACATGACAAGGGGGAGGGGGTCAATCAACATGGGCAGCCAGGACCGGTCAACCATAGGATGTTCACCGTGCACAGTCGAGCAATGAGGGTTCCCCTTGTGGTTCGGGGACAGTCAGGCAACGAGCTGTCTGTGCCAGTGCCCAGAATCAAGCAACACAATGGACTCAAAGTACAATAGGACAGCGAAGCAACTGCATGTGTTAGGTAAAAATAACTGATTAAGCTGGAGAACCCAGAGAGGGTGAATCAATGACAGCAGGCAATGAAAGCGGTCAGGGCTAGACAGCCAAGCAACGGAAGGGTTTAGCGCGTATTTTGGGGGACAGTCAAGCAATGACGAGTTCTTGAGAACCCATCATGACACTGCCAACCCCGTCTTCGCCTCAAATAACAGTCGAGTCGTTATATCACCAGCAGTTGGCAAACGTTTCCAAATTGTTGACGCCTTTGAGAATACCACCAGATGTCAAAACATACCTTCAGATTGAAGGAAACCTCAGTCTATTCAGAGTGTAATATATGGCACACCAAAATCACCCGCCCTCGCTTCAAACACTATACAAGGACAGGAATACATAAGGGCTCGCCTCCCCGTTGCAAAAAAGAAAGAACTGGTCTTATGCCCCCCACCCTCACCAAACTATTCCTTCCTGTCCCCTCATGTGCTTTGCCAGCGCTGCACTGGCTGGTTGTTATAGCCCTGCCAGGGCAGCCTGGAATTCGTTCATGAAGCAGCAACAATGGGTACCAGCTTTTAACTACTGTTGCTACACAGTAGACCTCAAATACCAGATTCTGAATCTGGCATTCACGCTGGTGGGCTTGGTGAGATCCATGCGTAGCACAGAATTATAGCTAGAGTAACAATGAATATAACGGGAGTATTGATCAAAGAGTTATTCGCGATAACAAACTCCTCGAGGTATGCTCTTGTCTATTTCACCCAGAACCCTGAGGTGTAAAACGTTGTAGTTGTTCACTTATTACCGAGCTGCAATTTTGTTATGCATAGCTCTGAAATGATCTGCTGCTGTTTTAACTGCTATGCAGGGGTGATGGCAGACATTCATAACGCAACATCGCCTGTCTGAAATGGAGAACATAAACCCATACCACAATATGCCTTCCATTTAACAGACGTGCAGCCTGCTCCCCAGCGCTGCTCAGACAACACGGCCTGGAATTACATTGCGAATTATAAACAGGGGGCAACAGGAGGACTGCTGCTACATCATAGTATTAAATTACTTGTATAGAATCCAGTAATTCGTGCTAATGGCCGACAGCTATACATAACTGGATTATAGATGGGTACCAATAAAGAGGACTTTTTCCAGCTCTACATTTTGAGTGGCATATGTATGTGTAAGATATTTCTACATCAAAAACTTATCCAAAAGGCAGCGGAGCACTAAAAAGGGTCAAAGACGAGCATAAAGTCAGAGAGTAGTCAAACTAACAGCTTGGTTGTGGATGGTTATTGAAAGTGATATAACATTGTGTAGAGTCTTGACTTCAAAAAATGGAACAGCGTTGGGGCATCCTAGCGTTTATTATCCATCTATGCACCCAAGATCTAGAAACAAACATCATAACCTTCGCTTTCATTAACTTTGCGGCACTCCGATCCCCCGTTTGGGGGGGGAGGGGAGAATCAACCTACACTGTTTTATATCTATATATTTTCTTTAAAACACCCCTTGGCAGACGCATCGAATCCCATTACGTCACCAGCTACTTCCAAACCTTCTCAACTTCTGGTTTTAGTCAGTCAAAACTATTGTCCTACAAGGTCTCCTTGGGTAATCAGACAAATGTTTAATTGAAGGATGTTTAATTGAAGGACCCCAGAGCGGTTCACTTTACCAGCCTCCCAATATCCATCACCCCATTACATAACGACTCAAAGCACATTTTAAAGTCCTGAGCTACCATAGTGGCAGTCCCAGGTCACTTTCGTGGGTGGACACTGGCACTCAAATACTATTTCAATGAATTACGATATGAGCGCTATTTTAAACGAAGCCCATAACAGGTCGAGGGACCCGATTGCACTTAAGTAAACCGACTGGGAGCCGCTGCGAAGGTATCCCTAGCCTGGCTAGATACGCGAGGGCCACCACCGCGCCCCCTCATCCCCAAAGCACTCACTTCGAATCAAAGCCGTATGGAACCACCGATAGCTGAGCACAGAAAGAACGTGCGCGAGATTTCCACCACTTACATACACACGGCCGCAACCAATGGCAGCGCGCGTTGAGCCACGTTGGAAGCGACGTCGACGAACGGCATGATGTAATCATTGTGGGACGGACGGGGGCCGTCGATGACGGAAGCGTACAGAGGGCTATGTGGGGAACCACCGTATTGTTACAAGAATATTTTACAATCGACAAACTGAAAGTCTGAGACGGTTCCTTGATGTTAAATGAAACAGGAAGAAGAGCGGACTTTTTCTTCTTGCAGTTTTTATATAACGCGCCGGCTACGTTCCATAGACACATTCATATTTTTTTCAGGCACAGTTAGGTTAATTGATGTAACCACAATCACAGGTTATTGAGCAGACACCGAGACTCGAATGTGTATCCTTAGTTCCTAAATCGGGAACTCTGGCCATTAGGCCACATCCTCCCGAGACAGTGTAATGTAATCTAATCTTAATACGCGACTATTCAGACGGGTGCATACATACCAACAGCCCTGTTCAGGCGGGAAACTGGCGAGGAACCACACGGACTAGTATAGCATTCAAGCAGGGTCGGATTGGGATCACAATTGGGCCGCGAGAAGGCCCCTGCACCCGCCATGGCCTGAAAGTGATGGCCCAGCAGGGGAATGACACTGCTTCGTGAGGCATGGGGCCGAGGTGAGAATTTCCCCCCTTAAAAGGAAACAGATAACATTTTACACTTATATATGTAACAAACTAAAAATGATGCAAAATGTCAAAACCTCCAAAGTGATCATAGTGTCAAAATAACACAATCGTTAAATCAAAAATGATGCATAGTGTCAAAACATTCAAAGTGGCAAAATAACAGTCATTAAATATGATTGGTGTCTTTCTTTGGCGGCACCCGTTTCTCAATTTGTCTGACTCCCCACGACCAGAAACACAAGAAGTAATGCTGGTGGCATTCTGAATCAAGACACCTGCCGATGTCATAACACCAGAAGCTGATAAACTCTTCCTGATGAGGCTGTTACCAATTGAACCAATCACATTGATCAGCGTCAGCCTTGGAGTGCTTCGTCATGGAAACCGCCTGTAAATCAGAGAGGGGAACAAGACTTCTCTTGTTCCACCATCCCTTGTCATAAAGAAGAGCTGACCCTTTGCGCACCTTCTTGACTTGAACAGGCAAAGAAAACTTTGATAAACCTTTTTACACCCTCCTCAGGTTTTAGGTCGAGCATTCGAGACCTCTTGTATATACTTTAGTATATACTTATATGTGTATGTACTTTGTAGGCTCTGGAGATCAGCCCTAGGACTTGTCTCCTTCCGCCTAGGGACTTTTTTTTCTGTTCAACTGCCTGTATTTAACTGTCTTGATAGAAAACAACCAGCAGAGGTCAGTAAAATACCAGAATTGCTTTCTGCTGAGAGACTCTTTATATATAAAAAAAAAAAATTGCAACTGCCTTTATTTTACTTTCTTGTTAGAAAACGACCAGCAGAGGTCAGTAAAATACCAGAATCACTTTAGCATTCTCTAGATTCCAGTCCACAGAAACTGTCTTCCACGAGCACCCGTAGACAATAATATTTTTTTCAAATCTTGTGTTTTCAGTGATATGACCAACGAAGGCCCTGATTTTATATTAAAAACATATATTATACCATTTCCCGCTGAAAGGCAATATTTCTCTCCCATGTGTTCCCATACCTGGCGTGTCACGCACTTTGGAGTTTACTTTCCCTCCATGTTAAAGAACAGTAGATGTTTCAGCACCCAGGCTAATGTGCTGCATAGCTAAATACATATAAGGTCCCAAAAACAAGACTGATTGCATTGCAAATGCTTGTTTTTATCAGTACCCAGTCACCAGCTTGTAGATACGTGCTTTTAAAACTTTTTCTTGCATCAAAGTGTTCTTTCATGGTGTTCTGCTTTTCTATCACATGTGAACTGACAGAAACATTACTTGATCCAATATCGTTAAATTTACCCTTACATCTTAACCAATCAGGAAATAGACTTGTGTGTACTCTTCTACCCCTGAGCAATGTAAAAGGGGCAACTCCCGTGGTGCTGTGGGTTATGAAGTTGTGACTCCATATCTTTGTGTTTACGAACTCCTTCACATCCTGCCCTGAAGATAGCAGTGTTTGGACACCCTCCTCCAAAATTCTGTTTGCCCTCTCAACTAAACCATTCAAGGATGGGTAATAAACAGCCACCTTAAGATGCTGAATGTCATGAAGACTTAGTAATGTGTGCATACGATGGGACAAGAAATGTGAACCGTTGTCTTTGGGAGATCCACGCAAGCCACACCTCCCTGGACAAATCCCCCCCCCCCGGGTGTCTGGTTTTCAGAAATGTCTGGGTTTGGTAGGTTTCCCTAGATGGCCAACAAGCCCGGGACCAAAAATGCAGATGACCCCCTTGCAAAACCAGGTCGTTTTGTGATTGATAATTGTGGTGCCTCCACAATACGTTTTGGGCCTTTCTCTGTCACGGGAACTAGGCCTACCCACAAAAGTGAGTTACCATTTTCATCAGAAGACTTGGGGAAATGCTAGGTGGAAAGGAAGGAAGTTTGTGGCTCCCCTCAGATTACAGAACTTTCCATCACAGAAATGTGAGGAAAAAGGTGTTTTTAAGACAAATGTTGAGGTTTGCAAGGGATTCTGGGTACCTGAACCTGGTGAGAACCACACAAGTTACCACATCCTGGATTTCCCTAAGTGTCTAGTTTTAACAAATGTACAGGTTTGCTAGGTTTCCCTAGGTGCCGGCTGAGCTAGGCACATTGCAAAAAAAAAAAGTAAGTTTTCAGTGGAAAAATGTGATGTGTCCATGTTGTGTTTTGGGCCGTTTCCTGTTGCGGGCACTAGGCCTACCCACAAAAGTGAGGGACCATTTTTATCAGAACACTTCGGGGAATGCTGGGTGGAAGGACGTTTGTGGCTCCCCTCAGATTCCAGAACTTTCCCTCACAGAAATGTGAGGAAAATGTGTTATTTTAGACAAACCTTAGGTTTGCAAGGAATTCTGAGTAACAGAACCTGGTGAGAGCCACATAAGTCACCCCACCATGGATTCCCCTAGGTGTCTAGTCTTCAAAAATGGATAGGTTTGCTAGGTTTCCCTAGGTACTGGCTGAGCTAGGGCTCAAAATCCACAGCGAGGCACATTGCAAAAAAAGGATCAGTTTTCAGTGGAAAAATGTGATGTGTCCACATTGCATTTTGGGCAGTTTCCTGTCGCAGGCACTAGGCCTACCCACACAAGTGAGGTACCATTTTTAGAGGGAGATTAGGGGGACATAGAATAGTAGGAAAATTGTTATTACCAATTAATTGTCTTTCTCTGCATTCGCGCCATCTAAATGTAAGACAGCGTGTAAGAAAGAAGTAATTTTAAGAAATGCCCTTTAATTCACATGCTAGTATGGGTACTCACAAATTCAGCGATGTGCAAATAACCACCGATTCTAAACTCCATATCTTCTGCCCATTCGGAAATATATAGGTTTCGTTGATGCCTATTTTTCACTCTTTATATTTTACCAAATGTAGAACTGTATACCCGGCACACAATGAAAAACCATTGCAAGGTGCAGCTCAGTTATTGGCTCTGGGTACCTCGGGTTCTTGGTGAACCTACAAGCCCTATTTGTTCCTACAACCAGAATGGTCCAGTGAACGTAACTATATATTGCTTTCAAAAATAGTTAGAAAAAGTTACAGATGAAACGTAGACACAAATGTTTTTTTTTTTTTCCAACTCAATTTCAATATCTTTTTTATTTCAACTGTTACTTTTTATAGGAAAACCTTGAAGGAGCTACACAAATGACCCCTTGCTGAATTCACAACTTTGCCTACTTTTCAGAAATGTATAGCTTTCTGGGATCCACCGTGGGTTTCACACCTGTTTCCCACACTAACTGTATGGAGGTTGAAAGCACAAGAAATAGGAAACGTGGTCTATCTCCCAGTAAAATGCCAAAACTGTTGAAAAATGTGGTTTTCTGATTCAAGTCTGCCTGTTCCTGAAAGCTGAGAAGATGATGATTTTAGCACAGCAAACCCTTTGCTGGTGCCATTTGCATGGAAAAAACAGAAGCTTTCTTCTGCAGCACTTTTTTCCCCCAAACCCCAACATTTAGATGTATTTTGGCTAATTTCTTGGTACCCTCCAAGGGAATCCACAAACCCAGGTTATCTTTAGAATCCCCAGGATGTTGGAAAAAAAGGACGCAAATTTGGCATGGATACCTTATGTGGACAAAAAGTTATGGAGGCCTAAGCGTGAACTACCCCCAAATAGTCAAAAAAAGGCTTAGCACGGGGGGAAGGCTTAGCCGCAAAAAGGTTAATGACCACTGACTGATAAAGTAAACAAAGAAAGGTCATGTTAAAATTAGTTCAGACAATTTGATATAGAGTTCTGTTTAAGAATCAAGAATGTGAAAAGATGGGCAGTATTTTTCTCAGGCAGAGGTGTTAAAGTCTAGCCACTGACGAGACCTAAGTAGTTCCCATTGGAAGGGATCTAGCCTGGTAGTTCAGGCTTGACTGTTTCCATTGGAGAAGGACCAAAACTGATTTGCATAAGGCGAGTCTAGTCTAGAGTGGCACAGAGGGCAAATCCAGCATTCTGGAATGAAGCCCAGATCGATTGCCAGTGGCTGAGTTTAATTCACACATTCCTTTCATCATTTCGTTGTTTTTGCGGGGGGGAAAACACGCAGCATATTATATACAACTCAGAGACCAACACTTTATAAATATTAACTCTTCACTTTTCAACTGTTGACTGGTGGTTTGTTACATATGTGTGATTAGTTTCTGCGATCTAAGATGAGAGCACTTCTGTTGTGCAACTTATGCCCAGTAACATTCCCCACAAATCCATACA
The DNA here is from genome assembly GCA_963921515.1 of Calotriton arnoldi. Classification (NCBI taxonomy): domain Eukaryota; kingdom Metazoa; phylum Chordata; class Amphibia; order Caudata; family Salamandridae; genus Calotriton; species Calotriton arnoldi. The sequence goes on from CAWUFW010002037.1 coordinate 2,035,832, forward strand.
TGCCAACATTTGGAAACAGGAAAGAGGGAGATTTTGAAAATATAAATGGGGGTATTATTTTCTCCATTTACTTACACTGAAGAGGAGGCAATGTTAGGTGGGAAATTAAGCTGGGTTTGGCTTAACCTCTTTAATGCATGGACGACCCGCTGACGTCCACTGTATTACCTCCATAGGGCAGAGGACATCAACGGGTCATCTACAATATTAAAAAAAACAAGCACTGAAAATGCAATAGGTCTCGCCTTTGATCAAGTTAAAGCCATTTGCTTTGCTAATGGTATTGTATAGCACAGCAAATGGCTTTAACTTAATGAGATGCGAGACCTATTGCATTTTTAATGCTTGTTAATTAAGACAGCGCCCGCCTTGCAGGCGTTCGTGCAGCGGGCAGGACAGGAATAATGCAGCCCAGAAATCAGGCATGCTGGTTAATGGAGATGCAAGCATGCCAGTGAACATTCTGAAATGTAGTAACTGGGATGGAAATCCCGAATGGCATAGCTATAAAACAAAACACAAAAACTATCCACTCGATCTATATCAATGTTTTTATTTGGGAAATAAGCTTTCAAGCGGCACCGATTAGGAATGAACATGCGGTGGTACCGTATTTCTTTAACTACTATAATGTAACCCTCACCCCTTTGAAGAGTTAGTTCACTTAAATCATGCCGACTGTATAACGATCGCAAGGGCTGTACTGTGCGGGAACAGACATTCACTCTGTTCAAGGTTCTAGGCTGCCCGCACAGCTGTTAAGCTTATAGGGTTTACTTGGACATGGGGGGGGGTCCAATTTTTGTAAGTAAGGGGGTACAGATATGGGTGGGACGGTGCCATTCTTGCACGTGTGTCATTTTTACGACCTTAAATAAGTGTCTCATATGTGCCTAAAAATAGAGTGGAACACTAAGGCTCAGTGTGTGTACAAACACAGGAAGAGACGCAGCACGCACAAGTAGAGCACAGAGGCAGCAATCACTTTAGAACGCCCAAGGTGTGGAGAGTGACCACACACCGGACAGTGCAGACACAGAAGAGGTGCCTGCACACCCTGGGAATGGGGGTCCGCCCCCCCCTCCCACCGCAGCCCGTCCGGTCAGTACCAGCTGCAGAAGGAAGCCCCCTGCGCCCCCAGTGCCCCGTCGCAGCCTCTGAGACCTGTGCCAGCAATAGAAGGGGCCCCTGTGTCCCATGTCCACGACCAGCCCACTGCACACTCACTGCAGCCACTGAGACTCGTGACAGCTGCAGACAGTCGCAGACAGCAGCCCCATGCGCCTCTCACTGCAGCCACTGAGACTCGAGACAGTGGCATACAGAAGCCCCATGTGCCCTTTACCCTCGCCACGGCCTCTGAGTGTTTGTGGCATTGCACCACGAGCGCCCACCCAGCCGGCGGAGCGTCTCAGACCCGTGCCAGTCATAAACAAACCCCGCTGTTCCCTCACCTCTCACCACAACTTCTGACGCCAGTGTCAGTAGCAGCCGGGGCCCCTCCTCTCCCTCACCACACGCTCACCGCTACTCTTGATCACTGGGCCAGCCAGGAACAGACAGAGCCGCTGACCACGACCCCACTGCATGCCCGAGACCCCCTGCAGTCTTCAGGCACACGCCTCCTGTCCTCCACCCACAGAGGCCCCTAGGACTCGGGACACTCGCAGACAGAAACCCCGAGCGCCCCTCGCCACAGCCACTGAGCACCGTGTATTTCGCAGACAGTGAGAGTCGTGACAGAGGCAGACAAAAGCCCCACAGAGAATCGGGACACTTGCAGACAGAGACCCTCTGGGCCCACACGCACAGAGCAGCCACTGAGACTTGTGAGAGTCGCAGACAGAAGCCCTCTATATCCCGAATCGCAGCCACTGAGACTCGTGACAGTCGCAGACGAGGCCCCTCGAGCTCCCCACCGAAGACGCGGGCACTAGCGGCAGTCGCAGCCTTAGCAACTCATGGGCTTTTTCTCGAAGCGCCATATTTGCCCTCGCCTTGGCAGCTTCCACCAGGCCCTCCTCTGTGATGCTTTAGAGAACCCCCCAGACTGTCCTTGGTCGCGACACTAATACGTTTTGTGTTCCAAATATTATAGTAGTGTTATTCCTTCTGGAAGTTCCGCCTACCACTGAATGATCTTGTCGTAGAACAGGCGTCTTATCGGAAAGAAGTTTGCACGTGTCTTTCCTGGTTTGAACGTGGCCACCGCGGCTTCCCTTGCATGTAAACACGGCAGATATCCCCGCCCGGGTCTGTCGGCTCTGCACTCTCCCAGCTCCTGCTCCAAAGAGGGGCCTGTTTCCAGACCCCAGGTTCTCGAGGGGGGCTGGGGCGATGCCGTTTGACGGCCGAGGAGTTAATACCCAAACAATGTTCCTGCTAGTATCGAGTGCTAGCGGCAAAACGTGTAACGCTGTCTACCCTGTTCAAGATGTCGGCATATATATATGAGCGAGAGTGTCACACACACATTAAGATCACCCATACATTTTTTTTAATCACTTTATAATTTAGTTTTGTAATCTGTTTATTTATTTGCATTTCACGTGCAGCGGTCCAACCAGCCCTAAACTCCTCGGGAAGCTGCTGTGTCTGTCCGGAGCGGAGCGTATTTAAAATTTAAAGCGCAATGCTCCGTTAAAAAAAGCACGTCGTGCCTGCAGTGAGAGTAGCTTAGTAAGAAATGCAAAAAAAGTGCTTCGCGGCTAATTGGGAACGGAGCGTATTTAAAATTGAAAGCGCAATGCTCCGTTAAAAAAAGCACGTCGTGCCTGCAGTGAGAGTAGCTCAGTAAGAAAAGAAAAAAGTGCTTAGCGGCTAATTAAGAGACACTGACTCCCGCCGCAAGTAAAAGATCGAATCCCGGTGGGCGGGGCCAAAAGTGGACAGGGTGGTAACCAGGAGGGACTAAAAATCCTCCTGGACAATCATAACACCCGGTTTTGCATAATTGGTGACGCAAAATGACGCGCACCAATGGAAAACACGGGCGGAGCAGAAAGCGAGCTTCAGAAATCGGATCGATTCCAAGAAGCCCTTGCATGGCGAGAGCAGCGCATGCGCGCTGCTAACGCCAGGCGAGACCTAAAAAAATGCCTCTGGTGTAAACAAGAGAAGCAATTTCTTTTTGAAAAAAAAGTTGGGATACAAGGGAAGTGCTTACTTGGCATATTGCGTTTTTTTATTTTTATTATGACATGCAGTAAACAGCGCACTAATGTCACAGTAAACAAAGTGAAAGCAGACCAAGCTCTTAGGTGCAGTTTACTTTCAATGTGAAAGTCCCTCCCAGCATTGATCTGTGTGGGACAGGGGCCACTGAGCTGTATTTCTCACAAGTGGATCCCTTCTTGGGATCGCACAGGACCAAGTCCCTCAAGCAAGATCCAATCCCTAGACACCAGGGATAATACTTTGAGGGGAGCACCCTGCATGGGCAAGCGCTCCCTGAGGGCAGAACAGACTTCCTGCCCTGCCCCCCCCCCCCCGGTGGACAGAAATCCCACTAGCCACTACAGATAAATGGATAAAAAAAATAAGAAGGGGTGGGTGCACCACCTCAGAATAGCCCCAGTAGTCTTTCTGCCACCCTGGGTCAGATTGGGGGGGGAGTCTGCTCATGGTGGGGGGCAAGGGGAGGGCAGAAAGCCCACTAGACACCAGGGATAAATGGCAAGAAAAACCCAAGCATTGATAAAGCTAATGGTCTTGTCTTGTTGGCCTATTGACTTTGCCAATGCTTTTAGCAGATGCTGTGCAGCATCAGACAAAAAAAAATCCATGGCAGAGTCCACAAAAAAAACAACCTACAAATGCAATGGTGCAAGGGCATTTATGATGGCACTAGGTCTGATGCAACACGAGAACACAGAATGTGAGGTGTAAGCAGCACATGCAGGAGCGAGCAAGAAGACAGTCTCCCCTGGGGTGGTGGAAGCAAAAAAAAAAAGCTACCAGATGTAGAACCATGGAAGGATAAAGATCATCCAATCGATATGACTGTAAAGAAGCCCAGTGGAAGGGGCAAACACTAAGAAGGTGAAGAAAAGCTATAAAAAAAGATGCACACTAAAGTATACAAAAAAGTGATGGATGGAATGCTTGAATTAATCTCAGCTAGTGGTAATTACTCAGGCCCGCATCCCAATCCATCGTTATTTTGCACACTATGCCACCTCAGTTTGGACCCAGCTATATGCAAATCAGTCTTGACCTTGCTCCAATTGGAATAGTCCAGCCCGAACTGCCAAGCCAGGTCCTCCCTGAACCAGAATAAAAGCAACTCAGAACCGGTTGTGCCCTAGTTATGGGCTTATCAGCCAGGTACAGCTTGATTCCAGTGACGCAGAGTGCACAGGACCACGTCTGGGCGTACCCATCCCACTTAGGGCGACACACTAAAGTATACAAAAAAAAAAAGGGCTGTATTGAATGTTTGAATTAATCTCAGCAACTGGTATCTGCAAGCAGGTGAGACTCACAAGAAAACCAACAAAAGGCATGCAGTGAGTTGGTCCAAAGCCTACTGTATGGATTGGTATTGTCCACAAGAGGTTATGTTATGCAGATTTGTAGAGTGCCCGGAAGGGTATACGGCGTTGAATAGGTGTGAATCTGGGCATACCTAGGGTCTATTGGGACTACTCGAAAAGCCCGGTCTTCAGTAGGAGGCTATTATGTGTAGCAGCAGGTCATTCCATACTTTAGAAGCGATGTAGGAAAAGGCTCAATTGCCAAATCTGTTTTTCTGTATGTGTAGGTTTTGTGCAAGTAGGAGTCTGGAGGACCTAAGGTTTGTGAAAGCAGATGCGATTGTTGAGGTATGCTGGATCGGTGTTACGTAGTGCCTTGAAAATATGGGTGAGAAGTTTGAATTGTGCTAGTTGGTGAATGGGGAGGCAGAGGAGCTCCTTCAGGTGTGGTGTAATGTGAGTACGGTGTGAGAGGTTGAGAGTGATTCTAGCCACTGAGCTCTGAATTGTCTGCAGCCTTCTGGTGAGTTTTTTGTTGATCCCGGAATAGAGGGTGTTCCTGTAATCCAGCTTGCTTGTGACCAGGGCGTGCATGGCAGTTTTCAAGGTGCTGATTGGGAGCCATTTGAACATTTTCCTTAGCATCTTCATGGTATAGCAGCATGAGGCGATGGCAGCATTGACTTGGGCAGTCATGTTGAGTTTGCTGTCGATGATGATCCTGAGGTTCTTGGCATGGTTGGTGGGTGTCAGTCCTCTCTCTATTGGCAACCAGGTAGAGTCCCACAGTGATGTGCTTTTTCCAAAGACCAGGATTTCGGTCTTTCCGGTGTTCAGCTTTAGACAGTAGGTCTTCATCCGATGGGAGATCTCAGTCATACAGGCATTGAACTTGATCCGGGTACTGAGTGTCTTGTCATGAAGGAGAGAAGGAGTTGCATGGTATTGGTACTGGAGAGAATGTTCATATGGTGAAAGCAGATTATGCTGGCTAGAGGGATCATGTATGCGTTGAAAAGGGTCAGGCTCTGGGAGGATCCTTGCGCAACTCCCCAGATGAGGTCACGGACATCTGAGGTGTACCGTGCCGGGCTGACTGACTGGGTGCTTCCAATCAGGAAGGAGCAGATCCATCAGAGTGCATTTCCTTGGATTAGGATGTCGTGTAGGCATTAGATGAGGATGGGGTGGGAGACTGTGTCAAATGCTGCAGAGAGGTCCAGGAGGATGAGGGCCACCGTGACTCCCCTGTCCAGAGTCATGTGGATGTCATCCGTGGCAGTGATGAGGGCAATTTCCCTGCTGTAGTTGGGTCTGAAACCAGACTGCATGGTGTCAAGTAATCGGTGGTCATTCAGGTATTCGGTGAGGTGTCTGTTGATGATTTTCTCCAAGATCTTGGCCAGGAATGGTAGCAGGGAGATTGGTCTGGAGTTGGTGAGCGGTGAAGGATCCAAAGAAGGTTTCTTCAGCAATAGGAGGACAGATGTAGTTTCCAGGCATCCGGAAGGTCGTAGAAGAGGTGGAGGCACTCAGAATGTGAGCATGGCACTGATAGGTTGCAGTCGTCTGGAGTAGGCGTGTTGGAGAAACCGCTCCAATGGGGCCATTGAAAGGATGGACTTCATGTTGGCGGCCGCTTCTTTTGGGGTGATGGGCCATGTGGTTAGCATTGGTTCTTTGGATAAGATTGGGAGGGGTTTGGCGAGGTCTGTTGGGTTTGGTTGCGGGCTTAAGCTGCTGTAAATGGTGGTGATTTTGTTGCTGCAGAGTTGACTGAGATGGTTGCGGAGGTCCTGCGATGGGGTTATCGAGTTGGTGGTGGCTGGTGGTGAGGTGAAATCTTTCAAAATAGCAAAAATGTATTTCCTTCTGTTGGTGCTGGCATCAATGCAGTCTGCCAGGGCAGGGAGTTTGGTAGTTTGGATCATTTGGTGGTAGCGTCCTAAGGCAGATTTGAATGTGCTCCTGTCTGCATTGTCCTGGCTCATTCTCCATTTGCTCTCCAGTTGTTGGTAGTGGTGTTTCGTCAGTCTGAGTTCCTCTGTGTACCAACTGGCCTAGTGTCTATATCTTGTTGTATCCTAGTGTCCTCCCACATCCAACACTAAAATAGGTCTTTGACAGCAGACAGCTAAAAGCTATCTGTAGGTAATACCTTAAAATGGGTAACTCTGATGTAGTGCTAGAGGCACTCCTTTGGTTTGACACAACGTGATGACTTTTGACTACCATCATTTTAATTGACTTTGGTGTTTCATTTTACCCTAGCATGAATGTACATCCTGCATATGCCTTGTTTCCCTTGAAGATTTCTCTTGTGTAATCTCATAGTTTTAAAGTGGGAACTGTCACAGAGTAGAACAGCTTGCCAAGAACAGAACGTGTGGGATGTGCATTTGAAAGCATGAGAGAGAGAGAGAGAGAGAGGTGTGGAATGTACTTTTTGGTCTCGAAGTGCAGTGCTATGAGCAGTGGTGCTCAAATGTGCATTATGTTGTACATTGGCAGATGAAGTGTGTGATGCTATAGGCAGTGGTGCACAAATGTGCATTGTGTTGTACATTGGGAAGTATTATGACGTTCTTACTATTGGCTTTGACATGCCCTCATGTCATCTTGAATTCTGACTGTTTTGCTTGAGCTTTTGGCACACACAGGCAGGCACCCAGAGTGCTCAAGTTGTTTGGGTTATTCACGTTCAAGGTTGCTATGTTTTTGGAGAGGAGATTGTTGAATGTACTGCCAGAGGCTTTCGTAAGCTTCTTTAAGATAAAGGCTGGAACATGTGATAATGCAGAGGGAACGTGGGAACTCCTTTTGCCTTTGGAATGCTTGCATGTAAGGTGGCCAATTCCAGTAAGTTTCCTTGGCGCAGAGGGAAGGTCTCTCGAAACCTTCTAGTGTGTTTTGAAACTATAAAGCTGAGGTTTTTTGACTTGGGGACCAGGATTTTGGAATGCAAATGGGGATGGACGCATCTACTTCGGTACAGCAGAACCCGGTTTGCTGAGGCTTTTAACCCCGGCTGTGAATCCCCCAGTCTGGAGTGGGCTAAGATACAGTGTTTGCAACCGGTGAGGTGATTTGTTTTTGAGTATTGACTTTGTGATGTGTGAGTGAGTCAGAGTGCACATTCAAGGTAATCATCTGATGTATTTAGTGTATATATCTTTCTGATTTCTTGCAGGACGTCCAGTATTTGCTGCTTGTGTTTATTATTTATGCATTTAACTGTTGGATTTGCCAAGTGTGTTATTATTGCTTGCATATACACATATGTATCTATATACATTTGAATGTTGTTCATTTGACATCTGGGAAAGTCTTTCTCTTAGAGAGCATTGCATAAATAAAACCCCAAACCTTATTCTGAAAAGAGAGTCTTTGATGTGTTTCATTTTATAAAGTGAAATCCCTCTCCAGGGGTGTGTGGTGTTGTGTCTATTGCTTCGTCGTGATTGAGCCACCGTGTGGTATTCTATATTATCTAAGTGCGAAGCAAGACATCTGACTAGTAAAAAACAGCCACTCGGGGGGGCTACTCGGCCCATCAACCCCTTGGGCACCAATGCTGTTGATCCTGCCACACTACTGATAGTTACTCCTCTGCATTTAATTCAACTTGCATGATATTTTTGCGACTACATTTCAATATGAAGGAAGTTAACCTGAAACACGAACTTTAGGACCAACCAACCAAACCCATAGACTTAGGAACTACAGCACCACCACTTACATTTATCTAAGGTTATGGGAAAGAAGAAGCTCTATCACTCCGGATGTCTAAGGGGACCCAACAACAGTTGATTGACAGCCGTGTAAGAAATTGGATTATTATTTTGGGTAGGTGACTACCCACATCAAGGAATAATCACAACCATTGGCAGGGTGAACCCTCAAAGTCACTAAATTAACCTGAGCTCAACCCTTTGGTGGCTTTAGCACAGAGCAGACAGGCTTCACTTAAGGCAATGTCTGAAGTATTAATGCAGTACCAAAACAGTTTTGAAGTCAAAATGCAAAACAATAAATTTCTCAGAAAATTAAAGTAAAATTTATTAAACAAACGGACACCAAAATGACAAAAATTAAATTAGGGGAATTTGAGATGTGATTTAAAAAAAGTTTAAAGTAGAAAAGCACCAAAAAAACAAAGCACAATGATAGTCAATGGTCGTGAAAGGCTGGGACCTAGGCACAATTTGAGGCGGACCGTGATGGAGCGTGGGTTGAATATATATTCCAGGTTCATCCTAGTCACAGATTTTACCTTCTAACTTATTATTTTAAGTCCCAATCCACAACAGTACACTTCAAAATCCCCAGAACCTCAGGGGAGTTACGTAGAGATTCACAGTATGTCAGGCAGAGGCCAACAGCAGGGTCCAGTCCTGGTGTAGTTGCCACTGGTCAGTTGGGTACTTCCAGGAAAAGGGCTCTTGCAGATAGTTGTTTAACCGTAACCAAGCCAGGTTAGCCAAACTGGCATTGGAGTCAACTTCTTTGTCCTAGGTACAAGAGGGGAGCAGGTCCAGTCCTTCAAAGCGCCTCTCAGGTCACATACAGCAGGCCCAGTCTTATGATCTGCTGAGGTCCAGAGAGTGTTCTTTCTGTCCTGGATGCCTGGAGGTATGCCTTGCACTAGCTAGTGAATGAAGGTGACTCTTGACCCCTCCCTAACCAATGGGGTAAAAGTTGCTAGGGGCAGCCCATTTTTGCAGCAGTTTGTTTGCCTTACTGCAAACAGTAACAAAATGCCATGTGTTAGGGCATTTTCAAGATGGTGAAAGCCTCTGTCACATTAAACTCTGAGGGCTGGGGGTGTGAGTGGGAAGTGTTCTATGGTAATCTTAGTGTTCTGCCACATCTAACACTAAAATCCATTTGGACCAGGTACAGTACAAACAACAAACCCAGAGACAGAAGTCTGGTAGGACAAAAGTGGACCCCTTCCAGCTCCCAGCCAGTGAATATGCAAGAATTTTCTTGGTGCCATTCTCCCTCCCTTTCAAATATGACCCTAGTGCAGAGGTCTTCAAACTTTTTGATGCCAAGACCCCCTTGCCAAACCATTTTAGGGGTAAGGACCCCCTTCTGACAAAGTTTTCTAGAAACTGGTACACCTCATCATCGACAACCATAAATGCCCCTGTTAGACCTGGCATCTTTTGGCATGTTTCCCCTGTCTTTTGCTTTCTGACCTCCTAGTTTTGACTCTGTTTTTGCTGGTTTAGTGTATCTGCGCACTTTCTCACTGCTGTTCAGTGTTAAAGTGCAAGTGCTCCTATTGTAAATTGTATTATGGATTGGTGTTTCCATGATTGGCATGTTTGGCTTACTAGTAAGTCCCTAGTAAAGAGCACTGAGGGTGCCAGGGCCTGTCAATCAAATGCTGCTGGTGCAGTACTGATTGTGCCACTCACCCAAGCAGCCCTGAAAAGGGTTATCAGACCTGCCACTGCAGTGTCTGCGCGCAGTTAGTAACTGTCATGTCGACCTGGCAAGTGCGCCCATTTGCCACGCCCTAATATTCCCTTTTCTTACATGCAAGTCACCCCTAAGGTAGGCCCAAGGTACCCACGTGGGCAGGGTGCCATGTATATTAAAGGTAGGACATGTACTGGTGTGTGTGACATGTCCTGGTAGTGAATTACAGTGTGTTTCATTATTCACTATGGAAAGACTATCTGTCCCGTAGGATAGAATGGGAGTTTACTCATAACATCTTATAAGCATATCTTCTCATTGGGACAAGATAGAGAAATGGGGTTTAGTATGCCTAAACTCAGAATATAAAAATGCATCTTTTAGTATAGATGATTTTTATGGTCTGTGTTTGAAAATACCACTTTTAGAAATTAGGTATTTTCTTGCTTAGCCACCCTGTGTTCCTCTGCTGGGTTTGTGGATTGACTGTCTGGCTTTGGAGTGACAGGAGCTGGGGATGTCCATTCTCATCAGACAGCCACTGGATGGGGGGTGGGGGGGGGGTCAAGGTGTGTCCTGCCTTTCCTGGATGAGTCAAGGCTGAGCTGAATAGACCTGGGCTGTATTTAGAGTAGTAGGAGGAGATTTCATTGCACCTGAATGGGCCTGGTCTGCCTTAGACAATGCTGTCTCCACCTTCTGCCAGGAAGCTGGGCCAGAGAGGATGGAACTGGTCTGGGCTGGGCACAGACACTCTCTGCCCAAAAGCACAAAGAGAAACTGAATATAAATATTGGGGCCCAGACCCCAGAACTTTAGAACTCGCTAGAATCAAGTAACCTGCCAAGAAGAAGAGCTGAAAGAACTGCCAAGGGGAGTATTGCCCCTGTGCTGTGTTGTTGCTTTGTTGGGTAGGCCTGCAGTTGCTGCTTCTGCCTTGGGCAGTGAAAGGACTGGACTGAACTTTCTTTACCTGTTGCTGAGTATCTCCAAGGGCTTGAAGTAGAGCTTGCCTCCTGTTCTGAAGTCTCAGGTACTGCAAAGACTTCACTGAGCTCTGGGTACTGCCACTGGAACTCTGGTTTCAGTTGCCACAGAGGGGGGAAAGCAACCGACTCCGTCACTGACTCCGTCGCTGGCTCCATGTCCTGAAGGCACCGCAGAGGGCACCGCCGCATCTCGCACCGCAACCATGATCTCACAGACGATGACTGCCCCTGCCGAGCTGCTGCTTGCACCGCACTCCGCACCGCCTCGATTCACTTCGCTGCTCGGTCTCACCGATGCTGTCGCTGCCTGCTGACTTCGACACCTGTGACCGCACAGTGACTTGGGGGCACCGCTCGTAAGTCTTGCGACGCACCGTCTCGTCCCACACCGCAGTCCAGACCGACCGACGCCAGCTCCCCGCAACCGGCACTGTCACCTGCACCGTGATCTGTCAGCACCGCAACGAGCTCCGCCTTCACTCCGCACCGCACCCCTGGTTTCACCGATGCCGATGGACGACCGTCACCGAGCCACTGCCTGTACTGCAACTTGAGGGCACCGCACGCCGCATAGCTCCGCTTCACACCGCAACCACGACGGTGGCCACGACCGGCCCGCACCAACGTCATCTGCTGCAATGAAAAGGTACAGTTTACGAGTCTTCCGACACCCCGACCGACACAGTCAGAAGGAACTGTTGGATTCTGTTGTTCTGAGCACCGCTGTAGCACCGGACGGAGCTACCGACTTCAAGGAACTACATTTTTAAGGTTATTCCTTCAAAGTGCATATGTTTATGTACTGTATGTTGGATTTTTATCGTTTTGGTCTTGTTTTGAATATATAAAGTATTGAATATTTTTCTAAACTGCTGTGGTGTCCTTTTGTAGTGTTTTCACTGTATTACTGTTGGTTATGTGCAAATGCTTTACACACTGCCTCTGAAATAAGCCTGACTGCTCGTGCCAAGCTACCAAGGGGGTGAGCAGGGGTTATTTCAGTAGTGTATCCCTCTTACCCTGACTAGAAGGAAGGGTCCCTACTTGGACAAAGGTGCAAACCATTGCCAACTAGAAACCCCCATTTCTAACAGCCCCCAATTACCACAGCAAATAATTTTTACGGTAGGGAAATTATATTAAACAGTGTTTAGCAAACCAAAGGTCAGTGAGCATAGGGGTGTAGCCAACGGTGTAGCAAAATACAAAGGGCTCTCATTTATGAGGAATTAGCGTACGGCAGCGCCGCAAGTCTTCTTGCGGTGCTGCCCTATGCCAATGGGAAAGGGCAGGAATGCACCGTATTTATGAAATACGGTGCATTCCAGTCCTTTTCCCTTGCGTTGGTGCACAAATTGCTGCCTAGCACCAACATAGGGAGGATTGTTTTTGTACGGGAAGGGGCACCTTCCTTCACCAAAACAATCCTGAGGGGCGTTTTCCTCTTTCTATGTGAGCTGCAGAATGGAACACACATGGAAAGAGGAAAAAACTAGGAGAAATGAAAACATTTCTCCTCGTTACGCCTCCACTGGGGAGGCGTCCGTTTTTGCAGCTGCCCCAGGTTTAAGTGATTTTGTAAATATGGGACAGCATCAAAATCCACGTGTGTTGCGTGGGAACCCCACGCAAATCCCATGGAACACCTCCTTGACGCAGAGTAAGGCACTGCCTCATAGGTATGGTTGAGACGCTTGCGCCACCGGAGCATAAACAAAACGATGCTCTGGCGATGCAAACCTCTAATAAATAAGCCCAAAATATTCTGTACGTTTTTTAGGTCTTTCACCATCAGGTATCTACATATAAAATAATGGGCAGCGTAAATGAAAAATAAATAAAAAAAAGTTATTGCTCAGTGGGAAATGCACTGTAGTACATTATGAAACCTCTATTAGTTAATGCACTGCAGAGGTCTGTGTGTAACCAGAGAACCACAGAATTAAATCTTGATTGGTGCAGTGGAGAATAGTGATTTGTATTTTTAGTGCTACGTAGTCACAGCCTGTGACAGAAAGCACTATGAATATGTAAGTCAATGTTTTATACTTGCATTACACACAGATAGAATGCTGCAAAACACGCAAATTGTTTTACGATAAAATGGCGCTTTCAAAGTATAGATTTTAATAATAGAGCGTATGTAATGCAATTTTCTTTTTACATAACTGTCCCTTCAACATCTCTTTAGGGGCACTAAGAGCTGTGTAAATGCAGTTAAAATGAAAAGCAAGAACTTCCCAGCCCAGTTGTTAACTCTTTGCACTTCCACTCAAAAAAAAAAATCTTTGTCACCACAAAGAGCCAGAACTGCTCCCAAGCATCCTTTACACTTGCAGATTAACTGATAAGGCACATTGGCCTTTCATTCAGGCAAGCAGCTGATAATCTAAATTAGCCGTCCCAGGACGGCTGTCTTTTTGCAGAGACAAGTGAAGCTGGGGAATCTGCGACCCCCCTTCCAGGGACTCCACAGCCCCCCTGGGGGTCACGCCCCACAGATTGAAGACCTCTGCCCTAGTGTTATATGTAAACCCAGAGACAAAAGTCTGGTAGACAAAAACAGGGTCCTTCAGCAATCAGACAGGGAATACACAAGAGTTGTCTTGGCATCCTATTCTCTCCCTATCAAGTGTGCCCCAAGATTTATAGGTGAACCCAGCAGATCTGTTAAGCAGAATTCGGCAAGGTGGTGTCAAAAGGAGGTCCACAGCCTAACCATGCATATTTGGTTGAACTCCGAGGAGTCATCTCTGCCCATTTAGGTCAGTCAATTGTTTGCTCCTGGGAGGCATTTCACATATTTGTTTCACACCTATTCAGGGCTAATCACTGGCTGGGAGCTGATTAGCCTTCTCACAGGGTACGTTTCTAGAAGTTGAGGTGGCATCCACTGAGCGAAGTGACAATTTGCTTTTCATTTGGCTGTTCAGAATGAATTGTTCTGCTCTGCCAAGAAGGAGCTTCAGCATCTTTCACTCAGCCTAATCTTTCACCCCTCAGGCAGGCAACACCGAGATCTACCTGAAGGTATGCCAGCCCTGTACCAAGTGAGTGACTGCTTGTGGAGCCACTCTCTCACTTAACGTGTTGCAGTGCCCCTGCCTGCCTTCTTGACCCCTTGTATCCACCTTACTGTGCTTTCCATTCGCCTTGAATTCACGCTGTATCTGTACCCGGTTAAGTGGTTGAATATGCAGTAATTGGCTGGTAAGAACCATCGCTGCAGATACCTGCACAATTTGATCTCAGTGCTGCTGCTATTTGACTTGTGTTTTTGCTCACTCCTCATGGGTGCACGGTAATCGTGAGTTATCGGTGCTGGCTGTCCCCCACAGAGTCGGCCGCCCCTCCTCAGCAAACCGGGGGCAGGCAGCCATGCAACATGGCACAGAGCCAGTAAAGAGGGTGCTGAGGATTAACCTAGAGTGAGCCAGCTTAGAGGGTGGGTCTCCTGTGAGTGCCAATGCAAATAGGGAGGGTTAAGGAAATGGTGGCGGTGGCTGCGGCTGCGGCAGAAATACGGAGGGGGGCTGTTCAAGCATTCTACTGGTCAATTTGTACTGAGGTTCACAGTGAATACAAACCTTAAGCATTAGGACAACATCCGGATGCCACCGCCAGAGTTTGGATAACAGGACAGTTAACTGAAAAAGACTATAGGGGGACAAATCCCTCATGGTAAGACACATGCATGACTTCTTTAAATGCCTCAGCAAAAGAAAAAAGTGCAGAGGGGAACAGGGGTCCTCAGTAGGGCGATTCCAATTGGGGAGAAGAGGAAGTTCCTGAGAAACACATAATCTGAGGACGAGGCCAGAGTATTAGAGTCATCAATTTCGCTCAATGGCTTTCCAATGGAACAGGGCAGTGGCGGCTGGTATTTAACAGTGGTAGGGGGGCAGGTCGTGGAGCTGGGGGGAGGGAAGGAAGAAAAAAAAAATTGTGAGTAACCTAGTCCTGACCTCCACAAAGTTTCAGGCATCTACAGTGTTCCTCCAGACGCCGAAATAACTTTCTGCTGAGCTTACTGCTGCTAAGGCTTGTTGGTCACCAGTCCGGCAATCACCTGCTTTACTTGAGGTTGCACCTCGAGGGAACTCCACAAAAACTTCATCCGACCTCAGCAGTGCCTTCGTTGTCAACATTTTGCACCCTGTTCCCCACAGCACTGTATAAGCGGTACAAACAGCTCCCCCGTGGCTTCCGCTTCAGCACCAGGGACAGCTAGGACAACTCTGCACCTTAATTAATTTTCTATCTGGTCCCTAGCCGGTGTTCTACCCAAATGTGAGCTGGGATGTGAACGTCTACAGAGGGACCTGATGTATTACTGAAAAAAAGGCGTTGACCACCCTCCGAAAGGCAGCATTATCTTTCTGTAGACTAGCCTTGTGCAGTGCAGTCCAAGCATCCTCCTTTGTAGTAAAGTGGGTTTCTGTTGCAGTAACCCCCCCCCCCCTTTTTGCCAGATTTCTGATGCACTTTGACTTGATGTGCCCTGGGTCCCTGCCAATCAGGTTCCCAGGGCCTGTGTTCTTTCCCAAAACTGTACTTTCGTACCGCCAATTGGCACCCCTCTGGCCACATATAAGTCCCTTGTAAAAGGTACCATGGGTACCAAGGGCACTGTGACCAGGGAAGGCCTCTAAGGGCTGCAGCACATATTGTGCCACCCTTAGAGGTCCTGTACCTTAACACACACACACTGCCATTGCAGGCTGCGTGTTTTGGTGCAGAGAAATGTGAAGAGTCGACATGGCATACATTCCTGTGTGCCATGCCTGCAACCCACTGCCTATGGTATCGGTAAGACACCCCTCTAGCTGGGTGCACTATACCACTGGTACAGGGCTGCCAAGGTTTCAGATTGCTTATGTGTGACTTTTTTTATAATTTTAGTGTAATTATGAGTGACATTCAACGACTGAGTGACACTTTCTTGCGAGCAAAATCAAGCAATAAAGTCGTAAATATGGCCTCGGCACTTGCCACTCCCAACCATACACTCCTCTGTGACAGACCTTGCAAGGCTCCAATTCTTACCAGCGTCAGACTTGCAATGTGCATATTCTAGTGCTTTCAGTCACATATGGGACATTGGTGCAGTAGAATACAAAATTCACTATCCACCACTGTGCCAACTAGGACAAAATTTAGAGATTGTTTTAATCAATCGAAAATTTCATGAGATTAATGTAAAAGAATGTTTCTAATTTATTTTGATTTACTTGACAGGTCAGCGCTTCACAACTTGAGCTGTGTGCTCTTTGGCCAGGCTGGGAAGGAGAGTCACGGGCTGCAGAAGCATTGAGGAACTGAAAGGTGCGTCTGATACAAGGTCAGACTGGCCTATAGGGCAATTAGGCAGTGCCAAAGGCCTGGTCTGCCAGGTGTGTGTGGGCTGTTTTTTTTTGTCTGTTTATGGCTCTGTTTTGTGGTCTGCTGACTGTGCCTGTTTTCACTGTTGATTTGATTTGCGTGTAATTAAAACAAACAGAGCATGGCTTAAATTCATTAAGTCTTCCATTCCGGGCAAAACACTTGTGACGTGTCTGAGTGGAACCTGGCACAATTTTCAAGCATGGGTCTGGTCACTTAGTGGGGCACTTTTATTTAGGTCCCTGGGACTAATTTCTGTCCCAGTCTGATTCTGAGCGGAGCGCACAGAGATTCACAGGCAGTGTGGTCTCTCCTCGCTAAGAGGTGTTAATTATCCAGTTTCTGTGGGGAGACACAGACAGTAATGAAGTAGTGACACTCGCAGGCCCACGTGTGTCCCCTCAAAAACACCCATCCACAGCAGCATGACCTCTTCTGAACAGTGGAAGAAACAAGACATCGTTAAATCCGACCCCTAATAGGAGAAGCTCCACAGTAGCAAGTGCTTGAAAAAGCAGAAGGAGGGATGAGCTGGCAATGGGAGGGGGTTATTGTGAAACAGATGGGCGTTGTCATAACAAATATTCATATCTACGAACTACGGGGGTGTAATCAGTTTAGCACACATGTTGACGGTGGCTCTGTGCGTGGAGACGGGGAGGGGGCGGACTCACCCAGCTCGTCCTGCTCTTTGCTTCCCTCTGAGACTGTTGTCTCCACTTTACTCAGTTTTTTTAACGCTAGCGTCTGCGTTGTGCGGTTCGATGACAGGAAAAGAAGGGCCCATTGGTCCTGCAGAGTGCCAGATAGCTGCAAAGAGAAGCAGCCTCGACTCTGCCTGTACCTCCGGCTCCCGTCACAGGCTACAGCACTCCTTCGGCCATCCGGGGCTCCAGCTCGAAAATAATTATTCGCCGGCGAGGAAGAGGGGGGTGGGGGACACATAGATAATTTAGCCTCACATTGCGGCCGGGCGGCCGGCTGGGCAGCAGCTGCGATCAGCAGTGCTGCGAGTCAACCGTGCACCATTGTTCCGGCGCTGCTTGCAAATCAGTGGGAGCAGGCCTCCACCTCTAAGTTCATCACAAAATGTAACTCCCCTCGTGCGCCCTGGCAGCGGGATGTGACATCACGACCCCACGCGGCACCACGGCCAAGTTGCCACATAACTTGACTAGGGCAGGCCCCGGCTGTCTCTGTAGTAGCGTTTGGACACTACCCGGCCGGGCAATGACATCATTCTGCCTGACTCAGACAGAGCCCATGGGTGCTGCGGGAATCTCAAAGATACATTGTAGCATCACCGAGCTGCTCAGCTGCTGGGAGCGCCCCAAGCCTGCGATAGCAGCCCACGCAGGCCACAGGTGCACGTTGCCAGCTGCCACAGACACACTATCTTGCAGAGCTTCTGTGATAGCTAAGACTATGTATTATGCGTGACAATGCATTTCAGTGCAATGATGCGGAGCACCACACCGAAATGTGTTAGTCTAACGCCTGATGTGTGCTAATTGGCAGGACTGCTGGTGAGGGTACAGTTGCATGAGCATTGTACCCCTACAGTGTCTAAGTCCATTCTTAGACATTGTAAGTGCAGTAAAGCCATAAAGAGTACATGGTCTGGGAGTTTGTCATTACGAACTCCACAGCACCATAATGGCTTTACTGAAATCTGGGATGTTTGGTAGCAAACTTCTCAGCATAATAAACCCACACTGATGCCAGTGTGGGATTTATTATACAATGCACTCAGAGGGTATCTTAGAGATGCCCCCTGAAAAACGACCAGCCTCTGGTTGGTTCCCTGACTGGTAAACACCAGCCTGCCACCACGAGACATGTGTCAGGACCCCTGGGGTGGGAGCCTTTGCTCCCTGAGCCCAGAAACAAAGCCTTACCTGGGCGGAGGTGTTCACACCTCCCCAGGTCAGGAAGAACCATCTGCGGCAGGGGAGCTTGAAAGGCTTTGCCGCCTTTGTAACGCGACCCCCAGCCTCTCCTGCTATAAGGAGCAGGCCCCCTTCCTGTCTCCCCTCCTTTTCGACAGGAAGACAGGCGGGAAAAATTAGAACAGCCCAGAAGGTGTGCCCACCTCTGCCAACCCCACCCCTCAGGTGGGGGAGACGAGGTGAAGCCCACTCGTCAGTGCCCGCCATCTTGCAGATGGCAGGCACTCTCCAATCAGGATTAGGGATTGTGCCCACTCCCCCACGTAGGGTGAGCACACCAAGGGTGTAATCACCCTAAGGTCAGTAACCCATTGGCTACTGACCTCGAGACCCCTAAAACGTCCCTAAATACAGTATTTAGGGGGCAGCCCCGAACCAAGAAGACCGATTCCCGCAACCTACGAAGAAGGTCAAAAGAAGACACCCAGCAGAGGAGATTGCAGAGAAGAACTGACTTGGCCCCAGCCCTACCGGCCCGCCTGCAGTTTCCAGAGATCCTGTGCCAAAAGTCACCTTGTCCTGCAGCCAACAACCTCCAGAACCCCTGGGAGGACTGACTGCCTTCAACAAAGACCGGATCTCCTGTGAACAGCAGCTCTGTTCAAAAGGAACTCCCAAGACAGACTCTGAGCCTGCTGAGGACAAACAAACCTGACGCCTGGAACCACCACTGCACCTGACGCCTACGGCCTGAGTCACAGTGGCCCACCGGTTCCAGCGAGGTCTCCCAGTGCTCCAGAGTCAGAGTCCACCCTGGGTTGACCCCTCCAGAACTCCCCGACGTCGCCTGCAGCCTCTGCACGAAGACCCCCCCAACCGCGAGTGACCCGGTAGGGTGACATCCGACCTCAAAAGACACCCCTGCATCCGGCCGCCCTGCACCCTGGAGAAGAGGACCTGAGGTACACCTACGTCCCTGAGCCCTCCAACGTACCTGCCTAGCTGTTGGTTCCTCCCGGAAGACTTCCTGGACTGAGCCTGCAGCCAAAATCCAAAACCGGCACTGCCCATTGAAAACAACAGAGCACCTGACGCCAAAACAGCACCCTGCACCCAGCCGCCCCTGTGCTGCTGTGGGTGCACTTTGTGTGCTAACTTGAATCCCCCTTTGCCCTGAGCTTAAGTCAAGGAGCTTTGCTCCCTCAACCTTGTGGCCTGCTCATGAGCAGCCACCAACCGGAGGCCCCTCTATCCCCCATTGGATAACATTGGGCCTTAGCATTCTGCACCCGGCCGCCCTAGTGCCGCTGAGGGTGCTTTAAGAGTGCATCCTTGACTCTAGGGCAGAGGTCTTCAATCTGTGGGGCTCGACCCCCAGGGGGGCCGTGGAGTCCCTGGAAGGGGGGTCGCAGATTCCCCAGTTTTACTTGTCTCTGCAAAAAGACAGCCGTCCTGGGACGGCTAATTTAGATTGTTATCAGCTGTTGCCTGAATGAAAGGCGAATGTGCCTTATCAGTTAATCTGCAAGTGTAAAGGATGCTTGGGAGCAGTTCTGGCTCTTTGTGGTGACAAAGATTTGTGTTTTTTGAGTGGAAGTGCAAAGAGTTAACAACTGGGCTGGGAAGTTCTTGCTTTTCATTTTAACTGCATTTACACAGCTCTTAGTGTCCCTAAAGAGATGTTGAAGGGACAGTTATGAAAAAAAAAAAATGGCATTACATACGCTCTGATATTATTAAAATCTACATTTTGAAAGCGCCATTTTATCATAAAACAATTTGCGTGTTTTGCAATTCTATCTGTGTGTAATGCAAGTATAAAAAATTGACTTACATATTCATAGTGCTTTCTGTCACAGGCTGTGACTACGTAGCACTAAAAATACAAAATCACTACTCTCCACTGCACCAATCAAGATTTAATTCTGTGGTTCTCTGGTTACACACAGACCTCTGCAGTGCATTAACTAATAGAGGTTTCATAATGTACTACAGTGCATTTCCCACTGAGCAATAACTTTTTAAATTTATTTTTCATTTACGCTGCCCATTATTTTATATGTAGATACCTGATGGTGAAAGACCTAAAAAAACGTACAGAATATTTTGGGCTTATTTATGAGAGGTTTGCATCGCCAGAGTATCATTTTTTTAATGCTCCGGTGGCGCAAGCGTCTCAACCATACCTATGAGGCAGTGCAAAGTCACCCTGCATGGCTTTGCATGGCCTCATAGATATGGAGTAAGACATAGCAGCGCAAGTCATTGCCTTACTCTGCGTCAAGGAGGTGTTCCATGGGCTTTGCGTGGGGTTCCCACGCAACACCTATGGATTTTGATGCTGTCCCTTATTTACAAAATCACTTAAACCTGGGGCAGCTCCTAAAAGGGACGCCTCCCCAGTGGAGGCGTAACGAGGGGAAATGTTTTCATTTCTCCTCGTTTTTTCCTCTTTCCATGTGTGCTCCATTCTGCAGCTCACATAGAAAGAGGAAAACGCCCCTCAGGATTGTTTTGGTGAAGGAAGGTGCCCCTTGCCGTACAAAAACAATCCTCCCTATGTTGGTGCTAGGCAGCAATTTGTGCACCAACGCAAGGGAAAAGGACTGGAATGCACCGTATTTCATAAATACGGTGCATTCCTGCCCTTTCCCATTGGCATAGGGCAGCACCGCAAGAAGACTTGCGGCGCTGCCGTACGCCAATTCCTCATAAATGAGGCCCTTTGTATTTTGCTACACCGTTGGCTACACCCCTATGCTCACTGACCTTTGGTTTGCTAAACACTGTTTAATATAATTTCCCTACCGTAAAAATTATTTGCTGTGGTAATTGGGGGCTGTTAGAAATGGGGGTTTCTAGTTGGCAATGGTTTGCACCTTTGTCCAAGTAGGGACCCTTCCTTCTAGTCAGGGTAAGAGGGATACACTACTGAAATAACCCCTGCTCACCCCCTTGGTAGCTTGGCACGAGCAGTCAGGCTTATTTCAGAGGCAGTGTGTAAAGCATTTGCACATAACCAACAGTAATACAGTGAAAACACTACAAAAGGACACCACAGCAGTTTAGAAAAATATCCAATACTTTATATATTCAAACAAGCCCAAACGATAAAAATCCAACATGCAGTACTTAAAAATATGCACTTTGCAAGAATAACCTTAAAAATGTAGTTCCTTGAAGTCGGTAGCTCCGTCCGGTGCTACAGCGGTGCTCAGAACAACAGAATCCAACAGTTCCTTCTGACCGCGTCGGTCGAGGTGTCGGCAGACTCGTAAACAGTACCTTTTCATTGCGGCAGATGACGTTGGTGCGGGCCGGTTGTGGCCACCTTCACGGTTGCGGTGTGAAGCGGAGCTATGCGGTGCCCTCAAGTCGCAGTACAGGCAGTGGCTCGGTGACGGTCGTCCATCGGCATCGGTGAAACCAGGGATGCGGTGCGGAGTGAAGGCGGAGCTCGTTGCGGTGCTGACAGATCACGGTGCAGGTGACAGTGCCGGTTGCGGGGAGCTGGCGTCGGTCGGTCCGGACTGCGGTGTGGGACGAGACGGTGCGTCGCAAGACTTACGAGCAGTGCCCCCAAGCCACTGTGCGGTCACAGGTGTCGAAGTCAGCAGGCAGCGACAGCATCAGTGAGACCAGGGCGGCGAAGTGAAACGAGGCAGAGCGGAGTGCGGTGCCCACAGGTCACGGTGCAAGCAGCAGCTCGGCTGGGGCAGTCATCGTCGGTGAGATCAGGGTTGCGGTGCGAGATGTGGCGGTGCCCTCTGCGGTGCCTTCAGGACATGGAGCCAGCGACTGAGTCAGTGACGGAGTCAGTTGCTTTCCCCCCTCTGTCGCAACTGAAACCACAGTTCCAGGGGCGGTACCCAGAGGTCGGTTAAGTCTTTGCGGTACCTGAGACTTCAGAACAGGAGATAAGCTCTACTTCAAGCCCTTGGAGATACTCGGCAACAGGTAAAGAAAGGTCAGTCCAGTCCTTTCACTGCCCAAGGCAGAAGCAGCAACTGCAGGCAAACCCAACAAAGCAACAACACAGCAAAGGGGCAATACTCCTCTTGGCAGTTCTTTCAGCTCTTCTTCTTGGCAGGTTACTTGATTCTAGCGAGTTCTAAAGTTCTGGGGTCTGGGACCTATATTTATATTCAGTTTCTCTTTGTGCTTTTGGGCAGAGTGTGTCTGTGCCCAGCCCAGACCAGTTCCATCCTCTCTGGCCCAGCTTCCTGGCAGAAGGTGGAGACAGCATTGTCTAAGGCAGACCAGGCCCATTCAGGTGCAATGAAATCTCCTCCTACTACTCTAAATACAGCCCAGGTCTATTCAGCTCAGCCTTGACTCATCCAGGAAAGGCAGGACACACCTTGACCCCCCCCCCCATCCAGTAGTTGTCTGATGAGAATGGACATCCCCAGCCCCTGTCACTCCAAAGCCAGACAGTCAATCCACAAACCCAGCAGAAGAACACAGGATGGCTAAGCAAGAAAATACCTAATTTCTAACAGTGGTATTTTCAAACACAGACCATAAAAACCATCTTTACTAAAAGATGCATTTTTATATTCTGAGTTCAGGCATACTAAACCCCATTTCTCTATCTTGTCCCAATTAGAAGATATACTTATAAGATGTTATGAGTAAACTCCCATTCTATCCTATGGGACAGATAGCCTTTCCATAGTGAATAATGAAACACACTGTAATTCACTACCAGGACATGTCACACACACCAGTACATGTCCTACCTTTAATATACATGGCACCCTGCCCACATGGGTACCTTGGGCCTACCTTAGGGGTGACTTGCATGTAAGAAAAGGGAATATTAGGGCGTGGCAAGTGGGCGCACTTGCCAGGTCGACATGACAGTTACTAACTGCGCGCAGACACTGCAGTGGCAGGTCTGATAACCCTTTTCAGGGCTGCTTGGGTGAGTGGCACAATCAGTACTGCAGGCCCACCAGCAGCATTTGATTGACAGGCCCTGGCACCCTCAGTGCACTTTACTAGGAACTTACTAGTAAGCCAAACATGCCAATCATGGAAACACCAATCCATAATACAATTTACAATAGGAGCACTTGCACTTTAACACTGAACAGCAGTGAGAAAGTGCGCAGAGACACTAAACCAGCAAAAACAGAGTCAAAACTAGGAGGTCAGAAAGCAAAAAGACAGGGGAAACATGCCAAAAGATGTCCGGTCTAACAGGGGCATTTATGGTTGTCGATAGTTGTCGATGATGAGGTGTACCAGTTTCTAGAAAACTTTGTCGGAAGGGGGTCCTTACCCCTAAAAAGGTTTGGCAAGGGGGTCTCGGCATCAAAAAGTTTGAAGACCTCTGCTCTAGGGGAACCCTTGTTCTAACACCAGAAAACCAACTCCCAAAACTAAGTACTTACCTGTAAACGGAGAACTTAATTTCCTCCTATAGGATTGCACTGACTGCTTTTCTGTGAAAAATGTTTTTAAGTGTGGAGTTGGAAAATTGTATGAAACCTTAAGAAAATGTATACTTACAAAAACTGATTTACTCATTTTTTGTCTAGGAAATGTCCCAGTGTGATAACTAGGCATATCACATGGAGTAGAAAAAGTAACTTAAAAAGTAATCTGAAAAGTAACGTACAAAGTAATCATAATAGTAACTGAAAATTAATTTTTACTGTTGACTTACCTGTAAACAAACCAATTGCATTCTACTGCATTTCAACAGTATTCAACTGCATTATTCCTGCAAAGTATTATTTCACTTACCTGCACCAGGCCTGGCTTGGTTCTAGAAATAAAATACAACTAAATAATATTTTTATACAAACAAATTGGCTAGAGTTCAGTCATTGAGTGTGTGACATAATTTCTTGCCTGAGTGTGTACAATAAATGCTTAACACTACCCTCTGATAAAGCCTTACTGCTTGCCCACACTACCACAAATAGAGAGTAAGGTATTGTCTACTTTAACCTTTACCTACCTTTGGGGATCCACTGGACTCTGTGCACACTACACCTTACTTTGGTATAGTATATACAGAGCCAGAGTCCTATATTGGTGGATCAGCGGTGGGGTCCACAACGTTGCATTTGTTGGACTGACTTGGTCAACATCTGATCACACGACATAACTCCTAAATTGTCTTTAGAATTCTGATTTTTTTGAATTGACAATTTTTCCAAATTACTAAAAGTCTTGTTAGGGCCTTGGTTAAGTCCCTCTAGAATTTTTTAGAAAAATAAAAACTCACCATAGTTAGGGGTAAGAGGGATTAGAATTTTTAAAATGTGTCTTAACAAGAACCCAACTGTTAGTGAAAATATAACAAATGACAGAGAACATGGTTGAGGAGCTTATCTCAATTTAGCATGTATGGAGTTATGGTCTCTATGTAAACTTAAAAACATCACCATGGGGTCCCACCCCTCCAAATAAAAGCTCCAGGAGCTGTTAGCAGGGTATGCTAAGGACCACCCTTCTGAGCAAGGTGAAGACCTCTCAGATGGGGAAGAGGACGGAGGGGATGAGGATAACTACCAACCCCCCTCACTTCTTGGGGAGACCAGGGTCCCTGTGTCCTTGACTCCAAGAATACAACTCACAGCACCTAGATACCACAGAGGTGGGTCAGGTGCTTCTGAGACCATTGAGGACAGCCTCAATGAAGAGACCAACCTTTTAGTAAGATCGGCTAAAAGATTAGACCTAGAGACCAGACTCCTAGCTCTAGAAAAAGAAAGAGCAGAGATGGGCCTAGCACCCATCAATGGTGGCAGCAACTTAATAAATAGGGTCAGAGAGCAATCGTATGATCCCAAAATCCCCACAGGGATTGTCCCTAAATTGGAGGATGGTGCTTATATCACCAAGTGGTTCATAGCCTTTGAGAGGGCTTGTGAAGCCAGAAAAGGGAAGAAAACTCACTGGGGGGCACTCCTTTGGGAACTGTTCTCAGGTAAGTGCAGAGACAGACTTCTGTCACTTAGTGGGGCAGAGGCAGAGTCCTATGAACTCATGAAGGGCACCCTGACTGAGGGATTGGACTCACTACTGAGGAGTATAGAATTAGATTCATGGGGTCTCAGAAAACCCAGAGTCAGCCCTGGGTGGAATTTGTAGACTACTCAATGAAAACACTAGGTGGCTGATTGACTGGAAGTAAAGTGCAAAATTATGATGGTCTTTATAATTTGTTTATGAAAGAACACATACTAAGTAATTGCACTGATGAAAAGTTGCATCAGTATCTGGTAGACCTAGGTCCAATTTCTCCCCAAGAATTGGGAAAGAAGGCGGACCACTGGGTCAAGACAAGGGTGACCAGGACGTCCACTGGGGGTGACCAAAAGAAAGGGGTTACAAAACCTCCCCAGAGGAAAGACAGTGAGCATCCTAAAGATAAAAGTAAGGAGTCCCAGGTAGCCCCCCAAAAACCTGTCCAGGAGGGTGGACCCAAAGACACCTCACAAACTAGATCTGGCTACCAAGGTAAGAGCTGGGATCCCAACAAGGTATGGTGTCACAACTTTCAAAAGACAGGAAACCACACCAAGGACCCTAGCTGTCCTAAAAACAAGCCCCTATTGTAGCTCCAGGGGTTGCCAGTGTAGCTTTGGAGGGTGGTTCCTCAAATGAGGAAGTCTTCATAGCCTTCAACTGGAACATGGGCCCAAAAGGTGAGTTGGAGATTCCAGCGGGGAGTAGACACTTCCACCACCTACTGGTGAATGGAACCCCAGCCACTGCCCTGAGAGATACCTGTGCTAGTCACATTGTGGTGCATGACAGGTTGGTACTCCCAAACCAGTATGTCCCAGGGGAAACAAAAAGAGTAAGGGCTATTCCAGGGGAGGTCACTATTAGGCCTTAGGCTGTAGTGCCCCTAGACAGAGCTGGGTCCCTTAGTTGGAGAAAGGTTGTAGTCAATAAAGACTTTCCCCTTGATTGTCTCCTTGGGAATGACGACCCAGAGGTTGGTCTGAGCCAAAGTGAGCCACTGGTACAGTGCCAGACCTCATCCAAGGTACCTTGGGGGGGGGGGGGGTGGGGGTGGCTGAACCTGCAGTTAGTGCAGATAAGCCCCAAAAGAAACAGAAGAGACAGTGTAGGGAAGGTGGACAACTGTTAACCACAGTTCCAGTGGACCAGGGAGATACTATCCCAGGAAGGGAGAACTCCAAACTTGGCACTGGTGAAGTCCTCCTTAGCCCACAAAAAGACATGACTAATCAGGCAACTGTCCAACCTGAGTTGGTGGCTCCTCAGCTGGCAGAACAGAGGGTGGGAGAAGGGTGTTCACTACAAAGTGTAGTGCCCCCCTACCCTAAAACAGCAGACAGGCCACCAGAGCCCAAAGAAGCCTGTAAGTTAGCCCCTTCACGTACCGCTGAAGGTGTGGCTCTGGGTACTGACAACTGTCAGTGGCCTCTGCTGGGTGTTAGCCTTCATGGCAGCACTGTCCTTGGCATGGTGGCCCAGTACCATGCCAACTAGCAAGTTAGGTCATGGTGGGGTTACTCAAGCTGTGGGTAACCTCTGTGGGTACGCTGGGTTTTGCCCTAGCTAAGTTAGAATTTGCAGAGGTAGGCACCGCTGAACCCAAACTAAAAAGATGGTGTAAAGACACTAAAGAGCTAGGAAAGGAGCATTGGGAAGTATGTCCTGAAACTGTTGAGGTAGGCCAGCTCCCCAAAGGGACTGATTTGGACAGAAGGATGTAAGGCAGAGTAGGCCCTGCAACTTTCAAACCACTTCCTCGCCTGAAAGACTAAGAAGATTCACTCAGATTTGGATGAGTCTCCTGGCCTTTGGGCTGGGGGGGTGGGGCTTGTGTAGGAAGCTGGGTTTCTGTTGCAGTAACCCCCCCCCACACACACACTTTTGCCAGATTTCTGGTGCCCTGTGTCCCTGACAATCAGGTTCCCAGGGCCTTCTTTCCCAAAACTGTACCTTTGTACCCCCAATTGGCACCTCTCTGGTCACATGTATGTCCCTTGTAAAAGGTACCAAGGGCACTGTGACCAGGGAAGGCCTCTAAGGGCTGCAGCACATATTTTGCCACCCTTAGAGGTCCTGTGTACACACGTGTACACACGTGTACACACACACACACACACACACACACACACACACACACACACACACCCCCCCCCCCCCATTGCAGGCTGTGTGTTTTGGTGCAGAGAAAAGTGAAGAGTCGACATGGCAAACATTGATGTGTGCCATGCCTGCAACCCACTGCTTATGGTATAGGTAAGACACCCCTCTAGCTGGGTGCACTATACCACTGGTGAGGGTACAGTTGCATGAACACTGTACCCCTACAGTGTCTAAGTACATTGTTGAAGATTGTAAGTGCAGTATAGCCATAAAGAGTACATTGTCTGGATGTCTGTCATTACGAACTCCACAGCACCATAATGGCTTTACTGAATTCCGGGAAGTCTGGTAGCAAACTTCTCAGAATAATAAACCCACACTGATGCCAGTGTGGGATTTATTATACAATGCACTCAGAGGGCATCTTAGAGATGCCCCCTGAAAAATGACCAGCCTCTGGTGGGTTCCCTGACTGGTAAACACCAGCCTGCCACCACGAGACATGTTTCTGGACCCCTGGGGTGGGAGCCTTCACTCCCTGAGCCCAGAAACGAAGCCTTTCCTCGGAGGAGGTGTTTACACCTTCCCCAGGTCAGGAAAAACCATCTGTGGCAGGGGAGCTTCAAAGGCCTTCAAAGGCCTTGCCGCCTTTGTTAAGCGACCCCCAGCCTCTCCTGCAATCAGGAGCAGTCCCCCTTCCTGTCTCCCCTCCTTTTCGGCTAGAAGACAGGCGGGAAAAATTAGAACAGCCCAGAAGGTGTGCCCACCTCTGCCAACCCCACCCCTCAGGTGGTGGAGATAAGGTGAAGCCCACTCTTCAGTGCCCGCCATCTTGCAGATGGCAGGCACTCTCCAATCGGGATTAGGGATTGTGCCCACTCCCCCACATGGGGTGAGCACACGAATGGTGTAGTCACCCTAAGATCAGTAGCCCATTGGCTACTGACCTCGAAAGCCCTAAAACGCCCCCTAAATACAGTATTTATGGGGCAGCCCTGAACCAAGAAGACAGATTCCCGCCACCTACGAAGAAAGACGAAAGAAGACGCCCAGCAGAGGAGACTGCAGAGAAGAACTGGCTTGGCCCCAGCCCTACTGGCCCGTCTGCAGTTTCCAGAGATCCTGCGCCAAAAGTCGCCTTGTCCTACAGCCAACAACCTCCAGAACCCCTGGGAGGACTGATTGTTTTCAACAAAGACCGGATCTCCTGTGAACAGCAGCTCTGTTCAAAAGAATCACCAGAGAAAGACTCTGAGCCTGCTGAGGACAAAGAAACCCCACGCCTGGAACCACCACTGCACCTGATGCCTACGGGCCGAGTCAGAGTGGCTTACCGGTCCCAGCGAGGTCCCCCAGTGCTCCAGAGTCAGAATCCACCGTGTGTTGACCCCTCCAGGACTCCCTGACGTCGCCTGCAGCCTCTGCACAGAGACCCAACCAACTGCGAGTGACCCGGTAAGGTGAAATCCGAACACAAAAGACACCCCTGCATCCGGCCGCCCTGCGCCCTGGAGAAGAGGAACTGAGGTGCACCTACGTCCCGAGCCCTCCAACTTACCTGCCCCGTTGTTGGTTCCTCTCGGAAGACTTCCTGGACCGAGCCTGCAGCCAAAATCCAAAACCGGCAACGCCCATTGAAAACAACAGGGCACCCGATGCCAAAACAGCACCCTGCACCCGGCCGCCCCTGTGCTGCTGTGAGTGCGCTTTGTGTTCTAACTTGAATCCCCCTTTGCTCTGAGCTTAAGTCCAGGAGCTTTGCTGCCTCAACCTTGTGGCCTGCTCGTGAGCAGCCACCAACTGGAGGCTCCCTATCCCCCATTGGATAACATTTGGGCCTCAGCACTCTGCACCGGGCCGCCCTAGTGCTGCTGAGGGTGCTTTGAGAGAGCATCCTTGACCCTGGGGGATCCCTTGCTCTAACACCAGAAAACCAACTTCCAAATGTAAGTACTTACCTCTAAACCGATAACTTCATTTGCTCCTATAGGATTGCATTGACTGCTTTTCTGTGGAGTTGGAAAATTGTATGAAACCTTAAGAAACTGTATACTTACAAAAACTGATTTACTCACCTTTTGTCTAGGAAATGTCCCAGTGTGATATCTAGGCATATCACACTGAGTAGAAAAAATAACTTAAAAAGTAATCTGAAAAGTAACGTACAAAGTAATCACAATAGTAACTAAAAAGTAATTTTTACTGTTGACTTACCTGTAAACAAACCAATTGCATTCTACTGCATTTCAACTGTATTCAACTGCATTATTCTTGCAAAGTATTATTTCACTTACCTGCACCAGGCCTGGCTTGGTTCTAGAAATAAAATACAACTAAATAATATTTTTATACAAACAAATTGGTCTGAGTTCAGTCTTTGAGTATGTGATATCATTTCTTGCCTGAGTGTGTACGATAAATGCTTAACACTACCCTCTGATAAAGCCTTACAGCTCGCCCACACTACCACAAATAGAGAGTAAGGTATTGTCTACTTTAACCTCTACCTACCTTTGGGGATCCACTGGACTCTGTGCACACTATACCTTACTTTGGTATAGTATATACAGAGCCAGCTTCCTACAACAAGGAAGAATATCTTCAATATTTTCTTAAAAACAGTACATTTGAATATGCTGTTTCAATATGAAAACTATGAAAATATCACTTATCTATTAAGCTAAAAGGTGACTCTACTTCAAAACTTCTCCTAAATAAATAAAGATGAAGCTCAGAACAGACCCCGTCCCACAACAAACTACTGCATCACTGAAGAAAAGGATAATAGCAATAATAAAATCCTGGTTTCTTGAAAGACAAAAGAAACGAAAGACGTGTTGCATCCTGAAACTGATCTATACAGAGAACAGCAGAACACTGGAAGCAACACTGCATTAAAAGCACAGCCTGACAACTATGTTACATAAAAGGACACAGCACTCATCTTAAAGAATGAGTAGTTATTGCGCTTTAAAAACAAGTATACAGACACTTTACCTTCTAGTCTTCATCATTGAGAACATTGAATATTTAGTTGGTTAAAGTTAAATCTAGTCAATGACAATTACTTTAATGGAGAAGACAGCGAAAACCATCCATACCATGCCGAAAAGCTGAATAGTTTACAGCTCCTTCCAGGTTAAGCTAATATGATTAACCTAATAATACGTAGGGCAGGAACTTCCTTTCAGTCAGGTGGCAAGCATTTTTAAGTTTGTATTAATCTAACTAAAAATACTCATGGATAAATGTATACAAACAAAACCCTCCTAAGTAAAAATATGTCTTAATAGGCGGACACACAGAGCAGTAAGACGCGCCCTGCATCTGACTATTTCTGATATTTTATTGTGAGTGCAGCAGTTGTTTTTAATATTTTAATTCTCATTGCGATCGAGTGAGCACCTTTAATCTTTTTCTCACCTTATTTCTCTCTGGACTCTTCGGTCCGCCGCGGGGCAACCCGGTTGCACGAAGAGAGGTCCTTTTCTTCCAACTTTCACCTGTAGCTGGCCGCCTTCTTGGAAGTTGGCGGTCCAGCCCTTTCTGCACTTCTGGCTCCGGGGGCATTAAAGGAGTATGCATTGCCAAGCGCGCAGCCGACGCGCTGCTGGCGCACCGCGGGCGCGCCAAAGGCAAGCCCGTCTGCGCCTGGGGCCAGGCATGCTGCCCATTTTCTCTCAGGGGACAAAAGTATCCCAGAAAGAACCTATTCTAGGACACAACTGCTTGAGCTGCGTCCTAAAATTCAGCATGGGGGGGTGTACGGATAGGGTCAACTTCAACACAGGGGAGGCAGAGCGTTGCCAGTACTGTAACTTCTGCCCTATTAACGGGTGGGCCTCCATCTCGGGTTCCCTGGGATGGCCCCAGGAGCCGGGAGTAGAAAAGGCAAATGAGTCCAAAAGCAAGGCTGTCATTGGATCCAGCTCAATCCGGGGGGCATTGATAAATGCTCGCTCAATGCCCAAACACAAAACCGAAATTGCCCTAACCATCCAGACACTCAACTTGAACTGTCTCTTTATCACTCAGGTCCCGACTTGGCAGACGCTGTCCCCCCCAGGCTATACTATTCTTAGATGCGACCTCCCTGACAGAAGAGGAGGTGGCCTAGCTCTGGTGGCTAGAGACTCCCTTACATGTACCCTTAGCAATGTGGAAGGTGTCCCTGGCTCTCTACTGGAAGCAGCCACGTTCGGAATTAAGCTATCCGAGAACTGTAACCTTTCAGGCCTTCTGGTATATCGTCCTCCAGGGCCTAGAGCCAAGTTTCTGGAGACATGGTGCCAAACCCTAGAACCATTTGTCACCCCAGCTCATTACACCATTCTAGGGGATTTTAATTTTCATCTTGAAAACAAACAGGACAATGACTCTGCTCACCTTCTAGATCTTATGACATCCATGGGGTTTGAGGAACTAGTCCGTTCTCCCACCCATAATGCTGGCCATACCTTGGATGGCATTTTTGCTAATCACAACAATCTAACGATTGAGGCAGTTCAGCCTCTCAGCTGGGTTGACCACTGGCTAGTCGAGTTCAAAATCATTTTCCCTCATCCCACTAAAGCGAATAAGGGTTCCCCCCTAAAACATATACTTTGCAGGGCACTGAACAAGGTTACAGCCACCAACTGGGAGGCCGCCATTGCTTCAGTTTCTGATGGGAATTACATTGCGCATCCTCCCACGGCAGAGGGTTTTCGCAGTTGGGTCACCGAGGCCTTAGACATAGTTGCTCCATTCAAAAACGGTGTCATCAAAAGAGCAAAACCCTCGGCTCCATGGTTCTTGGAAGAGCTCATGGCTCTTAGGCGTCAATGCCGTAGACAAGAACGGAAATGGCGTGCTGACCCCTGCCCTCGGGAAAAGGCCAAGCGGAAATCTTTTTTGCGGGAATATAAACAAGCCATCTTTCAAGCCAAATCCCGTTTCCTCACTGAAAAGATCGTGTCGGCAGACAACTCCTCTAGCATGCTATTCAAAGTCGAAAGGGAGATTGCTGAGCCACCAGGGACTCAGCTCCTGAACCCCTCCCAAGACTTCTGTGACAGAGTAGCAACCTACTTTCAGGACAAAGTCCTTAAGATCTTTCATGAGTTTACCCCTACTGTAGTTGATGATCCTACCACAGGGGTAGCCAAAGGGGAAAGCGATGATCCGCCCAAGGGGAAACTTACCCAGGTCTTCGTGAAGTATGCCCTGTCCTCTTTTCCACAAATCACAGCTCTGCAAACCATGGAACTCTTACTCAGCCTAAAGTCCGGAGCTCCTTAGGACCCATGTACGCCCTCCATACTCAGACTTGCTCCTGACCTAATAGCCAACTTCCTGTGCAAGGTCTTCAATGGCACACTCCTGTCCGGCAACTTCCCAGCCACCTGAAAGGAAGCAATTGTCTCACCTCTTCTTAAAAAACCTAACGCCGACCCCTCAGACTTGAAGAACTTTCGACCTATCTCCCTTCTACCCGCTCCCGCCAAAATCTTGGGGAAATTCATCAATATGGAACTGATGAAACACCTTGAATCCCAGGAAATCCTTGACAGCTCTCAGAACGGGTTTCGTGCCGGTCACAGCACCGAAACCGCCCTAGTGGCAGCCACTGACTGTATTCGCACGCAGGTTGACCAATGCGGATCTGCGGTGCTGATTTTGCTCGACCTTCCGGCGGCATTCGACACCGTCTCCCCAGTGTGCATGGTTCAGCGACTGCAGGAAGTAGGAGTTACTGGAAGGGCCTTGCAGCTTCTCCACTCTTTTATGACCGGCAGAACGCACATCGTTAGTTGTGGAGGCTTCAGAGCAAAGGCCTTTGGCCTTCCCTGTGGGGTCCCCCAGGGATCCTCGCTTAGCCCCACTCTTTTTAACCTCTATGTGACCCCTCTGGCCGAGTTGGTGAGATCGTTCGGATTCCAGGTATTCTCCTACGCGGACGACACACAAATCATTGTTTCCATAACAAATGATTTGCAATCGGTCGGACAAAAGTTTAATCAATGTATGTGCAGCATTATATGCTGGATGAAGGGCAATTCATTAAAGATCAATGCGGACAAAACCGAGGTGCTAGTTTTTGTTCCTCAGAATTCTATCTGGTCTAATGCCTGGTGGCCTCCAGACTGCGGTCCCCTTCCTGTCCCGGTCAGAACAGCAAAAAATCTGGGAGTCACTTTTGAAGAGGGTCTGACCTTTGATGCCCAGGTCAGCCGTACAGTCAGCACCTGTTTCTACATCTTAAAAACCCTGAGAAAGGTGCTGCCGTATATTCCATCTGAACTGCATCGGTCCACTATCATCGCACTAGTTACCCCCCGGCTGGACTACTGCAACGCTCTGTACCTTAACATCAACGCAGTATCCCTGAACAAGCTTCAGGTGGTACAGAACGCAGTGGCAAGGCTGATTCTTAACATCCCGAAGTATCAGTCAGCCAGGGAAGGGATTCGAGCCTTGCATTGGCTCCCCGTCAGGAAGCGCATTTCCTTCACGGTCCTGAATATGGTATATAAGGCTATGCATAGCAAAGGCTCATCACATTTAAAAACCATGTTTCAGTGGTACACTCCGGGGAGGACCTTGAGATCCTCCTCACAGAAAAAACTCGTTTCTCCTAGATTTCACAGGTCCAGATGGGGCGGTTGCTCCTTTTCGGTGGCAGCCACCAAACTCTGGAACTCCTTGCCCTCTTCCATCTCCAAGGCGGACTCTCTTCTGGTCTTTAGGAAACTTTTGAAAACCTGGCTATTAGCTTCTTAGCTGGATGGTGACACTTCTCCCTCCTCCCACGTCCGTTCAGCGCCTTGACACCCTCGGGTATTAGTGCACTTTATAAATATTATCCTATCCTATCCTAATAGAGACAATGCACACATCTTTAAAAATAATCACACCAACACATACATTAACAGCACACACTCACTCATACATTAATTCAGGAAGAGCACAAAGCCAGTGTATAATTTAGACAAGAGCAGTAATGCCCCCAGACAAAAGGTCCGTTTCACTTTCTGTACAACTGATCTCCTATACCCAATGCTTAATTTGAGCCGGTGGGTTTCGGTGCTCAGCACAAGCACTCAATTGGCAGCACCGGCACTTATGACAGTCTGCCACATGGTGAACTGTTTGTCTGATTTACAGTGAGTATAAAAACAGTTGTTTACAAATTCAATGTACGTTAAAAATGACTATTACCTGCAGCCTATGCTAACCTTATAGCTTTGGGGCCTGGAATAGTGTTAATTGTCACACTTGTAGGAGTGTGATGTTTAGTAGCTGGTTTGGTACTGTCATTGGCAGTTCTGGCAGGGGCATTGGGCGGTGTAGGCTGTAGTGGCCTCCTGGTGAGGGCCCTGGCACATACTTTTTTACAAATGAAGCACTGCAATGCAGTGGTATTAGGTGCAAGACCTGGGAAGAAAGATCCTGCTGTTCACACCACAGCTAAAAAAAGAAACCACAAATAACTCAGCAAGCCCAAACAAAATAAACATAAAAACAGATACATACACAAATAGTACGTCTATATGCACACCTATACTAACATGTATATACCCCATGCCAAATAAAAGTGTTAATCAAAATTGCATCATAAATGACCCTCTAACTCTGTCAAAAGAAATTACATCTCCAGACTGTGCCCCGAGACACTCGAAAGCATGAGCAGAGCTGTACATTCTAATCTCTCTCCCTCTCTCTCCCTCCCTCCCCATAATGCCAGGACAAAGGAAAAATCTATCCTTCCTCCACTGACCTGTAGGCGGCGCCTGGCAATGGCATATACTGTTGGAATAAAAAAACAAGTTACTTTCCTTCAAAAAAGATCTTTCTGGTGGATTCTAAATCTAACTGCAGATTCCTCACTTTGGTAATATTCCCAGGCGCCAGACTATATCTGGAAACTCAAAAAGCAGTGCTCCTGAGCGGGTGTGGGTGGCGCCATGTGGTCCCCCGCCCACTTTGTTCTGCCACAAAAGTGACAAATGGGGCCGCATATAAATGCCACTGGTGTGCTGATATCATTCTTTTCGCAGGCTAGTCAACACCCTCGACAAAGAGTCCATCAGCATATTGGAAGGGCTATGCGCAAATTTCTTAATTTGGGCGCCTCAGATGAAAGAACAGACCATTCCATTCCACAGAACGGGAAGGTGGGACGCCAGTGAGAAAACTGCAGTTTGATAGAGTATAGACCAGAAAGAGAGTTATCAAAGGCAAGTAACTTGTTCTTCTGATTGATACTTGTGAGAAATTGGATTGTTGGTTGATTGGGTTTTGAGCCCTGGTCAAGCAACAGCCACAATCCCTTGCAGGTTAAACCACAAAAAGTCACTAAATTAACCTGTGCTTAACCCTGGGTAGCTTGGC
Source organism: Calotriton arnoldi (assembly GCA_963921515.1). NCBI lineage: Eukaryota > Metazoa > Chordata > Amphibia > Caudata > Salamandridae > Calotriton > Calotriton arnoldi. The sequence goes on from CAWUFW010002037.1 coordinate 2,071,460, forward strand.
ACAAAAAGCAGTCAGGCTAAACTAAGATGCAATTTGTAAAGTATTTATGAAGCACACAAACAGTAAAAAAGTGAAAAGACAACATAAGAAAATGTCAGACCAATTTAGAAAAATAGAGTACATTTTAATAAATTATTTGACACCAAAATGACAAAAATCTAGGAGTTATGAATTTTGAAAGTGTAAAGTTCAAAACAGTGCCTAAAAGATTAAAGCGCCAACCACGGACATCTAGTCGCGCGAGACCAGGTCAAAGTTGAAATTTAAGGCTGACCACGAAGGAGCACGGTTTGGATATAAGAAGTGGATTGGGCCTGGTCAGGGCTTACCTTCAGATGTAGAAAAATTTCTGAAGAAAAATGTCTGAGAAGGTAAAGTTCAGCGGGGCAAGGCTGCAGGAGGTATCCAAGGATGGAGCTTCGTCGTCAGATGGCCTTGGGTCGAAGCCACAGTTAAGATTTCTACGTTCTGACTTAGTCTAGACGCGCGGAAGGCTGCAGCCAAAGACAGTTCCACAAGGTCAGATACACCTTTGGAAAACGGGTTTGCTGCTGCAGAGAAGAACGTAGCGGGAGAAGCCACAAAGTTCATCCGACCGGAGATGTACCTCGCGTGGGTAAGCGAGCAGGTTGGTCCCAGTCTCCTCCTGCTTTTCAGAGAATTTGTTAGCCAAATTTTGTCTAAGTTCTCTGTTTTGGAAACTGGCCATCTGGGCACCTTTAGTACCACAACTAAGGGTCCAGGACTGTTGGGACACCTCTTGGGGGTTCAGGACTCACTACGGCTGGATCCAGGTGCCGGTTCAAAATGGTGGGAGCCTGTTACGTGCCTGTGGCTCTGAACAGGAGACCAGCAAACTAGTAATTTGAGTAACTTCTGGTAGTCCTGAGTGCAGGTGTAGATGCAGGGCTGGCCTGGCCTCTGAGGGTTCATGGCAGGCTCCAGGCAGCAAAGCAGTCCTTCTAAGTACAACATAAATCTGGAAGAGTGCACTGCAGGTCACAGCGGCAGGCAGTCCTGAGAGTCCTTCCACAGGTTCAGTAGTGAACTGAAGAGTGGGTCTAAAGGTCCTGTTTTTATATCCTGGTGCCATTCTTCTGGAAGGTGGAAGAAGCTTCTGGAAAGGTCCTTTGAAGTGCTTGGAATTTCCTGACTTCCCTGCCCTGGCTCCAAGCTGGCTTGCATGACAATACAGGGTCATTAGGCCCTTTGTGTGAAGGCAGAGCATGGGCTCTTCAGGAGTAAGCGGGCTGTGCTAAGCTCTGCCCCCACCAATCCTGCTAGAAGATGGCCCATTCAGGCACACCTAACCCTTCTATTGCGTGAAATGTGACCTAAAACAGGCCAACTAAGCACGGATGCAACACAAAGTATACTAGCAGATAAGAAAGGATCAACTCCTATACCGTCGGTTTCTTTTTTATCTCAGGCACAGGACATGGGGCAACCACCAGACCCAATCTTGAACAAAGGAAGTGGAGTCGCAAAAAAACTAGGCGAGGACAAAGAAAAAGAAAAATCGAAGAAGGGATTAAGGAGTCAGAACAAGACTTAGTGATTAATATATCATCAACAGCACTAACACTCGCAAGAAAGAAGTGCTTAATAAAGGAACATCTTTTGTCCCGACTTACAGAGGTACACCTTTGGAAAACGACGTTGCTCTTTATAAATTCATGAGGGTGGTGAGACTGAGAAACTTTTTTGAAAATGTTATTCCACCGCAAGAACCCAAAGATATTACCATTCCTGAATTTAAACCCAAGAGCACTTTTGAAGCTCCAATATCCCACAAAACACTGGACATATTTGAATCACTGGTTAAGAAGGATTTGGGCAAAATGGATTTCAAACGTGAAAGGAATTTCAAACAGAATTTTAGCCGGGCAGATAAGTGCATTCTTTTAAAACTGGCTAGGAATCCCGCAATAACGTTTCAAAAAGCAGACAAAGGCAGTGCCTTAGTCATGATGGACACTACGTTCTATGATAACAAGGTTTCTGAAAACGTTAAAGATACTTCCATATATATGTTACTTGAGCGGATCTTACCCTCGAAATCTTGAATTTACTACAGAAGATACTCAACAATGCATTAGATATGGATGGGATCAATGAAAATACTAAGCAATACTTAACGACGCAATTTCCTCGCAGACCCAAACTTTACATGCTTCCTAAAATTCATAAAAACAAACATGATCCCCCATTCCGACCCATTGTGTCGGGATGCGGCTCTGTGTTTGAGCCAGTTGGCAGATTTATTGACACATTTTTGCAACCATTTGTACAATCTTGGCAAACTTACATAAAAGATACCACAGACTTTCTACGGAAATTAGAAGCAATTGCCCAGAAGGAGACCAAAGACTGGGTGCTGTGTACGATTGATGTTGTATCGTTATATACGTCTATTGCGCACTCAGAAGGCTTAGAGGCCATAGAATGGGCTTTACTCAAACTAGATTCTATTGGTACAAGCAAGATTTTTCTCCTGGAGTTAATACACTTTTGTCTCACCATAGTTACTTTGAATGGAATAAAGAATTTTACCTTCAACTAAGTGTAACTTCCATGTGGTTCGCTGGAGCACCAACGTACGCGAACACCTTTATGGCGAAATTTGAAGAGAAACATGTTCTGAGTCAACAAGTATGGACTGATAATTTACTCATCTTTTGTCGGTATATCGATGACATCTTTATGGTTTGGACAGGGACAGAGGCAGCTTTATTGGATAATATTAAAAATGTGAACTCCAGAAACCCAAGAATCCAGTTCACGCATACCATCAGTAAAAAAGCTGTATCATTTCTGGATGTATGGCTCGAAATTTCAACGAATGGCCTTCAAACCCGTTTATATAAAAAACCTACAGACAAGAATAATTCATAGTTAGGAATTTACCTTATTCTCAGTTCCTCAGAATAAGAAGATTGACATCTAACACAGAGATGTGTGAAACTACCTTGAAGGGTGTTATTGAAAACTACAAGATCAGGGGTTACCCATGTGATTTGCTTGATACTCTAGAACAACGGGCACTATCCACAGAGCGCGGCAAATTACTACTAAAGAAGCCAAAAGATCAGTTGAATAGAATGGTATTTGTTTCAACATTTTCTACAAAATCTAAGGAAATTAGAAGTATTATAATGAAACGATGGGAACTCCTTCAACAAGAGCCGGATTTCAAAAATGTGTTTCTCCATAGACCTTTATTTGCTTATACTAGATCTAATAACATCAAAGAACTGTTATCGACCAAGACCAATCTGAAAGATAAGAAAAGTACTGGGATGAAGAAATGTCAAAACTGCACCCATTGCAAAAATGTGATTACTGGAAACATACTTGTTCATCCCCGCACTAGAGAAAACATAAAGCTGTTCTACAATGCAGATTGTAATACAAACAATGCTGTTTACGCTATCAAATGCCCTTGTGGCATGCTCTACATTGGCAAAACAGAGAGGAAAATTAAAATCTGAATCACGGAGCATAAGAGCAGAATAGGTAACAAGATAACCACATCATGTCTAGCGACACATTGGAACAAAAACAGACACTCAATAGCCCAAATCAAGTTTCAAATAATTGAAGTGGTGTGCAATATACCAGGGGTTGATAACAACAAACGACTGCTTCAGAGAGAAACATACTGGATCAGAAAACTCAACACTTTAAAACCAAAGGGGCTCAATGACAAATTGGAAATGAGTTGCTTTCTATGATTCAGCACATGAACAGGGATATTCTCTTTTACAAGTGTCTATCAAAATACACACACAACTACACTTGCTCAGTACACAATAATGTACTAAGAGGCTAAAATATTGCTTGAACCTAGGGTTGGCTACTTAAAAACAAGTCACTTAAAAAACGAGTCATACCATTAGAACACTCAGTGATTTTCACCTTTTGGACAGGCAGGACTTATGATAACTTTCACTATTAAGGTGGAGGGCATGACCAGAAGACGGACGGATAGCTCCTGTTATTGACAGCTTGACACATCTTGTTGGAAGAGAGCCTAAATTGTTACTTTCGGTGGTATTACTTTTAGTGGTATTACTAGAGACGGCTCGAGTTGTTTATAGGTTGTAATCATGGATGAATTGGAAGTACGGTTGTAGGACAAGATGGTGCTGTTTTATGCATGTTAGTATCATTCACAAGCGGTCGAGTGATGAATTAGGATCTACTCGGGTAGTTGTTATAGCAAACTCGATGATTGTTATTATTATGTGGATATGGCGTCAGATGGTGATTCTTGGACTCAGACAGATTTACAGCAGAGATCGATGTATACTTTATTTGTTGAGGATCGTTTAAACATGGCGATCGGTTCCCCTAGAATTAGTCATTCCTTGACTTTGATCACGTGAGAGGTCACATGATACAGGAAACGCAGTTGATGTTATAAACTCAGTGGTGTCTGGTGAACTTGAAGAGAGTCCTTTCTGGAGGGAGTCACAAGACGATTCTATCGGTAAGAATTTTTCCCTCAGCTAATGGTATGGTGTAGTTAAGAAAAAGTGGGTAGAGAGACGCTAACGCGTTCGAGGTCTATTTTTGTCCCCACAGGGAAGGCGTACTGAATATTGACGTTCTGCTTCAGTAAGCGGCACTGGCTATTGCTTGCACTCTTGAAAATAGTTTTCCTCGTTCTGTTGTAACGGTTGGTTTCGAATTTCTCTTTCTAGCGAAAATAATTGATATTTGAGGCACTTACAGGTACGTGCGTAACTGTTTGCACAAGTGTATGCACACAACCAGCAAGTGGATGTGTTATTAGAGTCACCGATTGATGGTTTTTTATTTACAGTTATTGTCATATTACATGATCGTCAAGACAATCTAGAATTGGATACAATTGATTTCTGTGCCAAGTGAGTAATCCAGATGATATGGTTGAGGGTGATATTTTCATAATGGCTTCAGGACATTGTTTGACTGTACACTTTTTGCATGACACTGGTGTTAAGGAGGAGCATACCACAGAGGAGGTTATTATGCAGAATTTGGCCTATGGTATTTTTAACTTATATCGATCCACGACAGTACATGTAATTATGATTTTTTTGCATTCTTTACAGATGTGCCCCTGACGAAGGGACGTTGGTCCAGAAATGCATTGGGCCGAAGTTGAGCAAACTGAATGGCACAGATTATTTGAGTTGCTGACATAAATTTTTGATGTTTATGCAGGTTTATTTGAAATGTATTAGTTTAGGAAATTCAAGAAGAATTATCATTGTTACATCGGACTAAAGAAAAATGCATTAAAATTAATGCGAAAAAAAGTAAATTTATGGTTATGTTGAAAAATTTGTATATCAAGCATAACGTTGTGCACATCTTTGTTCTAGAAGCTAGTTGGCTTCTAGCCCCATTCTCATCTCTAAAACAAGCTGAAGGCGCGAAGGGCGAGAAAATGCCAACTTTCTAAAAGTGGCATTTTCAAAATTGTAATGAAAAATCCGACTACCATTAAAGAGGGTTTATCATTACAATTTCATAGGTACCAAACATGACATATCTACCTCCTTTCAATTAGGAATTACAGCGTATTAAATGTAATAAGGAATCCCCAATGTTCACAGTAATGAAAAACTAATTTGAGAAGTTTTTTACTACCATGACATGTAAAACATAAAAGTACATATCCAACCTTTTATTTACACAGCACCCTACCCTATGGACTACCTAGGACCTACCTTAGGGGTAATGTATATGTAATAAAAGAGGAGTTTAAGGCTTGGCAAAAGGGTTTAAATGCAAGTCTACATGGCAGTGACACACTTCATTCAGGCTGTAATGGCAGGCCTGGGACAGGTTTTAAGGTGCTACTTAAGCGGGTGGCACAATAAGTGGTGCAGGCCCACTGGTAGCGTTTAATTTACAGGCCCTGGGTATATGGTATGCCACTCTACAAGGGACTTATAATGCCAATTAGGCATATACCAATCAAACCAAATTTAGGGGAGTGAGCAAAAGTACTTTAGTATAGGTTAGCAGTGGTAAAGTGCACAGAGTGCTAAGGCCAAAAAAAGCAAAATTCCAGCACAAATTGGAGGTAAATAGACAAAAGGTTTGGGAGAAGACCACCCTAAGGCTGACAGGTCTAACAATCATCTAACCGCAGATTCCTCGCCTTTTAAATAAATACCAAAGCAGTACCTTCTAAGGTGCTGGGTCATATGGAATGGCTCAAATCACAAATGTCCTGCAGGACTAAAGGGGAAAAATGGCCATGTCAAGGCAATAGTGCTTTCAGGATGTGTGCACTGATGCCCACTTAGCAGCCTAACAGGTATCCACAACAGGCCCTCCTTGTACCAACGCAGTGGTAGCAGCTGCGGCTCACGTGAAATGAGCCCCCAGACTTTCTGGAAGCTGTTTCTTAGCCCATGCAAAGCATAACTTAATACAGAGGACCAGACATCTGGAGATGGTCTGCTTCTGCACCTCCTTGCCTTTTGTTTGCTCCTGAGAATCCCACAAAGAGCTGACTGTCCACCTGAAGGTCTGTGGTACGATCAATGTAGAAATGGAGGGCTCTTTAGGGATCTAGTTGAATAAGTCTCTCTTCCTCTTACGAGGGATGAGGCGGAGCAACGAATGTTGGAAGGGTGATAGCTTGTGAAAAGGAGTTACTGTCTTCAGCAGGAATGCAGCTTGTGTTCTTAACACTAATTTGTGTAGAAAAAAGGTGGGATAAGGTGGCTGTATCAAGTGGGCTTGAAGCTCACTCACACGATGACCTGACTTTACTGCATCGAGAAAGATTGTTTTCAAGGTCAAGAGGGGTAATTAACAACAGTTCATTGGGTCAAAAGGAGTACACATTAGGAAAGTGAGAGCCAAATTTAAGACCCATTGTGGCATCACAGAGGGTTTTGGCAAAAACATAAGTTGTTAACTATTAGGAAATCTCATCACAACAGGTGATTTGAAAAGGGACAGCTGGTCCAGCAAATGTAATATGGTCGAAAGGGCTGACAAGTTACCTCTAACAGTGCCTACTATTCATTGCTGGGCCAAAGATAAAACGAACAACATATCCATCAATTTGGCTTGCAAAGGGTCCGTCTGGCGGGTGCTGCACCATGGCACAAATTTATCTCATCACCCTACATACATTGATTTTGTGGGACGGTGCCTGACTGCAACTTCGGAAGGAAGAGCAAAGGAAATCAAATACTGCCGCTTCATTTCTATGCATGAAGGTGCAGATTGAGCAGACTTGAGTGCCAGACCTAGCTCTCTGCTCCAATAGAATGACCACCCCAAAGCGGCAGTCTGATGCAGAGGACAGATGCTTATGCCCAGAGTTCCGGGTACCACACTCTCCGGCCCAATCTGGAGCCACTAAGATGACATGGGTCCGGTCTTCCTGATCTTCTTCATAACTCAAGGCACAAGAGGCAATGGTGGAAAGGCATACAGGAGTCTTGTGCTCCACTCTAGCTGGATGGTGTCTCCGAGAGAGAGCCTTCTTGGTAACTCCAGAACGCTAAAGTGTTGACATAGCACAGTCTCTGCAGTGGCCAGGGCTGGAAACCAACCAAGTATTGGGTGTGGTATCCAATCCACTGGGATCTTGCAGGTCCACAAACCAGTTTATCATCATCATACTGTGCAGCAAACTCGTCCCCATCACCCCCATTATCATCTTCATATGGCTGATTCTGGTCGGAGTCCGAGCCAAAATGTTTGCACATTGTCTGTAAGCAACAACAGTATTCTATCAGAGTGTGAAGGCTTGAGTATTTTTTGCACCAAGTCAGGATGGGGGCGTGGCCTCAGTAAAGACTATTTCAAGTATTGGCGTCAAAGGAACCGGTGCAGATTTTGGTGCAGGAACTGAAGTGGCACTACAGCCACTGTGGAACCTGAAGCGGGTTTGAGGGGCACAGACAGTGCTGAGGACCTATCCACTTGGTGGTAACCTGACTGGAGGCCCCTTCAGATCTTTTGGGGCCTGAAGGCGCACAACAGGGAGCCAAAGTGTGCCAAAGATATGCAGCATGGCCGCTCTAAAGGCATGGATCTGCTGCAATGTCGCAGACGGATCTAGAAAGCTGAGGGCATCGGGACCAGGATGGGAATCGTCTTTGCAGTGTAACAGGAGTTTGACCGGGAGGCATGGTTCCCCCCTGCGCATTCTATGGAGATCAAGAGTGGTAGGAAGGAGCAGAGTCCTAATTGGACTTCTTATGTTTTTTTCTTGGACTTACCCGAAGATTTCGACTGGTATGAATACCTGTCGCAGAAATGACTTTAGTAGTGGGAGCAAGTCTGCACGCTTGACTTTGACCGGGAGTGGGGCCTCCGAGGAGTATTGCTGTGTTTTACCACATAGTGTTTCATCTCTAGTTTCGGCTAGCCTTCAGGTTCTTTTGGGCACGGTCCTCGCAGACCATGGAGTCAGGGCTTTAAGCTGGATGAAAAAACTGGGGGTGGGTCTCTCAAAGGGGCGTGGCCAATGTAATTAAGGGCGTGGCTTAAAAACATGTAATCTAAAAATCTGTGCTTAGCATAGTGTGCCGCCCGACTTGTATTTTGCTGTTTCTGTCATTGCATCCAAATACAACAAGTAACATCATACCTACAACAAGTCAGGACTATTGGCTTTGTCAATGGTTGTTAGTTGCATAAGATAAATAAGCAGCAGCTATGGCTTGTATATAATATTGAAAAGGTTTCCACTTAAAGTCCTGGTGACACTACAACAATGTTGCTGCTCCTGAGTTTCAAAAGAGAAGGGAAATACAGAGAGAAACTGACTCTCTTTAAAGAATTTCCCTTCCCCTTTGCTCACCTGGCATGACGTCATGCCGTAACTTCTCCACTAGTGAGAAGTGAGCAGTGTGAGCACGCCACATCGATGTGCTGCTGTCACTGCAGTCTGTAAAAAAACGGACCGCCCGTGCCAGGGCACAAAACGGAGCCCGATAGAGACCCGTTTCGAGGCCCCCTTTAAAAAAAACTGCCGGTGCTCAGCACCGGTGAGACCCGGCCCACTTAAAGCCCTGGATGGAGTCATGCGCAAAACCCTAACATCAGATGCACACCCGGTGGGATCTGTCAGAGATATCTGTTTGCGACAATCCCTTCCAGGTTTACACCCTTTAGTTTGAGAAGGTGACATGCATACTGGACAAATTGACAAGAAAAAAAACACTTCAAGAGTTGAAGAAAAAGATTGGAGCTTGGGATCCGTGTCTGAAGGTGCAGAAGGAAAGGAACTAACCTCATGGCACTTATAAGTGGCTCTGCTCATCACTTCCAGGACGGAGTTAGGTGGAGCCGGGTGGTGCCACCTAACTGCGTGCAGGAGCACTACTTTTTGAGTTTCTGGATCAAGTCTGACACCTGGGAATATTAACAAGGTGAGGAATCTGTGGTTATGAGTATTCATCAGAAATATATAAACACTACTTATAGAAGACTTGCCTAGTCAGGTGCCTTTGTAAATAAGGCCTACCCCACTCTAAGCTATGAAGGCTGCATTCTCACAAGAAGACCTTGCCAAGAATACAGTGAAAAGCCTGATGGCACCAAATACCACTTGTTACATTTTTTCACACCAAGAATAGTAACAAGCCTTTGCACAGAGCGCAGAGGAACCACCAATAGCATTGATAAATGTCCCCTTGGTGCGAAGAAAATCTCTCTGAGAACCTCCCAATTTAGTAGAAAGAAAATCTGCTAGCTACTAGAGCGTCAGAAGAAGCCTCAGAACTGAGAGACAGTTGTATGGGTGGGAACAAATAAATGGAAAATACAACATAACTCACGGGGGCGGGTTCCACACCAGAGCCGAAAGAAGAAGTAACAGTTCCAAAGATCCTGAATGTCTTAGTTGGTCTCCTTTTCTTATCAGTTCCAAACAGCCCAGTGCAAGCAGGAAGAAGAGGGATACAATGTGAAGCATGCTATCCTCAGCTACAATCAGTCAGACATCAACTTGCTCAAGAAAGTGTACTTATCCTTTTTGAAGGTGTAACGGTTACCTTGGATTATCTCGGAGATACAAATTAAAAGACTATGGGCCAGATTTAGAACCTAGAGGATGGCCAATCAACAGGGTGACAGAGGTCATCTCTTCCCCCATCCAGGGCTGGCTGTTGCTCACCAAATTAAGAGATCTCTGCCAGCCCTACATTGATCTCTGTGCCTTCGTAGGAACCACCACCATGGCTTCACCAATGCAAAAATGCTCCTTTAAAACCAAAAAAACAATAAAGAAAATGACCTCTCAGCCAAAGGGTAAAGAAAATACACGATCAATAAAAGAACAAACTAAAAGAAGAAGAGCTAGTGTTCCAAAGTCCTCACTGATCTTCGAAAAAAGAACTGTGATACAATGACTGTTCATTGTCTAAGCCCAAGTTGGCTCCCCTCTCTGAATAAACAAGTCTTAAAGGGAAAGGCATCTTCTATTTATAGGCACCGCAATGAGGTGGATAGACGGCAAACAGTAAATGGTTGAAGCATTTATTCACTGGGAGTATATTGTATTGTATTGTAATTGCATTTATATAACGCTTACTACCTCTGACGAGGCGCCGAAGCGCTTTTTCGGCTAGTAGCACGCTACTCCGGAACCCATAAAGGATTAGTGTTGAATTAGTATAGTGAAATATGAAAGTAATTTGAGTGGATAGGTTAGTCAGTTATTTGGATTCAGAAGGATAGCGGAGGGATAGAAGAAGGAAAAAGGTTTGCATTTATATAGCGCTTGTTACCCCCGATGGGGTGTTGAAGCGCTGTTTTCGGCGAGCAGCATGCTACTCCGGAACCCATAAAGGATTAGTGGTGAATTAGTATAGTGAAATATGAAAGTAATTTGAGTGGTGGATATTAATCAGTTATTTGGATTGAGAAGGATAGTGGAGGGATAGAAGAGGGAAAAAGGTTTGCATTTATATAGCGCTTGTTACCCCTAATGGGGTGTTGAAGCACTTTCTTGGCGAGTAGCACGCTACTCCGGAACCCATAAGGATTAGTGGTGAATTAGTATAGTGAAATATGAAAGTAATTTGAGTGGTGGATATTAATCAGTTATTTGGATTGAGAAGGATAGTGGAGGGATAGAAGAGGGAAAAAGGTTTGCATTTATAAAGCGCTTGTTACCCCTGATGGGGTGTTGAAGCGCTTTTTTGGCGAGTAGCACGCTACTCCGGAACCCAATAAAGGATTGGTGTTGAAATAGTATAGTGAAATATGAAAGTAATTTGAGTGGTGGATATTAATCAGTTATTTGGATTGAGAAGGGTAGCAGAGGGATAGAAGAGGGACAAAGGTTTGCTTATATATATAGCGCTTGTTACCCCTGATGGGGTGTTGAAGCGCTTTTTTGGCGAGTAGCACGCTACTCCGGAACCCATAAAGGATTAGTGGTGAATTAGTATAGTGGAATATGCAAGTAATTTGAGTGGTGGATATTAGTCAGTTATTTGGATTGAGAAGGATAGTGGAGGGATAGAAGAGGGAAAAAAGGTGTGCATTTATATAGTGCTTGCTACCCCTAATGAGGTGTTGAAATGCTTTTTTTCGCCGAGTAGCACGCTACTCTGGAACCCATAAAGGATTATTGGTGAATTAGTATAGTGAAATATGAAATTTGAGAAGTGGACATGTTAGTCTGTTATTTTGATTGAAAAGGATAGTGGAGGGATAGAAGAGTGAAGGATTTAGACTTTTTTTTTTGGAGGTCATAGCAGTAGTGGGAGGCTTGGGATGAGTAAAAAGGGATGTGGAGGGGAAGAGTCAGAGGGAAGAGTTTAGAAAGGCTTGTTTTGGGGGATTGGTATAGTAAAAGAGGTGTCAGATGATGAAAGGAGGGGTAGAGTAGGGGGTCGTCTAGAAAGGGCTATTTTGTGGATCATAGTAGTGGTATGGGGTTCGAGATGAATGAGAGAGTGGATGTAGAGGATATATTGATAGAGGTATAGGGTGAGAAATAGGGTAGTGCATTGGAAAGAGTAGTAGAAAGAGGTTTGAGATGAGTCAGAGTTGAGGTAGAAGATATATTGAGAGAGGTATAGGGTAGTGCATTGGATATGCTGAATTAGAAGAAAGTAATAAATATATAGATTCAGAAGTACATGGAAAGTTTATAGATGGATAAAGGAAGTAAGTATATGTAGATTAAAGATATTAATAGAGGTATAGGGTGAGAAATAGGGTAGTGCATTGAATATGCTTTTTTTTTTTTTTTTGGAGGAAAGTATTAACACTGCTGAGGAAAAGTTGCTTGTAAAACTAGTTCTCCAGCAGAGGTATTCTCTCTTATTCATATCTCCAAGCATGCACACTTTTTCAAAAACAATTTCATGTTTTTTAATAAAATCAAAAAAATTGAAAACATAGCCAAGAAGTTAACATTTACTGACATGCTTTTACCAAAAACATGTTAAACAGTACATTTAGCTGAAATCACCACTTAGAAGCAGTGTTACTTAGCGTAAAAGGAGGAAATGGTACCACAGTCCTTTAAGAACCTTAGAAGACAGCAATATCTCATTATGCCCAAAACAAGGTCAGTTAGGCAATATGATTTTTTTTTTTTTTAACAAATTTTATTTGTTTTTTCGATAAAAGGTCAGGCGACAGCCCTACAGTGTCCTGTAGGAGAAAAAGGATTATTATCACGAAAATTCCAGCATTTTACCAATTTTCAATACCGGCAGGCAATATGATTTTTGGAGCACAGGGAAGATACAACTATATAGTATTGCGCCCAAAATCCTTGTCCCAAAAAACAGGTGGGTGGGAGTGTCACAACTCAAGTAAGAATACCCACACTGAAGAACCATGATTACAAGTAAAGCTTAATGGCAGAATAATGTAGCAAGCTAATCCAACCTTCAAAATTCTATCAGGGCTGCAGAATGAATTATTTATGCAAACAAGTTACAAAGAGATGTCTGATTCACCAATGTACGTGTCTTGGAGTTTGAGTCCAGAAAATATTGTTCATCAAAGGTTTAGACTGACATCCAAGTGAAGCCTTACAAATGTCAGGAATGTGTTAATGTTAACAGTATCTAACAACCTTTCTGCTGGAGACATAGACTTTAGCAAAAAGAACAAATGGACGGAATGCTGAACAAATCAAAATTCACCCCCAGTCACAGATCTGGGTTTAATCCATCGTTTTGCTCACCATGCCACCCCAGTTTGGACCCAACAATATGCAACTCAGTCTTGACCCTGCTCTCCATGGGAAAGTCCAGCCTGAACTGCCAGGCCCTCCCTGGACCAGAAACAAGCATCCTGGGACCAGTTTTGGGGTATCACCCCTCATCAGCCAGGCTAGCTTGAATCCAGTGGCACAGTGAGGATGGGACCCATGTCTGGGCATACCATTCCCACTTAGGGCAACAAAAGCAAAAATAACTAGGTCCAAACTGGGGTGGCATAGTGAGCAAAAGAACAATGGATTAAACCCAGATCTCTTGACTGGGAGTGAGTGGTTGAAAAGTTTCAGCACTCCGTCCATCATATTGTTGTGTTTGCTATGTTCGCCCTAAGTGACCAAGGGTACGCCCAGACGTGGGTCCCTTGCTCGCTGTGCCACTGGATTCAAGCTAGCCTGGCTGATGAGGGTGATACCTCAAAACTGGTTCCGGGATGCTTGTTTCCAGTCCAGGGAGGACCTGGCCTGGCAGTTCGGGCTGGACTGTTCTCGTGAAGAGCAGGGTCAAGACTGATTTGCATATGGCTGGGTCCAAATTGGGATGGCACAATGAGCAAAAGAACAATGGATTAAACCCAGATCTCTTGACTGGGGGCGAGTGGCTGAAAGGTTTCAGCACTATGTCCATCATCTTGTTGTGTTTGCAATGTCTGCTTTAAGTGACCAAGGGTATGCCCAGATGTGGATCCCTGGCTCGCTGTGCCACTGGATTCAAGGTAGCCTGGCTGCTGAGGGGTGATATCCCGAAACTGGTCCTACAATGCTGGTTTCTGTTCCAGGGAGGACCTGGCCTGGCAGTTCAGGCTGGACTGTTCCCATGAGGAGCAGGGTCAAGACTGATTTTCATATGGCTGGGACCAGAATGGGCACAATCCAGACAGAAAAGACTGGCTCCAGGAGGAATGCTGCTGTATTCTGAACATGAGGAAAAGAACGCCCCACATACTCAGGGAGTAGCACTGAAGCTAACACCAGCAACCAACAGAGCTCTGATAGGATGGGAAGCCCATGGTCCCAGAATCATCACAGCGACCTTCCCCACAAAGAAAAAGAGGATCATCATGAATGTTATCCAGTGCTGTGCACCTAAATGACAGCAAAGAAGAGGAAAAAGAACAGTTTTACAACAGACTTCAGTCCATCCCGGAAAAATGCCTTGAGACAGACATCACCACACTGATGGGGGACCTTAATGCCAAGATTGGAAACAACAACGCTGGGTGCTGTTGTATTGTATTATGTGGGTATCTGGGCCTTTGTATTCTTTGTTACCATGGCTTCTGGTTGCCATCTCCACTGAATTCTGGAGTGTGGAATCCAGGGGTAAAACAGAGCAGTTGCCAAGGGCGAAGGACCCGTGTGCCTCGGGGGTTGTCTTGTTCGCTAATAAACTACTTTCTGGCATAAATCGGCGTCTTGTGTACCTTTCAAAAGTGGCGACGAGGATGGGATGTGTGCTGAATTGTGTATTGAGAACAAGTATGCTATAGTCATGATGGACTATTTTACCAAGTGGCCTGAGGTAGCGTTCGTGAGGGAGATTAAATCGTCCAATGTGATAGATTTTTGTGAAGAAGTTTTTTTATAGAGAGGGTTATCCTGAGAGTGTCACGACTGACAACGGTCCACAGTTTCTGGCTAATGAATTTGGTGAATATTTGAAGGGGTGTGGTGTGAAGCATTGTACCACTGCTGTTTACAATACTAGGGAAAACGGCTTGGTTGAGAGATTTAACCGCATGTTAAAGGAATGTGTGCAGTTGGCTGATGCTGATGGGGTAGATGGTAAAAGAGCAGTAAAAGAAATTATTTTGAGTTATCGCAACACACCACACACTGCCACCCAGGAAACTCCATTCAGCCTTCTTAAGGGGCGTTTGGCATGCAACAAGGTGACACCGGCATGGATGTGCAAAGTCGGTTTCAAGCGTGTGCATAGGGATGTGTTGGCACGCAGAGTACACGATTATCAACAAAGATACACTAACAGACACAATCACAAAATAAGGAGTAGTGTTCGTGATTTCAGGGTTGGTGATTGGGTAAGAATGTTTCTTGTGGGAAATCAAAGAATGGGTTTATCTAAGTGGTCCAAGCCCAAGGAGGTTTTGAAGGTTGTTGGTAACCGTGTCTGGTTGAATGATGGGAGGAGGTGGAATATGCGGAAGATAACCAAGTGCAACAACTTGGAACGTGATGTCTGGTTAAAAAACAAAAATGATACGAATACTTTTGTTCCCAGTGATTTTGAGGGCAGAAGGATGTCAGATCGTATCACATTCAAACCAGGCTGGCACAAAGACTATTTATGTACATAGGATTATTTAGGTCATAGACTTTTCACCCGGTTCATGTTTTGTTCCATAGTATTTTGATTCATGTTGCTTTATGTTTGTTTTAATTTAGGGGGGAAGATGTGTTGTATTGTATTATGTGGGTATCTGGGCCTTTGTATTCTTTATTACCATGGCTTCTGGTTGCCATCTCCACTGGATTCTGGAGTGTTGAATCCAGGGGAGAGACAGAGCAGTTGCCGAGGGCGAAGAACCCGTGTGCCTCGGGGGTTGTCTTGTTCACTAAAACTACTTTCCGGCATAAATCGGCGTCTTGTGTACCTTTCAAAAGGTGCGAAGAAGTCATGGGCCACCATGGCCTTGGTCACATGAACGAGAATTTTGAAATGCTTGCAGATTTCTGTGCCCTGAACAGTCTGGTGATAGGCGGTAGTGTATTCCCACACAAAAGAAAACACAAGGCAACGTGGGTGTCACCAGACCATTCAACAAAGAATCAGATCGACCATGTCCATAGTGCCAAGAAGTGTCAGAGGTCCCTGCAGGATGTGAGAGTGATGAGAGAAGAGGACGTGGCATCAGCCCATCAGCTTGTGATGGCCAGGCTTAAACTAAAGCTGAAGAAAGCATGGATGGAACCAACAAACCAACGCCAGTGATATAACACCACCCTCCTCAAAGATGCACAGAAACGGAGTGAATACTCAGTCATCCTCAGTAACAAGTTTCAAGTCCTGCATTAACTAGAGGACGACAGAGAGCCAGTAGACAGTCAGTGGGAGGTCAAAGAAACAATGACATCAACCTGCCAGGAGGTACTGGGTGCCATGAAAAACCAGCATAAAGAATGGATCTCCACAGAGACTCTCCACAAAACCCAAGAGAGAAAAACAAGAGAAAGCTGCAGTCAACACCAGCCGAACAAGAGAAGAAAAAGTAAAAGCTGAAGGTGAAGACACCAAAACTAACCACGAATCAAAGAAAAGCTAAAGAACAGACAAGTGAAGAGTCATCAATGGTCTTGCCACAGAAGCCCAGGAAGCAGCAAGCCATGGAAACCTGAAAGAACTCTACGACATAACAAGGAAACTCTCCGGCAGATACAGCAAGCCAGAAAGACCTGTTGAAGATAAAGCTGGGAAGACAGTCATGGGTATTGAAGGCCAAAAACGAAGATGGGTGGAAAACTTTGAAGAACTGCTTGAACCAGCCTGTGTCACAGTCTCCAGCAGACATACAGCCAGCTGACAAGAACTTGCTAATCAACAGCAGCAGACCAATCAAGGAAGAAATACGGCAAGCCATCAAACATCTGAGAAACGGGAAGGCAGCAGAACCTGACAACACTCCTGCAGAGGCACTGAAGGCAGACATTCAAACAGCAGTAAACATGCTCTAACCCATGTTTGGAAGGATCTGGGAAGAGGAAAATGTGGCATAAGATTGGAAGGAGGGCCATCTAATCAAGATCTCCAAGAAAGGTGACCTGAGTGACTGCACATACTACAGAGGGATAAATCTTCTATCAACCCCAAGCAAAGGGTTCAACAGTCATCCTGAAAAGAATAAAGGAACAAGTCGACTGCTTTACGGAAGCAAGCTGGCTACCGTAAAGACAGATTCGGCACAGACCAGAGTGCAACACTGCACACCATCATTGAGCAATCAATGGAATGGAACTCTCCCCTCTATGTCAACTTCATTACTACGAGAAGGCATTCAAAGCGTGGGCAGAGAGACCTTTTGGAAACTCCTCTTCCATTGCGGTGTTCCAGATAAACTCGTAAGAATCATCAGGAACGTTTATGAAGGAATGACCTGCAAGATAGTCCATGGAGAACAACTCACAGAAGCCTTCCAAGTGAGGACCAGAGTCCACCAGGGTTGTTTGCTCTCGCCTTTTCTTTTCCTGCTGGCCATACACTGGATCATGAAGACATCCACAGCAAGGATAAGAAATGGGATCCAGAAGACACCCTGGACACAGCTCAATGATCTTGGTTTTGCAGATAACCTGGTCCTATTCTCCCCTACCCATCTGCAGATGCAAGAGAAGACCGACAATGTGGCAACCATATCAGCACAACTTGGGCTCAACATCCACAGGGGAAAAAACAAGATCCTGACGACTAATATAGCCAGCACAACTACAGTGAGATGCACTGGAAGAGGTTGAGACCTTCACCTACCTGGGCCGTGTCATAGATAAGCAGTGCGCCGCAAACGCCGACGTCAAGGTAACATTCGGCAAAGCAAGAGCTGCATTCATCCAGCTAAAGAAGATCTGGAGCTTCAAGGTACTAACACTGCAAAACAAGATCAGGCTTTTTAACAGCAAAGAAAAATCGGTACTTTTGTATGGAGCAGAAACTTTGAGGACAACAGTGACCACCATCAACTAAGTCCAGACCTTCATCAACACCTGTCAGCGGAAAATCCTCCAAATCCGCTGGCAAACATCATCAGCAACAACGGCCTATGAAGAAATCAAAAAAGGTATTGGCTCTGGATAGGTCACAACCTCTGCAAGCCCGCATCAAACACCACTAGGCAAGTCCTGACCTGGAACCCTCAAGGGAAAAGGACAAGAGGAAGGCCAAGAAACACCTGGCGCCAAGGCCCTGAGGCTGACTGCAAGTAGATGGGTTACACCTGGAGTCAGATTGAACGAAAAGCCCAGGACAGAGATGGCTGCAGTGTCCTGGTTGATGGCCTATACCCCAGGAGGGGTAGAAGGCATAAGCAAGTAAGTAAAGAAACAGTCTGAGAAAAATGCGAAAATCACAAAAGCAGGATGGATTCCTGAATATCCCTTGTTACGATGAAAAACTGTGTACAGTTCATCTGTACCCAAGGCCAAAAGCTTACACTCCTTCTGGCTAATATAACAGCCATTAAAAAAGCGAAACTCAAAGACTATTGATGTAAAACAGTATTGTTAGTGGGTTCAAAAGGTGCACCCATCTTTTCAGAGAGGGCAACATTCACCTCCTAGGGAGAAGAAGGCCTTTTAACTACAATAAACACTTTTCTAAGCTCCTCCAGGATATCCTTAATCATTGGAACAGGGAAGAAAGATGCCTACTAAGTAGTGTTTGCAGCCACAGGCTGTCTGATAGAAGAAAACTGTAAACCAAACTTCGCAGGATATAGAAGATATGGTAGTCTGTCTCTTCCTGGCATGTTCTTGGATCCTCCAGTTATCTGATACAACCTAAGCAGAAACTCTTCTAAATCAATCATTATGACGATCTTGTGAAAGGCTGCTTTTCCTCTTTCAGTATGGCAATACAGTCATCAGGGGCCTTTAAGAGTCCACACTGCAAGACCTCAGGAGCCAGACAATCAAATGTATTGATAGAAGGCTGAGAAAAAACATTTTGATCTTTTGATGGTCCTGTGTGGGTGTAACTATGAATGCAATCTTGTACATTATAGATATAATTTAATTTTGATCAACCGGTGATCTTTGACATCATTCCAGGATGGCAGCACTTTGTTATTTTGGATTATATTACGAATGTCTTTCTTTAGTCACCCGATAATTGATTTTCCTGTGATCATGGGCGGTATTTGTATATTATGAAGTGTGCAAGTTATGGTTTTAATATTCTGTCAATGGTCTTTCTAAACCTTTGGCACCATTACAAGATGGGGGAGCTCTTTTATTGATTCTAACACTATGTCCAGTGACATTATTTGTTTTCACTATTTGCACTATTCATAGGTTTGGCATTTACAATGGAAACCAACCCGTGATCAAGGCAGAGTTTCGGCTGAAACGCGTTGGAGTTTCATGAATAAAGAACCACTTTATCAGAAGTCCTGGAGTGCGTGTATTTTTACTGGCATATACTGCAAATTCTGCTTACGGATAATACAAGGATTCCTCCCAACCCCGCCACGCACCAACGTGATGGCCTTGCAGAGGCATCTTTGTGGGATTTATATACACGTATTTTAAGTGTTAAAGGTTACATTCAATTTAAAATCATTTTCTAAAATAAATAAATATTTAATTTTCTGTATGAAAATAAAACATTTTAATTCAAAGAAAACAGGTTTATACAATTTAGAGAATAATAAAATATAAAATGAAAGTGAGGATAGGTATTTTTAAATTATACTTTAATAATAACTATAAATTTATCTAATACATTTTATTTATTTATTAAACTCTTAATTGGGTGAGTTAATGTGCTGTAACATTTATTGTTTTAGTTCTAGGTTAATAATGATTATTTTAAGTTAATTTTCATTTTACATTAGAATATATATATATTTATATTTTAATAATTATTTAACTTTATTATTTTCCCTACACTTTACCATAGGGAGCTCTCCGCCCCATTGACGGAGATCTCCTCCTAGGTGTGGAAAGTTATGAGTAATGACTTTACCCTTGTAAATCCTGTTCTAGCAGGCTTCAGATAGTTTTTTGAGTGGTAAGTCGTCATTTAGTAGTAACTTTACACTTGGAAACGGTGAATAGCAACAAAAAAAGTGTAATTTTGCAGGAGTAGATTTACATGTTAGTAAATCTACAAAGTGTAAATTAACCTTTGTTATTAGGCTCCTTAATGCCTGCCTTATGTTTGGGCTCAAATGGTTTATTCCTAAACTGGCCAATTACAAAATTAAGTTCCAAATCGAGAACTGGCTCTCCAGCAGGCAGGAACGCTCTGATCGATCACTTAAGGAACTTCATAATGAACACAGATTTGGATTCAGGCGAATGCTTAAACCTTAGAGAAGCTGCCAGATGAATCCCGATGGAGGCATATTTGAGGCCTGACTGGGCTAGCTGTGATAGATAAGACAAAGTCTGGTGTGGCTGTGTAGTTAGCGGGTGCAAATCTTTTGCATACCACCAGATACAGAAACATTTCCATTAGGCTTGTTTAAGCTTAGCTTTGTGTAAGTGTGGGCTTGTGTAAGTTTTTGTAGTACAAGGCCCTCCGTCTTAAGGCAAAATATCACACATTCTGATGGAATGGCTAGCTAAGCGAACTCCTGGTGATGAGAAGCCATGCCGATGAGCTCAGAGTAGCAAAATCAGAGTGAAGATGCAAGCCGTTCTCTCTGGAAAAATGGCTGTGACATCAGCCCAGGGAAATGGGAGGAGCCTCAGACAGATGCAGGAGATAGCGTACCAGTTCTAGCGAGCCTAGTTTGGAGCTGGTAGAAATGGCGTTTTGAACCATGAGATTGAAATTATATCTCCCCTCGATCCTGGATGTAACTGCCTGCTGGCATAGTAGCAGCATTTTCGGTTTGCTGGGATCTCAAAAAGGTCTAACAGTGGATGATCATACTGCCAAAAGTTAAATGTTCACCGGTATCTGATGTAGTTCCTATCAGCTGGAGACACTTGCGATTCTGATGACTCGATGATCATCAGAAGACATTCTGCCCTCAGTAAGATGCCATGCTCAACTAACCAATCCAAGAAGAGATGCACCTCTTCAGAGAGTGCAAGATACTTTGTTCATTCTTGTTTGCCTATGTAAAACACAAAAGAGGCGTTGTCAATTATTCTCACTAACACCAGCGAGTTCCACAGTTACAGGAGCAAGGACTGCAAGCCCTTCTAGACTGTTCTGAGTTCCAGAATGCTGATGTGGTGGTTTCTTTGCAGGATTGCCTGCCCCTCGCTTCCAACATCTGAAGAGATGGACACATATTCATTGCAATTTTCATGCATGCTGAGACAGACTGCAGATGTAGAACTCCTATGATGGGAAGCCTTTACCTGTCTTGGTGTCCAAGATGGTGCTAAGGAACTGAATTCATGTTACCGTTTGAACATTATTTTGGCAACACAGAGAGAGAGCTTCAAACTGTCGACCAGTTCTGTGCATTCCTGCGGAGATATTTCTGCCCTGTGAAAGGTTTAAACCTTGACCAACTAAGCATCCAAATACAGGAAGACTTGGTGTCCTCGTTGAAGAATGAAAGCTACTACTGGGGCCATTCACACAGTAAATTGAAGGTCTAGGATAGGAGAGTATCTCTGCCACAAAAAGCTGTAAATAGCGGATATGAAAATAAGTTACTTCAGTCAGTCAATAAATCTTTATTCGGCTGAAGCAGCCATAAAAGAATACAAATAAAAAACATTCAGCACATTAAAAACATCACATAAGAGATCCATAAATCTTGTCAATACATGGGGTAAAGTGCATTTCTAGTAGGCTTAACAACAACTAAGTTACTTACCTGTAACTGTAGTTCTCCAGTATTGGTATCTTTCATAGATTCACATGATTGAATCATTTCCCGCCAAAGTGGGAGTCCCACGGTACAATTAGAAAGCAGTATACAATGATACACATAGCTTATAATGGTTAGAAAGGTATGGTTTCTTACCTGTAATCGCAGTTCTCTCTTAGGGGGATCTCCATTGAAGTCATAAGCATTTAAATAGTTGCGCCCACGTGCAGGAATCCCAAAGCACTTTTTCATAGAATATCTTCTTAAGTGTAGACGTTCGCCTTTCTTCAGGAAGGCCTGTAGAAACACTTAAGAAAGAACATACTATGCAACCAATAAACACAGGCTACAGTGGAGACATTCTTCAGATTGTAGTTACAAAAGGGTCAAAATACTCATATATATGGATAATTTTGAAAACAGCTTAAGGTCCAGATTTAGATCTTGGTGGACGGGTTACTCCGTCACAACGGTGATGGATATCCCATCCTTCGAAATATAAATCCTATAGGATATAATGGCAATTATATTCCAGAGGATGGGAAATCTGTCACCGATGTGACAGAGTAACCAGGATGCATGTGGAGTCGTGCATTCAAAGTGAGGAAGATACATGAGGCCATGGAGCAGAGGAGAGATGACACTGACCTCACCGTGGGATGAGTGGCTTTGATGAGACTATGACATTTCCAGCAGATCGATAAGTCTCTCCTCCGGACACTCTTGCCTCAACAGTGTCAATGGAGGCCCCTAAATACTGTAGAGTCTGAACTGGAGTGGTGGTTGACTTGCTGTAGTAGATGTGAAGACCCAACCGTTGAAGGACATCGCATGTCTAATTGTAATGCAACTGGGTTTCCTGGTGAGTGGACACCTTGATTAACCATTTGTCTACATACGGGTAGACGAAGATTTGATGTTTCCTGAGGTGGGCAGCTACTACTGCAATGGACTTCGATAAATTTCTGGGTGCTGACTTGAGGCCAAATGAAAGCACTTCGTACTGATAATGATCCTGCCCCACCACAAACCTCAAGAACTTGCAATGTTTCTTGGCGATTGGTACATGAAAGTACACATGTTGGAGGTCTATGGAGTAGAGCCAATCTCCCTGGTACAATTGGGGATAGATCTGATGCAATGCCAGCATCCGAAACTTTTCTCACAGAATCCATTTGTTGGTTAATTTCAAGTCGAGAATGGGTCTGAATTCGTTCTCGTCTCTCCTTTTTACCAGAAAATATCTGGAGTAAATGCCCGTTCCACGTTGTTTGTGAGGAACGACCTCCACCGCATGCTTCTGCAGCAGGATGTTGAGTTCCGAGTGAGGCGTTTGCAGATGGTGATTGGATGGTTTTGGTGGTATGGTTGGTGGAGGACTCATGAATTTGAGAGAATACCCATTTTGAACAATATTCAATACTCTGGCGTCCTTTGTAATTTTTTGCCACTCTGCCAGAAATTAAGAGGTGCTTTCCCCTACCAGAGTGGGTAACGTAAGAGGAGGAAGGAATGATTCATGGCTTCGTGCCTGTTGTCTGTTTACCCCCTTGGGCAGGCTGTTGGGGAGATCTTCCTCTAGGCTAACTGCGCTGCTGCTGCTGATAAGGTAGTTGCTGCTGTGGTCGCTGGCGACCTTGATACCAGTGAGGGGTTTGAACCCTCCGAGGGTAAAACCAGCACTGGTAGGGCTTGAAGGAAACGTTTGTTCTTTTGGCCTTTCGAGGCCAACCACCTTAAGAGTCTCCATCTCTGATTTCATGCGAGCCATCTCATCGTCAGTGTGGCTGCCGAAGAGATTAGAACCTGAAAATGGAAGATTGAGGATCCTCTGCTGAGACTCCGGTTTAAGAGTTGTAAGACGGAGCCAAGAATGTCTTCGTAAGGCTATGCCATGACAATATTCATGTGCCGCCAACAAGGAATAATCAACTGCGGCACTGATGACCTGACTGGAAGTCTTCCCGTAGGTCCCTGGGAAGACCATCCGCAAACTTCTGAATAGAGTCCCAGAGCGCTCTAAAATATCTGTCTAAAGGGCAGTTGCACTGGCCGCTTTCATGGTGGTTGCAGCCATGCTACAGACTTTTTGGCCTACAGAGTCCAGCTTCTTGCTCTCTCTATCAGGTGGTACAGAGGAAGGAGGAATAGCTGCATGGTGTTTTTTGACCACCAATATGACCACTGAGTCCATGGGTGGATCTGAGCGGAGGAAAAGAGGATCCTGCTCGGGGAGTCTATTTTTTCTGTAGCCTCGACAGAGCAGATTTAGCTGAGGCCAGAGACAAAAACAATTCCATTACTGGCTCTAAGAGGCCTGGCACTAAAGGAAGTAGTGGTCTTGATGCTGACCGGTGGTGAAACATCTTGAATATTACTGAAATAGAAGGCATAGGAACCAACATCTTCATGTTGAGCTTTGCAGCTCCTCTTACCAGGACCTCCTGGAAGGTGGTGATGCCATCCACCGGAGAAATGTAAGCTGATTGAGAATCTGACAGAGTCGGCGTATATCTTCCTGTAGAATTGGAAGAAGTATATTGGGACTGATGCCTAGATCTTGTGCGTGATCTGGATCTTGATCGAGATACACGACTTCGGTGGCAAGAGCACCTGGAAGATGGGTGTGAAGACAAACGCCTGGATCTGTGGAGTCTGTGATGGCGCAAACAATGGCACGTTCTTAAGAGCATCTAGGACTTGGGAGAGGAGCTTCCACAGGCGGGGAAATTGCCGCTGGTAGAAGCGGCGCTGAAGGGGGCGGGGGGGTGGAGGTGGTGGTGGCGGCGGAGGCATAGGCGGTGGAGGAAAATCCAGCAATACTACTGGTGAAGAGGGGGAGTATACCCTCAAGTATTCGGAGTCTAGAGATGAATAGATGCATCTACCTTTCTCCTGTTGTGTCCTCAAAGTAGAGATGCTTCTCGACGCAAACTCTGTTGACGCCGATATGCTTCATGACACCAAACTGCGATGATGCCTCAAAGTCGATATGCTCCACAACGTCAATCTGACTCTCAATGTCGATCTTTGCTTCTTCCTCGACGTCGAACCAGCCCTGGATGGCAAACAAGTCGGTGCTGCACCCTTTCTCAACGTTGATCCTCTCAATGTTGACCGGGAACAATGTCGTTCTTGGGTTGGAACCCTCTTTTTGGACCTTCCACATCCTTCAGAGGTAGATGGCAGATCCCTGGAAGAGAACTGACCCTCTCTTCGCTCTGAAGTCCCACCTTCAGACTGTGCTGGCTGCCTACGTCTTTCCTCAGTGCCATGGTTGCAAATCTTCTCCCTTTCCCCTCAGGGTGCGTCTTAAAAACGTCTTGCAGAGCTGACAATTTTCAGAAATATGGCATACTGGAAGACAGACAATGCAGACGTTGTGAGGGTCTGATTTGGCCTTCTTTCTCCCAGAGGTAGGACACTTGTCAAAGAAAAAGAAAAAATTGATGGACGGAATGCTGGACAATGCAAACATTCACTCCCAGTCACAAGGATCTGGGTTAAATCCATCATTCGTTTGCTCACCACACCACCCCAGTTTGGACCCAGCCATATGCAAATCAGTCTTGAACCTGTTCCTTGTGGGAACAGTCCAGCCCGAACTGCCAAGCCAGGTCCTCCCTGGACCGGAAACAAGCATCCTGGGACCAGTTTCAGGGCATCATCCTTCATCAGCCAGGCTATCTTGAATCCAGTGGGGTAGTAAACACGGGACCCACGTCTGGGCATACCCTTCCCACTTAGGGCGACATATGCAAAAGAAACAATTGATGGACGGGGTGAAACCCCGAAACCAGTCCTAGGATGCTTGTTTTCAGTCCAGGGAGGACCTGGCCTGGCAGTTCGGGCTGGACTGTTCCCATTGGGCGCAGGGTCAAGACTGATTTGCATAAGGCTGGGTCCAAACTGGAATGGCATGGTGAGCAAAAAAACAATGGATTTAGGCCCAGATCTCTGTACTGGGGTGAATGTATGACATTGTTCTGCATTCTGTCCATCAATTGTTCTTTTTGCACTTGTCAAAGAAGGCATTTTATTTCACAAAATACCACAATGTTTGGTCAGAAAAAGACAGAAAATGCAAGGGAGAGATTAAAAACGTCGAATGAAGTTGTTGTAACTAAATTCCACTGGTGAATTTTGAAGAGAAAGAGCCTAAAAATCTGAGCTCAGTGCTCCAAGATCGTGTCACCTGGGGCCGGAAAAAAGAATTGAGGCAACTGCCAGCTGCTAGGCATGATTGGATACTGGTCATCCCTGGGTCTTAAAAAGCACAACGCTGTTTAAAACTCACATAATAGCAGCCTATAGGGCTACACTGTCCTGCTAGACTTCATCTTCTACTTTTACAAAAAGGGTTTGTGAAAGAGATTTAAGCTGTTTATACAATATTTGCTGCAAAATTATAATATATATCTGGGTATTTTGACCCTTTTGTAAGTACAATCTGAAGAATTTCACTAATGTAGCCTGTGTTTATAGGCTGCATAATATGTTCTTTCTTAAGTGTTTCTACGGACCTTTCTGAAGAAAGGCGAACATCTAAGGCGAACATCTACACTTAAGAAGATATTCTATGGAAACGTGCTCCAGGATTCCCGTATGTGGGCAGAACTATTCAAATGCTTATGACTATCAATGGAGATCCCCTAAGAGAGAAACATTTACTTCAATAACTTATGCACATCATTTATTAACAACCAAACTTCGCCAATCAGGCGACAGCACCCTCTCCACAGAAGCTTCTTCCCTCAGATTTTCAAGCACTAGTGTGAAAAGAGAATCTTAGAAAATAAAGGAAGCCTCTATGAGGAGGAGGGTGGGTTGCATGCGAATCTTTGAAAGAGACCAATACTGGAGAACTACAGTTACAGGTAAGTGACTTATTTTCTTCTCCAGTATTGGCGCTTTTATAGATTCACATGCTTGAATCAGAATAGCTAGCAGTGAAAACACATGCACAACCAATAGTACAATAACTCAATAGTAGATAGTGGGTAATAGAATAAGACCAGGCTCACCTTATTGGAACAGATAGCGCAATACTGCTAGTCCAACAGCTGCATCACTCTGTTCAGAGGGCTCCAGGTAGTAGTGTTGTGTGAGAGTGTGCCTGTTCCTCCACGTTGCCGCTCAACATATTTCCTCAATAGGTATAACAGCAAAGATAGCAGTGGCAGTAGAGAAAGCTCATGTAGAAAGCGCTCTTACTTTATCAATCAATGGCCTTCCAGCATTACTGTGAAAAAGTTTTATAGCTGCTGCGATCCTTTGGGCTAAACTGGGTTTGGAAATTGGAAAACCCTTACGTTGTTTTCTATATGCGACAAGTAGCTGATCAGGTTTTCGAATTTGTTTTGTCCTGTGTAGATAAAACTTGAGGCATCGTTTAACATCTGAAGTTAATTTAAATGAAAATCCGATGGAACTTTAGGTATAAACTTGGGATTTATTCTAAGAACCACACTGTTATGTTCGAATTGCATGAATGGTTCTTTAATAGTAAACGCCTGAATGTCACTAAATCTTTTTGCAGATGTAAGAGCTAGTAAAAGTGCCATTTTCCATGTTAAAATATTCCTATACACTCTGTGAATTGGCTCCAAAGGCTAAGTTGTGCAAGTACTATATTGAGTTGCCAAGATGGACGAGGTATCTTTATAGGAGGAAAGACTCTGAAAAGGCTTTTAAGGAATTGATTGATCACTCTACTAGACCACAGAGAAAGTGTTCAAGTTGATCTTCTAAATCTTGAGATTGCTGCTAAGTGTACTTTAATTGAAGTGTGTACCAAACCCAATTTTGCTAAAAGCAACAGATAGGGTAGAATTTGCTCTGGTGGTGAGAAATGAGGTGAACTCCTGATTTTTTACACCACAAACAGAAATGCTTCCATTTGAACTTGTATGTCCAATTTGTAGTACTAGCGCAGCTTTCGCAAGGATTTTCTCTGCAAACTTGAGGGATATTCAAGTTTGCGAATTCATTGTATTCAGGTGCCAGGCCGACAAGTGCAAGGATGTTGGGTTTGGATGAAGTACTTGGTTGTGGTTCATTGTTAGGAGTGTTGATGTAGGCTTCAAGTGAATGTGATTCTGCTCTGATATAAACAGTAGTTCTGTGAACCAATGTTGTCTGGGCCATTTCAGAGCAATCTAAATAAATCAGCATGGTTTCCTTTTCCTTTTGCTTAGAAGCCTTGAGATCAACAGGGTTGGGGGGGAAAGCATAAGCAAAGATCCCAGACAATCTGATTGAAAATGCATTCGCCCACGACCCCGGTTTTGAATGCCAACTTGCGTAGAATTGGCATTTTCGATTTTCCTGCTTTGCAAATAGATCTACGTTTAACCTACCTCAATGATCGAAAATGCTGCCAAAACTTCCTGGTTGCGCTCCCATTTGTGACAACTGTTTTTGGTTCTGCTCAATGTATCCGCCAGTACATTGATTGTTCCTGGAACATGTTCCGCTTTAATTTTTATATGGTGTCATAGAACCCAGTTCCTAATCGCCTGTGCTTCTTGCAACAGAGCTGGTGATTTTGTACCTTCTTATTTGTTTATATAATGCATGCTGGTGGTGCTGTCTGTATGAATCAATACTGATGAATCTCATATCCTGGGCAGAAATGACTGTAGACTAAGTGCTATGGCTTCGAGCTCCAGCAGACTGATGTGCATTTTCATTTGGTGTTGATTCCATCGCCCACCGATTCTCAAATCCTGCAGATGAGCACCCCAACCTTCCAGGGACGCATCAGTGGTGATAAGGATGAGAGTGTGAGGCAGGAATGTTAACCCCATAGACAGATTTGCATCCTTTACCCACCAGGGGAAAGACGTTTTCATGCTTGAAGTGATTTGTATTACATCGTCAAACGACGCTTGAATTTGAAGCCATTGCTTGTTTAACTCCTCTTGTAAAGGCCACATTTGTAGGCGGCAATATGGTACTAGCGCAATGCAATAAAACATCATCTCGAGGAGTGACTTGAATAAGCGAACTGAAATGGACTTTCTTTTTAGTAATTTCTGTGCTGAAAGCTGGAATCTTGTTTGCCTTTATTGCGACACGAATGCTTTGTCTTGAACCGTGTAGAAAACTTCTCCCAGGAACGTTATCCTTGTTGAAGGATTGAGAGATGATTTATGGGGGTTGACTGTCAGGCCCAGGTTGTTAAAGACAGGCTCCTTTCATCTACGTTGCCTGACGAGAAGTTGATGCTTTTATCAACCAATAGTCAAGGAATCGGAATACCTGAAAACCTTTTTGTCTCAAATGAGCTGCAACTGGAGCTAAGCATTTCGTGAAAATACTGGGAGCAGATTTCAGTGCAAAAGGGAGAACTGTGAATTGATAATGAGCGCTGGCTACCTTTAATCTTAGGAACTTGTGTTGTTTTGGGTGGATTGGGATGTGGAAATAAGCATCCTGGAGATCTAATGTTGTCATATAATCTCAGTGACTGAGAAGCGGCAGGATGTCTTGCAGAGTAACCAGGCAAAAGGATTATTTCTTTAGATTTTTGTTTAGCTTTTGCAAATCCAAAATAGGTTGCCACTCTTCTGTTTTGTTTCGGATTAAAAAGAACCAGGAGTAAAAACCCTATTCCTTTCTGGGTGCATGATACTCTTTTTATTGCGCCATTGCTAATCACGATTACTATTTCTTGCTGAAACAGGCATAGATGAGAAGGGGATGCTCCTTTCAGAGGGGTATTTGAAGGTTTCTGAATGAATTTAAAGGTGTAACCGTAGGTAATTAGATCCAAAACTCACCTGCCTGCTATCAGTTTCCATTGATTCAGATGATTTGTGATTTGGTCCCAACATGTTTCCGGGATACAGAAGGGATAACCGGCACCATCAAGTCATCACTGTTTCCAACCAGTCTCTTTTCCTTGAGAAGGTTGTTTTTCTTCTGGGGTTTGTTTGTTTGTAAGCTGCTGTTGGTGGCTGCCTAAACTATTGCTGGGGATGAGGGTCTATATTGCTGCTGAAAGGGATGAGAATGTTGATATCTTCCCCTGTAGGAATATAGCCCTCTTCCTCTTGCTCCTCGAAAAGGCAGCTTTCTCATTTGAAGGGCACCCAAAGATTATGCAGTATCCGTGTCTGTTTTAATTGCCTGCAAAGCATTGTCAACATGTTTGCCAAACAGGGCTTCTTCCTCTAATGGCATGTCTAAAATTTCACTTTGTATTTCTGGTCTGAATTCTGTTGCTTTCAGTCATCCTTGCCTCCAAAGAACAGCTTCCGCCAACTGGCGAAAGCCTGTTGATGCTATGTCCATTGTACATGCTGTATGTATATTGACATTTTGACATCAAATCAATGTAAAACCCTTAATGGGTGGTAGTACGAAGAGCGAGTACTGTACCATAATTCCACCATTCGACTGGCTTAATGCAGAAGTTTTCTCAAGAACAATCACGCTCTGTATGAGCCGCTTCCCCATCACTCTTAGGAACTATTATTTGAGACTCCATGGTTATAGCTGATTGGGACTAGCAGGATTGCGCGCTTAGTGCCTGAGGAACAGCAAGAGACTATGTTGAATATCTGCTCATAAGAGCAGGGTTTTACATTGATTTGATGGCAAAATGTCAATATACATACAGCAATGAAGCCGGTATGGTGATATAATAAACATTGAGACATTACACCCAAGATGGTGGCCAAAATATGGTATTTGACCTAGACGGCGTAGTTTTCTCTCTGCCTCCCTGCCACCCGCCAATAGGAGCGTTCTTTGGATATTTTAAATGCTTTATCCAACCATGTATGTTTCATTAATTTTGCAGAAATTGATAAAGGCATTGGAGCCGAAACACGTCTTGCTAAAAATAATGGATTTTGGATTGAGAAATGCACCCGTGTGTTCCCGTATTATTTCCCTGCCCCAGGGAGACTTATTTTGTGCATATAACGCGAGTCCATCCTCACGAACGGAGAACCCACCCAACAAGAGTTCGGCAGTTTCATGATGGACCTTTTGAAACGAGATATATATATATATATATATATATATATATATAATGGAGAACAGCTCAGGGAGACTCCCATCACATGACGTGCAGTAGAAAATCTGAGGGCGGAAACCTCTGTGGAGAGGGTTCTAGAGGGTGCTGCCACTTGATTGACTGAAGTTTGGTTCTTAATAAATGATGTGGATAAGTTACTGAAGAGAATATTATCTAACCATTATAAACTACGCGTATCATTATATACTGCTTTCCAATTGTACCGTGGGACTCCCACTTCGACGACGGGGATTGATTCAAGCACGTGAATCTAAGAAAGATCCAATACAGGAGAAGTTCTTCTTCGCTGTGGTACTTGTTGGGGCATTGGAAAAATCTCAGTGTATGGCCTTACTTGATAAGGTCAAAAATCCACCGATTGGAGACAGAAATCCTGCTGCCGACAGGAATGTCTAATGAAAACGAAGGAGCTGGGGCTGCGTAGAGAGTCTTTATGCCTGTGACTGGTAGTCTTCTTTCTAAGATGCTGTCTCGAGTATGATGAATAAGTGCTCATTTAGAGGGCTGTGGAAAGAAGGGTATTTGCGAGGTCTGTTTCTGTGCAAAGTAGTGTTGCTGAAAATTGCTTCTACGCAGGATACACGTCTGGACATTGCTCCAGGAAATATCCATCTGATACAGATACTGCATTCCCAGAAGGAACAAGACGTGTCTGTTTCAGGCTCACTAGCCTGTATGGCTGCATCCACGTGTCTGCCAAAGAGGCTTTACCAGTTGAAAGGCTAACCCAAATTCAGGTGTTGTACCTTTGGACCAAATGAAGTGGAGCACAGCCACACTTATGGTCTAAGAATAGCACCTATCATCCAGGTGAATGCAGTGCTGGCTACATTCACAGATTCAACTATAATGACAGCTGAGGCTTTTTCACATTGCTGGAGAATGGCAAAGACCTCTTCCTTCTCAAGATATGGGGCCATGTCTGCCCACATTTGGAAGTCACGGTGGCCAATAATGGCCAGTGAGCTGTCAGCTTTGATGGATGTCGCTGCCAGACTGGAGACTCTCTCTCCAACGCTGTCCATCATATGACCTTCAATATCAGTTGGAGTCAAGGAAGGGGAGGCAGAATCCCGGAGACGCTCTGTGAAACCTGCACAACAATAGAGTTGGCTTTAGGATGATCATTCAAAAAGACTGATGTGCTATCAAGCACCGTGTATTTTGTAATTGAGCCTGGGATCTAAAGATGACATTAAAGCCAGCACTTACATAATGGTGAGTCCCTCTTTTCATGTGTGACCAATAATAGGAACTGATTTGATAAACTTCCTTAAATCCTCCTTGAAATTAATCATAAAGGAACCAATCCATTTCTGTAATAGATATAAGCAGAAGATACTTGACACTATCAACCAATGAATGAAAGTGAGGTATATTGTTCAGTGTTGAGTTAGCATGACAAGTAGGCGAACTAGTGGCTGCATAATCATCCGATTCATCCGTTCTGTGGCTGTTTTAGAAGTTCTTCTTTTTCCTGAAAGTCATCCTCATCCAAAGAGTCAGTCTCCAACTGCGGAGGAAGGCATAGCTGCAGTTGAGGTTTTGTTGGAGCCAGTATTGCTGGAGCTGGCAGAGACTGAGATGGAACTATGGCAGCTGTCATAATTGGAGGAACCTGTTACAATAATCCTACATCCTCGGGTGCAGGGCATTAACAAGGCCTTCTAAGACACCAAGCCTTGGTCGCTCCTGGTAGCTATACTCTTCATAGCACTCATCATAATGTCTGCCACAATTTGATCATGCTGTTCATCATCGTCACCATCTTGACAGTTGACATTAAGTTGTGCAGGGCCAATGGCCTCTAAAAGGTCCTTCATCCTGGAATTCACCTTCTACACCCAGGTCCTTTTTTGTAGGTACTTGTTAGTAAAGTTATCCTCCATAGCTAGATCACATTTGGCAAATATAGGAAAATTACAGTCATTTTCTTTGGGTTGTTGACATTGTTGGCATCAACAGTGTCTGTGTCTGTGCTGTTAGAAGTGGCTGTGGTGTCAATGGAGTTACGGTCGTTAATGATGGAGTCCTTGACCGTGGTGCTGTCAATAACAGAAGAAGCATTGTCGACGACTAGGCAGATGCATGCTAGGGATCGTAGACAATGGGCAACAACAGTGCTTTGATTGTACAAGAATCCTCAAATTAACAAAAGGTACTCCATGGAATTTGATTAAAGAAATATAGTTGACAAACAATCTAAGACAAACATTCATTTGATCCAAGTAGGTTTCAATCCATACATTTCATTGGGGTATTTCGTATAAATCATTTTAAGCTTGGATTATTGTTATCATACACGACAGCCAACACTTGATTATCATTATTATTAGTGATCCAAATTCACTGATAGAAAGGACCCACCCCCATCCCCAGTGTGGATTAATTTTGGTTCATCGATTGCACAAGAGCTGCATCCGTCATCGTGGTGACCGTCAGCAGTGTCACTGTCGACTGTTTTGAGGTCACCTTGTTTTTATGATGTGCCGCACGAGATGACATAGATGGTCTATATGGTTTTCTGTCAGACTTCTTGAGGCCTTTTGAGGGGTTGAGCCTGAAGTAGATAATGGATTGTCCTCAAACATCACTTAGCGGCTTATCGCCCTATAGCCAACGTTTAAGAGGCTTTCTACTTTCAGGAATAGTGCTATAAAAATATTCATAATTTGAGGAGCCTAGGTGACTGGTTTCATCTACAGTCATTAAAGTAAACAATCTTCCCAGTCATTCTAAATCTTTGCAGAAAACATCCAGCAAATCTTGCAATCTTTGAGCTTAGAATGAGGCTAAACGCAATGTATGCAGTCAATATGCGGGTCATCCACAAACAGCTGTTTCCTCCCACATGAGCCATATACCCTGAATAAGGCTTTCTTTGGCATGTCAGACACTCACTGAAGAGAAGAACAATTTTCCAATTTCTTACTGGGCAAAGCTCCAGAGGCACAGTTGGAGATAATGGCAAAAGAGCTGGAATTCAAGGAATTCTGAAGCAGAAACAAAGAGCAGATTGATCTCAGAGCAAAACTCAGAGGGTCTCTCTGGCACACAATGTGCTGTAGAAGTCTGAAGTATGGTGGCCTTTAGGGGAACTGGAGTTTAGTGCACTTTCTCCTCACTGGCTGAAGTTTGGGTCCTTTTAATAAGGTAATGGTGACACTAAAGCGAGTAGATTTATTCTGTTTTCTTTACAAAAACCTCAGTGAGGCACTCCCAGATCGACAATGGAGAATGATTAATGCATATTATTTATGAAAGATCCAATGCTTAAGAACAAAGAAAACCTTGCATTCAAAGACTTGAAAATATTACTTGGAATTCTGTGATCAAACATTTATAAAGCCCCTCTCCCATCACCTCATAAATGCACAAGAAACATAGCTTTTACTCGGTCACCTGAGATTTAATTTGATTGAGAACACTTTAAAATAACTTATTCAACAAGCTACACCACATGTTTGCTAGCAGCTGGACCTTTGTTCTATCAACACCCCATCCTGCTGGGTATCCAAACACTGATGAAATGAACCAGCAAGCATCCGAGCTGTGCCAGGGTGGTTGCAGAGGTCTCTCAGAGGACTGATCCATTCCTAATCACACCATTATCTCCTCAAGGTGTGGTGTGAGCATTGAAATGTCTGAATGCAGCACACTCGATAGGCTACTTTATTACACCCCTGAATTCCATATGTGTCCGTCAGCTGCGGTGCCTTCTGCTCTATGCACTATTTCAGCTGTGGTGCTCTACTCTTCATTCAGTTTTTGTTTTATTAGCTGTAGGGTTCACTCGTCCTTAATCATTTTGCTGAATATTTAAGTCCTACTGACATTACCAGCATGGTTGCTAGCAAAGTGCCTGATTCAGTTCTTCAACCTTCATAAATCCTAAATTGCATCTTTTCTGGAATGGTCCAGACACAATAATAGCATGCTCTGAGAACGGTTTCCATTTGGCAGGCCGCCGGTTCTCTATGGATGGCATCAAGCCCTCGGCTCCCCATCACATGCCATTGCATGGGCCCTTACGGCCATGGCAGAAGCAGAACTGAAAAGGGGATAACTAAGGCACTCCCATTCAGCTTCCATTAAGTCCTTATCATCCATGGGTCAACGATCTCATGACTTCAGCCCCATCTTGAACATCATCTGCTCATACACAGTCCATGCCATAGCTGACATCAGAGTCCGGCGAAGTGCGCGGGGGACACCACCCCGGAAGAAGCCAAGTATCCCAGAATCCTGCCGGAGAGGAAAAACAACAATATGAGAAAAATTATGATAAAAATAACTCCCAGCACTCTACAAAACATTTTACTAAGCGCCTAAGTTTAAAGTTGCCTTCCTCACCAACATCACAGTGACCTCAGGCATTTTTCAACCATGTGACATAAAGGAAGCAGCATCCGATAAATCTTCAACAAGGTGATATAAGTGGGAGAGACAATACCTGCTCTTTGGTCTGTTAAAGCACAGGTAGGAACATCACAGAACTCATAACCGAATAGTACAGGAAGCAATGACAATCCCTTTTATTTCCAACAACGTTGTCCTCTCTGGAGTTTCCAATTCCCCCTTTCCTCCAGATGCAATTCCAACACTTTGTCTGCGGACTTCAGGATGGGAAAAGAAACGGAGTTGAGGTCTAACACCAATATTCAGTCTCTGTGAAAATAATAACCTTCACACCAAATGTATCTAATAAACAGAACAGAAATTAATCTTCCTAAAACTGATAGAAAGGAAAAGTTAGTTAATGTAATAACTTCTGTACTCATAGGGTCAAAAGCCCGTTACATTTGCGAGAGGTTTTCCTGTTTATGTACAGTGAAGGTGCATAAGCCATAAAGGCTTGATGGAAGAGAATGATTTTCACCTCCCTTTAGAATTTCTCATGGTTCTGTTGGTCTCTCAGCACCACACTAGGTTTGATCCATGCTCACTAGTCAAGCAAGTCTACATTTTTGCTTCCATTAAACAGCTGACTTGGTCTTCCAAATGGTATCTCAGGCTGCATGCTGATGTGTGCTGCCTAGGCTGGGCCGTTGGGACCTTTTTTTGTGAGTTTATGCACATTCCTGTAGATTACCCAGTGCTTCTCAGGGAGGGAACAAGCATAGTAATTGGAATGGCAGTGTTATGCCATCAGTCCCTTTCAGGTCCTAGGCAGAGCTAGGTGCTCTGTTTCGAAGAGATCTAGGTACATACATATATGTATTTCCTGAACAGCTGTGGTAACAAGTGCATTGCTGGAGCGGTAGGTGGAGCAATATTGCAAATGTTAACAGTGAATTTACCTATACTAACATTTAAGTCTGGGTTCCTTCATAATTACTTTTGTGTAAACTCCCAGGAATTAAATTTGAGGCGGAAGAGGCCTATTGAAGGTATCTTGACAATCCTTATTGACTACCACCCGACTTGGACTGTGGTAAGACAAATGGCAAGTTGGATCCGAAAAGACTCACAATGCACAGGCCATAATCCTTCCCGAACCCACTGAGGAAGTCACCAGTGTTGAATACAATAACGAGATGGAAAGCTTGGAATAGTAAGCTCCAGAGAAAGAGCCTTACACTTAAGGCTTAACCACTCAGTCTCTAAACTAGCAGTCAAAGCTCGATGCTTGGACTGCTCAAGCAAAGCAGGCAGTCAAGGGACAATGGACTAGAGTGGTGAACTTACTCCTGAACAACACCCATCTGACAGAACAGCTAAACTAGTGAACGCTGGACCAAAATGCTACTAGGAAAAATATTTGCACTGTACCCCCTTGGTCCGCATTACCTACTCCTATTTCCCTGCCCCCTCTTCAAGTATTCTTCAGCTTCCTTTGTTCTATCAACACACCATCCTGGATACACTTTTGCATAAACTGTGTCTACGACTGCGAGCAGGTAGTGGATGAATTACACTGGAGTTGCCATAGACTTTTCATAATTGACTCAGAGATCCAGTTAATGAAATACAGACAGTGTCACGCTGTAGCAAAGCTGGGCTTCTTGGGGTGTTGGAGCCCTTATAAGCCAGTTGTTCCAATTAGGGATGAAAATAGATTTCTATCTTCCTGGGATGTGACTCCACCACTACTATGCACTTACCAAAGGTTTGTGGTGCTGACTTGAGGCCAATGGGCAGGACTTTGCATAGGTAAAGTACATTGACCAACAGATACTTCCAAAACTTGCTTTTGAAAGATGAGGATGGGAAGTAAGCATCTTCGAGATCCATGGCATACATTCAGTATCCCTGCTGGAGCATCAACGTTCAAAATGTCTTTCTCTTTATACACTTGTTTGTTGTACTGAGGTCTAGAATTGGAAGGTATTCTTGTTTTGGTTGTTTTTTTCAAACCAGAAAGTAACATGAGTAAACTCCCTTTCATTTCTGGAATAGGGGGGACTAATTCCACTGCTATTTTGATCATACAGGTGACAGCTTCTTAACAAAGGGACTCTAGATGGTACAGAGATGTTCTTGTGGGTAGAATAGATTGAGGAGATGACCTGAAAGAGAATAGCCATTCTGCATAACATTTAGTACCCATATGTATGTTATTTCCCTACATTCTACCAGATGATTGCTAATGTTCCCCCTACTAGAGTGGTGAATGGAAAAGGGGGATGAGGAGAGTCACTGCTTGGAGGGTTTCCTATGGTAGCCATGTTTGCTGGCTTTTTTTTCCTTTCAACACTTAAAGGACTTTTGATACTTTTGTTGCTGGCGGTAATGCCATGGCTTGTACCCTATGCTGCTGGTAACGTCTGTGGTAAGTCTTGAACGACTCCCTTCTCTACTCCTTATGCTTTTCTAGGCCAACACCCTTAAGAGTCTCCAATTTGATCCTCTTGTGCTGCAGTTCACCATCAACATGAGCTCCAAATAGAGTGGTTCCAGATAATGGAAGGTTCAAAATGCTCTGTGGAGCCTTTGGCGTTAAACCTATGAAGCAGAGCCACGAAGAGTGATGAAAAACCAGGCTATGGGTGGTTGGGCCAACAGAATCAGCAGAAGCACTAATAATTTGATTGGACACCATCATCCACTCAAAAAGTACCTCAGGGAGTCTTGTTCGTTTTCTCAAGGAAGTTTACCTTAAAAATGTTGAACTGTCACCAATGTAGACCTTCTGTATCACTTGAGTGGAGCAGTGACACTAGCTGTTTTCATGGCAGCTGCTTATGTTCCACAAAATGTCCTGCTAACTGCATACATTTTCTTAACTTGCTTTTCAGAAGGAACTGTAAAAGACAGCAACGTTGGTTGGTAGTTTCTTGCTGCTGCCTCTATAACTGAGTCAGGAAGAGAGGGTCCTTTTCGGGAGGTTTGCGCTGGTGCAATTGTGCTGCAGCAAACTTTGCTGATGAAGGAGATATAAATAACTCCATTGCAGGCTCTAGAAGCCATGGAAGCAAGGGCAACAATGGTAGTGCAGAAAATCGATGATGCAGGGTTTCAATGATAACCAAAGTCTTTTGGTGATGTAGGAATGTTATGTTTATTAGTTCATCTCACCAAGAATTTGTTGAAAGTGGTAAAGTCATCTATAAGAGACACCCCAGCAGGTGAAGAGTCTGAATGAGCTGGAAAGAAACAACAGACTACAGAAGAAGAGGAGGAATGTGAATAGGTGTGATGCAGAGATCTTGAGTGTCTTGAAGGTGTAGAGCATCACATAGATCTTTAGAAGTGAGTGGATCTGGAGTGGTGTCTTGATTTGTGACATGCTGATGACGGTATATGCAACTGAGAACTTCTAGAGTGCCTTCTAGGAGATCTGGACCGGTTTCTTGAAGATCGCAACCCTTTGATTGGTGTTACAGAGGAGTTAGTTGAAGGCTGAGGCAAAACAGGTTGCAGGGTCAGTGGAGGTGGCATAGGTATGACAGGCAAGATAGGTCAAAGAGCAAGCAGTGGCACTGGAAACAGCTGAGCTGCATGAGGAAGGACTGGATATGCTACATATTCAAGAGTATGACCTGAGGTAGAGGATAGGGTTACCGCTGAGACTTCCGTGAACAGTAAGTAAGCCTTGGAGTAGCCAGAGTCTGACATATGCAGAACCTTTTCTATAAACTGCGTACCCTTTCAGCAGACTGAAGGAGTGATCTGCTTGCACAGAATTTGATCAATTTTGAGTGTCTGCTCGACGTCTATGGACTGTTTGAGGTCGCCCGCATGACCACATTGTCAACCCACCCCCTGCTCAAAGTTGAGGTAGCGCTCAATGGTGAGCAAATTGTGGCTGATACTCCCTACAACATCATGGCTCTCAACATAGATCAGGCGCATCTTTGTATCTTCTTCTTCTGAGACATTTCCCTGGGTATCCAGTGCAGGGGCTGCTTGGAAATGATGGAAGGAGCGGAGGTTAAAGGATCACCTCTCCACATCCCGTCAAATCTGTCAGGTGCTGCCTCTTCATGCCTGGTTTGATTGTTTTGCAGTCCATGTAGCTTTACATTCTCTGAGCCCTTCAGAGGCCTCTTAGGCATCATCTTACAGACTTTACAGGAGTCTGGAAGATGAGAAGGGGGAAGGCAAACAATACAGAAAGCATGAGGGTTTGTTTGGCCATTCTTTCTCCCAGATGTCTAACACTTAACAAAAAGGGATGACATTTTGTTTATGAAAACAAATCCGGTCAGAAAACAGAAAAATGTGCTACATATTGAGCAAGGATGGCTTTTTAAAGGTTTGGAAAGGTTTCCAATGGGAAAAAGCATTAAACAGGTTGCGCTCAGTGCTCCAGATGTCAGCAGAATCCAGAAAAAGAACTGGCTATACTGCAAACTAGAAGTTTTGATGATTATACTGGTGGTATGCTATTTCTTGAAAGAGCTGAGCCAGTTATTTTCCCAGCCTCTCAGGCTTCTGTGCATTATACATTGTTCCTATTGTTTTTCACCCTTGCTTTAAAAACAGTTTTCCAAGTCACTAAATTTCGTCTACTAACAATGTTCCAAAGAAAATTGGCTACTTCTTTTTTCCGTCCACCGTGACAGTTATGCAATACATCAACAAACCTACTAGCCCATGCACACAGATAAGGCATCATTTCTTAATTACAGTATATAACAATATATACAGTTCAAGCATGATTCCGGAAAAACCTCCCAGCACGCCCCGAACATTCCAGTGATTACACATCTAGACCTCACAAGTTGAGTCACATTTTTATAGCGAACTACACTCCACCCTTCTGTCCTGGATTGAGTCATTCATTATCCGATACATGGTTTCCCACTAGCTGCTTTATCATATCCGGACATGTCCTTGGGTCCTCATTCGCCCTTTTATCCATCCTAACCATTATTAACCGAAACGCTTTGGCCAGGGTCCACAACATATCTTTGGTCCGTTTCGACATATTGGGACCCCTGTTTTATAACCAGTGTACTGCTATACAAAGTTTTGTAGAGTAGGCCTAATGTTGCAAATTTGTGTTCCATTCTCCCCACTTGGGTTTGGGGGGCACAATACCCAATAGGCAGTAATGTGTTGATGTTTGGAGGCTGCATGAATGACTTGTTTAAGTCATGCCCCCTCCTCATCCCAGGATCCTGTCAGTGTTCTATATGTCCAGCTCATATGAAAGAATGAGGCCTCTTGCTCAGCACATTTTGGACAAGTTGAGGATCTATTAGGATATATTCTAGTGGACGCCAGATAAATACGATGAAAGAAATTAAAATGTGTCAGCTTAAATGTAGCGTTACTAGCCACATATTGAACCGGAGCATAACTTTTATCCATTCTGCATCAGTCAAGATAGTCTGTAGGTTTCTGTTCTATGCCTGTCTTGCCTTCAACACCACTGGCAGGCTATACGCTTTCAGAGCTTTGTAAATGTGTGACACTAATCCCCTTCCTCTCCCACCCACCAAGATCAGCTCCAAAATTAGGGCGGTCTTTAGTACATCCAGGAAGCCAGTCCAAACCTCCTTAGCTGTGCATACCAGCTTAGCAAATTGGAGAAATAGTCCTGCAGTAAACCCAAACGTTTCTCCAGCCTCCTCAAATGATAAGAACATGTCTCCTGGGTGGAGGTCTCCCATAGTAAGACAGCTTCCCTCCCTCCAGGCCACCTGTGACGTTACCTCCCATATTTGTTAGAACAGTTGTAGCCATTCAATTGGCAGGTCCCTACTGAAGGGTGGGCGCTACAGCGCTTACCTAATCGCTCACGCCTACATCACCACCACATGTTTAATCACCTGTGGTGTGTCCGCCAACTGTTTTGTACCTCACTTCAAGCTAATAGGTAGTGTGCCCTCTCTAAGGTACCTTTGAAAAGTCGTAGTTCCCAATCTGATTAGTCATCAGACCACTTAGCTGCATGTGCAGCTATGAGGCAATGTAGTAGAGCTCTGGGTCTGGTAGACCCAGCCCGCAATGCTCCCTATCCATTTTCAGCACCTCCAACTAGACCCTACTTCTTTTGCCTGCCCACACCAATGAAACAAGGAGGCTACTGAATTCCCGAAAAGTCACCCTCGGCACTGCATACATAGCTTTTTGTAGTACATATAGGCAGCGGGGTAGCAGCACTATCTTTGCGAGTGCTACTCTATCCATTATTGACAATGGGAGTGATTTCCCTAATGAAGACCCTAATTTCTTCCAAGACCCTACCAACATTACGTTGGTAGTGCGATGCAGCGGTACCAGTCACCCAGATTCCTAAATGTCGGAACGCTCTCTATTCCCAACACTTGGCAGATCTGTCTGGAAGCCATCTCCTGAGCTCGTACATGGGTGTAGCACAGTTTTCTGCTTATTTACATGGAGGGCTGAGATCAGTACAAATGTATCCAATTCCTGTAAAAGGACAGTCAAAGACTCCTGCGGTTGAGTCAGATACACCAGGGTACACCAGGTGTCTTCTGCAAACACAAACTATATGCTGGGTGTTTCCTGCCCTCACTCCCCAGGGCTGCATCCTCAAGCGCAGACATATGGCCAGGAGCTCTATTGCCAAGGCAAACAGCAGTGGAGACAGGGTACGTCTGTGCCTCGCACCTCTCTCTATGATCTGACAGCAGTGGTCTTTTAGGCTCATAGAAGAGCCTCGCATGCAGAGCGCCGCTGCCAGAGCCCCAAACGTACCTTCATGCACTGTGTGGCATACATGCCACACCGTGGAGGAAATGGGGGTGCAAATACAGGGGGGCACTACATGTGCCCCCCACATGCACCCCACAGGCCCAAATCTGGCAGGGGACCCTGTTATGGCCCCCTTTGTTGCCATTCTGCCACCCTTTTCATGGCAGGATCACTGCCATGAAAAGGGCTGTGAAATGGCAACTTGGAATATGCTCGGCAGTGCCTGCTGAGTCACTGCCAGCATATTCCTGCCGGTGAAAGACCCAGTGGGATCCTTTTATTTCGTGTTGGTCCGACCGCCACAGCTGTAATACTGCGGGCTGCCCGCAGTGTGGCAGTAGTCAGACCGCCACCACAGGTTCAGCGGTCTCGTAA
This sequence comes from Calotriton arnoldi, assembly GCA_963921515.1. Lineage (NCBI taxonomy): Eukaryota > Metazoa > Chordata > Amphibia > Caudata > Salamandridae > Calotriton > Calotriton arnoldi. The sequence continues at coordinate 2,113,713 of CAWUFW010002037.1, forward strand.
TAAGGCCCTATATCTAGCCGCATATTCCTTCTCTTTGAATTTCCCCAGGTTCCAGACTGGATCCGGAAGATTGTTATCGAGCAGTACCCCTATGCACCTGTAGGTGGAGTCAGTCGGCGTCCGCACCGGAAGGGATGTTTGCTTTACCTATATAGGCACCACCTCGGCGCGCTGACGTGAGTTACTTTTCAAAACTTTCCACCCCATAAGCAAGGAGCTATGAAGAGCACTGACACTGGTGTGTCCGAACTAGGGCTCTAAAAGGGATTAGCCCTGACCCTAGAGATCTGTCTGCAGAGCAGGTTAGGATGGGTGGGTCGGTAAGGAATCGGAGGCTAGATAAAGTCTCAACCAGCTAAGGATTTACCGAAGGTAAGTAACTCGTTCATCTGATAGAGAATTCTAGCCGCAGATTACTTACCTTTGAATAGATACCCAAACAATATCATCCCCGGTGGAGGGTCTGTTGACAAATTTAAACTAGGAAGTCCTGCAGGATCGAATGGGCGAAATGCCCATCCCTGCTGACCTGACTGCCCAGGCAGTATTGCTCGGTAAACGTGTGTGGGGAAGCCCACGTTGCTGCCTGGCGGTTATCTAAGACTTGGACTCCACGTGCTAATGCAGTGATCGCAGCTTTAGTTCTGGTGGAATGAGCCCGTAAGCCTTCAGGAGGCTGCTTCTTGGCCAGTGCGTAGTAGATGTTGATGCAGAGAACGACCCATCGAGAGATGAGTTGTTTCTGCACCGCCTGACCTTTCTTCGCAGCAACATACCCCACAAAGAGTTGGTCGTCCACTCGGAACTCACATGTGCTGTCAAGGTAGAACTACAGCACTTTTTTGGGGTCCAGACGGTGGAGTCGCTCCCCTTCCTTAGAGGGATGGGGAGGAACATAGAAAGTGAGCAAGGTGACAGATTGGCCGACATGAAATGGTGTTACCACTTTCGGCAGGAAAGAGGCCCTAGTGCAAAGCACCAGTTTGTCTGGATAAACTGAGAAGAATGGAGGCTCGGAAGATAAAGCCTGCAGCCCCATTCACCTTTCGGGCTGTTGTAATCGCCACAAAAAAGGCTGTTTTGATGGTGAGCAGCCTGAGGGGACAATTGGACAAAGGCTCAAAAGGAACGCACATCAATGAATGTGAGAACCAAGTTAAGGTCCCACTGAGGCATAATAAAAGGGGAAGGGGGAAACAAATGTACAAGACCCATCAAAAACCTATTAACAATAGGGGACTTGAAAAGAAAGGGTTGGTCTGGCAACCGCAGAAAGAGCAGAAAGATAGCCCTTGAGAGTGCCCAGAACAGAGCCCTGCTTGGTAAGGGAAATAATGAATCACAGTACCTCAGAAAGAGGGGCGGAAAGGGGATCAGTTTGGATGAACACCATACCACAAACTGTTTCCAACGGCAGGTGTATACCGTCTTGGTGGAGGGATGCCTGGCTGCAAGAACAACTTTACAGACTTCAGGAGGAAGGTCGAAAGCTGTCAACTGCCGCCACTCAATCTCCACACAAGAAGGCGGAGAGTGGACAGGTTCAGGTGGAGGACCCAACCCTGCTGCTGAGACAGAAGATCTTTCCAAAGGGGCAACACGATCGAAGGATCAACACTCCTGTTCAGAAGCTCGTAAAAACAGATTCTCCATGCCCAGTCCAGAGCCACCAGGATGACTTGGGCCCGGTCGTTCCTGATCTTCTTAAGAACTCTGGGCAGGAGTGGTATGGGCAGAAATGTGTACAGGAGTCCTAAGCTCCACTGGAAACAAAAAGCATCTCCGAGCGAGTGCCGCCTTGGATACTCCAGCATGCAAAACTGCTGACATTGCACGTACTTGGCGGAGGCGAACAAATCTAATCAAGGCCCTCCCCACTGCTAAAAGAGATCTTGTTTTCCTCCAGGTGGAGACGCCATCCGTGATCCGCTAGCCATCGACAGCTGAGTTTGTCTGCCCTGGCATTCAGTTCCAGCCATGTCCAGAGACGCAGGGCCTTTTGACAAAGGGTCCACAACCTCACCCGGCCTGTTTGTTGCAGTACCACATGGCGGTGGTGTTGTCCATGAACACCTGCATTAGCCTTCCCTTGATGGAGGGTAGAAAAGCTTTCAATGCCAGTCAGATCACATGGAGCTCCAGCATGTTGATGTGGAGTCTGGATTCTACCGGAGACCAGAGTCCTCTGATCTCCACCTCTCCCAGGTGGCCGCCCCATCCCAGAAGTGATGCATCATTCACTACTGTGAGATCTGGTTGGGGAAGGGAAAGGGGTCTGCCTCTAACCCAATTGCGGTTTCTTAGCCACCACAGCAGGTCCTTTGCAGATCCCTCCGTGATCTGGACCATGTCGGAGAGATTCCCCTGATGCTGCGCCCACTGGAACTTCAGGTCCTACTGCAGAGCCTGCATATGCCATCTGGCATGTGTCACCAGCAGAATGCAGAAGGCCATGAGGCCCAGCAGCCTCAGAGTCAGTCTCACCGAAACGCAGGATAGAGGCTGAAACATCGGTATCATAGCCTGAATATTCTGGACTCACCACTTGGGAGAATAAGCCCGAAACTGCACTGTGTCCAGAACAGCTCAAATGAAAGCGAGTGTCTGAGAGGGCGTCAGGTGTGACTCTGGCATGTTGATAGTAAATCTCAGCGAATGCAGGAGGGTACTTGTAGCCCGGTGGTGGAAGACGACAGCCTGGGTCGAGCCCGCCTTCAGCAGCCAGTCGTCGACATAGGGAAAGACTGGCACCCCTGACCTGCGCAGATGAGGTGCGACCACCACCATCAGCTTGGTGAACACCCTTGGGGCGCTGGTAAGGCCAAAAGGGAGCACAATAAACTGAAAATGCTTGTGGCCTACCGCAAACCACAGGTAGCGCTAATGGGTGGGCAGGACGGGGATGTGAAAATAGGCATCCTGCAAGTTCAATGCTACCATCCAATCTCCTGGGTCCAGGGCAGACCAGACCTGAGGCAATATAAGCATCTTGAAATTCTCTTTTTTGAGGAAGTAGTTGAGGGCTTTGAGATCAATGATAGGACGAAGATCCTTGTCCTTTTTGGGAACCAGAAAGTAGCGGGAATAGCAACCACAGCCTATTTCTGGCAGCGGAACCCTCTCTATGGCTCCCTTGGCCACTGCCTTCCTCGCAGAGTACAGACAAGTAATGCTCTGTCAGCCGGTCGTAAGATGGTGGCATGGAGGGAGGGAGGGGTAGTCTCGAAGGGCAGGGAGTAGCCTCTTCGGACAATCTGCAAAACCCACCTGTCCGATGTTACGGACTGCCAGTGGTGGAGGTGATGGCGGATCCTGCCACCAACTGGACGCCCATGACCTAAAAGGGCAAGATTAGGAAAGTTTGGAGGCTGCAGCTGGGGGGGGTGGGGGGGGGGAGTGGTGGCTGGACCAGAACGCTGGCTACCAGACCCACGAGGCCGGTAGGAACCATGCCCTCGTCCACGCAGAGGCTTATCTCCTTTTTTCAAGAAGTAGTTCAGAGGGCTTAGGTCCAGTATAGGGCGGAGATACCTTCTTTGGCCCGAAAACCTGCACTTTCTAATGCAGCAGGAAGGGGTGGTACTCAGTCAGCTGATCTGAAGATGGTGGCATGGGCGGTGGGGTTTTCATGAATGGAAGGGGGTAACCCCACTGAACAATTTGAATCACCCAGTTGTCCAAGGTTATAGACTACCATCAGGGCAGGTGGTGCTGCAACCTGCTGCTGACCCGTTGCCCATGATGGTGAGAGGGCACATTAAAGGGGTTTGGAGACTATGGCTTCTGCAAGGGTGGCAGACTGGGCATATCTCTGTCCTTGTGTCCCACAAGGCTTGTGGCAGTCACATCCACGGGCACGAAAGGACTCGGAGCCTGCTGGATGTGGTGGCTGGGTGGAAATGGACGCGGCTGGAGCCCCTACCGTAACCACGGTACGGCTATAGTTAATGTTCCAGCTCCAACATGTGAAGCAAAGTATAACTGGGAACAAAGCACTATCAAAGGCAATAGGTCCGGCATTGCCTGCCAGCCTTTTGGCTTTGTCAATGCTCGTTTTATTTTGTCATGGTTTTTGGAAAACATTATTGTTGGGGAAGCTGCAGAGCCCTCACCAATATAAAAACAAATGGCTAAAAACACATGGCTAAAAACACAAATATGTTTTGGTCTCAAAAGGTACACATTGCCATAGTAGTCCCTGGCACAGAAGGGTACTACTTGGTGTGTTCATGTGTTCCTTGTGAAAGGGCAGAATGCTGTCATTCAGAGTGAAGTTAGCCAATAGCTGAAGTAGGCTGACCCACTGACTCATGCTGTATGCTATAATGGGCAGAAACAAAATGTGAATGACACAACAAGATCACCAGTGGACGAAGAGAAATAGCTGAATGAACTTATAAGCAAGTATACTTATAAATATAATTTTAGCAAATCAAAAAGTTTTGACTAATGCCACACCGAAAAGTCACCAACATTCATGTTCCAGTGTTTCTAGGACTCAGTCCAGATCTTTTGAAACTCTAAGGGGCGATGTCTTAACCTTGTGCTGCCCTGTTTATTCAAGTACTCACTTGTTGCGTTACTGTGACCACTGATTTAGACACTGCTGGAGAGGTAGCATATGCAGGTTTGCATTTGGGACAATTAAAATGCAAGAAGCCACAGACCCTAGTAGGGAAGATATTTGCCTCGCTGATGGACTGGCTGCCCTCAAGAGAAGATGACTTTTCTCTTGTATCTATGACAGCCTCTCCCGTCAAGGAAACAGTCTTCCTAGGGTTGTGTCCCATACTGCTCCTAGATATTAAATCACTAGCGTCAGTGTTTATTTGGACTTTTGTGATCTATAGTCCTACATGCTGGAGTAATGACTTTGTGGCGCTGAAGTTCTGCTGAACCTTGTCCTGCTTTGGAGCTTTTATTAGCAAGTCGTCTAGGTAAGGGTTGTTGAATATTCCTTGGCATCTTAGATGGGCTGCGACCAATGCCATATGTTTGGAAAAGGTGTGAGGAGCTGATTTGGCAGAGATGCAAACTGGTAATATGCTCTTCCCTACAGCAAATCTCAGATATTTCCTGTGCGTCTTGCTAATGGTATGTTAAAATATAAATCTTGGAGATCTACCACACACCTCCAGTCGCCTTGCATGAGATGAGGAATGATCTGATTGGGGACTAACGTGTGGCAATTCTCACTTGATACCCTGGAATGGGCAAATAGGCTTGGTGTGGAAGTGGACTGCCATTACAGACAACACATTTTCAATTGAAATGACCATTACATTTGCACAGACATACAGTTTTAATGATAAAACTATACAGTGCACAAATGATAATGCATGGAAATGGCATCACCTAATGTATTGATTTGTTTTGATCGTATTCAAATATTTTTCAGAACACTTCAGAATTACAAAAAATGTGCTTCATTTGTGCTTTTCCATTTCTTACATAGTCTAAAATACTTACACAGTTCATTTACAGACATTTAAATTTTGTTGTGAGGTAGACAAAAGCCTTTAGTAATAAAGTAAAATAAATTTGTAGTGCGCACAGTACCCAAAGGCGTCACAGCGTTCGCAAAACCCAGAAGCTGCGACAGAAGCAGGTGAGCAGATGAAAAAGACTAGAAAATCCTACACAGAATCAAACGGAAAAAGCCATCCCTATCACTCATCCAGATTGTCAGATAAAGCCTCTCACTTTGAAGTCAGAGAAAGAAAAGTAAACACCAAGCTCCCTAGGAAGACACAGTGTGGCATTTGAACTCTGTCTTTGACTGCACAGCAAATGTGATAAGATAAGAACAAAATGTAAAGGCCTGTTTACAGAAAGCGAGGATTCGTGGAAGAAAGCAGTAAAAAGGCCAAGCACTGTGGGAAGGACAAAGTCATGGTGGACAGTATAAAACATTTAAAGCCAGCAAACAGAAAGCAAGCAAATTTGCATTACAAACCACAAAGCCGATAGTAAGCAATGGGCAGAATGTATTCTTGGGTCAGCTTCAACCTAAATAGGACCTACCTGAAAACACAGCATCATAGTTTAGAGCATAGGTCTTCAATCTATGGGGCGCGACCCCCAGGGGGGGCGTGGAGTCATTGGAAGGGGGTCGCGCATTCACCTGCCTCACTGCTGCCTCGAATCCAAAACGTTTACGTTTCGTTTTGGATTCGAAATAATTACATCTCAGGAGCCTCTCTGATTGGAGGACAGGGCAAAATAAGCCAATCATAATGTGGTAACGTCATCAATGCCTGTCTTCCAATCAGAGAGACTGCAGCATGCACACCAGGAAATGCCCGCGAACTTTGTCCATAAAGATGGACCAGCACCTTCGTAATGCAGGCTGTATTTCCACGGAGTTCTGCGCCGTCACTGCTGCCTTTCACTGGATCCAGTTGTCTTTCTTGGCCGTCGCTGCTTTCACCTCGTGTTCCTTTTTCCAACTCATCTTCGTGGCTCATTGCTGCCTCTGCATTAGGATCTCCTTCCCAGCTGGTTTCCAAGGCAACCCGAAGCTTCCTGGAATAATTAGGTAAGCCCCCTCCTCATCCCCCATGCCCTGGCTTTTCAGCTGCAGACAACATACACTGAAACTATCTTGCACGCACACAAAGACACACACACAGATTCTTATCTGTTTCCTTGATTGAGCCATGTGGGTGGGGGGTGGGACAGGAAAAATGCTCCGGTTAATTTTTATGACTGTGGAATGGTGTTTATTTTCGGTGTACTTTATGTTTTTGTAGCAGCAGTTTCATATTCATTTTTGTGACATTGAAATGTATATTTTCCATGTTCTTTCCGTTTTTATTCTTGACGCAGCAGATTAATATGATGCCTTTGTCCAACTACAGTTGCCACACTTTCCCAAAAAAAGCGATGGTTATTTGTTCATGTGTAAAGCATCCATCATTGCACCTTACTTGATGTGGTGGTTTTTGTAGTACAAAAAACTTTATCACGTGGAGGAATCATTTAAAACCGGTCTGGGAGAGTTCATCTGAGGACATCATTTTTTGTCAAAAAGTTCTAAATAGATTGGTGAATATGGGCTCATGGAAACCTAAAAAGCCTTCTGAATTTCAGCTGTGGTTAGAAACAGATAATTATGTCCTGCAAAGAAAGATATTGGTGCTATACACATTAGAAAAATGACGACATTTGTAATTACAAAATTATGTTTAGTCATGTGTTTTGCAAAGAAACAAGATTCCAAAACATGGAGTATTTTAAATTGTGTAGTTCAAATGTATTAAGAAAGCTTCTATAAATAACGAGCAATGGAAGTACTATTTGCGGTAATACAGCAAAACATAAGAATATGCCAGAACATTTAGTCAACCATGTAGATACAACTACAGTTTCAATGCATAAGTATCTTCTCATGAGTAAAATCATAGCATTAGTTAGCAAACGTGGCCAAGCACTAACTCTAGAAATGTCCATTTAGTTCATTCTTAACTTTTTCATACCTCTTTTACTATTCTGATCCCCCCCCACCCCCAAAACAAGCCTTTCTAAACCCTTCCCTCCGACTCTTCCCCCTCCGTCTCCCTTTTACTCATCCCAAGCCTCCTACTACTGCTGTGAGCTCCAAAACATCCCTCCACTATCCTTCTCAATCCAAATAACATAATACCATAACCACCATTCTAATTACTTTCCTTTTTCACTATACTAATTCACCACTAATCCTTTATGGGTTCTGGAGAAGCGTGCTACTCGCTGGAGAAGCGCTCCGACACTTCGTCTGGGGTAATAAGCGCTATATAAATGCAATTACAATAAAATACAATATCTTTGACACACTGGAGCAGTGAATGCTTTGTGGGTCTTCAGTTCATATAGAACACATCCCGCCATTTTGTTTGCAATGAGATTTTGTGTCCTAAACTAAGCACATGTGACTCAACGCTGAATGGTGCCTCCGCATATATGCTGTTGTCATTGTGGTATTGAATACCAATGTGTGCCAAAACTTCTCTCGTGGCATCATTTTCCATGACTGGTCTATAAGTTTGTCAGCAATAAATCGACATAAATCACCCAGGTACCGGGGAGGAGGAGGAGGAGGAGACAATGGCATGCGGTAAACAGCTGTCTGTCTCATGTCAAGGCCAGGCTCTCACAGAATCGCCGTGTGTGCTAATTTGGAGGCTACTCAGCTCCTCGCCGACTGCCTGTGTGATCTTGAATGATCTAGTTTACCTGTCTGTTAGATTACCGGCCTCTGGGTACAATGAACTTCACCCACAAAAAGAAACAACTGGTGTCTTTTGGCTTCCATCTCTAGACGAGTGTGTTTTGCTACCTTTCACAACCTCTCTTCTGACCCTCACCCTGCGAAGGCCTTTCCAAGACAAAGGCTCAGTTGAGCCAGTCTGACCGTGCAACATGTCCTCCACCTGCACCAAATGCATGGGAACACGTGTTCACAATGGGTGCCATTCTCCTTCCAGACACTAAGCCTCCCACTGTACTGAATGTCCAGTAGCTAGGATACATCCACAGATTGACCGTCTCTCTGGAGAAAAACAGGCACACCCATCACACTGATTCAGAAAGGTGTTATCATCCAATTGAGTCAAATTAGGTTTTGTTTGTTGAAAAATAAAGTACAGTACCATTTGTGCATTTTTGGGCAATTCGTTTTGGAGATTTTGTATTTGAGCTGTGTAGTAAGCCTCTGACACAGAACCAGTCACCCAGAAACCTTTGATTTGCTAAACACTGTTTAATACTATTTCCCCACCGTGAAATGATTTGCCGTGGTAATTGGGGGCGCTTTTGGTTGTCGATGATGAGTACCAAGTTCTAGAATTTTTTGTCAGAGGGGGTCCTTACGCCTAACATTTTTTGACAGGGGGGTCTCGGCATCAAACAGTTTGAAGACCTCTGGTTTAGAGCATGGAAAACAGCCACTAGGCATTTAGGATGGGCAGGGGTGCCAACAAAAGACGCACCTTTAAGGGATACTGACATACTGAGGGAGGTGAGCACTTTGAAAAGGTTTAAAAATGGGATATGATAGGAATAAGTAAACTAGGAGAGGTTTGAAGGGGCGATGGATCAGTCACCCTGAAGAGCGGAGGAAAGAATATGAACTGGCAGACACAAAAATAAATTAATTACTTACCTGTAACTTCAGTTCTCCAACATTGATTTTTTTTTTATATATTCACGTTTGAATCATTCCCCGTCGTCAGGCTGGTAATCCCCAGTATATTAATATAGCAGTAAACAGTGTAATAATACACAGTATGCAATGCAAAAGGGCTCTAGGTCTGAAACATAGTATCTTTAGTAACACATCCACCTCATTTGAAAGAACCCAAACTTCAGCTAATGAGGTGGAAGCTTAAGCTCTCACACTCCCCCTAGATGGCACCATAGCCCAGATTTCAAAGTACAAGTGTGAGAATAAAATACGAAGAACCTCTGACAGGGGAGGAGGGAGGGTTGCATGTGAATATATAAAAGATATCAATGTAGGAGAACTGGAGTTACCGGTAAGTAACTAACTTCTTTTCCAATATAGAATCTTTCATATATTTACATGCTTGAATCAGAATAGCAAGCAGTACACATTTTAAAATACAAAAAAAGCGGGAAGCAGGCTCACCTTTAATGAAACCGATTTCTCAGAAAACTGCTTGTCCCACTGCTGCGTCAGCTTCTGCATCCACATCTAGGCAGTAGTGCTTCGTGAACATATGCCTGCTCCTTCAGGTGGCTCACAGCAGATGTCCTTCAAGGAGATCCAAGCACAAAGTACCGCAGTTGAAGCCATGCTCCTGGTGGAATGTGCCCTCACTTTTCCACGGAGAAGACACTTTGCTTTGGAATGACAGAAAGAGATGCAGGCTGAGAGACAACAAGCTATTTGGACAGGGCTCAACCTTTTCATGATTGATTAAATGACACAAACAGCTGGTCTGATGTACACATATCCTTTTTCTTGTCTATATAGAATCTGAGACGTCTACGTAAGTCCAAATAATGGCTCTTATTACGATGGCCGTCGGTCGGACCGCATACCGCCATCGTTTTGGGCAGGTGATCGCCCGACAATGAGTCGGCAGTCCCACCTGCCCAATTAGGATAGGAACGCCGTGCAGGCGGTCATAAAATGCTTTTTTTCATCTGTGGCTTGTGCTGCGGCCCCGGAAAAATGCCGCAGCACAAGCCGCAGTACAAAAAGGCACTTTGTGCACATCCATGGACTGTGTGCCAGGCACCATGTCGTGCCTGGCACACGGTGCATGGATGTGTGGGGTGCACTACATGTACCCCCCCAGGCCACTTAGCAGTGGCCCATGGGGGTCGGGGACCCTGCTTGGGTCCCCCAAAGTCAGTTTCTGTCTGCCTGTTCATGGCGGTGGAACTGCCATGAACAGGCAGTCGGAAGGGCATATCCTAATCCCTACGGAGGTGCCTGAGCAGGCACCACCTCCATTGTAGGGTTACGAATCCGACCACCGTCCCGACGGGATCTTTGATCCTGTCAGAGGTGGTGGTCCTACCCCCGACCTCTGTGGTCCGACTGGATGCATTGTAATGCAGCGGTCTCACTGATGCCCTGGATGGCGGGCAGACCACCACTGACGGCCTGTTGGCGGTCCGCCTGCCATCACAATGAGGGCCAAGGTAACGATCTTTCTGCTGCTGAAGATTGGTTTGGAAACAAAGATCTAAGAATGACAGGTTGATTTAGGTGAACGCCAGTTGGAACCTGTGGAATTAATTTAGGGTTGGTTCTGAGAATTACCCTGCCATTCACAAACCAGATAAAAGACTGATTTACCTGATGGTGAATGCTTGAATATATCCTACTCTTCTGGCAGATGCTAGGGCTAAGAAAAGTGCTGTTTTCCAAGAAACACATTTTAAGTCTTCTTTATGTATAGGCTTAAAAGGAGGTAACTTCAGCTGAATGAGGATTGTATTAAGTTCCCATGGAGCCAGATGATGTATTAGACGTGGAAATGCTCTGAAGAGCCCTTTCATCAACTGTTTAATGATCCTTTGGGATGACATAGTAGACATTGATCAGTTCTTCTAAATCTCATGATTGCAGCAAGATGGGCACTGACTGAGGAATATACGAGTCCACTCTTAGCTAAATTTAACACATATAGGAGGGTCTGAATAGGTTTTATTTGAAGTGGATGATGACTATTCTTCCTGCATCAGACACAGAAATGGTTCCATTTAGCGATGTAAGTCTTAATAGCTGCTGGACCTCGAGTCTGAGCCAGAATATGTTTACATTCTCGCGGTAGATCTAAATGGCCAAATTATAGGTAGACCGGTACCATGCTGTCAAATTAAGCAACTTGGTATCGTGGTGGAGAATCCTTCCACGAAGTCTGTAAAGTATCCTGGGATGCACCTTCAGAGGAACAGCAGGACGTGTTGATAACTGCAGTAGCTCGCTGTACCAATACTGGCGAGGCCACAACAGAGCAATGAGGATCAGAGTGCAATGGTCTAGTTCCACCTTCTTCAACACCCTCAAGAACAGGGGAAAAAGAGGAAAGGCGTAGGCAAATATCTTGGACCGACTGATCGAAAGAGCATTGCCCATCGTCCCTGGGTGCCAGAAACTGCTTATGAATCACAGGCATTTCCTGTTTGTTCGGAGTGGCAAACAGATCGATTGTGTGGTGACCCTATTGATTGAAAATGTAATCCACCTGCTTCTATTCTAGTTCCCATTCGTGCCAATCCTAAATTTGCTGACTGAGTGCATCCGCTTGATGGTTCTGGCAGCCTGGCAGATGTTTCACAGCGATGTCTATCCTGTGAGAAATGGCCCAAGTCCACAGAAGCTGAGCCTCATCTAAAAGGAGCTTGGGCCGTGTTCTTCCATGCTTGGCTGTGTAGAAAGAACATAGATGTTGTATTGTCTGTTCTGACAAGAACTGGTTGACCTGCCAGTCTGGGGAGGAACACTTGTAACCCTACTTGTATCGCACAGAGTTCTAACACATTGATGTGGAGCCTCTTCTATGCATCTGACCAGAGGGCTCTGATTGAAAGTTCTTGAAGGTGACCTCCCCATGCGTCCATGGATGCATCCATATTGAATATTAACATTTCTGTTATCTGCAGAAAAGAAAGATCGGCAATTTGGTTTGCTGGGAACCTCCACTACATGAAAGCTTGCTTCAAGCATCTTGTGACATGGACTGTATCTTCCCATGAGCCTTCTATCTGTTTCCATTGCAAATCGAGTTCTTGCTGGGCAGGTCTCATATGAAGACTACAAAATGGAATGAGGTCTATACATGATGCCATCAGGCCCAACAGAGATTGTATTGCCTCACTGTGTCTGATTCTTTTTTATCAATAGCCTTTGCCACTGTCTGCAACTTTCTCACGATTCCCGCCGATGAAAAAGCTTTTCTCAACTGCGTGCTGAGTATCGCTCCCAGAAACTGGATCTTTGTTCGGGGTTCCAATTATTATTTTTCTATGTTCAAAGTGAGACCTGATCTCCGGAAGAGATTGATGCAGGCATTAGTAGAAGCTTTTGCTCCTTCCCTGGATAGTGCTTTGACTAGCCAGTCATCCAGGTATGGGAACACCTGGTGACCTTCTCACCTGAGAAAAGCAGCAAATGGGTTAAGACATTTGGTGATGGGGAATATTTGAGGCGCTGATTTGAGTACAAAATGGAGCGCATTGAACTGGCAATGCTGCCCTGCTACTCAAAATCAAAGGTACTTTCTGTGTTTTCGATGAATAGACATGTGGAAGTATGCATCTCGAAAAGTCGAGGGAGTTCATAAAATCCCCTTCCTGCATCCTCAGGAGGACTCCTTGTAAAGTAATCATGCAAAATTACTGTTTCTTTAGAAACTTGTTCAGAGGTCTCAGATTCAGTATTGGTCTCCATTGACCTGTCTTCTTTTTGATTTGAAACTTGGAATACAATTATTGGTTCCTCTGCGATTTGGGGACAAATTCTATGGTTCCTTAGAAGAGGAGCTTTAGAATTTCCATTTGAAGCCCCTTCAAATGAAGATGATGTTCCTTTCTTAGTGGACAAACTGGGGGTCTCTGAATGAACACCGACGCATGGCCTGATTGGACAATTTGTATCACCCATTTGTATGATGTTATGTTCTTCCGTGCAGGAGCAAAAAGAGCAATTCTCCCCACCCCCACCAACTTCCGAGAACCAGATGGAAAAGGGGGTGCAAGCTGGGAGTGAAGCTCTTTTCTGATTGCCATTGTTTCATGCTTATGAAGAACCTCTCTTCCTTCCTGAAGGCCTCCCGTCAGACTGTCTTTGGTTTCGATTGAAGGAGTAACCTTGATCGTATCCAGACTGTCTATGAGGATAAAATGAATGTCCCTGACCTCCATATTGATTGAATCCTCCTGTGAAATTCTGCGATCTTTTTGAACCACGAAAATTAAACATATCAAATCTACAATACTGCAAAAGTCCTAATGCATTTGCTGTGTCAGTTTTAAGACCTTGCAAAGCTTTGTCTACATTCTTGCCAAAAAGAGTGAGGCCATCCACAGGCATAGCCAGAATCTTGGATTGGACGTTAGTAGGGAAGGGTGTAGACTTTAACCAGCCTGGTCTTCTTAATACAGTACCTCCTGCCAGTTATTTAATGTAAAATCTTTATTGTATGACTACCTAAAATCTTTACAAAAAAAAAAAAACAATAGCATAAAAGGGCACCAAGTATAAAAATATAAAAAGGCAATGAGAATTATGCTGTAAAGCGACGCCGTATAAAAGTGTGAAGTGTCACGACGTTTGATGTCAAGCAAGGTTGACAGCGTCGGAAGATACTACAGCCCAGAGGTGTGGAAATAGCAAGTGATTTATATAACGAGTGCAGAATAAAGCAACACTGGGCAAGGCCAAAGCTGGGGGGTACGTGCGCGTGCAGTGTTGTCCCATGCAGGCGTACGTACATGGGCATGTGTCAGAATTAATACAGCATGTGACGGGGGTTAAAAGTGATACTCCTCCCAGGTCAGTGATAGTCTGGTGTTAGAACCAACGATGCATGCTGTGTAAGCGCGTGGGTCTGTATGGCGCGTAGTTATGCAAAGGAACCCACCAGGAGTGCTAGATGGAGAGTCAGAGCCGTGTGCAGGCCCCTTGAGTGGTGCATCCTTCATGCATACCAATGTGCTCCTTGGAGATCTAGGGTGTAAGGTGCAAGAGTGAAATAGTTTAAGCCAGTTCGTGTGGGATGCTCCTCCAGAAGATGTTACTGCAGCAACTGACGATCAGCGGCTTGTATTCTGCAGTCTTTTATCACCGTTACTTGGGTTGTTCTTATATCCTTGCTGCTTCCGCGTAGAACTTGCCAATTCGTGCAGGGGCCATCGGTGCCATGATGGTGTAAATGAGCATTAGGGCCTCTTTGCATGTTCTCACACCATTTTGCAGAAACGCTGTTCTTCGATATAGACGTCTCTGTCCCAGCAGAACTGGGCAGCAGCAGATGATGTGCTCAGCTGATTCTGTGTGATATTGACACAGGCAGCATCCCTTGTTTCCTGGCAGTCTGTGTTTCCAATGGGCCCTGTAATCCCATATTGGCAGTGCTAGGAGCCTGGTTCTCAGTATGTTCTGTAGGGCTTGCCTTCCCAGCCCTGCTTTCAGATATGGTTGACTTGCTGTGGTTTCATGTAAGTAGGCGAGACCCTCTGCGCCAGGGATGTGTCTGATTGGTTCAAGGTCCTGTGACCTTGAAATGCGCCCGCCCTGTTTCTTTAGCAAACTTTTCAGGCTGGCCATTGTTAAGGATGTCTCAATTGTGGTATCTGGGAAGAAGCCCAGTGACTCATTAGCGTTTGAGAGATACCTGGCCCAATGGCTGTTATTGTCCTGGAAAACTGCTTTTAGCGCTTCCCTAAATGTGTCGTGACCCGCCTTGGTCACCCGATGGCAAAATTTAATGATGTCTTTTTTGCATTGGATGTCCATCGTTGAAATATTGAACGCCATCCGAATCAATGTGTGCCTTGTTGAGTATGGAAGGTTAAATACCTTTCGGTAAGCCATTATGTGCAGTCGCTCCAGTTTTTCGGTGAGTTGACCCGGGAAGGCGAGGTGCCCGTAGCTCAATGTTGGTATTAGTTTTGCTTGCATTACCCATCGGATATCCTCTGTAGAGTGGCTTTGGAGCTTGTGATTTAGTTTGCATAACCCATATGCAACCTTAGCCGCCTTTGCTTCAAGTGCCTTGGCCTGCAGGGTTGATCTACCAGTGTCTGTGAGTTGTATTCCCAGATAATGATATTTGTTGGTAGTAGTGGGCCAAGATGTCATTCCAGCAGATGCTTTTTAGGTCTCGCCTAGCGTTGCTGCGCACATGCGCAACGCACTCGGCGAGATTTATTGTTAATGAGTAGTTTTAGAAAAGGGCTTTAAGCCCCGCCCCTTATTTCCATTGGCTGGCGTCACCGTTTATGGTAAACGGTGGCCTGCCATTGGAAATTAGGGTTTTTGGTGGACGCCCTTTGGCCTCCGAGCCGGACTCGGTGGCCTGCTTTGCGTCTGTCGCAAAGCAGTTTCTTATCTTTATGGGGCCATGTGTTAGAAACACATGGCCCCATAAAGACAAGAGATCCCCATGCTCCGGCTCCACCCATCATCTGAATGAGGACGGTAATCGTTTATCCTGTAATGTATGATTTACTGTTTTTCCGGGGTCTGCTCTAGCGTCCCCGTTTGCTTACAGCCGCCGCTCCCCTATTTTTGTATAACTGTATGTTTGAATTGGGGCGGCGGTTTTGTTTGGCGTCGCTCCTGCGCTGAGCGATGGGGGCAGCTGCCTGTCCACTTTGCCCGGCATCTTTTAATGCATTTGCACCGCCGCTCCCGCGCTGAGCGTCTGGGGTACGGCAGTGCTGGGTTGGTGGCGTTTTCCACCTACATGCGGTGCTTTTAACGCTCCTACGCTTGAGCAATCAGGTGCGTTTTTGTTTTACTGCCTCTTGGAGGCTGATACGGTTTGGGCTCCTGTGGTGTGCGCAGTACTTCAGCGGTACTTGCGCTGGGCCGTGCTCATTTGAGTGGTTCTTTGCCATTTCACTTCGGTGCCCTTGTTTCCGGTGTCGGAACTGCCGATCGGGTATTGGGACTCCCGGTTTGAGTCTCGGCTGCACACTCATGTGCGACCCCCTTGTTGCCTCCCAGTGGTGAGGGGCTCTTTATCTGTTGCAGCCAGAATGTAGGCGCCTGCCTATGCTGGGCGTCTTGTTGGTTCCCCCGCAGGCGGCTGTACTGCTTGGAGCGGGGGCTGGGCTCCGGCTCCTCGGCTCGTGTCCTGTGGATTGTGGTGAGCAGGCTTGCCCTCCCACATGCCCTTCTCTTTCGCTGCCTCTGTCCTGTCTCACGAATGGTGATCGTGGGGCAATGGCGGCACCTCCCAGGGTTCTGTTCCCTCATCGGAACCGGATCCGTCGAGTGTCGGGCTACACCCCGAGCCCTGCACACACAGAAGCTTGCGTCGGTATCAACGGCGATCTGGCTCGGTGTTGGTACCGCATACTTGCGTGGCAAGCCATTGCCGGTTTTGCTCCCATACAGCTTGTCACCTGCCTATGTTTCCCATTGTGGTGAAGGTTTCTCGCGGGGCAAGGGTTCGCTTCCTGCCAGTAAGGGGAGTGGATTCCGCATACCGGCTAGGGCGATTGTCCTCCCCCTGGTGAACCGGGTTCGAGTCTCGGCAACGTCATCATCATCCTGTGATTCTGGGCTAGACACTTACACTCCCCGTGACATTGTATCCTATGTTGCTACGTTTTGCATGTACGGTCTCTGTCTCTTACTACACGGGCTATGTGTTCAAATCCTGGTGTCTCCATAGTTCGGGTTCTGTGGTGGAATTAGTAATCACCGGACATTCTGCCTTGCTTGTCACTTTGTACAGCGTGCGTTCCCCGGACGGGGTGTCTTTACGCTCCTTGTACGCTGTTTTTCATGTGATTGTGTCATGCGGTTACAATTCAAAGTGTCCGATAGTGGTACATGTTCATGCAGTGCTTTAAGTCGCATGTTTCACAGCAGGCTTCGCCTCGTTGTGTCACCGTGGCCTTGTGGTTATGGTCTCTGACTCTTCCCCTTGGTTTTGTGTTCGCTCCCTGGTGCTTCAGTGGTGGTGGCTTCATTACTGCGAGTCCCTTTGGTCCTGACCACGGATTCGGATTACCTCTCTCTCTGTATGGAGCCGGGTCTGGTGGCGGTGTGGACTAATGCATCCACTGTAGGGACCTGTGCTCGACCTCATGGTCACAGGTTCTAATCCCGGCGGGTCCACTCAGCCTTTCTTCCATCTGAGGTCGATAAAATGAGTTCCATTGAGTTGGGTAACAATTTACATCTGTTATTCAGCGCCTTCCGACCCTTGGGTGATACGTGCGCTTTGCACATACACATGTTCTGTTAGACGGGCCTTTGGCCCCTCGGAGCTCTTACTCGTTGGTTCATCTTGAGCATCTGGTGTCACAGGCTCATGCGGGCGTGCCTTTGGTCATCCCCCGTCTTGTGCGGGGTTCCTCCCAGCCCTTTCGGGGGTGGGGTTGTGGCCGTGGCGCCCCTTCTATGCCGTCTCCCAGCTTCTGCCTTCTGGTGCTGCCCTTCCCGATGCCTCTGCCACATCCTGCCTCTCTCACGGTGGGCGGCCGGATTGGTTCTCACGCCTTCTCCGGCTCCTGGGTCCTTCGCCCGGTGGTAGATGGTTCCCGGGCCGGTGTTGGGTCTGGGTTGCTGCACTCTATATTTCAGGGTTTCGGGCCTGTCAGGGGTCTCTGCCCTTTCTTGGGTCTCTTGGCCGTGGTCTTCTATACGCTTCCGGACAAGTTGGTGTGTTGCAGCGGCTCCTGCCTCTTGTTTCCTCTGGGGCCCTTCTGGCTCCTTGGCCCTTTGGTGCCTACGGCCGTACGACCCTGTAAACACCTGCTCTCATCTGTTCTCGGAGGTCTGCATGGTCGGACCGGTTTGTTCCTGGATGAGTGCCCGCCAGGATATACCTGGTGCTGTGGGCTACCTGTGCATACTCTCTTTCAGAGGTGTTGCGGTTCTTGCCCTGGGTCAGCTCCTCCTTTTTGTATCCTCCCCTTTAGGTTGCCCTCTGTCCCTCGGGTGTTTCCTTCGGCCTTGGCTCCCCTGGGGGGTCTCATGCATGCTCCTGGGGTGCTTGGTTCTCCAAGGGGCTTTCGCTCATTGGTAAGTCTTGTGCCTCTGGTGGCATCGGCTCTCGCAGGACACTGGTTCAGATCCTGCCAATGCTACATCCTTCCCTGTCGACTGGTTGATTCTTCCTCGTCTTCCTTTTGTCCTGGTGGTTGTGGTGTTGATGTGGCTTGGCCTGGACGTCTACTCCCTTCTCATGTATCAGGGTTCTTGGTTCCCCGCGATTCGCTGGGTGTCTTCGTCTTGGGTGGTGCTGGCTGCTGTATTCGCTGCTCCTGTGCACTTTGACCATCTCCTGACGACGTGTGGAGTTCAGGTCCGACCGGTCTTCATGTGACCCGTGCCTACTTCGCCTTTTGGGGGGCGCTCGCTCTCCTCTTTTGATTCGGCGAGGTTGGGTCTTATGCGGATGCTCTTTCTTTGCCGGGGAGGGTGGATGGGCGTGCGGTTCGGCTGGCTCACCTTCTCCTTCTTCGGTTTCTCTTCAGGGTCCTGGCAGGGTGATTCAGGTGGCCCTGGTTGGTTCTCTTGCATCCCCTCAGGTTGCTCTTCTGCAATGGTTTCCGCCCTTCTTCCTTGCGTGGGGTGTTGGTGCTTTGGTGCCTCGCCGGCCTTGGTGTCCCCTCCTCCTTCCTGGCGGTTGCTCCTCTGTGGTGGTTCCCGCTGTCCCCTTCTCCGCTCAGCTTTCCTCTCCCGTTTCGTCTGGCGCTCCGCCGGTTGGCGTTGGGGGTTTGGAAGTTGATGGCGGTGATGCTGTGGCCTAGTGTTTAAGGTCACAGTCCTTCCTCCACAGATTATGTGTTCATGTTCTGGTGTTTCCCTGGTTTGTAGTTCCCGGTCAATAGTTAAGGCAATGTTACAACCAAGGAGCTGTAGCTCTATGGTGCGTCTTGTGTCTCTGGTAGCTCTGGCTCCCACTGCACTATGGTTCAATTCCTGCCACTGCTTTCGAAGTTTCACATTGTGGTACATGTTCTTCCCAGTATTTTCAGACGTGCTCTACCCTTGGGGTCTGCGGCCATCACTGGCGGTTTTCTACTTCGCGGGGTTTCTCCCTGTTGCCTGTGGGAGGGTTCTGTGCTTGAGTTCCCTCGGAGCGGTTTGTGCTTCTCTGCTCTCCGCTGCCGGTGGTCCGCCATTACAGCTATCCGGGGGTCCTCTCTCGTCTCCCTTGAGTCCTTGGCTTCTGCGCAGTTTTTACCTGCGACGGCCTGTCGTTGCTTCGCCTGTCCCCCCCTGGGGATCTTCCTTTGGTCCTTCATGCTTTGCATTCTGGTCCATCCCGTTTGGGCGACGTTGGGGGTGCTTGACGTTTGCTTGTCATCCTCTTCTTGCGTTTCTTCCCTGCCTACCTGGGCCTTCGTCCTGACCGGACCTTCTTCTCCTAAATGTCCTCGGCTGCCCCTCTTCGGGGTGGGGATACGGCTCCGTTCCCTGGTTTGCCTTGGGCTCTGGTGATCTGCCTTGGCATACGGCCTCCCTTCGCCTGGTGGACTTTTTCTTGTCACTCTTGGGGTTGCCCGGCGGGGCCGTCGTCCTACGAAGGCCTCTGTTCCCGTTGGGTTCGGTCCGCTTCTCTTTGGCCTTCCTGCTTCCGGGGGTCTCTCTTCCCCCGGTCATTCAGGGTCGTTCCACTCAGTGTGTGTCTTCCTCCTGGGCTTCTTTCAAGGGGCCTCCTTGTTGGTACTTTGTGCTTCGGCGTCTTGGTCCTCCCCACGTGCTTTCTTCTCCCATTTTTTTTGCAGATGGGAGTGGTTCTTCTGGGGATTTTGGCTCCGCCGTCCTTGCGGCTGTTCACTGGTTGTGCTTGTCTGCATTGTATTTTCCTTGGCATCCTGGATGTCTGTTTCTTTGTTCGTCCGGCGCTTGGGTATACGCTACTTACCGGTAATGTTCATTACTCCGAGTCATAGTCTTCCTCGTCACAGTCATGTTCCCTCCCGCCCTTGGTGGGGGGGGGGGGGGGACACGAACAAATTTGTCTTTTTTTTAGTTTCTGCTTTTGTATTTCAGGATGTTTCTTGTGTTGGTCCCACCCTTATAGGCCAGGTGACAGATACTTCCTGTCAGGCGGCCATATTGGGTGAGGACCTTTTTAATTTATGGGTAAATGCTGTGTCTGGAACACGGGGTGCTCCTTAGTGACTGTGACGAGGAAGACTATGACTCGGAGTAATGAACATTATGGGTAAGTAACCGAGTCATTACTAAGTGCAGTTTTGATTTTAGAAGGCTAACGCCTCACACTTAACAGCCGCCCCCAACCCATTCCATAATTTCACATTCTTTCCCCAGAAGCCTAAAAACACAGCATAGTAAAATCAGTTAATTTTGGAAGCGGTGGTAAATAAAGCCTTGCACCCTCATTGGTCCCTGCGTTGCCACATGACCAGTATTATCGTCTGCACGCCACACACGGTGGCGCAGAGCCTCAGCTCTGGCTCCCTCACCAGCTTGTTTTTGTTTGCAATTGTTCTTTGCTAACTGTGCTTAGCTCCGTCAACTGTTGGTTGCGAGATTTCCCTCAAGACAAAGTTGAGCTTCATAGATCACAGAGTGCGCAGGGCTTGCCACACTCCGCTTGGCAGGTAGGGGAATACCAGGGAATATACCAGGTGTTATGATTTGTATTAATAAACTACTCTTAAAGCACTTTTGGTAGCCTGGAGTGCTTACTACACAGTGGAACAACACTGGAGCGTAATTGGCTCCAGTTCCTCTAAGTGTGGGACCAGAAATTGCTTCATTCGTCCCTCGACTGACAAGCAGCAAAGACAAATTTCACGTCCAGGCTGGCTTAATCACTGCATTAAGGGTTTGTGGCAGAGCCGAGGTCTTATTACCGAAGTTAAACCTTCTGCTCGGTACTTTCCACTGCTTCTGAAGCTGAAGAGACCAGACAGTTCTGTTAAAGACAATCTTGTGACTCCAGTGGTATTAATTACATTTCTTTCTGTTTGTTTGAAAGAATGTCTGAGGCACTCTTCAATGTTTAAAACCACTCTACACAAAACAATATGAGCCTGAATCTGTATGATGGCTTACTACTGCAAAAATGTGAATTTCTCTGCATTGATCCAAGATTAACTTTTTTTTTTGTATTTATCTTGCTTATAGGGTGGGAAGGTAAAAACAGCTCTGTTTACCTTATTAGCTCGCTCTATGACCACTGCATAAAACCGCACCGGTAATTTTGCAGTTCATTAGGTGCACATTCATCTTAATGGAGAGCCAAAGATGAGAATGGGAATGTTTCCTCTCATCCGGCAGCTGAGCGAGCATACATTGTAGTTGCATAAAAGACTGAAAAGCACTTATACATTGATGTTTCAAAAGCCTGATCTCAGTTTTACCTTTTCACAAAAATAAAAAAGGATACAACTTTTTTTTTCTTAAATATTAATTGGAGTTTTAAATCACACTGTATCACCTAGTGCATAATAATTGTATAGCTATTCCATCCCTGGCGGCACAACACCCAAGATAATGTGATGCATAGCTAAACACTTATAAGGTCCGAAAGGCGAGACCGATTGCATTGCAAATGCTTGTTTGATTTGTGGCCAAAGAACAGGACCGTTTTTGTGGCATTGGCTTGGAGTTTATTTTCCATGTTATATAGATGTAAAGACTCCAGTTCCCTTTTCATGCCGATTCTGGTATGATCCAGTAGTACCAGATCGTCTGCGTACTGCATAATGGGGAGTCTAAGATGGTCTAATTTGGGTGGAAAGATGTTAACTTTCAGTAACGCCTCTCCCAGGTCCACGGTGTATAGGTTAAATAGGGTGGGAGCGATCACACAACCCTGTTTTAGCCCTTTGTTGGTGTAGACCTTGGCCGTCACGTGGGTCTGCGTGAGCTTGGTACGAACACATGTGCCCATATGGAGCATCATAATGGCCGCCAAGAGCTTCCTCTGGATGCCCCACTTTGCAAGTTTTGCCCAGAGTATGTTGCGGTCGATGCCATCAAAGGTGGCACTGTAATCGACAAAACAGGCATAAAGCAGTGGAGAGGCGACCTCTGTGGCTCTTGTTGCCAAATATGACAGGGCAATGGCATTGTCCAGAGTGGATGCATTGGGACGGAATCCTGTCTGGTATTGAGGTATAATATGATTTTTATTTATCCAGGCCTCTAGCTCTTTCAAGATCACGTTTGCAAATGCTTTCCCATCAATGTCCAGCAAGGCAATCAGTCTGTAATTCTCTGGTCGGGAGGCGTCCCCCTTTTTGTAGATGGGGTGCAAAATGGAGCCTTTCCATGAGTCCGGTATTGCCGATGTGTTGAAGCATTGATTAAACAGGCTGGACATGTGAGGGGCCCAAAATTCTCCGTCTTCATTGAAGATGCTGCCCGGTAGACTGTTCGGTCCAGGAGCCCCGTCCTTACGGATGCCGTTCAGGATGGAGAGAGTTTGTTTTTCTGTAGTAACGGTGTGGACTACCTTGAGTTCACCTGGATGGTTGCCCTCCGCCTCCATGAAATTATCCTGGGGTTTGTCTGGGTCGACATAGAGCTTTGTTGCATAAGCTGCACATTTATTGGCGGGTACAGCGTTCTCTGAGTGGACTCCGCCATTGAGGATGCTGACATAGCTCCAAAATTCCCTGTTTTAATTGGGCGCTAGTAGGGCGTAAATAAGTTTCCATTTCTCCTCTATGTGACGAAAACCTGTGTTCGAGACATCATCCAGTAAAGGAGTGAATTCATGTCACATCTAGGAATCATAACAACCTAGAATTGCCAGGGCATGCTGCCTTAATTGAGGTTGCTGCCATAGACGAAATTCTTCTGCCCAGATTATCAATGTACTTTCTATCCTTATCTGGAGGACTGGAGGATGGCATTAATGGGGTCTTGGTTCTATTCTGAGCTGCTGAATAAATGACTGAAACCGGTTTTGTATGACCAGTGAGACAATCTGGAGCCTTAAACATTTTCTCTAGATGAGGTATCACCGCTGGAACTGTAGTCGGTGTCTTCATTAATTTTTTTTTATAAACAGATTTTATTGTGTCAAATATCAAACACAATGCAGAGCTCTGTAACCCAGAAGACATCTGACATAGTATATAATGCTGGATAATGGCATTGACATTTAGATTATATACTTTCAGAATCGTAAACATTAGAAATAAGAGAACATAAACATTATAACCCCCCCATTGCACTATTTCACCACTGTGCCTTGAGAGCCACCCCAACACCCACTCCAACGAATGAATTTCATCGCTATATTGTTGGTCCCTCACCCTACAGGCCTGTATGATTATCCTAGGATCGAGACATCCGCTGGGGGCACTGGATCTAGGTAGAGTCCCCGATAGTCCGCCCATCTCTTCCAGATCTTTGGATGTTTTCGCGGGCATCCCCTGGCTTTAAATATTGGAATCTCCAAACCAATACAAAAGTCAAGTCCATTCTTCCATGCCGACAGAGAAGGTGGGACCGCTGCTTTCCACAGCTTTGCAATATCCCTTTTAGCCAATGTGAGCCCCAACAACATCAGATGTCTTTTATACATATTTCCCCCGACACCCTCCACAACCAATTCATTAATTTTATTCCTTCTGACGAGACACAATCAAGAATGGGTATGGTTTTAACATATTGCAAAGTTGCTCTTTAAAGTTATAAAGAAAACATGGTTGATCTACAGACGTCATAGGTAGGTTGAATTTCTTGGCAGCTCCTTCTATTAATGAATTAAATTTAGAGACATGGTGTGTAGAATCCTGTGGATTTGGTCCATTACCATTTCCACTTGGAACAATGAATTCTCCTCGGCTATCATCTTCTCCACTATTGTCTTGTGGAAGTTCACGCTCCTCCCCATCCATATCCGAATATACAGAACCAGTAGAGTTAACATCATTCATGTCCGCTCTGAGAACAGATTTGGAAGATGGCTCCCTTGGCGGTGGAGGAGGAGGTAGTAGCAACGGTTACCAAGGTGGTGAAACCAGCAAAGGAGCAGATGGAGGGGGTGGCAGAATGGGTGTAGCAGGTAACACCATTTTAGGATTATTGGCTGATTGCTGTGGTAATAACTTAGTGAAATTACCCATCATCTGCTGCAACATTGATAAAAAAAAAAAGGCCATCAACAGTTAAACCACAGCTGGTTCACTATAATATCTTGGTGGTTTCTCTCTTATATCAGTTTGAGACTTATAATCTTGCTGATAATCAAATTTGTTGTAAGACTCATCCTCCATTTCTTCTTCAAAATCGGGGACATACCTTACATACAATTGAGTTTGGCTGTAAGCAGTCATGGATGCATTAATCACTAGGCTCCTCTTCTTGCTCTGATTGCATTATTTGAGCTGGAGGTAAGCTTGACACCTTTAATGGTGAAAAAACATCTCCTTTAAATTCACTGTTGACAGAGTAGTCGTCGACGGTATCCTCATCAATGGTGATTTCGCCGTCGACAGTATGACAGTTGTCGTCGCCGAAATGGTCGTCGTCGTCAGACGGAAGGGTCGCTGTTGACGGTATTGTCATCGTCGACGGTCTCGTCATCGAGGATGGTGTAGAAGTCGTCGTCGATGATGCCTTTGAAGCCAATTCTTTTGAAGATTTCTTCTTCTTCACTACAGGTTGATCACCTCCATAGTGTCCAGATGTATGCTTATCCCGTGAATTTCCAGAAGAGGTGGCTGAAGCGCTGTACCAAATAAATCATGCTCAGGAAACTGTACAAGTCTCTTCTTGTGCGCTGCCTTCGTGGAAGTGCTTGGAGAGAGACTTTACACGTAATCCTCCCCTGAAGAGGGGGCATCTCCTTTAATTCTCTTTGTCCATAAGGAATAATGCCAACTTCCTTTCTCTGTCCTTAAAAGTTTCAGTTGAAAAAGTCTTACAAATATCGCACTCTGAAACCTTATGAGGTGGGTAAAGGCAATAAATACACTGAGGCTGCGGATCATCTGTGTAAATCTCCTTGTTATCACATGATGAACAAGGTTTAAATAGAGACTTCTTTTCTCTGTGATCCATGGTGATAGTTGGTGACAGTTTGCGGTCAGGACAAAAGGTCTCCCTGGTCCAGAAAATAGTAATCTTCTCTAAAAACAACACACAATACCTCAGTGCTGAAGATAGGGCTAGTTCAAACCCAGGGTAGATCAAAATAGTACAATTTTATCTTCACTGAAAGGTCAGAGCAGAGCTCTGCCCGGGGACTCCCTCACACACGTGCAGTAGAAATCTGAGCTATAGTTGCCTCTAGGGGGAGTAGAAGAGCTTAAGCTTCTGCCTCATTGGCTGAAATTTAGGTTCTTTCAAATGCGGTGGATGTGCTACTAAAGATACTATGTTATTTCAGGCCTATGCCCCTTTTGCATTGTATACTGTATGCTGAATAATTCAGCACTGTTTACTTCTATATTAATGTACTGGGGATTCCTAGCCTGAGAACGGGAAATTATTTAATCATGTGAATATACAAAAGATCCGATGTTGGAGAACATATGGATACACACAACTCCGACACACACTGGCGTTCACGTTACAGGTGGGACTCAACTGGAGATAGGAACATTAGAAGACAGGATGCTACTGGAACCACTTTCCCAAAAAGGAACATCCCTCATATATATAAAAACAAATCATAAATAACTCATTAGGCCAACTTAAAAAGATTGAACCAAAACTGGGAGAGGAATGTAAGAATAATACACAATGAAGAATGGGAAGAGACAATCCGCTCACCAAGTGAGGTAGGCATAAGATCGGGATTCAGATTAGTGCAGTTGAGAATATTTCATTGAGCACGCCGTAAGAAATGTGGTTACAGGTTGAGGGGGCTTGAACTACAACCCTTGTCTGGGTGAGGCACAAGCAAACCCCAAATTAACCTGTGCTGAACCGTCTGTTAGCTTGGCACAGAGCACTCAGGCTTAACTTTGGAGCAATATGTAAAGTATTTATGCAACACTTCACACAGTAATAAAGTGAAACCACAACACAAGAAAAATCCCACATCAATTTAGGAAAATAGAGCAAAATGTAATAAATAAATCAAGACCATAGCGACAAAAATTCAATCAGTAGAACCGGAGATATGCAATTTTAAAGATTTAAGTGAAAATAGCACCAAAAAGCGAAGGGCGCCATTTAAGGCTATCTGGTTGTGCGAGAACGGAATAAAGGCACAAGTTTAGGGCGACCATAATGGAGCCTGTCTCGGGTACAGGGACCAGGTTAGTCCTGCTAAAAAGTTACCTTCTCAGACCCGAGCAAAGAGTCCCATTCGAGGTGAAGGAGACGGTCGTCATTGTAGCACGATGAGCAAGCCATTTTTCGCGGATGGTCGTCGCTGCAGCGCGAAGATCCTGTTGTCGCCGAGGGTGGTCAGGCCGAAACTTGACAATGGCGCTCATCACGAGCAGTCGATACTGTAGCATGAAGGGTCGGGTTGACGGAACTTCTAATTGGCGGGCAGTGTGAGCAGCAAGGTTTTGATGTCAACAGGCCTGTATGCAGTCACGAAGAGCCCAAAAGCTTCAATTTAGCTCCACTGAGGCCACATCTAGGCTCCTGGACTTGAGAGGCACCACTTGGGGGTCATGGCCCAGCTACAGCTGGAGCTGGGTGCTGACTCAGGGGGTTTGGAGCCTGTTATGCCCCTATGGCTCTGAACAGGTGGCCAGTAGACTAGCCCTTGGAGTCACTCTGGGAGTTCTTGGTTCAAGTGTTGGTCCAATCCCTCTGATTCAGGCCTGTGGGCAGCAGGGTAGCAAGTCCAGCAAGGCAGTAGTTCAGCAGTCCAGCAGAGTGGCAGTCCTTTCAGCAGCACAGCAGTCCTTCTTCCTGGCAGTCTCTTCACAGGTCCAGAAGTGTACTGAAGAGTTGAAGTCTGAGGTCCAATATTTATACCTGGTACCGCCTTAGAAAAAGGAGAAACTTTTAGAGGTTTCCCTGTGAAGTGCACAGGTTTCCTACCTCCTCTGCCCTGGCTCCAGACAAACTATAGGGGGTATGTAGTCCTTTGTTTGGAGGAAGGACACAGCCTATTTAAGTGTAAGTAGGGCTGTGCCTGGCTCCGCCTTCCCATTGTGCCGGTGATGGCCCATCCAGGCACACCTAAGTGCTCTATTGTGCGTGGTGGTCTTGGAGGAATGCACAAAGCTCATCTGTCGGCTACACCCAGTCATGTGACCCAGAGACATGCACTAAAGGGTTAAGGCAGGATAATACCAACTTTCTAAAAGTAGCATTTTCAAAATTGTAACCAAAAATCCGACGGATTTTTTCATTACAGTTCCAAAGACACTAACCATGAACTGTTTACCTGTTCCCGTTATGAAGTTACAGCTTATTAAGTGTAATAAGGTAAATTTGGTGTTATTCTATGGGAGAAGAGATGCCTTGTAGTAATGAAAAACAAATTTTAGAGTGTTTCACTACTAGGACATGTCAAACTTAAAAGTACATGTCCAACTTTATAAATATATGTCACCCTATCCTGTGGGCTGTTAAGGGTCTACCCCAGGGGTGACATATGTATTAAAAAGGAAGGTTTGGGCCTGGGAAGAGGTTTATTTTGTCAGGTCGAAATGGCAGTGTTAGACCTGGCATCCTTGGCGTGGTTTACCCTCTAACTTTTTGCCTTCAACCCTCCTGTTTGCGGACTTCCTTTTTTGCTGGCTTTAGGACACTGCACACTTTACCAATGCTAGCCAGAGCTAAAGTGCTTGTGCTGTCTCCTTACAACCTGGTAGAATTGGCTTATACCCAATTGGCACATTTAATTTACTTGTAAATCCCCAGTAAAGTGGCACTAACTGTGCTTAGGGCCTGTAAATTAAATGCTACTAGAGAGCCTGCAGCAAAGTCACAAACTCCCTGACGTCAGTGTTAAAACAAGTATTAAAAGTCCATCTCAGGAGCATGTTTGTACCAATAATATTTCAATGCTTAAACAAGATATGTTGTGTTACTGTACTGTCTTTATTGTTACTGCTCAGTGTGCTTTAAGACTCATGTCCATAAGGGGCTTCACTATGCGACTCATTTGTTTGTGCTGACTCTGATGTTGTTTACCTTTGGCAGCAGGTGTCAGTTCTGGAACATGCTTGAGGGCACTGCCTTCTGAGACGGCATATCTATTTAAAGAGGTTGTGTCCTTTCAGCTGTGCTTGCTATTCAGGTTTGGTTTTGAAAGGAGCTGCCACATTCAAGAGGTTTTCTCGATTTTATAGAGCGGTTCCGGTCATCCTACATTTCAAGGCTGCATGTGTTTTATGACACCACGCTCTTTAACTGTGTGCTTTCAGTCCCCGCTCACTTTCTTCAGACGTTCGGATGAGGTACCGCCTTCTGGGGCTCGAGCAGAAATTCTTACTGTGAATTAAGAAAGAACAGCACTCCGGTAAGGTCGGGAGTTGACAGGCACGTTCAGGTCTGCACAAGTGGTTGGTGAAGGGAGATCAATCAACCATAACACGAGAGACATTAGGAACTAACCGCTAGATCACCCTCAGTAAAGATTTGTCTTTTTATATATAGACTTGTTTTGGGAACTCGCAATGAACCTTGAAAAGTTTTTGATTCAGGAATATCAAGAAATTTGTGTTATTTAACATAAGGAACTGTAATTCTGGACTTTGCTTTCTTAGTGGAAACAACCAGCATTTTGTGTGAAATGTAAAAACAATTCTTTGTTAAAGAAGAACTAAGAATTGTTGACTAACCTTTTTCCTTCCAGATCTCCTTCCCTGCAGTATCCACCCTAACTTCCCTTCCCCTCGTTTGGCCACATCGATACTCTGGTGAAATATAAAACTCAGTCGGTGCTGCCAGAAGGAGGATATCTTGAAAGCAATGCTTCCTTGGAACTGGGCCTGACAAGCACGGATTGTGCCACCCACTTAAGTAGCACTTTAAACATGTCTCAATCCTGCCATTACAGCCCGTGTGCGCAGTTTTAAACTGCCATTCCAACCTGGCAAAATAAACCATTTGCCAGGCTCAAAGCTTCCTTTTTAATACATATAAGACACCCCTAGGGTAGGCCTTGGACAGCCCAGAGGGCAGTGTACAGTGTATTTAAAAAGTTGGACATGTATTCTTAAGTTCTATATGTCCTGGTAGTGAAAAACGGCAAGGCCTACCTCTCCCATAAGATAATATTGGAGTTACCTTATTACATTTAATAAGCTGTAATTTCCAAATTGGAACAGGTGACCAGTTCATGTTTTGTGCCTTTGGAACTGCAATGAACAATTTTAACTTATGCTGAAGTCGGATTTTAAATAACAATTTTGAAAATGCCACTTTTAGAGAGTTGGCATTTTCCCGCCTTAGCCATTTGGAGCCTGCAGTATATCTCTGGGTGTCATGACTGGGGGTAGATGACAGTTGGGCGTTGTGTATTTCCCCTACACAGCTGCACACAATGGGGAGCTTAGATGTACCTGGATAGGCTATCACTGGCAGGAGCTGGGGCCATCCCTACTTATACTTGACTAGATTGTCGCCTGTCTTCACACAATGGGCTGCATACCTCCTGTAGTTAGTCTGGAGCCAGGGCCAGGAAGGCAGGGCATCTGTGCACTTAAAAGGCCTGCCTCTAGAAGATTCTATCCACTTCAAAGGCACAACTGGATATATATATATATATATATATATATATATATATATATATATATATATATATATAGATATACTGGACCGCAGACACCACCATTTCAGTACACTTCTTGACCCGTGGAAACTCTGCCAAGAAGGACTGCTCTGCTGATGAAAGGACTGCCACTCAGCTGGACTGCTGCTCTGAAGGAACTACTGCCCTGCTGTGCTGACCTGCTGCCCTCTTGCCTGGGTGAGAAGGGCCGGACCTGCATCTCTTGAACCAAGAACCCAGAGTGACTCCAAGGGCTAGTTGGCTGGCCTACTGATCTGAAGCCTTGGGGACATAACAGGCTTCCCACAACTTTGCACCTAGACTTTGTCATTCGTGAGTCTACCCTGCCAAATGGTTCCACCCCAGTCCTGGCCCTTGAAAATGGGCATAAGGTGCTTGCCAGCCTCTGTGGATCCAGCAGAACCAACTTATCTCCTCTGCTGTGCGGCGCATCCCCGAGCAGAACTGCTGCAACGCTGCTGCTGCGTGGACTGGACCCGTCGCAAAGACCCGCATCACAACCGCAGCCCGCACTCTCCTTCGGAACCGCCGCAGTGCAAAGCATCCTTGGCACAGGCCTTTTCATCTCATCAACAGCAGCCTCGACAACAGACTCCGCATCGCAGCTCCTTGGAACCGATGCATCAATTCGCCTGCGCAGCGCATCTTCGACACGGATCCTCGCAACGCTCTGCAAACCAGAATTTAAGGTACTCTGTTCAGTGGGCCTAACTGGGTCCCTGTAGCCATCCCGCACCCCATCGGGGTTGGCCTGAGCTTGTGACTTTGTCCGGCGCCACCAGATATCCACAGTTGGCACTTGTGCTTTTTGGTGCTATTCTCACAGAAAATTGCTTACCTCTGGTACTACTGATTGGAATTTTGTCATTTTGGTCTTGTGTTATTTATTACAGAAAGTTCTATTTTTCTAACTGGTGTGGGATCCTTTTTGTGTGGTGTTTTCACTTTATTACGGTTTTAAGTGTTGCACAAATATTTAATACATTGCCTCTAAGTTAAACCTGACTGCTCTGTGCCAAGCTACCAGAGGGTTGAGCACAGGTTGATTTAGGGTTGGCTTGTGCCTTACCCTGACAAGGATTGTGGCTGCTACTTGACAAGGGCTCACACCCTAGTCAACCAACAACCCAATTTCTTACATGGGTGATCAGTGGTGAGGGTTTGGACTTGTGTTTGTGAAGTGCCATACAGTGATTTGGTGTACACCACCATCCCATTTCTGACACCATTTTGAATTTTAAATTCTCTCTGATTGGCTTTTTTGCTTTTTCCTTTTCTCCCTGACTGTTGTGTTTGAGACAACACCTACAAGAATGGAGTTTGAGCTGGCCAATATGGATACCTACACTGTGGCCCAGGTCAGGAGTTCTGCAAGGAGAGCACCATCAAGCCAAGAGCACCACCAGAAAGGTGAAGCTCCAAAAGGCGCTGAGGACCTGGATGGAAGCTCACCAGTCAATGGTTAAAGCCACAGGAAAGGATGATGAGATGGAAGGGCTTGGAAAAGACCTTCCTGTGGTGCCACCTGCAGATGAGGGGAATTACTTGACCCATGAAGCAGAGTCCCCTGCCAGGGCAGGGAGCAGTGTGCCTTCCCGCAGCCTGCCCCCAGAGAAGCTGGCAGAAAGGAGACAGGAGAGAGACTTCAAGCTGCAGATGGCCTAGTTGAGAATGGAAGAGAAGAAACTGGCCATGGAGGAAAGGAAACTGGCCATGGCGGAGAGACTCACTCTGGAGCAGTTGGCTCATGAGAGGAGCCTTAAGGAGCTGGACATCAAGGCTAGACAAGCAGAGTCCAGCAGTGATGGTGGCAGCACATCTACAGTGCTCTTTGGAGATAGGAGGGTCTACGTCCCCAGGGGTCTGGTGCCGGACTGTTGTGGGGGACAACATGGACAAATGGTTTGAAGCCCATGAGGAGGTTTTGCAAATGCATAGGATCCCTGAGGACAATTTGGGTCTAGTTTCTGGGAACATATCCCTAGCGAAGGGAGGGACGCCCTGCTGGTCCTAGAGAAGGGGACAGGATGAGGTATACTCCAATGCAAGAAACCCTTGTCAAAAAATATGGCCTCACCCCAGAGAAGCACAGGCAGAAGTTTAGGGACAGTTTGAAACTGCCCAACAGACATGGGCGGATTGCGAGGACTCCTTATTACAAGGCACTGGATGGTTGGATGAAGGGCAGTGAAGTAAAGGATTATCAAGGGCTGTACAATTTGATTGCAAGAGAGCATATGTTCAGTCTTTGTTTTCCAGATCAGCCAGCATCTTACTGAAAGTAAGCTCACCGACCCCAGGGAGCGTGCTAAAGAGGCGGGCCGCTGGATCAGCACCAGGGTCCACAAGAAGGTATCTGGGGAGATCACAACAGGGGTGGTCAGGGCCCCCACCAGAAGAAGGGGGGGGAGAAACATAAAAACAGGGAGTGCTCTAAAGGTCCCTAAACTAGCTCTAAGGTTCAGGACTCCCAATCCCCCACCTGAACAGCAGAAGAATAAATGGTTCTCTGACAGCAAGTCATCAGGGAAAGCATTTCCTAAGTGTAATGAGTGTCAACAGTTGGCACTACAAGGGGGATCCCAAGTGTCCCAAACAAGCACAGCCCCCCACTGGTAGGCAGTCACCGGGGTTGGTTAGTGTTGTGCTTGGGGAGGAGATTGCCCAGATAGTGTTGGGGAGAAAGAAGATGTTATCCTAGATTCCCTAGGTGACGGAGAGATGGTGCAGAGAACTCACATGCCTAGTAATACTAGGAAATAAAGGCAGTGGGTCACCATCAACTGGCAGAGTGTGGAGGCTCTGAGAGACACTAGAGCCAACATGACAACTGTCAGATGTCATCTGGTGATCTCAGAGCAGGTAGTCCCTAATGCATTTCCACCACATTGTTGCAGCCAACAACCATGAGAGTCACTACCCAGTGGCTTTGGTTCCTTTGGGAGGGTATCAGGTTCCTTGAGGGTAGCTGTGAGCCCGTCCATGCCTCTGGATTGTCTGCTTGGCAATGACCTAGAGCACACTATCTGGAAGGAGGTGGTGCCCCAATCGCACTTAGAGATGTGAGTTTCCTGAGTGGGTGTGCCTGACCACATGGTTCATGGCTGCCCAAGAGAGTAGTCATCAGGAGGACATGGAGCCTGGAAGAGGCCCAAGTAGCAGGCAACACTGGTGGTGATCCCCTGATATACTGGGAAAATGGTCTCCTGTATAGTGAGCCTAAGGTTCCTGAACCTAGTGCAACACGTGTGCTGGTGGTCCCCCGGTGCTACAGGGCCTTCCTACTTGAGCTGGCTCATGACATACCTGTGGCAGGTTATCTAGGGGAGACAAGACCTCTGAAAGGCGTGTCACCCACTTTCACTGATCCCGGATGAGAATGGCCTCAGATACGTTTTGCAGGGCATGCCCTACCTGCCAGGCCAGTGGCAAGTTAAGAGGGAAGCGCAAGGCTCCTCTGCAGCCAGTCCCTGTCGTTGGCACAACCTTTGAACTTGGACATTGACATTGTTGTGTCTCTGGACCCCAAGACAGTCCTTGGCAACAGATTAACCCTGGTTTTGGTGGACCATGCCAGCCAGTACCCAGAGGCTATACCGGAGATCAGTGACTACACCCACCATGGCCAGGGCACTGATAGTGGTCTTTACCAGTGTGGGGTTCCCCAAGGAGGTGGTGTCTGACCGTGGTACCAACTTCATGTCGGCATACATGAAATCCAGTCGAAGAAGTATTGGGTTACCTACAAGTTCTCTCCTTATCACCCACAAACAAACAGGCTTGTTGAAAGGTTCAATAAAGACCATAAAAGGCATGATCATGGCCCTGTCAGAGCCCTTGAGGCGGAAGTGGGACATCCTCCTGCCATGCCTTTTGTTGGCATACAGGGAGGTACCACAGAAGGGGTTTGCTTCAGTCCCTTTGAGCTTCTGTATAGGCACCCTGTGAGAGGACCTTTCAGTCTGGAAGAGGAGAGCTGGGAGCAAGCTCCCAGGAAGGCCCCCCAGGATGTGGTCAGCTACATGCTGGCATCCGTACCAAAATGAAGCACTTCTGTAAGAAACACAAATAGAATCTAAAAGCCAGCCAGGAGGTCCTGAAATGGTGGTATGACCAGAAGGCCACTCTGGTCGAGTTTCAGCCTGGCCAAAAAGTGATGGAACCTTGGAGCCGAGGACCCTGCAAGACTGCTGGACTGCACCCTATGAGGTGAAAGAGCGCAAGAGTGAGGTCACCTACTTGGTGGACCTCAAGACTCCCAGGAACCCTCTAAGGGTTGTGACCGTCAGTCGCCTCAAACCCCACTTCGAGAGGTCCAAAGTAACCGTGCTCCTGTTCAGAGATGATGGGGTGGAGGAGGAGAGTGGACTTCTACCCGACCTCCTTTCTTCCAAGGAGAAGGATGGGTCAGTTAAGGGTGTCAGCCTCTCCCCTACCCTGACCCTAGAACAACAGAGAGACTGCCACCAGTTGTTGGGGCAGTTCGCCTCACTCTTCTCCCTTACTCCAGGACTCACACATGGTGTACCCATGATATTGACACTGGGGACAGCATGCCTGTGAAGGCAAGACCTCTGACCTCCTGGTCGGAGTCACTGCTCTCCCCCTGCAGCTTCACCGTTAAGGCTCTTCCCTTAGTGCCAGCTTGAGCTCCTCAGGTAGGTGTTCGAGGCCGTCCTCCACCCACAGGCTCCTGCCTGCGCCTCATCCCTGGTGGTCTAGTTGAAGAGCACCCTGCTCTTCTGCTATTCCGCTCTGTTCGGTGTCATTTTGCTTTTTCTCGTGTTTGTCTTTTTTTCTCTTGTTTTTGCCTCTTTCTCTCTGCCTTTTTCCTCTATTGTGCCTCTTTCTCTCTGCCTTTTTCCTCTATTGTGCCTCTTTCTCTCTGCCTCTTTCCTCTATTGTGCCTCTTTCTCTTTGCCTTTTTTCCCTCTGTTGTGCCTCTTTCCTCTATTGTGCCTCTTTCTCTTTGCCTTTTTTTCCTCTGTTGTGCCTCTTTCTCTTTGCCTTTTTTTCCTCTGTTGTGCCTCTTTCTCTTTGCCTGTTCGCTTTCTATCTCTTTTCTCTCTTTTTCCCTCTTCCACGCCCAGCTCCCTCTTCCCGCGCTCCCCGCCGCTGCAGCCCACCGGCCCCTCCCCCCCAGCGTGTCGTTCCCGCTCCCGCCTCCCAGCTGACCTCCCTCCCCCAGACCCCTACTTAATGGCGGCCGCTGCGCGGCAAGAAGAGCAAGACCTCTGACCTCCTGGTCGGAGTCACTGCTCTCCCCCGCGCAGCTCCACTGTTAAGGCTCTGCCCTTAGCGCCAGCTTGAGCTCCTCGGGTAGATGTTCGAGGCCCTCATCCACCCGCATGCTCCTGCCTGCATCTCATCCCTGGTGGTCTAGTGGAAGAGCACCCTGCTCTTCTGCTATTCCGCTCTGTGACATTTTGCTTTTTCTCGTGTTTGCCTTTTTTTCTCTTGTTTTTGCTTCTTTCTCTCTGCCTTTTTCCTCTATTGTGCCTCTTTCTCTCTGCCTTTTTCCTCCACTGTGCCTCTTTCTCTCTGCCTCTTTCCTCTGTTGTGCCTCTTTCTCTCGGTCTCTTTCCTCTATTGTGCCTCTTTCTCTTTGCCTTTTTTTCCTCTGTTGTGCCTCTTTCTCTTTGCCTTTTTTCCCTCTGTTGTGCCTCTTTCTCTTTGCCTGTTCGCTTTCTATCCCTTTTCTCTCTTTTTCCCTCTTGCCCTCCCCACTCCCTCTTCCCGCACTCCCCGCTGCTGCTGCCCCCGCGGCCCCTCACCCCGCGTGTCGTTCCCGCCTGACCGCCCTCCCCTTGACACCTACTTAATGGAGGCCGCTGCACGGCCGCAGCAGCGGTCGCACCGTCAGCATGCCAAAGGCAATCCTGTCTGCGCCCATCCATGACCTGATCGTGACCAGAGCCAGGGACCCTGGTCCCCCAACCCCCTTGCCGCTACGACCCCAGCACTCTCCACGCACTCAACCCCGGACGGAACAACAACTGCCAGCTCTCGACGCCGAGCAACACCCAAGGCCCGATCTCCTGCCGGCACTGCCGCCGCATCTTCACCCACCTCCAGATCCCAGCAGTAGCCCCCAGCCCACCTGACGCCAGCGCACACAAACCACTGAAATGCATCCCCCTCAACGTACGCTTTCTGCATAGACACGCCGTAGAAATCTGGGACCTCCTCAACACCCACACGCCCGACGTCGCCTTCCTCAAAGAGACCTGGACCAACGCAACCGCCATCCCCGACGGATACAAGATCCTTAGAAAGGACCGCCCCAACCGCCCAGGAGGAGGCCTCGCCATCATTCACAAAAGCTCCCTCCGACTGACAACCACCAACTCGGACGACGCCTCGCCCCCCCATGGAACACATCCACTTCCAGATCCAGCACAACCCCAGAACGACGCTCCGCGGAACACTCGCCTACAGACCGCCTGGATCCCCCGCATCCCCTTCACCAACGGCATCGCCGACCCAATCACATCCCATGCTCTCGCCTCTACGGACTACATACTACTCGGAGACCTGAACTTCCACCTGGACAATCACAGCGATCCCAACACCACCGCCCTCCTGGAGAACCTCACCAACATAGGACTGAAGCAACTTGTCTCCACCCCCACCCACACAGCAGGACACACACTCAACCCCATCTTCGCCGGAGGAAACAACATTCGCTTCAGCCACACCACGGACCTGCTCTGGACCGACCATCACTGCATCCATTTCTCCTTTACGAAACCCACTGCACCCAAGCACATGCGTCGCCTCCCATGCAGAAGGTGGAACAAAGTCTCCGGAGAACACCTCACCTCCGCCCTCACGTGC
This sequence comes from Calotriton arnoldi, assembly GCA_963921515.1. NCBI lineage: Eukaryota > Metazoa > Chordata > Amphibia > Caudata > Salamandridae > Calotriton > Calotriton arnoldi. The sequence goes on from CAWUFW010002037.1 coordinate 2,150,399, forward strand.
ACTCCACCCCCTACTACGACAGACGCCAACACAGCGGCAAGTAACCCCCACCAATGGATCGCCAACTGTGCTAACACTCTCGCCTCCCCTTCAGAATACCACGAGACGACACAACAAGAAAGCCAACCGGTTCACCACAGAACTTCGAGAATCCAAGCGCTCCTGCAGATGACTGGAGAAGACGTGGAGAAACAGCAGAACCCCGGAAGGACGTGCCGCCTACGAATCAGCCATCAAAGCACACCACCAACTCATCAAATCAACAAAGAAAAACTTCATCCAAAACAGAATCCTCGCCAACGTCCACAACTCCAAGGAACTCTTCGCCATCATACAGACATTCGCCAAACCTAACAGCAAAACAATTGACATCCCTCCCTCCCAAGACCTCTGCAACAAACTCAGCTCCTTCTTTCACCTCAAGATCAAGACGCTCTACGACAACTTCGACGATTAAGTCCACGGCACAGCCTCAACTCCCACCACCAATGACGCTACCCTACAGACCCTTCTCACCTGGACCCCTCTCACCACAGAAGACACCTTAAAGACTATGAAGAACATCCACTCCGGAGCGCCTTCTGACCCCTGCCCGCCGCACATCTTCCACGGGGCCGCCACTGCCATCGCACCCGAGCTACGCCGAACTATCAACTGCTCCCTCGACACAGCCACATTCCCCGACAACTGGAAGCGTGCCGAAGTTAACCCCCTCCTAAAGAAGCCCTCCGCAGACCCGACGGACCTCAAGAACTTCAGGCCCATCTCGCTGCTTCCTTTTGCTGTCAAAGTCATCGAAAAGGCCGTAAACACTCAGCTAGCACACTTCATAGAAACCAACAGCATCCTAGACACCTCTCAGTCCGGATTCCTCAGCAACCACAGCAGCGAGACCGCCCTCCTCGCCGCCATCAACGACATCCACGCCCTCCTCGACCAAGGCCACACGGCAGCCCTCATCCTCCTGGACCTATCAGCAGCCTTCGACATTGTCTCTCACAGCACACTAGCCACCAGACTCCACGATGCCCGCATCCAAGGAAAGGCCTTAGGCTGAATACGTTCTTTCCTATCAGCCAGAACACAGAGAATAAGACTCCCGCCCTTCCTCTCAGACCCTACAGAGATCAGATGCGAAGTACCCCAAGGATCCTCCCTCAGCCCCACACTCTTCAATGTCTACATGCGCCCCTCGCAACCATCGTCAGAAACCATGGGCTCAACATCGTCTCCTACGCTGATGACACTCAACTCATCCTCTGCCTCACCAAGGAACCCGACATCACCAGGCACAACTTCCAAGAGGGGATGAAAGCCGTCGCGACCTGGATGAGCAACAGCTGCCTGAAGCTCAACTCTGAGAAAACAGTCCTCATCCTCGGCACCACCCCCTCCGGATGAGACGACACCAGGTGGCCCTCGGAAACCCACCCACCCCAATGGACCATGCACGCAACCTCAGCATCATACTCGACTCTTCACTCACCATGAACCGCCAGATCAACGCCGTATCCTCCACATGCTTCAACACCCTCCCCATACTTCGCAAGACGTTCAAGTGGATCCCCCCCCCCCGACTCCAGGAAAACTGTCACCCACGCACTCATCACCAGCAGACTTGACAACAGCAACGCCCTCTACGCCAGAATCAACAAAAACCCCCACCGCAAACTCCAGACCATCCTGAATACTGCAGCCAGACTTGTCTTCAATATCCCACGACACAACCATATCACCCAACACCTCCGCGACCTCCACTGGCTAACTGTCGGAAAAAAAATAACCTTCCAGCTGCTCACACACGGCTACAAAGCCCTCCACAACACCGGACCCCAATACCTCAACGACCGAATCTCCTTCCACGCCCCCAAGAGAAACCTCCGCTCAGCAGACCTCGCCCAAGCCACCTTCCCTCGTTTCTACAGGACCAGAGCTGGTGGAAGATCCTTCTCCTACCCCACAGCCAAGACCTGGAACGAACTCCACCTTCACCTCCGACGGAGCCCGACACTGCACCAATTCAGAAAGAACCTCAAGACCTGGCTCTTCGATGACCCTAACGGAGCTGCTCACTCCCTCCCCCCAGGGCCTTGAGACCCTCGCTGGTGAGTACTGCGCTCTACAAAACCCCTGATATGATTGATTGAGTAAAATCTACAGTTTGTCTGATAAGGGGAAAGCAAGCATTGAAGAGGAGGAGGTCTCCAAGATGCTGGAGTTAATGGTTAATGAGCCCTGAAACAACCCTAAGTCCAGCCCAGTGGTATTGGTCCCCAAAGCTGCTCCTACAGGTACCACTGTAGAATTTAAATTATGTGTGGAGTACCAATTGCTCAAAGCTGTCACCAAGTCTGACGCACACACCATCCCCCTCATAGATCGGTTGGGAACTGCCAAGTTCCTCAGCACGTTTGAATTCTGGGTACTGGCAAATTGCCTTAACCAAGGGGGCTGAAGAGAGATATGCGTTCTCTACCCACAAGGGGCACTTCCAGTTCTAGGTGATGCCCTTTGGGTTTAAGAATGCCCCTGCCACCTTCCAAAGGTTGGTCAACCAGGTCCTAGCAGGGTTGGAGAACTTCAGTGCTACCCATCTGGTTGACATTGTGGTCTTCAGTTCTAGCTGGGAGGACCATCAGTGCCACCTCAGGGAAGTGCTGCAGGCCTGAATATCAAGGCCAGTAGGTGCCAGCTTAGTGACGAGAACTCCCAAGGGGATGGGCAGTTCTCTCCAATTTCAGAGGAGGGGGAAGAGGGGGCGTGTTGGACCTGGCATCCTTTGACTGGTTTAGCCCCGAACATTTTGCATTCAACCATCCTGTTTGCTTATTTTGCTTTTTGCTACCTTTAGGATTCTGTGCACTTTTCCACTGCTGATCAGTGCTAAAGTGCTTGTGCTCTCTTCTTACAACATGGTAGAATTAGCTTATATCCAAGTGGCATATTTAATTTACTTGTACGTCCCTAGCTACCTTGTACCTTCTGTGCCCGGAGCCTGTAAATTAAATGCTACTAGTGGGCCTGCAGCACTGATTGAGCCACCCGCTTCAGTAGCCCTTTAAACAGGTCTCAGGCCTGCCACTGCAGCCTGTGAGTGCAGTTTTTAAACAGCCTGTAAGAAATTGGGTTGTTGGTTTACTGGGGTGTGAGCCCTGGTCAAACAGCAACCATGAACCTGGTCAGGGTGGGGCACAAGCCAACCCTAAATTAACCTGTGCACAATTGCTCAAACTCATTAACTTACTGGACTCGTTTTCCCTTTAACTTCAGGAGGTAGGAGAAACTCAGAAAACACAAGCTAAAAAAGCTTATAAAAATGGCTGAGAGGGTGATTCACAGTTCAGCAAAATAGGATGTCATGGTTATCTCACCTTGTTTGAGTGTGGGGGCCAAGAGGTGCCTAAGAGCAAAGCCCCACAAGGTTTTCTTTTTGGGCTTTGGACAGCGAGGTACCAACTTTACCACAGTAGGAATGATAACCTGGAAGAAGTATGATGCAGTGGCAAGCTATTGTTTAAAGAAGATAATTTGTCAGCACTTCCAAAATGAATTCATTATTTGTAATGCCTGTGTCAGGTAGGTAACCCAGAATGCTAGATTTCTAAGAAAGTTAAAGGAATTCAGGAGCGGTGCATATTTGCCCTTCTTGTCAGATGCCAAGACACAAAGAACTGAACAACAAAAGAGCAATACAAACAAGAACAAGGGGAAATAAAAATTCTAAACAAAATTACCTTAAATATAAATGCAATAGCTTGGCCTGACCAGCGGTAGCGTTCAGGAGATAGCTGCATATGTGTCTTGATGACATCAGCAGGCTGTGTCACCACAGATGCCAGTACACCTGCCAGGACTCCGCATCCAAAATTCACAAGGGGTGCAAATGCTGGATCTGCAGCACAGAAAAACACCAAGATCAATTCACAAACCACATAGGACATTACATAATTACAATGGAACCACTTGCAATGTGACTCTGCAGCCAGATGAAAAAATCCCACTTCTGACATCAATCACGAGCACACTACTAAAAATGCCCACATCACACTTCAGAATTAATTCAGAACACAATTCACCACCATGATCCTAACAATGCCTACACCTCATTATTGAATTCATTCAGAAAGCTATTGATTGCCATACTGCCGTGGAACACAAAACCTTGCTGGCAAAATCCAGAGAATGATTCACCACCCAATAGCCATAAATTATTAAGACATCAAAGAGACAAATATTCACCGCCACAATTTCACAAGATACCAGAATCTCACTACTGTCATCAGACAACTATTCACCACAAATTATTACAATGGTAAGAAATGGGATATGGTTGCACATTGGTCCTAAACTAAACCCAGACTTGTAACATATATAGGAACACTGTATTCTAGTAATAACAATTAGTTAAATGGTGCTCTACCATCAGTGCATCTTGGTACCCAAAAATGTAGTTGGAATGGCAATACAGTCATTCCTTAAGCATGGAAAGTTTGTGTTATGTAGTCCAAAACACGTTTTAACAACAAATATATCAACGCGTGTTTTGTCCTCCGAACTTTGTCAAGGGTGTAAAAAACGTATGTAGTAATTTAACAATCATAGACATACATAAGCATGTGACACTGACAAATATCACTGCAGTTAGAAAAAGATATAGTAGGGTACCACAATTTGAAGTGATGTATATAACTCTTAAGAACCCTAAGTCTCATAAAAAAGTGTTCCAAGAACAAACATAGGAAACATAGGGAGTGTTATCCAGAACGTTGTGAACAGGACAGTGTGGTAATGAGCAGAATCTCAAACACCACACCTTTTATGTGTTTGTTTGGTATGGCCTCAGTAACTGTATGAAAGTAATAAAGTTCTTTAGTAAGATTTTATCCTAAGTTATAGTTACAAAAACTTTATTTATTCTATCTATAGAAACCAAACTTAAATTATAAAAACATTAGAAATTCTAAAGTTATACCTTAAATTTATTATTATGCAATACCTTTAAAATACTATAACTTTGTTTATTTTTTGTATATAAACCAAAGAAACTACACAAACATTAGGAATTCTTAAGTTATACGTACACCTTAAATTTATAATTTACGCAACATCTTCAAATTATTATAACTCACACAGCTCCATATACAGAGTATTGAACTCGGTAGCCACTGTACATTAACTATAACTCGCACCTTCTATATGCACTGCTTATACCTTTTCGAAATACATCACTTAGACCATCTGATATAATAGCATTTACAAACAACACTTATGACATCGCAAATCACATAATTTGTGAGAACACAGTGCATGGAAGAGTGGCGAGGTATAGTTAATGTAGTGTGGCTAATGAGTTTTGCTCAGACGTCTGCAGCCGGTGCCATCACCTCATGCCTCTTTAATTCACCACTAGACATGCCCAGCCTCTTTATCTTACTCTTGCAGGTGTTTTCCATCCCAGCATTTTCCTTATCTCCTTGTTTTCCGGGCTTTCTCTTCTTCCTTCTTTCCCTCTTTTGAGTATTTCCTTTCTTGTTCTGGATCAGTCTTGTGTGGAAAAATAGGGGGTGGTACCCAAAAGTGAGTGCCTGTGTGCCCCACCTGCAACCACAGGCTGGGATTAAGCACTGATTGAGTTAACATATGTATACCAAAACTTAAAAAAAGGACAACTGCTGTGGAGACTTTATATAAGTAGCTATACCCGCTAAATGAACCTTTATGGATGAAATGTATTTTGATTGGATTGATTTGTAGAGCGCATGGCTGCCCAAAACTGCCTTCCCACCGCAAAAATCAAACTGTCGCAAAACCAGGCAGAAATAGTGAAGTAGCCAGGTTTAAGATGGTTAGAACAACCAAGTTTTCAACTGTTCTCTAAAAAGGATTTAATCGAACCCCTGTATTTTTTATTATTTACTCATTACCTACCTTCACAACTAGCCACCACTAAACCCAAAAACTACCCATTACCTCACTTTACCAATACCCATCTCTAAACCTTAAATTTAATGGAACTATTTTCTATTTGGGGAGGGGACCTCCTCCTTTTAAATTTATTTACTCCTATCTTTCTCTTACCACTATTCACCCCTAAACCCTAAAATTACCAATACCGTCCCCTTTACTACTACCCACCACTAAACCTTAAATTTAATATTTAATTTATTTATTTTCTTTTGGGGGAATCTTCCCCAAACTCCTCCTTTTTTACGTTACTCCTAACCTTCCTTTGTCACCATCAACCCCTAAATTCTAAACTTACCCTTACCTTCCCCTTAACCACTACCCACCCCCAAACCCTAAAAATTACCCTTGCCTCCTAATACTACCATCCCCTGAACCCTAAGATTACCTCTCAATACAAATTAATATATATATATATATATATATATATTTATGGAATCTGTCAGTTTCATCTCGGGATGCGTAATAAAGAAAGGAAAGCAGCTGTATTCCATTTGATCTTCAATTGTTTTAACAAGGCCTGAGACATCTAGATAAAGAATGTTTTCGTAGTCCAGGTGGGAGGTAATCATCGCCAGTACCACTGTTTTCTTGGAGGATAGGCGAAGAGTTTATAAGACGTACCTCGAGGTCCTAAGAGGGCCAAAGCAGCAGGCTGATAGCTTCCTTATGTGAGAGTTGAAAGGTAACTTATCGTCAAACCAGACCCCAAGTTCTTTATTTTTGCCTGAGGATATAGGCCAAGAGTGTCTGACTACCAGGCTGAAGTCCAGAACTGTTGGTCGTTACTCCTCACCATAACTTCCGTCTTACCCCCTATTGGAAAACGGCCCTTTCTGAAGGGTCACCCCAAACATTTTGCCTTCCTCCTCCTCTTTTTCGAACCTTCTTTTGTTTGCTTTAGGACTCTGGGCACTTTACCACTGCTGACCAGTGCTAAAGTGCATGTGCTCTCTCCTCTAAGCATGGTATGGATAAAGTGCTTACCTGTAATCCTAATTCTCTTCCAGAGGAATCCTCATCAAAGTCATAAGCACTGAATATTCCCGCCCACGTGGGGGGACCCCGGGGGACACATATTAAATAAATATATATATATATATATATATATATATATATATATATATATATATATATATATATATATATATATGGAAAATGCTACTTACCAGTATGCATCTGTTCTTGGCATGTAGAGCTGCAGAATCACATACTTGTGCATAGATCGCCATCTGGTGTTGGGCTCGGATGTTTGCACTTTGTTGTGGTCTTGGAAGAAGTCTTTTGTAGTCACGAGAAAGGGGACTCCTCCCTTGGACGATAGTGCGCATGGGCATCGACTCCATCCTTAGATTGTTTTTCGCCATGAAGGGAAATGATGGAGTTTGTAAGAAACAGAAAAGATGTCCATGTGTAATGTATCTAAGTAAGATAACCCTGGAACAGATAGAGGTACCGGGGAGGCGGGTGGGCGTATGTGATTCTGCAGCTCTACATGCCAAGAACAGATGCATACTGGTAAGTAGCATTTTCCGTTCGAGGCATATGAGCTGCAGAATACATACTTGTGCATAGACTGTACAGCAGTGCTCTCCCTTAGCGGTGGCCACCTGTATCTGTTGCAGTGGTCTGAAAAAGTGTTTTAAGAACAGCCTAGCCCACAGAAGCTTGTTGTTTTGCCTGCACATCTACACAATAGTGTTTGGTGAAGGTGTGTGGCGTAGACCATGTTGCTGCTTTACAAATGTCATCTAAGGGAATGTTTCCTAAGAATGCCATGGAAGCCCCTAGTTTGCGTGTTGAGTGCGCTCTAGGGGAATTGTTAATGTGCGTTTTGCTTTGTGGTAGCATATTTGAATACATTTGACTATCCACCTGGCAATTCCAGCTTTGGAAATGGGGTTTCCTTTATGAGGTGGAGAGAAAGCTACAAACAGTTGGTTTGTGTTTCTAAAAGGTTTAGTTCTGTCAATGTAATAAAGTATAGCTCTTTTGACATCAAGTGTGTGAAGAGCTCTCTTTGCTACAGAATCTGGTTGTGGGAAGAAAACGGGTAACTCCACAGATTGATTAAGATGGAAAGCAGAGATTACTTTGGGAAGGAATTTGGGATTTGTTCTAAGAACCACTTTGTTATGATGTATTTGTAAGAATGGTTCTTGTATGGTTAAAGCCTGGATCTCACTTACTCTTCTGAGAGAGGTGATTGCGACAAGGAAAGCTACTTTCCATGTAAGAAACTGCAGTTCGCATTTGTGTAGATGGTTCAAATGGAGGACCCATGAGCCTAGTAAGGACAATGTTTAAATTCCACACTGGAGAGGGTGGGATTCTGGGAAGAATTATCCTTTTAAGGCCTTCCATAAACGCTTTGATGGCAGGTACCTTAAACAATGACAAATGTTGTCTGTTTTGTAGGTAAGCAGCAATGGCAGCAAGATGTAATCTTATGGATGTGTATGCCAGATTACATCTTTGTAGATGCAGTAAATAACAAATAATGTTTTGAATTGAAGCATCTAGTGGGTCAATTTTGTTGTTATTGCAGTAAATGACAAATCTTTTCCATTTGGCTGCATAGCAAGCTCTAGTAGGTAGGGCGTCTAGCTTCTCTAATAATGTTCATACAGTCCAGTGGGAGGTTGAGGTAATCGAACTCTAGGACTTCAGGAGCCAGATCGCTAGGTTTAGTTGAGCTGGATCTGGATGCCTTATCTTTCCATGGTTCTGTGTAAGAAGCTTTGGGGAGAGTTGTAGTTTTTGGTGTGGAACTACTGAGAGTTCCAGTAGTGTTGTGAACCATGGTTGCCGGGCCCATGTTGGAGCAACCAGGATTATCGTGAGAGACTGTTGTTTGAGCTTGCACACTACTAATGGAATGAGCGGGAGTGGCGGAAAAGCGTACGCAAATCTGCCTGACCAGTTCATCCATATTGCATTGCCCTTGGACAATGGGTGTGGATACCTGGCGGCGAAGGTTGGGCATTTTGCGTTTGCATGTGTGGCGAACAGATCTATGTCTGGGTGGCCCCACATCTGAAAAAACGGATGAAGAACTTGCGGATGAAGTTCCCATTCGTGGATGTGCTGTGTCTGACGACTGAGCAGATCCGCAATCTGATTGTGTACCCCTGGAAGATGTTCTGCTAGAAGGTATATCTTTTGTGGGATGGCCCATTTCCATATGCTTTGCGCTAGTTGAGAAAGCTGCAAAGAATGTGTTCCTCCTTGTTTTTGTATATAATACATTGCTGTCATATTGTCTGTGCGGACAAGGACAGTTTTGTTGATGAGATGTGTTTGGAATGATTTTAATGCCAGAAAGATTGCCAGTAACTCCAGGTGATTGATGTGGAGCACTTTTTGTTGAGGGGTCCACCTGCCCTGAATTGTATGGTTTAAGAGATGGGCTCCCCAGCCGGTGAGCGATGCGTCCGCTGTTAGCACTATCTGTGGAACTGGGTCTAGGAACAGCCGCCCTTTGGAAAGGTTTTGTGTGTTCCACCACTGCAGAGAACGATGTGTGCGGCTGTCCACCAACACCAGATCTGTAAGTTGACCTTGAGCCTGGTTCCACTGACGTGCTAAACATTCTTGTAAAGGGCGCATTTGGAGTCTTGCGTGAGGTACTATGAAAATGCAAGAGGCCATCATTCCTATTAGCTGCATAAACACTCGAGCTGGTAGTGAGTGTTGGGGCTGAAATTTTGTTATGAGGGTTTGCATACTGGCTATTCTGACTGGATTGGGGTATGCAAGGGCTTTGGAAGTGTCTATTGTGGCCCCTGGATACTGATGTATGTGGGACGGTTGAAGATGTGACTTGGTGAGGTTTATTGTGAACCCCAAGTTGTGGAGCAGCTGAATTGTTTGGTGTGTGTGGTGAACACACTGGCTGTGTGACTTGGCTTTTATGAGCCAGTCGTAAAGGTATGGAAACACATGAATTTGTTGTCTTCGCAAGTGGGCGGCTACTACTGCCAGACACTTTGTGAAGACTCTGGGTGCTGTGGTCACTCCGAATGGGAGGACCTTGAATTGATAGTGCTGACCGTCCATTACAAACCTTAGATATTTCCTGTGAGCAGGGTGAATAGGAATATGGAAGTAGGCGTCCTTGAGATCTAGAGTGGCAAGGAAATCGCCTTGTTGGAGCAGTGGGAGGACCTGTTGAAGGGTGACCATGTGGAAGTGGTCTGATTGTATGTAGATATTCAAAGGTCTGAGGTCCAGTATTGGTCTGAGAGTACCGTCCTTTTTGGGGATGAGAAAATAGAGGGAGTAAACCCCTGTGCCTTGATGCTGAAGGGGAACTGGTTCTATTGCATGCTTTTGAAGAAGTGAGAGAACCTCCTGTTTCAGTAGTGTTAGATGTTCCGTGGACATTGGACGTTGTCTGGGAGGTATGGTTGGGGGAGTTGAGGTAAGTTCCAGGCAGTAACCATACTGGATAATTTGTCTTACCCACCTGTCTGTAGTGATGGAGTTCCAGACAGGTAGGAACTGTGAGAGTCTTCCTCCGACCGAAGTGGTGTTGTGTGGTTTGTGGCCTCCTGGTCTACCCTGCTACGTTGGCCTGGCTGCCATGAGGCCCCTTTTTGCGCACGTTCCTTTGTGCAGTTGTTTTTCGAGCCTCTGATGCTGCCCGGCTATCTTAGCACTGTCTGCATTTCTGACTTTCACCTTGTCTCCTGTTCCCTTTTGGGCTACTGTCTGCACACCATGTACAAGGTCGATAAACCAAGTTCCTTGTTCCTGCTGATTTGGCCAGTCCCTCGAACTTAGACATAACTCTCTATTTACAGCTGCCTTGGAGAAATTTGTGTGCTTTTAATATTGTGTTTTTTCACTGTTGGAATCACTTGGAGAACAACCTTTCCAGAGAGAAGAGCTGTTTGTATCTGATGATGTAAACTTTGCATCTAGATATTGAGGTATGGGGTTCGCTAGTCAAAGCCCAGAGGTCTTCTATTTTTATAATAAACTAGCCATTAGCACGGGGAGGGTGGTAAGGTCATTTAGCCTTATATACACTGCTTTATGAAATGCTTTTCCCGTTTGTATTCTATGGAGTTGTAACTATGCTGCTTATGTTATCATTATGGATTATGCTGATAGTACTGGCACGTGTACTGTATCTTAGAGCACGTTAGTTGAAATAAACATTTTAAACTATACAGTTTCTCTTTTTACGCACGTTGTGGACAGGTATGTGAGTTATGAAAGGGTGTTCTTGCTACTGCGAGTCCTGAGAGAGAGATACCGTGTTCTGGGTTGTCTAATCATTGGTAGCATTGTTGCTAATGAGACGCTACAGCTAGTCGGATTAGGGTTTTAGGTGCTACGGTTTATAGTTGGCTCACCACTATATTCCGAGGTCCTATTATCCTGTGCATAGCTCTGTATATGTGCAGAATCCCTATAACAATTGAATGGTCTGGAGGGAGAGGAGGTAAGTCACTGTTTAGTAGTAGGGGAGGTTCGGTTGTTGTTACCTCGGCCTCTACCCTTGTTACTATTTCCTCTGTACCCACCTCTAAAATATGCCCTGTTGGAGGATGTTTGTGTGGGACTCTTGTAGGAGGAGGAAGTAGTGTCTGTGCTAATGTTTTTGGATGCGCCCCTATAAAAGGAGCGACGAAAGGAACCTTGTGGTGTTTGAGATTGTAATGCTCCCATTGATTTTGCAGTGTCTGTGTCTTTTTTCATCTTCTCCAAAGCTGTATCCACAGCTGGGCCAAAGAGGTGTTCTTGATCGAACGGCTGATTTAAGATAGTAGTTTGCACTTCTTGTTTAAAACCAGAAATGCGCAACCATGCATGTCTGCAAAGTAACACACTGGTGTTGACGGATCTAGATGCAGTGTCTGCTGCATCGAGGGCACATTTGATGGATGCATTTGTAATTAACTTGCCCTTTTGGACCAGATCGTTGGCCTTGGCTTTGTATTGGTCAGGTAAATGTTGAATAAGATCTTCAAGCTCATCGTAGTGAGCCCTGTCATATCTGGCAAGCAATGCCTGTGCATTAGCTATTCTCCAATGATTGGCTGCTTGTGAGGCAACTCGTTTGCCTGATGCATCCAGCAGTTTAGACTCCTTGTCTGGAGGTGGAGCATCACCAGAGGTTTGGGAATTAGCGCGTTTTCTTGCATTTGAGACTACCAAAGAATCTAAAGGGAGTTGTCCTTTAATGTAAATGGGATCGTTAGGGGCAGGTTTATACTTTTTATCAATCCGAGGATTGAGAATCCTGGTCCTGACAGGGTCTTTAAATATGTCTGGTGCATGTTTAATGACACCTTTAAGCATGGGTAATGTATGTATTGATTTTTGTGACTGAGCAAATGTATCTAGTAGGAAATCTTCGTCCATGGGGTCTGAATGTAGCTCAACCCCATGATATTGCGCAGCCCTAGTAATGAGCTGGCTAAAACCTATATTGTCATCTGGAGGGGATGGCCTAGATGGGTATACATCCGGATCAGGAAGGTCTGGAGGATCTGTGGGATGTTGTAATCTTCCCATGTATCCTGTGGTGGAGTAGTGTGATCATCAGGGTCATCTAAAGGATCCTTATCGTGTCCACCCCCATCCCCTAGATCATCCTCATCCTGTGGTGGTAAGGGTGAGTATGGAAGTACTGGAGAGAATCTAGGAGAGTGTATAGGAGAGTTTGGCGGAGACAAAGGTTTGGTAGGAAGAATAGGAGAAGAGGGTCTTAGAGGTGAAGTTGCAAAGTCTCTTTTCTTCACAGGTACCTCAGGACAGTGTGAGGTATCCAATTTCCTCTTCTTTGATGGGATACTGCCAATATGGCCTGTTTTAGGGTCAATATGTAATGTCTTTTGTTTCGGATCCGTAGGATCTGGCCGAAACAGTTCTTCCTGCTTGTGGTCTTCTTTCGGTGCCGATTTTTTCGGTTCCGAGCGTGGTTTTGATTTCGGCTCTGGAGCCGTAGGAGTGGTCTTGTGCTCCTTTGGCTTCGATGTCGGTGTCGAGTCCGAAATCTTCTTTGGATCCAAAGGTTTTCGGTGTTTCTTCGGTTCCGAGGCCTTATGTTCTTTCGGTGCCGAAGGGTTCGATACCGAGGCCTTTTTGGGGGTAACGGGAATAGGGTGTGACCCTGATTTCGGTACGAAGGTGTTTTATGGGTACCAACGTGCGGCTTGCTCGGTCCCGAGCCGCCGGAAGGCTTTTCCCTTGTGTTCGGAGCCGGGACCGGAGGCGGGGCTTCTGAAGTCTTTCCTCGGTCTCGACCTAGGCCTTCAGGCGAAGGTTTGACCGGAGCCTTCTGTTTATCGGATGGGGCAGGGGCATGGACGTTTGTACTCACTCGTTGACCTGGAGTAATGTGGTCATCGGAGTCGGAGTCATCAGCTTCGGAAACGATGTCGAGCTCCTCCGAATCCTCTGCCTCGGGAACATTGGGGCCTTCGTCGAAAATGTCGTGTGGCACCGGTGTAGTCTGTTCAGCCATAACGTGTCGTCGAGCCCGGCGATCACGGATAGTCTTTTTGGAGGGAAAAGAGGCGCAGGCCTGGCAATCCCTTTCCTCGTGTTCTGGTGAGAGGCAAAGGTTGCAGACCTTGTGGTGGTCACTGTGTGGAAATTTAGCTCCACACTGGGGGCATTTTTTAAATGGAGTCCTTTCCATTAGCCGTAGGGCCAAATGTCGCAGATAGGCCCAACGGCCCGCGTCGACGACCGGAATCGAGGATTTTGAGGTTAGCACGTCAGAGGGGCACGCGAACGAAACAATACCGTCGAGTGGTGATGGGTTGCGCGTCGAAAAGGGTTGGAAACACGGTACCGAACCGGAGCGCAGCAAGTCACATCCGAACCCGATGGCGGAAAAAAACAATCTAAGGATGGAGTCGATGCCCATGCGCACTATCGTCCAAGGGAGGAGTCACCTATCTCGTGACTACAAAAGACTTCTTGCAAGACAACAACAAAGTGCAAACATCCGAGCCCAACACCAGATGGCGATCTATGCACAAGTATGTATTCTGCAGCTCATATGCCTCGAACATATATATATATATATATATATATATATATATATATATATATATATATATATATATATATATATATATATATATATATATATATATAAAAAACATCATTATTGTACATAGTATTTTTATATATATATATACGGGAAGGAGTGATTTCATCGGAGGAATTTTCATTTCTAAATGTAGAATATCCAGTTCTACCCAGGCTGTATTTTATACCTAAAGTCCACAAAAAAATCACCCCCGTTCCTGGTAGGCCCATAATATCGGCCATTAAGAGTATGGGGGAGAAAGTGTCTCAGTACGTGGACTTCTTTTTACAAGACTTTGTGAAACGATTGCCCAGCTATGTAAGAGATACGGGAGATTTCCTGAGTAAGATACAAGCCATTAGCTGGTCAGATGATGATTTTTTGTTCATAACGTTGGACATTGAATCGTTATACACATGTATTGAGCACTCGGTAGGTCTTAATTCGGTTAAACATTTCCTTGACTCTAGGCCAATTGAGTATTACAATCACAGTAAAATGCTGCTGGATCTAATTACATGGTGTTTGTATAACAACTATTTCGCATTTGGTCATGATATTTTTTTACAAAAGCAAGGAGTGGCAATGGGGTCTTGCTTCTCCCCCAGCTATGCATGCTTGCATGTTGGCTGGTGGGAGGAGCGGGACCTCAAGGTTAACCATTACAATGAGTATAAAAATCACGTGGTAAATTGGTTAAGATATATCGATGACATGTTCATTGTATGGCGTGGTGATGAGAGAAGTGCCACTAGCTTTGTCAATCAGTTGAATAATAACACTGTGAATTTAAAGTTCACCTCACAAATAAGTAAGTTGAGCATTGAATTCCTTGATGTAAAGGTGTATGTGAACCAGGGACAACTGGCCACAACGTTGTTCAGGAAAGACACTGCTGGCAAAATAACACTGCATGCCAGCAGTGCGCACCCCAAACATCTCATTCAGAGTATTCCGTTTGGGGAATTGCTGCGTTTAAAGAGAATTTGCAGCACTGGTGAGGAATTCAATAAATGCACACAAGAGGCTCTGTGTAGATTCAGAGCAAGAGGTTATAATGAGACTATTTTGAGGGAAGCAGTGGCAAAAATCAATGAAAGAACAAGAGAAGTGCTTTTAACTCCGGATGGGGTGAAGGAATCAGTAAATGAAGATAATAGTGTCCCCAGGTTAATAACCACTTTCTGTAAACAAGAAAGAAAAATACAGGCTATCATCAGAAGAAATTGGGGCATCGTCCTCACTGATGGGGTGCTGTCACCCAGGTTACCGGAATTTCCAGTCATAACATACAGGAAAGGTCCTTCTATGCGCAGTCAAATAGTGAAAGCCAGTCCTGAGCTGGAGATTGCGAGAATGTGGCTACAGCCTAGGCAGGGATTTACTAAATGCTCTTCCTGCAGGGCGTGCAAGTTCGGGGAAAATACTACCCACTATTTGTCTCCATTTAGCCCAAAGAGAATAGCCATTCAGGGAAGTTACAACTGCAGGACCGAATATGCTGTGTATGTTCTGACATGCACCTGCGGCTTGAGATATGTGGGAAGTACCAAGCTGCAGGTGCATGTCAGAATATTGCAGCATTTACGGGCCATCGTAAATAATGACCCGAACTATCCGGTGGTGCGTCACTTTAAACTTAAACATGACAACAATCTCAATTGTTTGAGGTATTTTGTAGTGGCAGCTATTTCTAAACCCCGTTGGGGGGTGTGACAGGGAAAAGTTGTTAAGGCAGATGGAATGTAAAATGATTTTGGAAATGGACAGCAAAATACTGTATGGCCTGAATAACACGGAAGACCTACACCACTTCCTATGATTGGTTATTAGATGAAATTCTAGTGGTAGTGTATGTTGGGTGACCCACTAACGAAATTGAGAAATAATGTATAATATTTAGAAGTTCACCAAGACAGCCTCCAGGTTTTTATCCATTTTTTTGCAATTTTAAATGTGATTTAATTGTGTAAACTTTATTCGCAGCACTTACACTTTATTGAATGAATAACATCATTGATGGTAGCACTTTAGCACTGAAGCACTTTATTGTATGCTGGG
Source organism: Calotriton arnoldi (assembly GCA_963921515.1). Lineage (NCBI taxonomy): Eukaryota > Metazoa > Chordata > Amphibia > Caudata > Salamandridae > Calotriton > Calotriton arnoldi. The sequence continues at coordinate 2,166,480 of CAWUFW010002037.1, forward strand.
ATGATGTAGGTGATGAATATGGCGTTAGGGAAGTGAATGGATTTATCCAGTGATTTTCGCATTTAAGCAAGATTAAGGCTAATCATGCAGTATGTATTTGCCTATATGCTATCTTTGCACATGTTCTCAATTTTTAATTTTTATTATCGATGGTAGCACTTTAGCACTGAAGCACTTTACAGTATTTTGGGATGATTCATGTGATGAATATGGCGTTATGGAAGTAAATGGATTTATCCAGTGATCTTCATATGTAAACCAAAATAAGGCTAACCATACAATATGTATTTGCATTTATGCTATCTTTGCACATGTTCTCAATTTTTTAAACTTTGTCTAGTTAGATCTGGTTCACAATTGAATCTATATAATTGTATTTTACAAGGGATTTTAATTAATTTCGATTTTATAAAAAAATATGGGAGTATATGATCTAGGTATTTTGTACTGACAAAGTTTTGTTGAGTTTAAATTTGAATTGCAAATGTTAATTTCATTTGTTGTTTAAAAGAATGGTAAAATGCATCTGTACATATAGGTGGTGGCAGCGCCAACAAAGCCAAGAAAAAGAAAAGATCTTTCACGATACTTTGAGTAAATATGTAAGTGTGTTTTCTATGTTGTTTAAAAATCACGTGGTTTAGCACGTAATGCATTTAAAAAAATGGCGAGCCAGATTCTAAGATATGTGATCAAGGGCGAGTGGCGCCCGAAACGCGTCGTGTGAGGAGAAGGAATAAATAGAATTTGCCTACATTTCATGTGGTCCGCGGCTCTCTTTGTGGCTGGGAAAACAGCGTCGCAAGTGGGAGAGCCTTTGTGGTGTTTATATATATATACATATATTTACATATATGCATGCAGCCTATAGTAAGGGCAAAAATGCCCCACTTGCATTGAGTTTTCATTTAGTAAACCTCTCACCATTCTCAAGCATTTCTGTAAATCAGAGAAAGAGAGCATTAAGTGCAAACACAGTCTTTATTGAAAAGAAAACTGCAAGGGAATAAAAAAGCACTGTTAGCGAATAGGCTGCATTTAAAGCATAACAAGTAAATACTGGCACCATGCCTTTAAGGTCTCCAGGACCTCCTGTATCCCATCATGCCCCAAAGGTGACAGTTTGGTCAGGTCTTTTTTACGGTGACATGAAGAAACCAGAACCAAAGATGTATAAGCTGCTGCGTGCAAGATTCATCCGGGGAGGCGGGAGGGTTGCTTATGACTTTGATGAGGATTCCCCTGGAAGAGAACTAGGATTATAGGTAAGCAATTGATCCTTCTCTTCCAGGGGATCCTCCTCAATAGTCAAACACTGAATAGAATAGCAAGCCCACTCCACACATCTGAGGACGCAACAATTATCGAAATAGATTCCTTAAAGAGGCCTGCCATTCTTGATTGTCTGAGTGTGTGAGACTAGACAGTAATGCCTGGTGAAAGTATGCACCGATCTACAAGTAGCAGCTTTGCATATTTTGGAGATGGGGACATTTCTTAGGAGAGCAGCTGTTGCCATCTTGCCCCTTGTAGAATGGGCCATAGGCCTTGCAGGTAAACGTTTGTAGGCCAACTGGTAGGAGAATACTATACAAGAGACTATCCATCTAGAGACGGTCTATTTAGAAGAAGCTATGCCTGTCTTCATTGGATCATAGTTGACAAATAGATGGTCAGATTGCCCGATATCTTTGGTCTCATCTAATTAAAATTTCAGGACTCATTTGAGATCTAACAAATGTAAGGCTCTTTCCGCTGGCGTGGAAGGATTAGGAAAGAACAGGAGTGAAATCGTCTGATTAATGTGAAAATCAGAAATCACCTCGGGAAGGAAACTTGGATGAGTTCTCATGATCACCCGATTAGCATGAAAAACTGTGTAAGGCTCTTTAGTACATAGAGACTGGATCTCACTGCCTCTACGTGCTAAAGTAATAGCTACTAGAAAAGCAGCTTTCCAGGTAAGGTGTTGTAAAGATGCCTTATGTATAAGTTTGAAAGGGGGACCCATGAGTTCCGAAAGGATCACATTAAGTTCCCAAGGAGGGTGAAGGAGAACATACAGGTGGGAATACCTTCTTCAACCCTTCTAAATAATCCTTTACGCTAGACATTTGAAAGAAAGAAATCTGTATAGGAGACTTTCTGTAAGCAGTAATAGCTGCGCAATATACCTTAATAGAGGACAATTGCAGCCCAGAATTCAGGAGCCATGCTGTCAAGCTCAGTGAGGGAAGGTTGGGGAGGAAAATCTGCCCTCCGAGCTTGTAGAGGAGATCCTGTCTGCATGGCAAGTTCTTGTGTGGTCTTTCTGATAAGTGGAGGAGTTCTGGGAACCACCACTGTAGAGACCATTCTGGTGCTATGGGAATCATTCTGGTTCTAGCTCGGTACAGTTTGCTGATGACTGCCGGAATCAGCAGAATGGGGGTAAACACGTAAAGAAATCTCCTGGACCAGTTTATCAAAAGGGCATTCCCCTTTGTTCCTGGTCGGTAGAACCTGGATGCGAAGTCTGGGCATTTTTTTTTTTTTTTTTTTTTTTTTTTAATTCTTTATTGAATTTTAGACGAAACAAACCAGAAAAGACCATACATATGAGACTGACCATGACCACCCCCCGGGAAAATTCTCCTCCCCCACCCTGGACCAACCCCCCCACCCCACCCCGGCTGGTCAATGCGGCAGAGAGCCAAGAAAAAAAAAAAAAAAAAGAGAAACGAAAGAAAGAGAAAAAACCATATCCCTTTAAATGAGAAACAGAAAAGAACAGAAGAGAAAAAAAGAAAAAAGAAAAAAGGAAGAAGCACTCCCAGGCAGAGCAAATATTCAAATACATATATATACATATACATATATAGACCCCGACATCCTCTTGCTACAATCCTAGATATGTCAAAATATTGATAAATCCTAATAACCCATAAGTATACTCATCACCTATCGCCATCATCATCCTCACTGCTCATATTGTCCAACCCATCTTAGGAGAGGGGCCCAAATTTCCCTCCCCTTAGCACTGGCTCTTGGCCCCTTTCTAGCATATACTGCAGTTTCCAGCCTAAAAACTGCCAAGAATCTACCCAGCCATTGTTGACTTGTGGGTGGCACAGGATCGAGCCAGTGAGTAGCTAGGCAGAGCCTAAAAACAGTCATTGCAATAAAAAGAAAAGTCCGAACCCGACCAGCTAGTTGAGAACAACTCAACCCTAGTACAATCAACTGCGATGTCATCTCAATTCGCTGTCCTATCTGAGATTCTAACATTGCACCCACTTCCCTCTTGATCTCAGCCAGATCGGGGCAGGTAGCAAACATATGCACAATGTCAGCCGCTACAAGCTTGCACCGAGGACAGGTAGAGCCCACATCCCCGCCCCATTTTGAGATCTTCTCTGGCGTTATATATAAATTAAACCAGGTCTTAAAATATTGCAGTTGAAGATTAGCAGCAATAAAGAAGTTTGGGCCATAAAAAGAGCCTCTTCTGGTTCCCCTGAACTAACAGAAAATCTCTCCTGCCAACGATCACTATGCTTAGATAGATCGTCCTTCATATTCTCGTTGAGCCTCTTATAGATAACCCCAAGGGTACCTGATCCCTTAAGAAGCAGTTCCACTAGACCTATTCGAGCAAAGCCGCTACTGCCCCCTACTTTCCTCCCTAAAAAATCTCTCACTTGGAGATATTTAAAAAATTGTCGGTTGTCCATTACAAAAGAATCCTTAATTGTATCAAAAGTCCTCATCCCTGTCTCATCCATAATATCTCCAACCATCATAATACCCTTATCCTGCCAAGTTTTCATATACCCATCATTGAAAATAGTTGGAAACGACTTATTACCATAAAGTGGAGTATAGGCATGAATGAGGCCCATACCTAATCTTTTTCTGACTGCGGTCCAGATTTTAAAAGCACACATCAACGTCTTAAATTTAACCCGTTTGTAATATTTAAAATCAGTATGCTGTCCCAGGCAGCCCCTAGCCTCTGACCCCAATAATAAATCATAAATTGATTGATCTGGCGTGCCCTCCGGACCTTGATCGGCGCCAACCCTTATAAGACTTCCCATTTTGAGAAGTATAGCAGCCCAATGATATAACAAAAGATTGGGAACTGCCCAACCGCCTCTATCCTTCGGGAGCGTCATAAATTTTAATGCTCTCCGGGGACGACAGTTAGCCCAGAGAAATTTTGTGAACAGATAATTCATAGATATGAACCAGGAATTATTAATAGCCAGCGGAATCGCCCTAAAAATATATAAAATTTTCGGCAGAAAAACCATCTTGATGATATTACATCTACCGACCAGCGTCAATTTAAGATTATCTATTCGATTAAATTCTGCCTTAAACTTCGGGACCAATGGATCCAGATTCATTTCTGCAATTTTGGACACATCAACCCCGATTTCAATCCCAAGATACGTTGCTTTCTGCACAACCCGAGAGTCATTAATCTGAAGGCCCTTGCTAACAATGACAAGGGTTTTATTAGAATTTAGTCGATATCCTGAGATGTGCCCAAAAGCCTGTGCCTCTTTTTCAATTTCGTGCTAACGCACTAAGTGGATTGGGTGTCAAGATAGCGAGATCATCGGCATATGCCAGAATCTTCGTGCTCCCTCCTTTACTGTGTATAGCTAAGATGTTATTATTGTTTGCCAATTTTCGAATCAGAGGATCTATATATAAAGCGAACAATAGGGGGGAGCATGGGCACCCCTGACGTGTCCCCCGGCTGATTGACACTGGCCCTGACAAATCGCCCATAAGAGCGATCCTGGCCACCGGATTCTTATACATTACGGCCACAGCCTTGATGAAGCCCATGCCCAGCCCTCTACTCTCTAGTGTTGCCCATAAAAAAGGCCAGGAGACCCTATCAAAGGCTTTCTCCGCATCTAGCAGAATCAGCCCGATAGGGTCTCCTGTAATCCCTGCCTCATCAAAAAGAGCTATTACTCTCTGGACATGATCGATTGTACTCCTACCAGGGACGAATCCATGTTGGATAGATGAAACTAGATTCTTGATCACCCCTGCTAATCGATTGGCCAAAATCTTGGAATACACTTTTATGTCAGAGTTAATTAATGTTATTGGTCGGTAAGACCCAAGCTCTTTGACGGATTTCCCTTTTTAGGAAAAACCACTATATTGGCCGATCCCCATGACTCTGGTGCTCTTTGGCCAGCCTGGGCTCCAAGAAAAACCTCAACCATTAAATCCAAGAGACAGGGAGCCAATTTCTTGTAAAATTCACCCGGGATGAGATCGGTACCAGCCGCCTTCCCATTAGCCAGAGAGCTAATAACACTCACAATTTCCTCAGCTGTAATAGGTACCTCTAATGCTTCCCTTTCCTCGTTAGTTAATTTCTCCCCTGTGATGTTAGCCAGATAATCGTGAATTTCCTGGTTACTCCCAATAGATTCTTCCGTGTACAACTGTTGATAAAACCGCTGGAAGGCCCTACGAATATCAGAAGCCTCTAAGACCATCCCGAATTGAGGATCATCAATTGCAAGAATTGCCCCCTGTGTCACCCGTTGTCTAATACGGACTGCCAGCAAGTGTCCTCAAGCCGTCTCATCTTCATGCTTCAACACCCTGCGCATGCTCCGCAAGATCTTCAGATGGATCCCCACTGAAACCAGGAAGACCGTCACCCAGGCACTCGTCACCAGCCGACTGGACTATGGGAACACCCTCTACGCCGGAACCACAGCCAAACTTCAAAAAAGACTCCAGCGCATCCAGAACGCCTCCGCACGACTCATCCTGGACATCCCCCGACACAGCCACATCACCGGACACCTGAAAGACCTGCACTGGCTCCCCGTCAGCAAGAGAATCACGTTCAGACTCCTCACCCACGCACACAAGGCCCTCCACGACCTGGGCCCAAAGTACCTCAACGACCGCGTGACCTTCTACACGCCCACACGCCAGCTACGATCAACCAGCCACGCCCTCGCCACCGTACCACGCATCCGCAGAACCACCGCCGGAGGAAGATCCTTCTCCTACCTGGCAGCCAAGACCTGGAACTCCTCCCCACTCACCTTCGGCGAACCCAGGACCATCTCTCCTTCAGGAAGCAGCTCAAGACCTGGCTGTTCGAGCAGTAACTTACCCCCTCCCCCAGCGCCTTGAGACCCTCCCGAGTGAGTAGCGCGCTCTATAAATGCCGTGATTGATTGATTGATTGGTCCTACTCTCTCACTACACTCATACATTTTAGAACGCCAGGCAGTATACTTCCCCGCTGCCTTCTGAGTAGATATTTCCAATATCTTAGATTTAGCAAGAGCTACACATACTTGCGCCTGTCCCACATCACCCCCATTTAACACAGTTCCCACTAATTGTGTCTCTGTCTCTCCTAATTTAGTGTAAAGTTCCTGCATATGCAGTTTGCTAGCCTTCTGGGACTGCCATCCAAACCTGTTAGTCTCACCTCTTATCCCTGCTTTCAGGGCATCCCACACAATATCAACCCGGGCACTACCCCTATTTTCCAAGATAAATCTGGGAATCCACGCTCTCATATGCTCAATGTATCCCTGATCGTAGAGCAGTGCCCTATCAAATGTCCAACGTGGGACCTCGCTCCTTGAGGCTTGAAATGAAAACTCTAAAATTAGCGGGTTATGCTCTGACATAACCCGTGGGAGTCTAAAAATCTGGCACTTAGTCGAGAGACTCTGAGAAACAAAGAAATAATCGAGCCTAGCATGTGTCTGATGTGGGGCTGAAAAAAAGGTAAAACCCGGATCCTGAGGTTCTAGTGAAGCCCAAACATCCATTAGTCCATGAGTCTTACATACATTATATAAAGAATTAAAGACTTTGGGCTTACGACCCCTATATAGCCTAGGTCCCAATTTAATAGCATTGCCGCTCAGGTTTAAATTAAAATCACCACATAGAACTATTGGCAGTGGCCATGCGACCAGTTCCTGATCCAACCATATAAACACAGCAGGGTCATCAAACACAGAGCCATAAATTGAGCACAGCGTAAACAAGAGATTGTCTGCTTTGCACACCGTAATTGCCCATCTACCCAGATGATCTGCTTTAGAACGTGGAAAGCACAGGCTTTTCCCCTGCGAGCCATAATAGCTACCCCCTTAGTTCGAGTATCTTGAGTTGTAGAGGACACCAGCTGGTAGCCATCTAATTCCACAGCCTTTTGTCTCCCGGCTTCGATATGTGTCTCTTGGAGACATATTATATCTGCATTCAAATACTGGATATCAATATTAACTCTGCGCTTTTTAGGTAAAGAATTCAGCCCACAGATATTGATCGAAGCAATTCTAACTTTACCTCTTACCATTTTTAATAATTGAATTCCCTATAGTTCATTCTCTTTCTGCCAATACTCAAACCCTTGCAACTATTTCTACCCAATTGACCAGCCGGCCCCCAAGAACCCCCCAGAAACTCTCCCCTCCCACCCCACAATAAGGCAAGAAAGGTCCGAAGACCCTTGTGATGCCTTCTGCATGGATCTGCTTCCCACCACCACCCCTCACGCTCCCCCATGAAACCGCCATTTATTTATTTATTTTTTTTTCCCTACAAGACCAAAAAACAACTAGAAGATATTAACTAACATTACTGTCCAGGTACATCGTCCAGAAAAACCCAAAACATCCTACTGGGTGACCGCTGAAATCTCTCGTAAAAAATCTTGAGCTTGAACCTCAGAAGAAAAAACCCTGATGTTTCCTCGATAGATGACTTTGAGGCGAGCAGGGCTCAGCAAATAAACCTCACAGCCAACCTTCTGAAAGGGAGTGATAAGCTGGCGCAGCCTCCACCTCCTCTCAACCGTCGTGTGACAGAAGTCCGGCCTAACAAAAACGAATGCCCCTCAGCAGATCGCCTAGCTTCCGGGCGAGCCTTCTCAAAAATCGCCTGCCGTAACAAAAAATTGCCGAAAAAAATTAAAATGGCTCTGGGTTTATCATTCGTGTCGCTCAATCCCTTTTTTTGTCTGAGCATGAGAGGAAAGCGATGAACACGTTGTACTTCAGTATCCCAATCCCAATGTGCCAGCTCGGGAAAACCTCCTTTCAATAATCGAAGTACAAAGCCTCTAATGTCCTCCCCTTCCGCTTTTTCTGGAATACCTAGTAATCTAAGGTTATTACGCCTCTGGCGGTTCTCAAAGTCTTCCAACTTCCACATTACGTCCGTCATCCTGGATTCATTTGAAGAAATTTGTTGGGTCATACCCCCAACCCCAGACTCTAACGTCCCTACTTTCTCTTCCAATACTGTAGTTCTTTCCACAATTTCACTACAGGTTTTGGTTATTTTTCGAATAGCTCCTTGTAGCATCTTAGTCGCATGATGCGCCCTTTTGTGTTCCTGACGGGCTTCCGACTGTATCTGCTTAAGGGTTGAAAAAATCAGATCCATTGAGGGTGGAACCCCTGCTGCGGGTTTCAGTAAGATCTCGTCCTGCCCCTGATAGTCCGGTGTCCCTCCAAAATCACTGCCCATATGCGTAGTGGAATAGTCCCATTTCAGCTGCCCGGACTGGCTTTGATCTGAATCCGTAAGGGTTGCCTTCTGGATATTTCCCCTTTTTTTCTATTCCGCCGTGCCAAAGTGGGAAGACGTTTTTGCGTGCTAGGGTTGGATATTGAGCTATCTGACCCAACCTCCGAATCTTCTAGAATAGATATAGCATTGCTGCTACCAATAGACGGCTCAGAATCTTCATTTACTGAAAAAAATTTATCTCCCCCCTCCGGTGTCCCTATGGTCCCGCTCTGTAAGTAAGGAAGCCTAAAGGTCGAATTCTCGTTAGTGGGCAATTCCTGCCCCTCAGTCACCAAGCTCTCTGCCCCCGTACCTATCTCCAGTTGCTGTGGTTCTCCCAGGGGAGTATCTCCTTGTCCCGCACATGATATCTCTGAGGGTACTGAACCACTTGCACTTGCAAGTGAAGAAAAGTCCTCCATGCTTAGAGCCGCCCCTACTACAGACTCAGCCACATTCTCCTGGATCTTCATTCGGCCGGTGAACATTCCTGGAATCACCCGCTGCCTGTCAGGAACAGAGCCCGCCTCCTCATCTGCACGCAGACCTCCATCCCTCAGTCTGGAAGGGGCCGCCTCCATACTTCCTGCTGCCGCTGCCGCTACAGTTGCCACAGTTGCAGCGTCTCCTCCTCTCCTTGCGCTCGACACCCCTCGGGAGCCAGGAGGACCACGCCGAGTCCCGGCCACCCCTGTCCCACCGCTCGCCGCACCGGCATCACCTCGGTCCCTCTGAGGTTTAGAGAGCTTCGGCGGCATCCCAGCCCGCCAAGAACGCCAGCCGCTGCTGTCCGCCGCCAAAAGGAATCTCCAAGCCGCCCGAACCAGCGGGTAAGTAGTTCTTTCCGATTCTTCAGGCGCTCTCCTTAGTAATATCTTCCACTGATACCATAGGTAGAGAAAAGCCATTTAGGACATGTTTAACTAGCCCAACCCGGGAGTCATTGAAGGGTGGTGTATCGCAGAGCTTCACACAGCCGCCATCTTGCCCTCAACCAGAGAGTCCATTATTGAAGTCTGGGCATTTTTTGTTGTTTTCGTCTGCAAACAGGTCGATTTGCAGATGCCCCCCTCTTGAAAAATATCTTGTGTGACGTTGTCATGCAGAATCTAGTCGTGTGTTTTGGTGAAATTGCAACTGAGAGAGTCCGTCTGAGTATTCTGGACTCCTGGCAGATGAATAACTGAAATTGTCAAATTCCTTGTTATTAGCGACTTTCAGATGGCCTGCACCCCCAGAGAGACAGGGGGCAAGAACAAGTGCCCCTTTGCTTGTTGACAGTGCATCATGGTCGTGTTGTCCATTTGGATCAGGAGAGAGCTGGTCTGTAACGATGAGCAGAAGGACTTGAGGGCTAGATGGACCGCCCACAGCTCCAGCATGTTGATGTGATACTGCTGCTCCTTGTCTGACCACAGGCCCTGTGTTTGTAGAGAGCCCATGTGAGCACCCCATCCCTGGAGGGAAGCGTCTGTGATGAGACTTTGTGTAGGAGGGTCCTGGTGAAAGGGGACCCCTACCAGTAGATTTTGATGCTGAGACCACCATGGAAGAGACTGTCTCGCAGATTGTGAGAGAGTCAGCTTGTCCTCCCAATGGGCTGAGAACTGACTCCACTGGTCCTCCAGATTCTGTTGCAAAGGTCTCATGTGACGCCTGGCATGGTGGACAATGAAAATACACATGGCCATCGATCCCAGAAGAGACGCCATCTATCTGGCAGATGGGTGTGGAGGAGATTGGAACACTTCTGAGTGACTGAGGATAGTCTCTCCTCTGAAGGACACACTCTTACACCTTTGTGTCCAGAGTTGCACCCACGTAGTGTAGCTTTTGGGTTGGTGTTTGTATCGTTTTTTAGGTCGAGCCTAGCGCAGCGCGCATGCGCTGCTCTATGGGAGGCTTCTCATAAGCACTCCCAACTTCCTTGCAACTTTTCCGTGTGGATTTGTTTACACCCACACATTTGATTGGCCATTGCGTCTGGCTTTCACAAAGGAAAGCACACAAATGGCCAAAGGCGTGGGTATGTCCCGTCTTTTCTTTAAATGTTTACTCCCCTAGCCTATGTGTCTCGGGAGCGAGCGGAGTGAGCAGCGGACCGCAGTGTGCCATCTGCATTCCAGGCTGCATTCCAGGATCACGTTACAGTTCTCCAGCGTGAGCGCTTTCACTTTCGTGTCCGCGCGTTTACGATTTTCAGCAGGCAGACACAGCACACCTCCCCCACTTGCAAAAACAGTAAACTTATCTTCCTTCCTTTGATCCTCACCCGCCTTACACTTGCTCTCTCATCCTACTCAACATGAAATGCTGACAAACCTTAAGCAAATCACCAGTGACGGACTCTCCTGGGCCTGCCTCATTTGTTCACATTTGTAATTCTGCCAGGCTTCGGCTAAATCTGAATGGGCACGCTCTGTGTAGAAACCTGCCCGAGCTTCTGTAGCAGTGCCAGCAGCACTCCTAGCCGCTTTCTAGCATCATCAGACGACCAGCGGCTGGAGTCCATAAGGAACGAGGGGGTAGCGGAGCTGTCTCCCATTTAGTGTAAACCTTCCTAGGAGAATATACCACTGCTCCACACCAAATCAAAGCGGCCCTGCACGTTTGCTTCTGGCCAGAACTATCCGCTTGAAGGCGAAAACAGAAAGTGAAGAAGACCAGTGCAAACTGGCACTGCTCCTGCAGCAAACTCCATGTTAACACTCCGGCAATAACTCTTTGTAAAAGATTCCATGCGTGTATAATGAAGGCATGCATTGCACTCAGAGACAGAACATACTTGTGCCTAAAAGGTGCCCTTATGTCAGTCACTCCTTTATAAACACACAGGCATCATGAACTTTCTAAAGTGGCAATATGCAGCATACAATCAATGGATACTTATAAAAATAGTATTGGGAGAACCAACGTTTATTTGAAAAAATACTAAAAACAAATAGGTTAGGGGTATTTGATTAAAGATTTTTAAAAAACTCCATTTGTAGTTTGACAATTCTGTAGATGATAATGCCAGAATTACTACGCCGTAAATATGTTTCAGGGAGTGGCGGCAAGAAAAGAAATTGTATCCTAATTTCTACTCGCCTCAGTGAATGCGTTCCAGGCTGGCCTGGGATTATAGAAATAACCTGGTTAGATACATTGACTGTGAAACTGCCTTTTATAGAAAGGACACTTGTAGAAAGATGGGTGAATGGTGAATTCTAGGTACAGCAAGACTTGCATTGCTCCAACAGCAGTAGGTTGCTGCTAGGCGAGGAAGAGCAAAAGAAGATCCGCCGGAAATGCCTACACACTTACATACAAGAAAGCTAATGGTTAATAGCTTAAATAATTTACATTTTTGTGGTGACCAACCTAAACGTGGCAGCTACTGGCGGCTTCCAACAGAAAGAAGACTGAAGTAAACATTAAAGAACACTAAAGAACTGTTATATGACTGGAGGCTGCTAGACAGTGTCATGTCACAGCTGTAAATTTAACCGACAGATTTGGAAAAGTTTGGTTTGGCTGACTGCATATGTTTTGCTGTCCTTTAAATTTAAGCACGTGTAAAATGGCCGCTTCCAAATGAGTTAAATTCTTCCCCGGGAAAACATGAAGCCTTCGTTTGTGTGAACATCCATAGAGAATGAGGCAGAGTTTAAAAGGGTTTCCTATATTTAGAGGAAACATAAAAGTGGTGTAAAAATGTGAAACACAGGACCATGTTGGTGAAAGATGGAGTTATTTGCAGAATAGAAGTGTCTACATAAAAGGCCCATTTGGAGTTCTCAGCCTTCTAACATGACTTGAAAAGCAAATCCCTCTCACTCGGGTGCAGGCTATTGCTTTGTAATGATCAACAGACAGATGAGACAGAGGGCAAATGGCAGCATCTTAATCCTTTTCAGAACCGTGCAGGCTGCTTTAGGGTGGGGGCCACGAAGAAGGCCGGGCAGGGACAGTAATCCAATTTAGGACAAAGTTTGTAAAATCAAGCACAAGAAAAGGAGAAATGAAATTAAATGTATTTCTCCAAATTGACCACTTAAGCCAGCGACCACCAGGAGCACAATCCGAATTGTGTGAGACCAGATATCACCTCTGCAAAGATATGCCTTCTTTGTGCATATAATGACGCTGAACACATTAAATATCAGAGCTTAGAAATCATTTCACACTGTCAACAACAGACAAATGGTGCTTAATAGGACGGGTCACAAACAATAGAAGATGAACACATTGTGAAGCAACATAGAACACCAATAACAAAGTGCGGAGGTACAACAGAATAACAGAGAAGGCACAAACAACCCACCACTAAGCTAAAAATGGTCGCCAGTTTCTATGCTTCAAAATTCATGTTATGTTGCTTTACTGAATGCAACATACACTCTACATAATACCACTCAGTGCCACATAATTACACGCCACATAATTACACTCTACTCAATGCAACATAAATACACTCCACATAATACCACTCAGTACCACATAATTACACGCCACATAATTACACTCTACTCAATGCAACATAAATACACTCCACATAATACCACTCAGTACCACATAATCACACGTCACAATTAAACTCTATTCAATTCAACATAAATACACTCCACATAATACCACTCAGTGCCACATAATTACACACCACATAATTACACTCTACTCAATGCAACATAAATACACTCCACATAATACTACTCAGTACCACATAATTACACGTCACATAATTACACTCTATTCAATGCAACATACACTCCACATAACAACACTATGCCACATAATTACACTCTACTCAATGCAATATAAATACACTCCACATAATACCACTCAGTACCACATAATTACACACCACGTAATTACACTCTACTCAATGCAACATAAATACACTCCACATAATACCACTCAGTACCACATAATCACACGTCACAATTAAACTCTATTCAATGCAACATAAATACACTCCACATAATACCACTCAGTGCCACATAATTACACACCACATAATTACACTCTACTCAATGCAACATAAATACACTCCACATAATACCACTCAGTACCACATAATTACACGTCACATAATTACACTCTATTCAATGCAACATACACTCCACATAATAACACTATGCCACATAATTACACTCTACTCAATGCAACATAAATACACTCCACATAATACCACTCAGTGTGACAGTTACACGCCACATAATTACACTACTCATTGCAACATAAATACACTCCACATACCACTCAGTGCCACATAATTACACGTTACATAATTACACTCTACTCAATGTAACATAAATACACTCCATATAATACCAGTCAGTGCCACATAATTACACGTCCCATATTTACACTCTACTCAATGCAACATAAATACACTCAACATAATACCACTCAGTACCACATAATTACACGTCACATAATTACACTATTCAATGCAACATAAATAAACTCCACATAATACCACTGTGCCACATAATTACATGCCACATATTTACACTCTACTCAATGCAACATAAATACACTGCACATAATACCACTCAGTGCCACGTAATAACACGCCACATAATTACACTCTACTCAATGCAACATAAATACACTCCACATAATACCACTCAGTGCCGCATAATTACATGCCACATATTTACACTCTACTCAATGCAACATAAATACACTGCACATAATACCACTCAGTGCCACATAATTACACACCACATATTTACACTCTACTCAATGCAACATAAATACACTCAACATAATACCACTCAGTACCACATAATTACACGTCACATAATTACACTCTATTCAATGCAACATAAATACACTCCACATAATACCACTGTGCCACATAATTACACGTCACATAATTACACTCTACTCAATGCAACATAAATACACTCCACAAAATACCACTCAGTGCGACATAGTTACACGCCACATAATTACACTCTACTCAATGCAACATAAATAAACTCCACATACCACTCAGTACCACATAATTACACGTCACATAATTACACTATACTCAATGCAACATAAATACACTCCACATAATACCACTCAGTGCCACATAATTACACGCCACATAATTGCACTCTACTCAATGCAACATAAATACACTCCACATAAATGCACTCTATGCCACATACCACCAATCAACATAAAAGCACTCCACACCATGACACAATTTCACTAAGCATAATTTCACTCAACACCACAGTATCCAGGCCACACAATTCAACTCCACACATTTCCAATACACACCACATAATTACACACCAAACAACATATTTCAACTCCACAATCCACAACGTACCTACAATCCACACCATATAGTGGCACCACCTGAGCACCAAACATCAATCAATCAATCAATAAAGTCTTTATTTCGATTTACAAAATCATAAAAGACAGGAAACATCAGTAATTAAGAAAGAATTAGGAATATAATATACAATCATCCAACTTGTAAAAACCACATATATTTTACAAATAAGTTAAAATCATTGTTTAAAATAACAGGATTATAAAAATTAAAACACCTTTAAAAAGCCCTTATTTCGAGGTCTTGGACAAAAATTTATTTTGTCCAACAGGCCCATTCCGTACAATCTCAACCCTCAAGGTTAAAAATGTCAAAAATTAGTGTACCCTCATCTTGTTAGCACGGATAACCCACATCCAGCTCAAAAATTTTGCCACAGCTACCACTATAGAATCTTGAGTGTTTGTCCTTAGGATCCTTAAAGCATCTATAGCCAGTCTTGTGCCCAAATTCTTACAGATAGGTTTGAGCCATTTGGTCCTAGGTAAATCGTAGGCTGGGCATATGAACATAATGTGTGCTAGTGTCTCAGTTTGGGCCGGGCACGAAATACATTTATCATCCGTTGGCAAATGCCAACTACTAGTAAAAGCTCTTATTGGAAGTGTACCTACCCTGAACTGGTGATACAGTTTCCTGTCTATTGGCCTGGTAATAACATCCCAATATGTTTCAAACTTGGTCTCGTGCTTAATCTCCAAGAATTCTCTAGTCAGGGTAGGTCTCGTAATAGATGAGAACCGCATGGTTTTAACCATACTCCAGTAAGCTGCTTTGAAGTTCTTTTTAGATGGAAATAAAGCAGCAGCTGGGTCCTCCCACAGGGTGCTCATCCCCATATTAACCAGGGTGGTCTTGATGTTATTAAACCAGGGGATCTTGTGTAGACGGCCCAACCCCCGAACTTCAAGGAGAGCTTTAGCATACAGAGAAAGCTCAGGTGTGGTCCAGAGCCTTCTCCAGAATGCTACAGGTCTGTAGCGTGCCAAGTCCTCAATACTATAACAACCCAGGTCAAGATAAAGAGGCATAAGTGGGGTAGATTTCGGAAGGCCTAATAATATTCTAACAAATTTATTTTGGGCTAAAGTCAATGGTGTTAAATCCTCAAAGCCCCAAAGTTCAGCACCGTATAATATTGAGGTACTGATTTTTAGGTTGTAGATCTTAAGGGCGGGGGCTATGGGTTTAGTCTGAGAGAGCCTCTGCTCCTTTATCAATACACCGGCTAGTTGTGCATGTTTTAAGGCCAGCATGTCGATCTGGGGTTTCCATTGTAGTTTCCTACCTAGTGTTATGCCCAGATAGGTAAAAACATCGGTCTGTTCCAGGGGACATTGTTCATATACACTCTCGCGGTTATGGCTTTAGATTTGTGGAGCACCATGAACTTTGTTTTCTCCACATTTACCACTAGTTCATGGTCACGGCAGAACACCTCGAAACGGGACAGAGCAGCCTGCAAGCTCTGTCGTGTCTTGGATATTATCAAGGTGTCGTCCGCGAACATGAGAAAGGGTATTTTCATGCCCGCTAACACTGGAGCGTCTGTAGGATAGGTAGAAAAGTACTGTACAACCCTGTTTATATACAGTGAAAACAGGGTTGGGGCTAATACACACCCCTGGCGCACCCCCTTGGAAACCGGGAACCTCTCAGTAACATTTCCCTGCTTTCCCCATCGGACTTGTGCATAATTTAAATTATGCAATTTCATTAAAATAGCCAACAATTCCGGTGGCATCCCCATATCCACAAAAGCGCTCCACATTTTTGTGCGGGGGACTAAATCAAATGCGGATTTTAAATCAATGAAAGCCGCATAGATTGCACCCCTCCTATGATAACCACCCGCCAATAGATAAGCACAAATCTAAGAACCTGATCTAAAGTACTAGTGTGTGGACGAAACCCCGCCTGAAAAGGTGTCAGAATTTCTGTTTCGTCTATCCAGGCCTGTAATCTGCCAAGAACTAGCCTGGCCACAATCTTCTGGATGGAATCGATAAGACTAATTGGCCGGTAGTTACCTGGTAGTGAGCGATCACCCTTTTTGTAGATAGGTATGATTTCGGCACCTAACCATGTTTCAGGAATGGAAGCACCGCTAGCTATGGCGTTTGCCAATAACCTAATGTAAGATACCCAATAGTCCTTGCCATGGACAAACAAATCTGCGGGTATACGATCTGGGCCGGGGGCCCTGCCTCTCGGGATCGTTTTTAGCACTGATTCAACCTCTAAACTAGTAAAACACAGGGTAGTTATTGGAGTAGGCCATGGCGGTAAATCATCACTGCCATTAGTGGCAGAGAATTGAGCCTCATAATGTAGAACCCATTGTTCAGGGGCAACATAATTAGTGGGTGTCTGATTTAATTCTCCACTGCCCCATTTAACAAGCTTCCAAAATTGGATCATATTTTTCTCCTTACTGGCAGAGACCAAATCTTGCCAGCGGTTCTCATCCCATTCCTTCTTCGCTTGTTGCTGGGCTTTCTTATACCTTACTCTAGCCTTTTTAATGTCGCCCACAACTTTGAGTCTAATAGCCCTGGATAAAATCTTGTAGGCCTGTCTGCATGTGCTATTGTACCAGGAAGCCGCCTTTGCATAAGATTTTTTACTTAGTTGACTAGGTTTGATAAAAAAATATTTCAATTGTTTAAACAGGTCGTTGTGAACCTGGGGGATAATAGAATTAATGTCCTTCTGAGAATCACAGTTAAGAAGGGAGGCGGTCGAACAAGCCACCAATTCCTTCATTTCTTCCAGGGCACCCTCGTTTTCAATAACCCTAACCCATTGAACTCTCCTCAAATCGTTAGTGAGCATGGCCTCTGCTGTTACATATTCAACTACCCTGATATTTGGATTTGAAAAGGTCGAAGCATACAATTGTAAGACCAACGGATTGTGATCACTTTCGGTCCGCTCCTGCACTTTCATATCCACAAGAAATGGCCAGTATTCTACATTCAGAAGGATATAGTCTATGCGACTACTACGAAGGCCATTATCGAAGGTAGAAGCTCCTATCCTATCCGACTGCGTCCAACCATTAACTGCCCTTAGTCCCTTTTCCAGACACAACCCTTTTAACTGTAGTACAGCCTCTGTCCATTTGTTAATAGGACATAATTCCAATTGCGGGATATTCCACTGTGCATCCTCCTCTGCGCTAAGGTTTCCATCTTCGTGGTCCAGTGGCTCGAAACAACAGTTAAAATCGCCTGCAATTATCAAGTTACAGTTGCCCCTTGAACTTTCCAAATATGTATCAAGGGCAGTAACCACACTTGATCCCCTACCCCCCGGCTGACCTCTTGCATATACGTTGACAATCAGGACATCAGGTCCATGCTCCCCAGCAATCCGTATGGCCATGATGTCCGGACTATCGTTGAATACTTCCTTTACCAAAATGCCCGCTTGCTGTCTAACCCAACAAGTCAACCCACCTATAGGTCTCCCTCTCTGTCCTCCCAAGGCGGCCTTCGAGAAGTTCAAAAAACCTGGGTGATAAATTTTATCCAATGACCAAGTCTCCTGGAATATCCAGACATCATGACTGTCGATGTAAGTTGACCACTCTGTTGAGATGGTTTTAGAAGATAGACCTGCGATGTTCCAGGAGACTATAGACATATGTGTTTTTGGGTGCCCCTGGGTGGCGTTACCGCTATTTGCTTCGGGGCCAATTGCGTAATCGTTTTCCACAGTTACCAAACTAGAAGTACTTGGTGGAATGAGAGATCTTGCAAAAAGTGTATGGGATGATATGTTCTTATCCACCCCAGTTATAAGTTTCGTCTGGGATTTATACACACCCCTACAGTGACAACGCTGTTAGCTTGAATGGCCTTACTTCTGGTCGCAGATGCAAATGCAGATGTTACACTAGGGTCAGGAATACACAGTCCTAGGGTAGACCCTCTCTGACCCATAGATACTGGTGTTCCAATTAGAGGAGGGTTTGTTGTATTGCCTAGTCAATCTATATCCTCTAAGGAAGAGAAAATTTCGAATCGATTTCTTGTGGTCACCGGTCGATCATGTTGACTATATGGTCTAATTAACCCCCTCATCTCGCTGCACCCAGGGGTGCTGGGTGGTTGGTAAAAGAACCCCAATGGAAGGATGTTAATGTCATCCTCCTTAGTGAAGCGATTACCCGCCCTCTCTAGTATGTGCTGAACCAGTCTTGGTGACCTAAAACTTAGTACTACACAATCGCCAAGTGAAGACTTGCGGGATTGCCCAACCCATGGAACTCTACGAACCATTTTAAATTCTGAAAAAAGATGGTCCTTTAGGCCGATCCTGTTACCCAGCATGTATAAAGCCTTGTTTCGTAGTGTTGACCAGTGCTCCTGTGCATTAGATGGAAGCACAGGAACATTGACCAAAACAACTGTGTAGGGAGTGGATTCCGGAGGGAGATGAAGGGAAGTGTGATAGTTCTCTGCACTGCCAGCATGGTGCTCGGGAAATCGTCCGCTAGACCCACTCTTTCCTTGATGCGAGATTGATGGCAACAGCATTCCTACCTGCGGGGCGTTAACGGGTTTGGTGGCCTCCAAAGTTGTTACTAATGGCTTAGCTGTGGATGGTAGAGAACAACATGCGTTTTCTAGGGATCCCTTTGGTACTGATATGTTTCTCCTCACCGGTTGGGTTGTAGACCCAACATACGTCGACCCATTAGCATTATCAGGGGGCTACTAAAAAGCCCTGCTCTATTTTGCTAAGTCTATCTTCGATCTGGGTCAACTTCTTAAGCAAGGGGTCAATCATAGTTTCCAATTTCAGTTCTATCTGTGAACAGAACTCATCCATATTAAACACTGGCGGTAGGTGGACGGCACTGGTAGGGGAGCTTATATTGATAATTGCCTTATCTTTGAGCTGTTGACTCCCATTATTTCCATTGCCTTTTGCAACTACCTTACGTTTTACTACCCTAGGAGATGGGGGAGTTGGCTTCAATGCACCACGGCCTTTCCTTTTTTTCGAAGGTGGTTCGCTACCTACGGCCCCAATGAGCTTCTTACCCCTGGTGATAACCATGGACGTATTAATAGAACAGTCCAGGTTAGGAGGAGTAGGTGCTATAAGTGGCACTGGTTCCAGTTGTATCGTCGGAGACTGGCTGGGATGCAATACCAAGTCATTGGTGCAGCTTGTCAGCAATTGGGGGGGGTGGCCTATAGAGCTCTGTGAGCAACGAGATGTTTGAGGCTCGAGTGACAACCTGCGCTCAGTGATTTGGATCTCATGCATTAACGCTGACTCTGCCCTAGATAGAAAGGCGTCGGGCGTACCCACAACCCCTGCTCCCACCTTCCGTTTACTCATGTTGCTAAACCCTGACCTCCAAATGACACACTTCTAACAATATACCGTTATACCCCACGGTGGCTTACTGTACAGACGTTAGAGAAGTGGCCCAGCCCAGCCTCTTCCAGTCACTGACGGGCAAGGACGGGCCCGCCCTTGGCCCGGGCTTGGCCCGGGCGCAGCCCGCGCGCGTCCCGCGCTGCGGGTGTCACCAGCGCCTTTTAGCGAGTGTCTGTGGCGTGGCTCCTCCCTCCTGGGAGAGCTCGGGGTTCTGGTCAGTGAAGTCCGGCGGTCAGAGGCAGTAGCAGCGTCCCGCGCTGCGGGTGTCACCAGCGCCTTTTAGCGAGTGTCTGTGGCGTGGCTCCTCCCTCCTGGGAGAGCTCGGGGTTCTGGTCAGTGAAGTCCGGCGGTCAGAGGCAGTAGCAGCGTCCCGCGCTGCGGGTGTCACCAGCGCCTTTTAGCGAGTGTCTGTGGCGTGGCTCCTCCCTCCTGAGAGAGCTCGGGGTTCTGGTCAGTGAAGTCCGGCGGTCAGAGGCAGTAGCGGTGTCCCGCGCTGCGGGTGTCACCAGCGCCTTTTAGCGAGTGTCTGTGGCGTGGCTCCTCCCTCCTGGGAGAGCTCGGGGTTCTGGTCAGTGAAGTCCGGCGGTCAGAGGCAGTAGCAGCGTCCCGCGCTGCGGGTGTCACCAGCGCCTTTTAGCGAGTGTCTGTGGCGTGGCTCCTCCCTCCTGAGAGAGCTCGGGGTTCTGGTCAGTGAAGTCCGGCGGTCAGAGGCAGTAGCGGTGTCATTCATTCACCACCACCATTTTGCATCAGCGCACCACCTAAGCATCACCTAATCATCACCTAAACATCACTTCAGTTTGCCCTCGGAATCTGGCATCTGTTGATTCTCCCCTAGTATCCGTCCGCTGCTCGTGTTCTAATTAAATTACTGTTTTGCAACCTCCACTCACCCGTTATTTATGTCCCGCTCCCCCATAACAAAAAAAATTATAACAAACAAGTATGAGAACAGGCAGGAAGAAGTTGCCAGCAGTGCAAGTACAAAAAAACTAGAAGACATTTATTATGTTAAAATCTTTTTTTAATCAGGTTGTTCATTTGTATATAATGTCGTCTTGGTTTGTATAAAGGTAACAAAAATGCTTATCACTTTTTATTATAACTTTTCAACATGATGCACAGCAGCCACAATGCTCTGCAACATAGCCAAAAGTTCTGGCTAAACACATAAGGTCCCAAAGGCAAGACCTATTGGCTATGCCAATGCTTGTTTTAAATTGATCGGGATACCTAGATATTGGAGGGTCTCGATGCAGTTCTGATCATTTCTTTCAGTTTGATCTGGGGAGGAGCTTTTTACACAAGCCATTCGTCTAAGTATGGGTAGATTAACATTCTCCTCCTTCTTAAGGATGTGCTAATTTCTCACCAAGGCCACTCCTCTTTGGGAATCCCAACAACTAGGTGCAATGGAAATCAGAAAGGGCTTTGACAAATGGGACTTAATCGGAATCTCACGACTGGGGGACTTACACACTGGGGTATATAGTATCGTTCGAACAGTTACAGAAAACACAAACTGGCCCAAACGGAGTACTTTCATTATCTACAGATCCGACATGTTATACAGACAGACAGCGGTGCCCCGAGGGTCAGACCTGCCGGAATCATCGCCATTGAAATGTAGACTGCTCGAAGAACACTTAACACGAAGAGCAATCTCGCTCACATACCAAAGACTCATTAACAATTTACCCGACACTCTTACATCCCTTAGGGACCGTTGGGGACCGGACATTACAGACTTACAAGACGAAGACTGACCCGAAGCTCTGGCCTCCCCGAGAGAAGTGGCCATCAGGGCCCGCTTCATACTGGTCTAGCTCAAAATCCTACACAGAGCCTACATCTCCTGTGTTACGCTTGTGAAAATGGGTAGAAGGACAGATGCAACCTGTAACAGAAAGTGTGGGGAGGAGGGATCGTTTTACCACATACTATGGGCATGTCCAGGGGTTCAGGACTACTGGCTGGCGGTAGTATTGTGTATGTCTAGAATAGTGGGAGAAGAGCTAACACTCTCGCCCAAACTGTGCCTCCTAAATGTGTAGGAGGATACAAACCTGGGACGGACGGATCAAACCTGGGCTACCCTAGGTCTAATGTTAGCGAAACGTAACATAGCCCGTCACTGGGGGGCTGACACCCCACCAACGCTTCGGGACTGGAAGAGAGATATGGACTGGTGTATGATGGCGGAAAAGTCAGTCTGTGAAAAGAGGGTGCCCAAGAAAATGGGGGGAAATTTGGGGCAAATGAAATGAATATAGAGTCCGTGCACGGCCCCAGTGGGAGAGACAATACATTCCCTGATACATTAAGTGACCGATTGAATGTAATACTAGAGTGTGTGAGGGCGAATAATGTCGGGCCAGAAGTTGATTAACAATGGCCAACCTATGACTCAATGTAACAATCCTTGGTCGTGATTTTAACAACTGTAATGTATGGTGTGTTTAATGCTCTGTTACAGTAAAAAAAAAAAAAAAAAAAAAAGGATGTGCTAATTTCATGCCAAATGGTAGCACCTTGTACTGGTAATGTTTAGATGCCACTTGGAATCACAGAAACTTCCAGTGTTTCGTAGTGACTGGGATGTGGAAGTAGGCATCCTGAAGATCAATGGAACACATCCAGTCCCCCTGATGGAGTTGGGGGTAGATCTGGTGAAGAGCAAGAATCCTGAATTTTTCTTTGCGTATGAACTTTTTTTAGCAGTCGTAAGTCCAGAATGGGTCTGAATTCTCGGTTTGGTCCTTTTTTCCTTACCAGGAAATAGCAAAAGTATATTTCTAGCCCCCTTTGGGAGCGTGGGACCTCCTCTATAGCCTCCTTTTGAAGCAGACTGGTGACTTCGCTCTGTAGGAGGGCTCGCTGGTGACATGAGGTGTTTGAAGGTGGGACAGCAGGAGGAGACTTGAACCATTGAGAGTAACCATTTTGCACAATATTCAAGACCCAGTTGTCGCTTGTGATGGATCGCCAATCGCCCAGGTGTCTGGTGATACTTCCCCCCCACCGGAGTCGGTAACAGAGACGGGGGAAGCAATTGCTCATTGTTTGGCTGGCGTTTTGGAGGGTGCCGGTTGACAATTAGCTTCTCTTCCCCAAGCTGGTCTGCGGGGATGATAATGAGACTGAGCTTGTTGTTGGTGTGGCGGGGCCCAGTGAGGGGCTTGAACTCTCTTGTTCATAGGGTCGTCTATCATAGGGCCTGTATCTACAACGGAAGTCCTTCCGCTTTTCGAGACCCACAGCTTTGAGCGTATCAAGCTCTGTCTTCATTTTGGCCATTTCGTTGTTTATGTGAGAGCCAAAGAGAAAATTTCCAGTGAACGGAAGGTTAAGAATCCGCTGCTGTGCCTCTGGATTAAGGCCTGTAAGGCGAAGCCATGATGATCGTCTGGTGCAGATTCCGTGAGAATGCCCATGTGCAGCCAAGTCGGATGCGTCCGGAGCTGCACTAATGACTTGGTTGGAGACAAGGCCCCCTTCCTGTAGGATCTTTTTGAAGTTCTGCCTGTCTTCCTTAAGTAATTTGTCTGTAAACCTGGACAGAGTCCTAGAGAGACCTGTCATATCTCCCTAGCAAGGCAGATGCGCTAGCTACCTTCATAAAAGAAGTGGATTACCACAAATTTTTTCCCAATGCGGAAATCTGCTTGCTGTCTTTATCCGGGGGAACCGATGAGTAGGCAGCGACAGAGTGCGTCTTCCTGGCGGCAGCTATATTGACTGACTCTGGTGGTGGGGCCGTTCTCAGGAATAACGGGTCCTGGTCTGGAGCCTTATATTTCTTAAAGATCTGCGCTGGAGGCGCTTGTAGGGAGGCTGGAGTGAGAAACAGGTCCATTGCTGGCTCGAGCAGTCCTGGGACCAGAGGAATCAGTAGTCTCGATGCTGCCCTACGGTGTAAACTCTCAAAGATGACGGATGACGATGTTGTGGGTGCTGGGATATCAATGTTCAACTTAGCAGCACCCCTAACCAACACGTCATTAAATGTTGTTAGGTCATCTATCAGGGAGACTCTTGCCGGAGGAGTGGCCGTTATTGTGGGCAAGTAGTCCCTCACTGAGGACCTAGATGTGTTAGACCAGGTGGGTAACTTTGTCTACGATGTCGTGACCGGGAGTGGCGCGAACTCTGAGATCCTGAGGTGGATCTGGTCCCTGTTGTCCTTGACCTTGGCTTACTCCTAAGGGGCATCCTGGATCTCCTTGGGGATCTAGGCGCAGAGAAACTTTGTCCCAGAGGAGCAGCCAGAAAGAAGGCCGGTGGTGTAGATAGCCTTGGTGATGGTGACTGCGGCGTAGCCGTAGACAGAGTATGTTCGTGAATATTCTGAGTCCGGGTTCTGTTGCATAGGCTTTGTTTGTAGGTTTTCCAGCCATCGTGGAGAGACGTTGAGTGGGGCCTCCGGTTGGGTTGGTAAAACCTGGATTTCCAAGGAAATGAAACGTCCTGGTGTCAAAGGTACAGCCTTTACTGGCGAGTGTGACCTGACCTTCAACGTTTGGAAGATGAGCGCCTCTTGTTTGCCAGAGGTCTCGACGTCGACGGAGTGTGCCGCCTCAACATCGAAGGTGCAGTGCACATCGGAGACTGCCTCAACATGGTCCCTGTTGAATGCGGCTTCCCCGTCGAGCGGTGTGCTGACGCAGATGGAGGCGAGAGTGGCGATGTATGCCTCGACGTCGAGTGGCTATGTTGCTTTGATGCTGACAGGGTCCTTGGTGCCGATGCGTGCCTTGACACTAAGTGGTGCTCTGGCGTCGATGAAGGCTTTGCCGGTGACACATGCTTCACCGTCAGGTGACGATGTTTAGACGTTAAAGGAGGTCTTGTAGGAGATGTGTGCCTCGGCGTTGAATGAAGCTTTGACGCCAACAGAGGTCTTACCGGCGATGAGTGCCTTGATGTCGAGCGACGGCTCTGGGAAGGCACTTTCGACATCAATTCCAATGCCAACGGTGAGCAGACCGGGATCTGGCCCGATTTTGACGCCCTACCTCTCAACGTTGATCTCGATCGCCATTTTTTTGCCTCTCAGGAGATCTTTCTCTAGGAGCTTTCTTAGAGTGAGAGGAGGGCTCTTTGGTGGCAGATGGGGACCCTCCAAGGCCTCTTCAAGACCATGTTTTTCCTCTCTCCTGCAGCCCATGCAGGCAGATCTTTTCTCTGTCCCTCAGAGTTCTTCTGGACAGCTTCTGGCAATGATGACACTTTTCAATAAGATGTGTCTCAGGGAGACAGACTATACAGGCTGAATAAGGGTCAGTCTGCGCCTTCTTTTTGCCACAAGAAGGGCACTTCACAAACAGTGAAGGCATGGTTTGACAGGAAAAAATACATTTTTCTGTCAAAAAGTAGGTATTTTACCCTCTGTAGTGGAAAAAACATAGAATTAGATCAAAAACAGGAGTTTTTTAAGAGAATATTTTGACAAAAGCCAAAAAATAGGAGAGCTCAGTGCTCCAGGATTCTAGCAGTAGGAGCCGGAATAAAGATCTAACTTAACTGTCACCTTTAGGGCATGATGGGATACAGGAGGTCCTGGAGGCCTTAAAGGCACAGTGCCAGTAATTACTGGTTATGCTTTAAATGCAGCCTATTGGCTAACAATGCCTTTTTTTACTCTTGCAGTTTTCTTTTCAATAATGGCTGTGTTTGCACTTTCTGCTCTCTTTTTCTGATTTACAGAAATGCTTAAGAATGGTGAGAGGTTTACTAAATGAAAACTTAATCTAAGTGGGGCATTTTTAGCCCTCACTATAGGCAGCATATATATATGCAGCCTGGGTGACTTCAACTTACACTGGAACGATCCCAAGGATCCTCATGTCAACGCCATCAAAGACCTCCTGGCCGATCAAGCCCTGTCCCAAGCCTGCTCACTCCCAACTCACTCGAAAGGGGCCACTCTTGACTGGATCATCTCCAAAGAATCAACAGTCAAGCTTATCTCTATAGACCCTTGCGACTGGTCTGACCATCACGCCATTTCCTTCCTACTACCTGGCACCCACAAGTCAAAGGCACCGCAACCGGTGATTCCAAAACGCTGGATCAGAGACACCAAGAACCTGGACCATAGGGAACTGGAGGCGCGCTGCAAATCTGACCCACCCCCCTCGCATATCACAACGGTCAGTGACCTCAACGATCACTACTCTGCGACCATATCGATCATTCTGGATGACCTAGCCCCACTAAAACTGAAAAGAACCCAAATCAAAGACAGAAACCCTTGGTTCACTGGACCCCTCAACAACGAGAGGAGATCCCTACGACAATCTGAAAGAATCTGGCGACAGCACCCCTCTGCCGCACATCTAAAACTTCTCCGCCAGGCCAGAAATTCATACAACAGGAACATCCTCAACTCAAAAAAATAATTCTTCAGATCGGAACTGGGGAATGCAAAGAACAGACCCCGCAAGCTCTTCGAGCTGGTCAAACATCAATCTAATAAACTGGCCAAATCAGCGGAAGAAACCCCAAAGACTCTAATATCATCCGAGGAACTCTCCGCTTTCTTCGCTGACAAAATCACAGCCTTAGGTAAGGAATTCAGTTCCGCCACATACTCGCAACCCCTTCCTGACCTGCCTCCATCCTCCGCGCTGCCTCCACAGGCTTCACCTAAAAATCAAGCTCACTGGACCGACTTCAAACTCTATGACGAAGATTCCGTCTCTAAAATCCTATCTACTTTAAACCCGAACAACCATTTTAATGACCCGCTCCCCTCCAACTGCCTAGCTGCTGCCGCTCGAGCCATTATTCCTAGCTGGACTGCAATAATTAACGCCTCCCTCCGGCAGGGATCGATTCCCGACTCTCTGAAAGCCGGGCAAGTCCTCCCCATCTTGAAAAAGCCGTCGCTGGATCCAGCTTCCCCTGACAACTTCAGGCCTATCTCCAACATCCCCCTATTAGCCAAAGTGCTGGAGAAGCGTGTACAACAGCAGCTAAGTCAACATATCAACAACTTCCACCTACTCGACGACCTCCAATCCGGGTTCAGACCTGGGCACAGCACTGAAACCACCATGCTTCACATCGTTGATGATGCCCTCCAAGCCCTTGACCAAGGCAAAACCTGTCTCCTAATCCTCCTTGACCTATCCTCGGCCTTCGACACGGTCAACCATGAAAACTTACTCGAATGCCTCAAACTCAGGATGGGTTTGGATGGCTCTGTGCTAGAATGGTTCAGGTCCTTCCTCCAAAACCGATCACAGAGATTCCTAATTAACGGCAACCTATCTGCTCCCTCTCCGGTCACGGTTGGAGTCCCTCAAGGATCAACCCTGTCCCCCACCCTCCAACCTTTACCTTGAACCGCTTACCGAAATACTGCGCACTGCGAATATCTCCTACCATATGCACGCTGACGACACTCAGATCTACATCAAAACCTTATCGCTCGAGGAGATCCTCTCCCTGAACGAAGCCCTGAAACTGACTGTCCAATGGCTCGCCTCCAATCAACTCAAACTCAACGCAAAGAAAACCGAATTTCTCCTAATTTCCCCTCCAAAAACCAACCCAGAGATCCAAATATGGATTAAGGCTATCACAGCCTTAAATTGCCCACCGACCATCGTGGACTCGGCCAAATCCCTGGGTATTACCCTTGACTGCAACCTGAACATGCGGGACCACATCAACTCGATGGCCAAAGCAAGCTAGATTCCACCTGAGTTACCTAAGGAAACTGAAACCCTTTCTCGATGCTCCCGAACTAAAAATGGCAGTCCAAGCACTAGTCATCTCTAGACTGGAATATGGCTGCTCTACCCTCTCGGGTTTACCCAAGATCTCCCTGGCACCATTAAAAGCCTGCCTCAACGCGGCCGCCAGACTGCTTACCGGCACAAGGAAATTCGACCACATTTCTCCACACCTGAAAGCTCTGAATTGGCTTCCTCTCGAGGCAAGAATACAGCTTAAACTTGCTTGCATTACACACAAGGCTTTATACTCAAACTCCCCCGCATATCTTGCACAGAAACTTGTGGTTTCCGGAGGTACCAGAAACTCTCGGTCAGCCAGAGACCTATTGCTCCAGCCTGCACGTTTTCGGAAAAAAAAACCCTACAATCGGGCCTTCACTGGGGCCGCTCCAAGAATATAAAACTCTCTCCCACCCGCCATCAGAAGAATCCCTTCTTTTGCTCGCTTCAAAAAGGATGCCAAAACCTTCCTTATGGGCAAATTCCTCCTTTAAATTCTGCCTTCAAACACCTTTGAGACCCTGATCTACTTCCGACTATTGCCTCCCTCGGATTACCCAGTCACCCCACTAAGATACCGGGGGCCTTGTCTTGAGTATTTGTAATTGTAAAATATACATACGTGTCCCTCTATCCCCCATGTAACCTGCAATGGGGCCCTGTCTTGAGAAATTGTAACTGTATACTGTTCATACGTGCCCTTCTATCCCCCTATGTACCCAGCACCCCCCCCCCTCTTAATCAATTGTTTATTCCTGTGATTCCAAGCCTTTTTGTACATTGCTATGATTCCTGTAAAGCGCTCCGATACCCTAACGGGTCAAGTTCGCGCTCTATAAAACACAAAATAAATAAATATATATGTATATATGTAAATATATATATGTAAATATATAGGTCTCTAAAAGCACTAAGTACATTAATGATGTTATACATGCATATACACCCACACATATATATATATATATATATACACACACACACATATATATATATATATATATATATATATACACACACACATATATATATATATATATACACATACACATAAATCACATATATATATATATATAAACACATGCATATATACATACACACATACATATACACACACATACACACATATATGTATATACACATACACACATATATGTATATACACATACACACACACATATATAGACACACACATACATATATATTTTTTCTTCCTAAAATATGTGCTCTGGGATCCCCGAGCATGGTGGGAATATTCAGTGCTTATGACTATTGATAAGGACCCCCTGTAAGAGAAAACTGGTTTACACCTGTTAGGCATATCCGATTTACTTGTAAGTCTCTTGTAAAGTGGTATACCATATACCCAGGGCCTGTAAATTACATGCTACTAGTGGGCCTGAAGCACTGATTGTGCCACCACACAAGTAGCCTTTCAAACCTGTCTCAGGCCTGTCATTGCAAGGCCTGTGTGTGCAGTTTACGGCCACTTCGACTTGGCATTTAAAACTACTTACCAAGCTTAAAACTCCCCTTTTGTTACACATAAATCAACCCTAAGGTAGGCCCTAGGAAGCCCTCAGGGCAGGGTGCTGTGTAAATAAAAGTTAGGACATGTACCGCTATGTTTTGCATGTCCTGGTAGTGACAAACAGCCTACTTCGTTTATCACTACTGTGAGGCCTACTCCTCGCATAGGTTAGCATGGGGAATTCCTTAATACTTTTTTAAGCTGTAATTCCGGATAAGAGAAGAGTAGCTTTTTCATGTTTCATATGTTTGGAATGGTAATGACAAATTCTTCTTACTGGTGAAGTTGGATTTGGCATTACTATTTTAGAAATGCCACTTTTAGAAAGTAGACATTTCTCTGTGCTTATAACTCTGTGTTTTGCAGCCTGTCTCCAATACACTTCTGGGTTGGGTGACGGGTACACTTTGTGCATTCCTTCTAGAAAGCAACAACACAGGAAGGATAGGTTTGTCCGAGTACCCATCTTCATTTATCTGCATTCTGATGGCCTTGCCTGGGCAGGATGAATGGGAGGGGCTAACACTTCACTTGAATAGGCTGTGTCCTGTCTTTACAAAAAGGACTGATTACCCCTACGGATAGCCTGGTAGGCAGGACTGGGTTGAAAGGGATACTTGTGTACTTCAGAGAGCTTTTTGAAGGCACCCCCCCCCCTCCCTACAT
The DNA here is from genome assembly GCA_963921515.1 of Calotriton arnoldi. NCBI lineage: Eukaryota > Metazoa > Chordata > Amphibia > Caudata > Salamandridae > Calotriton > Calotriton arnoldi. Next base: position 2,196,721 of record CAWUFW010002037.1, read on the forward strand.
CAAAGGCACTTTTGAGTATAAGTACTGGGTCTCTGACCCCCTAAAATCAGACAATTCTGGATCTTGAACAAACTCTGTCAGAAGGACTGCTGTGCTGCTTAAAGGGCTCATCTTTGGACTGAAGACTTGGAAGGCCTGCTTTTCTCTGTTACCCTGATGCTCTCTGACTTAGCTGAAGGAGAGCTGGACTCTGCCTTCATTCCAAGGGATCTCCAAGGGCTTGTTGGTGTGCCTCCTGTTGCTTGAGACTCAGGGATATCAAAGTCTCTACCCCTGCTCCTGGCTCACTGAAAGTGGCCCAGAAAATGCAACATGAATTTTGATGCATCTCCTGCCTGTGTGTAACAGAACCAGCGCATCGACCAGGTTCCGGGAGAAAAAGCGGCGCATCGCATCAGAACCAGCGATTTGCCTCCAGAGATTGACGCATCGAACGGCGCACCACTGCTGCTGCAGCTTGCGAAGATCAGTGCATCCCCTCGACTGCGTGGCGGAATCCGACACATCACTCATTGCCTCTTGACTCCAGCACCCGTCTTCGGTACTGACACATTGCCGTCACTGCGTTGAGAAGATCGACGCATCTCCTTATTTGCGACCAGGAGAGATACTTTGTTCACCGTGGCCTGAATGGGTCCTGTAGCTGGCAGGCGCTCCATCGAGGTCGGCCCGAATTTTGACTTTGCCCCGGTCCAGTGCGACCTAAAGTAACCTTTTTAGCGCTACTTGCTTCTAAGCGCATTACTGCATTTATTCATTTAAAATTCAATTTCTCAACTTCCATACATTGGATTTTTGTCCTTTTGGTCTTGTTTTGTTTATAATATATTAATCTATTTTTATATACCTGTGTGAAGTCTTTTTGTGGTGTATTCATTGTGTTACTGTGTGTATGTTGAAGAAATACTTTACACATTGCCTCTTTAGATAAGCCTGACTGCTCAGTGCCAAGCTAGCAGAGGGTGAGCACAAGTGATCTTTTAGTGTGTATCTAGCTTACCTTGACAAAAGCAGTAGTTCCTACCTCGCTAGGGTGCATACCTCAGCCAACCAGGTATCCCATTTCTAACATCCCCATTCAGCTGAAGACAGCTACCACTCTTCCAGCCAGCAACAGACGAGAGACTGCTCCTCAGTGCCCAGAGGTATTACCCTCGTCTGGCCCGGAGATAATGAGATGACCAGCTGATTGTCATCAGAAAAAGGAGACTAGAGTAAAGCAAAAAGATTGCACAATGTCGGCTAAATGGCAGACATGGATTTTGTAACTCTGATTTTGGAAGATAGAGCAAGTATAGAAGTATCAAATCTTCCTGAACAGCAATGGGCTCATGACCACTGTTATGACACCAGATGCAAAATCTTTTCCATTTTAATGCATGCCAGGGTCTTGTGGAAGGTCATTTTGTTTATTTTAGTATATTCATACAGTCACTAGGTAAATTTAGATGTCCATATTGTCTGATTTCAGGAGCCATGCAGCCAAATTCAATGACCGAAAGCTCAGGTGTTGGATTTGGCCCTGAAGTCTGGTCAAAATATCCAGTCTGCATAACAATTATTTGTGGTGCAACAGAGACGGTTGAAGATGGTCAGGACTAAGTGCACCCCTTGGATGAAGTGTCTCCAACATGACAGGCACTTATGGTTGGAAAGTCTCCAATGTAATGTGTGATTTTGCTGATCCTCTTGCCAGAACATTCTGGAATGTTAAAATGTCATCTGTTGGGGATACTCTAGTAGGAGAAAGAGAAGTTGGAGTATAAGAGGAGTCTGATGAAAATTTATAAGGAGATTGAGAGCATGAGTGTGAGCTCTTTCTTCTGGTGAGAAGCAAATTCAAAGGTGATGTAGGAGAGGAGGGTGTCCACTTTCTCAAAGGAGACATGGACATTGCCTTCGAGATCTTCTTCACTGGAGAAAAATACAGAGTCTCTAGAGGTATTTGAAATGGATCTTCAAATGGGTTCATTGGTCTTATCGTGCGATAAGACAATGGGGCCGGGGAAGTATTCGCTACCATTCTAAAGCATTGTACAAGAGAAATAGTGGTTTCTTCTCTCCTCCTCTTACTAGAAGAGGAGTGTGTCAGAGAAATGTGTCCAGATTGAATTTAAGAAGACCAAGACCATCCTGAGGATAATGACAGTTTAATCTGTGATCTTTTTGACATCGATGGAGAATGCAGCATTATTGTTTTATGTCTCCCCGACGATGACTAAGTCAGCAGTGGTCTAGGTCTCTTCGATGTCAACTGTGGTTGTGTTGCTGTTGATCTTTGCTCAGTGGTAGCAATCAGGTCAACGTCGATCTGACATGAGAAGCAGCTGTTGATGGTAAAGAAGAACACGTAGGGCCTGATTTATATCTTGGCAGATGGGTTATTCCGTCACAACAGTGATGGATATCCCGTCCGCTGAAATATAAATCCAATTATATCCTATGGGATTTATATTTTGGCGGATGGGATATCGGTCACCGTTGTTACGGAGTAACCCTTCCGCCAAGATCTAAATCAGCCCCTTAGTCATTAATCTTGAATACTTCAAAGTCTAGGATTTAGAATGTCTTGGGTGTCTGCGACGAGTCACCAGTGAGCCATCCTTTGATGGTAAAAAGGTAGGGCTGAGCCGTTCAACAGCATAGGTCTCGACATCAATGTCCTATGCCTGCAATTTGATTTTTTTTTTTTTGTAGATCTCCCTCTGTGGGAGTCTTTCTCAGTTGGAGGCAGGTTGAGAGGTCTATCTTTCAAGCCTCCTTTTCTTTCTTCTTCCGCCTTCCTGTCTTGCATCATGCCTCTAAGTCTGGTGCTTTCCTGTCTTTGAGTGTTCTTTTAGACACTTGCATCCAATTGTCACACTGACAGAATGAGAGAGCACACTGACCTTGTGGGCATCTGATGCCGCTTTCTTCCTTCCACATGAAGGACCTTGGTGTAGATATTGACTTCTGACTAAAAATAATAGAGAGGGTCCGGTAAAAAACTGTCCACTCAACAGCAGATGTAAAAAGACATTGAGTGAAACTGTTAAAAATAATTACCTGACAGAAAATAGATATATATTTTGGAGGTGTAATGTAAGCCTATCAGGCTGCATTTTCACCTTCATGAACACAATGTTTAAATAGGTTTTACATGACAGATGTAGAACTTAATATAGTTTAGGAAGCAGAAAGGATGAAGATAAGATGGGAGCGCAACACGCCATCTATTGGTACAAAATTGTATCTATGAGGATTTATGAGATAACAGGAACCAACTCTGGGTGGATGACAACATTGGGATATTGATCAAGCCCTGATGAAGTCCCACAGGGACGAAACGAAACGCGTTGGCTGGGCCGAATGGATTGCTTCTGTCAAATTGGCATTGTTTTAATAAAATTGGAATCAAAGCAATTCGCAAGACTCCTGAATAACTTTTATTCGTCACATCATGACTACTTGATCTATTGCTGGAGAACAGTTTAACCATCTGTTAATTTTGTAACAGATAATCCTGTATCGAATTGAAAGCTCCTTTTCATTTGTTATTTCTTGACCTTGTGTTGGGGTGGCCTCTTGGCAATGGGATCACAAAAGTAGAGCGTTGGAGGAAACAGAATTGGTATTAATTACACACCAGTGCGCCACTTGGAGCCCACATTGCCAGTGGGCTTTTTTCTAGTATTTAGTACATACTAGTGTTTGTGTAAGGTTCGGAAAACGTTCAAGCTGTATTTCATACATGGTGTGATAATGAGTATACGATTCTCCTTTTCCCTACTGTACGTAAGGTTGGAAATACGTTTTTTCTGTCTTGATGATTTTATTTTTAGAACTTTCTAAGAGTATTCTGGGGTAAAGTCTTCTGAAGAAGAATTGCTATGCTATTTTAAATTCTTGTGTGTATATTCGATCCTCACTACAATTCCTTCTGATTCATGTCATTTCCACTAATGGGATGGACATAATTTGTGATTTGGGAAGTGAGCTCTGTCTGCGTGAAGGATAGCTTTGCATGGAAAATAGCGTATAGTTCTGAATGTTGAGTGTAACATCAAGAAATTCAATAGAGCGATCGCTGTAGCCTGTGGTAAAAGTAATAAAATGTATTCATTCTTATTCCGGAGAAAAATGACACCTGTGTTTGATTTTACATGAACTCCTGGATAAAGATGTTCAACAATTTAAGGTCCATGGAAGAATGGCTATGCAGAAAGGTGATCCAGGGTCCGTTCAGGCAGCGGGGAATTATTCAAGCATGTATAACTTCAATGAAAATTCCTAAAATGCTGAACCAGGACGACAGATACATAACCTTTTATTTATTATACTGCTATCTAGCCAGTACAATCAACAAGAGTATAGGCTACCACCACCGACCTACTTAGCTTCAGCATTTCGGAACATCAGAATTGCTGTCAAGTTCAACTCATACCTTATTAGAGCTATACATATTTCTATCAGTGAGTAAATGTTTTTCTTGAATACAACACTAGGTCTTTATTACTTTTCATGTAGTTACCAAGCACATACCAAGCAAACATACCAAAAATAATAGTTACCCATGCACCCAAATTATTTGTATACGCATAAAGGTGCTGGTGTTTTGGATTGTACTCTTCACAACTCTGTCCTGTTCATATTTCTTCTGGATATTCACTTCCTATGTTATGTCTTGCACTACTTTTTTATGAGATTTAGGGTTCTTAGTGTTAAATATATCACTTCCTAAATTCTTGGTGCCCGATATATCTTTTTCAATCTGCTACAATCTTTGTCAATCTCAAATGCTTAATTAATGTAGGACTATGATGTGGATTATAGCATTGTAACATCAGTCATTTCAAACATAAGGCACTATAATTTCTGTTAAAAAGTCTTTTGGACTACATACCACAAGCCAAATATTCACCAAGACACTGCCACAAAATGCCACTCTCACTACTGAAAGCAGACAATTATTCATCATTGAGCTTTGCCAGAATCCCCACATTGACACAAGTTAGAATTGTTGTTTGCCCCCTGTTGTGAATGCCTGTATCCTACTACGCACACCAGAGAATTGTTTTATCACTGTGCCTGTTTGTAATAGTTGGCTAACTGACACACAGCTGTGTTCTTACAAATACAATTATATCTACCAGTGGTACGCGCTCATAAATGCCAGTAGGTACAGCTCTGACTAGCGCCTGACCATAATCATACTGTGAATTCTTTTCTATGCCATTATCAAATGATGGCCCAAGACATGACATGAAAATTGACTCTCCTTAAAATGGTGAGTCCTGCTCGTTTTGTTCCCTGCACTTCTCCTTACTGTTTTGGCACTGTAAGCGTATTCCTCATATTGCCTTATAAATAGAGGAAATCATTCTGACCCTTCACTGCTGCCTTATTTCTATGCCACCAACTTTATAAAAAATATTTAATTTGATATTTTTTGCCATTCACGCTTCTTTTTTTCTGTGCCTTTCTTTAAAAAAAAAAAATGTTTTTATTAATTTTCACAGTAACAAAAATCACATACATATTCCAGTCGACAGTTTGGTAAATTACACAGTATATTAAAGCCATTAGGGAAAAGACAGCAGTTACAATCATGGTATAGTCTTGTGTCGCTCTCTAGTGCATTGCAATTCCATTTCTACTGATGGAGAAACACATAAGTCACCCCGATGGGCGTTCCACTTGCCCCACTTCTTGTCCCATTTCTTAGGACACCCTCTTGCTTTAAACACCTCTTTTTCGGCCAACATGCATTTATCATATTCTCAGAGTCTGAGTGAAGGTCTGTCCGCCACCCCCCACCTCCTCACAATCTCACGTTTAACCAAAGTGTATCCCAGCGTTGTCAGTTGTTGTTCTACCACCGTTAGGTCAGTCTGTTCCCACATGTTGAGGAGCCCTAGTCGTGGCGTAAGGGCGAGTTCCTTACCCAGGGCATCCCGAATGTGACCGGTGGACTCCTCCCATAGCGGTCGCACCCCTGGGCAGTCCCAAATCATATGATAAAAAGTTGCGTCTTGTTGGCAGCCCCGAAGGCAGAGCGCACTCGTCCGCGAGCCTATTTTTCCTAGGGTTAGTCCGGTTAGATAAGATCTATGCAAGATTTTAAGTTGGATAAGTCGGTAACGAAGGGTGATGGCGGCCTCCCGGGGGGACATTAGTGCCGCCTGCCAGTCGTCGTCAATGGGACCAAGGTCCACCTGCCACTTCTCCCGGAGTTTGTGGAACGTGTCGGGCAAGTTGTTACATAGTTTTTTGTATGTTAGTGATATGGCTTTGGTGAGCAATGGTCCGTCGAGTAGCCTATTTTCCAGGGGGGACGTGTCTGGTATATCCGTCATGTCAGGAAGAGCAGTTGTGAGGGCGTGTCGGATTTGTAAGTATCGGAATACCTCCCCTTGGGCCATGTCATATTTCTCTCTTAATTCTCCAAATTTAAGGAGTGCGCCCTTCTTCACCAAGTCTCCTATAGTAGAAATCCCGATGATATCCCACTTATCGAACCCGGGTTGGTGACACAGAAGTCCCAATCTTTGGGTAAACCACAATGGTGGCTTTGGTGAGGACATTTAACCAGCCTAGACGGGAGTTTGCCTGGTGCCATATTGCCACTGTATGGGCTGTAGGGCCGAAATAATGTCCTTTCCGAGCCTTAGAATACAGTGCCCCCAAGTATCCCACGCTTCCCATTTGGTATTTGTCCAACAGGTAGGCCGGATCCATTGGGGGGCGATAGATCCAATGATTCACTACCATTAGCTGCGATGCCCAATAATAGATTCTAATGTCCGGGAGGGCAATGCCTCCGTCGTACCACCCCTTGGTTAACTTATTCATAGCTATACGAGGGGCTCTACCGTCCCATAGTAGCGTCCGGACTTCACTCTCCACCCCTGAGAAGTACGCGTCGGGGACCCTGTGAGGACAGTTCTGAAGGATATAGAGGAAACGTGGAAGGGCCAGCATCTTGAAAAGAGCCGCTCGACCCACGAGAGATAGGGGCAGAGATCGCCAGTGCTTAACATCTGCGCGTAGCCGGGCAAGAGGAGCAGCAAGATTACGATCATAAAAGAGTTGAGAGTCTGGGGTTATAAAAATCCCCAAGTATCGAAATCCCTCTGTGGTTACCTCTACCTTGCACCCCGGGGGGAGCCGGGGAACCTGGCCTTTGAGGACAAACAGTATTGACTTGCTCCAATTTATAGCATAGCCGGAGTATTTCCCAAAGTTCGTGAATATATTCAATACCCCATGTAGGGATCTATATGGGGAGGCGAGGTAAAGTAATATGTCATCCGCATATAACGATATTCGGTCATCATGCCCTTCCGCCCACTTCAGCCCCCTCACCCTGACGTCCCGTCTAACCCAGGAGGCTAGCGGTTCCAGCACTAAGGAGAAGATTAGGGGGGATAGGGGACAGCCCTGTCTAGTGCCCCTGTTTAGTGAGAAGATTCGAGACGTGTAGTTATTTACTCGAACTTGCCCCCGAATATCCGTATATAGCAACTTCACCCAGCCCATGAATTTCGGACCAAAGCCCATCCGTCTCAGAACTTCGAATAAGTATGGCCATTCGATAGAATCGAACGCCATTGAGGCATCAAGGGATAGTATCACTGCGTCTTCCTCAATAAACTCTCGGCGCGCGAGCACGTTGTGAAGGCGCCGGATATTGAGCGCCGTATTTCTCCCTGGCATAAAGCCAGATTGGTCCGGGTGGACCAACGATGAAATAACCGTGACCAAGCGTAAGGCTAGCACTTTCGCTAGGATTTTCGCTTCGGCGTTGATCAAAGAAATGGGTCTGTAAGAGCCACAGTCGTCAGCGGGTTTCCCCGGCTTTCGGATCACGACGATAGAAGCTAATCGCTGATCTTCTGGTAGGGTCCCCACCTCATAGCTCTCTTCGTACATGGCCCGCAAATGCGGCACCGTCTGGGTGGCAACCATTTTCAGGAATTCTATGGGGATCCCATTAGGCCACATCGCCTTCCCCGACTGAATTTTACTCATAGCCTGTTGGATTTCGTGGTCCGTCAAATCTTCGTCTAATGCTTCTTTGTCACTATCAGAGAGTGTCGGCAGGTCACTATCCGAGAGGAATTGGCGGGAGTCCTCTTTCGTGTATGTGGTGGATGGGGTGTAAATGTGTTCCAAGTGGTCCGCAAAAGCATCCGCTATGTCCTTCGGGTACGTGATCTGCGACCCATCCCCAAGAGTCAACTTAGGCACCCATCTCTCACCCTGTTCTCTCTTCTCCAACCACGCTAATAATTTTCCCGCCCTATCTCCCAGTTCGTACAGTCTATTTTTAGTGTGGAGGAGTTTAGCATTCATCTGTTCTCTAGCCAGGATCCTATATTCCTCTTGTTTAAGCATCAGGCGATGCATGACCTCCTCCGAGGGGGTATTAATACTTTCGCCTTCTAATTGCAGGAGATCACCTTCCAAGTGGACTAGTTGTTGCTGCCTTTTTTGGGTATACCCTACCTTAAGGGCCTGGGCTTGACCCTTCATTACCACCTTAAAGGCTTCCCACACTACCTGTGCCGAGTCTACTGACCCCACATTTTCCTTGAAGTAGTTGACGGTCTGTGTGAGTAATTCCTCTTTGATATCAGGGACCGTTAGGAGCCAGGGGCTGAGAGTTATTGTAGCCCGCGGCTGGCAGTCAAAATTTGTGAGTTCAACCCTCACTGGGGAGTGGTCTGAAATACATCTCGGCAAAGCGTGGGGATCGCGGAAGTGACCGATAGATGCTGAATGTGTTAGGAAATAGTCAATGCGAGATGAACTCTTGTGAGCATTGGAGTAATAGGTATAGTGAAATGAAATGAAATTAAATTAAATGAAATGAAATGAAATTTGTACTTGTAAAGCGCACTGTTACCCTAGGGTGTCCTGGCGCTGTACGCATACCGCTGTGGAACCCTTCCTGTCTTTTCCCTGTGAAATGTCCACTCCTGGGCACCCCCAAGGTGAAGCCAGGCATCCCAGCGCTGGTGGGGCCGTTGTGGAGATTAAGCAAGCTATTGCCCAGAGTTGCAGAGTGGGACCCATGATTAGAATAGGCACCGAGGCGAGAATTATCAGGTCCGAGGAAATTGAGCCCAAGACCCGCCGAGGCGGGAATTGAACCCTGGTCCCGGGCCAGATCTCTGCATCAGGGTCTGCCGCTCTAACCATTGAGCCACACTTCTCCACAGTGAGTTCCATCTGGCTGTAATGTACGCCACACATCAATGAGACCCATGGCTGTAGTGAACTCCTCCATATATGTACGGGGTCGAGACAATGGCCGCTGTGGATATCGATCTCTCCGATCGTCCATTGTCATATTAAAGTCCCCTCCCACTATCAGTGTGCCCATGGGAAGGTCGGTTAATATCTTCCCCAAATCTACCAGCGCCTCTTTACCCAGTGCCGGCGGGAGGTACACCGAAACCACATTAAGCACTCTCCCCTCCCATTGCACCTCCAACACTGCAAACCTGCCTCGGGGGTCCGCCCATGTGCGCGTCGGTGTGAGTGCCAGGTTCTTTTTGACCAGGATGCATGTCCCACGGGATCCAGAAGTATAATCAGCGTGTATCAATAGTTTGTATCCCTACTGTGTAAGGGCTTTGCATTTATTGCCTACCATGTGCGTCTCTTGCAATAACACCAGGTCTGGGGCCTGTCGTTTTAAGTATTGCTGTACTTTACCCAGTTTTATTTTGTCCCCCATTCCGTTCACATTCCAGGTTAGCACGGAGAGGGACGTTTCCATATTAACCCCCATCATCTGATGTCAATACAAATGGACCCGAGTAACCCATAGCTCTCCAGGGCTCAGTGCCTGCAACTCGGAGGTATGGCCTCCCATGCCCATATTTGGTAGAACAGATGCACACGTATACAGCAACACAAATTGCGTCTAACTTCCCTTTAAGGTTACTGTCAATGGCAGAAATGAGACACAACATTATTTGGCCTGTGACTGGTATACTCAAACAACCCAAACTCCCCATAGCACACAAACCAAAAACAAAACACAATAACACCCCTCCCCCTACCCCCCAATCCCCAACATCTACCCCCCACCCTGCCTCCCTGCATAACGGGCTCAGAACCACCCGCCACCCCCAACTTGCAGAGTGCCTATCGCCCACCCTCAACAGTTTGAGGAACATGATACAACCCCACTCCCTGGGGCAGTTATGTGTGAAGACGCTAACAACCCCGGCCATCAAACCCTTAACGTATAGTTCCAACATCCTGAGAGAACCTGCTTCATTAACATGTTATCAGGGGCAACACAGCCGCAGCAAGCCAACATTTTAAAGAAAGCATGCATATACAATGTACAACATGACGGGACGTTACAAAAGATAATGCGTTCCAAAATAGTCTGCAACCACGCTTTGCGTGTTCAGGGATCCCACCAACACCATAGGCAGTCACCTATACTTGCTGTTTCGTGGTCTTCATCCCTCCGGGCTCCGAGTCGCCGAGTCGCCCCCGGGCGGGGGCCCCTGCCGCCGTCCTTGTCCACCGGTAGCCCGAGGGCCACCCTCGATCTTGTGGGGGCGTTTACCAACAGTTCTCCAGCCTTCGAGCCAGTCCCATGCGTCCTCCGGGCTGGTAAAGAACCACAGTTTACCATCCGACTCGATCCGCAGCTTGGCCGGAAACAGCATGGCGTACTTGATGTCTTGTTCTCTCAGTGCGCGCTTCACTTCCAGGAAGCTACGTCGCTGTTTCTGAACACGCAGGGTGAAATCGGGAAAGAAGGTGATTTTGCTGTTATCAATCACTATTGGTGGGGCCGCCCTCGCCGTCTGGAGAATGGCATCTCTATCGCGGAAATTAAACACTCTTGCCAGGAGAGGCCGTGGGGGTGCCCCAGGCTTAGGTCTGCCCCCGGGCACACGGTGCGCACGTTCGATTGCGAAGCACTTGGAGAGGCCCCTTGGCTGAAGCTGCTGGAGAATCAATTCCTCAACGAAGAGGTCAGCCGCCTGACCTTCCGCCCACTCCGGAACACCTAAAATTCGGGCGTTGTTGCGTCTCATGCGGCCTTCGTAATCATCAAATTGTAGGGACAGTGTCTCCTGTGTAGTTTGTAGGTCAGCCACTTGACGCTTGAGGAGGTCTGTATCGGATTTCAGTTCCGTTGTGGCTTCCTCGACCTCCGACGCGGTCCGACATCTTCCTCATGTCCGCCCTTATTAGAGATACATCTGTGGCGACTGTGTCGATACAGGCTTCAAGTGAGGTGCGCACCGTTGTTATGGCCGATAAAATGTCTTGCAACGTAGGTTCCGACTGCTCCCCTGTTGGCTTGGGGTTCGCTTCTTCCCCCTCATGGCCCTTCTGCCATGCAAATTTCTCCAGCTTAGCCTGAACAGCATTACGACCACTTCGGCCGGTCGCCATCACGCCAACGAGGGGCCCACATCGCCCGGGAGGCGCCAATCCCAGCTAGCTACTCACCGCCGCCTGCAGTGGGTGGTAACCCACACCGGCCTGTCGGTTTCCGCCGGCCGGGTTCTCCCCGCACGATCAGAGGGGTTCCAATCAGCACTGCGCCTCGGTAGCCTGTGGTTGCCACTCGCCAGAAGGATATTCCACCGCCAGGCGAGGATGAAGGTACGTCCCCGTCCCTTCCACCGGAGATAAGGCGCGACTGCAGCCCCCAAGGTCTCGCCTCCACCCCTATACTGCAGGGGGAATACTAGCTCAGGGCCCCCCTTCAGAACTATGGGGCAGCTCAGTGACAAGCACAGTGTCTTGGGGCCAGGCAAGGCTACTTTGGTCACTGGGTGGCTTCGCTGGACTCACGGCGCCGTCGTTCGCTGCCACTGTCCCCAGAGGCGCCTCTTGATGTTTGGGTCGGGCGCGACGCGCCAGATTGCCGGCCGTGAGACTCCACAGGCCGCGCCTTGAGTACGTTTCTGCCTCCGGAGTCCGCCAGAGCACAGCCACTCAAGGGGGGTGGGGGAATTCTGGCCATAGAGTGAGAGGTGTGAGCGGAGACGGCTCCCTCTCCGCCAGGACCGCCAGGCTTGAGGACGCAGCTCCACCCCCGTCAGTACCGCCACAGGCCCGCACACCACGCCGCAGGCGCGGCGTTAATTTTCGTGCACGCCCAGGAGGAAACGGGGCGCGCACAGGGCCTCGGGAGCCTTCGCTACTCGCCGGAGGGCATCTCTCCTCACCGACGCCTCCGATTGAGGCCAAACTTAGATCAGCCACGGGGCAAGGTGTCGGAAGCAGCCAGGCTCTCTCACAGGCATTAATGACTGGGGCAAGTTAAATTTAGACGGATTAATCGGGAGTGGCGCGATGGAGCTCGGCTACCGTGCGGCCATCTCCCTCGGCAGTTGGCCATGCCCCCCTTCTATGCCTTTCTTAAGGGGACTTCTACTCACCTTCGCCCACAAACAAGCAGTGTTGTATAATTCTTTGGAAAATGTTTCAGTGTCAGTAAATACCCTTTTTGTCACCAAACAGGCTAACAAAAATGTTATTGGACTGTATTCCTTTGTCTACTTTGCTCTCTACCTGTTACTGTCCACCACAACTAGCACCAAGTCAAATTCTCTCCTAAGCTCTAAATTGTGACAATGCAAGGATCCTTAAACGGCCACCAGAACTGGCTGTGTGCAATTATGTGGGTCTTACTAGCACCATGTCAACCCTTCTCTGCTTTCAACATTGCATTTCGCTCACCTTCTGGAAGAATTCGTTTGGTCTGAGTGTAGAACATCAAATAGATCCCTGAGAAGGGGGCGTCACGTAAAAGTGTGGCAGTTAGGCCACTGAAGAGCCCACGGGTTCCTTCAGTCCGGTAGATGTTGTGCAGTGCCCCAAATACACTTCTGTAGCTGAACTTCCCACTCTAAAAGACGGAAAACATATAAGAAGGAATACGATTCAAATGCTGACATTCCCATTTACAACTGAGATACAGTCATCAAATGCCACAGTAAACACAAGATCTGAAATGAAACTAATAAAATGTGTTTCAACTCATACCATTATTTACACAGGAAACTAACATTTTATCACCTCACCTCATAACGAGTCTTCACCACAGTAATGGGCAGCAAGCAGATGCCTGCAATAGCACGAGAGGTGGTACCAAGCAGAATGGATTCCATGGCTGTTGGGTCCTGGCCAAGCAGGAAGTGTTGCTTCATAGAGTACAAAGTGCTGAAGTAAAGTCCCACACCAGGGATGCACCGGATGAAGGACTTGACAAAAAAAAAATAGATGCGGGATGTCAGGGGAGGGGGAGAGTTAGGGAAACAAATCCAGAACAACATGTTATGGTTCAGTGGACAACTGCAGGCTTTCATACAATCAGAAGAGTTCAATTGTGGCAGTCACGTTTTAGTGATAAATTCTGTGTGACATTATGAGGCACAACTTTAGAAATAGGTATTAAGGCAATAATCAAGTGGGTTGTAGGCAAGAATACCTAGGACATAAATAGCCACCTACTAGAACATGCGTGTAGCTCTTCATCCACATAATATATCTACGAATTATCTGCAGAATATACCTATGGATTCTCTGAGCTGGTTCCCCTTGAGAAGTGAAAGCCCATCTGTTGACATAATGGAGTTGGGCTGCCTGATAGTATTTCCTGACATTTGGAAGTGTTTTCCCTTCTACCAAAGTTGGAGACATGTACTTACAGATAAGTAAATGTTCTTCATCAACACTTGATCTTTCATAAAATCGCATGCTTGAATAACAACCATAAAAGCACAGGTATAATAAGCAAAAGCAAGAAGAGGTAATAAGGCTCTGCAGAACTACTTGTCCTACAGCAGTCTCTCGGTGCGTGCCCATGAGCGTATTGTTGCCTTGCATGTCAGCAATTGGACACTGCTGTTAAGAGTGCAGGTATCGCCGCCAGGCGCTGGTAGAATAGGCTCAAATGTTGCTTCGGAGATGTCTGCCAGATTTTCTGTGGCAAAAATCTATGCATGTGAAGGTCTAAACAGCAATGCCCTGCTTAGAAAAATCAGAACCTTTGCTGGTTTTGCCAATGGAAATTAAGAGTTGATATGATTTCCTGAATGACTTTACTCTGTCAGTATAGAATTTTAGACAGTGTTTAATGTCTAAATAATTAAAGGGCCCGGGATGAAGCCCTAAGAGCCCCACAGGGGATGACGATCAGGTCAGGTTTTAGACTGGCTTAGATGCGGATTTTGCATAAATGCTACTACTTCAAAATGGTGCAGAAGAAAGTAGGTAGAACGAACTCTGAGGACTGTCCGAGGAAGAGTCCTTCTTTCATATCCTGTGGGAATACAGCAGTATTGGGAAGCAGTACATACATGCATGACTTGAGTAACGCTGTCCCACATTAAATAGTCAGCAAAACACTTCATACTTAACATCTGGGTGGAAGAAAAGATTCTAAAATACATGAAGATATAGATGATCCTTGGGTGAGGAGTGGCAAAAAGAACTGGGGCTAGGGTGCAGCCAGTCCTAGCTGCCTGGAAATAGGATATGGACTGGCGTATGTTGGCGGAATGTCTAATTTATGAAGGCAGAGGTTGCCCTCAGAAATGGAAGATCTGGAAACTTGGCAATCATACAGAGGCCTGCTTCAGACAAGTGAGAGTATTCAGTGTATATTTGATAAACAAGATGGAGGAATGGGAAGTGTAGATAGGTGTGGAACTGAATAAATGGGAATGTACAGCTCATTATAGGCTCTGATGGGTCTGCTGTCCTTGTTTCGCTATGTCACTGATTATGTGGGGTCTTGTGACTTGTTGAAAAACAATAAAAATATATATTTTTAAAGAATGAAAGGGCACATTCTGCCAAGATGTAGATGGTGGTCATTTCTCTGTGGTGTCTGAGGGGACCTGGAAATGGATTATATCGTGCGACTGAGCTGGATGGTATCCAAAACCAAGCAGTCTGATGTAATTTGGCACCAGGCTTGAGAAGAATGTTCACAATACCTACCACCCCTCTATTGGAAGGAAACAGCCTTTACAACAATTGTTTTATCTAGCGAAGCCTTTACCAAGCGGCATTGACCACGCAATACCTTTGCAATGCAATGTCTTTACCATGCATGCTTTTACAAAACGCAAGGTAAGTATAATGAAGGTAAATCAATGTGTGTGTATATATGTGTGTGTGTATGTGTGTGTATATGTGTGCATGTGTGTGCATGTGCGTGTGTGCGTATATATCAATTAGATCATAGGAATCATAAAATATGAGAATTTCAGCTTTATAATCCTAAATCTCACCAAAAATTAGCAATACTGTTAAACAGTGAATTGTAAGAATGCATGCATTAGCCCACTTGGGCACTGAATGTTTCTTTTTGTTCCTTTATAATATAAACAATGCATATACAGTTGCATGTATTTAACAGATACATTTATTATTATAACCATGCATTTTACTGTACATGGCCCATCTGGGCTTTGTGGCCAATATATTTTATTTGGTTACACCATTGAAGAATTGAGCGGACAATTCACAGTAAATACGGATGAAAAGGTTGGCGACGTAGGCGTTTGTATATATGCTGATGCAGAGTCGTGACAACTAAATCTGGAATATTTCATTGCAATGCTCATTTTTGGTGAGATTTAGGATTATAAAGCTGAAATTCTCATATTTTATGATTTTGATGATCTATTTAATTGATTAAGAGCACACTGTTATATAATATGTAACTACTGGTGCTATATTAACATGTCTGGAAGCCCATTTAAAGATGACGGGTGGGGTGGCATTTTTCTCTTAACATATTTATGAAAGAGTTTGTCTTCACTGCTTACTTTGTATATGTACACCTGATTGATGTGCTACCGTAAGTTGACTGTGAACAAGGTGTAAGCCGAAACGCGCCAGAAGAGCCATTAAATTTTAATTCGAAGTGAAGGATTGCATGGTGATATTTGGGGTGCCCGGAACCCGTCTCAGACCACCGCATGCAAGCCCCGCGGAAACCAGGGCTTCAGGATGGAGAGAGAGAGATATATATATATATATATGTGTTTAATTTACCTTATATATACTTACCTTGCATTCACTGTAAAGGCACGCGTAGTAAAGGCATATGCGTGGTAAAGGCATATGCGTGGTAAAGGCATGTCGTAAAGGCATTGCGTGGTAAAGGCATCATCAAAAAGGCATGCGTTGTATCGTCATACAACCCTATTGGCATGGATGAGAGGTGGACAGGCAACCAGAAAAGTTAGGGAAATAGATCGTGGTTTGAGGATAAGCTGGAAAAAGAGAAGGAGCCTCTTCCTCTTCGCTAAGAACGCCCTTCTGACTGTAGCTCTTTACAATACTGGTAAAATGAGAATGAAGTCTAGAAATTAGGTCGAAAATTGCCATCTGCGATGCCCATATGGTTTCCTGTTGGGCGGGAAGCTTTGCTTATGATGCAAAGTGCCAAGTGCCTGTCGCACAGTTACCTTTAATAGCTTGTAGGGCTTCGCCAACATGTTTGTCAAAGAGCTGCTGTCCATCAAAAGGCACACTAAAACTTTATAGTAGCAGCCTCCAAATGGAAGGATGTGCTTCTTAGCCAAAGACAATGGCATAAAATTACTTCTGTTGACATATGCCTGAAATAGTTGTTGTAAACTTTTAATGAAGCATCAATTAAAGCAGAAGAGACTATCTCTCCCTTGCAGAGCAAAGCCCAAGCCTGTACTGCGTAATCATAAGGTAATTTATCCAGAGAGGAAGAAATGTCATGGCTGTCATAGCATGCTAGAATGGCACTCGCATTGGAAATCTTCATAACCATTGATAAGAAAACACCTATCCTCTTGCACATGGTATCGAGGCAAGTGCCAGTACTACCATAGGGTAGCAACTCTAATTATCTATTCTGTTTTGACCTAATAAAGTAAAATGTGGATTGGAGAATCCATAGCCTTGTACTTCTTCTCAAGCCTGATAACTGAGGTCTTTCTTGTTGCTGGTTTCCTCATACAGACAAGACCCACTTACTACAGATAATCAAGCACGGGTAGCTTTGATGGGCCATCGAGATTTGTCCTTAAATTAAAGAGGAATAAAGATATTGACTATGGCAATCATCAGGTTTAATTTTGAGAAGCCCCATTGATATGCGAAAACAGAAATGTCAGAAGGCAAGTCTCTTGGTTCTGGATTTGGATAACCATCCATTCCAGTTGTCATACTCGTCACAGTTGGCATTATGGACACTATCGTGATCACCATCACTCTTGTTTTTGTCAACATGATTTTGATATGAACTACCCCAATCAGTGTCTTAATTTGATGGCGGTGCTTCCTCTTCTTCAGAGGTGAGGCATATATGTTTTTCTTGAGGCTCAGCTGATGGCAATTCCACATGTTTATATTGTGGTGCATTGTACTGAGAAAGTGACTGTGGCACCAACGGCAAAGACTGTCGTGGTTCTGGACTACTTGGCAGAAATCTAGTAGGTTGTGAAACCTGCTGTGGCAGGAGGGGTATGGGGCTATTGCACAAGTTACTAACTTGTGTAACGATATATCTGTAAGAGACAGTAGTTAGTGACAGATTCCTTACCTTAGAATATCCCCAGGCGTCAGGCTGGATCCGGAAAGTTTTTTGCGTAGCAGTACCCTTGCGCGTCGGTAGGCGGCGTCGTGCGGCTCCGCGTCCGTCGTCGGCGTTGTGATCGCCGGGATGACGTCGCGGGCAGTACTTAGACGCCGCCCCTGCGCGCTGACGTCAGTTCTGTACACGACTTTCCGCGCCAGGAACGCAGAGCCATGCAAGAAGCTGACATAGGTGTCTGAAAAATACTAGGGCCCTGAAAGGGATGTCCTTAACCCTAGAAATCAGTTCGCAGAACGGGAGGATGGGTGGGCGGTAGGAATCTGTCACTAACTACTGTCTCTTACAGATATATCGTTACACAAGCTAGTAACTTGTGCATCTGAAAGAGACACGTTAGTGACAGATTCCTTACCTTAGAATAGATACCCCAGCAATACCAACCCCGGTGGTGGGTCTACGAACAAAGATCAGACAAGGAAGTCCCGGAGGACAGAACGGCCAAAGTAGCCGTCCCTCCGGACCTGACTGTCAAGGCAATAATGTTTTGTAAACGTGTGCAGCGAGGCCCACGTAGCTGCCTGACAGATATCCTGCAGCGGAACACCGCGGCCTAAAGCCGTGGTAGCAGCCGTTGCCCTGGTGGAATGGGCACGCAGCCCAACAGGAGGCTCCTTCTTAGCCAAAGAATAGCAGGCCTTGATGCACAAGGTAACCCAGCGGGAGATGGTTCGTTTGTGCACCGCCCGACGTTTTTTGGCGCCCACGTAGCCAACAAAGAGCTGGTCATCCACCCGGAGGCGTATTGTGCGGTCGATATAGAAGGAGAGCGCACGTTTGGGGTCCAGACGGTGGAGCCTCTCTTCCTCTCTGGAAGGATGCGGAGGCGGAAAGAAGGTGGGCAAAGTGATGGTCTGCCCAATGTGGAAAGCAGTAACCACCTTTGGCAAGAAGGACGGACGCGTCCGAAGAACAACCTTGTCTGGATGAACAGACAGAAAGGGAGGCTTACAAGATAGAGCCTGGAGCTCACTCACCCGCCGAGCGGAGGTGATGGCCACCAGAAAGGCTGTCTTCAGAGTCAGAAGACGAAGAGGACAGTTATGTAGAGGCTCAAAGGGAGCGCACATTAAAAAGGTAAGAACCAAGTTCAAGTCCCACTGAGGCATTACAAACGGAACAGGAGGGAAAAGGTGAGTAATGCCTTTTAAGAACCTGTTAACAACAGGGGACTTGAAAAGGAGGGCTGATCAGGGAGCCTGAGGAAGGCCGAGATAGCACAAAGATAACCCTTGATGGTACCCAGGGCAGAACCCTGTTGGGCCAGAGAGAGAAGGAACAGAAGGACCTCAGAAAGAGGGGCAGAAAGGGGATTCACAGCCTTTGCTGTGCACCATGCCACAAATTTGTTCCACCTGCAGGCGTATACCACCTTAGTGGAGGGACGCCTGGCTGCCAGAATCACATCACAAACTTCGGGAGGCAAGTCGAAAGGAATCAACTGCCGCCGCTCAATCTCCACGCAAGCAGGTGTAGACTGGACAGGTTCGGGTGGAGGACCGTCCCCTGCTGCTGCGACAGAAGATCCTCCCGAAGAGGCAGACGGATCGGGGATCTACGCTCATATTGAGTAGCTCGGGATACCAAACTCTTCGAGCCCAGTCCGGAGCCACAAGAATGACTTGGGCCCGGTCGTGCCGAATCTTCTTCAACACTCTGGGTAGAAGTGGTATAGGCGGAAAGGCGTACAATAGACCGCAACTCCACTCGTGACGAAAAGCGTCGCCGAGCGAGTGCCGCCTTGGAAATTCCAACGCGCAGAACTGATGACATTGCGCGTTCTCTTCGGTGGCGAATAGATCTAACCAAGGCTCTCCCCACTGTAGAAAGAGTCCTTGCGCCACTTCCGAGTGAAGACGCCATTCGTGATCCATCATGCACCTGCGGCTGAGTTCGTCCGCCCTGGCGTTCAGGGAACCTGCCAGGTGTTGAACCATCAGGAACATGCCCTGATGTTCCAGCCATGTCCAGAGGCGCAGAGCCTCCTGACAAAGGGTCCACGACCCCACCCCGCCTTGTTTGTTGCAGTACCACATGGCGGTGGTGTTGTCTGTGAACACCTGCACTACCTTCCCTTTGACAGAGAGAAGGAATGCCTTGAGTTCAAGTCGGATCGCCCGGAGCTCCAGAATGTTGATATGGAGCCGGGACTCCGCCGGAGACCAGAGGCCCCTGATCTCCGCCTCTCCCATGTGACCGCCCCATCCCAGAAGGGACGCGTCCGTCACAACTGTGTGCTCTGGCTGGGGAAGGGAGAGGGATCTGCCCATGACCCATTGCCGGTTCGAGAGCCACCACTGCAACTGTTTTGCAGTCCCCTCCGAGATCTGGACGTGATCGGACAGGTTGCCCTGGTGCTGCGCCCACTGGAACTTTAGGTCCCACTGCAGAGCCCGCATATGCCATCTGGCATGATTGACCAGCAGGATGCAGGAGGCCATGAGGCCCAGCAGCCTCAGGGTCATCCGTACCGAAACCCAGGATAAAGGCTGAAAGATCGGAATCATAGCCTGAATATCCCGGACTCGCCGTTCGGGAGGATAGGCCCGAAACTGCGTCGTGTCCAGAACTGCTCCGATGAAAAGGAGCTGTGGAGAAGGAATCAGATGCGACTTCGGCACATTGATGGAGAACCCCAGCGAGTGCAGGAGTTCGGCCGTAGTCTGGAGGTGGGAGACGACTGCCTGGGACGAGCCCGCCTTCAGCAGCCAGTCGTCAAGGTAGGGGAAGACTGAAACCCCTGCCCGGCGCAGATGAGCTGCGACCACCGCCATCACTTTCGTGAACACCCGAGGGGCACTGGTAAGGCCAAAGGGGAGCACGGTGAACTGAAAATGCTCGAGGCCTACCGTGAACCGAAGGTAACGCCGGTGGGCCGGCAGGACGGGGATGTGGAAATATGCGTCCTGCAAGTCCAACGCTACCAACCAGTCTCCAGGGTCGAGGGCAGTCAAGACCTGAGCTAGGGTGAGCATCTTGAACTTCTCCTTCCGGAGGAAGCGATTGACGTTCCGGAGGTCCAAGATAGGACGCATGTCCTCCTTGTCCTTTTTGGGCACCAGGAAGTAGTGGGAGTAGCAACCACGCCCTACTTCTGGGGTCGGAACATGCTCGATGGCCCTCTTGGCCAAGAGGGCCGTGACTTCCTTCTGCAGAAGTACCAAGTGATCCCCTGACATGCGGTGGAATTGAGGTGGCATGGCTGGGGGGTGGACTCGAAGGGGAGGGAGTAGCCCCTTCGGACAATGTCCAAGACCCACCTGTCCGAGGTGATGGTACGCCAGTGGGGAAGGTGATGGCGGACCCTGCCCCCTACTGGCGTGCTGTGCACCTGAAAGGAGGGACTAGGAGGGTTTGGAGGCCGCGGACGGGTTGGAGGTGGTGGCCTGACCCGCACGCTGGTTGCCCGATCCGCCACGGCGGAATCCACGTCCTCGGCCACGCGAAGACGCCTGCTGCGCGGGCCGGTGGCTGGGCTGCTGACGTGAAGGGCGCCCCTACCGTGGCCACGATAGGGGCGAAAAGCAGAAGTCAGCGGAGGGCGTGTAGCAGAAAGGCCCAGGGACTTTGCAGTAGCCCGTGAGTCCTTAAAGCGCTCCAACGCATGGTCTGCTTTGGACCCAAAAAGACCGACTCCATCAAAGGGCATGTCCATGAGAGTATTCTGGACATACCCTGAAAAACCAGTGGTT
This sequence comes from Calotriton arnoldi, assembly GCA_963921515.1. Lineage (NCBI taxonomy): Eukaryota > Metazoa > Chordata > Amphibia > Caudata > Salamandridae > Calotriton > Calotriton arnoldi. The sequence continues at coordinate 2,218,033 of CAWUFW010002037.1, forward strand.
CTCAGCCAGGTGTGGCGTCGTAGCGCCACCGTCGTTGCAATAGACCTGCCCAGTGAGTCGGCGGTATCAAGGCCACAACGAATTGTATATTTGGCCGCATCTCTTCCTTCCGCAATGGCGCGGGAAAGCAGTGTCTGGACCTCCTCAGAACACTGGGGCAAAACATCCGCCACCGAATCCCACAAGGAGTGGGTATATCGGCCCAAAAGGCAAGCGGTGTTGAAGGACCGCAAGCCAGCACTGGAGGAAGAAAAACCCTTCTTCCCAAATTGATCCAGGCGCTTGGATTCCCTATCCGGAGGGGCGGTAGGGAAGGCGGTTTGGGAAGCGGAGGCTTGGACAACCAAGCTCTCAGGGGTGGGGTGGACAGAGAGAAACAGGGGGTCGCCCGGAGCTGGGCGATGGCGTCGGGACACGTTCCTATCCACAGGAGCCCCTGTGTTGGGCTTGGACCAGGCGCCCAAAAGAACGTCAGTGAGGGCGTCGTTAAACGGCAGCACAGTCTCCGAAGAGGAGGCTGCCGGCTGAAGCACCTCTGTCAAGAGATTAACCTTGACCGCCACAGCAGGGAGTTGGAGATGTAAGGCTCCAGCCGCCCTACGCAACACCGTTGCAAAATTAGCTCCCTCCTCCGTAGCCACGGGAGGAGACAGCATGCCAGTGTCAGGCGAAGTATCTAGACCACTGGCATCCCCTAGACCCTCTGTCCAGTCCTCATCGTACTGACACTGCTGTGTCAGAGGGTCATCAGACCCTCCCAGTCCTCCTGGTCCTCCTCAGGTTCAAAATAAGGGGAGGAGGGACATTTGGGACCCAAGGTCTCATCGGCGCCGGAACCGGCGTCGAGCGGCGTCGGTCCGGGTCCATGTCCGGAGCCGGAAGGAACTGGGGAACGACGCCGCTCAGAGCCCCAGGCGGCGTCGAGAACGGCACCGGAGACATCGGCGCCGGCGGAGGTGTCGTTAGGTCGACCGGCGTCGATGGGGGTTGTGGAGCCGGGATCGAGGCCGGGGCCGAAGCCGGAGCCGGGATCGAGGCTGGAGGCACGGGCGACGCCGGGGCCGGAGCCGTCGGCGACGCCGGAGCAACCCCATCAGGGCCCGCGGGGCCGGAAGGCGCACCGGAGGGACCTGGAGGCCCGAAGAGGCGGGCCATGGCCGACAGGAATTCCTGCACTTTGGCCGGATCCGCCCCCGAACCCGGGAAGGGCGGGTATGGCGGGGGCGACTCCACAGGCATGTCCGGGGCCGCGGGGACGGTGCCGGGAGGGGCCTCAGCCGAGTCGCGAGACCGGCGAGGCGAAGTCCTAGAGCGATGATGCTTTTTGGACTTCTTGTGTTTTGACTTACCGGACGAAGAAGACTTCGATGCCGACGACCGGTGTGGACTCCGCGATCGACCCCTGGACCTCTCACGCGACCGGGGCTTCGCGGAGCCGAATGCCGGGCCTCGAGGAGCTTTCGAGACCGCTCTCGCAAAGCTTTCGGGTTGAGGGCCTGGCAGTCGGTACAAGACTCCGTGTCGTGGCCTCGGCCGAGGCAGAAGAGACACTCCCAATGCGGGTCGGTGACGGACATCATCCGAGCACAGGCGCCGCAACGTTTGAAACCGGGCATCCCTACGACACCTTGATAGAGAAAACAGTGAAAAAATTCACCCAAAAGTATGGTCAAAAAATGACCAGGGCACTGCTCTTCCCGGATCTGCGCTTGCTGGCGCGGAAAAAGAAGAACTGACGTCAGCGCGCAGGGGCGGCGCCTAAGTACTGCCCGCGACGTCATCCCGGCGATCACGACGCCGGACGCGGAGCCGCATGACGCCGCCTACCGACGCGCAAGGGTACTGCCACGCAAAAAACTTTCCGGATCCAGCCTGACGCCTGGGGATATTCTAAGGTAAGGAATCTGTCACTAACGTGTCTCTTTCAGATAGATCGGAATCATAGCCTGAATATCCCGGACTCGCCGTTCGGGAGGATAGGCCCGAAACTGCGTCGTGTCCAGAACTGCTCCGATGAAAAGGAGCTGTGGAGAAGGAACCAGATGCGACTTCGGCACATTGATGGAGAACCCCAGCGAGTGCAGGAGTTCGGCCGTAGTCTGGAGGTGGGAGACGACTGCCTGGGACGAGCCCGCCTTCAGCAGCCAGTCGTCGAGGTAGGGGAAGACTGAAACCCCTGCCCGGCGCAGATGAGCTGCGACCACCGCCATCACTTTCGTGAACACCCGAGGGGCACTGGTAAGGCCAAAGGGGAGCACGGTGAACTGAAAATGCTCGAGGCCTACCGTGAACCGCAGGTAACGCCGGTGGGCCGGCAGGACGGGGATGTGGAAATAAGCGTCCTGCAAGTCCAACGCTACCAACCAGTCTCCAGGGTCGAGGGCAGTCAAGACCTGAGCTAGGGTGAGCATCTTGAACTTCTCCTTCCGGAGGAAGCGATTGACGTTCCGGAGGTCCAAGATAGGACGCATGTCCTCCTTGTCCTTTTTGGGCACCAGAAAGTAGTGGGAGTAGCAACCACGCCCTACTTCTGGGGTCGGAACATGCTCGATGGCCCTCTTGGCCAAGAGGGCCGTGACTTCCTTCTGTAGAAGCAGCAAGTGATCCCCTGACATGCGGTGGAATTGAGGTGGCATGGCTGGGGGTGGTCTCGAAGGGGAGGGAGTAGCCCCTTCGGACAATGTCCAAGACCCACCTGTCCGAGGTGATGGGACGCCAGTGGTGAAGGTGATGGCGGACCCTGCCCCCTACTGGCGTGCTGTGCACCCGAAAGTAGGGACTAGGAGGGCTTGGAGGCCGCGGACGGGTTGGAGGTGGTGGCCTGACCCGCACGCTGGTTGCCCGAACCGCCACGGCGGTATCCACGTCCTCGGCCACGCGAAGGCGCTTGCTGCGCGGGCCGTTGGCCGGGCTGCTGACATGACTGGGCGCCCCTCCCGTGGCCACGAAAGGGGCAAAAAGCAGACGTGAGCGGAGGGCGCACAACAGCAAGGCCCAGGGACTTGGCAGTAGCCCGCGAGTCCTTGAAACGCTCCAGCGCATGGTCTGCCTTTGAACCAAAAAGACCGACTCCATCAAAGGGTATGTCCATGAGTGTATTCTGGACATCCCCCAAAAAACCAGTGGTCCTCAGCCAGGCGTGCCGACGCAGCGCCACCGTCGTTGCAAGCGATCTGCCCAGCGAGTCGGCGGTATCAAGGCCACAACGTATGGTGTATTTAGCCGCATCGCGCCCTTCCGCAATGGCGCGGGTAAGCAGTGTCTGGACCTCCTCAGAACACTGCGGCAAAACAGTCGCCACCGAATCCCACAGGGAGTGGGTATATCGGCCCAAGAGGCAAGCTGTGTTGACGGACCGCAAGCCAGCACTGGAGGAAGAGAAAGCCTTCTTCCCAAAGTGGTCCAGGCGCTTGGATTCCCTATCCGGAGGGGCGGTAGGGAAGGCGGTTTGGGAGGCAGAGGCTTGGACAACCAAGCTCTCAGGGGTGGGGTGTTGGGAGAGAAACAGGGGGTCGCCCCGGAGCAGGGCGATGGCGTCGGGCCACGTTCCTATCCACAGGAGCCCCTGTGGTGGGCTTGGACCAGGCACCCAAAAGAACGTCAGTGAGTGCATCATTGAACGGCAACACAGTCTCCGAAGAGGAGGCCGCCGGCTGAAGCACTTCAGTCAGGAGGTTAGTCCTGACGGCCACAGTAGGCAACTGGAGATTCAAGGCTCCAGCAGCTCTACGCAACACAGTGCAAAATTAGCCCCCTCCTCCGTAGCCACGGGAGGAGACAGCATGCCAGAGTCAGGGGAGGTGTCTAGACCACTGGCATCCCCAAGTTCCTCAACCCAGTCCGGGTCAAACTCGCACTGTTGTGTGAGAGGGTCCTCAGACCCCTCCCAGCTCTCCTGGTCCTCCTCAGGTTCATAATATGGAGGAGGAGGGACATTAGGGACCCAAGGTCTCATCGGCGCCGGAACCGGCGTCGGGCGACGTCGGTCCGGCTCCATGTCCGGAGCCGGAGAGAGCCGGGGAACGACGCCGTCCGGAGCCCCGGACGGCGTCAGGAACGGCACCGGGGACATCGGCGTCGGCGGAGGCGTGGTTAGGTCAGCCGGCATCGATGGGGGTTGCGGCACCACCGGAGCCGGGATCGAGGCCGGGGCGCCGGAGCCGAGGCCGGGATGAAGGCTGGTGGGACAGGCGACGCCGGGACCGGAGTCGACGGCGACGCCGGAGCAACCCCCATCAGGGCCCACGGGGCCCGAAGGCGCACCGGAGGGACCTTGAGGCCCGAAGAGGCGGGCCATGGCCGACAGGAACTCAGGTACTTGGGCCGGAGTCGCCCCCGAACCCGGGAAGGACGGGTAATGCGGGGGTTACTCGACAGGCACGTCCGGGGCCGCGGGAACGGTGCCGACAGGGGCCTCAGCCGAGTCGCGAGACCGGCGAGGCGAAGTCTTAGAGCGATGACGCCGCTTAGACTTCTTGTGCTTCGACTTACCGGAGGAGCGCGAAGACTTGGATTCCGACGAACGATGGGGGCTCCGCGACCGGCCCCTCGACCTCTCCCGTGACCGGGGCTTGGTGCGGCGCGGAGCCGACTGCCGGACCTCGAGCAGCTTTCGAGACTGCTCTCGCAAAGCCTTCGGATGAAGTTTCCGGCAGTCAGGGCACGACTTCGTGTCGTGGTCTCGGCCGAGACAGAAGAGACACTCTAGGTGCGGGTCCGTGATGGACATCATGCGGGCACAGACCTCGCAGGGCTTAAAGCCGGGCATCCCTACGACACCTTAGGAGTCGTGAAGACTCGTAGAAGAAAACAGTGAAAAATTCACAAAAAAAGGTAGTCAAAAAGTGACTAGGGCACTGCTCTTCCCGGATCTGCGCTTACTGGCGCGGAAAAAGAAGAACTGACATCAGCGCGCAGGGGCGGCGTCTAAGTACTGCCCGCGACGTCATCCCGGCGATCACGACGCCGACGACGGACGCGGAGCCGCACGACGTTGCCTACCGACGCGCAAGGGTACTGCTACGCAAAAAACATTCCGGATCCAGCCTGACGCCTGGGGATATTCTAAGGTAAGGAATCTGTCACTAACGTGTCTCTTTCAGATAGCTGCATATAGTAATCTGCTGCAGGCAGGCAGTTGCAGAAGATCTGCATGATATATTTCAGAGAGTCTAAGAAGTCAGTTGGAATTTGAACATGAGAAGGCAGCAGAAATCCAGCTTGATCACTGTAGTGTAATTGTATTGTATTGTATTGTAATTGCATTTGTATAGCGCTTACTACCCCTGACGAGGCGTCGAAGCGCTTTTTCGGCGAGTAGCACGCTACTCCGGGACCCATAGAGGATTAGTGTTGAATTAGTATAGTGAAACATGCAAGTAAATTTTAAGTGGTGGATATGTTAGTCAGTTATTTGGATTCGGAAGGATAGCAGAAGGATAGAAGAGGAAAGAAGGTTTGTATTTATATAGCGCTTCTAACCCCTGATGGGGTGTTGAATCGCTTTTTTTTGGAGAGTAGCACGCTACTCCGGAAACCCATAAAGGATTAGTGGTGAATTAGTATGGTGAAATATGAAAGTAATTTGAGTGGTGGATATTAGTCAGTTATTTTGGAGTGAGAAGGATAGCGGAGGGATAGAAGGGAAAGAAAGGTTTGCATTCATATAGCGCCTGTTACCCCTGATGGGGTGTTGAAGCGCTTTTCTGGTGAGTAGCAGGCTACTCCGGAACCCATAAAGGATTAGTGTTGAAAATTAGCATAGTGAAATATGAAGTAATTTGAGTGGTGGATATGTTAGTCAGTTATTTGGATTGAGAAGGGTTAGGGAGGGGTAAAAAAGGAAAAAAGGTTTGCATTTATATATCGCTTGTAACCCTGATGAGGTGTTGAAACGCTTTGTTGGCGAGTAGCATGCTACTCTGGAACCCATAAAGGATTAGTGGTGAATTAGTATAGTGGAATATGGAATTAGAGAAGTGAACATGCTAGTCTGTTATTTTGATTGAAAAGGATAGTGGAGGGATAGAAGAGTGAAGGATTTCTTTTTTTAGGTCATAGCAGTAGGAGGAGGCTTTTGGATGAGTAAAAAGGGTTTTTGGAGGGGAAGAGTTTAGAAAGGTTTGTTTTGGGGATCGGTACAGTAAAGGAGGTGTCAGAAGATGCAAGGAGGGGTAGAGTAGGAGAGAGTCAAGAAAGGGTTATTTTGGGGAACATAGTAGTGGTATGGCGTTTGGGATAAATGAGAGAGTGGGTGTAGAGGATATAATGATAAATGTATAGGGTGAGATAGGGTAGTGAATTGGAAAGAGTAGTAGAAAGAAGTTTGAGATGAGTCAGAAAGTTGGGCTAGAAGATAAATTGAGGGAAGTATAGGCTGAGAAATAGGGTAGTGCATTGGAAAGGCTAAATTAGAAGAAAGTGATAAATATATAGATCCATAAGTACATTGAAAGTATATAGATGCATAAAGGAGGTAAGTATATGCAGATTAAAGATATTGATAGAGGTAGCGGATGAGAAATAGGGTACTGCATTGGATATGCTTTTTCAGGAGAAAAGTAACAGACACACAGATCCAAGTACATGGAGGTACATAGATGCCCAATGGAAGCAAGTACATGTAGACCAAAGAAGATTTTTTTTTTTTCTTTTCTTTTGTCTTTGTTTTTATAACAACATAATTATTGTACATGTTTATACAAAGCAATACACGAAGATAGGCACATATCTATAGTGAAAATCAGTGCTTATGTACAGAGGGACAAATGCATAGGGTGGGTATTAATGAATGGGAAAATGGGCAGCATTCCTGGCCCTGGTCCCGACCAGTTTCGAACAGGCTCAAACAGGCACTCATCCTTGTCCTCTCCACCCTTAACAGACTCAAACAGGCACTCACCCTTGTCCTCTCCACCCTTAACAGGCTCAAACAGGCACTCACCCTTGTCCTCTCCACCCTTAGCCTCGACGCCCGGGCTGAGACGCCCTAAGCCTTGGCCGTTTATAGCCCTAGTAGTCAGGTGACCCCTTCAGCCAATGGGAACCCTAGCCCTAACAATATCCAATCACAGCACTAGCCCTAAAATCTAGAACCAATAGGAGACGAGGACCTTACAGCCAATCTTAGCCCTAGTCCAAGCACCCAATCAATTAAAAAAACCCTTGATCTCTACGTCCAATAGAGGCCCTAGTCCTACCAGTAGTCTCAACCCTAGTCCAAGCAACCAATGGCACAGGAAGCCCTAGTCCCTACTTCCAATAGAAAGCCTAACCCTACTCTTAGTCCCACACCTAGTCCAGCAACCAATAACACCAGAAGCCCTAATCGCTACTTCCAATTAAAGGCCTAACCCTAGCCCTAGTCCCACCCTAGTCCCAACAACCAATAACACAGGAAGCCCTAGTCCCTACTTCCAATAGAAATACTAACCCTAGCCTTAGCCCAACCCTACATTGATTGAATCACAGACCCAGAAACCAATCAGAACCCTCAAATACCCAACCAATGAGGACACTAACCCTAATCCAATAGAAACATCAGATACAACCACCAATCAGTGTACACATGTACCAAACAATATCAGACTATATAAGGTCCCAGCTACCTCAGACAAGGTTTGCTGGCCAGGGAGTTGGAAGCTGCTTCTCTATTCAGAAATCTCCTAGGAGACAGACCGGCTCAATCCACACTTTGGACTTCTGCAGGTAAGGCCCCAACAAACTTGTCCTCTAACAACACTATTTGTATAAAACTTTACTCCCTCTCCTGGCCAAAAAACGAAGAGCACAGTCCCTATTAAACACAGTTTAAACAGCTTACAGCACATTACTGCTGTCTCAGGAGGGAAGGGGGGCTGGTTTCACTGACTTGTTAACACAAGATGGTCGCTGGGGGTGCACTGCTTAACATACAGATCTTAGCACAGAGCAAAGGAGACATTTGGAGGGAAAAAACTGATAGTCACAGGGAATGAGAGGGAAAAACTACAGAGTTTGGACTGCAAATCCCACAATTCAACAGGTTAAATGGAAGCAGTCACAGGCAGGAAAAAACACAAGTTTAAACACAAAAACATGGGATAAATTATGCAATCACTGGCAGGTTAAAACTACAATTTTAAACTGTAACAACCACAGGCAAAGACAGTTAAAGAAATTTAAAAAGAAAAAATAAGATGATGCAATCACAGGTAGGGAAAATCGTTTTTTAAACTTTTTAGGAAAGAGACAGCACTAGTCTGCCTCCTTACCACTTCCTGGACTCTGCTCACTGCAATCTGGGGCACAGGTAGGCTGCAACTATGGAGGACCACTCAGAGTATTAAATGAAGCAGGATTTAGAACAAGAACAAGCACACTTGATCAGGTCCTTAGGCTCCTGTATATAGCATGGAAGTACACTAAACTGAGGGGGGGGGTCACCTATATATAGCATTTATCGATCTAAAAGCGGCTTTTGAGCTTGTCCCAAGGGGTCAATTGTGGGACTCCATGCTAAGCCAAGGTGTACCGGACGAGCTCTTGGTGCAGATAGTTAGACTGCATCAAGGTAATTACGCCAGGGTTCGATAGGGCCCTGGAGGCAAACTTACCGATGCTATACCTATTAAAAGGGGAGTATGACAGGGATGCGTGTTGGCACCGACTCTATTTTCTTTATATGTTAACGATGTTGTGCAACACCTGCATCAGTGCAAACACGACTCCCCAAAACTAGGGGCGCTATTATTTGCAGATGATACCATTCTGCTATCACAGACTGCAAATGGGCTGCAAAGGCTATTGGATAGCTTGAGCAATTATTGCAATATAAAGGGCCTTGAAATCAACTCTAGCAAATCAAAGTATAAGTCCTTCAGAAAAAGTATCACTATTGATAATCAATATCTGGAATGCGCAACCAACTTTAGTTATCTTGGCATCACAAGAGACGCAAAATTGCCTTGGAAACTGCAAATCCAGAAATCCAAATTTATTTTGGGGCAGAATTCAATGGCCATTATAAAACAAACCAAGCCGCTAAATTCAAGGCAGCAATGCCAGCACTGGAAGTTTATAAATATAGGGCTCAAAGAGAAGCTCTTTATGGGGCGGAGTTGGGAGAGGGGGTGGGGGGGGGGGCAACCTTGGTACACTTACCGTAGACAAAAATAAATTTGTAAGAATGTTGCTTTGTTCGCAAAAAAAAAAGTACACCAATGATACCCGTGTACTTCTATGTTGGTATTAAAAGAATAGAACATCAACTGTATTGAGACCCCTATTACTTTGGGTTAGTTTATGGGTCACGCAGGAACTTATTTACTATAAAGAAGGACTAAAAGAAAGTTTGGATCTTAACGGCCATGTCACTTTCCCTTGGTTTCGTCATATCAAGCCCTGGTTGAACAAATTCGGGCTGAGCAGGTTTTGGGATGCTCTTAATTTATTAACAGTTAATTCTAAGATGTTCTTGAATCAAACCTATTAGGAATATATTCTAAACAGTGTTCAGTGTAATTCCAATTTGGGCAGACTCACTGCAAATTTTCAGAGTTTTAAATCATGCCCTCGCTTTGAATCATATTTGTATATTGTACAACCCCACCTGGCTAAATCCATATATATGAAGTTTCGCTTTGGTATACTACAGATTAAATCGCATACGACTAGATGGACATCTGGACCTATCGCTGAGGGGGAGGCTGTTTGCCCACTATGCACTTTAAATGTTGAGGAAAATCTTGCACGTTATTCTCTTGTCGAGCTTACGGCTCCTCGAGAAGGAAGTGGATCAAACCAATGTGTCATAACATGGGGACTAGGAAATGCACAAAGCATTAAGAAAGTTAACTTCAGATACATCTCTGAACTGTTTCAGTATTTTAGAACATTTTTAAACTTGTTGTTTCACTTTTGGGTTATGCTTGGGAATTGGCATGAGATTTCGTCTGTCTGGCTCGCCGTCTGATGCGCCTACTAAATTACATGTACCTTCACGAGGCATTCTCCTCAGCATGTAGATCGATTTGTACACTGCATGCGAACGTATATGCCTTGACTCAAAGCTGCCGCTTGATATTATGGTCGGTTCATATACTGATTGTCTAAAGGTATACTATATACCATTTATAGCTGGGGTAAGGTACAGCTTTAGAGAACACCTGTACTTCTGACTGGCCTACCCTTGAGTAGTCTAGCTTTCACATTTTCATGGTCCTGAAGAATTGCCACAATCACTTCTGACACACTATTGGCAAAAAACATGTTGACCTACACTTGATTTTAGAGCCAGCGTGGACCATTATATCCACCTTTGGCCACCACCTATTTTTAGCATAACAGAGTGATCCACACATTAAAAATTGATCTTTTGGATTACCTCTAGTTATTTTTAGATTCACCACTCACCAGTCTACTCACTAACAGCACCTTCACACAGCACCTTACACTTCACGTCAGCAGCATCAAAAGAACTCCGGCAAAGAGCCCTCCTGCGGGACCCATTGGGCATTGCAGCTCCGGCCCAACGAGGAGCTGCCTGATGATGAAGCATGACACCTCTTGGGATGTGAAGCATGGCACCTCTTGGGATGTGTGAGGGCCCTTGCTCCTGATGGATCAGATCCTCTGACTTGATGTATCAGGCACTTCCGACCTCTCCTTTTCTTTAGGAACTGAATACCTCTGAATGTACCTGTACAGCTGGGGGTGTGTAGGCAGTACCTCCTTTTGAATACTTACCTGTTTCAATACTATAACATGGCCAGAATCCCCAGTAGTAGTCTTAAAGTAGGTGGGTGACTGAGGCGGGCAGCATGGGAGGGAGATGACTGGTAGGGCTCATTGAAGAGGAGTGTGGTCTTGCTTGGTAACTGACAGGCATGGTACAGTACTAGGTGCACTCTAATTTGAGTGGGAGTGGCTGCAACAATTGGGGTTGATGATAGTGGCCTGCGGTTTGCTTCTGTTCCAGTCCCCAGTGTCTGGATAAGTGCAGGGGGATAACCCGTAACTACCTAAAGCGGGAACGTTCATGACTGTGATGAGTGGTATAAATAACTGGATCAGATGCAATTCTGAACGGCAGGGGTATCGGGCACTCGGCACGTACATTGGGCTTTATTCCCTTAATATGACTTTTATTAAGGGACAATTTGTTGCTTAAAAGTAGAGCCAAATATACAGAGCATTTGTCTCACACCCACAGTACATTTTAGACAATACATTTGTCATCCCTAAATCATGCTCTATTCATATTGACTTCTTTAGCTCTTCAAGCCAGGTAGTGTAAATGTTAAAATTGACATGCTGTGCTCTGTCTGCCTGCCTTGCTTACCTTACTTCTCTGCCACAGAGCTGACAACTCATTATTCATCACACACATCTACCTTCAACCAGCACTTAGTCACTCATGATTCCAGTGAAAGAGAACTGGCCCTTTGCAGCACATGGCAGAAACACTGGTAAAAGGAACACTGGGAACTGGGGGTACATCGCTAGATATAATACTGTTCAAAACCCAGAAAGGATTAGAGTATCCCTTTCAAAGCTAGATAATGAATCTACTCTCATATCTACAGCAAGACTCGCTCAATCCTTTTATATATTAGCTTTATGCTAAGCTGAAGAACAACCACATAAGGGCTAGCAGCAGCTTATACAGCAGCTCATTCACAAGCACAATCACCCACCAACACATAGGCAAGAAAGTCGGCAGCCGGTGCAGCATGTGGTTAGATGAGAACACAAGCCACACATGGTTCGAGAGATGACATGGGCCATGCGGATAGTCAGAAGATCACATCCTCACTGCAATATACCCCATACACCCAGCCCAAACACATATCAACCGCACACAGGATTGGGAACAGGTCTAAAGAATAGCCCCCGCTCCCATCCACTTGTGAAACGCTACATTTACTCCTAACTACGCTTACTCAATGGGCCGGGTCATGTCCACAGGAATCCTCCAGACAGCCCTGCCCAGTGATGAATACATAACTAGTGACAAACTCTGCATGAAAGGGCTAAAAAGCTAAGTCATTTGTGAGTGTATCATATAGAAATTACATATTACATCACATAAATCACAGCAGTTTAGCTCAAGAGGCAATAAAAAAAGAGGGGCGAGCAACTGAAAGAAAATAAATCCTGAAAGGAGTGGCAGAGAATAAAAATAGTACCAATTATATGGAGCACACAGGGGACAAGAAAGCAATGTGAAAGTGCAGGCAGAGCGATGTAGACAGTCTGGGGAGAGAAGTTACAGGTAATGGATAAATAAACAGATAACAATGGACACAAAAACAACCCACTGCTGGCACCTGCCCTCTTGCACGTTCCATTGTAAACTGATGTACAAACATATGTTACAGCCACAGAAATTGTGAAGTAACAAGAAGCCAACACAGCTTTACTTACAGGTGAGGCTCCCTTCCAGAGTCCCAAAAGGCTCTCTGTGCGGACCACTTTGAGAAACAAGGCCACCATCCCAAGCTTGCTGCTGTAGAGAAACAGGGAAAAGGCAGACAGTGACACAGTTATAATCACTCACTGGAGTAGTAGCATTACCAGTAAGCATACAGTAAACATAATGCAAAAAAAACACCCTACCCATGTCCAATCGGTGCACCACACATAGGAGTAGGCACCTTTTAATTAAGGAGAAACAAGGATGACAGCACGTCAAATTTAATTCAATGATGTCAACTGTTCTAATAAGAACAAACATTCCAAGGCTCTTTGATGAGACAGAGCTCTCAGTGGCTGCTGCTGTCACGGGTGATAAGGTTAGGCACCTTCCACTGACCACTAAATCGGTTGTAATTCAGCATTAAGTATGGTTTTATCATGTCAGTTGCTATTGACCTGCTATGAAGGGATGAAGGAATAAACTTTGGATGTTGAATATAATCTTGGTTTAAGCAATACTAGATTGCATAGGAAACCGAAGAAATCCTGAACCAGAAAGAGCACCTAAATCAGAGTTTAGTGCTGCACAGTTGCTCAAAGCAGATTCTAACCTTGTGCATGAATCCAAAAGAATGAATTGCCCTGAGGCAGCTTACCACAGCTTATAAAAGGAAGGCACATGCCTCACTTTTAGAGAGCAATGCAAGAGTACCTTTCAGTGCTTTGTAAAACAAGGGTGTTCGTAAGCAGAAACAATGCAAGCTCTTGGTTTGCCATCAAGCGTTGCTATCTCAGGTTTGCCACATTATGTAGGATATTATGACAATCACTTTAGTTCTTTACTTGACTTGGTGCAAGCCTGCTTTTAGTGGAACTCACATGCATTGCTTGCTTGTTTGAGCCAGCTGAGTCACTTGTTTCAGGATTCACTTGGTTCAATTCCTGAAAAGATTTCCAAATGTGTTCTGTGGTTTGCAGCTTTGAATACTGCAGTGCCGGATCTTTCGTGGCTATATTCAGCGAGGAGGAGCCCAGCTAAATCAGCATGGAGCATATTAAGAGTTCCAGCCTGCTAACCAGAAGCAAGAGATGGCTTTCAAAATTCAAAGACTAAACGTAGAGTGCAAATGCTGCTTACAGCACGCTTTGAACAAAGGTTGTACTTAGAAGGAAGGCCTATTTGACTCTTTAAGGGTATGAGGTCACTTAGTTTCACTCTAAATGAAAAGTTACTTACCTGTACACTTCTTTCACAGTTTTTCTTTTTACAATACAAGCAATTTTTAGAAACATGAATAATTCTGATAGGCTTCCTGCAGGCTATATAGTGTCAATATTGACAAATTATTTCTTTAAAAATGAACAAAATACATCACTTAAATAAAAAAATCACTACACAAACGAGGATATGAAAATCGGAGAGAAAAACAGGGCAGGGTAGACTGATAGATCGAAGCTTTCCATGTTGCAAAACTGATCCTGCTCCTTTAAGGAAGCTCACTCCAACAGTATCCCGCCAAATTCCGTCAGTGGCAGTTAGGTTGGTTCTTTTTAGGGGAATTAAGGATCCTGGGAAACTAGACTGTTAGAGCGGTAACTGTTCTTTCTCATCCAGGGGTTCTTCATTAATAGTCGTAAACACTTAATAGAATATAAAGCCTGTCCCTAATATTGGCTGAAAGGAACACAGAGGAAGTAATGCTTCATAAATGTAAGGTGCAGCCACTTTACAAAGTTTGGAACATTTCAAAGCAATGCTGTAATAGTGAATAATTGGACTAAAGTGTAACAGGTAATGTTAGAGTTTCAGTAACCCAAAATATAGCAAGAGACAATCAATCTAGACTGTTTTGGCATGGGTACAGGGTCAGTGATTAAATTATCAGAATGCCTAATTTGCTTAGTTCTATTTATTTAAAACTTATGAAATCTGTGAACATCCAAAATATGGGAATATCTCTTTGCTGGAGAAGAAGGACTTAGGAAGGTGAAAGGTACGGAAATAGCTTTATCGCCATGAATATCTGACATCACATTTAGAAAACAACTTTGGTGAGTTCTCATAACAATTTTGTTCTTCTACAAACCTGTGTAATATTCATGGAAGCATAGAGCCTGCATCTTGCTAACTGAGCACAGAACCAAGCAGAGGATGCAGGGGCGTAACACTTTTTCCTGACATTTGGTCCAGTCAATCTACATGTGCAAGTTGCAGAACCACTTCCATTTAAAGACAGAGGCAGATCCATCTAAAAAGTTCATAGCCTTTTTAAGATTGTCTATGCACTGCCCTGGAAGGCTCAAGTGTCTATATTAGAAGACTTTAAGCGCCATGCGGCCAAAGGCGGGGTATAGAATCTGCACTCCTGGCCACTAACCTAGCTAAGGAGATCTGAACTGCTCTCCTCTCAGGACTCACCATGCAGAGACAAGGAGGGCTCATGCTGGCCACGGTAGATCTCAATGATAGCTTGATCCTGCCTTGGTGAGGAGAGACAGGAAGGCGCAAAGTGGGGCAGCGCAATATGCAGTTTAGAGGGACTGGCGATTTTGGATGCCTGGCAGTACATGGCAGGTAGGAGGTACAAGTATAATTAGGATTTAAGGGTGGCATATGATCAAATTCAAGATTCTCGTCATTGCTATACTAACTTAAAAGGGATTTTCCAACTTAAAAGGGCCAACATGAAGGGAAAGTGAGGGTCGTTTCTGGGAAATTACTGGCAGAGAGAGTATAAATCTGCACTTGAAACCTTTAGTCAGTGCCTGGCAACACTGAGTATTGGTGAGTTTATTGCTTGCTGAAGAGTTTGTCACCCAGTCTTTCACTTCACTTGGATCTTATTTTTTTCTCTTGCCCTCCCTGGTGCTCCCCTTCCCTGCTATTAATCCTAAGATACTTGGTGATATTTTAGTTGTTTCCTTCTTCATTCTTTTACATTAGGAGAATCAAAGTGTGCTACAGTCCAAGCATACCTCTTCCAGTCCCCTCTTGGGCAGCTGTCTTTAACCTGGACAGGGGTTAATCTTTATTTGATGTTTGTCTAACGCTTCCTGCCATTATGTTATGAATATCTAGGAACAGGGTCAGACCAGGACAGAAAATAGGCCAGGGCACCAAAATAAAAGTGGTCCCCATTAGTGAATTTAGAAAGCTAAAAAAGTGGCCCATGTTGCATCCAGGGAACAATGAGAAACCATTGAAAGGCATAAGTGAATGTTCCATGATCAAAAATGCATCTCCCCTAGTCATGGGTTGCCAGTGTCTGCTAGCTAGCAAAGAACTGGCATGTCATGTTGGTCCTCATCGCAAAAAGGTTGAGTCTGTGATTTTACTTCCCTGGCGTTTTTTAGAGCGCAAACTTGACCCGAAGGTATCAGACATCAGAGCGCTTTACATGAGCACCAGTTGTGTTACATAAGGACACATTCATTTTTGTTAGGCACGAGGAGATTAAGTGATTTGCCCAGAATCACAGGATTTGGAGTGTTGTTGCAGAGACTCGAACCCGGTTCCCCAGATTTGAGGTTGACCGCCCTAGCCATTAGGCCACATCCTCTCTCCTCTGTGCTTCTTACATAGATGAAATATTCTACATAAGGCTTGTTGGTTTAGCTGTCAATTATTTATTTATTTAGCTGCCAATTGTGACATTCTCCTTCAAAACTGCTGATTGTATGCGCTCATTTGTTGACCTGGTAGACGTTAATGCCATGTTGAAATGCCCAAGTCTTAAGTGATACAGTTCTTCGACTGTGCTAGTAAATATGTTCCCCCTGGTTGTTTAAATAAACTATGGATGTGGTGTTGTATGTGCAAATGAGAACTGAGGACTGTTGAGTTCTGGGGAGGAACAAGGGAAGGCTACTGTGTATGGTCTGAGCTCTAGCACATTTGTGTGCACTGTGTGTCTAATTTTGCCCTTAGCCCCCCATTGTGCAGAGTTCCTGAAGCTGTGCTCGCCAGCCATCAACAGAGGTGCCCGTGGCTCTCACAAAATTGAAGGGCTGCGGCATGAAGGGAAGACCTGCAGCAATGTTCCCGTCAGTCCACAAACCAAGCGATGATTTCACGCAGGCCTTCATATTTACTTTGTCTATGGTGGATCCCTGAGAGTGTAACCATGGTAGGTCTAACTCTTATTTTCTAGGTCTTATTTGTATGTGGCACTTGGGAATGTAAGGGACACATGAGGGTATCATTGCCAGCAGAGACTTCTAGTGGGCAGGCTATTGTTTTTCATATGTACTGGAAGAAACAGGATTTGTTTTGAAAATAAAATGTAAGTCCGTTTTTATATAGCGCAGCTACTCACCCTTACGGGTCTCAAGGCGCTGGGGGCCGTCGTGGAAATTAAGTGAGCTATTGCCCAGAGTCACATGGTGCTGAGCTGAGCTGCCGCCGGAGCCGGGGATCGAACCGTGAACCCTGTGCTCCGAAGTCAGCTGCCCTGGCCGCTGCACCACACCTCTCCAAAATGAAAGATTAACTCCTCCGAAGAGAAAGCCTTCCCTTCCTTGGTGTTTGAATGGTGCCTAAGAACTGCACCCAGTTTAGCCTGAGATACAGAGTTGGGTAAAGGATCAGTCTGAATTTGAGGAAAAATGGCAGGCACGTGTTGGTTGAAGCTTATGTCTCAGAAGGTCATTTCCCTTTTAGCAGCTTATCAGCTAGGTAAAGGAAAACTTTATGCGTCGGAGGAATGCCACCACAGAGGGCATACATTTTGTAAAGATCTGAAGCCTAGAACTTGAAACTGGCAGTGGCACCTGAACACTTGGAAACGGAGGCACTTCAACGCTTTAGGATATGTCAAGATATAGAAGTATGAGTCATGCAAATCTAGCAATGTATTTGTTCCACCAACTGTAGGAGCAACAGCATTTCTAGAAGGATGACTATCCGGAACGATGAACAAGTTACTTACTTTGGGTAATGCCTTTTCTGGTGGAGACAATATAACAGCAGATTCTTTACCTTGTGAATTTAGCCCAGACTGGACCCGGTAATATTGCTAACAATTCCATCGCTCGTCAACAGGTGGTGTTGTGTGGCTCCACGTCGGGTCAGTCGGTTCCGGATGTGATGTCGGGGTCAGTACAATACTGTCACATCTGCTCGCTGATGTCAGTTTTTTCTGATTTCAGTCTGCACCATCGGACTCAGAGCTAATGAAATCAGAAGTGCAGTGTGCAGATTTTTCAGATTTAGTATCTTATTATTGAAATTATGAGTCTATTCCAAAGAACGGGGAGGAGGGTGGGTCGGTGACGAATCTGCAATTAGATAGAGTCTCTACCGGAAAAGGTGTTACTGAAGGTAAGTAACTAGTTCTTCTGACAGAGACTTCGAAATGCAGATTCCTCACCTTTTCAATAGATACCAAAGCAGTACCTCCATAGGTTGTGTGTCTGTGGAATTACTCGGACCAGGAAATCTTGCAGGACAGATCCGACGAAGTGCCCATCCCACCAGACCTGGCTGTCCCGGCAGTAGTGCTTTGTGAATGTGTGGAGAGACGCACTGGTTTGCGGTCTGGCAAATGTCAAAGACTGGCACACACCACCCCAGCGCAGTGGTAGCAGCCTTTGCACTCGTGGAGAGAGCACACAACCCTTCTGGGGGCTACTTCCAAGCTCGTCCTTAGGAGATCTTTATGCTTAGGACAATCTATGGCGAGACGGTCCTCTTCTGTACCGCTTTTCACTTTTTTGCTCCAGAGAAGCCAGTATACTCTCGCTCGGTTGATGGAAAAACTAAGAGCCCTATTAGGGTCATGTGGGTCAGCACCTTCAAAAAAGGCATCACAACAGATGACTAAAAGAAGGTCTGATCCAGTAACCGTAAGAAGGCCAAAAGGACCGACAAATGACCACTGTCAATGCCAAGTGGCAACAGCAAGGCCTTTGTGGCCAGATGAAAGACAAAACAGGAGGACTTCTGACAAGCTGGCCTGCAAGGGTTAAACATAACTGGGGAAATACCAAGCAACAAACTTCTCCCAGTGCCCTTAATAGACAGACTTAGTAGAGGGGGGCTTGGCTGCCAGAATGACACCAACTACTTCAGGAGGAAGAACAAAAGCCTACAACTGTTGCCGCTCAGTCTCCAATCATGGAGGTCTAGACTGTGCAGGTTCGGCGCAGGACCCAGCTGTGCTGTTGCTACAGAAGGTTCTCCCGAAGCAGCAGCCGGATTCGAGGACAAATGCTCATGGCCAGAAGTTCTGGGTACCACACTCTCCTTGCCCAGTCCACAGCTATTAGGATGACTTGCGCCCAAGTCTTTTCTAATCTTTTTGAGCACTCTGGGCAAGAAAGGGAAGGGCGTAAAGATACACAGGAGTCCCGATCCCAAATGCAGACAGAAGGAGTCTCCCAGGGAGGACTGTCTTTGGAACTCCAACGCGCAAAATGTGGACACTGCGTGTTTTCTGCGGTGACAAATAGAATGAGCTAGGGTTCAACCCATTGCTGGAAGACGTCCTGTGCCAGCTCCAAGTGTAACTGCCATTCATGATACGCTAGACAATGGCAGCTGAGTTTGTCCGCCCTGTCATTTAAAGATCCATCCTGCCAGGTGCTGGGCGGTCAGGGACATGCCTGATCATTCAGCCACTTCCAGAGGTGCAGAGCCTCCTGGCACAGGACCCACGCCCCCACTCTGCCTTATTTGTTGTAATACCACATGGTGGTCATGGAGTCTGTGAGAACCTACCCCGTTCCCCTGTTTATGGTTGGGAGGAACGTCTTTAAGGCCAAATGAATCGGTCACAACTCCAACAATTTGATGTTGAGCTGGGCTTCTGCCGGAGACCAGAGTTCTCTGATCCCCACCTCTCCCAGGTGACCCCCCCACCCCAACTCAGCAATCATGCATTTGTCACAACCGTTAGTTCAGAGTGGGGTAAGGAGAGGGGTCTGCCTCGGATCCGATTGTGGTTTAACAGCCACCACTGTAGATCCTTCGACACCTGGATGAAGTCTGACAAGTTGCCTTGGTGCTGATCCCACTGAAACATCAAATCTCACTGCAGAGCTCGCATGTGCCATTTAGTGTGGTACACAAGCAGGATGCATGAGGCCAAGACACCTGGAAGCCTCAAAGCTGCTTTCACCGAGTCAAAGGTCAATGGTTGAAACATCTGGATTGTAGCCCAAATGTCCTGGATTAGTTGAGGCGTGTTATAGCTCTAAAAAACACTGTATTAAGGATGCCTCCAATAAAAGGGAGCCGCTTTGTAGGAGTCAGGTGCAACTTCGACACATTGATGGAAAAAGCTAATGATATTAACAGATTGACCGTCGTCTGGGGGTGGTTGACGACTGAGATGAGCCCGTCTTCAGTAGCCAGTTATTGAGGTATGGGAAAACTGGTATGCCCAACCTTTGCAGATGGGTTGCGACCACTACCATCACCTTTGAAAACACCCAACGTGCACTGGTCATATCAAAGGGTAGCACGTAGAACTGCAAGTTCTTCTGACCTGTCCAGAACCACAGGTAACGACTGCAGGACAAGGATGTGAAATTATGCACCCTGCAAGTTGAATGCCGTCACCCAGTCTCCTGATTCCAGGGCAGACAGGACTTGGGCCAGGGTGAACATTTTGAACTTGTCCTTCTGGAGCGAGAAGTTCAAAGAGCAAAGATCTAGGAAGGGGTAAAGGCCTCTGCCTTTTTTCGGTAACCTCTCTATTGCTACCTTGGCCTAAAGAGCTTAAAATACTTTGTGAAGTATGGACAAGTGGTCCTCTGGGAGGTGTTGTAGTGTGGGTGGCATGTCTGGTGGAGAGGATAGCATAGGTATGAATTAGCTGTGCATTAACACCTGGAGCACCCCTTGGTCTGACATGATGCTCCGCCATCCGTAAAAGTGAAAGGCGACCCTACCAGGTGACCGTGTGCCACCAAGTGTAAATCAAAGCGGAGTTGCAGAAGCGGCTGTGGGGGGGGAAGGGTTTTGGCCTGGGTCTTGTGGGCCTGAACATTGTCAGTCGACACCCTAGCCTCGCCCCTGATTGCTGAGGCCCAAATTCATGCTGCCTCTGGAGATATTTCCTGCCGAAGACTCAAAAGGAGCGTTGTTGTTGGGGGAACTGACAAACTGGCGGAGCTAAATCCAGAGGTGCGAAAGGGGCTGTGCTCTACTTAAAATTCTCGATGGCGGTGTCACCCGTTGCCCCAAAAACGTTTGAGCCATCGAACGGCATGTCCATGAGGGTTTGCTGGACATCCGAACAGAAGCTTGTGGGGCTAATCCAGGCGTGGCGTATAAGCACTATGCTGGTTCCGACTGCCCTATCCAGGAAGTAGGTTGTGTCAAGGCAAGAGCAAATTGTATATTTCACAACACCTTAGCCATCAAGGATCAGACGTTGTAGGGTTGGTCTGACGTCCTTAGGGACAGCTGGCAACCCATCTACCACTCTGTCCTACAAGGTGTAGCAATACCTCCCAAGAGACACAAGGTGTTGATGGATCGCAGGGCAAGACTAGTACTGGAAAAAAGCAAAACAAATCCATCCATTTGAATTCCCTGTTGGGTGAAGTGGTAGGAAAACAATTGGGGTTCAGGCAGCTGGATGATGCCTGTAAGGTAAAGCTCTCTGAGGTAGGATACTGTAACAAGAAATCGTGATCCCCAGAAGCTGGCATATTCAGTCTTGCCACTTGCCAGTTGATTGATGGGCAAGATCCTGGTTTAGCCCAGGCATCCACAAGCTTATCTGTTAGGGCTTCATTAAAGGATTATTGAGGTTCTTAGATGGTCATGCAGGGTAAAGAAGCTCTGTCAAAACATTGGTCTTGACCTCCTGCATAGATAGGGATAGGTCCAGTGCTCTTGGTGCCTCCTAATATCAGTTGCGAAGGATGCAGATTTTTCCGTGGTAATAGGATTAGGTGATGAGGCCACTGGAGGTGTCAAGCATACTCACATTCTTCAAATCATTAAAAAATGACCCCCCTCCTCATAAAAAACATTACCATCATCATCGTTATCTCGGTCAAACTCGTGGAACACAGAGTTGAGATGACATGGTGCTGAAGCGTCAGAATCCGATAGAAGTATCAGATTTGAAACTGATGTCTGAATCAACATCAGGGCTCGCATCTGTGGAGTTGGTATCAGCGCCAAAGGCAGAGTCAGACCTTACGATGAAACAGGAGCTGGAGGTGCCATGCTCAGAGGTGAGGACGACCTCTTGTGGTTATCGAGTGGTGCGCTCAGCATCGGGGATGGATCCGCCAGACGTCGGCGGGCTTCAGGCCTTGAATTCGTGGGGCCCAAAGACGCTCCAGAGGGATTTGGTAAGGTATCCAAGCTGGAAGCTGCGGCCTCTTTCAGGCAATGAATTTCATCCTCTGTTTCTGTCCACTGAGGGGGAAGGAGATCGAGCAACAGCGGCTCAGGAGCAGCTAAAAGGGCCTCGATGTTCCCAAGGTGTCGCACAACTCAGACTGGCAGAATGTTGGTGAACCGTGCTTAGACTTCTTGTGTTGTTTGTGTGAACATTTGTACTCACCTGAGCTCCTGCACCTTGAGGTAGAGTAGTCTTGAGATCGATCCCAGGAGCGAGTGCGCATCCAAGCCTTTGACAGTGACTGGGAGCGCTTTCTTGACTTATTTTAGAGCTCAGCGATTGCAAGCTTGGCCTTACGGTCTCGGATTGCTTTTCAGTTAATCTTAGAGCAATATGAACGCAACTTGGTGCCGTGATCGGGTCCAATACACCATAGGCAGATGTTGTGGGTGTCAGTCACCGACATTGGTCGGTGATAGTCACGACACAGCTTGAAACCTGTTTTTTAGGGCCCATATCTGCACACTGGGAGAGAATTTAGTATGGAAAAAAATACATTTCTTGAGGGAAAAGTCTGTCAAAAAGGCAGTACTGCTAGCTCTGGATTGGCATCGCAAGGCGCAGAAAGACGAACGGACATTAGCATGCGGAGGTGGTCTTATAGTGGCCCTGACATCACATCCGCAACCAACAGATCCGACATGGACCCACATGATGCCGCATGCCAATACCCAAGGGAATTGCTATTAAAGTTTTAGGATCCAGTCTGGCACCTGGGGGAAATTCAAAAGGTGAGGGATCCGAAGTTAGAGGTCTCTATCAGAATGTTTGTTGATATTCTTGTGTTAACAACGTAGAGTTAGGACTGGTAACCCATTCTATAGATTTATTCTTTACAAGGAAAAATCTTGAGTAGAAGTTCTTAAGTTGTGGGGATGTGACTGAGGGCATGCTTTCATGATATGAAAAGGATTTCTGCCTGCAGCAATTGATGGTGCTCCGGCTGGTGAAGGCAGGGGCTCTGGGACCACAAAGTGTTGTTTAAAAAGATTTGAGGATGTTCCCTCACTGAACCAGGTCCAGAACTGAGTGATTGGAAGTGATTAGGGACCATCTGGAGAAAGGCAGTTATTCTTCTACTAATACAAAAGGGAGGCGAGGAAGTGTAGCCGGTGGCAACCAGGAGTCACCAATACCTGGAAGGTTGCGATATGGCGCCCAAGCAGAGACTCCCGTCTAAGCACAAATCAAGATTGCCTGACTGATTCACAAAGGTAAATGTAGACATTTGTATAAGTTTACGCTTTTTCAGTATTCACAAAACTGCATTTTAATAGTAAGCTTACGAGTGCAGAGACTCCACAGTTGGGCTGGAGAACTCCACACATAAAAAGGTAGGCCTGTAGGATGGAGAGGTACGATGGTAACTCCTCGTGCTGAATCAATGACAGAATCTGGTGGTGGCTCTGCTCTTAAAATAAGGGGTTCTGTTTTGGTGCCATTTACTTCTTCTGTAAGTGGGCTGGAGTGGCCTTTCTTGATGCTGGTTCTAGCAAAAGCTCCATTGTTGGCTCAGGCCTGGGACCAAAGGCAGCAAAGGTATTGCAGAGGAGTGAGGTGGAAGTGTTTCAAACGTAACAGATTTTTTGTTTGAGTTGTTGAAATGGGTATATTCAGTTTTGTAGCTCCCAAGGCCCAAACCATACTGAACATTGTTATGTCATCAATCTGCAAAACCCTTGCTGGAAGGGAGACAGAGTTGGAGAACACTAACGCACTGAAAAGACTGATGTGATGACCGCAATAAAGGCATTAAGTAAAACAGTTTTAGGAGATTTTGAAAGGTTTCCAAAGAGACAAAATCCATAAGATGCCAAGCTCCATGCTCCAGCATCCTGTCACCAAGAGCCGGAAAAAAGACTGGCTCAGCTGCCACTTATAAAGCCTGATGAGATACTGGAGGTATGCTCACCCTTAAAAGAGGAGAAAAAGTCTTCCCAGTTTTCAGCTATTGGATTAAACTACACACCTACACACACACCCACATTTTCTCCAATGGCCGCCTATGTAGTGTGGCACTAGATACTAGAAAGATGCATGAAGTCATGCTGCCTGATGGACGGAGCTACGGTTGCCTTCAGAGAGGGAATCTTCCAAGGTAGAGATGTCAGTCTTTCCTCCTAAGGATGCACTTTTCCAGTCCTGTCTCTATTGATGCTCCTAACTGTTGTATTCTTTACACAGGAAGAATGAATTTGCTAAGCTGATATGCAGACACCAAGTATGGATAGACAAATACAGTCTTTTTCTTCTTAAGATAGCGGCAACTTCCACCATGCACTTGGAAAATACTCTTGGTGCTGAAATCAGAGCAAAATCAGAAGCAGATCTATTAACACTATCCAGTTGCCCTATCGGGAGATCTGATGAAGAGTAAACATGCAGAATTTCTCTCTCCTGACCGATTGTTGGCATACTCCAGGTCTAGAATGGATGGGAGGGGAAAAAAAGCCATTAGGGGAACTACTTCCTTGTCCCTGAGTTGCCTATATGGCATCTAAAGGCCTACTATGCACGTTATGATCGACAGAGTCTGGAACATGGATGATTAGCTAAAATCAAAGAAATGAATCTTGATCATATACACAATGTACACCCTTCCAATAATGGCAATCCCTAATCAGTTTTAGCATCGTAATGAAAGTGGTTTTGCTTTGCTATTTTTTTATGTAGGAGTGTGCCCAAGACAGCAGACTGTGCCTAGTTTGATGAAGAATGCCTAAAAGCAAAACAGTTTACCGAAATGTCTATGTACACTGCAAAAGGACAACACTGAGGAAAAATATTTAGCTTATAGAAGGAGAAGTAAAGCTTTATATGAAAGTGATAAGAAATAAAAAGGGGTTAAATACACTCTGTTTAAGCAGTTAATGGAAGACAATCTAGAGTAATGACCATTGTGGGTTTTGTGTTCATGAACTTAAAAGGATCTTGAACTTTGAGCAATCCTGATAATCCTATCCCCACAAAATATCAAAATCTATCTACATAATGTAGATGAGACCATTTGGATGATTCCACAGAAAGTAGACATAGACATTTTTTATAAGATCTAATGAAGAATTATCCAACATAATAAAAATTATTCAATTATTAAAATGCAGGTCATGCCCAGATTGGCAACTGCCTTCACATTATTGTGGCGAGGAGATCACCTAAATGGTGGGCTACATTTTTTTTACTCCACTATTCAGTTATGATGTTCTTCGGAAACTTCCACCTTGAAAACGAGACACGTAATAAAGCTCGTTTAAAAAAATGAAATTGTAGTGATGCAATGTTATATAGATTACATTATCCTACTTGATTGTGCAAAGAAAACCTTTGCACAGATCTTCTCGAGACATTGGAGTCTTGAGCCTAAAATAATACATTAATACACCCATGGAACATGGTGGCTTTCAATGTGGGATGAGTATGCTGCACAATGCCTTTGTGCTGTTTTTTTGGTTTGTTTTTTTTTGGGTCAGGAAGTCCAAGGTGCAGGGTATTTTATATACCTGCTTCGTGAACACAGCGGCAGCATTCGTTACAGTGGATCATGCAATCTTCTGGCATAAGTTCACCACATGGAAGATTTCTTCTGATTTTATGAGCTAAATTAACACCATGCATTCTGCAAACTGGGTCCAAGTTCAGCTGAATGAATGGGGCCATCTACGGAAATTACCATTTACAAACATTTAAAACAGGGGTGCACACTTGCAACCCTGCTATTTTTCATTGTTTCGGACTGAGCCTGCAAAATAAAGCTGCTAGTCAGTGTTTTCACCCAGTGCCAATTCAAAATTGATTAATTTTTACTATATGCTGATGATGTTGTAGTAAGGCATCAGGTGCCAATGGCACTACAGTGTCATACTGCTTATCTGCTTGATGCAGTCATTACAAACTGATCATAAACACCATAAAAACTAAAATTGTAATGTGTGACAAAAACAAACCTAATTTTGTACAGACAGTATTTGAGATTCCCCGGAGGCTGCACTCACTACAGCATGGTGAAGATTATTGCCATGACATGGTGTAGATTAGTGCTCTTAGCACTATGCGAGCTTTGAAGAGTTATAATAGCAAATATTGGGTTCTCTTATTTATCCCCTTGCAGAAGACAAATGAGGGTAAAATGAAATTCAAGATGAATGCTGAAAACCAGCACAACACCTTTCATAATGCTCTGTGGTCGAACTTTGTCCACACTCAATATTGAATCTGAAATGTCTTCAATAAAAATCTGCATTTTACTGATGCAAGCGATAAACAAGTCTGTAGCGAGCAAATGTATGGGTGAGCTTCTCCTCCTTGGCTTCCAGTATTGTAGCTGGAAAACAATGTTGTTCCAAGAAAGACGAGAAAACAAAAGTAGCGCTTCACTGTCAAATTCTGTAAAGTGGTGCTTATGTATAAGGCAACGGCCGGGTCACAGTAGTGTGCCTTAAGGGGGTGTCGGAAATGGCTGTAAAGGAAAGGAGAAGCGGCGTTAACATACGTTCAAAGTACGTCAAGAAAAAAAAGTAACAACATCCTGGAAAAAGCAAACACTTATAGGGAATGCAGCACTTCCCCACCTGGGGGAAACAATGTTGCTCCAAGAAAAACGAGAAAATAAAAGTAGCGCTTCACTGTCAAACTCTGTAAAGTGGCGCTAATGTATAAGGCAACGGCCGGGTCAGAGTAGTGTGCCTTAAGGGGGTGTCGGAAATGGTTGTAAAGGAAAGGAGAAGCGGCGTTAACGTACGCTCAAAGTATGTCAAGAAAAAAAAGTACCAACATACTGGAACAAGCATTGGCATAGCCAATAGGTCTCGCCTTTGGGACCTTATAAGTGTTTAGCAATGCAGTACATTATCCCCCACTGGCATGCCCACACACTCTTAACATCTTTGAATAATCGTACAAGTTTTTTTTTTCTTTTTTTAAAGTCGATATGACAAAGGAGAAGGTGTGGCATAACGGCCAAACCAGCCAACCCTGCCTCTCCTACAGCCACGCCGATGGCTATCAGCGAAACGGCTTTCGGGCCCGCCTCTGTGCCCATCCGGCTGCACAGCAGAACCTCGCCGCTCCTTATCGCCACGTTGATGAATGTTAGCTCCACGTCATTCTTTTGTTTTAGACTGATGTCTGACCGCTCAGCAGCACCATCGCTGATGGTCACCAGCTACGTCCCACAGTAATACCTCACTACTACTGCCTGTGTTCATACCTCCGCTGGCTGGCACTGCTGGTACCGGCCCTTCGCTCACTTCTGTTGACAAACAGAGCAGCAGGATCGATGCCCACAGCTAGCAGCACCCAGTTACTCTCTTCTGCTGGGAAACAACCCCGCAAACCCCTGCACCCCTCCCTCCTCTGGGCTGATGCCTCAAGGCGCCTTGCCCTGTCTTACCCGCGCAGCTGATGACCAACAGGCCAGCAGCACCGTGAACTTGCTCACCTCATCTGCTGCTGCTGGTCCAGAGGTTCCCCCAGCTCTGGCGGTTCATCACAGCCAAGCAAATCCCTCTGAACGGGGCTGGGAGAGCCAGGGACCCTCCCCGCCCCTCTTAAAGGGCCAGCTTCAAGGCGCAGTTCAATCTACAAGTGAAGATTTCAAAGTTTGTTCCCTCATCCTCTCCAGAGGGGTCCCAAAGAGATGCTCTGTGCTCTTAACATTCTATCGAGTTTTACGAGGCACAGACGTTTATATATTTTTTAATGCACGTTCATGTCTGCTCCCATAGACTAGAACCCGGAGTTCACTGAATTGGGGGGGAGGGGGAAATTGCGGCGGGAAGGGGGTCGGGGGGTGTACTCACATCTCATTGAGGCAGGAAAATGAGGTTAGGGAACGTCCCCTTCTACAGCGCAGCCAACCACATCCGTTTCAGGGAGATGTCGAGGACCAGGGGGGCGTTGGTGTGCTCTGGAAGCAGATGTCAACCCCTCACTCAGCGAACACCCCCCCACAGAAAAGAGAAACCCTACTCCTTCATGGAGAGCCAATGATGGCTGTGAGTGTTTACGTTAACTATAGAAGGGTTAGCACTGCAGACCCCATCAGGAAAAGAAACAGTAAAACTCTCCATTTAATGGAAAAGCAAAACGAGAGGAACGAGGGAGTATTATCTTTCTAAACTGGGAATTAGCCCAACTTTGCCATTGAAAGACGGCACTGTAAACAAAATTGTGGCTTTGATTTCACGTGGAATGCCCAAACCAGAGGAAACTGCAGTATGCGTCGGTTCGTGTGTGGTGATCTCTGCTCACTGAGGTGTCGAGTTTCATATATCCACTGCCGGCTCCCCACCAGCGACGAATGCATGGAACTTATTACATTCACCATGAGAGGACCATTTGCCCCTTTGCCTAGGTGTTTCGGGTATTACAGAGGTCAAAGGAGGAATTTCTTGGCCGGGGAAGACAGCAGGAACTGAAACAAGCGCGGTCGTGAAAGCGACTGCGCTGTGTTTAATGATACACGAGGAGGAATGCAGCTGGCACCCTGCGCACCGCTGCTCACTCCCGACAGCTCCAGGCCGTGGGAGTGAACATTTAGAGAAAAGGTGGGACATGCACCCACCTTTGGCCAATTGCGTGCTTTCATTTTTGAAAGCCACACGCAAAGGCCAATAGAATGTGTGGGGAATAAAAAACCACACGCACGAGTTTAGCGAAAGTCTGGAGTGATTCCAAGAGGCCTCTACATAGAGCAGCGCATGCGCGCTGCGCTAGGCTCGACCTAAAAAGCAAACACTTATAGGGAATGCTGCACTTCCCCACCTGGGGGAAACAATGTTGCTCCAAGAAAAACGAGAAAATAAAAGTAGCGTCAAGGTTCACAGCAAATTTGTTAAAATCTATACCAGCTAATCTAAGCGCAGTGAAGTGGGAACACCGGAATGCAGTGACAAAAGCAGTGCAAAGAAAACCAGGAAGAACGGCAGCAATGATGGGAGGGAGGGGGTGCGTCTGTGAGCAAGGAGGCACAGGACTATTAAAAGCTAGACCAGCTAGTCTAAGCAGTGAAGTGGGAACACCGGAATGCAGTGACAAAAGCAGTGCAAAGAAAACCAGGAAGGACGGCTGCAATGATGGGAGGGAGGGGGTGCGTCTGTGAGCAAGGAGGCACAGGACTATTAAAAGCTAGACCAGCTAATCTGAGCGCAGTGAAGTGGGAACACCGGAATGCAGTGACAAAAGCAGCGCAAAAAAAACCAGGTAGGACGGCAGCAATGATGGGAGGGAGGGGATGCGTCTGTGAGCAAGGAGGCACAGGACTATTAAAAGCTAGACCAGCTAATCTGAGCGCAGTGAAGTGGGAACACAGAAACTAACGTAATTACAGAGAATGCAGTGACGAAAGTAGTGCAAAGAAAACCAGGAAGGACGGCAGCAATGATGGGAGGGAGGGGGCGCATCTGTGAGCAAGGAGGCACAGGACTATTAAAAGCTAGACCAGCTAATTTGAGCGCAGTGAAGTGGGATCACCGGAATGCAGTGACAAAAGCAGTGCAAAGAAAACCAGGATGGACGGCAGCAATGATGGGAGGGAGGGGGTGCGACTGTGAGCGAGGAGGCACAGGACTATTAAAAGCTAGACCAACTAATCTGAGCGCAGTGAAGTGGGAACACAGGAACTAACGTAATCATAGAGAATGCAGTGACAAAAGTAGTGCAAAGAAAACCAGGAAGGACGTCAGCAATGATGGGAGGGATGGGGTGCGTCTGTGAGCGAGGAGGCACAGGACTATTAAAAACTAGACCAGCTAATCTGAGCGCAGTGAAGTGGGATCACCGGAATGCAGTGACAAAAGCAGTGCAAAGAAAACCAGGAAGGACGGCAGCAATGATGGGAGGGAGGGGGTGCGTCTGTGAGCAAAGAGGCACACGACTATTAAAAGATAGCCCAGCTAATCGGAGTGCAGTGAAGTGGGAACACCGGAACCAATGTGATCATAGAGAATGCAGTGACGAAAGCAGTGCAAAGAAAACCAGGAAGGACGGCAGCAATAGCGGGAGGGAGGGGGTGCATCTGCGAGCGAGGAGGCAACAGATGGCCAACCAAAAGAAACAATCAGTGATGTCCCGTGGGAGGGAACCAAGCACCCAAAGGCGGGATAGATGGACACTATTGACCAACCACAGTAAAGGAATTTCCAAAAGGCAGGCCAACTAACCAACCAGAAGTGCTGGGCGGAGCTTAAAGCCCATATTCTGAATATGTGTCAAAGAGACAGCGCAATCGCTGCCTAGGTGAGAATAGTGCAAACGACACAGTGCCACATGATGCTTAGGGCCAGTGGAATTATGCGACGGGGGAGGGCCAAATTATGCACCAGGGTTCAGTAAATTATGAGCAAGAAAAGGCAAATTATTAATCATAAATTAATGCGGCACATTTTGTGATAGTATTACCTCGTTATTTTGTCATTTGTACCCTTATTAACACTGTCTGAGCATTGGTTGCTAATAAAAGAAGAGGGAGGTACCCTAATGCTCGGAAAAGGGATGGCCAAGATGGCCACCGTATTCGTAATGGACACGCATAACAATATTAGATTTTTCTTCGTCTAAAATCGGCGTTTTTTAATTAGTGTTGTTCATAGGACTTAAGTATAAATTTAATTTTGTTTCCTTTTTATGTGTCTTAATTTTGTTGACGATAGCTTATCACGTGACCTTGGCATAGCGTATTTAAACGTCATCCGGGACAGTTCTATTAAGTATCCTGACCCGGAAGACGTTCGTTTGGAGCAGGGAGGCCGTAGATCTCACATCGGGTAAGAGCTGCGAGTTGTAAACTGATGTTGAGTGTTAACTAGTAAACGGAGCAGTGGGGACGTAATAAAATCTAATCAAGCATGAGTTATAGTACAAACATCCGACCCCCTTTATGTATTCTCTATTTTTTAATTTATCGCTCTAATAAGGGTGGTTAAATGCCACGAGTACCTGGAGATGTTGCGTTTTATATGCGGCACTCAAATATAGTGATTTCATAACAAAAAATTATGACAATTAAATACAGATCGTAATGCAGGCTTGGACATGTTTAGTATTTCCAAGCAGTAAGACTTTCACACTTTCGGGGGTTACAATGTTACAAGAACTATAGTTAGTTACTTGTAGATACATCACAGTAACCCGTGGTTCGCAACCCCGTTTGCTTATAATCTGGTAGATTAAGTTGGTATCAATCGTTTATACGATAATGCCCATATTGAAAGCTATGTTATGGTGCCAATGTGGATTTCATGGTAATGTTTCAATAATACTAAACTGGCGAAATAGTGTCCGTAAATTCATGGACCTAAATGTTATCAGTCATTGCAGCCTCCATATTACTCTTGAGGTATCACTTACAGGGGGCCCAAATTTAATATTTATATCTAGGTGAATCTTATTACGCACCTAAAGACTCCTCTGGAATTTATTTTATATCGTAGGAACACGTGAATAATCCTTAAGAGAAGATAATTATTCCTAAAAAGTTGACTACTAGTACTATGTGGATATATGACCTTAACGAGTGAAACTATGTTCTTCTTTTTTTAATATTACAGATTTTACCCTCAATGTCTTATTATTGCCAAGCAACCTAACCAGGTAAATAATTAGCTTAGACAAACATTGATGAACACCAACTGTTGCTAAAATTTAAATTTAGTTATGTTGATATTAAAAACCCATCTGTTTTTTCTATCCAGTATCGTCAATTATTGAAAACGACGATTCTTAAATTAACATAGCCAAAATCACGGCGCACTGGTTATGCTAAGTACTGACCAGTTTGTACATGGTAAGCCCTTTTCTTTTGAAAATGAACCCTTGGGGATAAAAAGGTTAATAATAATAAACTGACCCTGTATCTCCTTTGTAATTTCCTACGGTCTCGATTTTAATACGATTCACGTCTCTTTTATCGGTGGCTCCAACGAACACAAACTATAGGAATTATTTACCAATATAAAGGTATGCCACAAGAGTTTTTGACTTAAAATATAGAAATAAGTCACCCCCAAATAACTTTTTTAAATGCAATTTTTTGCTTTACTTTAGGTTATTCCTTTTTCTAAACCATACGGATGAGAGTCCTCCTTCCGTTTCTATCGAGTAACATAAAACCCTCGATATATTGAAATTTTATTTAGGTAGGTTGTAGCAATATCCTTTTTCTCTTTCTACATCCTTTGGATCATGTGTTGTTTAACCTGCACTGTAGCTTATTGACTTTATTCAACTGGCTTATCTCAATAAGTGTATAGTGTACCATTAGACAAGATAAATGCTTTAAGCAATTGTTTATTGATAATAGATATCTATTTTTAATATATTGTTATTGTATTTAGAAAACTCTGTCCTGAAGAAGGTGAAGGAGTTACATCTCACCGAAACGCTGCGTCGACCTCTTTGTAGTTTTCTTGTGATGTATAAAGTGTATCCATAAGAATTAACAATAATGTACTTCAAGTATGAGATGTTTTTAAATTTATATGCAATTGTATTGTCTAAATTTTATTAAATTTTTGGCTGACATAAGTTTGTATATTGTTTTTATGTATCTTTTTATCTTTTGTTTTTAATTGATATCCACTGCATTCTGAATTTGTTGTCTATGGTATTTTATAGCCTGTTTTTCAACACATGATCCACACATTTTCTTGTGTATAGGTTAGGGACTTTTTTTGTTTCCTTTGAGCATTGGTTGCACCTCATTAGTACCAGTTTAACACCCAAATACAGCAATAAAAAACAGAAAGGTGACCAGTCAAACTTGGCAAAGGGGCTTTCACAGCGCGTCAACACGTGTCGCTGTGTTTTTAGTAACTTTTGAACAGCTTGAGCTAGAAACAATATTTTTTGTTAAAATCTGCAGATTATGCAGCATATGATGAATTATGCGGCAAATCGATAATTATGCAAAAAACGCAGCTGCAGCACAATCGCATAATTCCAGTGATTCTGCTTATATGTACAATTAAAACATATTTAGCAAAAAAATAGGACCTTGTATCATTTCAACTCATATTTTACAACCATTAATTTATAACATGGCCTTATGTCACAGACCACTAAAGGCCCAATGATGTAATGTTGTCGTTTTATCCGTAGCGACATGTGTCGAAGAGCCCCATGAGGACAAGAAGGCCACCTCTGTCCGAGTACCTTTTGGGAGGTGTAGACAATAGCGATCCATATTAGTCTGAAAACCAGGACTGATTACACTCCATGCCTTACTGCAACTGGAGGTGTAGACATGAAAAAAATCTGAGGATACAATATGAAAATGTCAGGAGTGTATCCTTTTAAAAAAAAAAAAAAATGAATCTGCAATCATTTCAGAATGTGTTCTTCTTGTGTAGAAATCCATGCAGGCTGCTATACGTAAGTAAACAGTCACAGAAAGATAAAAAATATTTTGGCTGGTTTGCGGTAAGAGATGTCTAAGTGAAGACTTTAGAATAAGCATCACATATCCTGTGGCCAGACAATGACACTAGTGTTGATATCAAGATAGTCCTCTGAATGGACCCACCTACTCATTAGTGCGGAATCTGCGCATGCTAGCGAACCCGTCATGAATTACATACAGTGTGTCGAACAGGTTTTCCTCTACTCACAACTAGACAGACATCACGAATCCAAGTGCTATTATAGTTGGCCTTACTGACTGTAACGGATTGCTGCCTATAAAGCCATTAGGCGGCCTTACCGACCGAGTTAATGCCCTGGTTTTGTGTGTACACTGTTCTATGCATTGGTACTCAGTTGCACTGAGTAATATAGTACCATTTTAAGGAGGAGCAGTCCCATTAAAGTAGTGAGCTACCAGTTCACTCCCTCCTTCTCAAAAACACCAGAAGTGTCACTGACCACAAGAGTCAATCTACCCAATATTTTGTTACAGCCAGGCACCACCAGAGGTGAAGTGTTACTCCGTTTATATATTCAATGCACCACGTGAATTTAGAGTGTCCAAAATACAAAATTATAGCCCAATAAAATGTTATACTCATTCTAAATGGAATAAATCAGGAATCAAAGGAAAAAGGTCTATTTGTCCCTCTACGTGCGTAAATGTTGAATGATGATGAGTGTGTGTAGACGGAGTCAATATTTGCCCACGCTGCAAAAATAACCTATCAAAATGTATTCAAACAATGTGTCCAGAACTGCGTCAATATGGTAATGAACTCGCCATGAGAAGGAGCCCTGCAAGGCACACGTTTAAGGCCCAAGACCTCTGAGAGGTCCAACGACATTTCATTCATAAAAAATAAAATTAAAATTGTTTGATTCAAAAGTTAACATGTTGAATGCAGTGTCAGTAGCCCGTCTGTTAAGCACATTAAAAAGATAAGTAGTATGATAAATAGTGTAGTCTATCAGCCCTTGCGGTTATCATGATTTAATAATTACTGATTAAGATATGTGGTAAAAAAAAGTATTGGAAAGTTAAAAAAATTGGGGACACAGTGGTGGACCAGTTACAGTCTGGTCGCTAAATGGACAAACTGGGCAAGTACGAACCCTATGGATCACATACACATGGCTCAATATGTGTGAGAGACCATGAACGCTGTAAGGGACATGAGTACTCAAGATAAAAACATTAATTGTTCATGCAAGTGTGTGTGTATATATATATATATATATATACGTACATGAACTGAGTGGTGTTGTGTAACCTGTAATTTGTGTTTACGTGGACTGATGCACGTGACAGGAACATTCAGTTGAAGGAGCGCGAACATTCGTTAATAACTTTTTAATCATGCTGGAACACCCCAAACAAACAGACTGTGACTACCGATTTCTCCGTTTTTATATGCATAGATCAGTTGGACATTAATGTTTTGGCAGGACTGATGTTTCATTTTAATGTAATCGCGCAGCGCGATATGCAATGATATTACACTCATAGGTCACTGTGGCTTGGGATTAGTATCAATATATATGCAATGCCAAATGTGGTTTACGCGCGCGATTGCAATGTATATATTTGTGCATTTCCTGCTCATTATTACTCGGTGAAATCAGAGAAAGTACTGTTTCTATGTTTATGATCAGGATGGTTTTTAAAGCAGTGTTCAATTTGGTGACTCATTGATTGAGAAAGGCTGTGCGCAGCCGAAACGCGTCTCAGTGACTTTACTGCCGGGTCTGGTGGGACCGCACCTCATTAAACTGGCTGAATTATGAATTCTCGTGTGGGTGCTCCCTTTTTCATGGTGAAGTTGGGATTTTGGTCGATATAATATATATATATACACACACACATACAAACACAGGGGCGGCTCCTACACTAGGGCGGAGGAGCGTCGCCCCACTGCTTCTTGCAGTGCGAGAAGCAGAAACATAGAATGGTATTAGCTTTCCGTTATTACCATTTTATGTTTGGTTGAGGGCGGGCGGGCGGGTGGGCGGGGCTGCTCTAAGAGCAGGGCAGGGGAGGAGTGGTGTGCCTGCCCACTCCCGAGTGCACAATGACTGTTTGGTCGGCCTCCTGGGGCCATCCAAACCAGCCATGCGCACTCTGCCCTTCTCCATGCAGGCTGCAATGCAGCCTACATGGAGAAAATGGCCTCCCCATAAGCGGCTGAGCGGTGTCCCGACCAATCACAACGCTGCTTGCAGCGTTGTGATTGGCTTAAGGGAGGGAGGGAGCCTGGCTGCCTGCTTCTGCTTCCTGTTCCTGGAGAGCAGGGAAGACGCGGGACCCGGCCGGCGGGAAGGTAAGTTTAATGATATATTTTTTTTTTAATTAAATAAGCCCTCCCCCCTGCGTGACCCCCCCACCCACGAGTCATGCTGATATATATATATACATATAATAGAATTATGGTGAAGCGTGTTAGCTCTAGTTACAGAGAGTAGGTAAATACTACTCCGACTGAGAGAGAGATTATTCTCATAAAAGCAAAACGGGGTGTCTACCCATCGCACAGTTGACAATCAGAACCAATACCAATCTAAACAAATGTACATCTAGAAAGAAGTGCTGACACAATTACACATGTGCAGAACTTAGTAGTCTATAGCACCATGGCTTGAACAATATGCAGGTTGACTCAAAAATTACCACTTTTCTTAAGTCAGAAGTCAACTACTGTAGAATATATATAGTCCATGTCCTGTCATCAATTACCATACATTATAAAGATATGGCCGCGTTTCTTAATTCACACATCATTAAGTCCATCCACAGTTGCATGAAATAATTCAATCTATCTATACTCTCGGTTAGACAGAAGTATGTTAGTGCTGCCACCTTGTGAATCTTGCTTCATCTGAGGAAATGGCTTTTTGTAGGTTCACAGCCCACTTTTTCCTCTACTTTTTGACTATTAGGTACTGGTGTAATGACTGTAATACACCGGGCCCACCCGACCAGGCCTCAGTGCATGAGCTCTGACCCTTAAAAGTGTATGTTTAATTTGGCTTATACCCAATTGGCATTGGTTAATGTACT
Organism: Calotriton arnoldi; assembly: GCA_963921515.1. Lineage (NCBI taxonomy): Eukaryota > Metazoa > Chordata > Amphibia > Caudata > Salamandridae > Calotriton > Calotriton arnoldi. The sequence continues at coordinate 2,254,249 of CAWUFW010002037.1, forward strand.
TATAACTCCCTAGTATATGCACCAGGGGTGCCCAGGGCCAGTAACATATGGTGTCCCACTTGGACTTCAGCACTTATTGTGTTATCACAAGTGTGACAAAGTAAAGCATGCCTCCTAGCTTGCCACTGCAGACTGACAGAGCAAGTTTAAACTGCTAACTCGACTTTGACATTTGAAGTAATGGCAAAGCCCAAACCTACCTTTCAATATACACAAGCCACCACTAAGGCAGGCTTAATAAGCCCCAAGGCAGGGTTCTCAATATTGAAAACCAGGACATGTGATTTTGCATCTCTTAACAGTAAAAACCCTGCATTGTCACTTTTACTGTAGAAAGGATAGCAGCCCCATTGGCAAGTAGCCCCAGGAATAACCAGTCACTGGATCAGCATCCTGCATCCCTTGCATCAGGACCACTCCATTATAGTATATGGCGGTTCGCCCATAGGGCTTGAAACTTAACAGCAGAGTTATTTGATTGTGAGGTGTTGGACTTGGCCCTTTTTAGCAGGTTCACCCCTAAACTTTTTGCCTTCTGTGTCAGTAGTTTTAAGTCTCTGGGCACTTTAGCACTGTGGGCCAGTGTAAAGTGCGTGCGCGCTGAGTGCGTGTGGTGAGATTGTCCTGCCCTCCCATAGGAATGCATGGGGGATAAGTGTGTCCATGGTAATTCCTGGTGTGAGAGGAGTGCAGGGGCGAGTTTAGTATGTGCGAACTCGTGAGAATAAATGCTGCGCAATGGTGTGCGCAGATTTATTGTGACTGGTGTAGAAATGCCACTTTTAGAAGTTGGCATTTATGTGTGCTCTGTGTCTGCCTGCCTGATGTGAATTGCATGTCTGGCTTGTGAGTGACAGGGGCTGGGAGGTGTGTGTGGCTCCTGGAGGGGCAGGGTGAGTCAGCGCAGTGGGGAATAGAGAGATCTGCATCTAGATGGGAGGGAGGAGTTGCACCTGTGACCTGAATAGGGCTGTGCCTTCCCTCCACAATGATGGCTCCACCCCCTGTGGTGCATCTGATGTCCCTAGCCTGTCCTGAGAAAGGAGAGAGGAGCTGAGCAAAACAAAGTGCTCCAAATCCCCCTGATACCAGTTCTGACTGGTATCTCCAAGCCCTGTGCTGTGACACAAAGGGGATTTTGTGGATAAAAGAAGGGGCTGTGACCCCAGAAAGTTGTTCAGTTCCTGTTCCTGAATCCGGCCGAGGCGTGCTGCTGCTGGGGCCCAGGGGGGCTGCCATAAGGGCTTGCCTCCCTGGGCCCCGCGTTGCCCTTGATCCCTAAGGACCTGGAAGACTTCTTTACTACTGGAGCTGGGGCTCCTAGGCGCCTCGTGAGCGCTATATTTGACTTTTGCCTCTAGCGCCTGGGAGCGCTATCTTTTAATTGCCCCAGCTGATAAGGAGCGTGGGCTTCGCAGCGCGTAGCTGCAGCCCTTTTAGAGGGAATCCCCAGCGTAGGGATTCCCCCGCATTGTGCCTTTAGCGGGAGCCCACCCCGCGTTTCTGCCGATTATTTTACTTGTAAAGGCTTGCAGGTGCCCACCCCGCTGGTGTGCTCACTAGCGGGTGCCCACCACGCTTTTTGGCTTTAATTGAGCGGGTGCCCACCCTGCTGAGGAATCACCGCCGCGGCCGGGAGGAAGTCAGGCAACGTGGTGCCTGACGGCGGGCGGGACTTCCGGTTTTGCGAGGGAAGCCCCGCGCACGCCCCCGCTGCAGAGAGGAGCAGGCCGAGCGATGTCCTGCGGCTGCCCGGGGCTCCCGTGAGCTGTTGGGAGCCCCGGTGACCAAATGGTGAGGGAGTCCCCGAGAGTGGGGGCTCTCCTGATGATTGCCGCGATTGGGAGACAACGGCGGAGGGGGGCACGAGGCACGTTGTCGGTGCCTGCCCCCGCCGCGTTTGAAGAGGCGAGTTCTCCCTGCCATCGAGGAGACCAGCCGGGGGGGCAGCCACAGTGTGACCGGGTGAAGAGAGAGTCCGGTGAGTGGAACCTGGTGGGGAGGGGGGTGTGAGTCGAGGCACGCTATCGGTGCCTACCCCCAGAGCTATTCCCCTGAGGCACAGAGGTGCCAGTACCTATTTGCCATGAGCGGACCCGCCGTTGCGGGCCGCTCCGATGTGGGGGCACAGTTGTTTAAAGCGCACCAGTGGGGCCCCGAGGGCACAGATGTGCCAGGGCCCCTTCCCTGTTTATCTCAGCTGCCCCGCTTGCAGAGGGCAGCTGCACCGATGGGGGCACTATTATTTAAGAGAGCCCCAGTGAGGCCCCGAAGGCACAGATGTGCCAGGGCCCCGTTACCTGATTCCCAGCTGCGCCGCACCAGCGCGGGCAGCTACAGCGAGATGGGCATATGTGTTAGAGTCCTAGTGGGGACTCCAGAGGGCACAGTGAGTGCCAGGCCTTCTTTGCATTACAGCTGCACGGCAAGTAGCGTCAGCTGCAACGTTTAGGCCACAGTTCTTTGGGGGCATTTTGGTGTGAGACAGGAGTGAGATGCACTCCTCTGCCCCAGTACTTTCACAGCTGCACGGCAATTAGCGTCAGCTGCCACGTTTAGGTATGCGCAATTGCGCACTTGCGAACTCCGCTGCATTGGCAGCGCGCCCTGACATTTTGGACACAGGGCATTTGAGCCCCTTTAGAGATGGCCAGTTGGCCAGGGGGACAGTTAGATTTATAGGGCGCCAGGCCCTAATGTGAAAATGTGGTGCTAGGGAATGTAATCATGTAGTATGATTTACGCACCCCGTATTATACCTCTAATGTACTGTTATGATTATGAGGTTCTGCATAATGTTTTTATGCTTGTGATTTTATTATTACCTAATGCGTTTAGGTTGTGAGTTATTCTCTACTGCGCTTTACGCCCCTAATGTGAGTTATACTTAGGAGGTTAGGGTCTAATGGGTTTAGACTTATGAGAGGATTGCATAATGTATTTATGCTGGTGAGGTTGGCGCAGAATGTAATTCGCGCCTGATGTGATACTGTGCATAATGTAGTTTATGTTACAGGCTGATGCTAAGTACAGTGGTTACCAGTGATTACTGGTTGTACGTTCATGATGTGTTCTACATTTATTATAAGTACTACCTATACTAAGTTCGCTTTGTGCTGGTTCTGACAGTGGTCCAGTTGGCCCCGTCAGGTGTAAATAATTCCCTTGTAAATATGACCCCGTGCCAGGTGGCACGATGTATATTATGTGAGTACTATTCTAATGTGTTTTATGATAATACAAAGGCTATTTTTATATATAACCTTGTGTGGAGTTCCTTTTTGTGGTGTGCCTAGTATGTTGTTGCTATCGGTGTGTTGCGCAAACGCTTTACACATTGCCTCCGGGATAAGCCTGACTGCTCGTGCCAAGCTACCAAGGGGGTGAGCAGGGGTTATCTTTGGCGTGTAACTCCCTTGCCCTGAGTAGAGTGGTGGTCTCTGCCTGGCTTTGGCGCAAGCCTTAGCCAACCAGAGATCCCATTTCTAACATTGGTTGTCAGCGGTGAGGATAGGACTTGCTTTTGCGCAGTACCACAGCAACAACTGGTTGCACTACAAACTCTGCATTTAGATAATCACATATTGGGGATTATTTTTACTGATTTTATTTTTCTCCTCAACAGTGTCATTTTTTAATGGTGTTTTCTGCGCTTTTATGATTGGTGGCAGAAGAGAGAAATGACAGGGCGGGACGCCAGTAGGTTGGGAGGTTCCCATAGATAGGGAGTCCCTTGCTGGGTCCAGTGCCCAATCCCTTTTCCTGTCCCCAGAGGTGTGGGTGGATAGGAGGGAAGAAAGGGAGTGTGGAGGAGAAAAAGTTAGCTCTGGAGGGTAGTTTATCCCCTGAGCTCAGTTGAGTTGTCTGGATTCACCAGTAAGGGTGGGATCCAGTGGTGGCAGCAATATTGTGTCCAGTGCAGGAAGTCCCATGCCCCGTTCCCACAGTATGGTACCTGGTTCCCAGTAAGAGGGGTACAGGTTGAGATTCAGGGGCAGTAAGGAACTGTCTCACCAGTCTTGGTTGGGGGGCGTGTCTGGATGAGTGGTGTGTTGCACTGGACGAGTGGGTGAGAGTTCTTTTGGTGATAAGGAGCTTGCACGGGAGGTGGACCTCTGGCTGTGTGCTAGAGGTCCTGCAGAGGCATTGGAGAATGATTCCAACAAGAGTGGCTCGGGTATCTTCCGGTCCTGTGTGGTGGAAGAGGTTCAGTGTAGCCCAGCTAGGTCCCAGTGTAGTGGGAGGGGTGTAGGGGCTCACGTCCTGTCTCAGAGGAGAAGGAGTGAGTGTGGGCTGTGTCCCAAGGTGCCCGAAACCCAGTCCCAGGGCCTGGATGGTTTCTTCAGGGAACACCAGGTTGGGGGCCTAGGCTGTACTTGTAGGCCATTTGAGGAGGATCTCCCATTGTCTAGAGGACGTGGAGTGTCTGTAACCAGAGCTCCAGCGGTCCTGGTGTCTGGCAGTACCACTCCAGTTGGGAGGGTGCAGAGGTCCAGAGTGAGGGGTGAGAGGGGGAAAGAGTCCTCAGTGGAAGAACCAGTGGGTCAGGGGCCAGCCAGAAGGGCTGAGTCGCCAATGAATGACCATGGTGACGCCACTTCTGTCCTGGGGGATCTGCACGCACTGTCAGATGGACAGGAGGTCGTGAGATCTGCGCCAGGCAGACTGTCACACGACACATTAGTTATGTGTCACCCTCGAGGGGGCATGCGTGCTCCCCGTGAAGTCCTGGTTCGCCGGGCATCTGACCAAAGGGTACCGTCCCTGGGTTGGGGAGCCAGGTTCAGGTGTTTCCTGACCTGGACGGCAGGGCGACTGTAATCAGTGTCCTGGCCGGGTTGCCTTCTAGGGGTACCCCTGTGAACACAGGTGGGGCCCATCTTAAGTGAAGAGACCCTGTGTTTCCCAGAAGGGGTGGTGCAGGCCTAGCCGGGATCTTTAGGGTCCCTGGCTGAATGTGGTAGTACTACCCTGAGAGCAGGTGGGGCCCATCTTAAGTGAAGGGACCCTGCTCTACAGTGGGAGGGTGCAGAACTCTGGAAGGGGGTGCAGAGGGAGGGAGTCCTCGCCTCTGACCCCGGTGCATCCGGTGAATTTGGATCCCAGGTGGTAGACCAGTTGATGGAGAGAGGTCCTGAACTGGTGGGAGAGTTGTGTTCTGGTGGGTGCTTCCCCTGGGAGGGTGCGGAACCCCAGAAGTAGAGGTAGGGTGAGGAGATGCTTTGCCCGTGACCTCTGGTCAGCCTGAGGGTGCGGACCCTAGGTTGAAGGATCAGTGGTAGTTTGGAACTACACTGAGAGGGAGAGTGGAGAATGGCTATTGTATGCCAGGGGTTACTGCCCCCACTCTGGATTGGCAAGGACCAGTGGCATCTGGGTGGCCTAGGGCCTGGTCCTGGCCGTGGACAACTAAGGAGTACCGGTGGGGTAGCCTAGTTGGTCCTGAGTTTTTTCTCTTACATGGATTCCATGGGTTCCAAGTGGCGTAGAACCGGAGGGTGTCCCTGCAGTGCGGGCCCGCGTCCGTGTTCTATCGCCCCAAGCAGGGAAGCCCATCACCGTGGTGATTGGTCTGCCCTGCGTTTTGGCTGGAAGGGGTTGTGTTGGACTTGGCCCTTTTAGCAGGTTCACCCCTAAACTTTTTGCCTTGTGTGTCAGTAGTTTTAAGTCTCTGGGCACTTTAGCACTGTGGGCCAGTGTAAAGTGCGTGCGCGCTGAGTGCGTGTGGTGAGATTGTCCTGCCCTCCCATAGGAATGCATGGGGGATATGTGTGTCCATGGTAATTCCTGGTGTGAGAGGAGTGCAGGGGCGAGTTTAGTATGTGCGAACTCGTGAGAATAAATGCTGCGCAATGGTGTGCGCAGATTTACTGTGACTGGTGTAGAAATGCCACTTTTAGAAGTTGGCATTTATGTGTGCTCTGTGTCTGCCTGCCTGATGTGAATTGCATGTCTGGCTTGTGAGTGACAGGGGCTGGGAGGTGTGTGCGGCTCCTGGAGGGGCAGGGTGAGTCAGCGCAGTGGGGAATAGAGAGATCTGCATCTAGATGGGAGGGAGGAGTTGCACCTGGGACCTGAATAGGGCTGTGCCTTCCCTACACAATGATGGCTCCACCCCCTGTGGTGCGTCTGATGTCCCTAGCCTGTCCTGAGAAAGGAGAGAGGAGCTGAGCAAAACAAAGTGCTCCAAATCCCCTGATACCAGTTCTGACTGGTATCTCCAAGCCCTGTGCTGTGACACAAAGGGGATTTTGTGGATAAAAGAAGGGCTGTGACCCCAGAAAGTTGTTCAGTTCCTGTTCCTGAATCCGGCCGGGGCGTGCTGCTGCTGGGGCCCAGGGGGCTGCCATGAGGGCTTGCCTCCCTGGGCCCCGCGTTGCCCTTGATCCCTAAGGACCTGGAAGACTTCTTTACTACTGGAGCTGGGGCTCCTAGGCGCCTCGTGAGCGCTATATTTGACTTTTGCCTCTAGCGCCTGGGAGCGCTATCTTTTAATTGCCCCAGCTGATAAGGAGCGTGGGCTTCGCAGCGCGTAGCTGCAGCCCTTTTAGAGGGAATCCCCAGCGTAGGGATTCCCCCGCATTGTGCCTTTAGCGGGAGCCCACCCCGCGTTTCTGCCGATTATTTTACTTGTAAAGGCTTGCGGGTGCCCACCCCGCTGGTGTGCTCACTAGCGGGTGCCCACCACGCTTTTGGCTTTAATTGAGCGGGTGCCCACCCCGCTGAGGAATCACCGCCGCGGCCGGGAGGAAGTCAGGCAACGTGGTGCCTGACGGCGGGCGGGACTTCCGGTTTTGCGAGGGAAACCCCGCGCATGCCCCCGCTGCAGAGAGGAGCAGGCCGAGCGATGTCCTGCGGCTGCCCGGGGCTCCCGTGAGCTGTTGGGAGCCCCGGTGACCAAATGGTGAGGGAGTCCCCGAGGAGTGGGGGCTCTCCTGATGATTGCCGCGATTGGGAGACAACGGCGGAGGGGGCACGAGGCACGTTGTCGGTGCCTGCCCCGCCGCGTTTGAAGAGGCGAGTTCCCCTGCCATCGAGGAGACCAGCCGGGGGCAGCCACAGTGTGACCGGGTGAAGAGAGAGTCCGGTGAGTGGAACCTGGTGGGGAGGGGGTGTGAGTCAAGGCACGCTATCGGTGCCTACCCCCAGAGCTATTCCCCTGAGGCACAGAGGTGCCAGTACCTATTTGCCATGAGCGGACCCGCCGTTGCGGGCCGCTCCGATGTGGGGGCTCAGTTGTTTAAAGCGCACCAGTGGGGCCCCGAGGGCACAGATGTGCCAGGGCCCCTTCCCTGTTTATCTCAGCTGCCCCGCTTGCAGAGGGCAGCTGCACCGATGGGGGCACCATTATTTAAGAGAGCCACAGTGAGGCCCCGAAGGCACAGATGTGCCAGGGCCCCGTTACCTGATTCCCAGCTGCACCGCACCAGCGCGGGCAGCTACAGCGAGATGGGCATATGTGTTAGAGTCCTAGTGGGGACTCCAGAGGGCACAGTGAGTGCCAGGCCTTCTTTGCATTACAGCTGCACGGCAAGTAGCGTCAGCTGCAACGTTTAGGCCACAGTTCTTTGGGGGCATTTTGGTGTGAGACAGGAGTGAGATGCACTCCTCTGCCCCAGTACTTTCACAGCTGCACGGCAATTAGCGTCAGCTGCCACGTTTAGGTATGCGCAATTGCGCACTTGCGAACTCCGCTGCATTGGCAGCGCGCCCTGACATTTTGGACACAGGGCATTTGAGCCCCTTTAGAGATGGCCAGTTGGCCAGGGGGACAGTTAGATTTATAGGGCGCCAGGCCCTAATGTGAAAATGTGGTGCTAGGGAATGTAATCATGTAGTATGATTTACGCACCCCGTATTATACCTCTAATGTACTGTTATGATTATGAGGTTCTGCATAATGTTTGTATGCTTGTGATTTTATTATTACCTAATGCGTTTAGGTTGTGAGTTATTCTCTACTGCGCTTTACGCCCCTAATGTGAGTTATACTTAGGAGGTTAGGGTCTAATGGGTTTAGACTTATGAGAGGATTGCATAATGTATTTATGCTGGTGAGGTTGGCGCAGAATGTAATTCGCGCCTGATGTGATACTGTGCATAATGTAGTTTATGTTACAGGCTGATGCTAAGTACAGTGGTTACCAGTGATTACTGGTTGTACGTTCATGATGTGTTCTACATTTATTATAAGTACTACCTATACTAAGTTCGCTTTGTGCTGGTTCTGACAGTGGTCCAGTTGGCCCTGTCAGGTGTAAATAATTCCCTTGTAAATATGACCCCGTGCCAGGTGGCACGATGTATATTATGTGAGTACTATTCTAATGTGTTTTATGATAATACAAAGGCTATTTTTATATACAACCTTGTGTGGAGTTCCTTTTTGTGGTGTGCCTAGTATGTTGTTGCTGTGGGTGTGTTGCGCAAACGCTTTACACATTGCCTCCGGGATAAGCCGGACTGCTCGTGCCAAGCTACCAAGGGGGTGAGCAGGGGTTATCTTTGGCGTGTAACTCCCTTGCCCTGACTAGAGTGGTGGTCTCTGCCTGGCTTTGGCGCAAGCCTTAGCCAACCAGAGATCCCATTTCTAACATGAGGTAACTGTCCTACCAAGCCTCATTGGCCACTGTGAACTGTTCCCTGCCAGAGTTAGTCACCCACAGCGGGCCGGATTAGTAGTTTACAACTCTATAAACGTTTTCCAAAGTGAACCACTAACTGCAGTAGTTGCCAATTCTTGTTTGCGCTGAAAAGCAGCGATTTATTACTTGGCTAATAATTTAAATCTCTGGAATCCTCTGGTGGATTTTTGTGGTTTTGAGGTGTCATTTTAAAGATAATAATACAACCTATTTTTATAAAATGTATTTTTTAGACTGTTTTTTCTTATTAGCCTGTGTGGGCGCATCCTAATGCTTTACACATGTTTCTTTGATAGAGCCCGACTACTCAGAGCCACAGCTGCCCAGTGTTGAGCTAAGGCTTTTCAAGCTAATCTGACTGGACTCAGTACAGATAGGGAGTTAATTACATGGTAAGGCCTCCCAATCACATCATTTAATAAACTGCTTTCCTCACACTTCGCCCCTTCCGTGACTTCCCACCAGTGACGGGCGGCATGGCTCACGGGTGGCGGCGTGGAGGGGAGGGCATTGCGCTGGGTCTCACGGGGGTGGGGGGGGTCACGCATGGTCCCACGACTCTGCTCCTGCTCTCCTCGGGCACATTGAGGAACAGGAAGCAGGCCCCAATGACCAATCACAACGCTGCAATGCAGCGTTGTGAACCCGGCAACGATGCAACCATCACGATTGTTAGCTAGGCCACCCATTGTCTATTCTATATTCTGCTTGATGCACTTGTCTCACGAATCAATCTGAGGATACCAACTTAATTTTAAGCCTCCAAATTCAAAAGCCTTCACATTTACAGAACGTTTTAAAATTTCGAATTTTACATTTTGCTTCTTTTGTCTCTATTCAATGTATTAATCTGTTAATAGTATTTAATTTTCTAAGCAGTAGCGGACCCGCAGGTGCTTTTTGGACCTCAAATTAAGAACCACTGGCCGAAGGCCGTCAATGGGCATGTCCATTAGGGATTACTAGATGTCAGATGAAAACCCAGTGGAGCGAATCCAAACGGGGTGCCGAAGCACCATGCTGGGTCCGACTGTCCTATCCAGACAGTCAGTAGTGTCTAAATCAGAACATACAGTATACTTCCCTGCCTCTTGACCATCATAAATAAGACACTGCAAGGTAGGTTTGATGTCTTCTGGAACATCTGGCAAGATGTCAGCTGCCCTGTCCCACAACGTGTGGAAGTACCAACCCAGGAGGCGCTAACAGGCCTAAGTGCAAGACTGGCACTGAGGAACATATGATTTCCAAACATTTCCATTCCTTTGGATTCTAGTTCGGGTGGGGTCGTAAGGAATTCATTTGGGTTTTGGTGGCTGGTGGACGGACGCCTGAGGTGGGGTCCGCGGGAGCAGGCCTGTGTTATCTTGCCAATTGCCTATTCTATTGGGGGGGGGGGGGTTAAGATCCTGGCTTTGCCAAGGTGCCCAACAGGATGTCATTGAGTGACGTAAAGCCCAAAGACCTGACTATCTTATGTGGACCGTGACTCCATCTTGAATAATGAGATTGTCATCTATTCAACCTTAGACAATGGAAGTCACCATCTTTCCTGATTTACGCAAAATCATTGTCATGCCTGTAATTTGACGCATATGTCGTCTGACCTTTTCTTTCAAAGAACTGTGAAAGTGTCAAGTCATTCGACTAATGACATCCATATAACACCTGATGCAATATAAGTCTGGGATTAGTGTCTGCTTTTGACCATGTCAAGGTTAAATAAGAACAAATACGGACATATAGCCTAAATAGCATAGCCTAAATTGACATCCTTTTACCTTATATGTTCATAAGGAAACTTCTGAGGCGCACACCTTGATGCACATAATCTATGTCAGACATTCCTAAACTTATGTCAGAAATTCCTGATGAGTTTTAGCATATAAGGACTTCCACTTGACCACTTGTCAGGAGAGATTCTTCGCCTAGATTATCGCACAAGATTCTGCCAGAGACGGTCTCACCTACTGTCAGCACACTTTGCAGATGCTACATCTCACCTGAAGCCGATAAAGCAGAGTCCTGGAGGAAGACCACTACTGCAGCCTGTTTACTATTCACAGGGAACATAGTCTTCACGCCTCTGCTGATAAAGACAGCCTTTGCTGTCAAAAAGGTATGCAGTGCCTCTCTTCTCCCTAAGAAACTCAACACTGCAAGTTGCTCTGCCTTCCATGCTCTCTTAGTGCAGCACATAGAAGCAGTTTGTTAGGTCCTAGATGACAGTTTAACTATGTTAGAAATGTTCATTTTATTCTCATTATTTACAACGTGCCTTCTTGCTGTTTTTATACCATTCTGTGTAGTTGTTTAAGACGTACTGAAAAACAGGTTGTTTCTGTATTAATAAATACTTTTACTTAAAAGTGTTCATTCTTCTTAGTGCAGTGTGTGAGTGTGTGATATTTTGAACAACAAAATTGGTTTGTTACTGGTACCACAGTGTCCCTTATCCCTTCATAGGGATTGGTAGTAACCCAAAAGCAATAACTCTATTTCAATAACACATTGAGTAGTGTTCTGCGGGGCTACAATAACCTGTCTTTCACATTCATCGTTGGTGCACTGAACCAAGTTCACCCGTGTCACCCTTGGGTGGGAATGCAAACCTTGTAGAACTACAACAAAGCCACAGTTTACACAACATGAGGACCTTACTAAAAGGTAGTAAAGGCTCTTGGTTAGTCTGAGCTGGGTTAGTGAGGACATTTGTTTGCACTTCTTGCATGGCAAGATTTAGGTCTAGGACCCCTACTGCCTTCCTGATCACAGTGGTGAAGGAGGCAGAGTCTTCAGTAGCCATAGCCAGGTTTGGGGAGAATAACCCAGTGTCTGGTGAGGTATGCAGACCATTGGAAACCTGAAGGTATACAAATATGTCCCATCCATCACCAAAATCTCCTTCATAGTCACTATTATCCTCATCATAGTGGTGACATGTTTCTGGGATGGACTGGGGCTTAGGAGTCCAATAATACTATAGGATCCGTATCCGGCGTCGGTGATGTTGGTACCGGACTCAAGGCTCGGGACACTGGCGTTGGTTGCGGTGCTGTGGACGGCATTGGACATTGTGCCAGGGCAGCAGCTGGTGGCGCATTGCTTGAGGAAAGGGCTGACCTCAGAGGGAGATCGAGAGTGTCACTGTCGGCAACAGGTAAAGATCCGCCAATGGGGTCCTGACTAGTAGCCACCTTGTAGCCCGAAGGCGATCCAGAGGGATCAGCGGGCACCAAATACTCCACAGCTTTTCTCAGCTGAAGGAGCTCGTTCACAGTAGCAGTCCGCTGGAGCTGGAGCAGGAACAGTGATTGACTCCACTCCGCTGCCTGAAGGTACCCAGGGCATTGCACAACTTCAAATGATGCGAGTGGCGGATCGATGGAAACCAATGCTTAAACTTGTTATGCTTTTTATGGGATTTGTTCAACTTAACTAAACTCTGCCACTCGATTTGGAACGTTCATGAGAGAGGCTTCAGGAACATGAGCACATCCGTGCCATCAACCTTGACTGGGACCGATTGTTCCTGTGGATGGCTAATTTGAATTTGTGGTCACAGATGGCTTTGCGAGTCATCTTCACACAGCAAGGGAGCAAGTCGTGTGAGGTGCCGAGGCACCAGAAGCAGACATTGTGCACGACTGTCACCAACATCTGTTGGTGACAGTTATGGCATGGCTTATAATCTGTCGTTGTAGGACCAATATCTGTACACTGTAACAAGAGAAGAAAAAAAAAAGTTTCCTGAGGGAAAAAAGTCCGTCAGAGACAGCCCTGCCAGCTGCGGATCGGCGTTGGAAGACATAGAAAAAAGCAACTGATGTCAGTGCATGGAGGTGACGCATATATGCGGGCCCTGACATCACATCCGGGCACGAAGGATCAGATTCAGAGTGGCACAACACCACCTACCGACACGCGAGGAAATTGAAAAAAAGTTTCCAGATCCAGTCTGGTGCCTGGGGTTAAATTCACAAGTTAGGGAATCTACAGTTAGTATTCTATCAGAAATACTGTTGCAATGCATTTTGGTGAGTAGTTTTTGCAGCACGGGCAAATATTGGCCACGCCCATACATGCTCATCTTTATTCGAATTTTACTCATAGACAGGGAAAGTCTGACTGCCAGTTTCTTTGATTCCTAATTTATTACATTTACAGGGAGTATCTGGAGTATCTTTTGTGGGGCTGTAGTTTTGGAAACAGTATGTTCACATGGTGCACTGTATGTAAACTTGAGATGCACATCTACCCTTGCAGTGCCTGGCTTTGTATTTCTGTAATAAAATGTTCACTCTTTTAGTCAATGAAAATTTTGGTGGTTTTGAGAAGGCGGGAGTAAACCTGCAACTCGCTACTTAAATGGGACTGCTCCTCCTTGAAAGACTCATTTGTATTGTTCAGTGCAACTAAGTAGTAATGTATAGAACAGTGTACACAAGGTAAAAGTAACCAAGGCATTTGCTCGGTCAGTCCCCTTGCGAGTTTTATACCACAAACCGTCCCACAGAATAACATCTACATAAAATGATAGTAGGACTCATTCATAAAGGGTTTGCTAGCATAAGAGGATTCCTCACTAAGAAAGAAGCATCCATTCAGCAGACCATCATGTTATCATGTTATCATGTTATCTATTCTGGTCTCTTTGTCTAGCTATAGGACTTATATATGTGCATACGATATGTGATGCTTATTCTTAAGTCTTTACTCTAACATATCTCATCACATACCAGCCCATACATTTTAATCACTGTGTGACTACTGACATAGGAATGTGAGCCTGTATTGATTAGTACACTAGCAGAACACAACATTGAAACTACAGTTCGATGTGTTTTTGAAAGGGTGCACTCCTGATCTTTTCATATTGTATCCAAACATTTTTTCATGGCCACATGCACAGTTGATTGTAGTAAGGCAATAATTGTAATCCTGGGTCACTACTGCTGACACCTCTAACAGGTACTCAGACAGATGGCTGTTTAGTCTGACATAGGTATCTGGGGTCTAAAGGTCAACATTACAACATGGGGCCTGCAGTGGACTGTGAAATAAGAGCATTATATAATTCAATATTTCCACAATATGAGTTTAAATCGTTACATGGTCCTCTGTGTTCTTTGCTGAATCTGTTTTAATAGTACATATTATAAGCACCACAGAGCACTGCGTGTCCTGCACTATTTTGCACACACTTTAAATTCTGTAATAATTAAGATGGTAATACAACGAGCTGAAATTACAATATCAATGGGTTATCTGTTCAAGTTTTTTATACCTATTTTTTAAGGACTGAAAGAAACTTAATCAGGGTTGATTTAAGTGAAATCTGATGATACACAGCCTCTGGGAGAGTCTAGAGAACCACTGTTCCAGATTGTTTCCTTTAACCCAGGTTCTATTTAGGTACATGGGTTGGGTTTTACTAATGAAGCTGCTCTGAAGCAGCAATTCATGCTGTAACAAGACATGAACTAAAACGGTTACCCGTGACCGTTAATTTTAAGCCAAAGATCACCGGAAGCTAGAGGAGATCCCACTCATTGGTGGCAGTAAGATGATCCAAGTACAGCCTGCCACAATGCATCAACACCACAATTTTGTGACCAATCCAAGCAGTCCCCTGTGATCGAGTGTGCCCATAGTTTACCATTTCAGTTCAATAAAAGTCAGGTGCTGTCAAACTTTGACATATCTGGCGCTGATAACATTCCAGTCTTAGCAGCGAGGCCCTAACACTGTGCACTAAAATGTTATCATAGAGGACTCCTGGACTGTGGACATGACAGGGTTATTAGCGGAAACTCATGCAGCATTTGTACCAGCCTCACCCGAATCTCTTACCTTACAATCATTAGCTCCTGCTTATCTTTGCTAAGCTATTGCTCTAATCAGATTACTCCAACATTTCCTAGAGGCTTCTGGCGTGGTACAGAAAGTATGACAGTTCACCCCAAAGACTGCATGTTTTCAATTTCCTTTTTTACCAGGCACCACCACTGTTGTCCCTTGGGCTCGTAGGTTGTAACTCCAGAGACACACAAAGAGGTCCCAAAGGTGCAAGTCCCAGTTTTTGGTGTTTCTCTTTGGTTTGTCAACAATGTAGCCCTCAAAGTGCAAGTTGCAAAACACTCCTAACAAAGGGACCAGTGGGCAAAAACGTTCCTCTGTCAAAGTTCCCTGGATGGTGAGAATCCACTTGGTCTGGTTTTCAGGGCCCAATTTCCCACAAGTTTCTCAACTCCTTTAAATTGGAACCTAGCAAGAATCCATGCAGATTTGGTAATCAAAGCCTGCAAGATGGGCAGGGACCTACATCAGCATCCTTATAACTCACTGTCCCCTATCCATGTAAAAATATTCCTGCAAGTTTACTGCTGAAATGGGATCAAAATCCCCCACCACAGCATGCAATGACCCATTTTCTCTTACATTTATGAATGGTGCTGCCAAGGGCCTAGATAGAGTGTTGCTTGTTTCAGAGCTGACTCAACGGTTCTTAAATGTGGGGGGGTTTCTGCAAGGGTCCTCTTTCTGATGGTTGGGTGGTGTGTAAACCACTGAATTGTATTATATAATTTATATAGTGCTTCATATCCCTACGTGGGGCACATTTTTGAATTGGTAGCCATGCGCAATGTAGGGGAGATCGTGGTTGGCATAGGGGTTTATTTCTAGCAAGCCTATGTGGGAAGCATTTTGGTGTTGTACATGAGTGAACAGAGAGGTGCTCTTATCTTCTTTTGGTGCGCAGAGCCAATCAGTATGATGGACGTGGAGGTGTGAGAGCTGTGCAAAGAAGGTACTTACCTGTAATCCTAGTTTTCCTAGAAGGGAAGTTTGATTATATTGATAAGCACAGAATTGTCCCATCCACATAAGGGATCCGGCAGCACGTTTTACAAAATACATAAAAACACTTTTATTTTTTGAAAAGCCAATTTTTAAAAGGAAATAAGGTACCTTTGCCAGCCTATAACTGGCTATATTGGTCAATTTTCAGTTATTTTCTTCAAAAAGGAAGTCCGTTTTAAAAAAACAGAAACACTCACTATTTTGAGAAAGTGAAAGTAAACCCTTTCACAAACCTCTTTTTGAAAGAAGAAAAGAAAGGCAATGTAGCCAAACAGTCTGCAGCCTAAAAAGCTGGAAAACAGTCACCGTTTCTTTAACTAAAGGCACACAACCAATATCCCGTCCTGCCATCACAGTGGTAATTGAGGCAGTTATTCTTTATAGGAACGAAGGATAATGGAGAAATGTAATTAATTTGTTTGTCTCTTCTCTCGGAAAGGGGATGGTTGTTTAAAACTATAATGAAAATCCCCAGGAGGAGAACGTGGATTACAGGTAACTAGTCCAACTCCTCCAGAGGATCTTCAGTCATAGTCAAAAACACGGAGTACAGTAACAAGCCCAACCCTATAATGTGGCAGATAAAGAGGTAAAGGGAGAAAAAAACTCCACTAACCAAAAGGAGTCAGTAAAGATGCTTGCTCTTCTTAGGCATTATTTGCTCTAGAGTTAAAATAAAGACAATAATGTCTTGTGCAGGAAAGAAAGGACCTCCAAGTGACTGCTTTTCATTTCTCAGAAACTGACATGTTCTTTAGTAATGCAGAGGTGGACTCTGAATCTACCAGACGAGGCTCTATTAGCATTTCTATCACAGCATAAATACAGGAGACAACCCACCTAGAAATGGATTGTTTCAAAGTAGCTAAATCCATATGAGCAGGGGCACAATTAACACAGATGAAAAGACTGTCTAATGTCTTTAGTTGTATAGAGATATACAACTTCAAATTTTTTAGCAACCAGAATGTAAAACTTTCTGCTGGAGAGGAGGGTGCTGAAAATGCTGAAAGGGAAATAGTTTGAGTGACATGGAAGACAAACTACTTTAGGGAGAAAACTAGGATGAGTTCTACTCATAACTTAATTCTTGTGGAAAATCGTATTTGTTTTTTTACACCATAAAACCTAGATATCACGAACCATACGGGCATAATAAATGGGTACTAAACGCACTGCTTTGCAAGAAATATGCTCAATGGCAGCTTTTTAATTGTTTCAAAAGGAGGACACATAGATTTTTAAAGCAGCGCATTAAGTGTCCAAGAAGAAGAAGGCTTCTTTATAGAGGGAAGATTCTGTTTTTTTTTTTTAAATCTGTTTTATTGTTTTCATAAAACTGTGCACACACACACGATATATGCAGTGCTGTTATGAACCATATGGACAGGTAACACTCTGGCAGATCCAGGAAGTACGCTTCTGGCGAGGCAAGGAAGCCCATGGGGCTATGGCCCAACACCACATACATACGCATTTGAGATGTATCACAGGGTACAGTGCCTGCCATGGGTAGTTAGCCCCGGTAACAGAGGATGATTTGCCATACAAGTATATGTCCGCCAGTGTCCATGAGAACATATTAACTGGAGAGAACAAGGGGAAGGAGGGATGGAAAGGGAAGGGGGGGCATTGGGGTGTCATTACTTAGGACAAGGTTGTAACCAATAGACGTCAAGGGTGTGTAAGCAGGGACTAAGAGAAATACGACTAGTGTAATGGTGGGAAGGGCGGCTAGATAAAGGATCTCTCACCGAAAGCCACATATGAAGCTTCACTCTGGGGGTGCATCTCCTCGTGGTAGTAGAGCGTCTTCAAAGAGCTGCAATGCACGCAAGCGCGGGGGAGGGAACAGCAGTGCTTTATTTCAGATAAATGTTGTTTATGGGGTTGTCATACTCGTGTGCAGTGAGTGTCAGTCTGTGTGATGCGACTAGTTAAGAGTTCCATCGCCATGGTGTGCAACAGGCGAGTGAGCCACAACAAAGCTGGCGGTGTCAAAGGCTTCTTCCAATGCAGAGCGATAAACTGTTTGGCTGCCCTTAACATGTGTAAGATTAGGCGCCAATCAGAGTGTGTCATGCCTTTGAGAGCTTGGGGTCGAATCCCTAAAATGGTTACCTGCGATGTGTTCGGTATGGGGAAAACAACCATGTCTTTGATGTGGCTCAGCACCTCCTTCCAGAAAAGAGCTAACACTGGGCAAGACCACCAGATGTGAATGTAAGAGCCTATAGAGTCACAGCGTCAACACATGGGTGAGGAGGTAGGGAACATCTTTTGAAGTCGGGCTGGTGTATAATACCAGCGAGGCATCACTTTATAAGCCGTCTCCCTTCTGTACGTCTTATGGATATCCCGCCATAGCTGCTCCTATTGCTCTGGGAGGATATCATCTGAGGCATCAGAAAGCCATTGCCGTTGATAAGGGTGAAGGGGTAGCGAGTTGGAGTGTTGCAAGACTTGGTATGTATGTGAGATCAGCCCTCACGAGCCATCAAAGGCACGTACCAATGTCTCGGAGGTGGTAAGCTGGTGCGTGGCCCCAAGTAATCCAGTGGGTGTGTGCAGCCAATGTCGAAGCTGATAGTACTGCAATCTTGCTGTGGCACGAAGGTGGAAATCTTGCCTACACTGGTCAAAAGACTTAAAGGTGTCCCCCTCGAAAAGATCGCTAATCGTGCAGCACTCCCCTGCCACCCAAGCTGGAAAAGAGTTGGGTTGCAAGGCCGGAGGAAAGCTGGGGTTTCGGCCAATGGAGTATTGGGGGAGGGGAAGGGGGTGAGACTCCTACTTTGAGCCAGTCTATTCCCATATATCCAGGACAGTTCTCATGGGGGTAGCGATGTAGGCACTACGTGGCCGCGAGCGCCTTGGCAACCAGTCCAAGTCCCACAGAGGCCGGCATGCCACCGCTCTATCCATGTGAAACCAATGTTTCTCGCGGACTACCCACTCCGAGATGTAGCGCAAGTGTGCCGCCCAATAGTAGACAAGAAATTTAGGACAGGCGAGCCCCCCCCCAAATCCTTTGGCAGCATTAAAATTTTATTAGAAAATCGCGGTTTGCCCTTGCCCCAAATGAAGGAGTTTACTTCCCTCTGGAGGTTAACACTATCTGCTTGGGGGATAGGCGTGGGGAGGGTTTGGAAGAAGAGGAGCACCTTCGGCAGTATAGACATTTTTTTACTGCGTTGAGTCGGCCTAGCCATGATATCAGGAGCGATTTCCAGCGCCTAAGTCCTACCGAACAGAACGCTGGCATACCGGCCAATTGGCTTGAGACCACCAGGACAGCGAGGAGGTCACATTGAGGCCCAGATATCGGATCGAGTGGGCAGCCCATTTAAACGGGGTGAGGGAGGATAACTAGAACCTCTTGCAGAGGAAGTGTTAGGTTCAACACCTGCAATTTTGCTATATTAATTTTGAGGCCCGAGACACGCTCAAACCTGTAAAGGAGGGAAATTAGTGCTGGGAGGGAGTCTCTGGGACTGGTCAAAGTAAGCAGTAGGTCATCTGCAAATAAAGCGACCTTGTAGTCATCCCCACCAAAGGGAATACCTCGGATTGTGGTAGATCGACGGATGGCTATTGCAAGGGGTTCTAATGTAAGGGCAAAAAGTAAAGAGGATAGCGGGCATCCCTGCCGAGTGCCCCTGCGAGTATGTACTGGAGGGGGGGCAAGGAGTCCGTTGATCCTAATTTGAGCCAAGGGGGAAATGTAGGACGCCATAATCTGGGAGACCATGACCGGCCCAAGCCCAATCTTCTGCAGAACCTCTCTTAGAAAGGCCCAATCCACCCTATCGAACGCTTTCTCGGCGTCAAGAGAAAGGAGACATCAGGGCTCGAAAAATCCACTCGACCGCTCGCATATGCGAGCTAAATTTAACGAGGGCGAGCTGTTTTTAGGTCCTACTCGCCCTTTCTGGCGAGTAGGAGGACAAACTAACTTTTGTCCTCCGTCTCTGAAAACGGAGCAAATGTGACAAGATAACAAGATTGAAAGGCATTTTTATTGCTCACAAAGTTAATGAGCAATAAAGATGCCTTTAAATCTTGTTATCTTGTCACATTTGCTCCGCTTTCAGAGACGGAGGTCAAGTAGGTTGCAGTTAGGTCGAGGAGTATTTCAAGGTACTAGACCTGCAGGACTAGTACCATTTTTTGGAATTTTCGAGCCCTGGACATGCTGAGATGTTTCGCTGCTGAACCTTTTCCACCAGGTGGGCTAAGCGTCGGATGTTGTCCGCCCTTTGGCGGTGGAGTATGAATCCCACTTGGTCGGGCTCTATCAAGCTAGGAAGGTATGGCTCTAGTCGGTTTGCTAGGAGTTTAGTGTATATCTTAGCATCTACATTGAGGAGAAGGAGAGAGATAGGGCGGTAAGATGCGCATGATACTGGGCACTTTCCTGGCTTGTGTATGAGAACTATCTCCGCTCGAGTCATCGTTGAAGTCAGGTTAGTACTATCAGAGAAGGAATCAAAAAGCGTGAGGAGGTAATCTTGGATATGAGGGAGAAACAATCGGTAGAAGGGAACCGTGAGTCCGTCAGGGCCCGGGGTCTTACCTACCGGTAGGCTTTTAAAGACCTTTTGGAGTTCGTTTAGTGTAAATGGGGCCTCGAGGTGGTCCGCATAAGAGGGGTCGAGGGGCTGCTATGTGCAAGAGGCAAGAAAGGGCCCAATCTCCTCTTGGGACATTTCACCTTGTCCATATATGTCAGCGAAAAATGTATGAAATGTCCGGTTTTTCAGATTCAGAGATCGCCCACGAGCCATCCTCATTTTTAACCTTGGAGATGTGGGCCCGAGAGACCCGAGCATGGAGTCAGCGGGCCAACAGGGAGCCGACCTTGTCACCCCTTCATAATATCTTTGCTTCAAGGCAAGCAGTGAATGCTCTGCTTTATTGACCTGTACAGCCACTCACACACCCAGGGTTACAGGGATGTTATAGTTAAAAGATAGCATGAAAAGAACTTTGAAATTTACTGAAAAAAAAATATAGGTTACAGGGACGTTATATTTAGGAAATAGCTTAAAGAAACACAGAAATTCACTGAAAAAAACAAAGGTTACAGGGACGTAATAGTTAGGTTCAGATTTTACACACACAAAACCAAAGAAATTCAGCAGTTCTAGTTATCTCAAGTAACTATAGCTCGTGCCATAAGGTAACTATAACTCGGGTCCTCCCCATTACCCCACATATTACATCATTCATGACATCATTGATAATATCACTGCAGCATTTGCAGTGAAATTATTGTTGAGAAAACTGCATAGCGGGGGCAAGAGTTATAGTTACCTTAAGGCACAAGATATAGTTACTTGAGAACTACAACTGCTGAATTTCTATGGTTTTGTGTGGGTAAAATCTGAACCTAACTATAACGTCCCTGTATCCTTTTTTCATTGATTTTCTACGATTTTTTATATTCTATCTCCTAACTAGAACGCCTCTGTAACCTTTGATATATATATATATATATATATATATACACACATTTCCACAAGTGCCCAAGGCTTAGGACACACTCACCAACAAGTACGGCAGCAGCGTAATGAAACAGCTTGAAGATTCTGATAGATAAGCCTTACGCGTTTCGAACTGAATGTTCTTGTTCACAGGCAGGGCGGCTGCACACATGCAAGAAGGCTACTGCTGATTAACACCTTTAATTTATTCACCTCCAGTAGGTCACATGATAAGGCAAAGCATTGAGGTAGCAGTAGTTTCACAACTGTGTCACTCTTAATATCACTTTGTGCACACCATTAAAATAAATGTTGCAGTACCGTCCTCAAATAAAAATATATCCAGCCATAAGTGGGCTCTTTTCAAGTCGTTCATTTCCGCTGCACAAATACAAAGCCAGCTGTTGGTCCGATCGGGGCCTCGTATTCACAAAGCCCCTGGCCCACGTCTAATAGCGCAGTGGTGCATCCTCACGGCTGGACCGCCGTGCATAAATTATACATTTCCACAAGTGCCCAAGGCTTAGGACACACTCACCAACAAGTACGGCAGCAGCGTAATGAAACAGCTTGAAGATTCTGATAGATAAGCCTTACGCGTTTCGAACTGAATGTTCTTCTTCACAGGCAGGGCGGCTGCACACATGCAAGAAGGCTACTGCTGATTAACACCTTTAATTTATTCACCTCCAATGTATCATTTATGCACGGCGGTCCAGCCATGAGGATGCACCACCGCGCTATTAGACGCGGGCCAGGCGCTTTGTGAATACGAGGCCCCGATCGGACCAACAGCTGGCTTTGTATTTGTGCAGCGGAAATGAACGACTTGAAAAGAGCCCACTAATGGCTGGATATATTTTTATTTGAGGACGGTACTGCAACATTTATTTCAATGGTGTGCACAAAGTGATATTAAGAGTGACACAGTTGTGAAACTACTGCTACCACAATGCTTTGCCTTATCATGTGACCTATTGGAGGTGAATAAATTAAAGGTGTTAATCAGCAGTAGCCTTCTTGCATGTGTGCAGCCGCCCTGCCTGTGAACAAGAACATTCAGTTCGAAACGCGTAAGGCTTATCTATCAGAATCTTCAAGCTGTTTCATTACGCTGCTGCCGTACTTGTTGGTGAGTGTGTCCTAAGCCTTGGGCACTTGTGGAAATATGGAAATATATATATATATATATATATATATATATATATATATATATTCCAAACGAAGGTTGCCCGAAAGAAGAAGGTGCCACACACAACATGGAATTTGCCTCTTTATTGGATAGACAGCAGCATACACAGCCAGGTCTTCTTAGCACAGTTTCTTTCTTGGCCATACGCGTTTCGGGGTCATCCCTTGATCACTGGCTTGAGGGAAACAGCTTGTGCTAATTAGATCGCACTTGCGATTTTGAAGAGTAAGTCCCGCCCCAATGGGCGTTTACGCACACTGCATTATGGTCTTTAGAGTTCAGGTAGGTTTAAAATCCATAGTGGATGTAGCTGTACGTTCCCTTTGTAAACGGTTTTTAAAAAATCTTTTCGAGTTGCTTGTCTGAACCAGGCTGGGCTGCTGCTTACTTGCGTCACACCAAACCGGCATGTTGTTCTCTTCGCACCCTGTGTATATATATACTCACACACACACACACACACACACACACATATGGGGGTGTAGGGGTAAGTATACACCCCAAAATAGATGCAACATATATATGCATATATGTGTATTTCTGCACATATATTGTGAAAAGTAACTACATATATCAACATGAATCTATATGTACATATACAATTAAGTTTATGTAGATATATGTAAAATCTGTTACAACGTCAAATGTATTGTAAAATACTACAATGAGAAAAAAAACACTGTAAAGGTCAACGAGTTGTATTGCATGTGTGGTAAAGGTATGCATTGTAAAAATGGATATTCAAGTAGACCTTTTTCGAGGGGGATGTGTACAATGTTTTTTAATGTACTTGTGGTAAGATTAAGACACCTA
This sequence comes from Calotriton arnoldi, assembly GCA_963921515.1. Classification (NCBI taxonomy): domain Eukaryota; kingdom Metazoa; phylum Chordata; class Amphibia; order Caudata; family Salamandridae; genus Calotriton; species Calotriton arnoldi. The sequence goes on from CAWUFW010002037.1 coordinate 2,277,249, forward strand.
CTTGTAAACACCTGGTGATGTATTTGTTTTAAATGAACAAATTCAATAAAACACATTGAAAGAAAATGAATCTGCTTGTAGAAATCAGACATTTGACCATATGAGCAAGTGGCATGAGCATAAGACATCCGTATCCCAAATGTGCCAAAAGGTGACGTAGCATGAAATATGTGTAAAAGAAATAAATCAGTCACTAAGTCATTCGCTGACACAGGTGGACATTAGAAACTTTCCGCCATCTGATGTTTATACTTTTCTCCCCACTGCCATCTCAAACCCAATTTCATTGCAAACTGTTCTTTCCCCACTTCCTCTGTTTCCATACTCCCAGATATCTCAACCATGTTCAAGCAAGTGCACCTACCCATTCACAGGAGGCCTTAGGGTCTGCAGGCGTGTCTTCACCAGGTCCAGCGGTTGAAAAAGTAGAGTGGAGCAGGTGCCGCTCAACGACCCACAGACAAAGGACTTTAGCACTGGATGCATCTAGTAAAAAAGAGAAGGACACAGGGTTAGAATTAGATGTCATGGCGTAAGGAATGAGTTAATAAAATAAGTACTGAAACTAACCATGTCTTGCTGGTTAATAGATTTTCAAGCAAGGCTCAAAAAATGTGGGAGACTGCTGGTCACTAAGTGGCTCTTATTTTATATTCTGGTTTTTATTTTGTGTTTTGTATTCATGTTCTGACATTTTAAATTATTTTATTTATTTGTATATTGTAAGTATCTTTGCTGCAGGTTTGATTTGTAATGCATGTCTGATTAGGCCTTTTATTATGTATGGTTTTAATAGAAAATCAAACATTAAATTACTACTAACCAAAATTAAATATATTAAGGTAAAAAATGGGGACCCCAAATTGTTTTATCTGATATACTTACATATAAATCTTATAAAGAGATTTTAAAATGTACAGTTAATAAGTGTCAGGACCCCCTCATACGCCCTCTGTAGTGGGCCTGGCGCGCAGGGCTCATGTTACGCTACCCTCTGTGGCGCCTTATGACATACTAGAATTCCATGCCCAAGTTTCCCCAATCCCCCTGCTTCCACTACGCCTAAGGACTTTGGTCCCCAAAATTTTATATGCATAGACCAACAACTTTTCTTGTGGTTTTTCGTAGGACGCATTATTGGTCCTCGTCACGATAACGTGTTCAAAACACCTTATGGTGATGAGGACCAATAACGCATCCCGACACTCGTAAGGCTCTAGAAAAATATATATGCTGAAAAGAGCTCTGCATCTCATTATATGAGCAAATGTAAAGCCAAGGATGGGACTAATTGCCTGAGGGGAAGAAACCCAGGGGAATCGAACTACCCGATATTTTAAGAAGTGAATTGTGTCAACAAAGCCTACGAAAAACCACAAGAAAAGTTGTTGGCCTATGCATATAACTGTTTGGGGACCAAAGTCGAATATAAAGAAGAACGTTGGAGTCTTAACAACTGTAGGAAAGTAGGATCTGCTTCTTATGGTTACCTCCACTTTTTGCTGATATAACACTGTTTTTGACTAGTCTGACTGGGATCCTGCTAATCAGGACCCCAATCTATCTGCTTTCTCCCTAAACTGTTATGTACTTAGCTACACTCCAGATTGGATACTGGGGTACCCTTGTCTGTCCCTCGTATATGGTACACATGTACCCAGGGCATAGGTACTCCAGAGGACTCCCATGGCTGAAGCATGTATTATGCCACCCATGAGAGGCCATGCAAAATGGAACTACAGGCCTGCCATTGCAGCCTGTGTAAGTTGGTGCATGCACCACTTACTTAAGATATAGGTTTGCTATATCTAAGGGTCACTGCACTTAAAACCTATAAGTCACCTCTATAGCAGGCCTTTACAATCCTGAAGGCAGGGTGCTTGGCTCTAAGTGAGAGGGTGCCACTGCATGAGCAGGACACAGCCTTCTAACTCCGGACAACACAAAATTGTTGCTGCCGACCAGAGACACAATTCTGCCCTCCTGCTGCTGAGCCAAGCTCGAGCAGGGGAAGGCAGAACAATAGGCATCCTGTCACAGGAAGGTGTGACCACCTTCCAGACAGGTGTTAGTGTATTAGGGCTGGGTGGGTACGCTTGCCAGCGACTGAAAGTCTGCATGAGGGGCACATTTGGTGTCCCTGTGCATAGTCCAGTTCAAACCAGTCCTGTGAGCCACTGGCTCCCGCTCTGGCGCAAAACTGGACAAAGGACATGGGAGTAACCTCCCCCCTGTCCAGACCCTCCCCTGGGAGGGTCCCCTAAATCTTTCCAACCCTCTCCTGTGGGTACTTAAGGGCTTACCTGGCTCTAGGACCTCAGATTCATCGTAGACAAGAGTCTAACCTGAAACCACTGCACTGCGACAGTCTGGGCACTCTGGACTTCGCTGGACTTCGTTTGGGCCTGACTCCGTCTCCCTCTCAGTCTGCTGCATCGTCTGTGCCTGTGCACCATACAGGATCCGTGCAGGACCTGTGGAGCATGAAAAAGACAACTGAAGATAATCTCCCTTGGAGTGAAGGAGTCACTCCCCTGCATTTCGCAGGCACCGCTGACCGGTCTGCTGATCCCGAGCTTCGACGGACTCCGAAAGGCTCAGCAACACAGGAGGTGGGTTTCTACGTCCCTCGAGGCCCGAGCTGCCCTCTCACCAAGTTTGAGGTCAGAATCCCTCGTGGGGGCTGCAATACCCAAACCCCTGTGCATTTTTGCAAGTGCATGTGCTTGTTGGCAATTCCTTAACAAGTGCATTGGGCTCCGAGTAGCCCCAAGCTCTGGTAACTTTCTGCACAAAGATCTTCATCCACCTCGCACCAAGTGCTCCGTGGTTTGCTGTTTTGTGAAGCTGCTCGAGGTCCTCTCGCGAATCCTGTGCCTCTGGCCTGTGGGTCCATTTGAGGGTTAACTTTGCTTTTCTTGGGCTCCCCTGGTTGCTCCAGGCTTGCCCTGACTCCCCTGTGTGTTGTGAGTCTCCTGGACCTTGCTGGTCCGAACCGTACACTTCCTTGACCTTTTGCGTGGGTTGCCATCGCCAAGGCTTGTTGGTGCTCCCACCAGACACCGACTCCTCAGCACTCGACATCCTTCGTGGGACAGCTAGCATCCGGCTCCCGGTCGTCCTCGACGTCGCCTGGTCCCCGCAGCTGCAGAGTCAAGGTCACCGTCAACTATTCTGAAGCACCCGACATCGGTGGGCATTCATCTACCGAGCCCCTGGTCACTCCCAAGTGACAAGTAAAAAGGAGAAATCCCTTGGTGAAAAAATATACTATAACTGGGTCTCTAAGTTTCCCAGTACAAAGGATTTTTATTGCCCATATATTAGAAAGATACTGAGTTAAGGTTATTCCTACACAACTGTAGATTGTATTAAAAATATTGTTTTATTTAAAATTTATCACTCAATGTATACAAAAACAATTATAAAAGCTCATCACACTCAAAATAGCATCAATTTCATATACCAATAAAAACCTGTGTTACAAACATTCAAATAACAACACAAACTGATAAAAGCAACACAAATGTTAGACACACATAAAAATCATTACAGGGATTATAGTCACTAAAATAGGCCAACACACACGTAACGGAGAGACAAATATAGACAATACAATTTGTCATTTACAAACACATCCAGTCGAAATAATTCAAATACAGATCCTAGATAAAATTTCTACTCTTTATCTATAGGATAAGCGGTTTCCACGGATTGTGTTGAATGGAGCGTCGACGCGTTTCGATGGTTCTAACAATTTCCCATCTTTTTCAAGACAAACAATTGGTCTCTCTTGGCTGGCACTGTATGGTTGCCTTTAAACTCAATCCTGTAGGCAGATATTAATTATATTAATATTTTATATAATTAAAAAGCTACATTTTAAAAGAAGGGCTAACTGGTTATAATACCATGATTTCATATTCATTATTTTTCAAATATATCAGTTTCAGTACCCACTACATTGAGTATTTAGACAAAATATATTCAGTATTTCTACAATTACAGAAACATGAAATACATATTTTATCCAACATTTTACATCATGCCTATTTGATCTATCAGATAGACCCATTCCGGTATATGCCTATGATGCCATCTACCATCCTTGTACATCCCACCATCTTAATGAAAAAAGGGGGGAGGCCTTACCCATATAAATCCAGTGTAAGAACTGGTTATACAAACAACCTGGAGGTGTTATACCTTATTTCATTTTCCTGCCAACTCCATATATATTGATTGGTTGGTCATATTAGGATACTCTGGTCCTGAGAACCTATAAAATATATATCCGAAATTAATACTACAAGAGTTGCTAATTATTGTAACACACTAGATTGATGAGCACCTTATATACACAAAGTCCTCTTCTCACCTTGTAAAGTTAGTGATGGGATCTTTATTGTAATTTCTAGGCAGAACGTTATTTATAGTTATTTCACTGAAAGTGTTGCATTAAAATCAATAATTTTCAATCTAGGGAAAAAACATAAAATTAGTTTTCTATTTAGTAGAATGTGCAATACTATTGTTTTAATTTAGGTCCCCTAACATACCTGGGAGAGAGTCCTCACTCCTCACTTCTTAATTAACCGGCGTACTCCTCACACAAAGAGGGATTTATTTACTGTCTTTTACAGTCTCTCAATACAGCTATCTGAAAAGACAGAAAGGGGAAAGATGCCATAGCTGCTGGAGTAATCGCAAAGATTTTAGATATTAATTTAAAACGGGGTGACTTTTGTTTTAAAGCATCCCTCTAGCATAATCTCCCCCTGAATTACCTTAAAATTGATGTAGAGAGCCTGCAAACACGTCCTTCCGCCGTGGGTCATCCAAATGAAATGCCCTTCGCGTTCACGTTTAAATACCTAAATCGGAAGCACGCGATTGGCTCATTGATAAATTTAAACCAGCTGTAGGCTGAAAGCTTCTCACTACAGGCCCGCTAGTTCTGCCCTAGTTGACCTGGAAGTCCACCCAAAAAGGGTCATGGCACCATACTTACTCTGCCTGCCTTAACCCGGAAAAGCTTAAATTTCAACATAGGGAATGCCGTTTTCTGCCTCTAATACCCCGGAAGTTGAACGCCCCAGCTACACCATTACTCATGTCTCAAAAAAAAAAAAAAAATTCTATACATATTGTTTGCACAGGGATAATGGTATTATATTAAAGATTACTCATCAATCCCTCTAGACTCACATTTATTATGTTGTATTAACCCTTCCTAGTCCTGCTGAACGCCGCAGAGTTTCCTAATAGAGAAAACAACGAAAGAATCTATGATACTAATTAAAATCCTATCTATATCAGTTAAATGTTTGGAATCTACCTTTCTCTCGATTATGATTCAGTTTCTTTGCCTATAATTTTAAATACATACTAAAACCTTCCAAACAACTACACCGGCTCATTTTTAATATTACTACCTACTGGTTGGCAATCAGCTTCATCCAGTCTTCTCGGGAGTTTAATCCTTTGTCAATGGTATTTAAATAACACATAAACCATTGTTCCCTCGATTTTGAACCAGCTGAACTCGTTACATTTATGGTTCTTAACTAAAAAATGGTCTGTCAGCGGCGTGTTCTCTTTCCTGGTTCTCAGTGCTGACTTGTGTTCCAAAATCCTTTGTACTGAGAAACTTAGAGACCCAGTTATAGTATATTTTTTTACCAAGGGATTTCTCCTTTTTACTTGTCAATAGTACCCTATTCCCCTGGTTTGAACAAAGGGGTCCCTCTTTTTCTTATTGCACTCCCAAGTGACCCAGACTCGGTCCCCTCTGCTTTCAGGTACCCTTCGACAAGAATCCACGTTTGGATTCCAACGGACATTCTTCTCCCTTCCAGCAGCGGCTCTTCTTCGAAGTCCTCCATTGGGTTCGACTGCAGTTTCTGACGCCACTTCACACCTATGCACCCGGCTTCCCTGGGTTAGGTAACTTGGGTACTTCGGTATCCACGGGTGGGGTGGCTCTCCAACCTTCTGTCTTCCACAGGGTTTCTTCGTAGTCCACTGGGAAGGGTCCTTAATCTCTAAAACTCCAACCGAGACTTCCACATAGAGTTGTACGGAGCACGCAGTCGTGTTCCCACACTGCACCCGTCCTCCGTGAAGTCCCCATCTACTCACCTTGGGTGGTTCCTTGGGGTCCTAGCAATTCTACATCCTCTCGACATCGTCCTGACTCAAGTCGTGGTTCTTATACCACTTTCTTAGTATATGGTTTGATCCCCCCCGGGGCCCCCTGTGTATTAGTGCTATTTACTGTCATTTCTTTGCTGAAGTATTATGTGCTTTGTGTCTATCTCCGTCTAGGAGATACTGTAACGTACTAGATAGTGTTATATAATAAATACATATTTTTTATAACTACTGTGTGGTTCTCTTTTCATTTAATCTATACTATAAGATTGCATTCTGGTAAAACAAGCTGCTTTACACTCCTTCAAGACTTAGCCTGAAGGCTGCTTTCCGCAGCTACCACTTGGATAGCTTTCTAAGGTTGTCTGAGACCTCTTAAATTACCATAAGGGTTGTCTGGACTGGTGCAGGGTGCCCACTTTAATTAGTGGACAGCATATACCAGGCCAGCCTCTCACAACAACACTATTATGTATTGTTGTTTTTATTGAAATTGTTGGAGAAATCTATTTATCCTGAAGAAGGTGGCTCTAAATATTGGGATTCCACCGAAACGCGTTGATGCAATTTTTAACACTGAATCTGATAGGCATTGAGGGATACAGCAGATATCAACGATTTATAGATACTCTGTACTATAAACAATGACCAGCACAGATTAGTGGGTCAAAGACATACGCGATTGTCTACTGTATTCTCCCTGTCCTTGTCTGTGTCTATGTATTCAAGCAATTAATTGTTTTTGTATTAAGAACTGTTGGTTTTGATGAAAAATAGATCTTTCTACTACTGTGAGGGGGAATGATATGTTGAACTTTTATCTGTATGCAAACATAAATTTTTTAATTGTTATGATTTTGTTTTTTCAATATTTTTCAATATTCAATTATAATTCAACTATTGCTCAGTATAGACATATGGTATTTATTTTTTGTACAAATAAAGTATAGATCTTTTTTATAAGTGTGGGTTTCTACCTTGATGTTTCCAGGGGAGTACAAGGAATGACGAGTGAGACTGTGAGAAGAGTCTGAACTGTGTGTGAGACTTGTTAAAAGATACACAAAGGGAGTTCTTACTTGACTGTGTTTCTGAAAGAGACTGTAAGTATGTTACTGAAGTTATTGCAAAACATTGTTTGAGAGGCCTGTAGTCTATTGATTGTAATTGCCTCTTCTAGTTGTTTCCAGTGCATTGCATCTTCGTAATCTCAGAGGTCCTAGTCCTGCGCACATCTGCCTAGCAGACTCAGAGGGTCTCCAGTTAATGCTGTGACCGGAACCAGAACCGCAAGTCTCTTTTCTTATTTTGTCCCAACTCCCCTTTCACCCAAGGGCCGCGCTTTGTTTAGGGAGAAGCTATTCTTTGAATGGGCCCGGCCCTGCAGTGATAGGAGGTCCAGCATCAGTTCCAATATTGTCTCCGCGGTTGGAACTAGGTGAGTGCATGTCAATAAGAAGTTTTAAAATAAGCACAATTCCATTAAAAAGTTTAAATAAAACAATTCAATATTTAAAAAATGTAGGCTGTCAGTATATTTGAAGATTTACGTTAGTTGGAAGGGGAGTACGCCTTCTTCAGGCAAAAAATAATCAATCTCACAAACCATCTGAAGCAAATAGGGACAGGCAAGGACACCTCTCTAATGGACAGACAGAGCACAGATTGGAAGAAGCTGTGTGGGAGTAAACCAGAAGGCAGAGGGTAGTTGGATCTACTTTGAATGCCCCTGCCTTCGCATAACACAAGATGGAGGATGAGGACAGCTTCCCTAGACAATGAATGTGTATTGCCTGCATTTTTGTGGCTGGAGACAGACACTCAAGTGAGAATGATGGGGCTATCTTTGACTGGGGCTACCTTTAAAAAATTTATGAGGACTTTTGTTAGCAAGGGGCTGCTTAGTTCTTCCTGAGCACTGACATTTGGTTGATGGTAGGGGTGAGGAATGAGGCTACAGTTTCTGTTGTGACAGGTGAGGAAATTTCTATGTCAGGCCTGCCCTTTTGTCTATACCGGATTATTGCTTAAGATACGCTGGTGACAGCCAGGCACAGAAACCTCACAATTCACTGTACCTATGATGTGGGTGCTCCATTCTGGATACATCCCTAGTGCTACATGTTGTGAAAACAAATCACCCTACACATCAGAGTCTGTACAGCAGCCTGAGAAGGACACTTGAACAAAGAACACATTCCTCAAACCGGTTCTGAAGTTTGAGACAGTGGATTCATAGTCCTTGTGTTGGAAACAAAAGTCTTCCGCAAGACACTGGAAAGGGTGCTATCCTATCTAATGTTGATCTCCTGGCAAGTTACTAGAAACTTGCTGTAGATTTTAAAATTTTACCTCAGTGAACATGACAATCATTTGCACTCTTATGGTCTCCCTCATTACATGTATTGTAACCCCCCAACCCTTGGCTCAGAGGTCAAGGGGGCATGTGAAGTGCACCCCTCTTTTACAGAGAATAGCTACTGCCTCTTCTACCCAGGTTGTGGTAGACTGAGTGGTGGGAGCATTATCTATGGCCAATGGTACCTATACCATTGAGAAGGGTTGCTTTGTAGACCTTTCCTGGTAAAGGCGGTGCGTTCTCACTTACGTGGATTATTTTGGCCTCTATCATGTCTCGGATATGTGTGTTTAGACTGTTTTCACTGGATGAGGATGGATTGGAAAACTACTGAATTTAATGTAAACCAACCAGTTATCTGCTTTTCTGGACACTGCGGATCGCTGCGCCCCTCTTCAAAAGCTTTCTGGGTTAGGATGATACTCTCTCTTATGTATGTTTAGCTCAGATTTTCCCTCTGCTTGGTGATGGTCACTCTCCTGTAGCCAGGGCCTTCGTTCCTAGAGTTAATTAAAATTCTGCCTTGGCCATAGCACACACAAGGACTAAGAGAAAGGGGCGGAGGGCAACAGGCGCTCCCCCTGCAGTGATCATGCAATGAACAATTCAGGGATGTGGAATTCCTATAGCCCGACGCCCGGGACATATTGTCATGTGTATTTTGTCCTTGGGACAAGTAGGCCCAACCCCTTACAGCACAAACCCTTTGGCTGCCAGTTTACATTACCACATTATGGATCAGGGAAAGGCGTTGCTTGCAGTTAAGGTAATATTTGTGTCCATGTGTTAATGCTGTTCAAACTTGTATTTATGGTTCATTAATGCAAAGACTTTATTATTATTGTGAGGGCTCTAAGTAAATGTTGTAAGATCAATTGCACTACTGAGAGTGGTTCCAGTATAAAAATGTGTACACACTTTTTCAATGTTTAGCAATATGAAGCGATGTATAATGCTCCCAGAATGCTCTCTGATTAGATGCAAATATTTGCAGAAGCTTGAAAGCAAGATTGATGATTCTTTGCTTTCAAAATAAAATGTTCACAAAAAAATGTAAAAACATTTTAGGTACCATTTCTTTGCAGAATCATTTAGTAAAATATGTTGATGTATGCTAGTATTTCCCAAAAATATACATAATGGAAAATCAGGGTAACCAGTTTTAATAAGATTATGAAAAACAAAAATAAACAAGCATTGGTAAAGCCAGTAGGTCTGAAATTGTTGGTCAGCCTTTTGGTTTTGTCTACGCATGACTTGTTTTGGCATGGTTTTTGTAAAACCTTATTGGTGTGGGAGCTGCCGGGCCTCACTATTATAAAAACATTGGCAAAAGCAAAAATAATTTGGTCTCAAAAAGCACACATTGCCACAGTAGTTCCTGGCATTGAACAAAATTACTGTGTGTCAATATGCTCCTTGTGAAAGAACAGAATGTTGTCACTCACAGTGAAGCTAGCCGATAGACAGAGCGAGAGAGAGACAGAATTAGGGGCCCAATTATTAAATAAAGTCTCAAATGTGCACCCATGTCCTTGCATTAAGTGCAGATATACGGCTTCCGTGAATTCACAAGACTTTACTGAAGTAGGCCAAGAAATAGTACTCCAAGAAAAATATATGCGAACTACATTTTAGCATGAGCAAATATGCAGGTGCATATTTGCTCATGCAAAAATCTGAGTGTTTGCATGTTCACTTTCCCTCCAACCTCTTTTTTCCCCAACCCTGGAAGACGCTTTATGTCTGCCATTGTCAGGAGCAAATGTCCAACCATTCTCAGTATGGGAAAAGATTAGAGGAGAGTTGGTGAAAACCACTACCACAGTGATACTCAAAGTACGGCCCGGGGGCCACATGCGGCCCTCCTGACCTTTGCATGCGGCCCTCCTGACCTTTGCATGTGGCCCCTGGGCAGCAGCAGCACTGTGCTGCTGTTTACTCAACTCAGCACTAACATGGAAAAAAATGTTAAATATACAGCAAGCACTTATTTAAAGGTTAATTGCAGTTAGGGAAAGGAAGTAGCTAGGCCCTTAACTTTAGGAAAACCTTTATTTTTAAAGATAGCCACTAGATATACATGCTTTTCTTCCCCTACACCCACTTTACACCCCCGGCTGGCATCAGTGCGGCCCTCGGTCACACCACAGACCAAACATTGCGGCCCCCGGGAAAATGTTTGCGAGTACCCATGCCTTACAACATGCAAGTTAGTAGGTTTGTACGGACTCAAAAGGGCATTCCAACGCTGGAACTGATGATTACCAGTATGTAGATCTCAAACCCTACTATGGAAGGAGCCCTGGCATAATCAGAGAGGCTATTTCAGAGTTCTTATATAATGAAATTGCTGCTATAATTTGCAGTCGCATTACATGGCACAACCGGGACAAGTGGATTTTGTTACAGGACAAGGGACAAGTAGATATTTTATTAAAATTCCACACCCGTTGTCATGGTCCTGAAGAAAAGCCTTGGGGTAATGGCTTGACATAGACGTGGGTTTCTCCTTTCCCCACTTTTAATAATACCAGCTATAGGATTGAATAAATATTTAGTTCCCATTTAGCCAGGTATTTATTAACCCACTAATAGACCCTCCCACTCTTATACCATCATTTACCTTATAGTTTACAACTTACAAAGTGCTCCCACATCTTCGTCCGTTGCAGCATGCCCCGTCCCGCAGGGGGCGGGAAGAACCCGATGATGAAGCATGCCACCATGGGACATCTTGGTGGGTGAGGGTTATTTTAAGAAAACTTACTGGTTTCCTTAAAACTATAAAGGTCACTGGGAAGATAGCCAATTCTAACGCAGTGGGACTCTTCTTGGTTGTTCGATTAAGAAAAGGAGGCCGAGTCCTCTGTAACCTGACCTCTTTCTACCAGCGTTTGCTTCGTAATAATTAAAGTAAACAAAGGCAGGGGGGGAGGGCGCTAGGTGGCGCATGAGTAAGATGGCCGCACTCCCGTGAGGCTCCAGCAGCTCGGCGTACTTATCCGTCAAAATCCTGCCCTAGAAACTCACAAGTGATAAAAGAAGTGGAAATGAGAAGACCCTGAACACCACCACCGGCTGCGATCTTCAGCGGCAAGAAACGGTGCAGGAAAGCTCCTGTGGCATCGATTGTTTACGGACGTGGCAGCCCGGTCTACGTGCGGCCGATCGTGACTGCTGGAAAGAACGTCACGCAAGGCCAAGGCGTCCGCGGCCAGAGAATGCCTGGTGACGCATGTATCGGAGATCGGAGGGTCCCAATGAGATTTTGCACCAAAGTAACTCCGCCGCAACAGGAAAACGCCCCTACCTGAAGAAGGGAGAAATGGCGATCCCCGTGCCTCACACTCTTCACAGCTTTGAATCGGAGCGGAGGTCGTGCCGCATAATACAAGTAAGATGCGTGCGAGGCGGTTGTGGCCTGGATATTGCATGAAGAGGTGCTGACAGCGAGATTGGGACACCCCAAGTAAATAAGCAACTGGAACAGCAGTGAAGGAAGCAGTTCCAGTCAGAGGGACACAGCGCGGTGGCCATAAAGAGTGTTGGGGTGCGCTGCGGACCCGTGATTGAGCGCTACCGTGTGAAGCAAGGCGGCATCAAAATTCATATATAAAATAGCGGCTAATATCGATAGGAGACATCTGCACAGAGGACGGAGCTGCTTGGGCAAAATATAAGCTAAAGTATAGTCAAAAGAAATCGGGGATCATTGTACAAATATACCAGCAAAAACCCCACAGGATAAATTCAAGAATACACAAAACAAACATATTGTGCAGAAAAACTTCTGAACTTGAAAGCGGTTGCTGCAGGATACAGAAAGTGCGAGCAATACACTTAAACTGGACTCTGCAGCACTTAAAGAACAAGTGTCCTACTGGCCTGCGGAAATCCAGTGATAAACTAGAATAAAAAGGGAAACATAAAATAGCTCTCGCCATGGACGCTAAGTAAACGGTAAAAAGCACCAAACACAACTGCTCTAAATCAGGCTTTGTCTGCTCAACAGCTGCAACAGAATTGAATACTAGAACACGAACATAGTACACTGTGCAGAGAACAGACGTCCTGTTACGAGGCCATGGGGAAAACAGATGGAAAGCAGGCGAAAATAAGCTTTGAACCCAAAAAGGGGACACGCTCACAACACGACGAAGGTGAGCGCACAGATATGGCCCATTCCCAGGAACCAGTGCAGACCCAGGAAGACGAGTTAAAAACACTTCTGCTTGCCATGAAACAGAGCCTCAAGTCTATAGAGACTTAGATGGACTCAATGACAACCCGCATGGATTCCATAGTACTTAAAATTGAAAAACACGAGGCAAGCATCAGAGAGGCGGAGCGACGGATCTCGGATGCAGAAGATAACTCAGCTGGGGTCCAGAAACAAATGGCGCAGATGGATAAAGTGCTAAAGGTGATTGCTGCCAAGAATGAAGATTTGGAGGCGCGATCCAGATGCAATAATATACGCGTCATAGGAATACCGGAAAGCGCGAACACGGGTCGGATGGAAGAATTCATCGAGCGCATGCTATGCACAGTGTTCGGAGCAGATTCATTCTCTCCACATATGGTGGTAGAGCGGGCGCATCGCTCGTTGGGCCACCGACCACCCCCGGGAACGCCGCCACACCCAATTATTGCAAGGTTACTGAATTACCAGGATAGAGATTAGCCAGAGAGAAAAGAAATCTCAGCTTCGATGGGCATGATTTCACAATATACCCAGATTTCAATCTTGCTGTGCAAGAAGCTTGTAGGAAATTCATCCTGGCGAAACGGAAACTAAGAGAGGCACAAACAGACTATGCTTTCATGTATCCAGCGCGCCTCAGAGTCACTCACCAAGGAAAGCAGTACTTCTTCGTTGATGTGTAACAAGTGGAGGATTTCTTAAAACGTAATGCACGCAAGAGCTCACACCAGCAGCAGGCAGACTCGCACACAAGAGCAACAACACCTACATCGGAATGAAATGTATTGGTGGCGAAAGATTATACCAGCAGAAACCATCACACAACGACTAAACGCTGACTACTGCTGAATCGGATTCCTGATACAACATACTAGTCCGGGCTGATTACCACGAAAGGATCCATTAAGCAGATAAGGGACTTGTTGGGACACGTCAAAAAATCAGAACCGAGCACCCCTCCCCCCCCCCCCTGCATAGATACTGTACCTGCTGGAGGGGAAGGGAGAACTGTGTTAGCCCCTGGCGTACCCCGTAGGGAATTCCCCCACGATTAGAGAAAACTTTAGAGCTTAATGTTTTGGGGTGTTCGGGAGGGGGTGGGAATAGTGGTTCCGGAAATGTTGGGATGCCGTTGTGGGAGGGGGGAGGAATGGGGAATGAATGTAGAAGTTGGTACACAACATTGCACACAACATATCGAGATATTCCCACATGCACCTACAATTACAGACAAAAATGGCGATAGAACCTTCAGTTCAATATCCCTTATAAAATTCCTATGACACAAAATAATAAGATGCAGGAAATGCGGCTGATAACATGGAATATCAGAGGTCTGGGTGAGCCACGTAAACTAAGGCAGATAGATATTAACCTATTTAGACCGCCATAATATTCACATAGCGATGCTACAACAGGCACATCTAGACCCCCGTGGGACCCCATCTTTCACCGGTAAATGGGCTGAGCATCGAAATTTTTCATCATATTCTAGGGGGACAGCAATCCTGATCAATACGAATACCCCGTTTATCCCACTGGGAATGGCTCAGGACCAACTAGGATGATACTCTCTGATGTGGGGGAAGCTGTGTTCTGAATCAGTTACATTCTTAAGTTGCTACGGGCCGAATGTGGACAGCCCGGAGTTCTACGCTACACTTTGGGGAAAGATATGTGAAATAGGCTCTACGCACTTGATCTGGGGGAGAGACTTTAACACAACATTGAATCCTCAATGCGACAGGTCCACCCCCCTCCCTCACCATTATTCCAAAACGCATAAAATGCTGCAGAGCATTCTTACTGATAACGACCTTATAGATGCAAGGAGACACCTACTTCCAGGAAGGAGGGAAGGGACACATTATTCGACATTCCACTCTTCCTGGTCCAGGCTAGACTATTGGGTGGTCTCTAAAGGAGTAGGAGCCTGGGTCACTGGGGTAGTTCATTTAGCAAGAACATACTCTGATCACTCACCGGTACAAGTGACACTAGCCCCACCGAACTTTACCGCACCATATAGGAATTGGAGACTCATGCTGCGTATACTACTAGATACAGTATTCCACACATAGCTTGGTCAAGAAATTTCTAACTTCTTCCAGCGAAACACAGACACAGTGCCAAACATAGCCACGGTATGGGAGGCCTTCATGGTCACTGTCAGAGGATTTTGCATTGCTAAAGGGTTTGGAGTCCTTCGAGACATTCGTAAAACACTACACAAGCTCGAGACAGACCTGAAGAAAATGGAACAAGATTTGAATAGTAGGGTAAATGGCATCCTTCAAGAGGAACTGAGGGAAAAACTGAGAGTATAAGGAAACAGCAGATAGGGAGAGCCTGTTTTGGGGAAAATACTTTAGAGCCCGAAAATATGGGGAGGGTGAACGGCCCGGAAAAGCGCTAGCAGAAGAGATTCAGAGACCTCGCTTCTCCAACTACGTATTTAAAATTGCAGATCATGAAGGCAACACCCATAGAGATAGTACTGCAATACTCCAAGTGTTTACGACACACTACTCCACATTATACACTAGTAAAAGACAAGGGCAGATAGATCTAGCTGCATATCTAGATGACGTGGCCCTGGGCTGGTTGGGTAACGAACAACGAGAGTTCTTAGCAGCACCGATGGAAGAAGATGAAATACGCGCTGCAATAATGCAGGTGAAATCTGGTAAGGCACCAGGACCAGTTGGCTTCCCACTTGATTTCTATAAAACGTATATAGACCAACTTACACCTATATTAAACAAGCATTGGCATAGCCAATAGGTCTCGCTTTTGGGATCTTATAAGTATTTAGTTATGCAGCACAATATCCTTGGTGCAACAGCATAGCTAAACACTTTTAAGGTCCCAAAGGCGAGACCTATTGGCTATGCCAATGCTTGTTTTGGAAGCATTTGAGTAGCTCATTAACCTGTCATTTTATTGTGATAGATGACTTGCGCTAGCCAACGCTGGGGTGGAGCAATAGGGAGGGGGTGGACAAAACAACATAGAATGAACACCTCTACGAGGGGGATCAAAAAGTGAGGGAAAAGAAATAGCGCAGAACGGTGCCGAGAGTGACGACTAAGTCAGGCAACAACTCACCTTGATGAAAGTGTGACTACAGGGAGTTGTTCTCACTCCGACGCCTTTTCAAGCTGGGTTCCACAGTAAACTCGGTTCCACACGGATTTTATAACAATTGAATGATTGTTTTTTCCTGACCTGTTCTCCACACTTTGGGTTTTCGGGTTAGTATAACAGGGATCAGTTGAGGATTGTCCTGATGAAAGCCGGTGTACTAATTTACTAAATCCTCATACGGCTGAAACATGTCGACATATAAAGCAGAGTGGAGGGGTAAGTGACCCATTATTGGCCACATTACCACCATCCACAGGTCTAACGGATAGACCCATATTTTAAATCCAGGGAGAGTGTCCAGCAATAAAGCTATGATTAGGATTGCTCTTACCTGTTTTTAATCACATCTTTTCTGCGCTATTTCTTTTCCCTCACTTTTTGATCCCCTCGTAGAGGTGTTCATTCTATGTTGTTTTGTCCACCCCCTCCCTATTGCTCCACCCCAGCGTTGGCTAGCGCGGGGTGTGTCAGCAGCCCTATGATGAAGCATGACACAGCTTGCTGTGTGTGAGGGCAGTTTTTATACACCTGGGTATCCCCCATTACAGCTAGATTTCTTTTGAGGAGTATAGGTCCTGTATCTTTGTGTGTGTGTATACTTCTTGAGGAGGCCGATACAGGACATACTATTTCCTCTTCCCCTTTTCTTTTGTGTGGACAGCTTTCTGAAACCCCTAACTTAAAGTCTCGCCAGAGCAGCGCTTGCGCGCTACTCGAGGCTCGACCTAAAAACGTGTATGAAGAGGCATACGAAAATGGGGTTCTGCCTCAGACTATGAGAGAGGCGATGATAACTTCGCTCTTAAAACCGGGGAAACCAGCAGACCAGTGTGATTCATATAAACCGCTATCCCTTATCAATAATGATGCAAAAATCCTAGCCAAAGTACTGGCTAACAGGCTAACTTTATTAATGGAGAAGTTGCTATTGCCAGATCAGGCAGGCTTTATCCCTGGGAGGGCGATATCTCATAACCTTCGCACCCTGTTTTCTATTATGCAAGACAAGAGAAGCAGCTCCCAACTCCCTGGCCAGCAAACCTTGTCTGAGGTTGCTGGGACCTTATATAGTCTGCTAGTGGTAGGTACATGTATACACTGATTGGAGGTTGTATCTGATGTTTCTATTGGATTAGGGTTAGTGTCCTCATTTGTTGGGTATTTGAGGGTTCTGATTGGTTTCTGGGTCTGTGATTCAATCAATGTAGGGTTGGGGCTAGGGTTAGGATTTCTATTGGAAGTAGGGACTAGGGCTTCCTGTGTTATTGGTTGTTGGGACTAGGGCTAGGCCTTTAATTGGAAGTAGCGATTAGGGCTTTTGGTGTGATTGGTTGCTGGACTAGGTGTGGTACTAAGAGAAGGGTTAGGCTTTCTATTGGAAGTAGGGAGTAGGGCTTCCTGTGCCATTGGTTGCTTGGACTTGGGTTGGGACTACTGGTAGGGCTAGGGCCTCTATTGGACGTAGAGATCAGGGTTTTTGAAAGTTATTGGGTGCTTGGACTAGGGCAGAGATTGGCTGGAAGGTCCTTGTCTCCTACTGTCTCTAGATTTTAGGGCTAGTGTTGTGATTGGATAGGGTTAGGGCTAGGGTTCCCATTGGCTGAAGGGGTCACCGGACTACTAGGGCTATAAACGGCCAAGGCTTAGGGCGTCTCAGCCCGGGCGTCTCAGCTAAGGGTGGAGAGGACAAGGGTGAGTGCCTGTTTGAGCCTCTTAAGGGTGGAGAGGACAAGGGTGAGTGCCTGTTTGAGCCCGTTCGAAACTGGTCGGGACCAGGGCCAGGAATGCTGCCCATTTTCCCTTTCATTAATACCCACCCTATGTATTTGTCCCTCTGTATATAAGCATTGATTTTCACTATAGATATGTGCCTATCTTCGTGTATTGCTTTGTATAAACATGTACAATAATTATGTTGTTATAAAAACAAAAAAAATCTTCTTTGGTCTACATGTACTTGCTTCCATTGGGCATCTATGTACCTCCATGTACTTGGATCTGTGTGTCTGTTACTTTTCTCCTGAAAAAGCATATCCAATGCACTACCCTATTTCTCATCCGCTACCTCTATCAATATCTTTAATCTGCATATACTTACCTCCTTTATGCATCTATATACTCTCAATGTACTTATGGATCTATATATTTATCACTTTCTTCTAATTTAGCATTTCCAATGCACTACCCTATTTCTCAGCCTATACTTCCCTCAATATATCTTCTAGCCCAACTTTCTGACTCATCTCAAACTTCTTTCTACTACTCTTTCCAATTCACTACCCTATCTCACCCTATACATTTATCATTATATCCTCTACACCCACTCTCTCATTTATCCCAAACGCCATACCACTACTATGTTCCCCAAAATAACCCTTTCTTGACTCTCTCCTACTCTACCCCTCCTTGCATCTTCTGACACCTCCTTTACTGTACCGATCCCCCAAAACAAACCTTTCTAAACTCTTCCTCTGACTCTTCCCCTCCAAAAACCCTTTTACTCATCCAAAAGCCTCCTCCTACTGCTATGACCTAAAAAAAGAAATCCTTCACTCTTCTATCCCTCCACTATCCTTTTCAATCAAAATAACAGACTAGCATATTCACTTCTCTAATTCCACATTCCACTATACTAATTCACCACTAATCCTTTATGGGTTCCAGAGTAGCGTGCTACTCGCCAACAAAGCGTTTCAACACCTCATCAGGGTTACAAGCGCTATATAAATGCAAACCTTTTTCCTTTTTTACCCCTCCCTAACCCTTCTCAATCCAAATAACTGACTAACATATCCACCACTCAAATTACTTCATATTTCCCTATACTAATTTTCAACACTAATCCTTTATGGGTTCCGGAGTAGCCTGCTACTCGCCAGAAAAGCGCTTCAACACCCCATCAGGGGTAACAGGCGCTATATGAATGCAAACCTTTCTTTCCCTTCTATCCCTCCGCTATCCTTCTCACTCCAAATAACTGACTAATATCCACCACTCAAATTACTTTCATATTCCACCATACTAATTCACCACTAATCCTTTATCGGTTTCCGGAGTAGCGTGCTACTCGCCCAAAAAAAGCGATTCAACACCCCATCAGGGGTTAGAAGCGCTATATAAATACAAACCTTCTTTCCTCTTCTATCCTTCCGAATCCAAATAACTAACATATCCACCACTTAAAATTTACTTGCATGTTTCACTATACTAATTCAACACTAATCCTCTATGGGTCCCGGAGTAGCGTGCTGCTCGCCGAAAAAGTGCTTCGACGCCTCGTATGGGGTAGTAAGCGCTATACAAATGCAATTACAATACAATACATTGATCCCGAGTTAGCAGCGACGGCGGTTTTACTCGACGCTACAAAAGCGTTTGACTCGGTGGAGTGGGATTACATATTCGGGATACTGCAACGAATGGGAATGCCAATAGGTTTTCTTTCATGGATAAGGCTGCTATATAGCTCCCCAACAACCAGAATATTGCTTAACGGGCAGAGCTCGCCACCGTTTTCAATTACTAGGGGGCAAGACAGGGTTGCCTGCTGTCTCCCCTATTATTTGCCCTGGCTATTGAGCCTCTGGCATCCAAACTAAGACAACAACACCGTGACAGGGCTTTACGCTAACCCATGAGGCAAGTACTCATTTGGTTAACAAGAAAAAGGGTACGAAGTTCCTAAGTGATGTATTAATCACTCACAAGATAAATACTATAAAAGGTTCTACAGGTCGTGAGGAGGGGGAATCCTCCTTGCGGAACTAGGGCCCTCACACACCCAGCAAGCTAGGTGTCATGCTTCATCATATGGGCCTGCTCCTTGTCGGGCCGGCGCTGCAATGCCCAACGGGCACCCTTAAAGGGGCTCTTTATCGGAGATCTTTTGTTCCTTGCCGTAAGGGTGACGTGTGTGTGAGGGGCCTACGTGAGTGTAGATGTATGAAGTGGTGATAAAACGGGTAAGGGAGTCCTCTGTTGTAAAATTTATTCTGCGAGGGACCCAACCTGATTAAAAGTCAAGAGGGAGGGGTAAATCTTTTGTTATAATGTGACAAAACGAGTACTCAACTCCCAGGAGGTCAACATGTTTCTCGCCTAATGTTGTCAAGGAGTGATCATGGGCGATTCTTCAGGACCATGTGAATAAAAGTGAAATTATCTACACGTGAGTGGTGAGGTGCAATGCTACCTACCACTGGTGGTCCCCAGGGACAATACCCTTGGGGAAATGAGGCGAGCTGTAGTACGAAAAAAGAGAAAAATATAACAATCCATGTCAGCTTCACATTAGACGGTTAAAGGTGTATTGGGTATACGTAATTAGGTTAAAAAACAATGCTAGTCATGCATTTCAATGTAAAACACTAGGTGACTATCATAAGCAATACCCCTCTTGATATTCTTAAGCACATGTGACAACACCGTGGTGGTGAGTGATGTGAAAACTCACTTAGTTAGGTATAAAGATATGCCTCATCAGTTGCAGCGGAGAGTAAAAGACACAATGAATGGTGTCTCGACAATGATAGGGAAAAGGGGAAGAGATACACAATAACATGTCAGGGGTCAGTGTCCTGATTACTGGCGTCCTAGCTGTGCCAAATACAGATCAGGAAAAAAGGGGATCGTGGTCAGTCTGTGTGTGAACTGCGTGGGTACTGTCGCATCCCATCCCAAATACCATCAACAAGTATGCCGTAGTCACACACCTTTAGGACTGCGGAGGGATCCTGGTACTCAGGCAACACACTACAAGCGGAGTTAAGGATGACCAGAATAGCAGCCGCTTTGTCAATGTCCCCCGGGTCTTGGTTTTGTGCGGGGCAACTCCTCAATAGAGCTAAGGGATGAGAGGGATCGCCCCCCCAAAAGAAAACAACACAGGGACTGGGTCAGTTTCCTCTTACCTCCTTATCGCGTAGTTGACCAGAAGAGCCTTTTAATCCAGCGCGCCAACTTACCTGCTCCAATTCGGAGCCCGTCGGCCGACCTACCCCGCTCCGCTGCTCCCAGGATGGTGATCCAACACCGCGGAAGGCAGCGTTTAATACCCTTCATGGCAATCACGGGGGCGCGCGCGGGAAGGCCGAGGGGGAGTGGCTAGGGTCAAAGGGTGGCGTGTTGTCTGTGTAGCGTGATCACGTGACTACGTGAATGTGGCGGCCATCATGGAATGGACTAGAGCGGAGTAGTTAACCCTATCAACATCTTGTGCATTCTATTACTGCAAACAACTGAGGTGTATTGATCCATAAATCATTAATGATATGCTATGGGGCTCCACTGGGCGAGCCTCAAAATCTATTGTATGATGGTTTCCTATTAAAAACCGAGGGTAGCGTGTTATCTGTGTAACGTGATCACTTGACTATGTGAATATGGCGGCCATCTTCGGATGGACTAGCGCAGAGGCGTAGTTACCACTGGCAACATCTTGTGCACTCTGTTATTACAAACACAAGAGGTGTATTGTTCCATAATTCATTAATGGTATGTTTACTAGTGCGGAGGCTAAATGAACCCTGGCAGCATCTTGTGCATTCTGAAAATGCAAACACAAGACGTGTACTGATCAAAATTCATTGATGGTATGTTTGGGGCTCCATTGAGCGAGCTTCAAAATCTATTGTAAGATGGTTTCCTACTTAAAGTTGAGGGTATTACTAATATACAATACAGTGTATTGCGAGGTGTCTATTCCACTCGTGTGGCTGACATGGTTCAAAATGGACAGAATACTCGGCTATGTAATGTCGGTCCCATATTAGATGTCTTGGTACATTGAGATGTCCCCCGTATGTGCGGGGTCTAAATATAGATTTTGTTGAACGCAGTAGTGGGACGCGAGTCTGGTGGCTCTTATCAGGTAGGCTGGGAGATTATAAATTCACTATCAATGACGTGACGGGTCACCTAATTAAAGATAACTGGAACTTAATATCATGTTAGTTCTGGTGACGAAAGTTGCACCTGGGGATAGTAAAGGGTGCTGCATGGGATTAAATGATATGGTGATAAGACCTTTCATGGGACTCACACCGGTTCGAAAGCGACCGCGGTGTAGGGTTCTCAATCAGTAATGAAGGGAGCCCCAAGGGATTTCATCATTCAAGCCACAATTGGCTAAGTCTAGACGGTACACCCATCTTTGTTCCATCCTAAAAAGGGCTGAGTGTGTGATTTGTTGGTGGGCTTCTAGCACCACCCAGCTTAGACTCTCAGGAGGAAGTTGGTTCTCTGTGAAGTGAGTGTATAGTTTTGTGTTTGTCTTGTGGCAGCGAATGTTGCTCTTGTGTTCCGTTATTCTTGTTTTTATAGGTCTCATGGTCATGCCTACATAGTTCTTGCCACAAGGGCAAGTTAGCAAGTATATGCAGCGTGTCGTGTTGCAATTGGTGTGTTTTGTAATTCTCCATGTGAATCTCTCAGTGAGTTCCAATTCCTTAGTTGGTTTAGTCTGGGGACATACAGAACACGAACCACAAGGGAAATGGCCTTTGACCGGTGGAAGGTCCCATAAACGTCCTTGGGTAGTGGCGGACTTGTTCATGGGTCTCGTGTGTATTAGCATGTCTTTTAGATTATTTGTTCTCTTGAAAGCAAATCTGGGTTTAGGTAATTCAAGGTCCCCAGTGTTAAGGATACCCCAATGTTTGTTTACTGCTTTTTTGATCAAATTCGATCTGGATGTGTAGGTGGTCACACAAGTAAGAGTATTGTCTAGTTCTTTTTCTTTAACCTCTAGAAGGCTCTCACGGTGATTATTCCGGGCGCGTTTCATACATTTCTTAATTTCATTTCTAGGGTATTCTCTTTTGAGCAAGTTAGTAGACAAACGTTCAGCTTCGGTTTTGTAGTCCTGCGTCGAACTACAATTTCTTCTGATGCGTAGAAATTGGCTGAACAGCAGATTATTTTTAAGGGTCTTAGGATGGTAACTACTGTAAAGTAGCAAACTGTTCATATCAGTAGGTTTTTTGTAAAGGGTTGTATCTAGTTTGCCATCCTGCAATCTGATAGTCAAATCTAGGAATGGAACTTCAGTATTGGAAATTGTGTGCGTGAATTTTAGATATTGGTTTTTGGTGTTAATCCATTCACAGAATTCTACGCAAGTTTGTATTCCGCCTTTCCAGAAGATGAGTATATCATCTATATATCTCTTCCACAGCCTCAGGTTTTCTCCGAAGGGGTTACTGGCATGCTGTATCACCTCCTGCTCAAATGTGGCCATATAGAGGCATGCCACACTCGGTGCGAACGTACTCCCCATCGAAGTACCCTGAGACTGGTGGAAGAGTAGTGATTTGAATTCGAAAAATTCTCTGTGAGTGCTAAGGTGGCACTTTGCATGATAAAGGAAATGGGGGTAGTAGACACCCATTCGGTACCCATCAGAGCCGTTTCTATAGCAGTCAGGGTCTCTCTTTGAGGGATATTAGTGTAGAGTTGTTCTACATCCAAGGTGACTAATAAGTCAATGTCAGTAGTGTCTCCCAAACCGTCGATGATACGTAAGACATTGGTGGTGTCTCTTACGTACGAGGGGGTTTGTTTTACCAAAGGTTGGCGGTAATAGTCACAGAATTTGGATAGGGGTTCTAACAGGGACCCTATCCCTGATACTATCGGCCTTCCTGGGACTGGGGTGGTCCCTTTGTGTATTTTAGGGAGGGTGTAGAAGTACGGAGTCTTGGGTTGTTTAGTGATCAGGAACTCCGCCTCTTTCTTACTAATCCATCCGTTGCTCTCCGCTTCGAACACCATGGAAGCGATTTCATTTGTCAAACGCGTAGTGGGATTCACTGTTATGGGAGTATAGAATTTCCTATTCTGAAGCTGACGTAAGCATTCAGTGTCATAGTCTTTGGTGGATTGTATGACGGTGGCTCCCCCTTTGTCAGCTTGTTTTATAGTAATGCTAGTGTCTTCTGTGAGTGATTTAATAGCTGCACGTTCTTGATTAGACAGGTTGTGGAAAGGGACTGCTGTAGTCCCATTATCAAGTTCCTTGAGTACTGCTTTTTCAAAAGTCAACACTTCTGCTGGTACCATACTCATGGATGGGGTGAAGGTGGAAGGTTTGTGTAGACCTGAGTCACTCTGACTAGGTTCAGGGGTGTCCTGAACAAATGCTCTCAGACGAACCTTTCTGAACAGGTTTTGGATCTCACACGGTTCTTGGAACCTATCTACTCTAGGTGTGGGTACAAACCCCAACCCCTTTTCCAGCACTTTCTTCTCGATGGTAGTCAATTGTCTCCGTGATAAGTTCACCACTAGACTCTCCTGCCCCGTGTTTTGCTCCGGGTATCCATCCCGTTCGTTTGTTCGTCCTGCCACTGGACTTGTTTCTGCCCTCCTCTTCTGCGCCCTCTTCCTCTGCCCCAACCTCTGCCTAAAAAAGGTGGGTTCTCAGTGGGATAAAATGGTGGCTGATTTGGAGGGTACATAGGGAAAGGCCAGTAGGGAGGTTGTGGGCCGTGGAAGTGCTGCATATTGTAGTTTGGATATAGCTGGGGGTTCCTCTTTTTTTGATTGTAACCTCCCCAGCTCCCATTGCTCGAATCACTACTAGATGAACCTCTCCTATTGGTATCGCTGTTCTCATCAGATGAGTAACTGCTCTTGTTAGAGGTGTAATCTGGTTTTAAATAAGGATACACTCTTTCTTTTCCGAATCTCTGTACATCTTTTTGGAGCTTGCTGACCTTCTGTTTCATTAAGTATTCTTTTTGCTCTGCTATTTCATTATTAAGTTCCGATAATTTGGTCTTGAAGAGGGAGACCTGGATGGTGGTTTTAAGCGCCCCTTCAGCTATCTGTATTCTGATAAGGAGAGCTTCCGCCAGCCTCTTTGCCGTGTTGATGATGAGGATGAGTAGGTCCCTGGTGCATTTCCATGCCACCAGGGACCACTCCTTTTTAAAGGTAGCATCCTCCAGAAAAAGGCGTGGGAAGTTTTTGACTATAAGGCCATTGGGTGCTATATTCGCCCTTAAGTATTCTGTCATCATTGTGCCGTGGAGCGTTATTTTGAGCCATTCTCTTTTCATAGTGGCCAGAGAGGCCCAGTCCTCTGTCTGTGTACCTGAGGCTGCAGAGCCTGCTGAATCCAAAATGGAAGGTGTATTTCTAAGGATTTCAGCGGCTATATCATCGCCGAAGCTGAGTCCTGGGTTATCCTCCATTATGATGGGTGTCCAAAGGTGCTGTCAGACTACGGGGATTACTTAAGATACAATCACCAGGGGTGGGCCAGAGAGGTCAGAAGTTCACCTTCTGGTAACCTGATGTGCACAAGATGCTGCCAGGGTTCTAGTCACCTAGTGTTTTACATTGAAATGCATGACTAGCATTGTTTTTTAACCTAATTACGTATACCCAATACACCTTTAACCGTCTAATGTGAAGCTGACATGGATTGTTGTATTTTTCTCTTTTTTCGTACTACAGGTCGCCTCATTTCCCCAAGGGTAATGTCCCTGGGGACCACCAGTGGTAGGTAGCATTGCACCTCACCACTCACGTGTAGATAATTTCACTTTTATTCACATGGTCCTGAAGAATCGCCCATGATCACTCCTTGACAACATTAGGCGAGAAACATGTTGACCTCCTGGGAGTCGAGTACTCGTTTTGTCACATTATAACAAAAGATTTACCCCTCCCTCTTGACTTTTAATCAGGTTGGGTCCCTCGCAGAATAAATTTTACAACAGAGTTCTCCCTTACCCGTTTTATCACCACTTCATACATCTACACTCACGTAGGCCCCTCACACCCACGTCACCCTTACGGCAAGGAACAAAAGATCTCCGATAAAGAGCCCCTTTAAGGGTGCCCGTCGGGCATTGCAGCGCCGGCCCGACGAGGAGCAGGCCCATATGATGATGAAGCATGACACCTAGCTTGCTGGGTGTGTGAGGGCCCTAGTTCCGCAAGGAGGATTCCCCCTCCTCACGACCTGTAGAACCTTTTATAGTATTTATCTTGTGAGTGATTAATACATCACTTAGGAACTTCGTACCCTTTTTCTTGTTAACTGATTGCAGGGCACGTACGTTGGACCTACGCAAGCCCTTCCTGTCCCTTTCTTGTTATAGCAAGTACTAATTTCCCTTTACGCAGACGATGTCGCTCTATACATCAGAGAGCCACAACAAAACCTGAATCCCATACTAAGAGAGTTCATGGTCTTTGGGGAAATCTCAGGCGTACATATCAACTGGGGAAAATCGCAAATCTATCCATTGACAGCTGCTACAGCACCATTCCCGATGGACTACCCGATAGCGTGGTGCGAGACAGAAGTGAAATACTTGGGGATACACATTACAGCAGACCGTACAGAGCTAATGAGGCTTAATTATGGTACGGCACTAACCTTAATAGCAACTTGGGTTACGCGTTGGATATCACTGCCTTTATCACTAGCGGGGAGAACATCCCTTCTTAAAATGATAATTCTCCCCAAGTTATTATATTTATTTATGAATATACCATATTACCCTGGTAAACACTTCTTCGCAGCATTAAAGACGGAGCTGATACGCCTGACATGGGGAGGCAAGCAACCGAGATTAAAAGGGGATACACTCACCAAAACGTACGCACAAGGAGGCTTTGAAGTCCCCAATTTGGAGCTTTATTATATATGTGCCCAGGCCCATTACGCGACATACTTGTTTAATCCACCTCCATACATGCCACATATAGCAGTGGAACAGGGATACACCGATCCGATCCCCCTTGCGGGGGCCATAATCACCACTCCCAAGCCTCTGGAAAAAGACCCCACAACTGTGGCGTGCACTGTTGGTGCATGGAAGCGCATTGCCAAGCTGCTTAAAGCCCCGATGATATATTCTCCCTTACTACCGCTCCTTTATCACCCACATATGCAAGTGTTACAGGAAACAGGCTTTAAACAGATGCTACGAAAGATAAACATAAAAAATTGGGGTGATTTATGCATAGAGCGAAATTTCCGCACGATGGAACAATTTGTTAACACAGGGGACTCCACGCCCATGGATGTATTCCTCTATGTAAGACTGAGGCGGAGTATTAGAGCGAATACCCCATCCTTCCCCCCTAGAACCACCGGTTCTATTCCCGTTACATATACTACTGCAATTAGAGGCACCTAAGCATATGGTCTCCTTATTATATCATAACATTTAAACTACCCATGCGACAGATCAATGCACCGCACGAGGACAATAGGAAAACAAGCATTGGCATAGCCAATTGGTCTCGCCTTTGGGTAACATAAGCACTCTTTTAAAAGTGGTCTGGAGAAGAAGCGTGTACCTGGGTAACAAACTCCGTATTGATCTGCGCCACGGTGGGGGTGAGCACCTTCCTGCAACCGCCCTGCGGAGAAGGGGCTGCGATCGCCGCCGCCATGGTCTCTGTTCCAAGCAGTACCCGGCGAGCATGAACTCAGATGCCCTGGATTGTGTACCTGCCACGCGCCGGGACTGCACAAGCCGATGCAGCTTCACTCTCCCGAGCAGCAGCCCCTGCACAGGGGCCGAGACTAGGCCATATAGCAGCTGGAAGCCGGAAACAGAACAAAAGCGCTGTCCCTCGCACAAAAACACCCCCTAGATTCTTCGGGCGGCAGGAGTGGAACAGCGTGCGAGGGGATGGTGGATGGGGGGGGGGGTTGCACAGGGTAGGCGCGGTCGGGTGGCTTTAAAGAGTGTAGGGTGGGCGTTGTTAATGAGAGGAGGGAGGTTTTGCCGGGCTAGGCCCATTAACATATGGCTATCTGTGAAGAGTTTGAGCCAGCTCACCTGTGACACAGATCAACAAGACAAAACTGCGATTATATAGTTATGCAGTGACTCCGAGGCACACGCCAGGTATCCAAAACCACCATTGTCGGATCGAATCTGACAGCCAAATAACAGATCATGTTCCAGTTACATCCAGAGAAAACACACGCAACCCTTCCATGTTAGCAGTGGTGTCCAGTCAAATGCAGGAATGTCATGTCGTTGCACTATACCAGCTAAGCTACTATTTAAGAGATCCGATCCATTGACAGCAATAATACTTAGTTGGCAAATCCATCGTAACATTACTCCTATCTAATTCAACCATTTTAGTAGCCCTCTACTCACCTTGCGGGCGGCCCCCTCCGCTGCGACTCCTGCAGCCATGCATTTTCAGTTTTGTTGTCTTTTCACTACTCAGATCTGCAGATCTTTCTCGCACACAAAAAGCATGCCGGGAAGAAAGTTCAAATTGCCCGGCCATGTGGAGCCGGAAATGACGCACCATGAAGCCGTAATGCCGAGTCTGACAGGGGGCGTATACCACTAGGGAAGTAGTATATTGTGGAGGCTTTGTATTCTGAAGCTATCATGATCCAGTTGGAAAGTTTCGAACAGAGCGATGTAGCGATAGCATCTACTGTTGTAAAGCAAGATATCTGGGGCAGAGAAAGCGAACATTTTCACGGTTGTCGTTCAAAAAAATACCCTCTCGAGAAAGATTTTGCTAAACGTAAATAAACCGTCGGACATTTTAGAAGCTGTACACCCGAGAGTAGCAACGGGCGACCATGTTAGAGTGGGCCAGTTAAAGCGCTACCTTTGTTTTCTCCTCTTTTTTTCCAGCATTGTTTTTGGAAGGGAGGCGAGGAGAGTGCACCATTCCCGGAGTCACTGCAATGCCTGACTGCTACGCGGAGGAAACGTGAAATGTGATCCTTATCAGCTGTTTTCCATATGTTAGTTTATAAAATGTGTACCACCGCTCTGTGTACAAGGATGTGGTCTGTTAAACTATACTGCTTAAATGTTTGTAATGTATAAATAATGAACACTGAAACGTGTCCTTTCTGTGTCATATCCTTAACTTTTCAGCAAAAAAAAACAAGCCCGCGAGTGGTGCACGCGCGCTGCAAGGAATTTAAGGAATGCAGCTGGCACACTGCGGGCCGCTGCTCGCTCCCGAGACCCCTAGGCCATGGGAGTGATAGTTTAGAGGAAAGGCGGGACAGGCACCCGCCTTTGGCCATTTGCGTGCTTCCATTTTTCAAAGCCACACGCAAAGGCCAATGGAATGTGTGGGAGGAGTCCGACCCACACGGAGAAGTCTCTTGGAAGTCTGGAGTGATTTCAAGAGGCCCTCTCCTAGATCAGCGCATGCGCGCTGCGCTAGGCTCGACCTAAAGAACTAGGATTTGAACTGACAGATAAACAGTGGGAATACTGCTGTGCACAAACCGGGCAGATATCCGCAAATAGCCGCCTACGCATCATTCATTTTAAATTTCTGCATCACATGTATTACACGCCAGCCAAAATGCACAAATTCCAAATCAGAGATAATGACCGATGCAACAGATGTGGGATCGCAGGGGCAGACTTCTTGGATCTAGCCTGGGAGTGTAATAGTATAAACCAATACTGGAAACAAGTTTTCACAGCGCCAACACCGATGACAACAACGCTAATACCTGCATCCCCTATATTGGCTCTTCTGGGCTACACTGAACAGATAGCGGTGGGATACAGGAAATATGTAGCACTAGGGCTGCTGTCAGCTAAACGTAAGGTGGCCTGCAAATGGGGATGGGGAAGAGCCCCTAAATTTAAGGACTGGCTCCGAGATCTGATATTCTGGCAGGAGCAAACATTGACGTACGCAGAACTGCTCCCACCAACATCACGCCCCAAAGATATATGGGACCCATTGAAAACGTATTTATTATCTCACCCGCTAGGGGTTAAGTAAAGTCCAACATGGGGATAGATAGAAATCATTATAATAAAAACAAGGCATAAACTGTGGAATTTGAAAGATAATGCCTACCTCGAAATGGAAGATATGTACAGATATAGAATAATGTAAGTGGACACCCAGATAGGTGGTTGAATATTGGTGAAGAGTTGAGATGAGGGGAAAAAACTGTTATATATCTGACGCCATATGATGTATAAACCTAAATATGTAACCACGCGTGTAACATACAATGAAGCCATAATGCCGTTTGTAAAAAAAGAGATGCATGTGAGTTATACGGGACATGTGTACCATTAATGTAATAATGTTGAATATATGCAAAATACCAATAAAAAGAGGTTTAAAAAAAAAAAAGTAAACAAAGGCAGAAAAGTAATGTTAGAAATGAATACATAAAATGTTGTTTAAAGCCCCATTTAGTATCATGGTTGGGCCTTTCCATGCTCTTGAAACAGCAACAAATGGCCGGTATTTTTCTCTTGGAAAAGAGGCAACCCTAGTATATAGTAAGGAAACTGATGTGTTTTCATCATTAGTGGATGATAGAGGACACAGGTCAAACCCACATATAGCAGGTAAAGAGTTAACATCGCAGTGGGCTAGTCTTTGACTATTATCCTAAAGCCGTGGTTCCTAAACTGTGTGCCGCGGCACCCCGGTGCGCCGTTAGGAGTAGCCAGGGGCGCGCCCGATGTGGGAAAGATAGAGTGTGCTGAGGAAGCATGTTGTGAGAATGTGAGCAATTAAAAAATGATGCGTCTTTTGACTCCCTACCTGTCTGAAGGCAGCAAGTGAAGCTTATTCAAATTACACCCAGCTGCAGCGCAACACAGGGGGGAGTTACGAATGCCACCTTATTTCTGCTTTATTGTTTGGTATTACTGCTGACAATTACCATCTTTACACGATGTCGAGTTAAAAACAATGAAACAAAGTGTGTTTCAGCTCACGTCGGAAATATAAACAGAGAAGTACCTGGAATTCAAGGATTGCATTATTTAAATATCCTGGTGATTCTGAAACTTGCATGTTATTCCCCATTGTGGTCCAAAACTTCGTAATGCCCGATAACTGAGGTGGTGCTAATGGCTAGAGTTGGTAACCCTGGGCCTGCAGCTTTTAGTCAGATATATAAAAAAAATGGCAGGTCACCTCTGTAGAGAAAAGGCGCTTCTTAAAGCACATTTACCCCTCCATGCATATTCATCTATTAATTATTATTCAGTCATTTCATTCTCCGCTTCATATACATACAAAAAAATGTGTATGGGATATAAAAACTTCAACCGCTTTTGAAATTCATATTTTTACATTTGAATCAATGATACCAAATATTTCAGATAGAAAAATGCTAATATCTGAAGAAGCACGGCCGACTAACAGCCCAGCTTGCATTGTTAATAGGTAAATTCTTGATTTCTAGGAAAATTTTAAGTAAAAAAAAACAGAGGGCACATCCGTTAAAAATCTATTAACTATGATTGTGCTCTCAGATCGCCCCAGCTGTTTTGAGTTGAAGCCATGGCTCTGCATTATTATTTGCAATTTTATATTGCGCGGACATGGCCCAAAGGTATCAGAGCGCCGAGAGTAGCCTGATACAAGGGTACAGCAAGTCACTGTTACAATGATTACGTTCAGACATTGTCGCTGCTGAAAAGGTGAACAGCCTCAAACACGCCTGTCACTTTCCTCTTGGTCCAAATAAGGCCTCTCTAATTGTATTGTAATTGCATGGATATAGCGCTTACTACATCGGACCAGACATCGCAGCGCAGATATGCAAGTTCAGCTCAGACTGCAGCAACCTGGGCGTCAGAGAGGCTGTTAAATCACCCCAGACTGGGCCACATGTGTTTTATTTCTGGGAAGAGGAGTGCGGCAGAGGGATGAGAGAAATACAGGAAACTAAAAGAGACACCAAGACTTTCACCAATTTAAGTTTTTATTAAACGACTGTTATATTTTTATGTGGTAACAAATATGATTATAATACCTTCATCGGCTTCATCCCAATTCATTTCAGGGAGAAAACTGGAAGCACTCCCGAGGTCAGGCTTACATTCCCCCCTGGTAAGTGACATGATGGGGAGCCACGGCCACCTGCCAATTAGGTCAAGGGAGCCACAGGTCGAAAAAGTTTGGGAACCACTGGCTTAAAGGGTAAAATTTAAATAGCAGGATGTCAGTGATTCTCTAGGCCACACTTGAACAGTCAAGGAAAGCTCCAGGACATTTAGAACCAAAACAATGCTAACAACGGCGGACTATAGATGCCGCACCTCGCTCTTCCGTTTCCTTGCTTATTATAGCAGTGATTGCGTAACAGACGTAGCGGGCGGTATGCTCGTAAACCACACCCCCCCAAAGCTTCAGAAGGTGCTTTGATAAAAGAAAACTTTATTAACAGTGCAGGACACGACCAAAGCAACAAATGTGAACAGCACTGGCAATATATGTGCCAAGTTAAATAATCTTCTAATGCCATGCGATGCGTAATTCCCCGCATGCATGGCATAACAAAAGAAGATATTATTAAATGACGGGTGGGACCGGAACGTCAGGGCATCAGGAAACTCACCGAGCTGTCACAACAATGTGATGCCAATCACAAGGTGTCAATGTCATATCACCACAAAGTAACAAATATGAAACCAAATAATCAAATACGTCATGAAAAGAAAGCCGAATTTACAACGAGCCGTGAGAGAGCATCAAGAGCACACCATCACTTACTCAGGATATGACATTAAGACACAAAGAAGGAGAAAGCCAAAAACATAAGTTATAGGTCAGTGAGAAAAAAGGGGAAATATCAACAGCGAGATGTTAAAGGGGAAATGTGAAAGAGAAGAAGGGGAAACAAGATGAGATACATATAATCCATATTGATTCCCATGAAATAACAGTACTGTATTGTAAAATACTGAATAAGAAATATACACTGGACAATACGAATTTATATACCAGTTTGATAAAGAAACACAAACATTTATCTCAAGAAATAATGAAATTTGTTGTCAGTGTTATGTCCCTTGCTTACAGCCTGCAGCCTACAAATCCACCTTGCTTCACTTTGTCTAACTGACAATTCTCTATCTCCACCCCTAGGACTTGCCTTAATATGCTCTATGCCTTAGAACCAAAAAACAGGGTCCCCTGCATGCATGACTCTATAGTGGTCCGTCATAGGATATCTTGGGTCAGAGTGTATCAAGGCCCTTCGATGTTCCTGAATTCTGGTCTTCAAGCTGTGTATTGTGCTGCCCACATAGATGGCAGCCAATAACGTAAACTACATGCGATGTGTTGCAGTTAATGAAATGGTTAATCTTATATATCTACTCTGAATTGAAGCCAAACTCCTCCTGTTTGTTCCGATCATAGTGGCATATGTTACAGCTATTACAAGTATAGAAACCTGATGGTCCCAAGGGTAGCCATGTTTTAAGCGAGGGGGTGGATGTAACCTAGCTTGGACACAGGGATTCACGTAGGGTGCGGCCTCTTCTATACACTATTGTGGGCTTGTTGTTAATGTATGGGCGTAACGTAGGAATATCCCATTGCAAATGCCAATGTTTCCTGAAGGCCCTAAACAGTTTGTCATTATGGGCAGTGTATTTGGTATAAAATGCTATTTTCCTCTCAGATTGCACTGAATTCAATTTTCTATGTCTGGCCCCCTGTCCTTGTCCTCTCAAAGTATCAGACCTAGGTAGAGTGTTTATTCTTTGTTCAGCCCGGTTTAGAGTCTCGAGATCGTACCCCCTGTGGAGGAATCGTTGTTTTATATCATCAATGTTCTCCTGAAAACTACTCTCCTCACTACAAATGCGTCTAGTTCGCACCATCTCCCCATATGAGATATTGTTGACCACAGCCTTCAGATGGGCACTAGACGCGTGCAAAACACTGTTGCAGGATGTTTGTTTTCGATAAATTGTGCTTTGTACAATACCATTTTTAACGTAAAAATGTATATCCAAAAAGTCAATGTGCTCCTTGTGATGTTGCATGGTAAGCTTCACATTGTACGGATTATCATTCAGGTACGTAAGGTAAGTGAGGAGTGAGTCTTCAGGGCCCGACCACAGGCAGATGATGTCATCTATGTACCTCCCCAGAAAAAGATGTACTTATTCCAGGGGGAGGCACCTCTACCCCAGGCATGCTCCCTCTCATATCATCCCATAAAAAGTCCGGCATAAGAGGGAGCAAACCGGGAACCCATGTCGGTACCTTGAAGTTGATGGTACCACTTTTCACCATGTTTGAAAAAGTTCTTAGTCAGGATGAGATCAATCATTTCTAGAATCATGGTGTTATATGCACATCGGTCTGCCCCATCCTTGTCCAGATAATGACGGATTGCCATAAGCCCAAAGTCACTTTGTATACACGTATACAAGCTGACAACGTCTAAGGTGACAAACAATAGCTCTTCAGACCAATGGAAGTCATTAAACTTCCCCAAGATATCCTTACTATCTTTGATATAAGACGGAAGGTTCGTCACATGTCTCTGAAGGGTTAGATCAACAAATTCGGATAGCCTTTCCGTCGGTGACCCCACCCCCGATATGATGGGTCTCCCATGTGGAAAGGTACCTCCCTTGTGCACTTTGGGAAGAATGTAGATGCAGGGGAATCTGGCATTATCTATACGCAGATACCTCCATTCATCATCGGTAATCAGGCACTCATCCCGCCACTCACTTAATCTGGCATTGATAGACATAGTAAGCTCAGGCATTGGATTGGTTACAACTCGCTCATAACATTGACGGTCATCTAGTTGGCGGGAGATCTCGTTCATGTAGGCTGACCTATCCATAACCACGTTACCACCTTTGTCAGCCTCACGTATTACAATTGACATGTCTTCCTGCAATCTCTTGAGTGCCAGCTTTTCTGCTCCTGATAGATTCCCTGGTGGTTTCGGGCTGAATCTATTTGGAGATTCCAAAATTCTAAGCTCGTGTTATTTTTTCACCAAATTCATCGATGTTAGCATTATAACCCACATGTGGAACAAATCTGGACTTGCATCTCAAACCTGTAACTGTGCTCTTACTTTCCCTGATATTAAGGTCATCAAGTACTTGTCTCATGTCAACATCATCATTCTCAATTGACAGTAAGTTTTGTACATCCCGTATATCCCCAATTGTTTGTACTATTGGCGGTGCTGTACAGACATCAAGAACAGGTTTGGGTGGTTGTTGCAAAAAGAATTCTTTTAATTTCAACACACGTAAGAATTTAAACAGGTCAATATGCACGTCTACATTATCTCCATATTGGGTAGGACAGAAGCCAAGACCCCTCTTAAGGACACTGGTTTCATATTTATCTAGTGGCCTAATTGATAAATTAATAATCTGAAGATCCATATGTTCTGGAATGGAATAGTTTGATGTTTCTTGGCCAAATACTTGTATCTCATCTCTTCCTACTTTAGCACTATCTAGTTTTTCTTTGATCGTGTCAGCATGGAGTGGCTGTTTGTTTTGCCTTTTCCTCCTTCTTTCCCCCCCCCCCGCCTTGTTTTCTGGGTCCCTTCTTTCACTGCCTGTCTCCAATGCGGAGTCTCTCCAGTTCTTTTTGAAAACTGGAGGCCCCTTCCCCTAAAGGGCTATCTGTCTGTGCAGTGTTGGAAGTTGTACTTTCACTAGAAGCTAGTGAACTACTGCTTGCTGAT
This sequence comes from Calotriton arnoldi, assembly GCA_963921515.1. NCBI lineage: Eukaryota > Metazoa > Chordata > Amphibia > Caudata > Salamandridae > Calotriton > Calotriton arnoldi. The sequence goes on from CAWUFW010002037.1 coordinate 2,312,586, forward strand.
ATCAATTCTACACTTTCATCTCTACCCCTCTTTCTATCTTCATTGGTATTAGGGATATCATATTTCTTAGCGAAAGTGTATATTCGACCATCCTTATAGTCACGGTCGTCATGTCTAATTTTACGTAACTTCTTATCCCTGAGGTACTTCTGATGCTCCTCGATTACCTTATTCAGGATCACATAATTCTTCTCTATGAGGTCCTTACAATCCATGGCCTCTGTCTTTCTAGATCTTCTATTTCAGTTTGAAGCTTTAATCCCTTCTCACTTTAATGTTTTATAAGGATTCTCATTATTGTTACTGATGCCCCTTCCAAATTATGTTCCCACTCTCCTAATAAATCCTCACTAAGGTCCTCAAAAGTTGGAAAAATAAGGATCCTTAGCCCCCTAGGGATCTTTTTGTTATCCAAGTATTGTTTTAAAGTGGCACCGTCCCACCAACGGGCAAGCTCTTGTTTCTTTACCTGTTCAACTTTTACAAAACAAGCACGTAACCCCACATTTGATTGCTCAATTGATGTCCCTGGTGACACCGCATTAAATCCTTTCCCAAATAAATCCTGAGCCAACTCTTCTCTCCGGTCATATAGCTTCTGCATTCTTGATGCTGTATATCACGGATGGTGGCGAGTGCCGGCAAGTCCAGAAACTTAGAACCAAAACAATGCTAACAACGGCAGACTATAGATGCCACACCTCGCTCTTCCGTTTCCTTGCTTATTATAGCAGTGATTGGTGCACAAACACTCCTGCACCCGCCGTAGTTAGGTGCAGCTGCAGAACAATACAATAAAGCCCATGGAGTGATGCACCGTGGACAGTACCCAAATGCGCTACTGTCCAGATAATAAGTACAGTCAAATATCCAATAATTCCATCAATCTTTAATTGGGTAGTATAAACAAAGCATCATCCAGCCAACGCGTTTCGTTCATCAATGGATTGAACTTCTTCAGGGCTGTAGACAATACATATATAAAAACAACATAAATATACATAAAATGGACACACCTACACAGACAAAAATTATTGTTTCACACAAACTGTACGTGTCCAATCACAAACCAAACACTTAAAAAAGGAGCACCTAATGAGCAGTGGTATTTAGTTGGGTAAATGAAGGCGCCACTCGGGAGAGATAACACAAATATTTGATATTTACTTGCTGTATTGATCACGGTGCTAGTCCTAGGGGTGGAGATAGAGAATTGTCAGTTAGACAAAGTGAAGCAAGGTGGATTTGTAGGTTGCAGGCTGTAAGCAAGGGGCATAACACTGACAACGAATTTCATTATTTCTTGAGATAAATGTTTGTATTTCTGTATCAAACTGGTATATAAATTTGTATTGTCAAGTGTATATTTATTATTCAGTATTTTACAATACAGTACTGTTATTTCATGGGAATCAATATGGATTATATGCATCTCATCTTGTTTCCCCTTCTCTTTCACATTTCCCCTTTAACATCTCGCTGTTGATATTTCCCCTTTTTTTCACTGACCTATAACTTATGTTTTTGGCTTTCTCCTTCTTTGTGACTTAATGTCATATCCTGAGTAAGTGATGGTGTGCTCTTGATGCTCTCTCACGGCTCGTTGTAAATTCGGCTTTCTTTTCATGACGTGTTTGATTATTTGGTTTCATTTTTATTGCGACTTTGTGGTGATATGACATTGACACCTTGTGATTGGCATCACATTGTTGTGACAGCTCGGTGAGTTTCCTGATGCCCTGACGTTCCGGTCTTGTTCTGCACTTTCAATCTAGTTCTCCGTTGCTATGAACTCTCTAAAGCTGTGGTGGGTGTGGTTTACAAGCATACCGCCCGTCATTTAATAATCTTATCTTCTTTTGTTATGCCATGCATGCGGGGAATTAAGCATCGAATGGCATTAGAAGATTATTTAACTTGGCACATATATTGCCGGTGCTGTTCACATTTGTTGCTTTGGTCTTGTCCTGCACTGTTAATAAAGTTTTCTTTTATCAAAGCACCTTCTGAAGCTTTGGGGGGGGGGTGTGGTTTACGAGCATACCGCCCGCTACGTCTGTTATGCAATGCACGCGGGGAGGTACGCGCCAAACGGAATTAGGTTTTTTAACTTGGCGCGTTTACCGTTGGCGCCGTTTACACTTGGGCCGGTTACGAACACAGACGGGTGAGTACTGTGAAAGGTGTGCTTCCTACCTTACGAGGTGTTAGCCCGTACAACGATTCTGATTGCTATTTGACTTCTACTCGTGTGTACATGCAGCATTATGTTAGCTGCCACTATATAACCAGTTGGAGTTATAACTTCACGGCTCTGCTTGGTTCAGTGTTTTTGGGAGGTCAAGACTAGCGAGTTATTGATTTGAATGACATGCGTTCAATTATTTACCTCCATCATTTGTTTTTCTATATCCTCATACGTGAGACCCCCCCCCTCAGCGCCTTGAGACCCTCACGGGTGAGTAGCACGCTTACAATTCCCTGATTGATTGATTGAGACCCTTACGGGGGGCCACGCAAAGTAACGTCTGGTTCCTTATGTGTCATACACACGCCACATATCAGCCTATTAAATAATGTTGGTACGGCGGGAACCACCGGTTTTAAGACTATATACATAGCCTATTAAATAATGTCGGAACGGCGGGAATCATTTGTTCTATGACTCTATATATGGTCTAGTGTACTGTCAGTATTTGGGCGAGTATATGTTGTTATTTGAAATGTGAGTGCCATCATTAATATTGATATGCGACATTTCTTGATGATGCAAAATGATTACTAGTTTGATGGTCACTCTGGTTGACATAGGCTTAAGGGTATATCTGGTGTTTAACGAAACATCAGACGTTGTATATGTTTTCTTGTTTACATATGTGTTTTGGTTGGATTTTGATTGCCCCGTTTTTTCTGTTTCCTGTATTGTTTTTCCCACAGGTGTCTGTGTTATGGTTATTAGACCAGGGACATTATCATGTGTACCTCCAGTACATGAGATCTAAACAGGTGGTGCATACATACCACTTTTACGCGGTACCAACCGTTCATGTGGTTTTTTGTCATGAGAAATCTGGGATGTTTCCAATTACTTCTAAATATGGACGTTTATGAATAATAGGTACGAGTCATTTTTATACCTCTATTGACTTATTTTATCACTTGGGTGCCATCACATGGATCTCGTGACTGATGGGCGACTCACCATTGCCTTTTTCAACCATATTCTTATGATCAGTGGAATGTTTGATGGGTGCCCCCTCTTGTGATACTTTGGCCTATCTGTGTGCTCCTTAGTGCTCTTCTTGCGCCTTCTGTTTTTCAACTTTTGCACTTATTCTTGGAAAATTGATATATAGCTGTCGTCCACTGGTATGCAGTTCGCTTTTTGAAATGTGTTTTAAATATGTTCCTTTATGTAGGTTGAATTCTTTGTCTTAAACACTTTTTTACTTTTTTGTTTTTCTATTGAGTTTGTTGTCCCTCATGTGCTTAAACTACTTTTTTATTCATTATTCAACCACACTGGGTGTTATTATTTCGTTTCCCCATGTTGTTATTATTGTTATAATTGATCATCATCTTTTGAATTAGTTTTTGTGTATTTTGTTCTGTTTTCTCTTCTCCTGTGATGTCATTTTGTTTTGACACGTTATAGAAATATTTCTCAATGACTGTGATGTTGGTCTCCTTTTTTAAGTGTTTGGTTTGTGATTGGACACATTGTACAGTTTGTGTGAAACAATCATTTTTAGGTCTCGCCTGGCGACGCAGCGCGAAGCGCTGTCGCTAGCGAGATCTATTGTCACCGACTTGCTTCGGAAGGGAGACAGGAGCTGTGCACGCGCAGGCCGGACTGGAAATGTGAACACGCACGTACAGGCACGCGATGTGCACATCTCCTGTCCCCCTTCCGTCCTCGCAAGCCTCATGCAATATCCCTTTCTTTTTTTGTTAATGCGCACGCGAGCTCCAAGCGCGGCGCGCTTTACACTCACAGCATGCCTCACCCCACTTACCTGCTCTTGTGGGGACTCTGTGCTGCTCCTCGGCTGGTCTCCGTTTTCAGCCGGTCACTGCAGCAACACGCGGGGCTCCGTCTTGCTCCCAGGAGCCCCGCCTAAAATCCTGCTTTGGCCGCACCATGGACATTCACGAAGGCGGGGTGGGCTCTCGCCGGACTTCCTCTACTGGTTTTTTTTTTTTTGCTTTGGCGGCCCCGTCCCTGGGCCGCACGAGCCGCGCAGCACTTATTGAAGTGCGGCGAAGTCCGCAGGCGCCGCCACTGGGCACGAGCCAGCCGCAGGCCACGCCGATGTGCACGCTCACGGCGTGCCTACAATGCGCGCATGGCGCTGTTTCACTTTCCCTTGTTATTCCTCAGGCAAGGAGAAAGCTCGGTTACAGGCTGAAGGTAAGGAGTTGAGTGCTTCTAGAAATGTTCTATTTTATGCCTAGGGGTTTTGCCTTCTGCAGAGACTAGCGAGGCACACGCCTCCATGGGTTTACTGTCAGCCCAGTGAGCGAGGTTTCGTTGTGACTATTGACTTTTCTAAGTTAGATGAGGGTTGCGAAACGTCCTTGCGGGTCATGCCTTGTTCTGTCTGCAAGAGGAGGACAAGAGACAGGCTCCACCGGACAGCGGGTAAATCTTTATGCCTGAACCCGATTCACACTTGGTGACCCATCTTCACGCCGTAGCTTCTAAGAGAGAGGGGCTCCACTCCTTTCCTGATTATAGCTACTTGTTAAATAGAATAACTAAATTGAGCGCTAAACAAATAGTAGGGGAAAGCGCCAGGCTTAATTTCTTAAAGATGATACAGTAGGTTACATCCCATGTCCTCGTTGCAGTTGTGTCTTAAGTATCCCAACTGGGTGTAAATGCATAAGTGCACAGGGGAACATACTTTTCTTATGTCTTCGCCTCAATTAAATCCTCATATTTGAAGTGATGGGCAAGGTGGACTGTGTTTAAATTAATCGGAAATGGTTTTAGCAACGTATGTAGAAAATACAGCTGATATAGTTTGAAACAGAATTAAGTAACCTGGGCAGTGATGAAACACATCTCAGTTTCTCCTTGTCTCTGTCTCTGATTCATCGTACCTGGTACAGGCGTACATGTCAACACTGTGCATGGATATTTCACACCCGCTGATGTTCATGGATTTCAGTGTGAAATATGGTGAACAGACGACGTGGCCCTCTACCCAATTTTCTGGCAGAAGTTTATTGTTACTGCTTTGTTTTTTTAAATATGTAAAATAGTTGTGATTGTACAATAAATGACAACATGTATAATGTAAAGATCATGGACAAAATAAAATAAAAATGTATGCGCATGATGCAAAATGTTCAATAAGAATATCTTTAAACATCATGGAGATTTCAGTGCTTTATATCATACCAAGATGCCCACTTTTGGCCACTTCAGAGACGATCAAAGCATGGATCAACATAGTTATTGGGTAAAAACCAATAAGCAATACATTTGACAGCAGCTGTGTTATGTTCAGATAAACGATAGTTACAAGTGAGAGGGTGGAGGAAAATTGGCATAATAGGTGTACACATTTGTTTTAGCACTCGTAAACGTTAGTAATCGGCCATCTTGTATTGCTGTGTCTTGGTATCTCAGTCATGTTATTGTATAAATAGTCGTTTTTAGCAGTTTATTGGAGATTAGATAGTTTGGTTTATCCCTAGTAGCTAGAAAGAGTGTATGCCAGAGTTTTGGGCCATGTACTAATAAACATCTACCACATATTTAATCTTTTAAGCGTTGTTTGACTGGTAGTCTTTGCATTGGCAGAGTGCAGGTTGATTGTACTGTAATTACATTTATATAGCGCTTAATACCCCTGACGAGGCGACTAATCGCTTTTTCGGTGCTTAGCACGCTAGTCCGGAACCCATAAAAGATTAGTGGTGAATTAGAATAGTGAAATAAATAAAAGGCCTTGTCATTTACAATGCCAATAGCTTAAACTCTCGCTAATGCGAGACCTATTGCATTGCAAATGCTTGTTGTCTGTGTAGGTGCGTCCATTTTATGTATATTTATATTATTTACAGCCCTGAAGAAGTTCAATCCATTGATGAACGAAACGAGTTGGCTGGGTGATGCTTTGATTATACTACCCAATTAAAGATTGATGGAATTATTGGATATTTGACTGGATTTATTATCTGGACAGTAGCGAATTTGGGTACTGTCCACGGTGCACCACTCCATGGGCTTTAAAGCTCCAGGACACATCATGTTAAATTACGCAGGTAGTTACCAAAACATTTATACTGTACATACACAACCAATTCTAGAAAGCACCTAGAAGAGCGATGTGGAGAAATACATTTGTCGTACCCATTTCCTCGCATTGAAGCCGAAGAAAATAGCATCAAACTACCTTAGGAAGTTGTGACTCGTCCGTCTGTATCAGGAGAGTTAGTGCGTATGACTGCCCTAAGTCTACCAATGTTTTGAGGTGGCGTACATTTTGATTAAAACATGCAATTTTACCACCATTTTAACATATCGATCTGAAAACGGAATATATATACCAGTTAACAGCACCCAATTGATACATGCTTTACTTAGATCTGCCTAATTTTCTGAGGCAGCTGTTTTGAACGACGACGAAATACTTGGAACATCCCGCTGCAACAGAGAATACCAATAAAACTCATAAAGATAGTGATAAAGTCGGAAAAAATATTTCACATAAAAAAAATCTGAAAGGTAGGTTTGCAGTAAACATTTAAAAACTCGCTCAGTGATGTAAACTAGTTTTACGAAAAATACGTTCTTTCAAATACATTTTCCCTGGACTATAAGTAAAACGAATGAATCTAGTCAACAGTGTTTGGTGTAGCAAACGATCCACTTAAAAAACAGAAACTGTACAATAAACCCATTCAACTTAACCTTACAAAAACAAGAATGCAAAAATGAAATCAAGGCATAGGCATAATAAAGTTTTTGTCAAACTTAAAAAAACATATAAGGAGTAGGAGAGAAAAAGAAAAGAGTTCCGGTTGGGAAAATATTTTTAAAAAAAAGGAAAGCGGGCTAGCGCCCTTCTCATTGTCACCTGCGCGGGGTCAATACTGGGACTCATCGAAGCTTCCGGGGCAGAGACGTCGTTGGTGCTCAGACGCGTCATGGCGGGAAGAGGCTCGAACACTGCGGGCCGCGTACGGGAAACAAGCTTAGGTTCCAGTCGCAAGAAGCCGAAGACCAGACCACGAGCTGTCAGAAAAGGGCGGTTCTTGAGCTCAACCCACACAACGACAGCGATGGGCTAAAAACTGGCTTCGCCTTGCTTCCGCTTGCTGGTCATTCTGGTGTTACAGTCAATACTGCCCAACCCTTTTTTGCAATTAATTCTGCCTGCAAATACAGTACAGCGGATGCCTTGTAACTAGAAGTTAGATTGTAACATTTCCTAGCTTTTCCTCTGAAAGGTTTCAGTTAGACGGAGGCGAGGATCATGCATTATTTCCTTTTCCTGGCTTAGTATGCAAATACAATTAAAGAAGCCATAATCCTTTCCTCTGCTCCTGGAATGTTCGATCCGGAGGCTCGGATTTGATTATTTTCTTTTACTGAACTTTCACAGCAGCCAATCAAAGCGCATTAAATAGTAAACTTAACTATTTTTGCCATGATTAGGTCGAGCCTCGAGTAGCGCGCAAGCGCTGCTCTGGCGAGACTTTATGTAAGGGGGTTTCAGAAGCTGACCACACGCTCGTGCGTCGTGGCCTTTTTCGGGCGGTTACGCGCGAGCAAAAGGCCATGGTGCACGAGCGTGTGGTCACGCCTGCTGCTCGCAAGCGCGCGCGACGTCAGCTTCATTTTTTTTATTTTATTTAACTTTCAGCGCGAGGCGCGCGCACCACTCGCGTCGCCCCCCCTCCTCCCCGCGCGTGCCTTCAAATGCTTGTTTGGTGGGTTGGGGCACATTTTGTGCGCGTTCTTCATGCTCTTGGCGTACACCAAACGCGACTCTACCTCAGATTTTGACTGCGGAGTGCCCTTATTTCATAGAATTGCACCGAGCCCAAGTGTAGCCCCATTACGTCCTCGAAAACTGCATTGGGCCCCCTCTGATGTTCACTTGCCCCAACGTGCACAACACTTGGATCACTCGCTTCCATTTCCTTCGTAAAGCGCCCTTCTAAAGTTCATAAGCGCCACCACCCAAAGTGTATTCTCAGCTACTTATCAAGCTTCTCGACTACTTTCTTTACATTACGAATTACATGCTCCACTCATGCTAAAGTACCCCCGATTCTTAGATACCCCATCTTGCATGACCTCCGAGGTTTCTCGCACCCCTCCACGCCTCTAATTTCAAATGCACCATCTCCTGGGAACGTCGCAGCTGTGCTTAATTTGCAATGCACTGTGCTCCTTTCCCGATTTCTGAGCCACGCGCGCGCCCCCGAACTCTCTCCCCACTGCTGCAGCCTGCGCTGCCCGGGGCCTGTGTGAGCCCAGCACAGTCGCACCAACTTCCAGTGCAGCTAAGGGGGGACCAGACGCGGGTCGGACGGGGCTGGCCACGTAGAAGCAACATTAACCATGCGGGGTACCCTCTTGCTCCCCAACGTCTGTAGCGCACACGAAGCTCCCGCTCTGGCCCCCACCTCACCTGGATCCCTCTGCAGGCTGGAAGAGCTCTCGGCGGCCGGACTTGTTTTTCCTCGCTCCTTCAGCCACTTCTTGGCCCGGGAGAGCTGAGCCTGCCGGGATTGGTCTGTTTGTTTCTCTTTCCCCCCTCTGCCCCCCGCCCTTTGTCTGAATAGACTTTGTGAATGGAAACCCCTGTGCAGGACGCCTGAGCCAATGGGAGCGTAGGGCTCGCCTGGGCGGGCTGCTTCGCAGCCAATCACCGCGTGAATCCGCCAGCTCCATTCACAGCTTCCCCTCTCATTCATAAACAAGCATTGGCATAGCCACAGGTCTCGCCTTTGGGACCTTATAAGTGTTTAGCCATGCAACAGTTAATGTTGTTGCAGTAAAGATATTGTGCTGCATAACTAAATACTTATAAGGTCCCAAAGGCGAGACCTATTGGCTATGCCAATGCTTGTTCATATTGTCATTACAGTCCACCAATCACCACCTATATACAGCCCTGTCAAGTGCCACGTATCAGGGGTTAATTTAACGCATTTCAGTCTGTGTCCGCATCACTGTGCTGAAATGCAAAATCTCACAACTTAAGTTCCTCGGTCTTTGCCTTGTTGCTCGAGGCACGCTTCGCTGGTATTACAGCGAGCGCAACCAGTCGGCCTGCAGTGAAGATCCTCAGCAGGGCCTGCGCTAGGCATGGGCAGTGTGGGCAGCTACCCTCGGCCTCACGCTCAGCTGAGAAACAGGGGGCCCGCGACTGTGAAAGGCCACACTTTCACAGTTAGCCCACCTGCTCTGCCAGGGCCCCCTGCCCCACACAATCACATTAAAAATGCGAGCAGTATTGACCTTGCTGGGTCAGAATGGGGCAGCAATTATTTTGACTCAGTGTCAGGGGGCAGGGCAGCGCCTCTGTTAAGTACCAGCCATTCTATGTGCCCTTTCTGCATTTTGTTTCTAGGCAACAGAAGGCCCCTTTGTTTCCAGGACAAGCTGGACACAGGTAAGGAGAGGTGGGTAAGGGAGCAGCCAGATCAACTGGCTTTTGTTAACCTTTGCAACACCCATAGCAAAGATTTTTTTGATGTGAATGTGCATTTAAAATGTATGTAGAACCGCCGGTGGTAGGGCAGTGTTTTGCTAAATGCCTTGTTACTGCTTCGAGGCCCAGGGGAGGCAGCCCCCCTTCCCTGGGCCTCCAAGCACTGGAGCAAGCTGCAAGATCCAGGTGTGGGGGGGCCCCTTTCCCTGGGCCTTGTAGCCATTACTTCCTCTTTCCTCTCCTTTAATTTATTTGTTCCTCTGTGAAATGGATCCAAAAAAGAAAAACACTTTTGCTGGAAATGTCTTTTTGGACATTTTTCTGTTCCAAAGTGCCCTGCTGGTCATGAAGGCTGAACCTGGTTCCCCAGTCCCAAATTGGTCAGCTCTGATGATGGTGTCACATCTTACTGAGAGAAACTCGCACTGCCTTCAACTACAACCCAATTGTGCCCTGCTATAAACACCTGGACGCGACTCAGTTCAAATTACGCACCAGACAAGAGTAATATGCTGCCTAAAAAAAGACAGTGACAACATCATGGATAAAGCTAAAACCCACGAGAATGCAAGATTAAGTAATGCATGTGAAATGTAAGAGGGACAACATGGTTACTTTAACGCTTTTGCACTTAGTATTCAGAAATCAGTGAGTGCTTTTTCCTGAAAAGTTAAGGACATGACTACAGGGCCCAGAAGGGACCCGTTTCAATGTCCATTACTTATATCCTTACAAAACGTAAGCAGTATGGTTTAAAAAGACCACATCAGTGAACACAGAGCTGTGGTACGCATTTTATTTTCCAATCCACCCATCAACCAGGTATTGCAGTACTCCAGGATTGGTGCACTTCCCCACCCAGGGAGAACAATGTTGTTCAAAGAAAGACGAGAAAACAAAAGTAGCGCTTCACTGGCAAATTCTGTAAAGTGGCGCTAATGTGTTTTGGGTGTGAATAAAATCGATCTGGCCACTTTGCGACCCACTCTGTCTTGCTTTATTTAGTTATTTTTCACATTTTGAACCTTTTATTTCTCTTCGTTGCGAGGCTGCACTTTGGAATAGAAAAATTTCCAAAAAAGACATTTCCAGCAAACGTGTTTTTCTTTTTTGGATCCATTTCACGGAGGAACAAATAAATTAAAGGAGGGGAAAGAGGAAGTAATGGCTACAAGGCCCAGGGAAAGGGGACCCCACACCTGGACCTTGCAGCTTGCTCCAGTGCTTGGAGGCCCAGGGAAGGGGGGCCTGCTCCCCTGGGCCTCGAAGCAGTAACAAGGCATTTAGCAAAACACTGCCCTACCACCGCCAGTTCTACATACATTTTAAATGCACATTCACATCAAAAAAATCTTTGCTATTGGTAATGCAAAGGTTAACAAAAGCCAGTTGATCTGGCTGCTCCCTCCACCCGTCACCCACCTCTCCTTACCTGTGTCCAGCTTGTCCTGGAAACAAAGGGGCCTTCTGTCACCTAGAAACAAAATGCAGAAATGGCGCCTAGAATGGCCAGTACTTAACAGAGGCGGTGCCCCGCCCCCGACACTGAGTCAAAATAATTGCTGACCCATTCTGTTTGTCCCTCCTTCCCCCCCCCAAGGAATGCCACCACGCTCTGACCAGCAAGGTCAATACATCTCGCATTTCTAATGTGATTGTGTGGGGCAGGGGGCCCTGGAGGAGCAGGTGGGCTAACTGTAAAAGTGTGGCCTTTCACATTCAAGCTGGGCCCCCTGTTTTTCAGCTGAGCGTGAGGCCTTGGGCAACTGCCCATGCCTAGCGCCGGCCCTGATGACCAGACCCCAGACCACTCTCCTGAGGGAGCACATTCCCGTGCTAGACCTTAGAAGGCCCAGTTAGACCTTAAAAGCCCTGGTGTCTTAGCACCAGCAGGTGGACCCTAGCAGTGGCAAGTGGGGGTTAACCTTGAAGGCCTGTCCACCACAATCCATACTGAAGTTCACCTCCAGTCTTGCGGGCAGGCCTATGAAGCAGCAAACCTTAGAGCAACAGGGACTCTGTCACTGAGGTCACAGGGCCCTTGACAGGGAGGCTCTAGGGCGGTGCGACCAGTGAGATCACACAGAGCGCTGACTTCGGGTGGGGGCGTCATGTTTGCAAGTATATTATGTTTTTAAAAGCAGTTGCGAACTCCTTCCTGGACTCTAGCAACTTTCGACAACAATAAAAATGTCATGATAACTCAGGTGATTAATGTTCCTCCTAGAGAGTGATGGAGTTTTGTCAACTAGATGCTTTGAGTGTTAATGTGCCTGCTGCAAAGAACATGTAGCAATCAGATCACAAAATGCACATAATGTAAATAGGTCAGTGGGTTACTGCTTTTGTCAGTGAGATCCTTTTATTACTTGCAGTTTATAAGTCAAAATCCTAACATAGAACAGTGAACTATTAACTATCATCTTAGAGCTGCATGCAATTTGCAAGGTATAAATTAGAGCATTATGGTTTTTTTCTCCAGTCTTTGTTTATCCAAATGTTGCAAAAAGGGTTCATTTGGATAGAAATCAATTCTGGTTATTAAAGAGAACCCCCAACCATGGTATTACGCTCTAAATTCAGAGTTTGTGTTTCTCCAGACCAATCACTATTAAACTATACTGCCTACTAGTATGATTGTCATGTGACTCCTACACCTTGTAGTCCTTTGTCTTATGTGATATTTCCTATACAGTGATTTACACACGTATGGTTGATTGTCTCTGTGTAATGTGTGTGATATAAAGTGCTCTACCACCCTAAACTGGTATCAGTGGCGCTGTAAATCAAATTAAATGCATCTGACCTAGAATGTGGTTATGGAGACTTGAGGAGCACTGTTAAAGGGTGGTTGTGAGGGAATCCATGGCAGAGGGAGTCATTGGGGGCACCAACAAACATTGTCGCACAGGGCTCCACCAGTACTAAAGCCGGCCACTACTACTTTCTACAGTTCTAACACCAAATCAAAAACGTTGATTTGAAAACCCCTTGAATCTGCAGCATACTTTCAAGTCAATGTATGATTTAGTAGTGGTCTCGGTTGTTCTAAGTCTTTTTTTATTTATGTACAATCTTTGTTTGCAACGGTGTCTTGTATTTTTGTATTATATGTGTTGTGTTTTTGCACTTAACATAATTCTGGTGAGTAAAGATCCCACACACAAAAAAGATTGCCCTACGAGTCTTAGCATGTGCGTGTGGGATACTGGTGAGAGGATTTATGTTAAAACAAATGACTAAGGGGCCGATTCCGATTCAGGCCGGAAATCTCCCCGACCGAGCCGGACCCGGAGAGATTTCCGACCGAATCGGACCCTAGCAGTCCGACCAAACGAGTACGATGCGCACGTATGCTATCGGACTCGATTCGGTCGGACTCCCATTGAAGTCAATGGGAGCCAGTCGTACGACGCGTACACGGGCTCCCATTGACTCAATGGGCACGACGCAAACAAGGGCGCCCCCTACAGCGTGTTCGCGTTGATGCGGGTCGCACCGTACATGCACGTGTAGGGGGGACCCATGGGTCCCCCCCTGTGTGCGACTCGCGCACCTACGCTTCCAGGGGGGTCCGACACGGACCCCCAAAGTGCGGCTCCGACAGCTCCTTGGAGCCGGACTGCGCGAGTCGGTCGGAGCGGTCGAGGTGCGCATTGTACTTACCCGTCCGGGGAACGTCTCCATTGCGCGGTGCGCGTCGTCCCCGTGCGAGTCGGTCGGAGCGGTCGGGTCCGCGAACGAGTCGGTCGGAGATTTCGCGAGCGCACGCATCGTACTCGCTCGCCCGGACGCACGTACGACTCGGTCGGGAAATAGGGCTCCGAATCGGATCCGGTTAAGCCGAATCCGATTCGGTGCCCTACCGGCCGAGATCGGAATCGGCCCCCAAGTATTAATGTCATCCTAAGGTGGCACAATAGTGGCACAGAAAGATAACTGAGCCTTTTGAAATTTTCGATTATATCCATGGTGTGAGGGGTTTTCTCTTGTTTAATTTTATATTTTGAATGATCCCGCCCCCGATTACCTCAACAGGATCTCTCCCCTTTATGAGACAGAACTGGAATTTTTTATCATGCACTCATCTGGAAACAATCAGTTAACATGGAGAAAAAATATCCATCTTTGTGAGAACTGCACCTAGCTTTTCCATCCAATGTGACAAATGTAATCTATTTAATACAGTTTTATAATATATGGACTTATTTAATTTGTATATTTATCTTTTTTGTCCATGTTACTTTTATCCACATTAGGTCTCTTCACTGATGTCAAATAAGATCAATAGTCCTGCGATGTCACTTTCTGTGATGTCACTTCTTGTGATGTTACTTGCAAATTAGAGGGGCCTCACATCTTCCCTTTCGCCCAGGGCCCCAGAAGTTCTAGGACCGGCCGTGGCTGAGGTGTCAGCCTATAACTCTGTACTTGCCAATGGGGCTACTATCCTTTCCACAGTAAAAACCATTTAGGGTTTTTCCTGTTGGAACATGTAAAGTAAAAGTACATGCTCCACTTTCTAAAATACAGCACCCTGCCTTAGGGCTTGTTAGGCTTACCTTAGGGGTGAGTTGCAAATATTAACAAGCATTGGCATAGCCAATAGGTCTCGCCTTTGGGACCTTATAAGTGTTTAGTTATCCAGCACAATATCCTTGGTGCAACAACATCAACTGTTGTATGGCTAAACACTTATAAGGTCCCAAAGGCGAGACCTATTGGCTATGCCAATGCTTGGGTGCAAGGATTGGAGAGGGAGGATTGGTGTGGTGTGGGCTGGATGGAATGCATTGGGTTAGAGTGTGGTGGGCTGAACTGAGGTGGGGTAGATTGGATTGTCCAGTGGAGTGGATGTAGCTGGGTGTGGTGTGGTGTGGTGGATTGGAATAGAGTATGGTAGGTTGGAGTAGAGTGGGGTGGATTGGGTTGGATTGAATTGGAGTGGGGTGGATTGTGTTGGGGTGAACTGGATGGGTTGGATTGGGGTGGGGTGGGGTGGAATGAAATAGGGTGGTGTGGGGTGCGGTGGATTGGAGTAGGGTGGATTGAAATAGGGTGGGGTGGGATGGGGTGGACTGGAGTGGGGTGGATTGGAGTGAGGTGGACTGGGGTGGGGTGGATAGCATTGGAGTGGAGTGAGGTGGATTGGGGTGGAGTGGATTGGAGTGGGGTGGATAAGAGTGAGGTGGGTTGCACTGAGGTGGGATGGATTGCTTTGGGGTGAGGTGAATTGGATTGGAGGTGGGGGGTGAGTCAGACTGGAGAGGGGAGGATTTGAGTGGGGTGGATTGGGTTGGAGTGTGGTGGGCGGATTGGATTTGGGTGAGGTGGATTGGAGTGGGGTATATTGGATTAGACTGGATTGGGGCGGATTGGAGTGTAGTGGGGCAGATTGGAGTGTAGTGAATTGGTATGGAGTGGGGTGATTTGGGATGGCGTGAGGTGGATTGGATTGGGGTGAAATGGATTGGTTTGGGGTGAGGTGGATTGGAGTGGGGCAGATTGGATTGGAGAGGAGTGGATTGGAGTGGGACACATTGGATTGGAGTGGAGCGAATTGGAGTGGGGCAGATTGTTGTGAATTGGAGGGGGCTGATTGTTTTTGATTGAAGTGGGGCATATTGTGTTGGATTGGAGTGGGGCAGATGTTTTGGGATTGGAGTGGGGCAGATTGTTTGGGATGGGAGTGTGGCAGATTGTTTTGGAGCTGATTGTTTTGAAATGGAGTGGGGCTGGTTGTTTTGTATTGGAGTGAGGCAGATTGTTTTGGATTGGAGTGGGGCAGATTGGAGTGGGGCAGATTGTTTTGGATTGGAGTGGGCAGATTGTTTTGGATTGAGTGGGGCAGATTGTTTTGAATTGGAGTGGACAGATTGTTCTGGATTGGAGTTGTGGAGATTGTTTTGGAGTGTGGCAGGTTGCTTTAGATTGGAGTGGGGCAGATTGTTTTGGACTGGATTGGAGCAGATTGGAGTGGGACAGGTTGTTTTGGATTAGAGAGGGGAAGATTGTTTTGGATTGGAGTGGGGCAGGTTGGAGTTGGGCAGATTGTTTTGGACTGGTGTGGGACAGATTGGAGTGGAGCAGACTGGATTGGAGTGGGGTAGAATTGATTGGGCTGGATTGGATTGGTATGTGGTGGATTGGGTGATTGGAAGGGGTGGATTGGGATGCAGTGAAGTGGATTGGAGTGAGGTGAGGTGGGTTGGGTTGGATAGGAATGGGGCAGATTGGAGTGGGCAGATTGTTTTGGATTGGAGTGGGGCAGATTGTTTTGGATTGAAGAGGGCAGATTGGAGTGGGACAGATTGTTTTGGATTGAGAGGGGCAGATTGTTTTGGATTGGAGTGTGTCAGATTGTTTTGAATTTGAGTGGGGCAGATTAGAGTGGAGCAGATTGGATTGAAGTGGGGTAGTTTGAATTGGGCTGGATTGGAGGAGGTGAACTGGGATAGAGTGAGTTGGATTGGACTGGGGTGGGGTGGGTTGGATAGGGGTGGGGCAGATTGGAGTGGGCAGATTGTTTGGATTGGACTTGGGCAGATTGTTTTGTAATTGAGTCAGGCCGATCAGGGTTAGGTGAATTGGAGTGGAACAGGTTTGATTGGATTGGGCAGATTGTTTTGGATTGAAATGGGACAAATTGAAGTGGGGCAGATTGTTTGGATTGAATGGGACAGATTGTTTTGGATTGGAGTGGGGTAGATTATTTTGGATTGGAGTGGGGCAGATTGTTTTGGATTGGAGTGTGTCAGATTGTTTTGAATTTGAGTGGGGCAGATTAGAGTGGAGCAGATTGGATTGAAGTGGGGTAGTTTGAATTGGGCTGGATTGGAGGAGGTGAACTGGGATAGAGTGAGTTGGATTGGACTGGACTGGGGTGGGTTGGATAGGGGTGGGGCAGATTGGAGTGGGCAGATTGTTTGGATTGGACTTGGGCAGATTGTTTTGTAATTGAGTCAGGCCGATCAGGGTTAGGTGAATTGGAGTGGAACAGGTTTGATTGGATTGGGCAGATTGTTTTGGATTGGAATGGGACAAATTGAAGTGGGGCAGATTGTTTGGATTGAATGGGACAGATTGTTTTGGATTGGAGTGGGGTAGATTATTTTGGATTGGAGTGGGGCAGATTGTTTTGGAGCAGATTGTTTTGGATTATAGTGAGGCAGATTGTTTTGGATTGGAATGGGACAGATTGTCTTGGATTGGGGCAGATTGGAGTAGGGAAGATTATTTTGTAATGATTGGGGCAGATTGTTTTGGATTGGTGTGGGGCAGATTGGAGTGGAATGAGGTGGACTGGATTGGAGAGGGTTAAATTGGATTGGGCTGGATTGGATTGGAGGGGGTGAATTGGGATGGAGTGATGTGGATTGGAGTGGGCAGATTGTTTTAGACTGGAGTGGGGCGGATTGGTGTGGAGCAGATTGTATTAGATTGGAGTAGGGCAGATTGGAGCGGGACAGATTGTTTTGGATTGCAGTGTGGCAGATTGGAGCGGGACAGATTGTTTTGGATTGCAGATTGGAGCGGAGCAGATTGTTTTGGATTGCAGTGTGGCAGATTGGTTGGGAATGGAGTGGGGCAGGTGTGTGTGTGTGTGTGTGTGTGTGTGTGTGTGTGTGTGTGTGTGTGTGTGTGTGTGTGTGTGTGTGTGTGTGTGTGTGTGTGTGTGTGTGTGTGTGTGTGTGTGTGTGTGTGTGTGTGTGTGTGTGTGTGTGTGTGTGTGTGTTTTTTTTTTTTTTTTAAGTAATCTGTCCAGGCGATAGGACACATTCACGTTTCTTATCAGTAACTGATTTGGAATGTGTGCCTGGGACATCTCTGTGGGAAGCCACGCCTGGAGGGAACGGTGGCAATGAAGGAGAGGCGAGAGTCAGGAAAGTGAGTAGTGAAAGAAGGGGTCAGGAAGGAGAGAGAGGAGGGCGAGACTAGAGTGAGGAAGGGGAAGAGACAGGGTCAGGAAGGAGCGAGAGGAGGAAAAGACGGTGTTCGGCAATGAGAGAGGGGGGGGGGGGGAGTGGTATACATGTTTGAGGAAGAAGATTTAAGAAAGGAAGAACAAAAAGACAGACGGGATTTAGGAAGGAGAAAGACAAAGAGAAACAAGGGGCACACTGGGATGTGGGTACGGGACTGACCTTCCCTCTAGAAGCGGACCTGGTTTGAAGAGCCATCATTCTTGGTGCTTCTGTTTCCAGAAAACTGCATTTATTGAAGAGAAAACATTTGAAAAGTAACGACGCCAGAGCATTATTGGTTAACAAAAGGACATTGTAATAGCAGTGGTCACATACAAAATTGGCGATAATGCATGTTTTTGGACCAGTAAGTGAGTGATAACAGCTCATTACATAGAACTTGCTGCATGCATTACAAGTTTAAATTAAGCTGCAAACCTGCAGCGGTAATGTTAAGGTGCATAGATTATCTGCAGTATTGTTAATATATAAGGACTGGCAGCCGGCACTTAGATGGCTCAGAGGGACGGTTTCCAAAAGTCCAAATTTCAAGCCCAACGGGGCTGGCTAGAGAATCTTGGGTAGATCCAGTCAGTGCAAACACCCATAACTTGGGTGGGTTTCAGGATACTTCTGGCAGAGGCAGCTTTTCGTGGCTAGCTGTGCACCCGTGCGTGACCAGGAACATATTTGGGGAAAACGCTAGTGCAATGCCCCATGTCTGCATGCCTGCCAGCCAGCCAGCCAGCTTGGGTCTGGGAAGCCTGTTGGTGTCTCAGAAGGTTAAATATGGCGCGTGCACCAAAGTTCGTATTTTCGCCATGTGTTAGAAGGAGTACATAACATTGGGAGTTTACTTTAGTCGGGTGGTTATCTTAATCTTACATGCTCATAAGCAGTATTAAT
Organism: Calotriton arnoldi; assembly: GCA_963921515.1. Classification (NCBI taxonomy): domain Eukaryota; kingdom Metazoa; phylum Chordata; class Amphibia; order Caudata; family Salamandridae; genus Calotriton; species Calotriton arnoldi. Next base: position 2,331,136 of record CAWUFW010002037.1, read on the forward strand.
GAGAAGCTTGGCAATATGAAAATGTTGTGGGGGTTTGTTCTAATGCTCAGACATTGAACTCGTCTTATAGCGGAAGTAATGAAGGGCTCCAGCCCCAGACTGGAGCTGAATTGCATGCCAAGATTTCATGCTGGGTTTGGTGAAGGTGGGGAGTAGGGGGCAGAGTAAATGCAGTGGGGTGAGCAAACAGGGCAGTTATGGTAAAGGAAGCACGGGCTCCTCGGTAATAGATGAGCTCGGTTTTGCTTCCGAGAGCAGCATGTCATCTGATGTTAATGCTTTGGACGGTATTGTTTGAAAACACAGATGACCCAAGCCGAGGACAAATGTTTGGCACCATGAGCGTAGCAATGGTAAGACCAGGGTGTGGTGCAGCAGCCCTGCAGAGACGTGATGCTGGAACGATGGGAGGGGGCAGCGGCCAACCCCCTCCATGGTGTGAAACAGACCACCGTCCGGGGTGGTGCTGGAGGCTGCAGGAGGAGGAAGCTGTGGCTGCAGCCCCTAGGCCAGGCAGCAGTGTGGGCATGAGAAACGAGAGAAAAAAATAGCACTGAGCAAAGCTTCTGAGGAGAGCTTGTAAAACTAAGAAAAACGAAGTTGCTAAATTGGGCATAAAATGAGGGATAGTGTACTTGGTCCCTGCTTTCAGAGAGGGGCAAACACATGAAGAGGCATGACAAATGCATGGCATGAACAACAAGCTTAAATCAAAGCAAGCAAGATGCGCGGCCGCGAGACGCGCTCTGTGGTGGGGGAGGAGCGTTGAAGCGCGCGCTTGGGAGAGCAAGTGAGAGGAAAGCCAGTTGGCGCCTGATCGAGCGATGAGAGGAATGCGCGTTACTGTGCGCGTAACCGCACGCTCTAGGCCACACAAAAAGCTGTGGTCGGCTTTTTAAAGCCCACTCACTAAATGTCTCGCCAGAGCAGCGCAGGCGAGACCTAAAAAGGGAGGCTTGTGCTTTGCCATTACCTTAACGGGCAAAGTTGAGTTAGCAGTTAAAAACTGGCCTTGCAGTCTGAAATGGAAGACTGGGAGCCATATTTAACCTTGTCCCACTCAGAGTGGCACACCAAGTGCTGCAGTCCCTGAGGGATACTAACTTACAAACCCTGGGTACCCCTGGTACCACATACTAGGGACTTACAAGTAAGTTAGGCTATGCCAATTGGTGACAAGCAAATTAAACAGGCACCATTTTAATGGTCAGAACATATGCATTGAGCCCTGTTTAGCAGGGTTAAGGGCATTTCAGAGCCATTACACCAGCATCTAGTTGTCAAAATGGGGGCATAAAAAAGGGAAAGGGGGGTAAACCTGCAAAAAAAAGCCCGTTTCCTTACAGCCAGCAGTTGGGCCATACTTGATCTGAGATTTTCTATTTGATTGCTGGAAGCTGGGTCTCACCACAGATTGAACGATGTGTGATGCAGAGTGCTTTCAAGGTCACAGGTAACCAGTATATTGCACTTAAGGTAGGGGCAAAATGATCCAGTCTGCCGTAACTGCAGTACATGGTATTGCCTCTAGACTAGTCCTCACTTTAACAAATGAAGATGGGCAAATTCTAGGACTTAAAAAGACAAGCAGTTTAGGTTGTCTGGTGCCAGATCTAACCCTTCAGCATTGTTAGCAAGTGCAGAAAAGAGAAGATGTTGAGATCCACATCCAATTTTGAAATATGTGAATTTAAGTGGGAGTCCCATGGCTGTTATGCCTATTGAGGCACTAGCAGAATGATTACCATGTGCAAGTTTCTGCATTTGTTTACTTAATGGTAGGAGAGTGTTGTTGTTTTTTTAAAGTTGGGTTGGCGTTAGTCTATGCAAATATTCCTGTACCAAACTAAAGGTTGCATTTCCCTTTGATCTAAGCTGTCTGTATCTGGACGTAAAGATGTGGCATTTTTCATATGTTGTCAACAGAACTATGAATGGAGTCCATCAAAGAGCAAAGAATTCCTGTTACCCACTCATAACTCCCATTCATGGGAAATACCTGGTGTGAGGAAAGAAAATAAGTTACTTACCTGTAACTGTAGTTCTCCAGTATTGGAATCTTTCATAGATTCACATGCTTGAATCATTCCCAGTCGTTGAGCTGGGAGTCCCCGGTACAATATAATAGCTACACAAAGTTAAACTAGGAAAGGCCCTAGGCTCCTTAGTTTTGTAAGATATCATAGTCATGTTTAAAAAAGAGACCGAATATAGGTTCCAAACAATCAGGTTGCCCTGCTCTCTAGAACACATCTGAGAGAAGCTCCAGCCCTTCAGATTTTTAAAGCACGAGTTTAGGAGATACACCCATGAAAGCAAAAAAGAAGGTGAGCTTCCCAGAGGAGGAGGGTGGGTCACATGTGAATCTATGAAAGATTCCAATACCGGAGAACTACAGTTACAGGTAAGTAACTTACTTTCTTACTCCAATATTGGGGCTTTCATAGATTCACATGCTTGAAACAGATTAAATAGCAGTTAAAATCACATTATTTCATTTACTTTTTCGTTTGCATCTCTGTTCTTAGATTGTCTTTTTTGTGTGTTTTTTTGTTTTGTTGCGTGAACTCAGATATAGCATGTTTAAAACCAGATATAAAGGTACAGATCTATACATATGTAATATAAATTCCACCCAAACCGTGAGGCAAACAGACCAAGTGACGTCTGGGTGATGAAGTCTGTGCCCCCACCACCACCCTAAATATCAGGAAGCATCAACCATAAGTGTTTCTTTTGCCACACCCCATATACCCCCCCTTGATTACAAGTTGTCAGCTTGATTCAATGTTCTTGTCCAGTCTATATTTCCGTATTTCATCCATAAATTCCTTCGCCTTTATTTCTGATGTGAAGACTCTCACCTTGCTATTATATATTATTTTCAGGCGGGCTGGGTTTAGTAAGTAGGCTTCGGGGCCTAGTGATTGACAAGGTTGAATCAGTTGCCTTCGACGCCATCGCCTTTCCACCGTTACATGGCAGAAATCGGGCTATGTAAAGAAGGATTGTCCCTTATAAGATTGTTTGGAGTCGGGGCAGGCCTTAGCAAACACTGCTTCATAAAGTAGAAAATTCCCGAAGTAGACTATATTGGCTCTTGGTTGCTTCGACCCACCAGAGTGGGGCTGACTGGGCTTTTTGAGTGTGAATGGGTAGTGGTACACCTGCTGAATTTCCGTGTCCCAGTTCCACTGTTGGAGCTCCAGAAAAGCCCCCTTCATCAGCTTCAGTACATAGGCTCTAATATCACCCCCTTCTTCAATGCCTAAGATTCTCAGATTATTGCGCCGTAGCCAATTTTCATACTCTTCAAGTTTCCATTGTATATCTGTTATTTGTGATCCTTGAGCCTCTGTCTGGTTTTGGCTTCTAGCCATATTGTTCTCCAAGCCAGCCGTTCGTTCTTCAACTGCGGTTAATCTTTAGCTGATTTCTGCACAGGCTTTCGCCACCTTTCTGACAGCCCCTTGGAGTTTCTTTTTTGCCAGGCGGGTTTTTCTAACATCCAGCCGCGTCTCTTCTTGATGCTGTTTAATTGATTCGCATATCAATTTCAAAGTTGGTTCCTCTGGGCCATGGCTGCCTTGTCCCTCTTTAGCAACCATGTTAGTCTCCTCATATGATTTTTGCGTGGCCGAATAATCCCATTTAAGGGCAGCGGTTGCTTGTTTCTTCAGACCATCCTTAGCCTGTCCTTGTGGGACACCTTCTTTACTTCACCTGAGGTTTTTCCTACTACAGACAATAATGCCGGGACCGTCATACTGGCTACTGGGGCTAGAACTGGAAGACAACGAGACACTCTCCCCCTCAGATTCAGCAGCACTTATGCCAGAGCCATCAGTCAAAGAGAAAAATGTGTTCCCTAAGTCCAGAGAGTCCTCTAAGCTTTTGGGACCAAGAGCCCCCTCTATTAGAGCCTTTATTTCCAGATTTACCCCCACAAAGGGTGATGGTCCTAGTAACACCTGCTTACCATTTCTATGATCGGTAGCCCATCCCCCTTCCTCTTTTGGGGTAATACTCGGCTCCTGCCAAATCTGTGGGTCTACATAATTCTGAGCTTTCAAGAGTGTCTCCTCAGGCGAGTCATGCCTCAAATACTAGGCCCCAGGGTCATCCTCTTCGAGATTAACAGGAACATTGAACATCAGATCCCCAGCCTGGCTTGAAGGGGCTGCCGGCTGTTAGCTGCCTCCCCCCTCCTCCTACCTCATTAGTGGAGGTCGGCTGAAGTCCACCAGCCACTGCAGCCATGGAGGGAAAGAATTCTGTTATCACCTGTTCTTGGGGTGGATCCAGTTTTGGCCCTGGTGCCTCTTTCTCTCCACTTGCAGCATTCTTGCAGGGAATGGCCTCCGAGCCCTTCCTTCCTTTCAAGGTGACCTTACTTCCCCCGGTGGGCGCCAGCTTTGTCCCCTTCGCGCGCTGAGATTGAATGGAACCCGCAGCAGCCAGTCCCGTTTGCACTGCTTCAGTGCTCCGGTCTCGGGTTGTGCAAGCCGGCTTAGGTGGCATCCTAACTCTAGTGACAATCCAGGCCGAGAGCCGCCCACATTTGCCAGCACGCATGCCCAGGAAACAAGCAGTAGTGCGAAGCGAGAGCCTCAATCAGCCAGCCAATGAGGCTCCCAACACCGCCAGAGCTGCGCACACACCAGAGAACGCTCGAATGGCAGAGCCAGCAAGACCGGTCCCGGACTCAAGGTAGGTGTTCTGCATTCCACGTTTTCTGCCGAAATAGGGTGCTACCGATGAGGGAATTTAGATGCTTCACCCCTCATCAAAGAGCCCCGAGGCGAGCAGTGGTAGAGCGACCGCCGTGATCTCTCACACAGACACCACTGGCTTTCAAAGGAGAGTTTGGTCTGTTTGGTGTCGTGTTTGCCCATTGTGCCTTCGTGAGTGCTCAGTCTGTGAAGATTAGACACAATTCAGGTCAAATAGTCGGAAGAGAGTAAGGAGAGTTGTATCTTCCGTCCAACTTTAATAGAGCTCGAATGATGCAGAAGACTCCAAGATTGCAGGGTCAATAGAGTCCCGCCACCCCCCGGGTTAATACCACCACAGGGGACACGAGCAGACTCCACCAATGGCTGTCAACACCTGATCATGACTAATAGAGGCTGTAGGGAACATTGGAATGGTGGCGGCAGATACAATGTTGGGGTTCGCACTGGACGGTAGAAGCACAAGTCTTAGTATGTTCCCTGCACAACTTTGTATAGCAGGAGGTTGACCAAAGTAAGTCAAAATTGCCGGGATGGCGCTAAAGTAAGGGTAGTTGATTCACACTAGAAGCCCGATGGTGGTATGGCGCAAATTATATTGCATGAAGGCCAAGTGGCCACTGGTGTTATGGCTCACATAGGGGCTTAGGAGCTTGTGTACACGTGTTGAGGAGTGGCGCAGTATTTCCAGAGCAGCATTCAATTGACTGCTGAATAGTTCGTTAGTTCGTGGCTAACCAGCGCTGCAATAAAAGCCAAACGCCTCACAGGGTATGGTCGGGCTGCCGCGTCGCAGGGAACAGAAACAATTAAAGGCTTTGAGCTCAATGGGCCAGAGAGCCAGTTTAAATGCCAATAACAATTCACAGATGCTGGCAGGGGTATATCACTCATTGTGTTTTAGGGCCACCAGCCGCCTCCCTGCGCCAATGCTGATCAGCTCTGCACCAGCCCCGCCTCAGGTGCGCGATTCTGCGGCCTCGCGGACAGCACTGCTCTGGGCACTGTAGGCTGCCTCTTCAGAGTGCGGCCGCTCCTGTAAATCAACTGGCTCACCAGTATGCAGGCTCGGGGGGAACCAGCGGGTCATGATGGAGTCAGATGTGATCCAATTTCGCAAGCTCAGCTTTCAGTACAGCGAAGCGGGGCGTCCTCAGTCTGGCGGCCCAACCGCATTCCCAGGCCGCCCACATCATGGTAGGCCCGATACTTCTATTCACCTTACAGGCACCAAGAGGGGGGCAGCAAAACTTTCTGATCACACCAGACAGGTCCGGATCATTGTAGGATTTTGTGCTGATGTGTTCTAGTGCCAGTTGCCCCTCTGAGCTGCCGGATTTTGTGCTGATATAGTATTCAGCGGGCAGAACCCTCTAACAAGTGGCCATTTTGCTGCTTGGCATGACCACGTCCCCCTTCCATGAAATGAATTTGAGATCAGCTCTGTGAATGAGTTTGAACGGGTGCGTCATGAGCTGAGAGGAAATATTGAGCTGCCAGAGCAGTGGAGATTTGACAGGTGGAAAGACCCTAAATAGTCCTTTGAGGAATTGCTTAACAATTCTATCTCACCATAGAGAAGGAAAGGAAGACCTTCTAAAGCGAGAAATAGCTGCCAGGTGGACTTTGATGGAGGTGTGAGCCAACCTATCCTCTTGCCAAGTGCAAAAGAGAAGGGAGAATCTCATGAGGTGAAGAGGAGAAAGGGTGCACGTTAGATTGTAGCAACCAAATACAAAAACACATCCACTTCAGCCATAAGTCTTGTTAGTACTCTGCGCTCGGGCGCTGGAGAGTATATCCTTGCACCCCGATGATAGATTCAGATGGGCAAACTCATTGTGGTCAGGAGCCAGGCTGCTAAATGAAGAGATTTGGGGTCCGTATGCAGCACTTGGCCCTGGGACATTGTCAAGAAAGATGGAATCGGGTCCAACAGAATGTGGTGCTTCTCAGAGCAGGAGTTCTGTGAACCAGTGCTGGTGGGGCCAGGAGGGGACTATGAGAATTATCCTGCAGGGATCGGCTTTCATTTTCATGAGCAGCCTTGGTAGAAGAGGAATTGGAGGAAAAGTGTAGGCAAAGATGCCTGACTATGCCACCGAAAATGCATTCCTCCAAGATCCCTGATGGGGATGCCAGTGATGGAGCAAGGACTCACAAATGAGACTTGCTCGGATGCAATCTTCTCAAAAGTATTAATGTATTAAACTTGTATTGTTTGTACTAATAACTGCACACACAAAATAAGTAGCAAGGAAGCTTGCTTATGTGTTTAAACTAACAAGTAACGCTTGTCTATTCTAAAATGGCCGCTAAAACGCAGGAACTTTACTGCACATGTCTCAACCATATCACGTGGTGTGACGTCTTTCTTTGCTTGGTGGGAAACTCTTGCTTCTGCGCAGTGTGCATTAAAATGGCCGCTTTATGTTTTCACGTGTTACAGCTTGCTCTTGTGTTGCAATTAAACTGTGGTATTTTAACGCTACTAATGCGGGATAGAGTTTATAAATAAATGGGAATAGAGTAGAAAGAGTGGGTATACAGTGAAACATTTTATTTGTGATTTTAATATTTTCTTCTTTGACTTTTATTAGTTTGTAAATTGGGCCTGGGGTTGGTGAACTGAAAGCTCATGTGACAATGGTTCTGCGCATGCTCCCTGAATGGCTGCCCAGAAAGAAAAGGATGAAGTCAACCTGGACGTCGTCCAAGGCCATGACCTGATGGCCAATATTGCTGTACCATGAATGTCCCCACTAATATGCAACAATGTACCTGAAGAATGTATAAACTTTGTCGTGAGACGGGTGGGAAATAAAGCAAATGTATTAAAATTGATGGGCGGTATTTTAAAACAAAGTGCTTTAAGAAAAATGAATTAAATCAATATGGTGTGAGGATCAACCCCCTGTCCCTGTCCAATCAGAAATAGTGGTCCCATAATTCTGCAACATTTAGGGGCGGTACATGGGCGTAGAAGGGTATAACAGATATAGAATTAGCTAATTAGTTAGCACAAGCATTAGCACTGCACACGGACTAGAAGACAGAGGCATAGGCTCCAGACGTACAAGCTGATCGATTGCAGACTGAACCGCTGTCCAGAGAGGTCCTGAGGTGGGGGCGGAGCACCTTAGAAGGAAGACTCGGGAGAATTCGAGGAGAAGCGAAGTACCAGAGAGGGGAACGACGCAGGCGTCGTTGATAGAGAGGTCACCGGTCCTGTCTTGATCCGGGAGGAGGTCTTTGCTCTTCATCCTTCCAGGGCCCTATCTTATCCAACTCCTTGGCCAAGGGGTTTGGTCCTCGCACATTAGGTAAATATAAATGCAAACCTTAGTTGCGCTGCTGTCTCTATCTTCTCCTTTCCTATGGTACCGTTATTGATCGATAATTGATATTGTGCTTCATCCTTGATATGCGATTAAGTATCGTGTGGTTCTGTATTTTACTCTGCTAAATCTTTAGATAAACATTTTAAAACTTCATGACTCAGTGATTATTTCAGAAATTATGAATTGTAATGAACGTCACTCATTTTAAACTTCCCAATTAGCAAAGGATTCATTGGTAAGTCATTACTCTTAAAAGGGAAAAGAAGGTGGTAGCAGGGATTTGATAAAGAGTACCAACTGACCCACCAGCAGAAGATTGCTAGCGTAGTATGAATGTATGGGCCCAAGTGAGTATTTTGTGTATGAATGCTCGTTGCTAGTAACTCGCTGGATCAGTTTTCTGGTTATCAGAGGATGGTTGTGCTTTGTTAATTGGGTAATGAGAATTTTATTTTTATGAACTAACATCCGTTATTGTTTAAAGTTTGTTTTTGTCCAGAATCCCCGGGGAAAGAATAGCGGATGGTAAGTGGAAGCCATACTGCAGTGAGGTTATCTGTCAGGCAGAAATAGTACTGAAAAGTTAAGTAGGGCTATCAGTACTTGTTAGGGACTCTATGCGTGTGAGTGACAGCCAAGGAATATGCTAGTGAAAATTTGATGTTATATTACCTAGAAAGGGTAACATTGAAGCAGTAGCAGGTATTTCTGAAGCTTGCGTGAAGAGTAAACGGAAGGGTTTTACTCGTAGTATATGTATAGTAAACGGAAAGGTTTTACTAAGTGTGAGAGAAACTATCCTTCTCAATTTAGAGAAACTGGCACGATAGCGAATGTTTTATGTTGTTACTGAATTTTAATAAGAAGCGTACGAAAATAAAGTTTTGCGTACGATTTTGTAAAGGGAGGGTCAGCTACCGGAGAGGAAGCTGACGTCACAAAACGCCGCGCTGGGATTGGTTGAAACAGCGGGCGTAGAAAGACTCTTGTAAAGGAGGGGTCAGTAGTCAGGAGTAGTACTGACGTCACAGGTACCGTGCTGGGATTGGTTGAAACAGCAAGGGACAGAGAAACGCAGATTGTAAAGGAGGGGTTGGCAGAAAAGACGTCACTAAAAGGCCGCGCTAGGATTGGTTTAGAGACAAAAGTTAGCTGGAATCTGATTGGTGGTTACCATAGAAACTGAAATCCTAGTGGATAGTGGAAATTGTATGTTAAAACGTGATCCGACTTTAATAGGAGTTCGTCCGGATAGGAGATTCCTAGGCTTTGTAGAATATAATTTTGTACACCGGAATTTGCCGAAAATGTACGGAGAGAAGAGGAAAAGGTCAGTTCTACAAAAGATTAAGAATTATTTTAAAAAGGACAAACCAATCAAAACTAGGGAAGGAATTATCATTCCACCAGCTAAAACGCCCGCTTCATTCATGATGATGGAGAGGGGTTATCATACTTGCGTATGGATAGAAAATTGGATGGAATATACCAAAAATGATGGAATACTAGCATTTCCCGAGAATGGTACTTTCAATGGGAGAATTCTTCAAAATTTGAGATTAAGAATGAATGACCTAGAACCCAGACCTAGATTAACTCAATACGAAGCCTTAGAGGAATGGGAAACCGAGGCATTTGAACATGACCGATTCAGAAGTAACAGGGGTTATCGGGGATTTTTTCCCAGATACCAAAATGAGTCAAGGGACGTTCAGATGAAACAGTGGAGAAGAGCAATGCTTACAGAGGGTCTGTATCCGATATTAATGGCAGAAGAATCATTAGGGAGTAAATGCACAGAAAAGACAAAGCACTTAACTAGATTTGGAGATGCCGAAGACGAATTTATGGAAGATATATTAAAGAATCCACCACCATATCAGGAAGGGACAAGTGGATGCACCCCAAGTGCACCCTTGTTAAGGACACCCTTGGTACCACAAGTATTGCATGATTCACCAGTTAGTAGAGTACTTCACGATAAAGAAAAGGAAGCAATAGATAAAAACAGAACAGAATTAATTCAGAAAGTAACACAATTGAGTATTCATCCTGATTCACTGACCATACATGTAACCATTGGTCCAGTGGTTCCCTTATATGGTGACAAAGTAAATTATCCCAAACCTCTAGTTATGCCTACACCTGTGAATGTTCCTAAACCTGAAGCAGTAGTAATGGTTGAGGATCACTTTAGTGATTGCGAGTCTATGATTTCATTAATGGACTTGCCCATTCGAGATTCTGTAAATAGTACCCCAAGAAGCGCTACACCTGGTTGCTCAAGAGATGTAAACATAGTAACCTCAACAGGAACGAAAAGTGCCACAGTAGTTACACCTGAAGACTTAGAAAGGTGGGCACAAGGATCAGACAAACAGAGTTCACCCCCAAAGATCATGGACATTTATAAATTAAAAGTTGTTAGAAGAAATGATAGCAGGAAATGTAGGGGTAGATCGCCTAAATACTTACGATGAAGAAGAATTATTGTTCGTATGCAGAAGCATCACAAGAAATGTAAAAATATTTCATGAGAAATTATCAGATTTAGCTCAACAGATGGGAATTGAATTAGGGAAGTCAAAAGTATTACAAAAACCCTATAGAGCAGATTTTTCAGATAAAGATTTGGAAAACACGAATGCCTCTGGAAGAAAATTACAAGTAAAGGAATTAATGACAGTCTTGCAGAAATGGGGAGAACTAGATAAGTGGAAGGTTAGATGGACAAAGAAAAAGGAAGAAGCACGATACAGTAGAACAACTTCTGAATATTTAATGAAGGAAACGGGGAAAGGAGATCAAATGTACCCGATGCGAGAAGTTCCAGGAGGGGGATATGTACATGTCCCATGGAGCAGACAGGATATTTTGTCTTTACGAATGATTTTTCAAAGTTGAGAGAAAAGCCGATTGAATGGTACAAGCAGGTTGAGAGGTTTGTGAAGGTGTCAAAGGTATTGTTGAAAGATTTGGATGGTTTGTTCGACATAGTGGTACCTGCCGATTTGTGGACAGATTGCAAAATCACAGTTGATTGGCCCAGTGAAGAATATCCTAGAGATCCAAAGACAGGTGCCCCGTCAAGCGATGTCATGAAAAAGTATCAGCAGGTGATAACTTACCTGAAAGGGAAAATACCACCAAAAGAAACAGACTGGGTGAAAATAGACAGAACTACCCAAGAAGCCAGTGAATCGGTACACGCCTACTATGAACGTTTATTGCAGGTATTTAAGCAGTATAGTGGATTTGAGGACATTGGAGATAAAAACATGAGTCAGTTTGTCTACCGATTTGTTTACGGTCTGAAGCCAGAGATTTGTCAGATGATTAAGCAGCACATGTTATGTTGGCAGGGGAAGCCAATAGATGAAATCTTGAAATATGCAAAATATTGTGGAGATGACATTGAGGATAGGCACAAGAAACTACAGGAGAAAGTAATGTGGGCTCAGGTGAAAATGGCTGAGAAACAGGGAATCAATTTAGATAATCCAAGTGATAATCAGGGAAAAGATTCTGGAACAAATGGTGACTCTGGGCATGGAGGGAAAATGAGAGGACGAATGAGCAGAGAAGAGGCTAAAAAGAAGTTTCCTTGTCACGGGTGTGGAAAATTGGGGCATTGGAAGGATGAATGTAAAAAGATTCGGAATAATAATGGCCCAAATCAAAATTTAAATCCACAGACGCAGAATGACTCACAGCAGGGTGTAAATCCTCAGAGTCAGTTGCCACCTGCACCTATACAGGGTAATGTAAGCAGAGCAAAGCACGGTACAGACGTCGGATATCAAGGAGGAAGTGGTAAGAATGATTATGTAACATCACAATTTCTTTTACAGGACGATTTTTGTTCCTACAGTCAATGACGGTGCCTGGGAGAGGGGGAGAAGGAGTGCATACTTGGCGCATCCTTACCGGTAGATCAGTCAGGTCCATATGTTGAAGGAAATGTGAAAGGTAATGATATTACTTTCCTTTTGGACACTGGTGCTACCAGGTCTACTGTAAGAACAGCAGACATCCCAGACCTTCCTCTCTCTGGAGAAGCTATCCAAGTTGTGGGGGTGGCTAATCAAAAGATTAGAACACCTCTTACCGAACCAATGGAAGTAAAAATCGGAAACTTTAGAGAAATGCATCAATTTGTAGTATGTGATTCCAGTCCAGTAAATTTATTGGGCCGGGATTTGTTATGCAAAATGAATTGCACAATTTTCTGCACGCCGGATGGTGTGGCAGTTCAGACCCCAGATGAAGACCATGTATATAAATTTATGATTGCAAAGCAAGGTACAGAAGTAGATGAGATGTTTTCTTTGATAACAAAAGACGAGTTACCAGAAGAACTGAAAACTACAATGATTTCTATGGTATGGGATTTCACGGGGAAGGAAGTAGGACTTATGGCCAAAATAGACCCAGTTAAGATTACTGTAAAAGAAGGTGCAATTTTCCCAAACACCAGACAGTATAAAATTAGTGCAGAAGTAAAAGCAGGAGTCATTGAAGAAATAAACAGAATGGTAAACCAGGGAATATTAAAAGAGGTAATGAGTAGCCCTTGTAACTCACCAATCATGGGTTTGAAGAATCCTAGTGGAAAGTATAGGATTGTTCAAGACCTGCGCAAAATAAATAAGATCGTGGAACCCTGTTGTCCTATAGTGCCCAATCCTGCCGTAATTTTATACCAGATACCTTGGAGTGCAGGATGGTTTACTGTGATTGATTTATGCCAAGCATTCTTTTCAATACCATTACACCCAGATAGCCAGTATCTTTTTTCATTTAAATTCGAGAACAAAGTCTATGTATGGAATCTTGTTCCTCGGGGGTACACGGAAAGTCCTTCCATCTTCAATCAGATATTGAAAAAGTGCCTAGAGAAACTAGTGATGCCAGGAAGCTCAGTTTTAGTGCAGTATATAGACGACTTACTGGTGGCATCTAATACCAGAGAGGACTGTGTTGTTGACACCATTGCATTATTAAATCATTTAGCTGAAGAAGGGCATAAAGTTTCACCTGAAAAATTGCAGTTCTGTACAACAGCAGTTAAGTATCTAGGACACCAGATTGAGAGGGGCAAAAGGAGAATAACAGCTGAGAGAATAAAATTAATAAAGAAAATGCAAATGCCTGTCTCTCAACGCGAAGTGAGAATGTTTCTGGGAATAGTAGGTTATTGTCGACAATGGATACTGGGATTTTCACTGTTAGCAAAGCCCTTAATTCAAATGACGAAAAAGAAGGCAAAGGACCCAGTTGAGTGGGATGATTAAAGCGTAGGAGCTTTTGTAAAATTAAGAAACGCTTTGTGTGCAGCACCTGCCCTAGGCATGCCTGATTATAAAAGAAAATTCGCATTATTCTGCCATGAAAGAGAGAATTGTGCACTTTCAGTCTTAACACAGAGACATGGTTTAGACAGACGTCCAATAGCATATTTCTCTGCTACTTTGGACCCAGTGGCAACCGCATTGCCAGGCTGCTTAAAAGCAGTGGCGGCTACCTGTTTGAGCATTGAACAAAGTGAGTCAATTGTAATGGGACACCCTGTAAAAGTGTTTGTTCCACATGCGGTTGTGATTTTGTTGACAAGAACCCGAACTCAGCATCTTACTCCAAGTCGGCTGACTAAATATGAAAGAAAAATACTGGGTGCTGAAAATGTGACCATTGTAAGGTGCACAATAGTAAATCCAGCTACCTTACTACCAGACCCATATCATGAAGAAGTTAAAGATGATGAAGAGGAACATGATTGTTTACAAGTCATAGAGTTGTGCACGAAACCACGTCCTGATATTCAGGAACTACCCCTCAGGAAGCCAGACAGGGAGCTGTTTGTTGATGGTTCATGCCAAAGGCATGAAGATGGAAAACTAACTGCAGCATATTAAGTGTGTGAACTAACTGGAATAGTCGAAGCATCCTATTTACCGGGAGTCAAATCTGCACAAATAGCTGAATTGATCGCATTGATAAAAACTTGCAAAATTGGGAGGAATCAAAGAGTAACTATATTTACAGATAGCCAATATGGTTACGGGGTTGTGCATGATTTTGGCCAACTATGGATGCAGAGGGATTTCATGACTTCTTCAGGATCCCCCATTAAAAATGGACAGTTCGTAAAAGAACTACTGGAGGCAATACAGTCACCAAAAGAATTGGCTGTGGTGAAATGTGCCGCACACCAGTCAGGAGATGACTGGGTGGTAGTCGGCAACAGATATGCAGACCTTGTTGGCTCAACATTGTGCCAAAAACAGATTGTCAGTTAATAAAAGGGTTGAAAGGATGGGAAACAGCTGCCAACTTATGCTGTATGTACCTCCTAAAACATGGAATGATGTGAAACGATTGCAAGATGATGCCGATGAGAGTGAAAGAAGTACATGGATTAAAGTGGGATGTTCTCAGAGGGCAGACGATGATGTATGGATTTGTGCCGATGGCAGACCAGTCATGCCTGACTGTCTGCTTTCACAAATGGCCAGGATGTATCATGGAGACACACGTAGGGAGAGATGCAATGATTAGGCTCTTCAGACAAAATTGGTACAATCCAAGGTTTAGGGCGGTAGCAGAGAGTCTTTGCCAGAGATGTTTAACTTGCCAAATGCATAATCCAGGAAGGAAAACAATAATTGGGTTTGGAAAAATTGGAAAGGCGGAGGGTCCATTTATGAGATTACAACTTGATTTCATCCAGTTACCACCATGTAGAGGGCTGAAATATGTACTTGTCATAGTGCGTCTGTTTTCAAAGTGGGTAGAGGCTTACCCTACCAGGAGGAATGACAGTATTACAGTCGCAAAGTTGTATTACGAGAACTCATTCCGAGATTTGGTTTTCCAGTAACTTTGGAATCAGATAGAGGAAAACATTTTAACAGTGAAGTGATAAAGATAATCTGTGAAGCATTCCAAATTGAGCAAAAATTGCACTGTGCATATCGTCCAGAGGCTTCTGGAGTGGTTGAACAAATGAATGGCACGATAAAATCCAGACTAGAAAAATTTGTGCATCAACATCATTAGATTGGCCAGATGCATTGCCTCTTGTGTTAATGGGACTCAGAAGCATTCCTGATAGAATACCGGATTGAGTCAGCACGAGATAATGATGGGAAGAGCAATGAGACAAGCACATGTTCC
This sequence comes from Calotriton arnoldi, assembly GCA_963921515.1. NCBI lineage: Eukaryota > Metazoa > Chordata > Amphibia > Caudata > Salamandridae > Calotriton > Calotriton arnoldi. The sequence goes on from CAWUFW010002037.1 coordinate 2,346,386, forward strand.
CACAAATAAACTGCTGAATATATCTGATGATATGGTTCTGGATTATTGCAAAGGATTGGCTGACCTAGTGCGTTCTGTCTCTCACCAGGTTGGAGAAGACACAGTTTCCAGGCAGCCTGAACAAGAACATGATCTGAGTCCCGGAGACTGGGTGGTAGTGAAGAATCACACCAGAGAAACGTGTCTATCACCTAGATGGGGCGAACCTTGTCAGGTCATACTGGTCACGAACACAGCAGTAAAGTGTGCAGGATTTCCTAATTGGATTCATGTAAGCCACACCAAAAGAGTACCAGATCCTGAAGAAGAAAATCCTCAGACTGTATCGATTACTGAGGAAGCTGAAGGTTGCCCAGCCGAAGAATCTCAGGAACAAAATTCGAGGGAAGCTGAAGAACAACCGAGCACAAGTCAGGACTGGATACCGGTGGTGGAAATTCCTGAAATTTACCACAGAACAAGAAGTCAAGCAAATTTGGAAGAAATTGAAGAAGATCAGATAGGTGAAGAAGAAGCAGCTCAGGAAGATGAAGACACAATAAGAGAACATGAGCAGGACCAGATAGGGAGAGGAAAATGGGCTCAAAATAACGACGAACCAACAAATTTTGAGCAGGTCTAGAAGAACGCGGTCAGGCTGCAGAAGTACAAAGTGCAATAAGCCCTGATCAGAATCAGTTAGATCCAGAAAAATTCATTCAAGAAGAAGATCCCGAGAATCTCGAACATAAAAACGTAAATCAAGAACAAGATCAGTTACTAGAGACTCACAGTGGAGCAGCTGAAGAGAAACAAATAGGACCTGAAAAAGAACAAATAGAAGAAGAAACTGAAATTGAAGAAAACGAAACTGTAACACAACCTGAAAATAAAAGAATTTCTGAAGAAGAAAATAAAGAGAAAGTGCAAACAGAGAAAACAAGAAAAGGTGATCATTGGCCAAGTGTCATTAAAAGAGTAAAATACCACATAACAACCAGAAGTGAAGATCCAGAACAAGTAAACGAAGTAACAAGCCAAACGGGACAGAAAAATAAAAACGAAAAACGAAGAAGCAAAAGGCTGAAACTTGTGAACAACAAATTTAAAGGTCCTGATTGGACTTATATTATTCTTGAAGATTACGAAAGCTCAGAATCAAGTGAAAGTGGTGACGAAGGAACCAGTGCAGAACTGACTTATGAAAAAGAAATAGAACCACCTTGAGAATGTAAAGAAACTTAAAGAAAAACGATAAGAAGAGCAATCTTCCTTGTCAAAAATGCCTGACGATAAAGTTAGTGGGAGACCAAAGCAGAAAGGTTGTAAAAGATGCTGTGCTATATGCATATGCAATCTGGTAGTGATGCTTATAGTATGGTTAGTTGTGATCGTAGCAATTCCTTACCTTATGATAATAGATAAAAAGATTAACAACGAAACAAAGGAAAGGACAGATAACTTGAAAAGTAATAGAGTAGAACTAAAGGTAGAAGATGAACCAGAATTTCATCATGAAGTAACAGATAATGACACTAGTCTGAATGTTTTCACAAAATTATTGTTTCAGTATGTAGATACCATGGAAGTTAGTAATTGTTATGTCTGTATGAAACTACCTGAATCAGTAGCAGAAGGGTTAACGTATCATCACTTGCCATTAACCTATGGCACATCATGTAGTGTACTGACTAGTTTATTTTATAGAACAGGGCGACTTCAGTATTATTATTTAAATATAGATGTGATATTTTCTGAGGTTCCAATTCGAAAGAATATGACTCCAGTGCTTAGTAGTAAAGATGCACAGTTTATGGGAGAATTTTTCTTAACAATGAAATCAATAGACATAACACATGCACATAGAAGCAATTTAACATGTTCATTACATGAAGAAGAAAAGATATTTTTGAATTTAGTGGAGAATAGAAGACAAGATTTCCAAAAGAAAGCTTCTGAGCATAAGGCTCATTTGCCACCTTGGGCTGAGAAAGAAGGTAGTTACACACCTGGCAAGGCTCAAGCTGCTATGGCTCTAGATTTTATAAAGACAGGGAAAATGTGTCTACATAGGTTAAAAACTGAGTATAACAATGTTTTCATCGGTACCAGTGAATGTGAACACAATTTCTTAATTCTTGGAGGTTGGGGACTCAAAGGAGGAACAGATTCAGTTTTTCCTGGAATCTATTATGTGTGTGGGAATAAGGCTTACTTTAGGCTTCCTATACGGTGGTATGGAAGTTGTTATTTTGGAATAGTGTTTCCAAAGATATACCACGTAAAAAGAAACACTGGCAGCAATGAAAATACTAGTGAATTAACACGTAGAAAAAGAGCTAGTTTTTCAGAAATTATAGGTGATATATTTGGTGCATTGATACCTTCAGTGGGAATAATTCTGAACTCAAGGAAGATATGTAAATTATCGACAGTGGTTGATCGTTTATCAACTGACACTGCTGGAGGATTTCTAATGATTAACGCGGAGATGGTTGCGATTAGATCTATGGTTATGCAAAATCGACTTGCTCTTGATATTATATTGGCAAAAGAGGGTGGAGTCTGTAAATTATTAAAGACGAAACACTGTTGCACTTACATACCTGATAAAAGTGCAGAAATTGGAACGTATATACAGAATATAACTAAACTTGAGAAGGAACTGAAACCACTGGAAGTTGATAGTGTATGGGAAAGATTGACCAATAGTATTAGGTCAATTGGTACCTGGTTTGCTAATGTAGGAAAAGGACTTGTAGGTCAAATATTAGTACCCTTAGCAGGAATAGCAATAATAGTACTGTCAATAACAATATGGTGCAAATGTTGTAGAAAGAATGAATCGTATAATGTGACAGGAAAAGGAAAGAAGAGAAAGCTTGATGAAATCGAACTTGAAGATTTAAAAAGTGAATTATACAAGAAACTGAAAGGAGATGTGAAAAATAGAAAGTGTAAAAATGAAAGTGAAACTATATTATGCTAAAAAGTTGGCATCTGGTTGTGGGTAGTAATTGATGGCTCAGAAACGCCATCAGAGAGGGGATTGATGGAGCAAGGACTCACAAATGAGACTTGCTCGGATGCAATCTTCTCAAAAGTATTAATGTATTAAACTTGTATTGTTTGTACTAATAACTGCACACACAAAATAAGTAGCAAGGAAGCTTGCTTATGTGTTTAAACTAACAAGTAACGCTTGTCTATTCTAAAATGGCCGCTAAAACGCGGGAACTTTACTGCGCATGTCTCAACCATATCACGTAGTGTGACGTCTTTCTTTGCTTGGTGGGAAACTCTTGCTTCTGCACAGTGTGCATTAAAATGGCCGCTTTATGTTTTCACGTGTTACAGCTTGCTCTTGTGTTGCAATTAAACTGTGGTATTTTAACGCTACTAATGCGGGATAGAGTTTATAAATAAATGGGAATAGAGTAGAAAGAGTGGGTATACAGTGAAACATTTTGTGATTTTAATATTTTCTTCTTTGACTTTTATTAGTTCGTAAATTGGGCCTGGGGTTGGTGAACTGAAAGCTCGTGTGACAATGATTCTGCGCATGCTCCCTGAAAGGCTGCCCAGAAAGAAAAGGATGAAGTCAACCTGGACGTCGTCCAAGGCCGTGACCTGATGGCCAATATTGCTGTACCATGAATGTCCCCACTAATATGCAACAATGTACCTGAAGAATGTATAAACTTTGTCGTGAGACGGGTGGGAAATAAAGCAAATGTATTAAAATTGATGGGCGGTATTTTAAAACAAAGGGCTTTAAGAAAAATGAATTAAATCAATATGGTGTGAGGATCAACCCCTGTCCCTGTCCCTGTCCAATCAGAAATAGTGGTCCCATAATTCTGCAACATTTAGGGGAGGTACATGGGCGTAGAAGGGTATAACAGATATAGAATTGGCTAATTAGTTAGCACAAGCATTAGCACAGCACACGGACTAGAAGACAGAGGCATAGGCTCCAGACATACAAGCTGATCGATTGCAGACTGAACCGCTGTCCAGAGAGGTCCTGCGGTGGGGGCGGCGGAGCACCTTAGAAGGAAGACTCGGGAGAATTCGAGGAGAAGCGAAGTACCAGAGAGGGAAACGACGCAGGCGTCGTTGATAGAGAGGTCACCGGTCCTGTCTTGATCCGGGAGGAGGTCTTTGCTCTTCATCCTTCCAGGGTCCTATCTTATCCAACTCCTTGGCCAAGGGGTTTGGTCCTCGCACATTAGGTAAATATAAATGCAAACCTTAGTTGCGCTGCTGTCTCTATCTTCTCCTTTCCTATGGGACCGTCATTGATCGATAATTGATATTGTGCTTCATCCTTGATATGCGATTAAGTATTGTGTGGTTCTGTATTTTACTCTGCTAAATCTTTAGATAAACATTTTAAAACTTCATGACTCAGTGATTATTTCAGAAATTATGAATTGTAATGAATGTCACTCATTTTAAACTTCCCAATTAGCAAAGGATTCATTGGTAAGTCATTACTCTTAAAAGGGAAAAGAAGGTGGTAGCAGGGATTTGATAAAGAGTACCAACTGACCCACCAGCGGAAGATTGCTAGCGTAGTATGAATGTATGGGCCCAAGTGAGTATTTTGTGTATGAATGCTCGTTGCTAGTAACTCGCTGGATCACCAGCTTGCGAAGAACCGGCATTTCTTGTTCTGTGGGGTTGCAAAAAAAGGTCAAGACTTGGCTTACCCCACTGGAGAAAGATTTTGTTGAGAGTTGCCTGATCCATTTCCCATTCTTGACATGACAACTTGTGTCTGCTGTTGTGTTCTGGTTGCGGGGAAGATGCTCTGCCCTCACGGATACTCTGTTGTGAATTGCCCATTCCCAGATGTACTGCGCTGCTAGAGAGGGAAAGAAAAGGTGAGATCGGGTGCCGCCCTACTTGTTGATATAGTGCCACCGTGGTTGTATTGTCCGTCCTGATCAGAACTGCTGAGTTTCTTACTTTTGGAAGGAATGCCTGTAAGGCCAGACTAATTGCTTTGAGCTCCAACAAGTTGGTGTGAAGATGGTAATGTGACTGCTGCCATCATCCGCTGTACTGTAAGTCTGGAAGGAATGCTCCCCATCCCTCAAGGGAGGCATCAGTAGTAATGACGAGAGGAGAAGGTGTGGCCACCTGCGAAAAGACAGACCAACTGACAGATTTTTCTTTCGTTGTGTCCACCAAGAGATGGCTTGGACCATATTCAGTGATGAGTAGATCGTCGAAAGATCCCTCTGCTTGTAGCCATTGTTCATCTAGCTCCTTAGACAACAAAATGGAACAAGAGGGATGCAGGATGACATCAACCCTAGGAGGGATTTGTAACTGTGAACTGAGAGAGACCTTTTTTGTGTGATTTGCGCTAGAGATATCAGTTTGAATTCTCTCGACTGAGGGAAGAGATTTTCTTGAGTGTTGTGTCGAGTGTTGCTGCTAGGAAGGTGATAGTTTTTCAAGAATGCAAGACTGACTTCACCGGGTTTAGGGTGAGGCCTAACTTGCTGAACAGCTCTGTGCAGGCTGCTGTGGACATTTGAGCTGAGGACATGGATGGCGCCTTGACCAACCAATCGTCCAAATAGGGGAACACTTCAGGCCTTTGTTGTAAGAAACTGGCTCTATATATACTACACCAAAATGAGGTATAGTGTGTATAGGGTCCAGGTGACTCCAGAGGTAGGCAGAGGTTAAAGTTAGCTAGAACCTTACTCTCGAATAGTGGTAGCTTGGTCGAGCAGTAAGGCAGTATCAGAGGGCAGTGTTAAGCATTTGATGTACACACTCAGTCAGCAAATGAATTCAGACACTCAAGAACTGAACTCTAGGCCAATTGTTTTTGTATAAAAAAATATACTGTTGTTTATTTTTAGAACCAAGCAAGCCTGGCACAGGTAAGCATAAAATACTTTGTAGTAATAAGTTACTGAATGTCGAACAGTTTGAAAATGCAATGGAAATTGTACTTTGCTTGATTTACAGGGAAGCAGTAGTATGCAACACTTAGCAAATGCAGTACATTAGAATGAATAGGCTTTTTCAGTAAATTGCAGGTAAGTTACTTTTACGTTACTTTTTTCTAACTCAGTGCTGGATGCCTGGATTCAGCACTGGGACATTTCCTGGAAACAGGTGAGTAAATGCGTTTTTGTTATTCGTGCGATTTTTAAAGAATATTTTCACATTTCAAAACTCCTCACTTAGAAACTTTTGGAGCAGTACATTGAAATGAATGGGCTGTTTCAACAAATTGCAGGTAAGTTAGTTTTACATTACTTTTTCTAACTCAGTGCTGGATGCCTAGATTCAGCACTGGGACATGTCCTGCAAACAGGTAAGAAAACACGTTTTGGTTAATTGTACGATTTTTAAAGAATATCTTTAGTTTTCAAAACTCCACACAGTCGTTTTTTCGAAGAAAAATTGTCAATGTTATCCTATGGAGGAAAAACAGGTTATCGGTTTGCAGGTAAGTAAACGACTGTGGGAGTTAAGGTTCTGGGGTTAGAACAAGGGTTCCCCCAGGGTCAGTGATGCACTGTTGTTACACCCTCAGCGGCACTAGGGAGGCCGGGTGCAGTGTGTTGAGGCCCAATGTTATCCTATGGAGGATAGGGGGTCTCTGGTTGGTGGCTGCTGGCAAGCAGGCCACTGGGTTGTGGGAGCAAAGCTCCTAGGGTTTAGGTCAGGGCAAATGGGGAAACAAGTAGGCACAAAAGGTGCACCCTCAGCGGCACTGGGGCGGCTGGGTGCAGAGTGCTGTTTCGACGTCGGACGCCCTGTTGTTTTCTATGGAGAGCCTCCGGTTTGAAGAAGCACAGCAGGCTCGGGGACGAGGACCTTCTGGGTGCGACCACCACTTCGAGGGGTAAGTTGGGATGTCTTGGGTTGGTTAGGCACCGTTGGTTTGGGCACACAAGGCCGTGGGGCGTCGGTTGCAGGGGTGCCTTTTAGGGTCGGATTTTCTTACCCGCTCTGGTCGCGGTAGAGGGGAGCCTCTGGATTGAGGCTGCAGGCGTCGTCTGGAGGCTTGAGGCAGGACAGGAGTCGCCGGATCTCGGCTCAGGATCGCCGGGGTGACCTCCTCGTGGTGTTTTTCCACTCGAGCTCGGGCCGGGTTCGGCGGGTGCAGAGTGGGCTGGATTCGCGGTGTCCGGCCGGAGCCAGAAGCTGCAGTTTAAACACGACCGGTGTTCACGGGAGAAACAGTCTTGGGAGTGAAGGCAGGCAGGTCCTCCGGGGTTTGTGAGGTTGCTGGCTGCTGGACACGCCGGGATGTCGCAGAAGCAGGTTCGAGGGGAGACAGGCCTGTAGGGCTGGGGCCAAGTCAGTGGGCGTCGTCCTCTTGTTAGCTCTGCATGGCTCTTCGTCCTTCTTCTTTTCTTCTTGTTGGTAGGCTGGATCTGAGTTCTTGGTTCAGGGCTGCCCCCTAAATACTGTATTTAGGGGGCGTTTTAGGGGTCTTGAGGTCAGTAGCCAATGGGCTACAGACCTTAGGGTGACTACACTCTTGGTGTGCTCACCCCACGTGGGGGAGTGAGCACAATCCCTAGTCCTGATTGGGGAGTGCCTGCCATCTGCAAGATGGCGAGCACTGGAGAGTGGGCTTCACCTCGCCTCCCCCACCTGAGGGGTGGAGTTGTCAGAGGTGGGCACACCTCCTGGGCTGGCTAGTTTTTCCCGCCTGTCTTCCCGTCGAAAGGGAGGGGAGACAGGAAGGGGGCCTGCTCCTGATAGCAGGAGAGGCTGGGGGTCGCATTACAAAGGCTGCCAGGCCTTTGAAGCTCCCCTGCCACAGATGGCTCTTCCTGGCCTGTGGGAGGTGTGAACACCTCCGCCCAGGAAAGGCTTTGTTTCTGGGCTCAGGGAGCATAGGCTCCCACCCTAGGGGTCCATAAACATGTCTCGTGGTGTCAGGCTGGTGTGTACCAGTCAGGGAATCCACCAGAGGCTGGTCGTTTTTCAGGGGACATCTCAAAGATGCCCTCTGTGTGCATTTTTCATTAAATCCCACACTGGCATCAGTGTGGGTTTAATGTGCTGAGAAGTTTGATACCAAACTTCTCAGTTTTCAGGGTAGCCATTATGGTGCTGTGGAGTTCGTAATGACAAGTTCCCAGCACCATATACTCTTAATGGCAGCACTGCACTTACAATGTCTAAGAATGGACTTAGACACTGTAGGGGTACAGGGCTCATGCACCTGTACCCTCACCACTGGCATAGGGCACCCAGCTAGAGGGGTGACTGATCTATGCCAGGGCAGTGGGTTGTAGGCATGGCACACAGAGATGTGTGCCATGTCGACTCTTCATTTTGTTCTGCACCAAAACACGCAGTCTGCAAAGGCAGTGTGTGTGAGACAAGGTACAGGGCCTCTAAGGGTGGCACAATAAGTGCTGCAGCCCTTAGAGGTTTTCCCTGGTCACAGTGCCCTGGGTACCTGTGGTACCATTTACCAGGGGCTGACCTGTGGCTAGAGATGCCAATTGGGTTAGTTTTGGGGAAAGAACACAGGCCCTGGGAACCTGATTGGCAGGGACCCAGGGCACATCAAGTCAAAGTGCATCAGTGGTCTGGCAAAAAGTGGGGGGGTTACTGCAACAGAAACCCACTTCCTTACATTTGTTTCCTTAGAAAAGGCTGCTACCTGGGCCATGCACTTTGTGAATATCCACGGTACGGACTGGAGGCCAAAATGTAGGACTCTGAATTGATATTGGCTCCTGGCTATTGCGAATCGCAGGTACGTCCTGTGAGAGGGATGAATGGGGACACAGAAGTATGCATCCTGTAAGTCGAGGGTGGACATGTAATCCCCTGGATTCAAGAGCAATAGAATCTCCTGCAAGATGACCATGTGGAAGGACTGTTTTTCGAGGTAGGTATAGAGTCCTCAAATAGAGAATAGGTCGCCATTGCTTGAACTTTTTTCGGACCAAAAAGAACCGAGAGTAGAACCCCTTCCCTGACTGATATGCTAGAACTGGCTCTATTGCTCCTTTCTCTAGCATGGCAGAGATCTCTAGAAGGAGGAGATGTAAATGTTTTACAACTGCTGGTTGGGGTAGATTAGGGGTGGGACTTGAAGGAACTCTTGAGTATGGCCAAATTGAATAAGGTTGAGAACCCATTGATCTGTAGTGATCTTCTGCCAGTGATGAAGGTATGCAGATATTTTGCCCCCTAACTTGACTGATGAGGGATGATGAATCGCAGGAGCCTGAAGTTGGTCATTGACGACCAGCTGAATCCTTTCCTTGTCATCCTGCTCTACCTCTTGGAGTAGACCTGCTGTATGCCACTGGTGGTGGCTGGCAGTGGCGGACGTTGGAAGTATTGAGAACGATAGGGTTGTGATGAGGTGTAAGAAGTACCAATATTGTTGGTAGGCTCCTCTGTATGATGGAAGACCTCTTCCTCACGCATCTCGAAAGGGTACTTGACAATACTGAAGCTTCCCCAGTGACTTAGCTGTGTCAGTATCCATCTTGATACTTTGAAGCGCCTCAGATGTGTTTGCCGAAAAGGGCCTCTCCATCAAAAAAAGAGGTCAAGGATCTTGTTCTGGACCCCAGGACGGAAGGATGTTGCTCTAAGCCAGCCCTGGTGGAGTAAAAGGGCTGCACCTGCAAGTGATCTAAAGGCTGTGGTTGAATGTCCATGGCGCAGTCGATGACCTCGGAGGATGTACGCACTCCTTCCTGGAAGATCTTTTTGGCCTCCGCTTTACTCTCATCCGGGAGTTGATCTAGGTACGGTGCGAGGTCTCACCGGATCTGTCAGTCGTATTGACCCAAAATTGCAACAGAGTTGGCCACTCGAACAGTGAGTGCCGACATAGAAGAGACTCTTTCCCCTGCATTGTCAAGGCGTGTATACTTTGTCTGGAGGCACTGTTATCGGTGCAAATGGATTCTTTGATTTCCGTTGTACAGCTTTAAAGATGACAGAGTCAGGTTTTGGGTGACCAGTAAGACAAGTAGTAGCGTCCTCCAGAGCCTTATACTTTTTTTTCTCTAGGCGGGGAAGGACAGCCGTTATTGAAGCAGGAGTCTTCATGACCTTTAGGCCCTCTTCCCAGATATAACCCACAATGGGCACTGCTGGTACCGACTTTCGATAGGGCTCCTTAAAGTCATAAAGGAATCATGTGAGGAAGGCATAAGCAAGTCAAATCGCTTTGCTGCTCGCTCAAGCAAATTATGGAACCCACCAATATCCTCAGGTGGAGAATTAACTGGTACTGGTGACAGAGATGATGGTGTGGGTATGAGGTAATCATTGCATTCTTGGTGCAGGTCTAAGAGCTCTCCCAATCATGATAGTCACAATCTCTTGGAGAGGAGGATGTGGTGAATGGTGTGCAGAGGTAGGTAATAATGTCGGATTTCGCTGTGGGGTAGATGGTGGGATAGACAGCGCTAGTCCTGGTAGGGAAGGTTGCGCTGTAGAAGCAGATGTTGCCGAAAATCTTTTCTAATTCTAATAATCGGACATTAACTGTAAATCAGTGTGAGAAAGTGCCCTCTTTCTGCAGGGTTGCCCCCACTTTTTGCTGAATTGCTGATGTACTTTGACTGAGTGTGCCCTGGTCTCCTGCTAATCAGGTACCCAGGGCCTATGTTCTTTCCCTAAAAGTGCATTGAAGCCTAAACCCAATTGGCATCTCTGGCCACAGGTCAGCCCCTGGTAAATGGTACCACAGGTACCCAGGGCACTGTGACCAGAGAAGGCCCCCAAGGGCTGCAGCACTTATTGTGCCACCCTTAGAGGTCCTGTACCACTACACTCACACACTGCCTTTGCAGGCTGCGTGTTTTGGTGCAGAACAAAGTGAAGAGTCGACATGGCACACTGTGTGCCATGCCTACAACCCACTGCCCTGGCATAGATCAGTCACCCCTCTAGCTGGGTGCACTATACCAGTGGTGAGGGTACAGGTGCATGAGCCCTGTACCCCTACAGTGTCTAAGTCCATTCTTAGACATTGTAAGTGCAGTGCTGCCATTAAGAGTATATGGTGCTGGGGGTTTGTCATTACGAACTCCACAGCACCATAATGGCTACACTGAAAACTGAGAAGTTTGGTATCAAACTTCTCAGCACATTAAACCCACACTGATGCCAGTGCGGGATTTAATGAAAAATGCACACAGAGGGCATCTTAGAGATGCCCCCTGAAAACTAACCCACCTCTAGTGTCCTGGCTGAGTGGCTGCCTTCAGCTGCCACCACCAGACATGTTTCTGGACCCCTGGGTCGAGAGCCTGCTGCTCTCTGGGGCCTGAAACAATGCACATCCTGGGACGAGGTGCCAAGCCTCCTCCCCCAGGATGGGCAGGGTTCACGAAGGGGAAGCTTCAAAGGCTTGCCGCTTTTGTGAGCTTCCCCAGGCCACTTGCTGCTTTCAGCAACTGGTCCCCACTGGTTCTGACCCCCACTTTGGGCGGGAGAACCGGCGGGAAAACAAGTGAGGGAGAAGTGTGCCCACCTCTGCCAACTCCACCCCTCAGGTGGGGGAGGCGAGGTGAAGCACAACTCTCAGTCCACGCCATCTTGAAGATGGGGGGACTCAGCCAACCAGGAACGGGCACATGCCCCCCTCCCACTGGAGGGTGGCATAATAGGGGGTGTACCCACCCCAGGGAAGGGACCCATTGGTCCCTGCCTCTTACCTACGTGTAACGCCCCTAAATCGAGTATTTAGTGGCACCCCTAAACCTTGCTTCCTCAGATCCAGCCAAGAAACAAGAAGAAAAGAAGAAGGACCGAACAGCTGTGCAGCAGCTAACAAGAGGAAGACGCCCACTGACTTGGCCCCAGCCCTACCGCCCTGTCTCCCCCTCGAACCTGCTCCTGCGAAATCCCGGTGTGTCCTGCAGCCAGCAACCTCAAAAACCACAGAGGACCTGCCTGCCTTCACTTCCAAAGACTGCTTCTCCCGTGACCACCGGATTTGTTCAACTGCAACCTCTGGCTCCGGCCGGACATCGCGGATCAGCCCCACTCTGCACCCGCCATCCACGGCCCGAGCTTGAGTGGGCAAACACCACAAGGAGGTCACCCCGGCGATCCTGAACCGAGATCCGGCGACCCATGACCTGCCTCAAGCCTCCAGCCGACGCCTGCAGCCTAAATCCAGAAGGCCCCCCTAACTGCGACCAAGAGCTGGTAAGAAGATCTGACCCCAAAAGGCACCCCTGCACCCGATGCCCCACGGCCTTGTGTGCCCCAACTGACTATGCCTAACCAACCCCTAACTTCCCAACTTACCTCTCGAAGTGGTGGTCGCACCCAGAAGTCCTTAGTCTCCCTGCCTGCAATGCTTTTGCAAACCGGAGGTTCTCCATTGGAAACAACAGGGCATCCTACCTCGAAACAGCACCATGCACCCGGCCGCCCTAGTAGCGCTGAGGGTGCACCTTTGGTGCTAATCTGTTCCCCCATTTGCCCTGAGCTAAAGTCCAGGAGTTTTGCTCCCACAACCCAGTGGCCTGCTTGCCAGCAGCCCCCTATCCCCGATTGGATAACATTGGGCCTCAACACTCTGCACCCAGCCGCCCTAGTGCCGCTGAGGGTGTAACAAGAGTGCATCACTGACCCTGGGGGACCCGAGTCTACCCCCAGAACCTCAACTCCACAGACCGATTACTTACCTAAAAACCGATAACCATATTTTCCTCCATAGGATAACATTGACACTTTTTCCTGAAAAAGTTTGTAAGTGTGGAGTTTTGAAACCTAAAGAAATTCTTTAAAATTGTACGATTTAACAAAAACGCTTTTACTCACCTGTTTACAGGAAATGTCCCAGTGCTGCATACAGCAATGAGTAAGAAAAGTAATCCAAAAGTAACTTACCTGCTATTTTACTGAAAATCCCATTGAAGTCTACGTACTGTATTTACAAGTGATTGCATTTCCCTGAAACAATACTGTAATTCAAACCATAGTACATTTGCAATTGAACTGTTTTACAATCAGCATTTACTACTGTAAAGTATTTATTGCTTACCTGTGCCAGGCTTGCTTGGTTCTAGAAATAAAATAACTAAAAGAATATTTTTATACAAAAACAATTGGTCTGAAGTTCAGTCTTTGAGTGTGTGAATTCATTTGCTGACTGAGTGTGTACAACAAATGCTTAACACTGTCCTCTGATACCGCCTTACTGCTCGACCACACTACCACAAATAGAGAGTAAGGTTCTATCTAACTTTACATCTGCCTACCTTTGGGGTTCCACTGGACTCTGTGAACACTATACCTCACTTTGGTATAGTATATACAGAGCCAGCTTCCTACATTGGTGGCAGCGGTGGGATACACAACTTTGCATTTGTTGGACTACTTGGTTACCACCTGATCACACGACAGAACTCTTAAATTGTTTTTAGAATTCTGATATTTCAAATTGCCATTTTTTGCAAAATTACTAAAAGTCTTGTTAGGGCCTTGGTTAAGTCCCTTTAGAATTTTAGAAAATAAAAAGTCACTTTAGTCAAGGGTAGAGGGGTTAGAAGTTTTTTTTAACAATGTCTCAAAATAAGAACCCAGCTATTAGTGAAAATAACCACAATGACAGAGGACAGGGTTGAGGAGCTTGACCTCACCCCCTACCTTCACGTGTCTTTCAAGGAGGTAAGGTCCCTATGTAAAATTAAAAACATAACCATGGGTCCCCATCCCACCAAACAAAAGCTCCAGGAGCTGTTGGCTGGGTATGCTAAGGACCACCCATCTGAAAATGGTGAAGACCAATCAGATGGGGAAGAAGAGGAAGGGGATGACCTGGTAAATCAACCCCCTCCACTTCTTAGGGAGAAAAGGGTTCAAGTACCCTTGACTCCAAGAGTAAACCTCTCAGTGCCTAGATCTCACACAGGTGGATCAGGTATCAGTGAGGACATTGAGGACAGCCTCAATGAGGAGGACAGCCTTTTAGTAAGGCTGAGCAAAAAACTGGATCTAGAGACCAGGTTGCTGGCTCTAGAAAAAGAGAGAGCAGAGATGGGCCTAGCACCCATCAATGGTGGCAGCAATTTATTAAATAAGGATAAAGAGCAATCTTATGATCCTAAAATCCCCAAATGGATTGTCCCTAAATATGAAGAGAGTGATGATATCACAAAATGGTTCACAGCCTTTGAGAGGGCTTGTGAAATGAGAAAAGTGAAGAAGTCACACTGGGGGGCACTCCTTTGGGAACTGTTCTCTGGAAACTGCAGAGACAGACTCCTGACCCTTTCTGGGGCAGATGCTGGGTCCTATGACCTCATGAAGAGAACTCTGATTGAGGGATTTGGACTCACAACTGAGGAATATAGAATTAGATTCAGGGGGCTCACAAGACCCAAAACCAATCCTGGATTGACTTTGTAGACTACTCAGTTAAAACACTAGATGGTTGGTTAAATGGACACAATGTGCATGATTTCAATGGACTTTACAATCTGTTTATGAAAGAACATATTTTAAGTAATTGCACTAATGAAAAGTTACATCAGCATTTGGTAGACCTAGGTCTAATTTCTCCCCAAGAATTGTGAAAAGAAGGCAGACCACTGGGTCAAGACAAGGGTGACTAAAACAACCACTGGGGGTGACCAAAAGAAAGGGGTCACAAAACCTCCCCAGGGGAAAGGTGGTGAGAATCCCCAAGATAAAAAGCCTGAGTCTTCTAAAGGGACCCAAAAACCTTCCCAGCCCAATAATCCATACAGGGGAAAGAACTTTGATCCCTCAAAGGCCTGGTGTAACAACTGTAAGACGTTGGGACACTTAACTGGAGATGCAGCTTGCCCAACCAAGAAGGCCCCTAGTCCTACCACAGCTACTCCTGGGGTAGCTAGTCTCCAGTTGGGATCAGCAGTGTGCCAAGAGCAAATCGGGTGGCACACTGAAGCAGTTCTAATTTCAAAAGGGGAAGTTGAGTTTGCCTCTGTAGCTGTGTGGCCACCCAACTTAAAAAAGTACCTACAATATCCATGGATTAATGGAACTAGGATAGAAGGTCTGAGGGATACAGGTGCCAGTGTCACTATGGTGAGAGACACACTGGTTTCCCCTGAGCAATACTTGATTGGGAAAACTTACCCAGTCACCAATGCTGACAGTTTTACCACTAACCATGCAATGGCGACATTAGACGGGGGGGGGGTTACTGGCCTTAAACAGGTGGTGGTCTCTCCAAAGCTACCAGCTGCATGTCTGCTTGGCAATGACCTGGAAACCTCAGCATGGGCTGAGGTTGAACTGAAAACCCATGCAGCAATGTTGGACATCCCTGAATTGGTGTGTGTAAAAACAAGAGCACAGAGCAAGAGACAGGGTGAAAAAGAAGTGTTGGAGCCTGAAAGTATGGCCCAACCTTCCAAGAGAAAAGGTAAGAAGACTGGGGAACCAGCTTCTGTACAGCAAAGAGAACAGGACCCCTCTCCTCAGGGAGAGGACTTGGACACCCCTGAGGGAACTGAGCCCATGGAGCTTGACTCTTACCAGGTTGAACTCTTGGGCCCAGGGGGACCCTCTAGGGAAGAGCTGTGCCTTGGACAGCAGGTCTGCCGAACTCTTGAAAGCCTGAGGCAGCAAGCTGCTACCCAGGAAAAAGGAGATGTCAGTGGTACCCACCGAGTTTATTGGGAAGAGGGACTACTGTACACTGAGGCCAGAGACCCCAAACCTGGAGCCATTAGGAGAGTGGTAGTGCCTCAGAAGTACAGGGAGTTTCTCCTAACTTTAGCTCATGACATTCCCTTAGCTGGACATCTGGGCAAAACCAAGACTTGGGAAAGGCTAGTTAGCCACTTTTACTGGCCCCAGATGCACCAAAAAGTAAAGGAGTTTGTCAGCTCCTGTGTCACCTGTCAGGCCAGTGGCAAGACAGGTGGCCCCTCAAAGGGGATACCACTGCCTGTGGTGGGGGTTCCCTTTGAAAGGGTGGGTGTGGACATAGTGGGTCCACTTGAACCTCCCACAGCATCAGGGAACAAATGTATTCTAGTGGTAGTGGATCATGCCACTAGGTACCCTGAAGCAATTCCCCTTAGGACTACTACAGCTCCTGCAGTAGCCAAGGCCCTCATTGGTGTCTTCACCAGAGTGGGGTTTCCTAAGGAGGTGGTTTCAGACAGAGGTTCCAACTTCATGTCTGCTTACCTAAAACACATGTGGAAAGAGTGTGGAGTGCAGTAAAAGTTTACTACACCCTATCACCCACAAACCAATGGCCTTGTTGAGAGATTCAACAAGACATTGAAAGGCATGATTATGGGGCTCCCTGAAAAAGTCAAAAGGAGATGGGATGTCCTCTTACCATGTCTGCTTTTCGCTTACAGAGAGGTGCCACAGAAGGGAGTAGGGTTTTCCCCCTTTGAACTTCTGTTTGGCCATCCTGTGAGGGGACCACTCTGTCTTGTAAAAGAGGGTTGGGAGAAGCCTCTCCAAGAACCCAAACAAGATATTGTGGACTATGTGCTTGGCCTAAGGTCCAGAATGGCTGAGTACATAGAAAAGGCATCCAAAACTCTTGAGGCCAGCCAGGAGCTTCAGAAGCACTGGTATGACCAAAAAGCTGCACTGGTTGAATTTCAACCTGGGCAAAAGGTGTGGGTTTTGGAGCCAGTGGCACCAAGGGTACTCCAGGACAGATGGAGTGGCCCTTACCCTATCCTAGAGAAAAAGAGTGAGGTCACCTACTTGGTTGACCTGGGCACAAGCAGGACACCCAAAAGGGTTATCCATGTAAACCGCCAAAAGCTCTACCATGACAGGGCTGACATCACCATGCTGATGGTGACTGATGAGGATCAGGAGACAGAGTGAACCTCTCCCTGACCTCCTCTCATACAGCCCAAAAGATGGGTCAGTGGATGGAACCCTCTCTGCCCAACAGCAGACTGATTGCAAGCAAGTCTTGCAGCAGTATGCTAAGCTCTTTTCCTTGACCCCTGGTCAGACAAACTGGTGTACCCATGATGTGGACACTGGTGACAGTTCACCTGTCAAAAACAAAATCTATCGACAGTCTGATCAAGTCAAGGAAAGCATCAGAGCTGAAGTCAGCAAGATGCTAGAGTTAGGGGTTATTGAACCCTCTGAGAGCCCCTGGGCCAGCCCAGTGGTTCTAGTCCCCAAACCTCATCCACAGGGTGGAAAGAGAGAAATGAGGTTCTGTGTGGACTATAGAGGGCTCAACTCTGTCACCAAGACAGATGCTTACCCTATCCCAAGAGCAGATGAGTTGATAGACAAATTGGGTGCAGCCAAATTTCTAAGTACCTTTGACTTAACTGCAGGGTACTGGCAAATTGGCATGGCCCCAGGAGCAAAAGAAAAGTCAGCATTCTCCACACCTGATGGGCACTATCAGTTTACTGGTATGTCCTTTGGTTTAAAGAATGCCCCTGCCACCTTCCAGAGGTTGGTAAATCAAGTCCTTGCTGGATTGGAGTCCTTTAGTGCAGCTTATCTAGATGATATTGCTGTCTTTAGCTCCACCTGGCAGGATCACCTGATCTACCTTGGGAAGGTTTTAAATGCCCTGCAAACTGCAGGCCTAACTATCAAGGCATCCAAATGCCAGATAGGGCAGGGTACTGAGGTGTACTTGGGCCACCTTGTTGGTGGAGGCCAGGTACAACCCTTACAGCCCAAGATCCAGGCCATACTGGACTGGGCAGCTCCAACAACTCAAACCCAAGTCAGGGCATTCCTTGGCTTGACTGGGTACTACAGGAGGTTTGTGAAGGGATATGGGTCCATTGTGGCTCCCCTCACAGAACTCACCTCCAAGAAGATGCCCAAGAAGGTAAACTGGACAGTTAGTTGTCAAAAGGCTTTTGACACCCTGAAAGAGGCTATGTGCTCAGCACCAATTCTCAAAGCTCCAGACTATGCCAAGCAGTTCATTGTGCAGACTGATGCCTCTGAGATAGGGATAGGAGCGGTCCTATCCCAGACCAATGATGAAGGCCAAGACCAACCTGTTGCTTTTATAAGCAGAAGGCTTCTCCCCAGGGAGCAGCGTTGGAGTGCCATTGAGAGGGAGGCCTTTGCTGTGGTTTGGTCCCTGAAGAAGCTGAGACCATACTTGTTTGGTACTCACTTCTTAGTTCAAACTGATCACAGACCTCTCAGATGGCTAATGCAGATGAAAGGTGAAAATCCTAAACTGTTGAGGTGGTCCATCTCCTTACAGGGAATGGACTTTGTAGTGGAACACAGACCTGGGACTGCCCATGCCAATGCAGATGGACTTTCCAGGTTCTTCCACTTAGAAAATGAAGACTCTCTAGGGAAAGGTTAGTCTCCTCCTCTTTCGTTTGGGGGGTGGGGGGGTTGTGTGAGAAAGTGCCCTCTTTCTGCATGGTTGCCCCCACTTTTTGCTGAATTGCTGATGTACTTTGACTGAGTGTGCCCTGGGCTCCTGCTAATCAGGTACCCAGGGCATATGTTCTTTCCCTAAAACTGCATTGAAGCCTAAACCCAATTGGCATCTCTGGCCACAGGTCAACCCCTGGTAAATGGTACCACAGGTACCCAGGGCACTGTGACCAGAGAAGGCCCCCAAGGGCTGCAGCACTTATTGTGCCACCCTTAGAGGTCCTGTACCACTACACTCACACACTGCCTTTGCAGGCTGTGTGTTTTGGTGCAGAACAAAGTGAAGAGTCGACATGGCACACATCCCTGTGTGCCATGCCTACAACCCACTGCCCTGGCATAGATCAGTCACCCTATAGCTGGGTGCACTATACCAGTGGTGAGGGTACAGGTGCATGAGCCCTGTACCCCTACAGTGTCTAAGTCCATTCTTAGACATTGTAAGTGCAGTGCTGCCATTAAGAGTATATGGTGCTGGGGTTTGTCATTACGAACACCACAGCACCATAATGACTACACTGAAAACTGAGAAGTGTGGTATCAAACTTCTCAGCACATTAAACCCACACTGATGCCAGTGTGGGATTTAATGAAAAATGCACACAGAGGGCATCTTAGAGATGCCCCCTGAAAACTAACCCACCTCTAGTGTCCTGGCTGAGTGGCTGCCTTCAGCTGCCACCACCAGACATGTTTCTGGACCCCTGGGTCGAGAGCCTGCTGCTCTCTGGGGCCTGAAACAATGCACATCCTGGGACGAGGTGCCAAGCCTCCTCCCCCAGGATGGGCAGGGTTCACGAAGGGGAAGCTTCAAAGGCTTGCCGCCTTTGTGAGCTGAGCTTCCCCAGGCCACTTGCTGCTTTCAGCAACTGGTCCCCACTGGTTCTGACCCCCACTTTGGGCGGGAGAACCGGAGGAAAAACAAGTGAGGAAGAGAGGTGTGCCGCCTCTGCCAACTCCACCCCTAGGTGGGGGAGGCAAGGTGAAGCACAACTCAGTCCACGCCATCTTGAAGATGGGGGGACTCAGCCAACCAGGAACAGGCACATGCCCCCCTCCCATTGGAGGGTGGCATAATAGGGGGTGTACCCACCCCAGGGAAGGGACCAATTGGTCCCTGCCTCTTACCTACCTGTAACGCCCCAAAATCTAGTATTTAGGGGCACCCCTGAACCTTGCTTTCTCAGATCCAGCCAAGAAACAAGAAGAAAAGAAGAAGGACCGAACAGCCGTGCAGCAGCTAACAAGAGGAAGACGCCCACTGACTTGGCCCCAGCCCTACCGCCCTGTCTCCCCCTCGAACCTGCTCCTGCGAAATCCCGGTGTGTCCTGCAGCCAGCAACCTCAAAAACCCTGGAGGACCTGCCTGCCTTCACTTCCAAAGACTGCTTCTCCTGTGAACACCAGATTTGTTCAACTGCAACCTCTGGCTCCGGCCGGACACCGCAGATCCGCCCCACTTGGCACCCACCGTCCAAGGCCCGAGCTCGAGTGGGAAAACACCACGAGGAGGTCACCCCGGCGATCCTGAACCGAGATCCGGCGACCCCTGACCTGCCTCAAGCCTTCAGCCGACGCCTGCAGCCTAAATCCAGAAGGCCCCCCTAACTGCGACCAGGAGCTGGTAAGAAGATTCGACCCCAAAGTCACCCCTGCACCCGATGCCCCACGGCCTTGTGTGCCCCAACTGACGATGCCTAACCAACCCCAAACTTCCCAACTTACCTCTCAAAGTGGTGGTCGCACCCAGAAGTCCTTCGTCTCCCTGCCTGCAGTGCTTTTGCAAACCGGAGGTTCTCCATTGGAAACAACAGGGCATCCGACCTCGAAACAGCACCCTGCACCCGGCCGCCCTAGTGCCGCTGAGGGTGTAACAAGAGTGCATCACTGACCCTGGGGATCCCTGAGTCTACCCCCAGAACCTCAACTCCACAGACCGATTACTTACCTAAAAACCGATAACCATATTTTCCTCCATAGGATAAGTGTGGAGTTTTGAAACCTAAAGAAATTCTTTAAAATTGTATGATTTAACAAAAACGCTTTTACTCACCTGTTTACAGGAAATGTCCCGGTGCTGCATCCAGGCATACAGCACTGAGTAAGAAAAGTAATCCAAAAGTAACTTACCTGCTATTTTACTGAAAATCCCATTGAAGTCTATGTACTGTATTTACAAGTCATTGCATTTCCCTGAAACAATACTGTAATTCAAACCATAGTACATTTACAATTGAACTGTTTTACAATCAGCATTTACTACTGTAAAGTATTTATTGCTTACCTGTGCCAGGCTTGCTTGGTTCTAGAAATAAAATAACTAAAAGAATATTTTTATACAAAAACAATTCGTCTGAAGTTCAGTCTTTGAGTGCGTGAATTCATTTGCTGACTGAGTGTGTACAACAAATGCTTAACACTGTCCTCTGATACTGCCTTACTGCTCGACCACACTACCACAAATAGAGAGTAAGTGTTAGAAATGGGGATCTCTGGTTGGCAATGGCTGGCGCCAATGTCCAAGAAGGGACCCTTCTTCCTAAGTCAGAGTAAGGGGGCTACACCCTTTGATAACCCCTGCTCAAACCTGTGGTAACGTAGCACGAGCAGACAGGCCTATCTCAGAGGCAGTGTGTGAAGCATTCGTGACCATACACAATAACGCAGTGAAGACACCACAAAGGGACACCACACCAGTAACTATAGAAAAATGAGTAGCTTTATATCAGTTTAACACAAGGCTCGAAGACGATCAACAAGCCACAATGCACGTAAATATAAGTTCACTGAAAAGGCAATAAAGCACTCTAAAGCGGGTGAAACGAACTTAGTTCGAGACCGAGGTCTACGCGACCCGGTGATGCACAGTGCACCTGAGGTTTAAAGGGGCACGGCACGCAGCTTCGGGAGGAAGCCGCGATGATGACAGGCGGACTCGCAGCGGCCGCAGCTCCCAGCTGCAGCGGTCCGCGGCGTGCACTCACGATGATCCTGAGGCGGTGATTAAAGGCGGGCTCTCAGCGGCCACAGCTCCTCAGCTGCAGCGGCCCACAATAGCGATGATTGTCGTAGCACAGACAAATGCGGGCTCTCAGCGGCAACAGCTCCTCAGCTGCAGCGGCCCACAATAGCGATGATTCTCGTAGCACAGACAAATGCGGGCTCTCAGCGGCAACAGCTCCTCCGCTGCAGCGGCCCGCGATAGCGATGATTCTCGTAGCACAGACAGATGCGGGCTCTCAGCGGCAACAGCTCCTCCGCTGCAGCGGCCCACAATAGCGATAGCGATGATTCTCGTAGCACAGACAAATGCGGGCTCTCAGCGGCAACAGATCCTCAGCTGCAGCGGCCCACAATAGCGATAGCGATGATTCTCGTAGCACAGACAGATGCGGGCTCTCAGCGGCAACAGCTCCTCAGCTGCAGCGGCCCACAATAGCGATAGAGATGATTCTCAGCCCGCGTTCCCCGCAGTAGACCCAGAGGCGCTGGAATTCTCGACAGAGGCCTCACCTGCGAGTAGAACCCTTCTCAATAGGAATTCAGAAGGCTGATGGGTGAAGTCTAATGTCCCTGAGACTTCAGCAGGAGGCAAGCTCAAATCAGGCCCTTGGGTAGTTGCTTCAGCAAGATGGATGAAAGTTTCAAAGTCCTTTTCTTCTCGTTACACGGACAGAGGTTCGTCTTGACATCCAGAAGTAACACACCCTCTAGGGGTTTCGGCCCAGATCTTTATACCCCACAGGTCTTTGTTCTCAAAAGTCACAAGTCACTGAACCCAGCCAGAACCAGTTCGATGTGGTCCTGGAGCACTTTATTTACGAGGCGGCATCCTGCCTTTGAGGAAGAGGGGGTCTGCCATCAGACGCACAGTGGGGGCTGGAGCCATCATTCACCTTGCCAGGCCCAGCCCTGCTCAGATCAAAGGGTCACCCCTCCCCATACTCCAGCTGCAGATCTCGCTATTCAACCCAGGTCGGGCTCAGCCTGCCCTGACCCTCCAAGACCAGACATCCAATACACATAACAGCAGAGCACACTGGACGACTTGGGCAAGAAAATACCTACTTCCTAGAAGTGGTATTTTCAAACGCAGAATATAAAAATAATCCTCACTAAAAGATGTATTTTAATATTCTGAGCTCAGGCATACTAAATTCGACTTTCCAAACCTGTTCCTTGGGTCAGCTAGGATTATAGGATGTAATAATCAAAACTCCCCATTCTGGCCTAAGGGAACAGATCGCCTTGCCATAGTGAAAAACGCAATGAAGTGTAATTCACTATCAGGACATGCCACACAGACCAAGGCAGGTCCTACCTTTCACATACAACGCACCCTGCCATAGGGATGACTTGCATGATGCCAAGGGAAGGTTGAGGGACTGGGAAGTGGGTTCACTTTACAGTCAAAGAATGGCATTTCTGGACTGCGCACAGACTCTGCGATGGCAGGTCTGAGACACTTTACGCGCTGCTTATGTGGGTGGCGCAATCAGCGCTGCAGGCCCACCAGCAGCATTCGGTCTACCAGCCCTGGGCACGCACAGTGCACTATACTAGGGACCAACAGGTAAATCAAATGAGCCAATTATGGGAATACCAATTCATCCAGTCAATTTACAATAGGGAGCATTCGCGCTGTAGCACTGAATGGCAGTGGCACAGCGCCCAGAGCATCTAACACCAGCAAACACAGAGGAGACAAAAAGCGAAAGATGGAAGGGAGACCCACGCCAATGGTGCCAGGACTAACACTAAGGTTCTATCTAACTTTACCTCTGCCTACCTTTGGGGTTCCACTGGACTCTGTGCACACTATACCTCACTTTGGTATAGTATATACAGAGCCAGCTTCCTACAATCAGTGAGCAGCGAAGATAGCATGCAGACCATCTCTTCCTGATACTGTTGGTGATATTGGTCTTTAGGAACATAACTCTGATCCTCATACTCTTCTTCATACTAGTCTTCTTGGCACTTTACGTGCAGTTCTGATGGACTGTGTGCATATCCGAATGGACCCTCCTCATTCGAGTCCCGTTCCTCTAAGAGCGGAGATGGAACCAATGGTGTCACCTTACTAGGGGAGGTGGGCTATGGTGTCAGGTGTCTTATTCTGCCCTGTTCACACTTTTTTCCAGATTTTTACATCGACTGTCATCGGCACAGATGTTGGCCAACACAGACCCATAGTCGTTGTCAATGGGTGCAACGTCATAGAAGTTTTCGTCCACAACGTTGGTGGAAGTGGAGCAGTCGCTGGAGCTGGACCCTTTAACGATGATGGGATATTCAGCGCTGGTGTGACGGTTGAGTAGGACTCATCGACAAGGGTCTCTTGGGATCTATCGCGGATCGACGGTCGGCGGCAGCAAGAGCCGACGACGATGGGGTTTATCGACAGCTGCACCGAAGATTTTGTCGATGGTTAGTTTTTCATTGGCAGTCTGTCAGGCGGAGGTACAGAATACCATTTTAAAGTCCTTCCTCACCCGAGGTGGGGGGAGGGGTGAAGGCGGTTCAGACCTGGATTTGTTTGGTCTGGTCTCTTCAGAATGAAGCTCTCTGACCTCCTTTCGCTGTTTGTGAGGAGATTTTGAAGAGCTGCACATGCAAGACCCATGTATGGTCTTTTTGTAGGCTTTTTTTTTTTTTTTTTTAAGTCTTTCACTTGAAGAATGAGGCGATCTTTCTCTCTTATGAGACCATTTGGAAGAGGAAGATGATGCATCTTCACTGTCATCACTGGAAAGTGGGTTCCTTCTACCTTTAGCTTCTGGAGCCATAGTAGTAGACGACCCTCACGGTCTCATCAAGTGTCTTATTTGAAAAGGTGCAACATACCTTGCATTCTTTGGCCTTATGGTCAGGGTAAAGGCAATATATGCAGTCCTTGTGGGGGTCATCTGTATGAAGCCGCTTGGAGCAGGTAGCCCAAGCCCTTAAGAAGCTCTTCTTTTCCTTATCTGACATAGCAAAGTCAGGAAAAAAGGAATTAAAGAGTGAAGCTGAAGTGTTCAGAAGTCCACAATCATCTATCCAGAAGAAAAAACAGGCAATAAAGACTTTGAACAACTGTAGAATGAAGAAGAAAGCGAACACTCCCTAGCACGACGTGTGGTAGAAAATCTGAAGGGCTGGAGCTTTTCTCAGAAGTGTTCTAGAGGGTAGGGCAACCTGATTGATTGGAACCTATATTTGGTCTCTTTTTTAATAATGACTATATGTTAGAAAATTAAGGGACCTAGGGCCTTTTCTAGATTATGGTAAACTTTACTATTATATTGTACCAGAGACTCCCATCTCGACAACGGGAAATGATTCAAGCATGTGAATCTATGAAAGTTCCAATACTGGAGTAATGGGGTATATTATATAGCATGGCTGTAAAACCTCACAGCATAATACACTACCAACCCTTCTAGGACTAGTAAGGCTTCATTTCTCAAATCTTAGCTCAACACTGGGTAGCTGTGGCTTTGAGCAATCACGCTTTAACAAAGGAACAAGTGTAAAGCTTTGACACAGCACCAACACAATTGAAGAAACACTACTCTCAAAAATCACAGATCAAATTATAATTTTTTAATATTTTTAGGAATTTAGATACCAAAATCAAAAGATCCACCAGAGGGTTCTGGAGATCTAGATTTTGCAAGTAACAATAACTCAAGACTTTTCATTCAACAGCGAAAAAAGCTTTGGAAAAGTCAACAAATGTGCCACTTTGAGGTAACTTTTTGCTGAAAACGTTTCTAAGATTGATGCGGTTACTTTGATGGTCCCCTTGACTGGTCATTAAAGTACTTCTAAGCCCAAAGAAACCATTTTCCTTCACCAGAAAAGCAGTCTACCGTCCAGTTCCAGCATTATTGGACTCTTGCCATTGACTTCTATAGAGTGGTCCTAATGAAAGGATAGAGGCTGTGAAAATGCTCAAGGATGCAGAAAATGCTGTGCAGTCAACAGGGGTTCAGGTCCGGCGATTTTGACCACAGGGGGGTTATGTCCCTGGAAGTCTTTGGGCCAGCAAATGTCCAGTTGCCACTGGACTATTGGTCACAGGGCACAAGGAAGCAAGCGTTCCCTTCTTTTGGCGATAACTGTCCTTCCGGGCGACCAAACTACACTCAAACGACACTCTCTGGTCCAGCATACTCGGGTGCAACTTTTGGGTGGCAGGTCTCAGTCTCCCAGGCTGGACAGGGCGAGGAGTGATGATCTGGTGATATGGGCTACCAATTTGCAAGGAAGACTTCTTTAGCTTTTGTGCCTTGGTGCTGCAAACAGGAAGTCAGCCAACTGACTCTTGGAGTCTCTCCTTCTGGCTGTGGCCCAGGGACATTGTCTCTTCTAGCAGGACAGCAGGCACAGTCCTTTCCCTCACTAGCCCATGGAGCTGCAGGTGCAGTCCAACATCAGTGCAGCCTTTCTTTGCTGGTTCCAACATCAGCAGGGTAGGCCTTCAGTACTCTTCTCCAGTTCAAGCGAGATCTGTGTACCCGGGGGGGTCCTATTATGCCCAGAAAGTGCCCTTCGGGGAGGTCACAGTCACTAGCCAATGGGCTAGCTGGTTTCCTTCCGCCTTATGACGACTTTGTGAAGTGTGGAATCTAGCTATTCCAGAGTGTTGTAGTCTGTCCACTCCCAAGTTGGTTCAACCATTCTCTTGGGGAGGGGAGCTCATTAGGCAGGCCTAGAAGTGTGGCTACCTGGGCGCTACACGCTCATGGAAAGAGTTTTGACTAGTGTTTTGCTTGGGTAGACACCAACCTGTCTACCCAAGCAAAAAAAAAAAAAGACCCGAGTGTGGTCACCATTTACCCTACATAGGCGGTCTAGCACGAATACTCAAGCAGTCCCCACCATCAACCCCCATACTAGAAATGAATACTCCAGCAGGATTACATGTTACCACACAGAGGAAAAATCAACACAGCATTCCTTAGCTACTATGAAACCTTATATTCTGCCCATCAGTCGGTGTCTTTTTAAATGGTGTGAAAATCCCACAGATACTAGCGGAAGATAGGGCTGGCCTTGAAGCACCAATAACACATCACGAAATCAAGGAGGCAATAAGAGAACTGCCTCGCAATAAAACACCGAGCCTTGATGGGCTCCCTACCGAATTTTACTCAACATTCGCAACACGGCTGGCTCCCCAACTATTACGTATGTATCAAACTGAATTGCAAAAGGGCAAGTTACAACCTACAATGGCACAAGCACTGGTGGGGTCTCTGCCGAAACCGGGAAGGGACCATATTGATATCACGGCATATAGACCATTATCATTACTGAATACTGAGCATAAAATACTAAGTAAAATACTAGCCCGACGCCTGCTGCCACTGTTCCCACAACTTATCCATACAGATCAGTGTGGCCTCGTACCCGGTCAGTAAGTCACTAAATATCGGAAGGCTATATCGCGTAATGGATACCACCCCTAGTAATCTACAGACAGCGGGATGTATATTGCTGGGCCAGAGTCAGGAGTTCAACACCCTCAGTTGGAAATACATGTTAGTCTCCCTCACTAAATTTGGAGTCCCCCCCAGGATATATAAAATGAGTCAGGCTATTATACACCTCCCCCACCGCGATAGCACGTACCGGAGCATATATCTCAGACCATTACTCAATATATAGGGGGAACAAGACAAGGATGCCCCCTATCTCCGATACTATTTGTTTTAGCACTGGAGGCATTGGCACAACGTATGCGTCAAGAGGCAGTAAACTGGGTATACCAATTGGGCCTTCCGCACATGCACTGTCGCTTTATGCAGACGACAGTGTTATATGTCAAAGATTTGAATGCCAACCTACAATACATCGCCCAGACCTTCACGACATTTGAACAAATCTCAGGTTTAGCCATAAATGCTAACAAATCCCAAGCTTTTTTCTTTAGAAATGGCCATCAAACCCTAGAAATTAATTAAGGAGATAAAGGTATTGAAGCCACCTTAATTATTTTAAGTATCTAGAGGTCCAGATATACAGAGAGACACAGGACCTACTGGAAGGGAATCTCTAGAAAGCCATCTCCTCCATGCACTCGCAAGTGTCTTTCTGGGTATCTCTCCCCCTCTCAGTGTCTGGACGCGTGGCTATATCTAAGATGGTAATACTCCCCAAGCTATGCTATTACTTCACTAACCTACCAATGGTTATACCGACGTCATATTTCAAAACATTAAATGCACTGCTAACAGAATTAATCTGGGGAAATGGACGGAGGCGAGTGGGATTGACCAAAATGCAACTACCGACAGACAGGGGAGGGCTGGGAGCCCCCGACTTCAAGGCCTACTGTTATGCAAGCCAACTGCAATGGCTATCGTACTGGCTAGCAGGACACAACCTACAAGAAATAGCATACACACCCCGTATGCTCAAACTCGGTACCTTACACACACTGTTATACCACCGTGTGTGTACCCCAATTAGGGCCCGGATATTATTAAAAGTTGCCCTCATATACTGGAAACTATCCCTTAAATACAAAGAGGCTACTCCATATGCACCAAATATTCCACTTTTAGGCCTCCCCACCCCAACAGGTCTTCTAACTTTGCGGCGCTTGCAAAGATGGGAACAGGCCGGAGTGTCCACAACAGGGGCATTGTTCGGAGATGGTATGCTGTTAAATCACATGGATTTCACACAAGTACAGAGCCTTCTAGACTCCCCATTTCTCATGCATGCAAGCATAACACGGTATGCTAAAACACACTGGGCCCCGGACAGTACCAAGCCCCCACAAATTCATACATGAGGTACACTTAATAGGTAATGGCAAACACCTGACACGGTGGCTATACTGTGGATTGAGGGCCCACCTACCAACGCCCCTCACTCACACAAGAGACAAATGGGAACAAGATATTGGGAGGGACCTACGGGACAAAGAATGGGAAACGGTACTAGCATTCCCAAACAAGCATTTGCAATGCAATAGGTCTCGCATTTTCGAAACTTTGACCTATTGGTATTGTAAATGACAATGCCTTTTATTATTGCAGATTTTTTTAACACAAATAAAAGGCATTGTTATTTACAATGCTAATAGCTCAAAATCTCGCAAATGCGAATGCATTGCAAATGCTTTTTTTTTTAGTTATGTTGTTTGCAAATAAAGTTGTGAAGTGTGAAATAATGCATACATTAGTTTGTGATTTAGAATGCATCCAAGGGTCTATGAGGTGTTTTTTCATTAAATAAATAATAATTTCTTTCAAAGGAGGTCTGCTATGCTTAGCTGTGACATTAAATCACGTAGGAAAGCGCGAAGTGCGGTTATTTGTTTACAGAATTAACTGGTAGTGGTCTGGCAAGTCACTTCCCCCTCAGTCACTTACACGCAACCACTGTTTCCCTCTGCCATAGAACCAAACAAAAAGCTGTCTTCTAAGCCGTGGGGAAAACTTTTTTGTAGTTAAGTGAACTGATTGCCGCCACAACATTTCTTGGTTTGGAAACAAATGAATGGGAGCACATAGAAGACTGTTGTTCTTGGAACAAATAACTTACAAGTGTCAGGTGATGGAAAATATACTCCGAGTTTTACCAATCTGAATCAGATTCCAGAGGGGCCCCCTGGGGAAATGGAGGAGGGTCCCGACCTGACACCAGGTAGCAACTGATTCACACACAGCTTGAAGGTATGCAAATAAAAGGTAGAACTAAATACAGCCATTTGTTTACATTTTACTGTTTTGTAAAAGCTGAGCATGGTAGGTGAAAAACAAGCCCACAGAGCTGCCTGGGCTCAAATCAGTGGTGATTGAAAGCCCGATGCAGTATAAAAACACTAACTGAAAGTGGTATCACCTGAGCGGTATCCATGGCACTTTATTTGCAAATGTAAAATGCTCATGATTACAATTGTGTAATTGCGCCTAAAGTAGCATAAACCCAATTAATTAGTGCAACGTCACATAATATATCCCCCAATTGTTTGTAGTCTGTAATACCTACAAACAAAGACTGACGCTCCGAGGCTCATTAATTTAAATTGAAAGCGTTTGCCGGCAGCAGGCGGAAGCTATTTGAGGCAGCCTGCTCTGTTTACGCCCTGCCTGCCTGCTGTGGGATTCGTAGCAGTGGGAAGAGGTGGAAGAGACTGTGGGCATCGTGCTGGGGTTTTATGGCGGTGGGGAAAGGTGGAAGAGGTTGCGGGCACCATGCGAAAGGAAGCTGTTTTAGGCAACCTGCTCTGTTTGCGCCGTGCCTGCCTGCTGGGAAGAGGTGGAAGAGACTGAGGGCACGGTGCGGAAATAAAGGTGCGCATGTTGTGTGATAAAGCGCGTTGCTTGTAACTGAAATTAAACGCCACACTGTAAAAAAAAAAACAACAAGGAACAATAAAGCAATACAACTAAACGACACAAAACAGCAGGTCCAACAATTAAAACCAGTCTCGGAATGCACTCTACCTTTTAAAAAAGATATGAACTGCTGTGCGGTGTGACGGTGCTGTTAGACCCCGGGGCGGGTGAAAAGTTACTGCAGTTCGGCTCCTGCTGCCTCAGGGACTGTGCTCTCAAGGCAGCAGTTACTATAAGGAGCCGAGGGCACCTCCACGATCGTTAGTATAGAGGCACTACACTTGAAGATACTAAGTGTGGGAGAGCGCTGCTCAGTTAGCAAGCATAGGAACTACTGCGCTTCCAACTTCAAAAGTCACCGTAGGCACCAAAGAAAAATCAATTCTGGTCGGGGAAGTGGGAGCGCGCTGCTCCGTTAGTGAGCGTGGGAACCGAAGAGTTCGTAAGTGAAATGAAACACTGTTTCGTTTAAAAATGCCCGGGGTCAAAACAGCGGAAGGTACCCGTCCCTATTCTCGCACGTGCCACAGTTTTAAGCATTTAACACCGCTCCAAACACTCAGGAATTAGCAACCATTCTAATAACAAAACTAGTGGTGCGCGCGCACCACAGAGGAGCGGGGGGGCGAGGGAGCCTGTCGTCTGACGCGCGTCCTAGACACGGATGGGAATGGGCGGAGCAAAGGCGGGACATGCGCCCGCCTTTGCCCAATTGCGTGCTGTCTTTCTTATAAAGACGCACGCAAAGCCCAATAGCCGGGGGAAAAACGAAAAGCACACGCACGAGCGTGTGCGATTCCTAGGTCAGTTTCAAAACCCCATACAAGAGGGCTCGTGCTGCGCGAGCAGTGCTACGCACTGCAACGCTAGGCCCGAGACCTAAAAAGGTCTCACGGAATTCTAGATTCAAGCTAATACAATTCACGATCTTGCATAGAGCATACCTTACACCACACAGACTACATGCTATGTATCTAGAAGCTTCTGCAGCATGCCCCAGATGCCGTGAGCAGGATGTACAACTCCTACACCATATAGTCTTGCCCCACACTGTCAACCTATTGGTCACATGTGACGGAGGACATAAACAAAACAATAGGTGGCTCTACCCGATGTGCAGCAGAAATTTGTCTATTGGGCCTATATCCCCACCCCAAAATTTGAACGGCACAGTCTAAATTTGTAGATCTGGCATTGCTCCTTGCGAAACTTCAAATAATGCCCCCCAAATATCTCAGCCAGGCGAGAAGAAGAAATAAAATGGGGAACAGCAGAGAGCAAAGCACTCCGCAGAGAAGAATACCGAGGCCTACGAAAGAAACCAATAGCGTTGGGCTGAGACACACTCATTGAAGCTTTCAAAACTGTGGACCTATCGGTCAGCCACGTGACCATCTACACCTTTATCCCCAATATTTGCTTAACAATACATTAGTCTCCTAGTAGGGACCGGAGAATTAGTACGGTAATGCATAGATGAATAGTTAAACAGCTAGATACATATGAATGCCCCAATACCGAACAACTTTCCCCCCTGTATACCAGGAGTCATGCCCCTGGACGTCCATGTGGAACTAACCAAAGGGGTCACCGGGGGGGGGGGGGTGAGAAGGAGTTCTATAGTTTCACTATTAAATGTACAATGCAATTATTTAGCAAATGTATAATTCACATCAGGAATGTTTTTCTTCTGTTATTTTAAAATGGTATTCTACACACAAGAATCAATGCAGATTTTTATTTTTGACTAATCAGAAAATTAAGCTCACTTATCACAATGTTCAAATTATATGCTATGATAATGGTGAAACCTTGTTGTATGCAATTGAAAAAATACCTGTGAAATTTGTTTAAAAAAAAAAAAAAAAAAGTCGAAAAAAAAAGTACCCTACATAGGCGGCTTTCCCTTTGATGTTCTCCTTTTGGGATAAAGCCACATGTGGCTTTTTTCCAGGAGGAGGTAACACCTACTCCAGCAGCAAGTCCCTGTTACCTGTCTTGGGAGCCGTTGAAACGTTTACCCAGGCAGACAGAAGGCTGTCTTGTGGCCAGTACTGGCAAATGGCCACTGGAAAACTTGGGCAACTGAGTGGCAACTTCTAAAAGTTGAATATAGCAACAAGATAAATAGATTTTGACTTGGGCATCAAGTCAGGCTTAATGTAACAAGTTGTTAAATACCTTAAAGTACTAACTTTAGTAGTCCAATTCATAAGTTGGCACAGCTGAGTGGCCAGTGTTTAACCCTCTACTGGCCAATGGGGCTACTAGACAGTAAAAACTTCAGTTTATACTGTCAGAACATGTGAAACAAGTTCTACATTTTAATATGCTGGACCTTGCCTTTGGATTTGATAGGCCTTCTGTAGGGGTGGCTTTCATATTTTAAAAGGGGACTTTGGGCTTTGCCGCAGTTGTAAAGGGCAACAATGAGTTAGGAGTTGTACAACTGCTCTACCAGTCTTCAGTAGCAGGCTGGGAGACATGTTTTACCTTGTCCCTCTCAAGGTGGCACAACAAGTGCTGAAGTCCCCAAAGGGATAGTTTAACTTACAGGCCCTGGATACCCCTAGTACTATATACTATGGGTTTATAAGTTGCCTTATGCCAATTGGGTATAGGCCAAAAAAAAAAAAATGTTTAAGGATCAGGGTACAGGCACTGAGGTCTGGTTATCGGGCCTCTGCTCTCAGTTGAAAAAAATCAGCAGCATCAATCCAAAACTTTGGAGGCATTTTCTTACACCCGCGAGACGTTTCAGTGATACTTTGTAACACGCAGAGTAAGAACCCTGATTAAATCGGATGGCTTTCTGTTAAAAATGGATATATAAAGAAGCATTCGCTTTGGTAGGTGCAAACGTCTATTGGACATTTTCAAGTCTGATACTATTGGGCTTCGGAGCATATTAATTCATCAAAAGATGAAGAGCCGGTGGGCTTTTGTTGCGTAATAAAGTTTAACCGCATCTACCCCCTCACTGGAATATTTGTGATTCCAGGTTGCTCTCAACTGTCCTGATTAAGACCCGCCATTAAATTTGGAATTGTCCTTCTACCTTGGGTCGAAATGTCGACAACTCCATTCCTACAGCCTGGACTGACTAAACAATCCACGGAGAGACAGTACTGATTCAAACATTGTACCTGTACATTAATGTTGAAGACTGATTTATTTGAAAAAGGAAGGGTGTCAGACAGGCTAAGACGCTACATAT
Organism: Calotriton arnoldi; assembly: GCA_963921515.1. NCBI lineage: Eukaryota > Metazoa > Chordata > Amphibia > Caudata > Salamandridae > Calotriton > Calotriton arnoldi. The sequence continues at coordinate 2,379,323 of CAWUFW010002037.1, forward strand.
TTGTGGTTTTAATTTGCAGAATCTATAGTGTATTCTTTCTGATTTCTTTGTACTTGTGCACAAGCACTTTTTTCAATCACTTGCATTTCAAACAATGGAGCAAGCGTTATATGATAATGTTTATATATGTACTTAACTTCAAATACAATTTTGAATTAATCTCAATTGAATTTGTGTGTTGTAATGGTGGTATACTCTTCCCTTTATTTAGAAATGGTACATTCCCATCTCCCTTGGATTGGGGTTTTATGACAACTGGTATAGAGCCAGAATATGCTAATTTAATAGCAAGATCTTCAGATTATCTGTTAAAACCAACTCTTTTCTATATCGCACTGTACCCAGGTCCTACGGCCTACTGGATTACCCCATTATTTTGTACTGATGTAAGAAGGCAGCAGGGTGGGGAAGAAATGGAAATCATGGTGTAGCCCCATTGAACATTTAGACACCTGTCTGATATGACTGGTTTCCAGCCAGGGAGGAAAGGCTTTATTCAGCCTCCTTGCTGGAGAAAAGAAATATCCATATGTATGTACTACATATATAACAGTTGGTTCCAATTTTCACCTGCACTCTCTCAAACCTACCGCACTCTCTCAAACCTACCGCACTCTCTCAAACCTACTGCGCTCCGTCACTTCTCCCTGTACAAGCTGCCTGGAAAGCTGTCAGCCAAGTCCTCCATGGCACACCAGCCCCTCCTTCACAGATCGTATTCCAGCCCTGAACCAAGGCTCCCACTATGTCCTTAACAAAAGCTGCACAGACACTTAGAGGTCTTTGCTCCTTTTTCTTTATCATACAAGGCCTTTCCCGTCTCCCTCTATAATTACCTGACAAAGGGCATTCCTCACTCAAGGACTCCATTAGCTGCCAAGACTGTACACCTATTTTTGTTCTTTTATGCTAATGTTGCATTTCTATGGTTGCCCATGTTTGGCACTGTACCTTCTGTTCATTTTGCTTGTAGTGCAATTCTATATGTTAGCCAATATTTGGCACCGTGCCTTCTGATTGACCATACTTGTAGATGCTTTCCAGTGTAGGATGTTAGGTTATGGAGTCCAGGTCACCAAGAGCATGTCTGGGTCACCTAGTAACAGGTCAATTGACTGGAGGGGCATACGCATAGTTTGGACCAAGTTCTTAGAAAGGCATCAGTATAGGCTTCATTGAAAAGCAGTAGTGGCTCAGATGAAGCCAGCCCTGGTTCAACATTTGTCCGTCTCAGTGGACAATTGCAAACCTAGAGTTTCAGCTGCTCTCAGAAGAAAAACTGCAAACAAGGACACTTTCTTCTGGTGGTGTTCCAGGTGGTGAGTCTAGCTCCTTACCAGGAGATGTGTCTAGTCCACAATCATTTTGGAGGTCTAAATACAAGGCACCATCAGCATAATGAGTGGGAGGATGAAAGTTATCCCCATCATCATCCGGGTCCGAATGGATATTAGGTGTCCTACACAGAATCATTCAGGGTGCATAACAACTGGTTGTGCCTTTGTGATGTTGTACCGCAACATGGGCCTAGAGTGGGTGACAATCTGAACCAGTACATTTGACACTGGTATGGAAAGTCCATCTTAACACCCTTGCATCTTATCACTACACTTCAAGTGGCAGGAAGGGGTAGGGTCCAAGAAAAAGGAGTTACTTACCTTTGGTAACGATGCATCTGGTAGAGACATATTCTTGTTATAGATGCCTTACCTTTAGAATTTCCCACAGGCATCAGTCTGTATCCGGAGATTTTTCATCACCAATACCCCTCCGCGTCGGTAGGTGGCGTTGGCCGGCTCAGTCATCCACGTTGTGCACGCCGGAATGACGTTACGGGACCTACTTAGATGCCGCCCGGGCATGCTGAAGTCAGATCTTAACACGACTTTCCACGCCAGGAAAGACACTGACCACTGATGCGTCAAAACTAGGGCCATTTAGGGGAGTTCCTATCCCCAGAAATCAGTTAATAGAGCAGGGAGGATGGGTGGGGCGGTAAGGAACCTACAACTAGAATATGTCTCTACCAGATACATCGTTACCGAAGGTAAGTAACTTATTCATCTGATATAGACTTCTAGTTGCAGATTTCTTACCTTTATAATAGATACCCCAGCAATACCAACCCCGGAGGAGGATCTGTGAAGCAAGATCACATGAGGAAGTCCTGGAGGACTGAACGTGCAAAGTACCCGTCCCTCCGGACTTGGCTGTCCAGTCAGTAGTGTCTGGTAAACGTACAGGGATGCCCACGTTGTCACCTGATAGATATCCAGGACTGGGACTCCGCGTGCTAATGCAGTGGTTGCCACCGTTGCACTAGTAGAGTGAGCACGTAACCCCACAGGAGGTTCCTTCTTTGCCAATGCGTAGCACAATTTAATGCAGAGAACAACCCATCAGGAGATGGCCCTTTTCTGTACTGCCCAACCTATTTTGGCACCCACATAGCCAATGAAGAGTTGATAGTCCACCTGCAAGTCTTTGGTGCGATCAAGATAAAAAGACAACGCACTTTTGGATCCAGGCGGTGGAGTCTCTCCTCTTCCTTGGAGGAGGGCGGGTAAAAGGTGGGCAGAGTAATGGATTGTCCCACATTAAAGGGCGTGACCACTTTAGGGAGGAACAAAGCTTTTGTTGGAAGCACTACTTTATCTGGATGGACAGTCCGATAGGGAGGCTTGGAAGACAGAGCTTGGCGCTCGCTAACTGCGAGCAGAGGTGATGGCAATGAGGAAAGAAGTGTTAAGCGCTAGAAGCCTGAGGGGGAAATTATGAAGAGGCTCGAAGGGAGCGCACACAGGAAAAGTCAAAAACAAATTTAAATCCCATTGGGGCATTATGAAAGGAGACGGAGGAAACTAATGAGTAAGGCCCTTAAGAAACCTATTGACAAAGAGATTTGAACAAAAAAGGCTGTTCTGAAGTCTCAGAAAGGCAGAGACAGTCAAAAGCAAGCCTTTAAGGGTGCCCAAAGCAGAGCCCTGCTGGGCCAAAGTATGCACAACAGAACCTCTGAAAAAGGAGCAGAAAGGGGATCAACAGCCTTTGCTGTGCACCATGCCACAAATTTGTTCCATCCACAGGAGTACACCATGTTCGTGGAGGGATGCCTGGCTGCCAAGATGACATCACAGACTTTGGGTGGAAGGTCGAAAGCTGTCAACTGCCGCACTGCAATCTCCACGCAAGGAGTTGGAGACTGGACAGGTTCCAGTGAAGAACCGTCCCCTGCTGCTGCGACAGAAGATTCTTCCGAAGGGGCAGTCTGATTGGAGGATCGATGGCCATGCTCAGAAGATCAGAATACCAGACTCCTTGTGCCCACTCCGGAGCCACAAGAATGACTTGAGTCCGGTCGTGCTTGATCTTTCTGAGCACTCTAGGCAGACGTGATATAGGCAGAAAGGCGCAGAGGAGGCCGAAGCTCCACTCGCGATTAAAAGCGTCACCGAGCGCCACCATGGAAACTTCAACGAGCAAGATTGCTGACATTGCGCATTCTCTTCTGAGGCGAACAGATCTAACCAAGGCTCTCCCCACTGCTGAAAGAGACCTTGCGCCACCTCTGGATGGAGACGCCATTTGTGATCAACCATGCACAGACGGCTGAATCATCTGCTCTGGGGTTCAGAGAACCCACCTGGTGGTGAACCACCAGGGATATGCCCTGATGTTCCAGCCATGTCCAGAGGCGGAGAGCCTCCTGACAAAGGGTCCACGACCCCCACCCCACCCTGTTTGTTGCAATACCACATGGCGGTGGTGTCAGTGAACACTTGTACCACTTTCCCTTTGAAAGGGGGAAGAAATGTCTTCAGTGCCAGTCTAATCGCCTGGAGCTCCAAAAGTTTGATATGGAGAGCAGACTACGTGCGAGACTAAACACCTCTTCCAGGTGGCCACCCCATCCCAGGAGTGATGCATCCGTCACCACCGTCCGATCTGGTTGGGGAAGGGAGAGGGATCTGCCCCTGCCCGCAATCTTGGTTCATTAGCCACCACTGCAGTTGGTGCGCAGTTCCCTACGAGATCTGGACGTAGTCTGAAAGATTACCCTGATGCTGTGCCCACTGGATCTTCAGGTCCCACTGCAGAGCCTGCATATGCCATCTGGCATGATACACCAGCAGGATGCAGGAGGCCATGAGGCCCAGCAGCCGCAGAGTCACTCTCACCAAAATCCAGAATAGATGCTGAAACATCGGTAGCATAGCCCGAATATCCCAGACACGCTGCTCGGGAGTACAGGCCTGAAACTAAGCTGTGTCCAGAATCGCCCTGATGAAAGAGCACTTGAGAGGGAGTCGGTGTGACTTCGGCACGTTGATAGTGAATCCCAGCGAATGCAGGAGGTCCGCGGTAGTCTGAAGTTGGGAGACGACTGCCTGGGGTGAGCCCGCCTTCAACAGCCAGTCGTTGAGTTAGGGGAAGACTGCTACCCCTGATCTGCGCGGATGAGCTGTGACCACAACCATCACTTTTGTAAATGCCAGATTGGCACTGGCAAGGCCAAAGGGGAGAACAGTAAACTGAAAGTTCTTGTGTCCCACTGTGAACTGTAAGTAACGTCTGTGGGCAGGCAGGACGGGGATATGGAAATAAGTGTCCTGCAAGCCCAACGCTACCATCCAGTCTCCTGGGTCGAGGGCAGACAGGACCTGGGCCAAAGTTAGCATTTTTAACTTCTCCTTCCGAAGGACGATGTTGAGGGTCCGGAAGTTTAGGATAGGACGCAGGCCTTTGCCCTTTTTGGGCACCAGAAAGTAGCAGGAATAACAACCACATCCTACTTCTGGCACAGGGACCCTCTCTATGGCCCCCCTTGGCCAAGAGAAGCATAACTATCTTGCGGACGTACGTCAAATGATCCTCCAATACAGTCATAGGAGGGTGGCAAGGAGGGATTCGTAGTCTAAGGGGAGGAGTAGCCCCTTCAGACTATCTGCAGAACTCACCTATCAGACATGATGGACTGCCAGCAGAGGCGGTGATGGCGAATTCTGCCTCAGACTGACCGATGGAGGACATGAAACGTCAGACTAGGAAGGTTTTGAGGCAGTGGCAGAGGGTTGGAAAGGGTAGACAGAGGGTGGGGGGGGACGGATGGTAGCCGTGAGGCCCAAAGATCTGGCTGTAGCTCGAGATTCCTTTTAGCGCTCGAGCACAGAGTCTGCCTGGTCACGAAAAAGTGAGTGCCATCAAAGGGCATCTCCATCAGGGCAGACTGGACACCACCACCCCCCCCCCCCCCACACCCCCAAACCAGAAGTCCTCAACCAGTCGTAGCATCGTAATGCTGATGAGGCAAGTGTTCTGCCCAGTGAGCTGGTGGTGTTCAGTCCACAACGAATGGTGAATTTCGCTGCGTCTCACCCATCCGCAACTGCCTGGGAGAGAACAGCCCAGGCCTTCTCCGGGCACCGAGGCAGCACCTGCCCAACCGTATCCCAGATGGAGTATCGGCCCAAGAGGCAAGCTCGATTTACTAACCGCAATGACAAACTGGAGGAAGAAAAAATCCTCTTCCCAAGATGGTCCAGCTTCTTGGATTCCCTATTGAGGAGTGCAGAAGGGAATGCGCCTTTGGAAGATGAGGCTTGGACAACCAAGCTCTCGGGGGAAGGATGTTGAGTAAGGAAAGCTGGGTCGCCCGGCACGGGGCAATGGCGGCGGGCGATTGTTCTGTCCACAGGAGCCCCTGTGCTGGGCATGGACAAAGTGCCTAAAAGGACATCAGGGAGGGCTTCATTAAAGGGCAAAAGAGGTTCAGAGGTAGAAGCCACAGGCTGAAGCACCTGTCAGGAGGTTAGTCATGACTGCCACCGAAGGGAGCTAGAGGCCAAAGACCTCGGCTGCGCTTCTCACCACCACTGTGCAGGAAGCCCCCTCCTCTGTAGCCACGGTAGGGTGAGAAAGCAAGCCAGTGTGCAGGGGAAGTGCCCAACCCACTGGCCTCACCCAGGTCCCCCCGCCAGTCCATAGGGTCTTCAAGCTGGTCTGGTAAAGGGCCCAGCTGCCCCTCCCAGTCCTCCACCACCTTCTGGCACAAAATCTCCACCAGGGATGAACACTGGGGAAAAAAGTCCCTTCTGTCATCAGAACAGACGTCTGTCCGGCTCAGTGTCCACATCAGGGATGAGATGTGGGGGGGTATTCGACGCCGACCGGAGGCACGGTCGGCGTCGAGAGCGTCACCACTGGGCTAGACATCAGGGAAGGTCGAAGTGGAATGACCGACGTCAGTCTGGATCCGCTAACAGATCCACAGGGACCCTCCAGATCCAGGGCCAAAGCAGCTGGCTTCAAAGGCCTGGGGCCCCCAACCGACTCTGCGGGGCCTGAAGGCGGGCCCAAAGATGAGGTGCAGGGCCTCTTAAAACTCAATTGGGCAGGAGATGCTCCGGCTTTACCGGAAAAGTGGGGAGGCGCGGAGTAGTCTCTGAAAGAGTCTCCAAGCACTGAGGCCTAGAGCGACGTCGCTCTCTGTCCCACATCGCGTCGGCCCACGGACATGGTAAAGTCAAAGAACACCTATGCTTCTTTGACTTCTTTTGCTTACCCGATCGCCCCGAGTATTTTGAATGGGACGATGAGTGGGACTCTGCGGCCTCCAACAACTTTCAGGACCGCTCCCGCAAAGCCTTCGGATTCATGGCCAGGCACTCGGAGCACGACTTAGAGTTGTAGTCGCGCTGCAAGAACCAGAGGCACACAAGGTGACATCCGATGACAGAATCCGCAGGGTTTGAATCTGGTCCTACGTTGGGCCATCCTCGACGCACCAGGAGTCCAAGACTAAGAAAAAATCTCGACAAAAGTCGAAAAAAGGTTAGCCAAAAAACAGCTAATGAATAGCACTCTCCGGATCTGTACATAGACTGGCACGGAAAAATTAAGAACGGACGTCAGCTGGCCCGGGCGGCGTCCATGTAGGTCCCACAATGTCATTCCGGTGCACACAACGCAGACAACTGATGTGGAGCCTACTGACGCCACCTACAGTTGCGCTGGGGTATTGCGGATGAAAAATCTCCAGACCCAGACCGATGCCTGGGGGAAATTCCAAATGTAAGGAATCTACAACTAGAAGACTATCAGATGGCTAGCTTTTTTGCAACCTAAAGTTCATCTCCCAATTGAAGTCTAACAGTAAGTTGGACTTTTTAGAGGAGGGCAGCCTCAAGACTGGGCCTGCACATAAGGAAACACTTGCTGCATGCCTTATAGATGTGCCAGAGCCCAAGCAAATAGAAACAATTTCCTAGCACAATATGGATGTACAATGGATGGTGCAGAAGAAAGCACCAGACCTATGCACGCACGGGTGATGTTTATATAGGACTCTACTATACTTCTGGGATAGTATGGAGCTGCATGTCATCTACTGGGGCGCGGAAGCACCAATACAAAAATGTCCAGATCCATTCTGCCACCGTGGGATATTCTGAAGAGAAGGAATCTGCAGTTAGAAGTATCCATCACAAACCTAATGTACTCAGGATCTTGTTGGAATGTCCTGTACTTTACAATTTTTGGGTGGATTTTGCTGTACTTTGAAAATCCCCTACCTTGGAAACAACGTTGGGTACTGACTAAGCTTTTGGAAAGGATGGAGAGTTTAAGAGAAAGCAGGAATTATCTTGGTCATCAGTTGAAGCAGACAGGTATTTGTCACTATTATGATGAGGTTATAGGTCACCATGTCTTCTAGGGGAAACAGTCGGAACACCGCGGCCTCAGCCAAGCGTGTCCAGACATATGCATGGTTAAGGCATATGCATGGTCTAGTTGCTAGCTGCAGCTCCGTGGAAGAGCAGGAAGAGGAAAGATTGGGACGAGGCAGTGAGGTAAGTGGTGTTTTAGGGGGTAGTTTGTAGTGGTTGGGGGTAGTTTTCAAGCTCAGGCAGGGGACGGGGTTGGGGTAGTTTGTTTGGGTTGAGGTAGTTTTGGGGGATGGGGGGGTCTGGGTAGTTTTCAGGGCTGGGGGGTCGGGAGTTTTAGGGCTCAGGGCACTGGGTTTAGTTTGTTTGGGGAGTAGTTTTGGAGGCTGGGGGTCAGGAGTTTTAGGGCTCAGGGCAGGGGACAGAAAAGGTGCAATTTACAGGCTAAGGGGGCAGTTGGGCAGGGGGTAGATTTTTAGGCGGTGGGGGCTGGTTTTACGGCTCAAGGAGGGGGGCTGGGATCAGTTGTTTTTAGGGGCTGAGTTTTAGGGTCAGATGCAAAAAGAACAATTGGACAGAATGCAAAACAATGTCTTACATTCACCCCAGTACAGAGATCTGGGCCTAAATCCATCGTTTTTTTGCTCCCCATGCCATTCCAGTTTGAACCCAGCCATATGCAAATCAGTCTTGACCCTGTGCCAAATGGGAACAGTCCAGCCCGAACTGCCAGGCAGTTTAGGTTGGACTGTTCCCACAAGGAACAGGGTCAAGACTGATTTGCATATGGCTGGGTCCAAGGTGGGGTGGAGAGCAAACAAAATGATGGATTAAACCCAGATCCTTGTGACTGGGAGTGAATGCTTGCATTGTCCAGCATTCCGTCCATTAATTGTTTCTTTTGCATATGTCGCCCTAAGTGGGAAGGGTATGCCCAGACGTGGGTCCCGTGCTCACTACACCATTGGAATCAAGCTAGTCTGGCTGATGAAGGGTGATGCCCTGAAACCGGTCCCAGGATGCTCGTTTCCGGTCCAGGGAGGACCTGACTTGGCAGTTCAGGCTGGACTGTTCCCACAAGGAACAGGGTCAAGACTGATTTGCATATGGCTGGGTCCAAACTGGGGTGGTGTGGTGAGCAAAAGAATGATTGATTTAACCCAGATCCTTGTGACTGGGGGTGAATGCTTGCATTGTCCAGCATTCTGTCCATCAATTGTTTCTTTTGCACGAGTTTTAGGGTCAGGGCAGGTGACGGGAAAAGGGCAGTTTTCAGGTTGAGGGAGCAGTTGCGCTGAGGCAGTGGGAAAGTGGGGTAGGTTTTAGGGAGGGGGGCTATGGTCTGAGTAGTTTTTAGTGACTGGGGGGTCAAGTATTAAGGTTCAGGATGGGGGTCAGGGAAGTTTATAGGACTGGGGCGGGTAGAATAGACCACAGGAGGGCTGAATTTTTGGGCTCAGGGCAGGATTGTGATCTTTATCACACATGACCCTTTACTACGAAATTGCGTAGTAAAGGCATGCGTGGTAAAGACGAGGTCGTGGTTAAGAACATGTGGTTCAGGCATGCGTTGTTCCATCACACAACCTGTCTTCTAGAGGAGACTGCAGTGTTGGATTATTTTACATCTCAAGTTAGAGTGAGTCTGCATTTAGCTTTTCCCCAAATATTTTCCATATCCTCCATTTCTTCTTAAAAAGATAGATGTTCCTCACACCTGAAGCCGATTATGTACTTTTCACAGCCTTGTATGTCTTCATCTCCATGTGAAGTTTGTCTATCATGTGGAGTTTGAAGTGTTTACACCCGTTTAAAAATGATTCCCTCCCATTTATTCCTTTTCCTGCTGGTTATTGGTGTGGATTGAATTTTCACAGCCTTTCTGTAGTTTTTCAGTCCAACCTCGACAGGTATTCTGTTTTGCAACTTTTAAAGCTTTGTTTTGTGTTTTGGTGTTGAAAGGAGGAGCTGGGTATGTTTTGAAAGGATACGGACTTCCAACTGGTCTTTTGGTCCCTTCTGAGATAGTCTTATTTTCTAGGACCTGTATTCTGCTTCTTTATCCTTCGAGCTAGAAGACACGAACCTTGAAATACAAGTGCAAGTCTTTTCTTACTATCCTGCTTTAGGTAATAGAATTCACAAAGCACAAACTACTAAGTCTGAGATGTTGGCTGCAAATTGTGGTCCAAGTGAACCACTGCCAATTTTGCTCCATTTCGTGTCAAAAAGCATTTTTGGGCTGTTTGTTCCATAGGCCATGACAATAAGTATTGTCCACACTGAAAGCTGTGTATCATTCTCCCCGTGCCTCCTTTGCTTCGATGTCTTGCTAGTTAGGTTGTATAGTGTGCAACATCAACACCTCCCCCCCCCCCCCGTTTAAGGTTTTAGTTCTGAAAACATGGTCTTCACTTATCTGATGGTAACAAGACAGGCATGAGTTGCATATCGGTGTTCATACGAATTTGCAAACTTATGGCGACACCTGGCATGAATTACACAGGTGTTCTCTCCACTACAAAAAAACAAAAGTGCAGCAGAGAAGCCCAACAAAAACATGCATGTATATTGTAATTATATGACCTGCACATTCAATGGCCCAATTATGAGTGGGGGGGAAAAAATCTCTGGCCTCGAGATGTTTATTGGGGACTCCGGTCTTTAGTGTCTACTTCGCCACCAACTTGGTTGGCTCAAGGAACCACTCAGCAGCTTACCAGCATGCTTCTAAACCCACTAGCAAAAAAATATTCTGAAGATGATTATGTACCGAGCACTGAAAGATAACTCGTGAGGTCATTGAAGGACACTCTGGCTCCACCTACGGTCAACGCCCAAAAGAATATTCTTAACATTCTGGACCCAACCAACTGATGACAGAAGAAATTAGTTACTTACCTATAACTGTAGTTCAGTATTGGAAACTTTCATATATTCACATGCTTGAATACTTCCCAGGCGTTGAGATGAGAGTTCCCCAGTATATTTATAAAGCAATGTAACGATAGCTATAGACTAGAAAAGGTATAGGCCTCTTTAGTTTAACAACCTATCAATCATTTTAAAGAAAAGACCAAACTTTAAGTTTAGACAAATCAGAATGGACAACCCTCTAGAGCACCCCTGTAAGAAGCTCCAGTTTCTCAGATTTTTTAGCATGAGTGCAATATATGATCACTGAAGAAAAGAGAAACAGGTGAGCTTCCCAGGGGAGGTGGGTGGGTCGGTCGCATGTGAATCTATGAAAGTTTCCAATACTGAACTACAGTAGCAGGTAAGTAACTAATTTTACTCCAGTATTGGAACTTTCATAGATTCACATGCTTGAATCAGAGTAAAGAGCAATAAAATAGCACACCTCAAGTCTTACAAAGGTTCCCAAATAAAAGGAAATAGTTGTATAGAAGAAACATTAACATAACAGTATAAGGCATATCACTGTATAATGGGGAAACCCAGTTTGCAGTGCGAGACATACACACATTTTCAATACTTGTGTAACTAACAAATGGATGGTGGAAAGACAGGGTAGCTCACTTTCATTGGAACAGATGTCGAAGCACTGTTTGGCCCACTGCCGCATCATTGTGAACTGCTGCATCCATGTTCAGTAAATGTGTCTGTTCTTCCATGTTGCTGCACGGCAAATATCCGGAAGAGAGATCTGCGAACAACACCGCAGAAGTGGAAATCCATAGAGCAGAATAGGCACGGGCTCTTGCAGTTAAGGGTGTCCCTACTTGGTGGTGGCAAACCTGAATGGTGCTAGAAATCCACCTAGAAATGCCTTTTTTTGAGAGTGGAAGCCCCTTTCTAGGTGCACTGAAGGCCACAAAGAGCAGAGTTGTTTTGTCAAAGTCTTTAGTCCTGGCCAAGTAAAACCAAAGACATCGCCTGACATCCAATGTATGGAGTGTTTTCTGCTGATGTAGTAGGATTGGGGGAAAAAGGTTTAGAGAATGACTGGTTCATTAAGGTGAAAGTCTGTAGGTACCTTGGGAATTAATTTAGGGTTTGTTCAGAGAAATACCCTCTTGTCTCTGAACTGGAGAAAGGGGTCTTAAATGGTAAACGCCTGGATTTCACCAACTCTTCTGGTTGATGTGATGGTGAGAAGGAAAACCAATAACCAGGAAAGAAACTTGAAACCTCCATTTGCGCCAATCCATAAGGCAGATATCATTAGTTGAGACAGAACAGTATTTAGCTGCCATTGTGGAGGTAAAGGCCTAATTGGAGGAAATGTCCGGAATAGGCCTTTAGGAAACTGTTTAATTATTCAGGCAGACCACATAGACTGAGATGCAGAAGAATGACTGAAAAGTGAAATGGCCGTTAGATGGACTTTGACGGACGAATGAGACAAGCCTGACTGCCAAGTGGAGAAGATATGGAAGAATTTCTTCCGGAGAGGAGAAAACCGGATTAACTTTGCTGCACCAGATGCAGAATCTCTTCCATTTTAGACGAGAAGTCTTATTGGTGCTGTCAGCACGGGCCCTGGCTAGGATATCTCTGCAATCAGATGGCATATTTAGATGTTGGAATTCAAGGTACTCCGGAGGCATACTGATAAATGGAGCGACCTGAGGTCTGGATGGAGAACTTGGCACTAGTGCATTGTCAGGAGAGTTGGGAACGGCTTGAGCTGCATGTGCTGGTCCCGAGAGAAGAGGAGCAACTTCGTGAACCAGTGCTGGCGTGTCCAGGATGGTGCGATGAGAATTATCTTTCAAGGTTCTGCCTTCATTTTCCTGAGCACTTTGGGAAGCAGGGGAATTGGCGGAAAGGCTTAGGCAAAGATGCCGGACCATGCAGTCGAAAAGGCACTGCCCCATGATCCCAGATGGGGATGGCAGCTTGCATAAAATAGGCATTTGTGGTTCTGGGGAGTGGCAAAGAGATCCAACGGTGGCCTGCCCCAGCGGAGAAGGATGCCTTCTAGAGTTGGTTGATGTAGTTCCCACTCGTGGCAAGATGCAAGTCTGCTGAGAGAATCCGCTATGGTCTGCTTTCCAGGAAGGTGCTCAGCTCAAAAATGCACCTAGTTTGAAATGGACCATTCCTATTTCTTTTGAGCTTCCTGGGAAAGCATATGGGATCTTGTGCCCCCATGTTTATGTAGTGCATAGACTGTTGTCTGTACAAATTAGTACTGCCGAATTCTGGATTATTGGGAGAAATGCCTGCTTAAACTCGAACAGGTTGATGTGGGATTGACTGTGTGGCAACCATTTTCTGCAGACTTGAAGATCCTGGAGGTAGCGCACCCCTCCCCCCACCGTCCAGGGAAGCACCTGTAGTGATGACTAGTGGAGCAGTCAATGGATAAAACAGGAACATCTTCAAGTCCGCCGCTTTTCATCCACTAAGACAGGGCGTTGACTATGCGTGGGTAAATCTTGATTAGATCTTCGAAGGAGCCGTTTGCTGTATCCACTGCTTGTCCAGTTCCTCTTGGAGAGGTTGCATTTAGAACCGACAAATGGGAACCTGAGGGATGCATGATGACATCCCTAAAAGGGATTTGTAGTGGCGAACTGAAAGACTTGTTTTGATGAGTTTGGTCAATATTAGCCGCTTCTGTTGTTCCAGAGTGGGATAAGTCTTTGAGGATGGTGTGTCTAGTACTGCCCCCCAAAACATTGTCTGACGAGAACAGGTTGGATTTTTCCTTGTTGAGGGTGAGACCTAGCCTTCGGAACAGGTACGTGCAGGCTGTGGTTAAAGCTTGTGCAGCTGTCACTGTAAGTGCCTTGATGAGCCAGTCTTCCAAATGATGAAAGACGTGATGGTGATGTAGTCTGAGGTATGCTGCCACCAGAGCAAAACGCTTCATAAAAATGTGGGGTGCTGATTTGAGACGAAAGAGAAGCACTTTGAATTGATAATAGACCCCTACTGTAAACCTGAGATTTTCTGTGGTTCGGGTGTACAGGAATGTGGAAATGCGCATCTTTGAGAGCTACGGTTGTCATAAAATCTCCTTGGTTGAAGAGTTGAAGGCCCCCTTCTAGCGTGATCATCCTGAAGGTTTGTTTTCTCAGAAACGTGTTGAGATATCCGAGGTCCAGGATCGGATGCCACTGCATTGACTTTGCGTATTAAAAAGAAATCGCAATAAAAGCCTCTTTCTTGTTGAGAAAGTGGGACTCTTTCGATTACTCCCTTCTGCAACATTGTTTTGATTTCCAACTTAAGACAAAGAGGATTGTGAAGGGATAGCTGTGGAGGGTTTGGTGGGGTCTTTGGAGAAATTCTAAAGTAGATCCAAATTGGATGAGGTCTAAGACCAATTGGTCGGTGGTAATATCCTGCCATTGGCGAAGGTAGTTGGAAACTCTGCCGCCAAGGCAAACTGGGAGGAAAAAAACTGAGGAGCCGGAGCCTGTAATGCATCATTGTCGACGATTGGAATCTTTGCCTGCTCATCCTGATTTTCCTCAAGGCTGCGATCTTGCATATGATGATTGAGGTGGTTGTCTTTGTTGGTACTGGGTATAAGGTTAGTTGGAGGTAGAATAAGAGGGATTTTTTTTATTGCTGATCACCTCTAATAAGGTGGTCCTCTTCCTCTTGAGCCCCGAAAAGGTGCTTTGGGAAACTGCAATGTCCCTAAGGACCTAGCTTTATAAGTATCTTTTGATGGCTTGGAGGGCGGGCCCATCGTAGGGGAGGTCTAGGATTTTGCTTTGAACCTCAGGACAGAACGAGGTAGCATTTAGCCATCCTTGACGTCCGAGGACCGCAGCACCAGCTAACTGTCTAAATCACGTAATAGCAATGTCCATAGCACAATCTATTATTTCGCTAGAAGTGCACTCCCCTTCACGGAGAACCTTCCTAGCTTCCACCTTGACGTGTTCGGGCAGCTGTTCAATATATGGAGCCATATCGGACCACATTTGTCGGTCATACCTTGCTAAAATCGCTGGCGAGTTAGCTGCTCTGACCGTAAGTGCAGACATGGGGGGGGGAAGTTTGCCTATGTTGTCTAGGCATCTTCATCTGGGGGAGCTGAAAGCGGTGCTGATGGATTTTTGAAGAGTCTTTGGGCTTCTTGGGCAACGGATTCTGGAATAAGATGACCAGGGAGGCATGCTGGGGCATCTTCAGGTGCTTTATATTTTTTGTCTAGCAGTGGTAGAACTGCTGCCACAGACGCTGGTGTCTGCATAACCTTAATACCTTCTTCCCAGATAATTGGAATGGCTGTCTGCTTTCTAAAGGGTTCTTTAAAGTCATAAAAAAAAAAAAAAACAGTCTACCTGTTTCGCTGGCATAGGGAGGTCAAACATTTTAGCCACCCTCTCAAGGAGGTTGTGGAAACCTATGTCTTCCGGGGTGGTGGTTGGGGAATCCGCCGGAGGTGTTGGTGATTATGGGAGTGGTAATAGGTAATTATCCCATTCTACTGCTGTCAGAGTTCACCTTCCTCCCTCTCATCTGAAGGTAAAGGATCTTGGATAGTGAATGTTAGTGGTGTGTGCAGCATTGGTGGAGACCCTGGCAGCAGTCTTGTAGGCACAGATGGTGTAGACTGCTTTGTTGGTGATTTTCGGAAGAGGGGACAATGGTGCTGTAGCAGGTGCAGAAGGGAAACTCATGCGGTAGTCTTAACATGCACTGTAAATCTGAAACTAAGGATGACTAAAGCAGCCATTTCCTCTTCGGAATGATGCTGGTGATAACGTTAGAGGACCATAGTAACATTGGTCATTGTATTCCTCCTAGTCATCCTCTGGCTGACACTTAACATGTAGCTCCGAGGGGCTGTGCACCACCCCAAAAATACCATCCTCTTCAGAATCTTCCTCATCTTGAAGGTGAGTTTGTAAAAGAGGGGTGATTTTACTTGGTGAAGTATGGGATGGCATTAAAACAGGAGATTGGCGTTCTGCTGTGTTTTCTGCTCCGCGGACTATGTTGTTGATGTCGAAATAGACATTGTTGCCACATCCTTCGTCAACTGTAACCCCGCGAATGGGTTGCAACCTCCATCAACGGCAGTGACTTCGCCGACAGATGACTTTGTTGACAGCAGTGTCTTCGTCAAAGGTGGTGATCTAGTAGACAGTGGGATCTTCGTTGGTGATAGAACCTTTGCAAATGGAGATCTAGTCGACGATGGAGTCTTTAGTGATGGCAGAGCTCTCGACGCCTGTGTTACTGCTGAAGATAGAGTTATCTTCACAGACGGAATAGGGCCGTGGCTCGTAGACGAGTCACTGGTCGCCAACAGAAGAGGTTGTTAAAAATGTAGACAAGGAGGACATGCCATCTGTAGATGGCTTCGTCAACTGAGCTGGTTCCCTTTTCGGCAGCGATACACATAGTAGACGGTGCCGATTACTTTCTTGAAGGAATGCTTGATCTGAGGAGGTGTAGATGGCTCAGATATCGTTTTAGAGGATTTCTTGAGGTGAAGACGTTGACGAGACCCTTTACCTTCATGTTTGCTCGGAGAATGAGAGCCATGAGAGGATTTTTTTTAGCATGCTTGCTAGGAAGCTGCTGAGGAAGTGGAAGTGTCTGTCTCTTCTGAGATCTTCTAGAAGAGGTTGATTCTTTGCTGTCATAATCAGACCAGGTCCTCTCTAAGTTTAAGCTTTTGCAGCCATAAAAGCAGTCCTCACGATCTTTAAGGGTTTTGGCAGAAAACGTCCTAACTTGCAATTCGTGGGTTTGAGCGCAGGATACAGGCAATAAATGCAGTCTGAGGCTCATCTGTATAAATCCATTTTCCACAGGTGGCACAATCTATGAAGAGAGCTTGTCTTGCTTTTTATGACATATTGGAGTCCGATTTACTTGCAAGACCAATTACAGATATACCCAAGGAGATCTTAATACTGCTGGTATCTGATGATATATATATATATATATATATATATATATATATATATAGATAGATAATTTATGTTACCCTGTAAGCATCTGTTGTTGGCAGGTAGAGCTATAGATTCATTCAGCTTCCAGTATTGCTAAGCTAATAATCATAGGGGAATAAATCACTAGTGACAAAGAACCAGAGTCTCACATGTGTTGTAACGGAGACTCTCAACCACACTTACACAGTGCGTGGTGCACAAGTTACTTACCTTCAGTAAGTATATATCTGTAAGAGACATTAGTTAGTGATAGATTCCTTACCTTAGAATATCCCCAGGCGTCAGTCTGGATCCGGAAAGTTTGTGTCAGCAGTACCCCTGCGCGTCGGAAGGTGGCGTCGTGCGGCTCCGCGTTCATCGTGATCGCCGGGATGACGTTGCGGCAGCTACTTAGACGCCGCCCTCGCACGCTGACGTCAGTTCTGTACACGACTTTCCGCACCAGGAACGCAGAGCCATGCAAGATACTGACCACTGGTGCATTGACACTAGGGCCCTGAAAGGGATGACCTTAACCCTAGAAATTAGTTCACAGAACGGGGAGGATGGGGAGGCGGTAAGGAATCTATCACTAACTAATGTCTCTTACAGATGTATCATTACCGAAGGTAAGTAACTTGTGCATCTGAAAGAGACACGTTAGTGATAGATTCCTCACCTTAGAATAGATACCCCAGCAATACCAACCCCGGTGGGGGGTCTGTGAACCAAGATCACACCAGAAAGTCACGGAGAACAGAACAGCCAAAGAAGCCATCTCTCCGGACTTGGCTGTCAAGGCAATAATGCTTAGTAAAAGTGTGCAGCGAGGCCCACGTGGCTGCCTGACAGATGTCTTGCAGGGGGACACCACGTCCCAATGCAGTAGTAGCTGCTGTTGCCCTGGTAGAATGGGCGCGCAGCCCCACCGGAGGCTCCTTCTTAGCCAGAGAATAGCAGGCTTTTATACACAAGACGACCCAGCGGGAGATAGTTCTCTTGTGTACAGGCCGGCCTTTCTTGGCCCCTACGTAGCCAACAAAGAGCTCGTCATCCACCCAGAACTGTTGTGTGCGGTTGAGGTAAAATGAGATCACACGTTTTGGGTCCAGACGGTGGAGCCTCTCTTGAAGGGTTCGGAGGGGGAAAGAAAGTGGGCAAGGTGATAGTTTGCCCCGATATGGAAGGCAGTAACAACCTGTGGCAAAAAGGATGAAGGTGTGCGTAGCACAACCTTGTCCGGATTAACAGACAGAAAAGGAGGGTTTACAGGAAAGAGCCTGGAGCTCACTCACGCGCCTAGCGGAGGTGATGGCAACCAGGAAAGCAGTCTTCAAGGTTAATAAACGAAGAGGACAGTTATGAAGCGGCTCAAAGGGAGCGCACATCAAATAAGTAAGAACCAGATTCAAGTCCCACTGTGGCATCACAAACGGAATAGGAGGGAAAAGGTGAGTAATGCCTTTGAGAGATCTATTTACAACAGGGGACTTGAAAAGAGAGGGCTGATCAGGTAGCCTGAGAAAGGCTGAAATTGCAGAAAGGTAGCCCTTGATGGTGCCCAGAGCAGAGCCCTGCTGGGCTAAAGAAAGAAGGAACAGTAGGACCTCAGAAAGAGGGGCAGAAAGTGGATCCACAGCCTTTGCTGTGCACCATGCCACAAATTTGTTCCACCTGCAGGCGTATACCGATTTAGTGGAGGGATGCCTGGCTGCCAGAATGACATCACAGACTTCAGGAGGCAAGTGAAATGGAATCCACTGTCGCCGCTCAATCTCCACGCAAGGAGGTGGAGACTGGACAGGTTCGGGTGGAGGACCGTCCCCTGCTACTGCGACAGAAGATCCTCCCGAAGAGGCAGTCGGATCGGGGGATCCACGCTCATACTGAGTAGCTCAGGATACCAAACTCTTCGAGCCCAGTCCGGAGCCACAAGAATGACTTGGGCCCGGTCGAGTCTGATCTTCAGCACTCTGGGTAGAAGTGGTATAGGCGGAAAGGCGTACAATAGACCGCAACTCCACTCGCAACAAAAAGCGTCGCGGAGCGAGTGCCGCCTTGGAAATTCCAACGCGCAGAACTGATGACATTGCGCGTTCTCTTCGGTGGCGAAGAAATCTAACCAAGGCTTTCCCCACTGTTGAAAGAGACCTTGCGCCACCTCCGAGTGAAGACGCCATTCGTGATCCATCATGCACCTGCGGCTGAGTTCGTCCGCCCTGGCGTTCAAAGACCCTGCCAAGTGTTGAACCACCAGGAAAATGCCCTGGCGTTCCAGCCACGTCCTGAGGCGCAGAGCCTCCGGACAAAGGGTCCACGACCCCACCCAGCCTTGCTTGTTGCAGTACCACATGGCAGTGGTGTTGTCTGTGAACACCTGCACTACTCTCCCCTCGACAGAGGGAAGGAATGCTTTCAGTGCAAGTAGGATCGCCCGGAGCTCCAGAAGGTTGATATGGAGCCTGGACTCCGCCGGAGACCAGAGGCCTCTGATCGCCGCCTCTCCCATGTGGCCACCCCATCCCAGGAGGGACGCGTCCGTCACTACTGTGTGCTCCGGTTGGGGAAGGGAGAGGGATCTTCCGCTGACCCAATGCTGGTTCGTGAGCCACCACTGCAATTGTCTTGCAGTGCCATCCGAGATCTGGACGTAATCGGACAGGTTCCCCTGATGCTGCGCCCACTGGAACTTCAGGTCCCACTGCAGAGCCCGCATATGCCATCTGGCATGATTGATCAGCAGGAGGCCATGAGGCCTAGCAGCCTCAGGGTCATCCTGACCGAAACCCAGGATAAGGGCTGAAAGATTGGAATCATAGCCCGAATATCCCAGACTCGCTGTTCGGGAGGATAGACCCGAAACTGCGCCGTGTCCAGAACTGCTCCAATGAAGAGGAGCTTCTGAGAGGGAATCAGGTGCGACTTCGGCACGTTGATGGAGAACCCCAGCAAATGCAGGAGGTCGGCCGCAGTCTGGAGGTGGGAGACAACTGCCTGGGGCGAGCCCGCCTTCAACAGCCAGTCGTCGAGATAGGGGAAGACTGAAACCCCTGATCTGCGCAGATGAGCTGCGACCACCGCCATCACTTTCATGAACACCCGAGGAGCGCTGGTAAGGCCAAAAGGGAGCACAGTGAACTGAAAGTGCTTGTGGCCTACCGTGAACCGCAGGTAACGCCGGGGATATGAAAGTAAGCGTCCTGCAAGTCCAACGCTACCATCCAGTCTTGCGGGTCTAGGGCAGACAAGACCTGAGCAAGTGTGAGCATCTTGAACTTTTCCTTCCGGAGGAAGAGGTTGACGTTCCGAAGGTCCAAGATAGGACGCAGGCCTTTGTCCTTCTTTGGAATCAGAAAGTAGTGGGAATAACAACCACGACCTACTTCTGGCGTTGGAACGCGCTCTATGGCCCCCTTGGCCAAGAGGGCCACAACTTCCTGCTGGAGAAGTGCCAAGTGATCCCCCAACATGCAGTGGCACTGAGGTGGCATGGCTGGAGGGGTAGTCTCGAAGGGGAGGGAGTAGCCCATTCGGACTATCTGTAAAACCCACCTGTCCGAAGTGATGGCACACCAGTGGGGGAGGTGATGGCGAAGCCTGCCACCCACTGGCGTTTGATGGGCCTGAAAGGTCGGACTAGGAAGGTTTGGAGGCAGTGGTGGCTGGGGTGGAGGTGGACTGACCCTGCCGATGGCCCCCTGAACCGCGGCGGCGGTTCCCACGGCCACGCGTGGACTGTTGCGCCGGCCTGTGGCCCTGTTGCGAACGTGGTGGGTTGCCCCTTCCGCGAGCACGAAAGGAGCAGAAGGCTGAGGAGGCCGCGTGGCCGAAAGGCCCAAGGACTTGGCCGTAGCCCGCGAGTCCTTAAATCTCTCCAAAGCACTGTCTGCCTTGTTGCCAAAGAGGTGAATGCCATCAAAGGGCATGTCCATCAAAGTGTTTGAGATCCCCCGAAAAGCCAGTTGTCCTCAGCCAGGCGTGGCGGCGGAGCGCCACTGTCGTGGAAATGACCCTGCCCAGCGAGTCGGCAGTGTCAAGGCCACAACGGATCGTGAACTTGGCTGCATCTCTCCCCTCAGCAATAGCCTGGGAGAGTAGTGTCCGGGCCTCCTCCGGACACTGAGGCAGCACCTGCGCCACCGTATCCCACAGAGAGTGAGAATAACAGCCCAAGAGGCATGCGGTGTTCACAGACCGCAGCCCTAGACTGGCGGAAGAAAAAACCTTCTTCCCAAACTGTTCCAGTCTCTTGGATTCCCTGTCCTGGGGTGCGGAAGGGAATGCGCTTGGGGAAGCGGAGGCTTGGACAACCAAGCTCTCAGGGGTGGGGTGTGGGGAGAGGAAAATGGGGTCGGCCGGGCGATGGCGTCGGGCCACGTTCCTCTCCACAGGAGCCCGTGTTGGGCCTGGGCCAGGAGCCCAAAAGAACGTCCGAAAGTGCGTCATTAAAGGGTAGCAGTGGTTCCGCAGAGGTAACTGCTGGCTGAAGCACTTCTGTCAGGAGGTTAGTCCTGACGGCCACAGTAGGTAGCTCGAGGTGGAGCGCCTCGGCTGCCCTACGCAACACCACAGAAAAAGAAGCACCCTCCTCCGTAGCCACGGTAGGAGGAGACAGCATGCCAAGGTCTGGCGAGGTGTCCAGACCACTGGCGGCCCCCCAACTCCTCTGCCCAGTCCAGGTCATACTCACATTGAGCAGCGAGAGGGTCCTCAGACCCCTCCCAGTCCTCCCCTTCCTGCTCATGCTGTTGTACAGGCCTAAAAGGAGGAGGATGGAGATAGGGAAACAGATTCCCAAACGGCGTCGGTCAACACCCTCCCGGCACCGTCTCCACTTGGGGGCTGAAACCGGGGCCGACGTCGTCCAGCACGCCGGGCGACGTGAAACGTGGGGTCGGTGGAGGTGTTATGAGGTCAACCGGCATCGACCGGGATCCACGGGAGTCCTGCTGCGTCAAGGCCGGAGCCGACGGCGGGGCTGGAGCCACCGGCGTCAAAGGGCGAGGACTCCCAGTCGGGCCCGTGGGGCCCGAAGGCACACCAGAGGGGCCCCGACGGCCCAAATAGGCGAGCCATAGCGGACAGGAATTCCTGTACCTGGGCCAGAGTCGGCGACGAACCCGGGAAAGGCAGGTAGGTTGCCGGCGACTGCGTAGGCTCCGCAGGAGCCGCGGGGGTGGCACCACCCGCACCCTCAGCCGAGTCGGAGAACGAAGACGTTTCTTCGACTTCTTTTGGCACTTTGCCTTACCTGACCCCCGAGTGCAAAGACTTTGATTCGGACGATTTCCGATGGTGGTGGCTCCGCGACCGGTCCCTCGACCTCCCTCGGGACCGGGACCTTTCACAGCGCAGAGCCGACTGCCGGGCTTCAAGCAGCTTTCAGGACCGCTCCCGCAAAGACTTCGGTGCCATGGACCGGCAGTCGGGGCACGACTTTGGGTCGTGGTCGCGCCCCAGGCAGAAGAGACACGCGGTGCAGGTCCGTCACCGACATCATCCAATGACAGTCTTCGCAAGACTTAAACCCGGGCATCCCTAACTGCACCAGGAGTCGATCGACTCGAAAAGCTGAGACAAAAAATCTCCAAAAACTCAGTCAAAAAATGACTGGGGGTACCGCTCTCTCCGGATCGCGCTTGCTGGCACGGAAGAAGAAAGAACTGACGTCAGCGCGCGAGGGCGGCATCTAAGTAGCTGCCGCAACATCATCCCGGCGATCACGACGCCTACGACAACCGCGGAGCCGCACGACGCCACCTTCCGACACGCAGGGGTACTGCTGACGAAAACTTTCCGGATCCAGACTGACGCCTGGGGATATTCTAAGGTAAGGAATCTATCACTAACGTGTCTCTTTCAGATATGGGTTTACTCTGCTCGTGTGGTCAAATGGATAGTGTCATTACCGGGTCGTAATCACTTGAAGGTTCTCCAAGTGATTAACCAACCTCCGCCAGGAGGTAGCATGTCCGAGTGGTTAGCAGTCGTGAAGCACGACTAGTGATTAAGAATATCTCCTATCCTGTATGAATGAGATTTATTAGGTCAGGATAGGGACATGATTAAAAGAAAAAGTTGTGCGTAAGTGGATTGGTCCACTGCACGTAGTGAGGGGTCGAGATGGTTCGGCCTAAGGGTTGCTCTTACGAGTCAGGTGGCCTTCTTCAGGACCGTGGAGTCAGAGGTGGTCTTCAAATTACCTTTGTTTCAGAGAGGGCGAGTACATTCACTTACCCTCCTTTGTAAGTGAGCGCAGTGGCTCACGGTTTATGTAGTCATGGGTGCAATCTTTACATATGACTTGACAAGGAAAAGGGAAGAAAAATCATAATAGAGTACATAACATGGTGATTTATAGTGTATTATAGTGTTCGGGTTCTTCCAGAGATCCCACAATTGCATACTGTATGGATATTTACAGGCGTGTTCCAAATTTTTAGATTAGGCGCAGAAGCGCGAGCAGATAAGTCAGGGGGTACTATTTACATGAGCATGCACCTTATCTTGAACATTAGGTCACTGTTCTGGGTGTGAAAGTAGATTCCTACTACATTAATGGTTGTTAAATGTAGGTAGTTCCCACTAGTTTGTAATATCGCAGGTTAAATAAGCAGAAAAGAACTTTCATAATGACAGATGTAAATATTGATCTTTCACAGGATACTATGGCTCTCACAAAATGCGGAGAAATTGGACATAGTATTCAGTTTATGTCAATGTCTGCAAATGGTGTTTTCATGGTAAAAGGCTACTCTCCTGTGGTGGAAAGGATATACATTGATCCTTTCCAAGTATGGTTTATGGCGTACGACAGTTGGTAAATTCTGCGCGTTTTCTGAAATATTCAGAAAAGCCTATTGTAGTCCAACTACAAGTGCCCCAAATATACACTTTCAAAATACCCTCGTGTTAATCAAGTTACCTTATAAAGGAGGCTTCAGTCTTCCTAGGACGCAGGAGAAACTGGCAGTCCTACAGAGAGTTTTTATAAAAGAGAAACCTTCAATTACGGCTGGAGTTTCTAGAGGTCATTAGAGAGGCTAAATTCTACAAGGGTGAGTAGCCATAGTTCTTGCCTTTGTTAAGGGCAGCCTCGTCAGGCAGTGCTGTGGTTTCCTCCGATCCCAAACAGTAAATGGGAGGGGGCGAGGGATGCTTAAATAGCCAGGAGTTTACCTTCATAGAAAACCATTAAGTCTAGTATGAGAATGAGCTGTTGTGCGTCCTCGCAGTCACCTTGCATTACCCTCCAAAAGCGGTGGCTAACCAGTGTGCGTTGAAGTGGTTTGAAAAAGTGTTAGCACTGCCTGTCCTACATTGGCTTGTTGACGTGCCCATACATCTACACAATGTTTGGTAAATGTGTGTGGTGTAAACCATGTAGCTGCTTTACAAATGTCCGCAATAGGAATGTTACCCAAGAAGGCCATGGATGCTCCTATTTTATGAGTAGAATGTGCTCTAGGAGGTATAAAGTTCTTTTGGCTTTAAAGTTGCATTTTTGGACGTATTTAACAATCCATCTAAAAATGCCAGATTTTGAAATAGGTTTTCCTTAATGAAGGGGAGCAAAAGCAACAAAGTTTTGTTTTCCAAAAATCCTTTGTCCTATCAATGTAATATAATAATGCTCATTTAACATCTGTGTGTAGTGCCCTTTCTGCTACTGAATCAGGTTGGGGGGACCGGTAACTCAACTGATTGGTTAATATGAAAAGCAGAAACTACTTTTGGAAGGCACTTTGGGTTAGTCCGAAGAACCACTCTGTCTTAATGAAGTTGGAAAAATGGTTCTTCCAAAGGTAATGCCTGGAGCTCACTGACACGTCTTAGTGAAGTGATAGCAATCAAGAAAGCAATTTTCCAAGAAAGGAATTGTAGTGGACAATTATGCAATGGTTCAAAAGGTGGATGCTTAAGTCTTGCTAGAACAACATTTAGGTTCCATGCAGGTGGCACTCTTGGTGGTATTACTCTTTTAAGGCCTTCCATAAAGGCTTTAATCACTGGTACTTTGAAGACAAGAGTTGTCTATTTTGAAGATATGCTGCTACTGCTGCAAGGTGTAAACGTGTGGATGTATAGGCAAGGCCTGCATGTTTTAGATGCAATACATAACAGATTATCTGTTGTATTGAAGCATCTAATGGATCAATTGTTCGATTACTACAATATACAACAAACCTTTTCAATTTTGCTGCATAGCATGCTCTAGTAGTAGGCTTTCTTGCTTCAAGAATGGTCATACAATCTGATGTTAGATTTAAATATCAAAACTCTGACTTCAGGAGCCAATTCACTAGGTTGAGCTCCTTAGGGTTTGGATGTCTGATTTTGTCATGGTTCTGAGTTAGGTCTGAGGTAAGATGAAGCTTCTGATGTGTACCTACTGGAAGTTCTAGAAGTGTGGTGTGACAAACCCATGTGGGAGCTACTAGAATGAGGGCGAGAGATGTTTGTCTGAGCTTCTGAACCAGAAATGGGAGAGGAGGAAAAGCGTAAGCAAATGTTCCAAACCAATTCATCCATTGGGGATTGCCTTTGGATAGAGGGTGTGGGCACCTGGAGGCAAAGTTTGGGCATTTTGAGTTCTCTGCTGTTGAAGAGATCGATTTGTGGAAGCCCCCATTTGTGGAAGCATGGGATGAGAACTTGAGGGTGGAGTTCTTGCAGCATACTGCTGAGGTCAGCAAATTGCTTGTCCGTCCCTGGGAGTAGTTCTGCTAACAATTGAATTTTGTGATGTATTGCCCAATGCCAGAGAGGCGCGATAACTGAGGAGGGTGTTCTCCCTCCCCCCCCCTTTTTATATATGGTACATAGCTGTCATATTGTCCATCCGGACTATGACAATTTTCCCTGTCAGGTGAGGTAGAAACGCTTTGAGAGCTAGATGAACAGCTAGAAGCTCCAGATAGTTGATGTGGAGAGTTCTGTGTTTGATGTCCCAGAGGCCCCAACTGTTAGATGTTGAAAATGGGCACACCATCCTGTAAGAGATGTGTCCACCCTGAGCACAACTTGTAGAATAGGGTCGACAAAAGGCCATACCATTTTGGGTGTTCCACCACTGCAGAGAGCGATTGGGACTTCTGTTCAACACTAGATCTTTTAGTTGACCATGTGCTCGATTCCATTGTTGTGCTAAGCATTCCTGTAGCAGACACATGTCTAATCTTGCATGAGGTACTATGGCAATGCATGATGCCATCATCCCTAACAGTTGCATGAAAGTTCTTACTGTTAGTTATTGGCTGCTTTGAAATTTTAGTAGCAATGTTTGGATAGTACGAATTCTGGCTGCATTGGGATTAGCTAAACCTGTATGAGTGTTTAGGATAGCTCCGAGATATGGTTGCAGCTGTGTAGTTGAAGATGGGATTTTTGCACACGGATTGTGAATCCCAATTGGTGAAGGAGATTTATTGTAATTTAAGTGTTGCAAACACTTAAAATGAGTGTTGGCTTTGATGAGCCAATCGTCTACATATGGGAAGACACAAATTTGTTGTCTTAGATGAGCTGCTACTACTGCTAGACCGTTAGCACCCATTAGTACACAGACCTTAGTCCGCGTACCATTACTACGCAAGCGTTACAATGCATGCGATGTTACAATGCATGCGATGTAACAACGCGTAGCCTTTGGTACGCAGGTTGTTACATCGCATGCGTAGTCGGTGAGGGGGCGTCCACTTTCAGGAAGAGGGTCTGCTGCTGCTTTTCCAGCTGGCTGTTGGTCATGCCCATCTCCACGCCTGCCCTCAGGACTCCTTATTCTGCCTGCCCACAACGGAGGAAGCCGGAGGAAGCAGGAAGGGGGAGAAGATTGGAAGCAAGCGTGGAGGTGAAGAGAGGAACCAAGAGGAGAGAGAGAGAGGTAAGAGGGGCTGTGTAGGGTCATGCAGGGTTGTGTACTTGTGTTTGTGTAGAGTAGGGACAGGGTCGTGCTGGGGTAGTGTTTTAGGGTAGTGTTCTGTTGGTAGTGTAGGTACTGTTTTAGGGTGGTGTCGTGCAGGGTAGTGTTTGGGAGTAGGGACAGGAATGGGGCTAGGGGCAGTGTCATCAGGGGGTAGTGTTTTAGGGTAGTGTTCTGGTGGTAGTGTAGGGTTTTAGGGGTGTCGGGGGTTGTGCAGGGTAGTGTTTGGGAGTAGGGACAGGACTGGGGCTAGGGGCAGGGTCGTGCTGGGGGGTAGTGTTTTAGGGTAGTGTTGTGGAGTTTGTGTAGTGTTGTGGAGTTTGTGTAGGGTAGTGTTTTAGGGTTTAGGGTAGTGTCAGGGGTCGTGCGGAGTAGTGTTTGGGAGTAGGGACAGGACTGGGGCTAGGGGCAGTGTCGTGCAGGGGTAGTGATTTAGAGTTTAGGGTAGTGTAGTGGTGTTTTAGTAGTGTAGGGTAGTGTACTTTGAGGGTTTTGGTAGTGTTTTTAACTTTTGGATGTGTAGGGTAGTGTATTTGTATGTAGTGTTGGGTTTTATTATTACTAGGCAAGTTTTTAGTTCGCATACATTAACACTTTCAATGTAATGGTATGCGAACTAAAGCACAAGTTACTACTTGTGTAACGATACATCTGTAAGAGACATTAGTTAGTGATAGATTCCTTACCTTAGAATATCACCAGGCATCAGACTGGATCCGGAAAGTTTTTCGTTAGCAGTACCCCTGCGCGTCAGTAGGTGGCGTTGTGCAGCTCCGCGTCCGTCGCTGGCGTCGTAAGCGCGGAGATGACGTCACGGAGACTACTTAGGCGCTACCCATGCACGCTGACGTCAGTTCTGTGCATGACTTTCCGCGCCAGGAACGCAGAGCCATGCAAGAAACTGACCATTGGTGCCATGAAACTAGGGCCCTGAAAGGGATGACCTTAACCCTAGAAATCAGTTCGCAGAACGGGGAGGATGGGTGGGGCGGTAAGGAATCTATCACTAACTAATGTGTAACGATATATCTGTAAGAGACAAGTAGTAACTTGTGCATCTGAAAGACACGTTCGTGATAGATTACTTACCTTAGAATAGATACCCCAGCAATACCAACCCCGGTGGAGGGTCTGCGAATGGATTACACCAGAAAGTCACGGAGAACAGAACGGCCAAAGAAGCCGTCTCTCCGGACCTGACTGTCAAGGCAGTAATGCTTGGTACACGTGTGCAGCGAGGCCCACGTAGCTGCCTGACAAATATCCTGCCTGGGGACGCCGCGTCCCAAGGCAGTAGTGGCTGCTGTCGCCCTGGTAGAATGGGCACGCAGCCCCACAGGAGGCTCCTTCTTAGCCAACGAGTAACAGGCTTTGATGCAGAGAACGACCCACAGAGAGATGGTCCGTTTGTGCACAGCCCGACCTTTTTTGGCGCCCGCGTAGCCAACAAAGAGCTGGTCCTCCACCCGGAACTGTCGAGTGCGCTTCAGGTAGAACAAGAGCGCACGTTTTGGGTCCAGACGGTGGAGCCTCTTCCTCTTTTGAAGGATGCGGAGGCAGAAAGAAGGTGGGCAAAGTGATGGTCTGCCCGATGTGGACGGGCGTGACAACCTTTGGCAAGAAAGGAGGACGGGTCCTTAAAACCACCTTGTCCGGATGAACAGAAAGGAAAGGGGTTTGGAAGAAAGAGCCTGGAGCTCTCACTCTTCTGGCAGAGGTGATAGCTACCAGGAAAGCCGTCTTGAGAGTGAGAAGATGCAAAGGACAGGTATGAAGGGAGCGCACATCAGATATGTCAAGACAAGATTTAAATCCCATTAAGGCATAATGAACGGCACGGGAGGAAACGTGTGCATGCCTTTCAGGAAACGGTTAACAACTTGAGATTTAAACAAGGAAGGCTGATCTGGAAGCCGGAGAAAGGCGGAGATGGCCGAAAGATAACCTTTGATAGTGCCCAGAGCAGAGCCCTGCTGGGCCAAAGAAAGAAGGAACAGAAGGACTTCGGAAAGCGGGCAGAAAGGGGATCCACAGCCTTAGCTGTGCACCATGCCACAAACTTGTTCCACCTGCAGGCATATACCGATTTAGTGGAGGGCCGCCTGGCTGCCAGAATGACATCACAGACTTCTGGAGGAAGATCGAAAGCTGTCAACTGTCGCCGCTCAAGCTCCACGCATGGAGGTGGAGGCTGGACAGGTTCGGGTGGAGGACCGTCCCCTGCTGCTGCGACAGAAGATCCTCCCGAAGAGGCAGTCGTATCGGGGGATCGAGCGCCATGTTGAGTAGCTCAGGATACCAGTATCTTCGTGCCCAATCCGGAGCCACAAGAATGACTTGGGCCCGGTCGCGCCGAATCTTCTTCAGCACCCTGGGCAGAAGTGGTATAGGCGGAAAGGCGTACAACAGACCGCAACTCCATTCGCGACGAAAAGCGTCACCGAGCGAGTGCCGCCTTGGAAATTCCAGCGCACAGAACTGATGACATTGCGCGTTCTCTTCGGTGGCGAATAGATCTAACCAAGGCTCTCCCCACTGCAAAAGAGACCTTGCGCCACGTCCGAGTTCAGACGCCATTCGTGATCCATCAAGCACCGGCGGCTGAGTTTGTCCGCCCTGGCGTTCAGCGAACCTGCCAGGTGTTGAACCACCAAGGTAATGCCTTGACGTTCCAGCCAAGTCCAGAGGCGCAGAACCTCCTGACATAGGGTCCACGACCCCACCCTGCTTGTTGCAATACCACATGGCGGTGGTGTTGTCCGTGAACACCTGCACTACACTTCCCCGGACAGAGGGAAGGAATGCCTTCAGTGCAAGCCGGATCGCCCGAAGCTCCAAAAGATTGATATGGAGCCGGGACTCCGCCGGAGACCAGAGGCCTCTGATCTCCGCCTCTCCCAAGTAGCCACCCCATCCCAGGAGGGACGCATCCGTCACCACTGTGTGCTCCGGTTGGGGAAGGGAGAGGGATCTGCCATTGACCCAATCGCGATGCGTGAGCCACCACTGCAATTGTCGTGCAGTGCCCTCCGAGATCTGGACATGATCGGACAGGTCGCCCTGATGCTGTGCCCACTGGAACTTCAGGTCCCACTGCAGAGCCCGCATATGCCATCTGGCATGTTGCACCAGCAGGATGCAGGAGGCCATCAGGCCCAGGAGCCGGAGGGTCATCCTGACTGAAACCCGGATTAGAGGTTGAAAGATCGGAATCATAGCCTGAATATCCCGGACTCGCTGCTCAGGAGGATAAACCCGAAACAGCGTCTAATCCAGAACCGCTCCGATGAAGGGGAGCTTCTGAGAGGGACTCAGGTGCGACTTCGACACGTTGATGGAGAACCCCAGCAAATGCAGGAGGTCAGCCGTAGTCTGAAGGTGGGTGACGACTGCCTGGGGCGAGCCCGCCTTCAACAACCAGTCGTCGAGGTAGGGGAAGACTGACACCCCTGACCTGCGCAGATGAGCTGCGACCACCGTCATCACCTTCGTGAACACCCGAGGGGCGCTGGTAAGGCCGAAGGGGAGCACGGCAAACTGAAAATGCTCCTGGCCTACCATGAACAGCAGGTAACGCCGGTGGGCCGGCAGGACGGGGATGTGAAAATAGGCGTCCTGCAAGTCCAACGCTACCATCCAGTCTCCAGGGTCAAGGGCAGCCAAGACCTGAGCCAGAGCCAACATCTTGAACTTCTCCTTCCGGAGGAAGCGATTGACGTTCCTGAGGTCCAAGATGGGGCACAAGCCCCCCTTGTCCTTCTTGGGGACCCGAAAGTAGTGGGAACAACAACCACTCCCTACGTCTGGCCCAGGAACACTCGATGGCCCCCTTGGCCAAGAGGGCCGTTACTTCCTGCAGGAGAAGTGCCAAGTGGTCCCCCGACATGCGGTGGAACTGAGGTGGCATGGCTGGAGGGGCGGACGGGAAGGGCGTAACCCCTGCGGATGATCTGCAACACCCACTTGTCCGATGTGATAGCGTGCCAGTGGAGGAGATGATGGCGGATCCTGCCACCCACTGGCGTGGGGTGCCCCCCCCAAAGCTCGGATTAGGAAGGTTTGGAGGGAGAAGCAGCGGGGGCAGAGGTGGACTGACCCCCACACTGATTCCCAGACCCGCCCCTGCGGAAACCGCGTCCGCATTGAGGCTGGTTCTGCACAGGCTTGCTGAAGGAACGTGCCTGGGCGCCCTTTCCGTGGCCACGAAAGGAACGAAAACCAGGAGTGGCTGGGCTTTTCGTGGAAAGACCCAAGGACTTGGCCGTGGCCCACAAGTCCTTAAAACGCTCCAGCGCACGGTCAGCCTTATTGCCAAACAGGCGAGTGCCATCAAAGGGCATGTCCATGAGCGAGCTTTGGACATCTGGCGAGAACCCGGTAGATCTCAACCAGGCGTGGCGACAAAGCGCCACAGTCGTAGAAATCGCTCTACCTAGTGAGTCCGCGGTGTCCAAACCACACCGAATGGCGAACTTAGCCGCATCTTTACCCTCGGCAACAGCCTGGGACAGCACAGCTTGGGTCTCTTCAGGACACTGAGGCAACACCTGTGTAACTGTATCCCACACCACGTGGGAATAGCGGCCCAATAGGCAAGCGGTGTTCACCGACCGCAGCCCCAAGCTGGCCGAAGAGAACAGCTTGCCGAACTGCTCCAGCTTCTTGGAGTCCTTATCCGGCGGAGCCGTGGGGAAGGCACTCTGGGACGTCGAAGCTTGGATGACCAGGCTCTCAGGCGTAGGGTGAGTGGTCAGAAAGGCAGGGTCACTGGGCGCCGGGCGATGACGCCTGGCGACGTTCTTATCCACAGGGGCCCCTGTGGCTGGCCGCGACCAAGTGCCCAGCAAGACGTCAGTGAGGGCGTCATTAAATGGCAGCAAGGGCTCCAACGAAGTGGACGCCGTCTGGAGCACCTCAGTGAGGTTAGTTTTGAGGGCCACCGTAGGGAGATCAAGGTTGAGAACCTCAGCTGCCCGACGGAGCACCATCGTGTAGGAGGCGCCCTCCTCCATGGTAGGCGGGGGAGAGGCAAACCCCGGGTCAGAGGAGACGTCTAGGTCGCCGGCATCCTCCAAATCGTCCGCCCAGTCCTGCTCAGTCACACTGACGAGCAAGAGGGTCCTCGGACCCCTCCCAGTCGTCCTCCACCTAAAGTGGCACAGACCGCGGCGGTAGGGCAGGAGCCGGAGAAGGAACAAACTGCGTCGGGAACGGCGCCGTGCCCCAACACGGATCCCAGGTAGGAGCAAAATGGTCCTGGAACCTGGGCAAGGGCGGGACAAATGGCACCCACTGCGGCGGCGGAGCCGAGGGTGGCGCCGTGGCCGGCAGCGGTGGCGCCGTGGCCAGAGCAGACGGCGCAGGATCCGGTGGCGCCGAAGCTGGATCCGCAGACGGCCCAACAGGATCCCAACACAGGACCGAGGGCATGCCGGCGGGAGCCCGAGGCCTAAAAAGGCAGTCCATGGTAGCAAGAAATTCTTGCACCTGTGCGGGAGTCGCCGACGGACCCAGGTAAGGTGGGTAGGCCGCGGGACTCTCGAGCTCCGAAGGAGCCGCAGGGGCAGAACCCCTGTCCCCCTCGTGCGCATCCGGGGACCGACGGGGGGACATCTGAGAGCGAACACGCTTCTTCGACTTTTTTGTGTCGTCTCTTACCCGAATCCGAGGGTGAAGACTTGGAGCCCGAGGAGCGATGACTGTGGCCCCGCGAGCGTTCCCTGGAACGGCTCCTGGACCGGCGCTGGGACGAGTGCCGGACCTCCAGCAGCTTCTGGTGCCACTCCCTCAAGGCCTTCGGGGCCATGGCCCGACAGTCCAGACAGGACCGGGAGTCGTGGTCGGTCTCCAGGCAGTAGAGGCAGACATCGTGGGGGTCCGCCACCGACATATTGCGACGGCAGGCCCCACAAGACTTAAATCCAGGCATCCCTACGTGCACCAAGGAAACCAAAGCTTACAGGAGAAAGTCTCAAAAAGGGTAGTCAAAAAGTGACTAAGGTACGTGCTCTAACCGGATCTGCGCTTACTGGTACGGAAAAAGAAAACTGACGTCAGCGCGCATGGGTGGCACCTAAGTAGTCTCTGTGACGTCATCTCGGCACTTAAGACGCCAGCGACTGATGCGGAGCCGCACAACGCCACCTACTGACGCGCAGGGGTACTGCTAACGAAAAACTTTCCGGATCCAGTCTGACGCCTGGGGATATTCTAAGGTAAGGAATCTATCACCAACATGTCTCTTTCAGATAACTTGCTTAGTAACAGTTAATGCTAAGAAAAAAACGCGTAGTAATGGCATGCAAACTAATTAGCAGGAATATGACTCGTTATTTCGCATGCAGACATTTGGTAAATACTCTGGGTGCTGTAGTTACTCCAAATGGGAGGCCTTTGAACTGATAATGCTTTCCTGCTACCACACATCTAATAATTTGTGATGTGCTGTGTGAATAGGGATGTGAAAGTACACATCCTTTAAATCTAGTGCTGACAGTCGTTTAGTTGTAAGAGGTGAAGCACTTGTTGAAGGGTGACCATATGGAAGTGCTCCGATAGGATGTATAAATTTAGGAGTCCGAGATCGAATATTGGTCTTAGCGACTCATCCTTTTTGGGGATTAGGAAGTAAAGTGAATAAACCCCTTAACCTTGGTGTTGTATTGGAACTGGTTCTATAGCTTCTTTTGTTAGAAGAGCTTGTACTTATTGTTTGAGCAGTTGTTGGTGCTCTAAAGAGTTTGTAAATGCGAGGTGGAATATTGGGGGGGGGGGGTTGCTTGTGAGCTCCAGACAATAACCATGTTGGATAATGCCCAACACCCATTTGTCTGAGGTTGATTGCAAAATGGGAAGAACCTTGTGCAGTCTTCCCGACAGGTTTACGATGATCGAGAGGAATTGTTAGTAAGTCACTATTTATTGGGAGATGGAGTGGTACGTGTTGGTGTACTTTTACATATTCCTTTAAAATTGTTTCCTCTATAACCTTCCATGTAGAACCCTCTAGAGGGGGAGGACGGAGTCTGATTCTTGTAGGAGGAAGTGTTCGCATCTGTGGAGGTACTTTGAGCAGCCCCTATTGAACAAGTTACTTGCCTTCGGTACCAATATATCCGTAAGAAACGTTAGTTATAGATTCCTTACCTTAGAATTACCCCCAGGCGTCAGACTGGATCCGGAAAGTTTGTCAGCAGTACCTCTGCGCGTCGGAAGGTGGCGTCCGTCGGCTCCGCGTCAGTCATCGGCGTGATGACGTCGCGGCAGCTACTTAGATGCCGCCCTTGCGCACTGTCAGTTCTGTACACGACTTTCCGCGCCAGAAACGCAGAGCCATGCAAGACACTGACCACTGGTGCACAAAACTAGGGCCCTGAAAGGATGTCCTTAACCCTAGAAATCAGTTCGCAGAACGGGGAGGATGGGTGGGGCGGTAAGGAATCTATAACTAACTAATGTTTCTTACAGATATCTTGTTAGCGAAGGTAAGTAACTTGTTCATCTGAAAGAAACACGTTAGTTATAGATTCCTTACCTTAGAATAGATACCCCAGCAATACCAACCCCGGTGGTGGGTCTGCGAACCAAGCTCACACCAGAAAGTCCTGGAGAACAGAACGGCCAAAGAAGCAGTCTCTCCGGACTGGACTTTCCAGGCAGTAGTGTTTGGTGAACGTGTGCAGTGATGCCCACGTGGCCGCCTGACAGATGTCATTCAGAGGAACTCCTCTTCCCAAGGCAGTAGTGGCTGCTGTCGCCCTGGTGGAATGGGCGCGTGGCCCGACTGGAGGCTCCTTTTTAGCCAGAGTGTAACAAGCCTTAATGCACAAGTTACTAACTTGTGTAACGATATATCTGTAAGAGACAGTAGTTGGTGACAGATTCCTTACCTTAGAATATCCCCAGGCGTCAGGCTGGATCCGGAAAGTTTTGCGTAGCAGTACCCCTGCGCGTCGGTAGGCGTCGTCATGCAGCTCCGCGTCCGTCGTCGTGATCGCCGGGATGACGTCGCGGCCAGTACTTAGACGCCGCCCATGCACGCTGGCGTCAGTTCTGTACACGACTTTGAGGCGCCAGAAACGCAGAGCCATGCAAGAAACTGACACTGGTGTCTGAAAACTAGGGCCCTGAAAGGGATGACCTTAACCCTAGAAATCAGTTTGCAGAACGGGGAGGATGGGTGGGGCGGTAAGGAATCTGTCACTAACTACTGTCTCTTACAGATATATCGTTACACAAGTTAGTAACTTGTGCATCTGAAAGAGACACGTTAGTGACATATTCCTCACCTTAGAATAGATACCCCAGCAATACCAACCCCGGTGGTGGGTCTGCGAACAAAGATCAGACAAGGAAGTCCCGGAGGACAGAACGGCCAAAGAAGCCGTCCCTCCGGACCAGACTGTCAAGGAAGTAATGCTTGGTAAACGTGTGCAGCGAGGCCCACGTAGCTGCCTGACAAATGTCCTGCAATGGGACACCACGTCCCAAAGCCGTGGTGGCGGCTGTCGCCCTGGTGGAATGGGCACGTAGCCCAACAGGGGGCTCCTTCTTAGCCAAAGAATAGTAGGCTTTGATACACAAGACAACCCAGCGGGAGATGGTCCGCTTGTGTTCTGCCCGACCTTTTTTGGCGCCCACGTAGCCAACAAAGAGCTGGTCGTCCACCCGGAAATGTGTGCGGTTCAGACAGAAAGAAATCGCACGTTTTGGGTCCAGACGGTGGAGCCTCTCTTCCTCTCTGGAAGGAGGCGGAAAGAAGGTGGGCAAAGTGATGGTCTGCCCAATGTGGAAAGCAGTAACCACCTTTGGCAAGAAGGACGGACGCGTCCTAAGAACAACCTTGTCTGGATGAACAGACAGAAAGGGGGGCTTGCAAGAAAGAGCCTGGAGCTCACTCACCCGCCGAGCGGAGGTGATAGCCACCAGAAAGGCTGTCTTCAGAGTGAGAAGACGAAGAGGACAGTTATGGAGAGGCTCAAAGGTAGCGCACATAAGAAAGGTAAGAACCAAGTTCAAGTCCCACTGAGGCATCACAAACGGAACAGGAGGGGGGAAAAGGTGTGTAATGCCTTTAAGAAACCTGTTAACAGGGGACTTGAAAAGGGAGGGCTGATCAGGAAGCCTGAGAAAGGCCGAGATTGCACGAAGGTAGCCCTTTATGGTACCCAGGGCAGAACCCTGTTGGGCCAGAGAAAGAAGGAACAGAAGAACCTCAGAAAGAGGGGCAGAAAGGGGATTCATAGCCTTTGCTGTGCACCATGCCACAAACTTGTTCCACCTGCAAGCGTATACCACCTTAGTGGAGGGATGCCTGGCTGCCAGAATCACATCACAAACTTCAGGAGGCAAGTCAAAAGGAATCAACTGCCGCCGCTCAATCTCCACGCAAGGAGGTGGAGACTGGACAGGTTCGGGTGGAGGACCGTCCCCTGATGCTGCGACAGAAGATCCTACCGAAGAGGCAGACGGATCGGGGGAATCGATGCTCATACTGAGTAGCTCGGGATACCAAACTCTTCGAGCCCAGTCTGGAGCCACAAGAATGACTTGGGCCCGGTCACGCCGAATCTTCTTCAACACTCTGGGTAGAAGTGGTATAGGCGGAAAGGCGTACAACAGACCGCAACTCCACTCGTGACGAAAAGTGTCGCCGAGCGAGTGCCGCCTTGGAAATTCCAACGCACAGAACTGATGACATTGCACGTTCTCTTCGGTGGCGAATAGATCTAACCAAGGCTCTCCCCACTGTAGAAAGAGTCCTTGCGCCACTTCCGAGTGAAGACGCCATTCGTGATCCATCATGCACCTGCGGCTGAGTTCGTCCGCCCTGGCATTCAGGGAACCTGCCAGGTGTTGAACCATCAGGAAAATGCCCTGATGTTCCAGCCATGTCCAGAGACGCAGAGCCTCCTGACATAGGGTCCACGACCCCACCCCGCCTTGTTTGTTGCAGTACCACATGACGGTGGTGGTGTCCATGAACACCTGCACTACCTTCCCCTTGACAGAGGGAAGGAATGCCTTTAGTGCAAGTCGGATCGCCCAGAGCTCCAGAAGGTTGATATGGAGCCCGGACTCCGCCGGAGACCTGAGGCCTCTGATCTCAGCCTCTCCCATGTGGCCGCCCCATCCCAGAAGGGACGCGTCCGTCACCACATTGTGGTCTGGTTGGGGGAAGGGCGAGGGAGCTGCCATTGACCCAGTCCTGGTTCGTGAGCCACCACTGCAGTGGACGTGCAGTGCCCTCCGAGATCTGGACGCAATCGGACAGATTCCCCTGATGCTGCTCCCACTGGAACTTCAGGTCCCACTGCAGAGCCCGCATATGCCACCTGGCATGATCGACCAACAGGATGCAGGAGGCCCAGCAGCCTGAGTCATTCTGACCGAAACCCGGGATAGAGGCTGAAAGATCGGAATCATAGCCTGAATATCCCGGACTCGCTGCTCGAGAGGATAGACCCGAAACCGCACTGTCCAGAACCGCTCCGATGAAGAGGAGCTTGAGAGGGGATCAGGTGTGACTTCGGCACATTGATGGAGAACCCCAGCGAATGCAGGAGGTCGGCCGTAGTCTGGAGGTGGGAGACGAGCTGCGACCAACACCATCACTTTCATGAACACCCGAGGGGCGCTGGTAAGGCCGAAGGGGAGCACGGTAAACAAAGTGCTCGTGGCTTACTGTGAACTGCAGGTAATGTTGGTGGACCGGCAGGACGGGGATGTGAAAATAAGCGTCCTGCAAGTCCAACGCTACCATCCAGTCTTGCGGGTCGAGGGCAGACAAGACCTGAGCAAGCGTCAACATCTTGAACTTCTCCTTCCGGAGGAAGCGGTTGACGTCCCTGAGATCAAAGATAGGACGCAGGCCCTTGTCCTCCTTGGGGACCAGAAAGTAGTGGGAGTAACAACCATGACCTACTTCTGGGACAGGAACGCGCTCGATGGCTCCCTTGGCCAAGAGAGCCGTAACTTCCTGCTGGAGAAGGGCCAGATGGTCCCCGACATGCGGTGGTATCTTGGTGGCATGGATGGAGGGGTAGTCTCGAAGGGGAGTGAGTAGCCCCTTAGGACTATTTGCAAAACCCACTTGTCTGACGTGATGGCGAATCCTGCCACCCACTGGCGTTTGATGGGCCTGAAAGGTCGGACTAGGAGGGTTTGGAGGCTGCTGCAGAGGGAGGGGGGGGGGGGGGTTGGTGGACTGGCCCGCCAGCCCCCTGAACCACAGCGTTGGTTCCCACGTCCGTGGCCGCGCGAAAGTTGGGTAACTTGCTGCGGCCTGTGGCTCTGGGCGGAACGTAGCAGGGCACCCCTTCCGTAGCCACGAAAGGGGCGAAAAGCAGACTGCGCAGGGCGGGTGAAGAGGCCCAAGGACTTGGCCGTAGCCCGTGAGTCCTTGAAACGCTCTAGAGCGTTGTCTGCCATATCGCCAAAAAGGCGACGGCCATCAAAAGGCATGTCCAAGGTGTTCTGGACATCCCCTGAAAAGCCAGTTTACCTCATCCAGGCGTGCGACGAAGCGCTACCGACGTTGAAATGGTCCAGCCCACAACGTATGGCAAACTTTGCTGCATCCCTCCCGACAGCCACAGCCTGGGAGAGCACTGTCCGGGCCTCCTCCGGACACTGAGGCAGCACCTGCGCCACCGTATCCCACACGGAGTGGGAATAACGGCCCAAGAGACATGCGGTGTTTAACGACCGCAGTACTAAGCTGGCGGAAGAGAAAATCTTCCCAAGGTGGTCCAGCTTCTTGGATTCCCTTTCCGGGGGAGCGGTAGGGAATGCGCTCTTGGAAGTGGAGGCTTGGACAACCAAGCTCTCCGGGGTGGGGTGTTGGGAGAGGAAAGTGGTGTCGCCCAGAGCTGGGCGGTGGTGTCGGGCAATCATCTCATCCACTGGAGCCCCCGTGTTGGGCCTGGACCAGGTGCCCAAAAGGAAGTCGGTGAGGGCCTCATTGAACGGCAGCAGGGGTTCCGAAGAGCTGACATGACAACCCCACCCGGCGTCGGGCGACCCCAGTCCAGCTCAGTGTCCACGTCGGGATGGAGGCGGGGTCAATGCCGGCCGGGGGGCCGGCCAGCGTCGGATGCGGTAGTGGTGCCGGCGGAAGCGGCACGGGTGGAGGCATAACTAGGTCAACCGGCACCGATCCGGATCCAGGCCTGGATCCAAGGGGGCCCTGCGGCACCAGAGCCGCCGGCAGCAAAGACCTAGGCCCCCCAACCGAGTCCGCGGGGCCCGAAGGCACGCCGGCGGGGTCAGTTTGCCCAAAGATGGCATGCATCGCCTTGTAGAACGTACGAAGCTGGGCGGGAGTCACTCCGGGTCCCGGAAAGGGAGGGAAGCTCTGAGTCGAGGGGCACCACCCGCATGCCTCGTCGGATCGGCCGACCGACAAGGAGAAGAAGTCGAAGAGCGACAATGCTTCGACTTCTTGTGCTTCGACTTACCCGACCCAGAGTGCGAAGACTTCGATGATTTCGAACCGGAATGGTGGTGGCTCCGCGACCGGTCCCTCGACCTCCCTCTCGACCGGGACCTCGAACGGTGCGGCGCCGACTGCCGATGTTCAAGCAGCTTTCGAGACCGCTCCCGCAAAGCCTTCGGCGCCATCGACCGGCAGTCGGAGCACGACTTGGGGTCGTGGTCACGCTCCAGGCAAAAAAAGACACGCGGTGCGGATCAGTCACCGACATCATACGATGACGGGAGCCGCAGGCCTTGAAACCAGGCATCCCTCGTGCACCTCTTTGGAGTCTCGAAGAAAGACGTCAACAAAAGTCGAGAAAAAGTTAGTCAAAAAATGACAGAGGTACCGCTCTTCCTGGATCTGCGCTGGCTGGCGCAGAAAAAGAAAGAACTGACGTCAGCGCGCGAGGGTGGCGTCTAAGTAGCTGCCGCGACGTCATCCCGGCGACCACAACGCCGACGACGGACGCGGAGCCGACCGACGCCACCTTCCGACGCGCAGAGGTACTGCTGACGAAAAAACTTTCCGGATACAGTCGGGCAGCTGGGGGTAATTCTAAGGTAAGGAATCTATAACTAACGTGTTTCTTTCAGATATAGGAGCGACAAAAGGAATTCCTATTAGAGGGCAACTGTAGTGCCCCTATGGATTTCGCTACTTATGTATCTTTTTTCAAGTGATTCATCCACTTGAGGACCAAATAAATGTTCATCAAATGGGGCATTTAGTATAGTTTGTTGTACCTCTGGTTTAAAACCAGAAACACGCAACCATGCATGTCGTCTGAGGAGAACACTAGTGTTAACTCCTCTAGCTGCAGTATCCACAGCATACAAAGTACACCTAATGAACAAGTTACTTACCTTCGGTAACGCATTATCTGGTAGAGACCATCTAGCTGCAGATTCCTTACCTTTGAATTTCCCAGGCGTCGGGCTGGATCCGGAAACTTTTGCTGAGCAATACCCCTTGCGCGCGACGTCGGGGGGGGGGACTCCATTCGGTTATGAAGTCGCAGTGCCTATATAGGCGCCACCCAGGTGCGTGGTCGTCAGGACTTTTCGTTTTTCCACAGCAGAAGCGCAGAGCCACGAAGTGACTGACGTAAACGTGTGCAAAACTAGGGCCCTGAAAGGGGAGTAACCCTAGATCTACTACATCAGTCCGCAAAGCAGGGAGGCATGGGT
Source organism: Calotriton arnoldi (assembly GCA_963921515.1). Taxonomy (NCBI): domain Eukaryota; kingdom Metazoa; phylum Chordata; class Amphibia; order Caudata; family Salamandridae; genus Calotriton; species Calotriton arnoldi. The sequence continues at coordinate 2,419,447 of CAWUFW010002037.1, forward strand.
AGGGCTGTAAGGAATCTGCAGCTAGATAGTCTCTACCAGATAATGCGTTACCGAAGGTAAGTAACTTGTTCATCTGATAGAGCCTTCTATCTGCAGATTCCTTACCTTTGAATCAGATACCCAAGCCATACCATCCCAGCGGTGGGTTGCAGACTCATGACCTAGACTAAAAAGTCCTGCAGGACTGAACAGGCAAAGTGCCCCTCCCTGCACACTTGACCATCAAGGCAATAATGTTTTGCAAACATGTGCAGTGATGCCCACGTCGCTGCCTTACAAATGTCTTGGACTGGGACATCCCGTGCCAAGGCCATAGTCGCAGCCTTTCCCCTGGTGGAATGGGCCCTTAATCCCTCAGGGGGCTGCTTCTTTGCCAAGGCATAACAGATTTTAATACAGAGAACAACCCAGCGAGAGATGGTTCTTTTCTGCACTGCCTTTCCCTTCTTTGCTCCCACATACCCCACAAAGAGTTGGTCATCCACCCAGAACTCTTTTGTGCGGTCAAGTTAGAACGACAACGCTCTTTTTGGGTCCAGTCAGTGGAGACGCTCCTCTTCCTTAGAGGGATGTGGGGGAGCAAAGAAGGTGGGTAAAGTGATGGATTGACCCAGATGGAATGGGGTCACAACCTTTGGCAAAAAAGATGCCCTGGTGCGAAGCACCACCTTGTCCAGAAAGGACATAAGATAAGGAGGCAAGCTGGATAAAGCCTGCAATTCACTCACCCTCCGGGCCGATGTAATCGCCACTAAAAAGGCTGTTTTGATGGACAACAGCCGGAGGGGACAAATGTGTAAAGACTCGAAAGGAGTACACATCAGGTAAGCGAGGACCAAATTAAGTTCCCATTGTGGCATAATAAAGGGCGTGGGTGGAAATAAATGAGCCAGCCCTTTTAGGAAATTATTTACAATAGGAGATTTAAAGAGAAGGCTGGTCTTCCTTGAGAGTTCCCAAGGAAGAGCCCTGCTGGGCAAGGGTTAGAATGAATAAAAGGACAGTAGAAAGAGGAGCAGAAAGAGGGTCAATAGACCTTTCTGTACAGAATAATAAAAATTTCTGCCAACGGCAGGCGTATACAGACTTAGTGGAGGGCCGCCTGGCTGCCAGAATAACGTTACATACTTTGGGAGGAACGCCAAAGGCCATCAACTGCCGCCGCTCAATCTCCATGCATGGAGGCGCAGAGTTGACAGGTTCGGGTGGAGAACCCTCCCCTGCAACAGAAGATCCTCAGGAAGGGGCAGCCTGATCAGAAGCTCTGGATATCAGACTCCTTGCCCAGTCCGGCACCACAAGGATGACTTTGGCCCGGTCGCTACTGATCTTCAGAACCCTGGGTAGGAGTGGTATGGGCGGAAAGGCGTACAACAGGCTTGAGCGCCATTCGCGACGAAACGAGTCGCCGAGCGATTGCCGCCTTGGAAACTCCAGCGCGCAGTACTGCTGACATTGCGTGTTCTCTTAGGAGGCGAACAAATCTAACCAAGGTTTTCCCCACTGCTGAAAGACCTTGCGCCACCTCCGACTGGAGACGCCATTCGTGATCCTGAAGGCATCGACAGCCGAGATTGTCCGCCCTGGCGTTCAGAGAACCTGCCAGGTGTTGAACCACCAGGGTTATGCCCTGCTGTTCCAGCCACGTCGAGACGCAGGGCCTCTCGACAAAGGGTCCACGACCCCACCCCGCTTGTTGCAGTACCACATGGCAGTGGTGTTGTCCGTGAACACCTGCACTAACTTCCCCTTGACAGAGCGAAGAAAGGCTTTCAATGCCAACTGAATCGCTCGGAGCTCCAACAAGTTTATGTGGAGCCCCGTCTCCGCCGGAGACCAGTGACCCCCGATCTACACCTCTCCCATGTGGCCACTCCATCCCAGAAGTGACGCATCAGTCACAACTGTGACATCAGGTTGGGGAAGGGAAGAGGTCTGCTGTTGACCCAATCGCGGTTCATTAACCACCACTGCAGATCCTTCGCAGTTCCGCCCGAGATCTGAACCACGGTGAGATTTCAGATGCTGTGCCCATTGGCACTTCAAGTCCCACTGCAGAGCCCACATACGCCACCTGGCGTGTCTTACCAACATGATGCAGGGGGCCATGAGACCCAACAGCCTCAGAGTCAACCTCATCGAAATCCAGGATAGAGGCTGAAATATCGGAATCATATCCTGAATATCCTGGACTCGCTGTTCGGGAGGATAAGACCGAAAGTGCACTGTGTCCAGAACTGCTCCGATGAAACGGAGCGTCTGAGAAGGAGTCAGGTGTGACTTCGGCACGTTTATAGAGAACACCAGCGAACGCATGAGGTCCGCTGTAGTCTGAAGGTGGGAGATGACTGCCTGGGGCGAGGACGCCTTCAACAGCCAGTTGTCTAGGTAGGGGGGAAGACTGAAACCCCTAACCTGCGCAGATGGGCTGCAACCACCACCATCACCTTGGTGAACACCCGAGGGGCACTGGTAAGACCGAAGGGGAGCACGGTAAACTGAAAGTGCTCGCGGCCTACCTTGAACCGCAGGTAACGCCTGTGGCCCGGCAGGATGGGAATGTGAAAATATGCATCCTGCAGGTCCAACGCCACCATCCAGGCTCCTTGGTCTAGGGCAGACAAGACCCGAGCCAATGTGAGCATTTTGAATTTCTCCTTTTTGAGGAAGAGATTGACAGTCCGAAGATCTAAAATGGGCCGAAGTCCCTTGTTCTTCTTCGGAATCAGAAAGTAGCAGGAACAACAACCACTGCCTACTTCTGAAGCTGGGACCCTTTCTATAGCTCCCTTGGCCAAAAGAGCTGTAACTTCCTCTTGGAGCAACTTCAAATGATGCACCGCCTGCCGTTCCTGAGTTGGCAGAATAGTAGGAGGAAAAGAGGAAAGGAAGAGAATGGCCCTCCTGGACGATCTGCAAGACACTTGTCTGTGGCTATAGATCTCCAGCAGGGAAGAGGACGACGAATTCTCCCACCCACTGGAGTAGTGTGGTCCTGCAGAATCAGCCTAGAAGTGCTTGGAGGCTGCGGCTGCTGGGGCAGCGTGGCAGACTACTTTCGGCCTCCATTACGAGGACGGAATGTACCGCGTCCATGCACGGCTTGGGTAGTCCGAGCGGGACGGTGGCTAGGATATGGCTGGAAACCTTCCAATGCCACGAAAGGGGCAAAAGGAAGACTGTCCACGAGGAGTAGAGGAGAGGCCCAAGGCTCTGGCCGTAGCTCGAGAGTCCTTGAACCTGACCAGGGCAGAGTGCATTTTCCCCAAAAAGGCGGGTTCCATCAAAGGGCATGTCCATCAAATTGGCCTGGACATCCCCCCCCCCCGAGAAGCCAGTTGTACGAAGCCAGGCGTGGCGCCTCAAGGCCACCGTTGTTGAAATTGATCTGCCCAGTGAATCGGTCGTGTCCAAACCACACCGTATGGCGAATTTTGCTGCATCTCTCCCGTACTTGACAGCTTGGGAGAGCACAGCCCAGGCCTCCTCCGCGATTTGTGGAGGCACCTGCGCAACAGTCTCCCAAAGAGTGGGAGAAATGGCCCAATAAGCATGCGGTATTCACCGACCGCAATGCCAGACATTTGGGAAGATGTTTTCTTCCTCCAGAGTCCAGTCGCTTGGATTCCCTATCCGGAGGGGCGGAAGGGAATTCGCTCTGGGAAGTAGAGGCCTGCATCACCAAACTTTCTGGGGTGGGATGTTGGCTGAGGAACTTTGGGTCGCCCGGAGCTGGGTGATGGCTGTGTGCAATCGTCCTGTTCACAGGAGCCCCTGAGCTAGGCTTGGACCATGTTCCTAGAAGGACGTCCGTAAGTGCCTCATTAAAGGGCAATAGTGGTTCAGAGGTGGAAGCCCCAGGTTGAAGCACTTCGGTCAGAAGATTAGTCCCGACCTGCACTGAGGGCAGCTCCAGTCCAAGGACCTCAGCAGCCCTCTTAACCACCATGGCATAGGACGCCCCGTCCTCCATAACCACTGTAGGCAGAGAGCATACCTGTCTGGGGAAGTATCCAGACCACTGGCTTCCCCAAGTTCCCCATACCAGTCCATAGTCTCCTCAGACATCCTGGTTCTCCAATATGTCTCCAGACTCCTCCCATTCCTCACCTGAGCCCAGCACGTCCACAAAGTGCTCAGGCGACAACATAGAACCCCTGGGTTCTGTCGACATCGGCGTTGTTCCAGCTCCGTGTCGTCGGGGATGAGGATGGGGCTTGTGCCACCGACTGGCGCCGTCGCAGGCACAGACTTAGACGCTGGGGAAGGTCCCGTTGGCACGACCGGCGTCGAACCGGATCCGATCCCTGAAGCCCCACCAGCACCGTGGCCGAAGCAGTCGAACCCAATGGGGCCCCATCCGACCGCGCGGGGCCCGAGGGCTCACCAACAGGGTCGTTCCACTCAAATACGCGGCGCATGGCCCTGTAAATGTTTAATTTGAGCGGGAGTCGCTCTGGCTCCCGGAAAGGGTGGGAGGCGCGAAGTTGACTCAGGCTCCGGCTCCACAGAGCGGTGCCTAGAGCGTTGGTGCTCCTTACCTCTCGACGACGGACGCCAGTTGAGGCGAATTCGAAGTCCGCTTGGACCTCTTGTGCCTCTCCAGAGTGTCCTGATGACCTCGAATGGGAGGAAGAGGACTTAGGGCTCCGCGACCTCTTCGAACGGGACCGTGACCTCCTCGGAGTCTCGCTTAACGGTGTCAACTGCCGGGCCGCGAGCAACTTCATCACCCACTCCCTTAAGGTGTTCGGGGCCATCGCCAGTCTGAACAAGACTTCGAATCATGGTCGCGTTCAAGACACCAGAGACATACGCGGTGGGGATCGGTAACCGACATCATGCGGGAATAAGTCTCGCATGGTTTAAAACCTGTCTTTCTACCAGACATCCCTCGCATACGAAGTCTTACTCAAAAATGTCAACAAAAGTCGAGAAAAAAGCCTGCCAAAAAGCAGCAGAGGGGTAGCTCTTCCCGGATCAGCGCTTAACTGACGCATTAAGAAAAGAACCGACGTCTGTGCGCCTGGGTTGCGCCTAAATAGGCACTGCGATGTCATAACCGACACCAAGCAGAGCCAAATAGAGCCACCCGATGTCGCGCGCAAGGGGTACTGCTTAGCAAAAGTTTCCGGATCCAGCCTGGGAAATTCAATGGTAAGGAATCTGCAGCTAGAAGTCTCTATCAGATAGAGGAAATAGGTTTTCCCTCTTGTAACTAGGTCTTGCCCTCTTTCCCTGTGTTCTTCTGGGAGGTATTGGATTAACTCCTCCATTTTGTCCCAGTGGGCCCTGTCATACCTAGCCAAAAGACCTAGAGTATTGGCTGTACGCCAGTGGTTGGCTGATTGTGCCGCTACTCTTTTGCCTGAGGCATCTATTAATTTGGACTTTGTCCGGAGGGGGTGAATCTCCTGTGGTTTGGGAGTTTGCTATTTCACGAGCATTGAACACAACTAATGAATCCAAAGGAGGCTAGCCCTTAATAAAAATTGGCTCAGATGGTGGGGGGGTTTATATTTTTTTTATCCACCCTAGGCGTTATAATTCGTGCCCTAACTGGACCCTTAAAATTATCAGCATGCCTCATCCATTCTAACAGGCAATGATTGTGTTGTCCTATGTGTGGTTCCTAGTGTTTCAAATAAGAAATCTTCCAAAATTCCTTATGTAAAGCGATTCTATGAGAAGTTGCTGCACTAGAAATTAACTCCTGGTATGAAGTGTTGTCACCAGCAGGGGAAGTTTAGAAGGATATAGATCCGGGTCTGTGTCTGTAGGAGGATCTACATTGTAATTATCCCATGGATCTGGTGGCTGTCCATAATGGTCATCCCCAGCCCCTGTATCAGGACCTGTATGTGGAGAGCCTTGTGGTGTGATGTCTACAGGGTCTGCTGGTGGTACCATAGGTACTGGTGAAGAAGGTGGCGGGGTATGAGAAATGGGAACAATTAGGGCCAGTAGCTATATCCTTTTTCTTTTTAAGAGGGATTCTAAAATCAGTGTCTCTTTTGGATGATGGTATCACTTGTCATGCTATAATATGTCCAGTGTCTGGATTTATGTGAAGTCTTTTCTGTTTTGGATCCAGCTTTTGTTGAAGTTTCTAAAATTGGCTCTGGAGGCTTTTGAAGAGCATCTTTGTTTCTGTGCTGGAATTCTCAGTGCAGAGCTGGATTTGACCTTTTTATCTTTCAGAGCCGAATCTTTAGGTGTTGAAATAGCTGTGCCCGAGCCGGAAGGTTTGACGTGTGCTTGCTTGTGAGCCAGATGGCGGGGCGTTAGTGTCTCGGTGCCTACCATGGCCAGATGCCAGTGGTGGCCCAGAAGCCTTATGTTTTATGGAAGCGGGTTTTGTGGGTAAAGGAGCTTTGGTAGTCATGGCACCTTGACCTGCTGGAATGTCTTGGGATTCCAATTCTATCTCCTGCTCGGAATCTTGGACGGAGAAGGCCTCTTCTTCCGCTGCCGAGGCTTCCATTTCTTCTTGTTCATTATCTTCTCTAAAGATATCGGGGGTTTCTTCGATGTTTTGTTGCTGCATTTGCTTTCGTCGAGCCAGACTGTCTGAAAGTTTCTTCTAGCGGAATGAGAGCCAGGCGTCACAGTTTTGTTCCTTGTGTTACGGAGATAAACACAAGTTAAAAACTTTGTGAAGGTAGGTGCGCGGATACTTGGAGGGCAGAATTGCAAATGAGTCCGTTCCATCAGCGAATTTACTTGATGTTAATGTTTCGAGTGGAAGTTAAGAGGCTAGGCCTGAAGGCCGCAATTGGAGGTTTGCCGATCCAACTGAGATTTTCCCGATTTGACATGCAGAGGACGGGAAACTCGTTCGAAACAATACAGACGGTACAGTGGGTTGCGAACTGAAGTGATCCCGAAAAACAGTTTCGACCCGGAGCACAGCAAACCACATCCGAACCTGATGGAAAGAAAACAATGCAACAATGGAGTTGATGCCCATGCACAGTCACCAAAAGGAGGAGTCACCTTACCTTGACTGGAAAAGACTTCAAATAAAAACTTGCAAACATCCGGACCAAACACTAGATGGCAGAAGTATGCAAAGCATGTGTAGCTACGGCACACATGCCTCGAAAACTATATATATATATATATATATATATATATATATATATATATATATATATATGAGCAGAGGTCAGAGGAGAGTGCCTAGCAAGACGTGTGGTAGAAAATCCGAGGGACTGGAGCATCTCACAGGAGCATTCTAGAGGGTGGTCCATTCAGACTGGTCTAAGCTTAAAATGGTCTCTTCTTTAAAATGACTAAGATAGGTTATTAAACTAAAGCGGCCTTGCCTTTTCTAGTCTATACCCATCATTACATTGCTTTACAAACATACTTGGGGAGTCCCATCTCGACGACAGGGAATGATTCAAGCATGTAAATCTATGAAAGTTCCAATACTGGAGTAATGACCTGGGATTCTGAAACTGCTATTGCTACAAATGTATCAAAGCTTGCTTTATCTGCCTCTGGTTATGTACATTTGGTTAGCCAAAGAGTGTTGAAATATGCACGTGAAATGATATAGGTTAACTGATTAAATATACACTGGCTCACTGCGAGGAGCGGCATCACAGTGGAAAGGTTGGCCAGGCACTCAATTAAAGCAGACGGAACGTATAGTCTGTCAGTGTAGTTTTGCAGCTTGAAGAATTTTCTGGATTCACTATGCTGTGCATTATTCAGCCATCTAGTGGTTGGGTCCGGAATTGTTTCTTTTTTTGTGGCCGGTGGGCATAGACATACCACCATTTGGTGTCCTTCTGTGACGTCGACGTGCTTCCTCCGGAAGCTTTCACCTTTGGTCGCCATCTTCGGATTCTTTTTTTTCCCCCTAATTGTTCGTTCTTGTTTCATTTAGTTCTTCCTCTGGTCTCATCTTTCTGGCGGAGGAGGGTGGGTTCGTTAGTGAATCCAGAAAATTCTTCAAGCTGCAAAACTACACCAACAGGTAAGAAACTATACGTTTTGCAGCGTGAATCTTTTCTGGATTCACTAAGCTGTGCATAGACTTTGTAGCGGTTTGCTAGTGTTGTGGTGGTTGGGTGGAAGACGAGCGTTGTTTGTGAAAATATATTGTAAGACTTTTGTCCTACTTGTGCTTTATTCATTTGAATATCCACGCAGTAGTGCTTTGTGAACTTGTGCACTGAAGACCATGTTGCTGCTTGGCAAATGTCTTGAATAGGCGTATTTGCTAGAAAAGTTACTGTTGCTCCTTTCTTCCTCGAGTGAGCGTGCGGTGCTTCTTGTAATGTCTGACCTGCCCGTTTGTGGCACAACTGTATGGCTTGTGCAATCCATCTTGCAATGGTATTCTTTGTGACTGGTCGTCCAAGAAAACTGTTAAAACAATTCTTTGTATTTGCCGTTTTCCTGTATTCTTTGGTTCTTTCTATGTAGTACATGACTGCCCTTCTGGCGTCCAGGGTGTGTAATGCCCTTTCTGCTTGGGTCTTTGGAAAAAAACTTGGTATTTGTATTGCTTGGTTTACGTGGAACTTTGATACCACCTTTGGCATAAATTGTGGATCAGTTCTCATGACGATTCTGTCATGTGTTTGGAAGTAGGGCTCTTGCAGTGTTAGAGCTTGCAATTCACTTACTCTACGTAGTGATGTAATTGCAACTAAAAACGCAGTTTTTAGTGTGAGCATTTGTAGTGTTGCTTTGTGGATTGGTTCGAATGGTGCCTTCATCATTTGAGCTAGTACTACATTGAGATTCCATGCAGGTGGTGGCATCTTTTTTGGAGGTGCTATTCTTTTAGCTCCTTCTAGGAATCCTTTGACCACATGGGATGTGAAGAAACTCTTCCGTTTCTCCCCTTGTGTACGCTACGATTGCTGTTAAGTGTACCCTTATAGATGTGTAGCTAAGTTTATTCTGTAGTAAATCTGTTAAGTATTTTAATACTGTTGATTCTCGTGATCCTTCTTGAAAGTTTCTCTAAGGCACCATTGAGAGAATCTTTTCCATTTGGCTGTGTAACACTTCCTTGTTGCAGGTATTCTCGCTTCTCCGAGTACTGCCATTGTGCTCTCTGGTAGTCTGAGGTGAGCAAATTCTAAGTCCTCAGGAGCCATGCTGCTAGGCTTAGGCTCTCTGGTTCTGGGTGTAGCACCCTTCCGTTCTGCATTGTTAAGAGGTCACTTCTGTTGGGGAACTTGTGCATTGCCCCTTGAGTCATCTCCATTATCTGTGAGAACCAGGTTTGTCTGGCCCACTGAGGTGCTATGATTATTAATGTCATGTGGCTGATCCTGCATTTGTCGAGTACCCTGTGAAACAGTGGTATCAGGGGGGGAAAAGCGTAAGCAAATGTCCCTGACCAGTCTATCCATAGCGCATTCCCTAGGGGCTGTTTGCACGGTTGCCTGGATGCGAAGTGTTGGCATTTTGGGGTGTTGCAAATAGGTCGATTTGCGGAGTTCCCCATTTTTTGAATATCTTTAGGAATTCTGATTGATTCATTTCCCATTCGTGGGATGCTGATGCTTGCCTGTTCAGCCTGTCTGCTTCTACATTGTCCTTCCCTGGAAGATGTATTGCTAGTAAGTATTTTCCTTGGGATTGCCCATCTCCATAGTTCTTGGGCTAAGGTTGATAGTGTTACCGGTTGTGTTCCTCCTAGTTTGTTGATGTAAAATATGATAGTTGTATTGTCCGTTTGGATTAACACCCTCTTCCCGTAAAGCTCTTTCTGAAAGGCTTTTAAGGCTAGGAACACGGTCTTTAACTCCAGGAAGTTGATGCATTTTATCGCATCCTGTTGTGTCCACAATCCCCTTACTCTGAGGTTGTTCATGTGTGCTCCCCACCCTAGTTGGGAAGCATCTGTTGTAATGGTCACTGTTGGAGTTGGTTGTGTGAGAAGTCTCCCCTGTGCTGTTCTCTGTTCCACCATGCCATCTCTTGATGAACTGTGTGTGACAACCACTAGATCCTCCCAACTCCGTTGCCTGTGACCATTGCTGCTGAATCCATTCCTGGAATGGTCTCATGTGTAGTCGAATGTTTGGGACTAGATGAATGCATGAAGCCATCATCCCTAGCAGTTTGCCCACTGTCAGAGCTTGCCCCTTGTGGTATAGATGTGTCTCCTTCAGTATCGCTAATGTTCTCTTCGTGCTCGGAAATACCTTTCATAGTATTGCGTTGATTTCTGCCCCTAAGAATCTTTACTTGTACTGGTTCTATTGACGATTTTTCCCAGTGTATTGAGAAACCGAGTTGGACCAATGTCTCTATGACTTTCTGTATGTGTCATTTGCAGATTGTATGAGCTTGCTCTTACTAAACAGTCGTCTAGGTATGGGTAAACATGAATCCCTTGCCTTCTTAGGTGGGCCGCTACTGCTGCTAGGCATTTTGTGAAGACTCTTGGTGCAGATTTCAGTCTGAATGCTAGCACCGTGAATTGGTAGTGTGTTTTGTTGATCACAAATCTCAATAGGCCTTTGTGTCTGCTGTTCATGGGGATGTGCAAGTAAGCGTCCTTTAAGTCTATAGTTGCCATGTAGTCCCCTTCCTGTATCGGAGGTATTACTTCTTGTAAGGTTGTCATTTTGAATTGGAGTCTTTATGAATTTGTTTAGGAACCTCAAGTCTAGTATTGGTCGTAAGGTTCCAGCCACCTTTGGTATGAGGAAGAACGTGGAATACACGCCTTTGTTCCTTTCCTTGTATGGTACCTGCTCTATGGCATTTTTGTTCAGAAGCTCTTGTGCTTCTTTGAGCAAGAGAGTTCTTTTGCTGAATGAACCTTGTTGTTTGGTCTTTTGCTTGGAGGTTGTTTTGCAAGTTCTATGCAGTATCCGTATTGTATTATGTTTAATATCCATTTGTCGGATGTAATTTTCTTCCACTCCTGGAAGAAGTTTCTTATCATGCCTCCCACTGGTGTTATATGTTGGAGGAATTGTTTGTTCTTTGGGACATGTTCTTTTGTTATGTTTGTCTGTTGCACCCTCTGAGATTTTGTTTGAGTGTGTAATTCTGGCAGTGAAGTCACTTGGAGGTGGGTTGCTGTCCCCCTCTTTGCGGTTGGCCTCTTCCTCGAGGGCGCACTCAAAAGGATGGTCTTCCGTGTTGGTATTGCCAACCTTGTTGTTGTTGGCCCTGCTGCTGGCCCTGGCTTCCTCCTTGGTAACCTTGCTGAAAAGTTTGGTGTGAGGCTACAGGCTGGTGGTTACCTCTGCCTGCTGGTCTCCGTGATGGTGCTCCCCTATGCATGCCTCTGAATTGCAGTGCCCCCATGGACCTTGCAGTCTCATTCCCTTTCTTTAATCGATTTAATTTCTCGTCCACAGCTGTTCCGAATAGTTGTTCACCATTGAACGGGGTGTTTAATGTTATTTTGTACATCTGGTTTGAAACCTGAAATTCTTAGCCAGGCGTGCCTTCTCTCAGTGATCCCGATCATCATCTGTCTGCTAGATGTTTCTGCTGCATCTAGGGCTGATTTTAAACATGTGTTCGCCATGTTCTTCCCTTCTTCCACTAAGTGGCTGCCCTTCTTTGGAATTGGTCTGGCAGATGTTTTAGTAGTTCACCTACTTCCTCCCAGTGTTGATATGCATGTCTATTGATTAATGCATTTGAATTTGGGATGCGCCACTGAATTGCCGCACTTAGTTCCACCTTTCTCCCCATGAGATCCATTCTTTCTCTTGGTCTGGTGGTGGCCCCACATTAGTGGGTACATTAGCTCTCTTCCTAGCCATGAAAGTTATCATAGAATCAGCTGGCACTGAACCCACGATATACATAGGATCCTTTGAGGAATGTTTGGCCTTGCATGTAGCGGGTTCTTTAAAGGCTTCCTTACCCTGGTCCAGCACACTGGGTAGCATGGGAAGGAACTAACTCCTTGTTTGTGTAGGCAGCAAGGTCTCTAGGAGAAAACAGGATTGCGGTTTTTCCTCCTCTAACTGCACTCCATAAGTGTCTGCAGCCTTCTTTATCACCCGATTGTACATCCCAATGTCATCTGGTGGTGAGGGCCTCGAGGGGTAGGAGTCTACCCCTTCTTCTGGTGATTCGGCATAGAGATCTTGCCACTGCATGTCTTGCGCCTCCGAGGTCGCCGAACCGTGATAGGTTTGGTCCTCTTCCTCGGCTTCGAAGTAGTACTCTTCTTCCTCGACTGGTTCTGGCGTTGTCGGCAGCTCTAGTTCGACGTCTTTTTCGGCGGAATTTTTAATAGTTTCATTTTCTCGTCAAAATCCTTCTTGCGTTGCAAGATACTCGCCATTTCAGCTTCGAGCCTTTTCTTTTCCATCTCCGACGCTTGTGTTACGGCGTCGAGATTTTCTGCCTTTCTTTTGGAGCTTGTCGGCGTCGAAGCTTGTTTAACCCTTTTTTTTTTCGACGAAGTCTCCTTTTTGTGATTGCTCTTCGACGACGGTCTTTTCTAGGGTTTTCGCCGTCTGGGAGTCCTTGTCAAAGGAACCGACGGACTTTGTCCTTGGACGTACTTGCGGTCGTCGAATGTTTCAACGCCAAGGCTCCTTTCGAGGACTTTGAGTCTCATGTTTCGGCTGACTGTTTGGGGGGGTCGATGCTTCTTACCTCCTTCGGAGTTTTCTTTTCGACCTCAACTGGGACGTGCGAGTCCTCTTCGCCTTCAGGCCCTTCGGCGACGTTGTCCTCTTCTTCGCTGGAGAGGCCCAGGTCTCGAAGCGACGGAGGTGGTCCTTGACCCTGCATGTTGTAATTTGCTCTTCTCTGCCTCCCTCACCCTTAAAGTCTTCGGGGTGAACGCCGAGCATGCGTTGCAATCTTCGGTGGTCCAGCGGCAGGCAAAGGTTACAGACCGGATGCTGATCCTTCTGTGCGTACTGGTGGTGACAATTGTCGCAGAACTTGAATGGTGTCTTGTCCATTACCGCGCACAGGGAGTCCCCTGTATGGTATGCGCATTCTCCGTAGGACGTCGAAGCTTTTGGTCTTTTTTCTCTTCGCTGTGTCCCGGTTCACCAACTCGAAGGCTGGTACGTCGATAAAGTTCTTTTCTTGGTTTATTTTTCGTCGATTCTTCTCTCCAAACTTCTGGAGCTCCTTCCGTATCGATCCAGACCCAACGGCGGAAAAAAAGAATCTGAAGATGGCGACCAAAGGTGGGAGCTTCCGGAGGAAGCAAGTCTATTTCACAGAAGGACACCAAATGGTGGTATGTCAACGCCCACAAAAAAAAACTACAATTCCGGACCCAACCACTAGATGGCGGAATAATGCACAGCATAGTGAATCCAGAAAAGATTCACGCTGCAAAACTGGGCTCAGTTTTGCATTCGACTGCTATGTTCCAATAGATGAGATTCTAGAAGCAGAGGAAAGTTTATATTGCTTCCAGAGACAACAGCAAGCTCCCCTTTACTCAAACTTTTATTTAATAGCACCTAGAATGAGAATACAAGATACTCTACTTCCTACCACAGCATCCCCCCCCCCCCCCCCCCATATCAACCATTGATTTTCCAGGCCAATCACTTATATTTTCAAAAACACTAGCCATGCTCTGTAATAGAGCGGTGTCCTGAAATTCACTTTTAAGAGCTGCAGCTCCTTTGTGGATAGTAGACACGACTCAACCCAGCTCCGTTTGCCATCCCAACTAATCCAGCCTCCAGTTTTAAATAGATACAAAATGAACACACCAGCATTGTGAAACCTTTATTTGCAATGTTGCATTTCTGACAGCCTAGTAGTGGTAACATTGCTGCAGTTTAAGGCACTTCATAGAGGGTAGTACACCAGGGAAAATTTCAGTGGAGCTCAAGGCTGGCCAGGGAAGGGAGGGTAAATGGACAGCAGAGCTTTACAGATTTTCACCCTTGTGCTTAAGTCCATGTATGGCATACACAACTTTACAATTCCAACATACAAATATATATCTACTAGCCAGTGTGCGATGCAGGAAAGCTGCCCTCCGGCAGTCATCCCAGAGAAAGGCAGTGATATAGAAGTGCTGTTCGCAGATTTTATTCAAAGAGCCTTATCTAGCTCTGTGAAATATGGCTATGTGTGTACAAGGTGCAGTAAGTGTTACTCTCCAGTTATAGATTTCTTCACATGCCTAGATATTCCTAAGACAGAATACATGAAACAGTTGAAATAAATGACATTGATAATGTAAAAAAAATCTGGCTAAATTCAACGTGATATATATATATTTATAGTTTTTATTAAATAGATTTTGGTCCTGATACAAGTCTGATTGCTAGATCTGTTTGGTCTCTCCTGCTTGCCAACTATCAACAGATCCACAACAAAAAAATACCAGAATACTGTGGATCAAGGAAATTGTGCCCTGCTCGACCCTTTCAAATTCAGAAAGACAGATGGACAGTACAATGTGGCTAAGCAAGACCCATCATCCCCTGATCGCAAGTTGTCACGGCAAGAGCAGTGTGTCAAGTAAGCAACACAGGTTTGCACTTGCTTGTTCATAGTAAGAGCCGAGGATTCTACATCTCCATTTAAGGCAGTAATAGAAGCAGATTCATGATTGCCAAAAGCTGGTCTTGAGGTATAGCTTCCTACTCTATATATCTCTCAATAGGAAAAAACTTTCCTCATCAAAACAGCTCGCTTCAGTATCAGGTGGCAGTTCTAGGAAAGTGCATACGTATCTTGCGACATGGACGGGTGGAGGATTAGCTCCCATTCAGAGGACCAGGGACAAGGAAAAGCTGTGCCAAAGGGTTTAACCTACTTTGGATAAGAGAATTAAAGCACAAAGTGACAGCACATAAGCAAACTGGTAAAAATCCCCGATTCGCATCATTTCAGACTCAGACAATGGCACAGGGTAAGGAGAAGGCATCATGGTTGCTTGAAATCCAGTAGTGGAGTCTGCTATTTGGCAAGAAAGAGAAATGGCTTTCAATCTGCTTTTGCATCTCCAGCATCTGCTCTGTCCAAGTCGTCATCTGAGCCCTCCTCCACACCTTTCCGGCCAGCACGTCGAGGGATGAAAGGCACATCACCGCCACGCCTAGAGTGAAAGAGATAGAAAAGAAATGTAATAAAAAGGTGCACCCTGAAGATACAAGAGCAGACAGCTTAGACATATCTTAACACCGAGTGCCAGCTCTTTCAGATACAAAGAAAAAAAAAATAACTGCTGCTGTCGAAAGCAGTTGTGGCCAGTGAGACAGTGCATGTCTGAGCTTTAAACCTACAGCATGTAACAAAATGGTTACTTACCAGTAGGAGTAGTTTTTCTGCTTAAAGAGTTTTCTGGTTTCAGATGCTGTGCATTATTCCTCCAGCCAGTGGAACCATAATTCTCTTCTCTGCAGCTTTTTTTCTCTCTTTTGAGCTATAACTAGCACCATTTAGTGGTAATCCCTTCCTCCTGTGATGTCCGATGTACATCCCAGAAGCTCCTGTGCATGGTCGCCATCTTCAGAATCTTTTCTCCTCTTAGCCACTTATTTCCATAGCTTCCTGCTTTCCTGTTTAAGTCTATTCCTTTATCTTAAAACACCTCATGTTTAGGGGCGAAGAACTATTCCTTCAGGTATAAGTAATAATTTGGTTTTTGTAGAGTGAATATTTTCAGTAATCACATGCTGTGCATTGCTTTTGTAGCAATATCTTTCTTTTGGGAGGTCGTGTTGAAGCAATTTTGTGCTAGCAATCAGGCGTTTCAATGCCTTCTGTTGCATCTATGCTTCTCTAGTCAAAGTGTCCACACAAGTTTCATGAATAGCACCAAAGCACACACTTGTGA
This sequence comes from Calotriton arnoldi, assembly GCA_963921515.1. Lineage (NCBI taxonomy): Eukaryota > Metazoa > Chordata > Amphibia > Caudata > Salamandridae > Calotriton > Calotriton arnoldi. The sequence continues at coordinate 2,435,225 of CAWUFW010002037.1, forward strand.
ATCAATAACCTCCTTGATAAGGTGGAATAGTAGTTTGTTGGTTCAATGTGATCTCTCCATTTATTGTTCCATATATATCGTAGTGTGGACAATCGGATCTTACAAGCAGCCTGCTTGTAAGATCCAATTGTCCACACTAAGATATATATGGAACAATAAATGGAGAGATCACATTGAACCAACAGCACAAGTTACTAACTTGTGTAACGATATATCTGTAAGAGACAGTAGTTAGTGACAGATTCCTTACCTTAGAATATCCCCAGGCGTCAGGCTGGATCCGGAAAGTTTTTTGCGTAGCAGTACCCTTGCGCGTCGGTAGGCGGCGTCGTGCGGCTCCGCGTCCGTCGTCGGCGTCGTGATCGCCGGGATGACGTCGCGGGCAGTACTCAGACGCCGCCCCTGCGCGCTGACGTCAGTTCTGTACACTACTTTCCGCGCCAGGAACGCAGAGCCATGCAAGAAGCTGACATAGGTGTCTGAAAAATACTAGGGCCCTGAAAGGGATGTCCTTAACCCTAGAAATCAGTTCGCAGAACGGGAGGATGGGTGGGCGGTAGGAATCTGTCACTAACTACTGTCTCTTACAGATATATCGTTACACAAGTTAGTAACTTGTGCATCTGAAAGAGACACGTTAGTGACAGATTCCTTACCTTAGAATAGATACCCCAGCAATACCAACCCCGGTGGTGGGTCTGCGAACAAAGATCAGACAAGGAAGTCCTGGAGGACAGAACGGCCAAAGAAGCCGTCCCTCCGGACCTGACTGTCAAGGCAGTAATGCTTTGTAAACGTGTGCAGCGAGGCCCACGTAGCTGCCTGACAGATAACCGGCAGCGGAACACCGCGGCCCAAGGCCGTGGTAGCAGCCGTTGCCCTGGTGGAATGGGCACGCAGCCCAACAGGAGGCTCCTTTTAGCCAAAGAATAGCAGGTCTTGATGCACAAGGTAACCCAGCGGGAGATGGTCCTCTTGTGCACCGCCCGACCTTTTGGCGCCCACGTAGCCAATAAAGAGCTGGTCATCCACCCGGAAGTGTTTTGTGCGGTCAATATAGAAGGAGAGCGCACGTTTTGGGTCCAGACGGTGGAGCCTCTCTTCCTTTCTGGAAGGATGCGGAGGCGGAAAGAAGGTGGGCAAAGTGATGGTCTGCCCAATGTGGAAAGCAGTAACCACCTTTGGCAAGAAGGACGGACGCGTCCGAAGAACAACCTTGTCTGGATGAACAGACAGAAAGGGAGGTTTGCAAGATAGAGCCTGGAGCTCACTCACCCGCCGAGCGGAGGTGATGGCCACCAGAAAGGCTGTCTTCAGAGTCAGAAGACGAAGAGGACAGTTATGTAGAGGCTCAAAGGGAGCGCACATTAAAAAGGTAAGAACCAAGTTTAAGTCCCACTGAGGCATCACAAACGGAACAGGAGGGAAGAGGTGAGTAATGCCTTTTAAGAACCTGTTAACAACAGGGGACTTGAAAAGGGAGGGCTGATCAGGGAGCCTGAGGAAGGCCGAGATAGCACAAAGATAACCCTTGATGGTACCCAGGGCAGAACCCTGTTGGGCCAGAGAGAGAAGGAACAGAAGGACCTCAGAAAGAGGGGCAGAAAGGGGATCCACAGCCTTTGCTGTGCACCATGCCACAAATTTGTTCCACCTGCAGGCGTATACCACCTTAGTGGAGGGACGCCTGGCTGCCAGAATCACATCACAAACTTCGGGAGGCAAGTCGAAAGGAATCAACTGCCGCCGCTCAATCTCCACGCAAGCAGGTGTAGACTGGACAGGTTCGGGTGGAGGACCGTCCCCTGCTGCTGCGACAGAAGATCCTCCCGAAGAGGCAGACGGATCGGGGGATCTACGCTCATATTGAGTAGCTCGGGATACCAAACTCTTCGAGCCCAGTCCGGAGCCACAAGAATGACTTGGGCCCGGTCGTGCCGAATCTTCTTCAACACTCTGGGTAGAAGTGGTATAGGCGGAAAGGCGTACAATAGACCGCAACTCCACTCGTGACGAAAAGCGTCGCCGAGCGAGTGCCGCCTTGGAAATTCCAACGCGCAGAACTGATGACATTGCGCGTTCTCTTCGGTGGCGAATAGATCTAACCAAGGCTCTCCCCACTGTAGAAAGAGTCCTTGCGCCACTTCCGAGTGAAGACGCCATTCGTGATCCATCATGCACCTGCGGCTGAGTTCGTCCGCCCTGGCGTTCAGGGAACCTGCCAGGTGTTGAACCACCAGGAACATGCCCTGGTGTTCCAGCCATGTCCAGAGGCGCAGAGCCTCCTGACAAAGGGTCCACGACCCCACCCCGCCTTGTTTGTTGCAGTACCACATGGCAGTGGTGTTGTCTGTGAACACCTGCACTACCTTCCCTTTGACAGAGGGAAGGAATGCCTTGAGTGCAAGTCGGATCGCCCGGAGCTCCAGAAGGTTGATATGGAGCCGGGACTCCGCCGGAGACCAGAGGCCTCTGATCTCCGCCTCTCCCATGTGACCGCCCCATCCCAGAAGGGACGCGTCCGTCACAACTGTGTGCTCTGGCTGGGGAAGGGAGAGGGATCTGCCCATGACCCATTGCCGGTTCGAGAGCCACCACTGCAACTGTTTTGCAGTCCCCTCCGAGATCTGGACGTGATCGGACAGGTCGCCCTGGTGCTGCGCCCACTGGAACTTCAGGTCCCACTGCAGAGCCCGCATATGCCATCTGGCATGAGTGACCAGCAGGATGCAGGAGGCCATGAGGCCCAGCAGCCTCAGGGTCATCCGTACCGAAACCCAGGATAAGGGCTGAAAGATCGGAATCATAGCCTGAATATCCCGGACTCGCCGTTCGGGAGGATAGGCCCGAAACTGCGTCGTGTCCAGAACTGCTCCGATGAAAAGGAGCTGTGGAGAAGGAATCAGATGCGACTTTGGCACATTGATGGAGAACCCCAGCGAGTGCAGGAGTTCGGCCGTAGTCTGGAGGTGGGAGACAACTGCCTGGGACGAGCCCGCCTTCAGCAGCCAGTCGTCGAGGTAGGGGAAGACTGAAACCCCTGCCCGGCGCAGATGAGCTGCGACCACCGCCATCACTTTCGTGAACACCCGAGGGGCACTGGTAAGGCCAAAGGGGAGCACGGTGAACTGAAAATGCTCGAGGCCTACCGTGAACCGAAGGTAACGCCGGTGGGCCGGCAGGACGGGGATGTGGAAATAGGCGTCCTGCAAGTCCAACGCTACCAACCAGTCTCCGGGGTCGAGGGCAGTCAAGACCTGAGCTAGGGTGAGCATCTTGAACTTCTCCTTCCGGAGGAAGCGATTGACGTTCCGGAGGTCCAAGATAGGACGCATGTCCTCCTTGTCCTTTTGGGGCACCAGAAAGTAGTGGGAGTAGCAACCACGCCCTACTTCTGGGGTCGGAACATGCTCGATGGCCCTCTTGGCCAAGAGGGCCGTGACTTCCTTCTGTAGAAGCACCAAGTGATCCCCTGACATGCGGTGGAATTGAGGTGGCATGGCTGGGGGGTGGTCTCGAAGGGGAGGGAGTAGCCCCTTCGGACAATGTCCAAGACCCACTTGTCCGAGGTGATGGGACGCCAGTGGTGAAGGTGATGGCGGACCCTGCCCTCGACTGGCGTGCTGTGCACCTGAAAGGAGGGACTAGGAGGGCTTGGAGGCCGCGGACGGGTTGGAGGTGGTGGCCTGACCCGCACGCTGGTTGCCCGAACCGCCACGGCGGTATCCACGCCCTCGGCCACGCGAAGGCGCTTGCTGCGCGGGCCGCTGGCCGGGCTGTGGACGTGACTGGGCGCCCCTTCCGTGGCCACGAAAGGGGCGAAAAGCAGACGTTTGCGTAGGGCGCACAACAGCAAGGCCCAGGGACTTAGCAGTAGCCCGTGAATCCTTGAAACGCTCCAGCGCATGGTCCGCCTTTGAACCAAAGAGACCGACTCCATCAAAGGGCATGTCCATGAGAGTATTCTGGACATCCCCTGAAAAACCAGTGGTTCTCAGCCAGGCGTGGCGACGCAGCGCCACCGTCGTTGCAAGCGATCTGCCCAGCGAGTCGGCGGTATCAAGGCCACAGCGGATGGTATACTTAGCCGCATCACGCCCTTCCGCAATAGCGCGGGTAAGCAGTGTCTGGACCTCCTCAGAACACTGCGGCAAAACATCAGCCACCGAATCCCACAGGGAGTGGGTGTATCGGCCCAAGAGGCAAGCGGTATTAACAGACCGCAAGCCAGCACTGGAGGAAGAGAAAGCCTTCTTCCCAAAGTGATCCAGGCGCTTGGATTCCCTATCCGGAGGGGCGGTAGGGAAGGCTGTTTGGGAGGCAGAGGCTTGGACAACCAAGCTCTCAGGGGTGGGGTGTTGGGAGAGAAACAGGGGGTCGCCCGGAGCCGGGCGATGGCGTCGGGCCACGTTCCTATCCACAGGAGCCCCTGTGGTGGGTTTGGACCAGGCACCCAAAAGAACGTCAGTGAGTGCATCGTTGAACGGCAGCACAGGCTCCGAAGAGGAGGCCGCCGGCTGAAGCACTTCAGTCAGGAGGTTAGTCCTGACGGCCACTGTAGGCAACTGGAGACTTAAGGCTCCAGCAGCTCTACGCAACACCGTTGCAAAATTAGCCCCCTCCTCCGTTGCCACGGGAGGAGACAGCATGCCAGAGTCGGGGAGGTATCCAGCCCACTGGCATCCCTAAGTTCCTCAACCCAGTCCGGGTCAAACTCGCACTGTTGTGTGAGAGGGTCGTCAGACCCCTCCCAGCTCTCCTGGTCCTCCTCAGGTTGAAAAGATGGAGGAGGAGGGACATAAGGGACCCAAGGCCTCATCGGCGCCGGAACCGGCGTCGGGCGACGCCGGTCCGGCTCCATGTCCGGACCCGGGAGAACCGGGAACGACGCCGCCCGGAGCCCCGGACGGCGTCGGAAACGGCACCGGGGACATCGGCGCCGGCGGAGGCGTGGTTAGGTCAACCGGCGTCGATGGAGGTTGCGGCACCACCGGAACCGGGGTCGAGGCCGGGGCCGGAGCCGAGGCCGGGACGAAGGCTGGTGGGACAGGCGACGCCGGGACCGGAGTCGACGGCGACGCCGGAGCAACCCTATCTGGGCCCGCGGGGCCCGAAGGCGCACCGGAGGGACCTTGAGGCCCGAAGAGGCGGGCCATGGCCGACAGGAATTTCTGTACTCGGCCGGAGTCGCCCCCGAACCCGGGAAGGACGGGTAATGCGGGGGCAACTCGACAGGCACGTCCGGGGCCGCGGGGCGGGGACGGTGCCGACAGGGACCTCAGCCGAGTCGCGCGACCGGCGAGGCG